>OY757311.1:23524468-24957739 GCA_963583905.1 Stenurella melanura | reverse complement strand
CACCCCCTTCCTTCATGCCCAAAAAGACGGGCAAAAAATCGGCAATTTTTCATTTTGCGCGCCAGGCGTTTGTTTGGAAACAAAGAAAATTCTGCCACCGCTATCTTTTAGTAAATAAAAAAATACGTAAATTGGTCCCAGCCAGATTGCCGTAGCTCCATTAATAACAGAGTTATCAGCATTTTAATAATTTTGGTTTCCCTCCCATATCTCCCCTCCTAATTGTCCCAGCTCCCCCACCCTCTGGCCACATCAAGTGTTCATCAATACCCTTCTATTCAGAAAAAATTGAGGCCCCAACTCCACTCCTTCTCAAGAAATAATTAATTTAATTTTTCGTTTTTTCGCAACTTCAATCGCGATATCTCGCGAACTAATTATGCGATCGGGTTCGGGTTAGAACGAGCTTACGTGTTTTGTCAAGCTCTTTATTTTTGGTAAATATGTTTTTTCTTGTAGCACCAACACCTGCGAAGATACGTCGGAAAAACTGCTTTCACATACTTTTATTGGGTCGTTTCCCCCACCCCCCGCCGACTCCGCCCTGTAAAAACTTGTCGGAGTGATGGAGGGGACCTAACTTTATAAGTTGGCAAAAAAATTTTGTTCATTCGGAGTAGTCACTTTTCGACCCTGTTTTTTCTCCAGATCTGCTCCACTAACGGATCACCAACTATATTTTCCTCAATATGATTACAGTATCTTCTATAAGAACTTTCTGAATCTATTTTCAGTTTTTGCCTTAATCTTCTAAATTCATTCTGAAAAGTGACATCACCTGTTTGCTTGTATTTATTCAGCGCCCTTTGCTTTTCTTTAATAGATTTGATTAATCGATAATCAAACCAGGGTGGATATATTCTTTTTGAGGTTTTAGACTGAGGTACAGTATTAACAAATATTGAGCTTAACTTAGAATAGAACTGATCATAGGCGTCATCAATGGTTTCATAATTATTTAAAAATTTCCAATTAGTTTCGGCTAATGTTTGATACAGAACTGGAAAGTTAGCCTTCTTAAAGTTAAGTTTATAGTTAGAATTAAATTTAACTTTATGACTTTCACGATCTTTTATGATACTAAATGTCGACATAAGAGCAGGATGATGGTCATCCTCTGCGATGAGAACATCACTAGCTTTTTCGACCTGGCAGATTTTATTGGATAGAAGTAAGTCTAGTTATCTGTTATTTCTAGAAGAGAGTTGTCATATACACAATATATTTTATTAATGAACATGAAGACATAGACATCAAGATGGCAGCCTTCCTCCCATTTTCCGAGATATCCACCTCATGGACTCTTCTCCATGCACGTCCCCAACTGTAACTTCAAATTACTGACTCATCCTAGATGGACTGCATCTATTCCGAACGGCCAACAGTCATTTTTAAATTGTTATCTTCCTATTAAACCAAAACAAAAAGTACCACAAACTTTTTTCATTAAGGAGCACACGGGATGACATAGGGGCTCACACTATATACGGAGTTAATATTATTTAAAGTTTTCGAGACTCGGTGTAAATCTACTCACGATTTTCCTGAGTAAATTTACCATAAACTAAATTAACTTTTATATTAAGCCATTGTATTTAAATTTGTGTATACGGGAATCTCGTAAAAAGGCTATAACATTTCTTATCATACTTTATGAAAAATCTTTGTCGCTAAGTATTATTTAATAGTTCGAGACACTTTACTGCTTTATAAAGTTTTCTCGAGTGACACATAAAGTGTAAATGCTAAAGTTAGGTTCGATAAAAACCGTGAAGAGATGCATTATTTGGAGATATAAACGACTTCGGAGGTTCAGTCGACTGAAATCAACATCAAAGTAAAATGCGCGTCAAAGCAAACATATCACTAGGATAATATGGTTGTGGCCAAATATACGGTCTCCTAACTAAATTTTATTGAAAACGGCTTTTGTCAGTCAAAATTCCTTAAGTGCATGCGAAATGTTTCGGATTTAATTTGTGTATGTGTGTCGGAGACTGAATGCTCGCGGAAGTGTTATTTATTTTTCTTGTTTGTTTAATTTACTTCACAGAAGAGAAGATATCGAAATTTGAAAAAACGTTCGTTCCTCGCATGGGTGCTCGATATTTCGGAGGTCAGGTGAAGGAAGCTTTATTATAAAGAAAGAACTAGGTGATGCAGAGCAATCGTCAGGCATAGACGCACAAACTTTCATTTTTATGTTAAATATATTTTATTATAATTCTTCAGCTAATTGTTACTAAAGTTTTTCATCAATCAATTTTGCTTTAAAATGTTATTGAACTATGTTTTAATAAGGTTTTCACAAAACGAGTCAAAGTTGCAGTCGAGCATTGTCCAATGAAAATATCCATTAAAAACCATAGTTTCTGTTAGACCTAAAATTCTTATTTCAAAGTTACATATGCAAAATGTCATAGTAGATTACTCTCTATTGAAATCGGGTCATATTCGTCATTCAGGATAATCGTCAGATGCATGTAAATAATCGTGTTTTATATAAACTAAATATACATTTTGTCTTTATAACTTGAATGAACTTTACGTTGATAAGATCAGATACCAATTTAACTTTAAAATTATGTTAGAATATGTTTCTCATAAAACCATTACATAACAAGTAAGAGTTTCAGTAGGACTTTACATACTGCAAATGCCTATTTGCACAATAAGAAATATTAGCTCTTTATATGGCTGTATATGGCTCGGTATTCCGTTTTATTGTAAAGTGAACTTTATATTTCTAAGTCAAATAAAAAATGTCCGACAAAGGAGTGAACACGGTGCGAGACACCCAAAAAAAGCCATATAAGTCGGCCATAAAAGTGTCAAAGCCGACGTAATTTATTGCGGCTCAGGACCGTACTTAAAATTATTGTGCCGTGAGTTACAATCTAATTAATTTAATGTATGGTTGATAAATAAATAGTTATTTGTTACAGTGATAATGATAAATTTAAAAAAATTATTCTGTTTTTCTTGTGTTAAGATAGGAATAATATTTTATATATTGGTGGAGCATTGATGAATTGTATTAGTCTAAATTAAAATTATACCAAATATTCTTTTGTTGCTCAGTTTCGCCAATAATAATTTAATATACCTATCGAATTATTATTGTTGCCCAGCAAGGACCACGAGGAGGTACAAGCAATTCCTTGCCAAAAAATTGGGTTCAGAGCTAAGGTTATCGATATTATTAAAATAGGTCAAAGAAATAAAGTAAATTTTTAAATTCATTAAATAAATAAAATATTGAATTTATGTCAATAACCCGTAATCTAATTAACCCAGATTAAATAAATAAATAAAATTCTAGAAAACAGACAAATAATTGAAATAAATAAATTCAATTCTGGACAGCAAATAAATAACTATAAAATAAATAAATTCAGTTCTGAAAAAGAAACAAATAAACAATTATCAAATAAAATATGTATACATATAATATAATAAATAAAAATCACGTTATATTACTTTTGCGCGTATGTAAAACACTAATGTAATGATAAATTCACAATGTACACTAAATCAAAACTCTAAACAGTACACTCACTCAACACTTCACAACCACTTTCTAAATCGGTATCATCGTCGGTATCTGAATCTACAGATATTATTAAACGGTTAAACGGGTTAAATATGCAAAAATATGGGGGTAACCGTAAAACTGTATGTCCTTGAGCTTTAGCCATGCTATCAATCACATATTGTTTTGGGAAGTTTTGCTTCTTAACAATTTCCAAAAGATCTTTCTTCCTAAAATTTTCTTCAAATTCCAAATGATGTTTTTGGAGAAATTCTTGAATATCTTTTTTCTTTGTTCCCGTATTTGGTATTTTCTCAATTTGTCGCGAATGATACGAAGCATTGTCTAAAACAATTACGCTGTTTTCTTCTATATTTGGTAGCAATGAAGTCTGAAACCATGCTTCAAAAATATCCGCAGTCATGTTTTGGTGATAGTCAACGTTTGATTCTTCCATTTTTTTTCCACTTAATTTGAGACCATTATGCACCCATCCATTTTCTTATTCACAATGTACAATTACTAATCTGGTTCCTTTATTTGCAGGCATATCAACTTTACATTTCTTTGAACCATCTATCCAGCCTTTTTTCGCTGTATCATGGGTATCATACCAAGTTTCATCCAAATAATAAATAGGTCGTTGTTCATTTCGAATTTTTTTTATATTTTCCAAATATTAATTACGCCACTGCACAATTCTGAAGCTTTCCATAATACCTTCCATTTTATTAATAATCTTGGACCTAAATCCTATCTTTATTATTCAGCGCCGAAGTGTTGCTTGACTAACTGACACTGCACCATTTGTTTTCAGTTCCATCATTTTCCATATACTTGCTATAAATTAAATCTCTTAACAATTTCACCATAGATGAATCTAATGCTCGTGCTGCTCCTTTATCCGATCTAACTTTTCGATTAGGTACCATATCCTTAATTATTCTATAGATAGAGCGTTCTGAAATTTCTGTTAAGTAGGCCGTTTTTTTCACGACTCCTTTTTCACCTCCACTTTCTTTTATATTTTTATAAACTTTTAAAACTACTTTTTTAGTATGTTAGCATAAATATTGTCTAGAACTTTTCTCTGTAATTTGCGAGCCATTACCATTTCCCATATCTTCGTTAAATTCTCTGCTGGTGCTAGGTTGAGGATCTTCCCAAGGCCTGAACATTATCACAATATTGTTTCACCACAGCCACTAAAAAACGGAAAATACTCGAATATTTCACCATCCGCCGGAATATTTTTACACAACTACATAAAATACGCTTAAACAAAGAGCGATTTCACTTATCTGTTAAAGTATTATACATTCTAGGCACTCACAATCAAAATAAAATGTAAACACTGAACCACATACTGTATTATTGTATGAAGCACATAACCTATATATTCTAAACATAACACAACTCGTTCGGAATATCGCGGAAGACTGTGGTCCGTCTCTGCTTAATACCTGTGCCGTTCTGCTTGCCCTTTTACAGCATTATGTATGTGTGTAAAAAATTAAGTAAACAGTAGTGACCGTTAGATCGTAAAATATTTTAGGAGTGAGTGGCGTAATTATTAGAAATTATAACCAATACTGGCGAGTTTCCCTTAATTTCTTATTTTAATCCATGCCCTGCTCTATCCTAGTGGTAATAGGCGGCAAAGCTTTGAAATTTTTTATCTGACTTAGAAATATGAAGTTTACTTTATGTGTCATTTCATTTCATTTCTTCGCAGCCGATCCTCTCATTCCAACCCAACCCATACCACTATATATATCATGTATTCCATCCCATTCCACCAAATCTCATACCATCCCCTCCTATCCCATTGCATTCCATCCCATTCCATCCCACTCTCCAGGGTGTTTGTCAAGGCGATGCCGCCCTGGAACAGGGTGGTAGAAGGATCATTTGGCACCTGTATGAACCAAACACAGCTATATGAAAAATACTACTGTTTTTTTTTATATTGTCGGTACTGTATTTTTTTTAAATCTCCTTTTTCATCATTTATGTAAGTATTGCGCACTAAATTAAACTTTTCTGAAATATTTGTTAATATTACAGGCAAATTTACAATTTAGGGTAACGAAAATTAATAAAAGGATCATCTCTGGGATTTAAATAGGTAATATAGGTAATAGGTAATTTGAGCGAGCGTAGAGACGTCTGCATATACTCGTATTTCGATACGCAAATGCAGCAACGTCGGGCGCGGTTAGTACTTGGATGGGTAAGCCTCTCCAGGGAAACACAGCGTTCTCGCTCCGTCTTCTAACGGCTTGTATATCAGCGCATGCGTAGAAGGTATGTAATTTTAGGCGGAGGTTACATAGTGGATATACCATCCTTCGGAGGGGATGTAAAGCAGTCGGTCCCTTGTCTATTAAATGTTAGGCAAGTAAAAGATCCCTACTCTTCGATAGAGAAGAGGTTCGGCAAAATTTCCAGGTTGGGGGTAGCTCGTCTCCTGGCGTCGGTGATTGGCCTTGGTAGCGGAAATAGGCTGACGTTAAATAAGCGATTTAAAAAAAAAAAACCTGGAGAATGAGATGATGCATTCTTTGCACTTCCAAATTCCGAGAAAATTCAAAGAAATTTGGAAAACTTTTTGATTTTCGGTTTTTTTTGTCCTAGCGGCCAAAATAATGAAAATGGAGAAAGAAGTTGCCAACAAGAGCTGAAGCTCGTCTTTTTCTCTACAGAAAAGGTCTTTACAAATTTTTGTCTTACTTAAGCCGTTTAGAAGATAAATCGAGTTTTCCACTTACAGTTTTAAGCTGCTTCGAAATGCGCGAAAAAAGAGAATTCTCCAGGAGTTGCGTACGACCGGGCTCATCGATCGATAATTCTTACTACTCAGAGCCCCTAAGAAAAATGAAAATAACATAAAATATAAAGTCTCAGCTTTAATGTGGAACTAATCACAAAATTCATAAAAACATTTATCAAAGAGAGAAAGTGTCAGAAGATGGCTTAGTGAACTTTGCACAGTTGATCCACAGATTTATTCATATCTTTGCCGGGAGTCATCAGAATGATAATTCATTTTGCTTGTATATTCTTATATAATGATATATTAATCCAATTAACATTTTATTGCAATTACTTTTGTTGGAAAAATATGCCTTGCGATCAAAGTAGAGGGTATATTTCTCATCGATAAATCACCTCCAAATTTTTGAGTTCTATTCGCCATATCTTAGGTAATAATAATAGCACAGTCTTAATTTTTGGATTATAAGTACAACAAAACATATTCTTTCGAATGACTTTAGAGTTTTTTAAATGCGCGCAGTACTTTTTGAATTTGTCTACATTATTCATACACGTTCAGAAAATGCACAATTATACAGTAAAATATATACAACTTAAAAGTGAATTATTATTATTACATGATCCCCTACGATATGTAAATAAGGACGAAAAACGTTTCAAAGGCTAAGCATTTCCAAGAAACTGAATGAGATTTTATGAAAATGTAATTCATTTGAATGAAAAAATTTTTAAAGACAAGGTACGTAAATAAATTAATTTCAGGCCTTTGTTCTCATTTTTAACTGAATTTACAAATCGTAGGGGATCATGTAGATACTAGTTTAGCCTGCTTAGCCGTAGGGGACTAGGTTGGATGCTAGTGTTAAAATGAGAATGGCACATCAGAATTGTACTTGTTAGCATAACCAGAAGTCAGGTTATCGAAAGAATGCAAAGATTTCATTAATATTTTTATATATATAGTTTTTCCTTTAGTTCTCATAGATAGCTTTTCTTTCCACTGTTTGCAAAATCCTATAAAGAAAATGTTTCATATACAACTTGTTTGTTTTTTAACATTCTTCAACGAAATTTTCACGAAATATAGATTAAAGTGCGTGGAATCGGATCCATGCAGTGAAAAAGCACCCATTGTTATGGAAGAAATAGACAGGATGCATAAATCTCAAAGATGTGAATAAATCAACTGTATAAAGTTTACTAAGCCATCTTCTAAGACTTTTTTCTCTATGATGAAAATTTGTATGAATTTTGTGATTAGTTCCACATTAGAGCTGAGGATTCATTTTTTTAGCGGCTCTAAATAGCAATAATTTTCGATCGATATATCCGGTCGTGTGAAACTCCCAGAGAATTCTCATTTTCCCCGCATTTCGAAGCAGCTTAAAACTATAAGTGGAAAACTCGATTTATCTTCTAAACGGCTTAAGTAAGACAAAAATTTGTAAAGACCTGTTTTGTAGAGAAAGAGACGAGCTACAAATTTTGTTCAAAACTTTTTTCTGTATTTTCATTATTTTAGCCGTTAGAGCAAAAAAAACGAAAATCAAAAAGTTTTTCCAATTTATTTTTTATTTTCCCGGAACTTGGAAGTGCAAAGAATGCATCATTCCATTCTACAGGTTATTAACTACTTAAATCCCAGAGATGATTCTTTTATTAATTTTTACGAGGTTTTTACAACATTTTGCCTTCATTGCCTGTGCCTATAAGTTATAAATAAAATACTGGGTTCGTCTTTCTTTGTTATTTTATTTTACATCGAACTTAACGCACTATACGTTGAATTAATAAAGTATTTTGTTAAGTAAGCAAAACGCAATGATTAAATCCGTGAATTGTTTATTCAGTGGGTTATTTGCTGTTAGGCTCTAATATTTGTCGCTAGAAGCTATATTTTTTTAGTTATTATTACTATCGAAGCCAAATTTTTACATTTATAATGATTTCTTGGGGTATGGATGTGGCTATTTGCTCGAATTCCCTTCAAAAAGACGGATTGGATATTTAACATGTAATAAAAGCTCTATTAATATTTGCATTTAGTAGGAACAAGTAAAGTCACTCGCATATATTGTGTCGAAACGAACAGCGGAATAAAAACCTTTTTTTCCCTTTTTATATTTCAAATGAAGAACGACGGAAGCAATATACACATCGGGGTTCATCTTATAAAATTTTGTCGGATTTATGAAAGTGCCAAAACAATAAAACGCATAAATGTATGTGAGCAAACCTCGCAGTAAGGGGCAATGCACACTTCCAGCCGCCGTCTCATAAATAAACAGAATGAACGAATGCAGATATCTTTGCGGCGCGTTTTTACGAATCAGAACTTAAATAAATCCATTATTCTTTTTCCTAATCCAGTGCGCACGCTGTATAAATCATCGGAACCAACAACATTCCGGGAACACATAGCCCCCATCCCAACTTATTGGAATTTTAAAGTTACTCAGATATGGCTTTAAAATCCGATTTGTTCGTGGAGATAACAAAATTTTATTATTTTCTATAATGCATATTGAATCTGGAGAGTGGAACAAAGGAGCTTTACTGGTGTATAAATAAAATTACACACTGAACTCATATTTTTATTCAGAACAAGTCGAGAGACTTTTCGGTATTACTAACCATCGGTGGTTAATACAAAGATATGAGCAAAGTGTAATAAATAAATAAGTGAAAATATTTATTCTTTATTCTTCAATTATCTGTCAGTCGTACAAAAGCGTAGAGATGCGATACTATTCATTTTTTTTTTCTGATTCGAAGTCGAAGTCCGAATTAACAATTGTTAACTCGAAATTCACAATTGTTAAGTTGAAAGTCACTATTGTTAAGTTAGAATTCAAAATTGTTAGAGATATTTTTGAAAAGTGGGCAAATTTTTGTAAACAAAGCAACCTAGTTCGTAAATATAGGTGCCGGTTACTGTTAGAATTTTTAATTCTTTGGATGCTGCTCTGCAAGACTCCCTTTTTGACATCTTTGTTAATATGCGCAATGCATACTTTTGTAGAATAAACACACGTTGAGAGTAACTACTTATTCCCCAGTTAATAATACCATATCGCATCTGAGAGTGGAAGTTTGCATAATATAGGCTAGTTACAATGTTTTGACTCTATTTGACTCTATGTTAGAAAAGTGTGTAATTCGTATTTTCACATTTTGAAAAAAAAAAAAATGTTTTGCAATAATTGGTTAAAATGCTCATGCACTGCTTTCACACAGGCATAACTTTTTATTCCACGATATCGATTTCAAATTTTTTTATACCAACCTATTCCCTGATGTTTAGGAAACATTTTCTGTCATATAATATATTGGCGTGTTTCACAAATAAAGGCTATATATAGATATTTGAACACGCGCGTGTCGCATTAGTCAAGTAGCGCATTAGTCGCGTCATTTTGGCATTTTACTTCTAAAATTGAAGTACCTATAAGGTCTGGCTCTACTTCCTATCCGCCATTTTGAAACTTCGCTAATTTGACATCGGATTCGTTATCAGCGACCACAAAAACCCCCAAGTTTCCAGTTTCAGCTTAAAAAAGAAAATAATACAAGTTTTTCCGGAGAAATTGACTGTTCTTGCGGTCCGCCATTTTGAATTTCGTAAATTGGACCTCGGATTCGTAATCAGTGACCTCAAAATCCTCCGAGTGCTCATTTTCGGCGAAAGAACGAGAAAAATACAAGTTTTTCCTGGGAAATTGACTCCACTTCCGGTCAGCCATTTTGAACTTACCAAATTGGACTTCCGAATCGTGATCAGCGACCCCAAAAACCCCCGGGTAACCATTTTCGTCTAATTTTATGACATATTGTGTATTATATAATAAGTTTTTCAATTAATTTAATTAAATTGGCCATTAAAATTGACCAATTATTGGAAACAAAATGAAACCAAACATTTCCGCCATTTGCGATCTCTGGAATTAAATGCTCACAAATTTGATCTCGACCAAAGGAAAAGGTCGTCAACCGGGAATATTCTTGTGTGATTCAAATTTAATTACTTATTAAAGTCGAAAAAATTGGCAAGAAAAATATTCCCATTTACAAATTTACCAGCAGGTTAGCCCAATGTTGGCCAATTTTTTACCGTTTCCTAAAAATAAAAAAGACCCAAACATCTTGAAAATTCAGCATGCAATTTTTTATTTCAGTTTATATATCATATAACTATTGTTTCTAATCATTTCATAGTTAAAAAATTATATTAAAAAAATTTCGTAAAAAAATTGAATATGCAGCCTTCTTTGTATTTTTTTTTTTGCTAACTTTAACATGCTGCTAAATTTGTAAATGTCAATATTTTTATTCTTAACTTTTTCTACATTGAAGTACTACCTTTAACTAAATGATAATGCATTTATAACTTATATTATAGTTATTTCTTATGGGCCTATGAATAGTTAGATGCACAAAAAATTAAGAGATAACTATATTATATTGTTATTTTTATATACTAATAAATTCAATAGCCCTCAAAAATGGCAACACAAGAAAGTATTTTATATCCCCTTTAAAACCCATTTTGATTTTTCTCCCTAGCTTGTTTGGTTTTCGAGCAATTCAATTTTTTCCATAGGCCGCGCGCAAAAAAATTAAAATAAACGAAAATTCGCGCACATTAAAAATTCAATTCAATCAAATTTTCAATATCGATTTTCTCGAAAACCATGGCATATACAAGAAAATTATAGGAGGACTCTTTTTAGGCAATTAGTCAAGCTTTCTTTTTTATAATGAGCAATTTTTGTATATCTTCAACCTTGTCATGGTAAAATGAGGCTTTTTTCACCGAAAGGGTGTTTCTTTGGGGGGGGTTACGCGGCACCCCCAAAACTGATTTTTGTGGTTTTGTGATGTTTAATCCTCGCACTAACAGTTACGGAAGGAAAATCTCAGATAACATTTCTTGCGAGCTTTTGGTGTATTTTTTACTTTACCCACTGGACTATTTGTCAATAAATTTGCAAAAAAAAATATTGATAACCAGCTGATTTTTTCAAGATTGCTTAATAGTAACATGTTGAATCCAATTTTCGAATTGTCCAACAAAACAGATTTCCCGATTTTCCAGTACGACACGTGGAAAACTTTCGGAAGAAGTGGAGGGGGAACGTGGACGGGTAACGAACATATTCGAAAAGGAAAGAAGTTGTAGGTTAGGCACAATAATTAAGCCATACAAGAAGTTACAAGCGGATATGTATAAATTCATTTTTTGTACGCGGGCACCTAGGCCACGTATAACCAAATTATCGCCAGAATTCGCTTTGAGATAAAATTCATATTCCTGAGTGGAACTTTTATGTCCAACCAGAAGCAGAGTCTACAGAATTATATTGCTACGAAATGTTTAATGCATCTCCACATTTTGAGAAATGACGTTACGTTAATAATCGCAGTAATGGTATTGGTGGAACAGCTACTGCTTTGTCGACTATTGACTCTTCCGCAATTTTAAACGAAGTCCTCAACAAGCGGATGTGTCAATTTACGGTAGCAGCTTCTTACTTTTTCAAATGCTTGTACAGTCGTTCCAATTTTGAAGGTAGTTTAGATAATTTACGACCACATTTATTTAAAAACTGCAAAATGGATTTGAGGGCATTGCCACCCACTCAAGATGCCTTCATTCAGCATGTAAAGCGAAGTGCTTACACACCCTGAGGAAAAGTGCTAGTGATCCATCCTCATTTTCACTTCAATCATAATCACGAAACATCCAAAACCGGAACAAATAAATGTGACAACTTCCAAGTGTAAAAATAATGAATGCAGTAATAGGTGTTGTAAGAAGCTAGTAGTTGATTGCATAATATGCTGCTTTTATCCATGTTCATAACTATCCCCAACTAATGTTATGCAATTGGCCTATTTGTGACAATGGACGATATTTCTTATGTACTGAAAATATAAGTCTTCGTACCTCTTGCAATTATGGTTTTGATATTTTTGGACATTGTATATGACATCAATTAATAAACAGTTTTAAACGTTAACGTGATTTTTTGCGCTTCTAACTATTCACAGGCCCATAAAAAATAACTGACTTTAATATAAGTTATAAATGCATTATCTTTTAGTTCAAGGTAGGTAGTACTTCAAAGTAAAAAAAGTTAAAAATTAAAATATTCACATTTACAAATTTACCAGCATGTTGAAGTTAGTCAAATTTTGGCCAATTTTTTATTGTTTCCTAAAAATTAAAGAAAAGTCCCCAAACATTTAGCTCAAAAAATTTTTTTATTTATTTTTTATGGGCCTGTGAATAGTTAAAAGCGCAAAAAATCAAGAGGTAACTACAAGTAAACCATTGTAGAATGGCCGATAGCCGCGCAGAGAGAGAAGAGATATCGTCGCTGTTGGATAGAGACATGAACGCAGTACAGTCGGGGAAGAAGTTTCAGTAAAAGGTGCTCGCTATTCACTATGAATCCCGGTATGTTACAAGTCAATTGGTATTTTCGAATGAACAACAGTTCTTTGTTTTTACATTTAAAATATTTGTAAATTATAACATTTAATTGCTTTAGTTTTAAGTAAGCAATACGATATAGCAAACATACAAAATAAATACACATTAGATTAAATATAATGTAATTATAAAGTTTGAGATAAACGATTGCAACATATTTTTTATTTACCTCTGCTCTATCCAACTTCCGAGGTAATCCAGCAAACAAATATTAAATTATATTATTAGTAGTCGGTAATAATATATTGATAATGATTCTGATGATGACACGTGATACCCTGCGGCCAGCGCGTGGTTACAAAAAATGTCCCTTTTTATACTCTGTCTTTATATACTATTTATAATATAATTTTTTATGCAATTAAACTGAAATATATTTTACTATACATAACACAACTGATAATAGATTTGTACACATACTTTTCAAAATGGTGTAATAGGAGCTCCAGCTATAGATTCCGGCTCCGACAAAGATTTATGTTTTGCTTTGCTTTCAAATACCATGATATTTTCTTATAAATACTGCTAGTGATAGTACATGTAACAATGGATATAACTAGATACTTCTAATAGGTACCTGTGCATTAAATATAAGTTATACAGTACAAGCACTGTTCTCGAGAATGTACCACCGATGTTTATACGAGCATACGAGCAAGGAACATAAGCAAGTGAGCTCTGCAGAGGTGGGCGAGTTTCGACCACTGCGCATCCTAATCTCATCGGCCCTTCTAGGATGGTCAACCTGTATATTATATTGTTATTTTTATATACCTACTAATAGATATCAATAGCGATCGAAAGTGGAAACACAAGAGAGTATCTTATATCCCCTTTAAAACCCATTTTGATATTTCTTCCTAGCTTGTTTAGTTTTCGAGCAATTCAATTTTTTCTATAGGCCGTGCGCAAAAAATTTCAAATAAACGATAATTCGCGAGAATTACAAATACAAATTTTGCAATTTTTGTCAATATTGATTTTCTAGACAAGAAAATTACAAAAGGACTTTTTCTTAGGCACTTAGTCAAGCTTTATTTTTTATGATGAGCAATTTTTTTATATCTTTAACGGTTAACGAGTTATCAGTAAAATAAGGCTTTTGTCACTTAAGGGGTGATTTTTTGGGGGGTTGTGCGGCACCCCCAGAACTGATTTTTTGTGATTTTATGATGTTTAATCCTCCCTCTAACAGTTACTGCAAGAAAATCTCAGATAATATTTTTTGCGAGCTTCTGGTATATTTTTTACTTTATCGACTGGACTAACTGGTCTTATTGAAAAAGAAAATCACAATTATAAATCTATGTAGAATGATTTTAAAATAATTCCAGGGTTAAATCAAATTTGATCAAGATTGTCTTTTAACAAGATATTAATAATTAGTGCAGATAAGTTTTAATGGCTTTAATTATTTAAGCGCCATTGTTTTAGGACCAGCTATTTAAACTATCGGATAGAATTTAAATATTCCCAATTATATAGAAGGCCTTAAGGGTTTCGGTGGCATGCGAGCAGGGGGTGAATAGGTTGAAATACTTTAACCAACTTATCAAATTTATTGTGTTCACGATAGCGGTGCGGCTTAAAGTTGAAATATCATCGCCCCTGGGACCATTGATACCACATCTTCACGCTTAAAATTAAAATACCTTATTAAATCAATTTCAAAAGTTATGAAGCTATTATATATTATTCTGCCCTCGACACGAAAACATATTTATAACGTGATACATGGAAGGATGGGATAATATAACGTTGTTGAAGTGTTTTTATTTTACATAAATTCGTCAATATGTTCATGTTCCATTGATCTAAGTAACTGCTTTCAAAGGCAATTTTTTCTCTTAGGTTTAACACACTTCATTCCATAATGCATTTGTAACCTTGTATATTTTTCACATGCGTTAATGACACGAAGCGAGTATTGCTCAGTTCTTAATAAATCTTGGTCCTTCGAGCCGGATGTGAACCAGCGTCCTATGGGTCAAATTTTGTTGAGAACGCTTCGTTTTTGTCTTGCGATCAGTCGACTGAACTGTATAATTAGATTAGTGTTGTTGTACTGTAAAACGAACTTTGCTTTGTATATTTATTTGTAACGTCACAAGAATATATGTTAAAAAGGTACAACGTATCATTGATGCGCCAAAAAAAAAGAAAGTGACAGTGAACCTAAAAATTATGATCTCAGTACCTGGCATATCACACAGGTCAGGGGTGTCACATAATACATTTACAAACAAATGTGACATAGGCACACACGAAAAAAGTGGTCTGCTTCTGGTGGTCACCAAATGAGTCTCAGAAGCAGAACACTTTTTTTATTTAATGCACATAAAAAAGCCATAAAACCGACCGTAACTCACTGTCTCGTTAGCTCCCAGAGTCGTACTTAAAATTTTTGTTCACAATAAAAGTAACAATTTAGGAGTATTGTCTTTGGCAAATAAATACTTTGCTCTGTTTTACTTATGTCAAGACAGGAATAATATCTTATATATTTGTGGGGCATTGACGATTCGATATTCCATGATACAGTGACATTATTAAGTTCGACTCTGTCGCGGGTAAGGTTTACATACTTGCTGTAAGCCGTTACATTCTAAAATATTTTCTGTAGGAGCTAGTCGGGTAACTACATCAAAATAATTTGAGATTATAATTGTAACAGGTATGTTTCCGTTAATTTCTTATTTTAGTGCCATGCCATACCAGAACATACTTTATATGAGAAGAATGCTGTTCTATGTATTAATAAGTAATACATTATGTTTATGTTTCAAGATTTGCTACAAAACAAGAACATGCCCCACTGTCCTATCTATACGTAAGCGGCACAGCTTTGAGGTTTTTTATGTACATTAAATATACGGAGTCAACTACAACCCCTAAGTATTTCTATGTGCTTAACATGAATCTGGTGTCCATTTAACTCCACCAACCAACCAATTTTTAGTGCATCGCGAAAATAACCTAAAAAAACCTGAACTCCTTAAGAACTTCGTAACGAATTTTTTTTCTTTTTTCGTTTAGCACCCGTACTACATAAATTTGAATAATTCGCGGTAAACGCCAACGCGAAGTCAGCAAGTGCGCATACGCGGGTAGAAACATCACTGAGGTCATTTTTAATATCAATGCTACTTCAATTTCGCTTCCGACACTGGTGAGTTGAGATTGTTTAGTTATTTCTTTAACGGTTTTTCACTTTTATTTCTTTAATACATTGGTAATTTGAATATATTTAATTATTAAATGAGGTCATATTATTGAGTTAACGTTGATGTAGTTATTTTTGGGAATATTTAAAGGATGTTCCATGTAATAATTAATTTTTATTGAGGCACGTTTTAGTGCGATTTCGGTGTCCGCTGGACACATGTATCTTTGTTAACTCATTAATTATCGTGGCAATTTTGTATTTTGTGGTGGCTTGAGACACAATACTGTGGTGTTCTATCTTTTTTTTAGATTATTGTGGACGAGGATTAAACTAAATTTTTAAACAACCACGTCGTGCAGTAACTCAACGGTTTAGGACCAAAGGGGCCGAATAAGTCGACAAAGCGCCGAACTACTCCGGTAAATCTACCGTAGGTGAGTGAACCTTAATTTTATCATTAGATAATCATTAAATAATTTGCATAAGTGTTCACTTGTCCTACGTGGATTTGGCGTTGCACTGAATATTCGGGGCCTTTGTTCCTGTATTCTCGGTTCTTGTGTTTCAATTTTTTTATATAATCAAGGGATAAGTCAGAATCTTTGTTTCTTAATCGTGTGCAAACAATCTCATCTCATTAAGAGTCAAAACCTAAAGTCGTTTTGTCGCATTTAATTAACCTCGTGTTAGTACAGGAGGTTAAGAGATAAATTTTTATTAGTTTATTTTTTGGGAGGTTAAGCCCACAGTTTTTGTTTGCTATATTTGTTACAATGTATTCTTTTTTTTTTCAGATAGTAATTCAGATATTTTCTATCAACTTCATTTGTACTAAATTTTATTCTCTTTATTCAAATTTTTGGTCATAACCAATGTCAGCCATTTTGTGAACGGCTAAAATTTCATGAGAGTAGAGTTTTCTCATTTATTAATTTCATTCATTACTGTATTAATCAGTAAGTAGCTTATTCATACATTTTCAGAAGTAAAATTTTACAATTACTAATTTTTTGTTAAACTTCAGTTTTTTTGAGTGACTTTCATCACTAGAAGTTCATTAGTAGTTTTTTATGTATTTTTTTGCCTTCGAAAATATTTTCTTGATTAATCTACTATTTTCAATAACATAGATTCTTTTCCATTTTGTTTTAAATTAGATAAAATTTAACCCGTTATAGTTGTTCAAAAAATTAATCTTAATATATCAACTGGTTCTTTACACTGTCCTCTAGCTATTTCATGTAAAACCTTGGACCAACCGAAGCACCGCAAGAGGAAAAGTTCATCTTTTCTATTCTTAAATTGTAATTTCTTAATTAATTTTCACAATGTTCACTTTGTTTAAATAATATTCCTGTTTTTTGTCTGTTAGTTAACTAATTAAATCAAATGTTTTACCATAATTTTTTTTAATAATTTGTTTGTAAAGTGTTGTAAAAGTTTTTGCTCTTATACTTATGTTAATGTATTATTTATGTTACATTTGATTTTGACTGTTCTTCCCCCTGATAAAAATTGCAAGAGTATTAGGTGCTGAATACGCTGGCGCCCTTAATATCTTATCTATTTATATTTATCTTTTTTTTCAGATAATTTGCTGAATAAAAAATATATCTCTTCTCGCCACGGAGTAATCCACAACCTAACCACTGAATTAACCGGTAGCTACACTTCTATAATCTTTTTTAGCTACCAGCCGAGAAAGGTGTAGTTGCAATTTTCGAGTTTTTTGCTTATGTGTTTTTGAACGCTCTACACGATGGCGGTTATTTTTCTTAAATATGCACTTCTCCATACAAAATTATAAAAAATGGAAACTTGATCGTCAGCAAAATACTTTATTAACATTTTATTATTCTCATTCATATCATTTGCTGAAAAACGTTCTCTAATTGTTCCTTTGAGTTAAGAATCATAGTTGTAGAGGTTATTTTCCAGTAATATATTGAATAAATGGTTTTGTTTTGTAGATTTCACGAACGTTATTTTTAGAGTTGAAGACATATGTCAATAAAATCCAAAAAGAAGAAATGAAAAGCAGCTACATTTAAATTAAAATATAATTAAATGCAAATGTAAATTTCCTACAATGTAAGAGTACTTTAAAATAGAATCTGAGGAAATTAATATTTTATTAGCAAAAAAATGTTGGTAATTATTTTAAACTCTCAGTAAAGACTTAGCATAGATAAGTACAGAAACATATATCTTTCTAAACAAAATACTTTGCTGGCTACATAACTAGCAAAGTATTTTGTTTAGAGAGATATATGCTCCTGTACTTATCTATAAGTCTTTAGTAAGACTTTGAAATATTTACAAAAATAAACAAAATACTTTGCCAGCTATGTAGCCAGTGAAGTATTTTGGCTATATAACCATCAAAGTATTTTGTTTAGAAAGATATGTGTTTCTGTACTTATCTATGATAAGTCTTTACTAAGAGTTTGAAATAATTACGACTATTTTTTTGCTAGTAATATATTTATTTCCTCAAATTACATTTAAATTAAGTTATATCATAAACAAAATAAATAGTTACTCACAAGTAGTACTTTATTAGATGTATTGACCGCCCTATATGTGAATAATTAAGACTGCATGTTTATTCTGCAAAATAGGTAGTTATTTGGACTGACGATAGTTTTGTTCCAAACCGACGAAATATTCTCGAAATCGCTAAACACTTTAAAGTCAACCCTCGAAACGGAATTTTACGAAAATTAAATGTAACAATTAAACGATATTAATACATTTCATTAGTCCGAAACGTGAGACAGTGTTATAAAAGCAGAACAACAGTGGTTTTCACAGAACGACTGAGCAATATACACTTTGTCGGGGTTAAATGTCTGATGACCAATTTGTGGATAATAATATAACAAAGTGAAATTGTCGTACGGAGACGAGGGTTGTTTGAACACAAATTAAACCATATATCTAGAGTTTCATTCTAGTGAGAACTAATTTAATCACATGTGTAAATTACATTTACATAAGGGGATTATTATGTTAAATTTAAATTTATTGGGGCAATTATATGTGTAAAATACGAGATTAATTTTATAGCCCTTTGATTATTTATGGAACAAGAATTGTCAGTTAACTAAAAGGTAACTAATTTATCATTTCACTGCTTTTTTTCATTTGGATACTGCATATTGACCCCGTATAATCAAGCTGTATATAACCTGTATCGGGTCTATATGAAAATCTTTACTCAATAAAGACATATTCTTTTGGTACAACGATACGGGTTTAAATACATTCTGGATATAGACAGAATAAAGCTGGCATTTATCGATTCGATATCGCCACGATACATTTTGGATTTAAATTGAATAAAGTTTAATTTATCCAATCGCTATCACAACGCGTAGATTATTATTAGTTATGTATACATCAATATACCTTTAGTGTATTTAAGAACATATTACCAATAAAATAATAATTAAATAGTTTGATGAGTAGATACTGACTCAGAAATAATTTTCCGATAAATTACGTGAATGAGCAATAAATTAGAAGATTGAATTAACCTATATTTCTAAATTATTACGAATTTTGGTCCACGATGGGAATCATGTTCAACTACCATTAGATGTAAGAACATTACCTACTCAAAACACCTAGATCTGTAAACGTTCGTCATATGGATAATAGATATTATTTTCTTCTACTCACTACTTTGTACGTATAATAGTAATAGCAAATCGTAGAACGCATAATCTCACATTTAACAGTCATGCTCATCAGTTCTATACTGATAAGGCAAGTTTTAAAATAGAATCTGTATAGAAAATGGAACAGAATCTATACAGTTGCGTTATTATCTCGTCTATAATTTAATGTTACTCAAGATGTGCGACAAATGAGGAAATATCAGTATCGATTATGTAAAGACTCAATACCTATTTAGTATAGAATATCTATAGATGACATATAGACTTAATAAAGTTGTAATACATTTTCCCTAACAGTAATGTTCTTATCGGAGAACTTTACAAGATCTATATTAATGAGTTATCGATAATATAACGATACTTTATATCTGCTATAAATGTAAATCATATATTCTATACAGAGAAAACATATACAGATAATGCTCCATAGTCGCTGTACAGATTAAATAGAGAATAATCTGCAAAAGAAATATTTAGTTGTACTATAAACACGCTATATAGTTGAAATCTTTATCGAGAAATCTTAATAGATTATATGCTATATAGATTATATACTAATCTATATAGTCCACGGAAACCAATATCGCTTAGTTATACGGGACTTCTGGTTGCTTATTTTAAGTTGTCAAAAATTAATTTCCACTCACATAAGAAATTATATTTTTGTCTACGATTTAATAGCGAAACTATTGTTTTTAATGCAACTCTACCAATAAGGAGATTGGAAAGTGGCCACTTTCTTAACAGTACGCCGCCTAGGAGTTGAAGGCTGATAAGCTCATGGGAAATAGCCGAAATTAAGTAGCAATAGTAGTGGACAACTGTAACTGCAGTACCATCAAAGTCTGTAGTATGCGCCATCTCTGAGACACTGATGGTACGTTTTCTAGAAGCTTATAGAAGAGGATCGAGACTTCTACATTGTTCTGGCTTGCCGCACGCGATGGTTCAAGACTTTATTGGAACCATATGGAAAGTTGATGGAAGATTTCTCTTTTGTTGGATATGTAAGGAGAGATTCATGGCGGGAAAAGGAAGTTTTTAATGAAAAGTAAGGTTAGAAATCCGAAGTGAATACAAAGTGTAAATATCAAGTAATAAACGTTGTTAAAGGTTATTATAGCCCTGATAACAACAGGACGTACACTTAGGTCCTCGTTGGGTCTGACCGTCCCGGGTTTATATGGTACGTCACAAAGACGTCCGTTCGCTATCGTCCCTAAAACGCTCTGAATAAACGTTTCCTGCTAGAGTCTAGTCAAGACAAACCTAAACACATTTGTGAAGTAACCTCTAGGAATGATGTTTTTTTGAGCAGATGAGGACATGATAAAAAAGGGAATTAAAAACTGTAAAAATTAAATTAAAATCCTTTAAAAAAATTACTAACAAAATTTCTTTTGATAACAAAATATTTTCATTTTTCATAGTTCATTTAAATTTTGTCAATTTGATTTTTCTGATTTCAGAAATTTTATATTCGCTTCAACTATTTTTTTCATCTTGCGAAATCGCATTAATTTGTACTTTTTGACAGTACGGTGTAGTTATTATACTACTCTCCTCTATATCAGTGTGCTACTATAATTTAGTACGAAAATGTCGCAATGAGAATAAATGGAAATACTGGAATGAATAACAAAAATATGTTAAGTTCCTATAAGGCTCTTTTATTTTAAAATTCCCGCCAAACGTCGCGTTGTTTGAGATGGAGGAATTTCGGTTAGTTGCTGTCAAACTATGGGGAATTCAATTTACCAGCCCTATGGTTATTGCATTGCATCATTTTTATTTCGTCCGCCCACTAGTCACTTTTAACGGCTACAAAAGAAAGTACTAAAAATAGGTAAGTCTATTTAATTAATTTATTAATATATAAGTATTTAGATCGATATTTTATTCTAGATAAATTTGGTGCTGCTTATTTGCAGGTTATAGCCTATATATAATAAATATACTACCACCCACCTTATTTGACTCTGTTAAAATTCTATGAGAGATCACCTGTGAACCTAGGTATGTATGTAGTTTTTAGTTGTTTATCATGGAGCGAACTTATTCACTTAATAGAAGATTGTTGGTTAAACATTATAAAAAATTGAAAAGAAGAAGTACCTACTCGCGTGTTAAACGAAGTGTTAAATATGGTTCGACATCTGATGAACAAGTGGAGGTGATGAAACTTGTAATAGGTAAGGTTTGATACATCGAGTAATAAAAACATTTGCCAGAAAACATCAACAAACTTGTAAAGCATATTTAGGGATTTCAGTAAATTAATATAAGGAAAAAACTAATAAAGGTACTTTTTGAGGAAAATTTACAATTTTGTAACTTATATAAAAGTTGTAGATTAGACGCAATTAAGCCATGCAAGAAGTTACAAGAGGATATGTATAAATTAATTTTTTGTACGCGGGCACCTAGACTACCAGTGACTTTAATTTATTTTGTTGTTCTTAGCACGCCCATCTTTTTTTGTAAAATTAGTAAAAAATTAGCCTTATAACGAGAAAAATACTCTTGATGTAATTCACCCGCCGCAAATATAAATTAGTGGAGTAAACGAAGGTTTTCACTTCGCAAAAATTTGTAACCATAGTTGGTGAATAATATTGTTATGAATTACACCCCCTTGGAACTGGAGATGATACACCTATGCCTACTAATAGTAACTGGAAAAACTCTAGAATGAGCCATGGACTTTTCTAGAGTATGGTTGGAGAAGATTCTTGATGGTTTCTGGATGAATCTAGAAGCAATTAAAGAGTATATAAGGCGCGATTACCGGCGCAGAGGGAGAAGTTTATTTTAGAAGTGACACGTTCGGTAAAAAGTGAGGTTAAATAAAGTGTAAAGGTTATTTTGAATGTTTGAAGTATTGTATAGTCAGTAAATTATTAAATAAAGTGTTAGTGGTGTTTATCTCTTGTTGAAATTATTTAGAACCCACGGATTCATACAGGGTGTTTCCTAAAAGGTGGAATAAACGCAACAATATTCTTCAAGTATGCTAGAATAACGTAGTGAAAAGTCTACCGCAAAAAATTGTACGCGTCCTATTTTTATTTAACAATTTAAGTGCAAAAATACGGTTTTTTGCGAATAACTTTTTAAATTTTATTTATACGAATAAATAACTGATAGCGCCATTCGAAAGAATGGGAGATTTTACGAAAGAAACATATATGACATGTATTTTGCGCATTAAATTGGAGCGAGTAGAAATTTGTTAACTAAGGTCCCAAGTGACGCTGCGCCGACCGCCCGCTGATGCTGGAATGGGCTTGCGGGAGCGCGCGCGCTGTACGTAAGTGGCTATAACTTTGGATTACAAAAAGCAAATGATATGAAACCAATTCGAGAGGAAAAAGTATAATTCCCTCGAAGTATTATATATGTTTTTAAATAATTTTTTAAGAACTTTAATTATTACATATGTAGCTTGAAAGAGGACCATTGCATGAATTAACGATTATTTAATAAAAATCATTGTAAAATGAATAATTTATTTAAAAAACAAATACTCGGATAGCACATTTAAAGGAATTATCTAAGATATGCATTCAGCAAAAAAAAAATTAAAAAATTATTTTAAGACTTGTACTTTTCCGAAAAAAGACGTTTTCCGCTGTTTGCATCAAATTCCAATCGTTAATATCAAAGATTAATATCGTGATATTGACACTTTTATACGTGATCAATTTGAAGGTAAATACAGGGTGTAATTAGTTTCATGTCATTAAAAAACAGGTAATAGGGACCGACTAGACAAACAGAAAACCTATATGACCTTTTTCTCTAGGGGCACTTTGAAAAAAACTGACCTGGGTTTACATTTTTAATGTTATGGTAGGAAAGATTTGAGAACCACTGTTTTTCACGGTCAATGGATGTTATAGTTCCGAATATTAGAAATAATAAAAAACTGTAATACCCGACTTGTGTTCCCGTCGGTAGAAGTGCGGCACGTTGGTGGGATTATTTGTATTGAACTTTTTATACCTCTAATTATGAAAATGTAAATAATTCCTTCTCTTTCGGCACAACGCAAGCATAGCATGGTCGCAGGGGTTTAAATAGGATTTGTTTACATGTGTTTTTTAATTTGGAACAAAGCTATTGTAGCTTTTGTTGTCGTTTATAAGAATTTATAAAATTTGAAAGTGGTTTATTAACATTTGTAACATTGTGTTAAAAGCTTAAAAAATTAGTAATTGTTTTATGAAATTGGAAAACGAACAGTTAGACGTCCGAGATACGATAACAGAAATTAGTTGTATATTTTAAGTTAGGAAAAAATCTGATTTTTTTAACGAATTGAGCGTATAATTTTTCCCAATCAGGTATCGAAAACTAAAAATCAAGTCTTTGGTCTCTATGAAATGTAAATGTAAACAATAATAAACAGATAAAAACAAGACAACGAATACTAATAATAATAATCATACCTTTAATGCCCAACAGGTAACACCCAATAACTGAACAATTTTTTTGAATTTTTTACAAAAATTGTTCGAAATGACCTCCTTCTCCACGTATACACATTTCGGTACGTCGAACTAATAACATACTTACTCCGTTCAACACATTTGGTAAATTAGGATCATTTTTTATGGTTTCCATGCACATTAAAATACGTCGTTGAAATTGTTCTAAAGCTCTTCCGCACCAGCTGCAATTTCACCACTTTCTCCATGTACCAAGTCCATATCCGCGAGCTCTGGATAAGTGTAATCTCCCATAATGTCCAAAATCTGCGTTTTAAAACACCACACTAAACTGTGAATTAACGTTATTAAGAAAGCAAAAAGAAAAACTTGGTCCAAAATCCAAAAAGTAACACAAAAAGCACGAACGAGAAGTAGTGTCTTACGTAACCAGCATTAACGACTTGAACGATAAGTCAATGAAATAAATCTTAACATAAGTGGCACAAAATTAAAAAAAAAAAACAGACAAAGCCAAGGAACGGGTACGTCGCGTCATGCGTGCGTTATTTACCAAGTAAGGACAAAACTGAAATTCTTACTTGAGAATATTACAAGGGAGAGAGAGATAGCACGCCTAATAGGATAATTGGCCACGAAGAAGCAAAAAACATGACGATGTCCTCTGTCGCTCGCTTTTAACTGCTTTGTCGGCATACTTATTTGCAGGAATGTCAGAGTATCTCGTGTGACAAGACGCGAGGCAATAAAACCTTCCCAATATGCCATCAGTTCTCAAACTAGGTTAAGTATTTTGGAAATTTTTGTTTATTTTTTTTCTCCAAAACTATGAGCTTTAGACCCATGTTATATAAGGTTTTTTTGTTTGTCTTGTCGTTCCTTACCACCAGTTTTTTTTAATGACATGAAACTGATTACACCCTGTATGTGTACTAAAAGCACCAACGATTCATTTTATGATACATACGCGTTTTTATATTAATTTTTTACGAATAAGTCGAACTATATGTTTTAGAAGAAAAAAAATTCGAACATTTAACACTATTAAAAATGTAATAACTTAAAAAATACATATTTTTTTATTTGAATGCGTAGAGGTAGGTGTTAGCTAAGGTACTAATCTTGAAAAATATTTCCTGATTTTATTTTTTTATTTTTTTCGAACGCAATATCAATTAATCAGTAAAAAAATGCGAAAAATCGGTAAAAACACGATTTTGCGATGGTTTTATATAAAAAGTTAAGTTTACTACAACTGATAATTATTCTACTAAATATTACACATGCATAAATTTAAATGGTGACTATTTCGTAGAAAAATTCGAGAAGAATACAAGATATAATAACAACTACCAAATTCGAACCGAAATTTGATTTTTTTAATTCATCAATGTGTACATAGAGGGTGATAACATATTCCTGAGTTCACCTAATCTAGCTCTTAACTAGATTCGTGAAAGTGGCTCCTTCGTTATGTTTGCTTAGCTGTACTTTGCCGCGCATTTTGTCGCCTTGTAAAATTAACGTGCACGTTGCGGTGTCCTTTATTTAATTTGTTTCGGTCGGCCATTTTGTATCCGCCATTTTGAATTTTGCAAATCTGACATCAAATTCGTAATCAACATACCCAAAAACCCCTAATACCTTTTTCATAATTTTTCCTCGAATAATTTTCGAGATATTTCATTCAACAACTAATTTTGCAGTTTTTTGTTATTAATAAACAAATAGAGATTTAGCATACAATGAACTTAAACTTATTTAGAACACATTTAAAGTTTTTTTGAATTTTTATGCAGTTACAAATTATTCCGAAACAATGCCTCTTTTTTGACTACCTTTACTCCACTAAATTTGTTATTGAGAAATTACAGCAAAATTCATAATTATTTATAAGCCCTTTTCTTTATAGCTTCCGTTCTACTCTTCTGATTTGAACTTTCCAAAGCTCATTTTACTCGCGAATACCTGTACTTTTAAAGGAAGTTGGTTCCATTATGCTTTAATAATAAATACTATTTTTATATAGATAGCAAAAACTGGTGAAGTTTTGCAATTTCGAGTTCCACATTCAAAATTGCATAACTACGAATTCTTCAATTAGGTTGCTCAATTTTTTTTTGCATACACTTTAATGGTTACCAAATAGACTCCCGGTGTCCGTTTTATCATTAGTGCAATATTTTGCAAAATATGACGTTTTGCAAAAAAAAAAAAATAATATGCTTATAACTTTGGACCAAGGCACTTTTCTATCATGATTTTTGCGAGAAATTACATGATTTCATTAGTACCTAATTCCTATTCAACCATTTTTTTTTTTCAATAAATCGTTATTTAGTTTATGAAAAATAAAATTTGCAAGTAACAAAAATTGCAATAACTTTTTTAATTATGCAAATTTTAATTAGATTCAAACCAGTGGCGGCTCGTCAGGGGAGGCAGGGGAGGCTGAGCCTCCCCTTGGAAGAACCACCATATCTTCAAAAGTAATATCTTAAGAAATTTCTATTAGGTATATCTCAATTTTCAATATTTTTTATTGTTTATTATTCATTAATTAATTTTCAGTTTATATATAACATTTTTGCATTTCCTTTCCACAAACATACCTATAACGTTACAGCCCGGATAGTCTTTGTATGCATATTTCCCGGTCGGCCGGTCTTTTACAGAATGAACACTGCGGTTCGCTGGAGGCTAATACGAAATAGCTTCCAACTTTACCGCATTTACTTATAACATGAATGACCTTGAATTTCTTTGCGCTGTGTAAAATAGCAACACTTGGAATAGCTAAGTATGAGGCTAGCCTCAGATCTTAGTTTTTATAGCGCATGTGCACAGGTCATTCAAGAGTCAGGTGATTCACAAAGAAAACGAACTGACGTCTGACAGTCTGACAGTTGCGTTTAACCGGTTAAGAACAACTTGACGTATAAATACATAAAACATTTGATAGGCGGGCTAGAAATAAGTGCTCTAGGTGAAAATATTCCCAACAACATCTCTTGTTGTCCAGACGTGGTGGATTATTTGTTATTAAATGGATTTACTACTCTTATTTATGACGAAAAGGTAAGAATTAAAAGAAATGCCAGGCCTACACCAGCAATAATGCTTTCGTTAGTTTTTAAAAGTGGTAAACAAAACAGAGGGTTTTGTGATAACAATTATAAAAAAGTCGGGTGGTTAACGGCATCAACAGTTAGAAACAAATTATATTGTTGGAGATGTTTATTATTTACTAATGATCAATCCTCAATTTGGGGCAGGGCCGGGTTTAATAATTTGCAAAATTTGTCGCGAGGTTTAGAAAGGCACACGAAAAATCCCAGGAGCACATTTCATCTTGCATTAAATTCGAAATGTTTGGTAAACAAAATATTGTAAATTTCTTGGATTCTGCACATAAGAGAGAAATAGAAAATGTTAACGAAAAGGTCCGTGAGAATAGGGAAATATTAAAGAGGTTAATAGATGCCGTTATATAGTTATCTTCACAAGAAAATTCTTTCCGAGGACATGACGAAAAACGAGAATCGTGCAATAAAGGAAATTTCAAAGAGCTGGTAGATTTTTTAAAAACTTATGACCCAAAATTAGAGCACTTTTTGAATAACGCCACTATTTTTTGAGACAATTCCGGTAAGCTTCTGTAGAATGATCATTTTCAACACTTAAACGCATAAAAACATTTTGACTAGAAACAAAATGAGTCCGCCTTTCAAATGTATCGCTTATTTCAATAGAAAAACGTTTTTTGTCAGAATTGAGTAAACGCGATTCATTTTATGATGAAATAATCAACCATTTTGCTAGTTCCAAAAATCGCAGGTTACCACTCATTTATAAAAATATTCAGGCTTTAAAGCAGAGATTAATATAGGTAGTTGTTATTTTAGAAAAAATATTTATTTGTGTTATTTATTTTTTAGGAAATATGTTTTATAATTCTCCATAATATAGAGTTCCGCGGTTATATTTTTTTTATATAACTTCTTTCTCAAAACTATTTTAATTTCTATTAAAACTTATAATTTTACACGCCTGGCAGTGATAATGAATACAATTTTTTGTTTGTAGAAAAACATTTTAATTTTTTTACCAAAACTATTTTTATTTTTATTAAAAGTTATATAATTTAATTACAAGTGGGATAGTAGGACTCCTTTGGATACCGATACTCGAGTCGTAGGAACGAGAATTTCATGAGAATGATTTTTATTTTTATATTATATTTTCTATTTCCTTTTCATTCTCTTCTTTTATTAGTTCTATTCTCTCAAGTCGTGAATCGGTATCCTGGCGAACAACCCACGGCAAAAAAATGTAACGCGCCGTTGTAATACCTCAGGGGTGGTGGGGAAATGTACAAATTGTAGTCATATTGCACATCAGTTGTCTTTCAGAATATCAAGCCTCCTCTGCAGGCAATATCACGAGCCGCCACTGATTCAAACGGCATTTAGTACGGGCAATGAAGGCAAAGTTTTGTAAAAACCTCGCAAAAATTACTAAAAGGATCATCTCCGGGATCTAAATAGGTAATAACCTGTAGACTGGAATGATGCATTCTTTGCACTTCCAAGTTTCGGGAAAATTCAAAAAAATTTGGAAAAACTTTTTGAGTTTCGGTTTTTTGCCCTAGCGGCTAAAATAATGAAAATACAGAAAATAGTTTTTAACAAAATTTGTAGCTAGTCTCTTTCTCTACAAGAAAGGTCTTTACACATTTTTTGCCTTACTTAAGTCGTTTAGGAGATAAATCCAGTTTTCCACTTACAGTTTTGAGCCGCTCTGAAATGCGCGGAAAATGAGAATTCTCTGGGAGTTTCGTACGACCAGACACATAGATCGATAATTCTTACTATTGAGAGCCGCTAAAAAAATGAAAACAACATAAAAAGTAGAGAAAAGTCTCAGCTTTAATCTGGAACTAATCACAAAATTCATTAAAATTTTTATCATAGAGAAAAAAGTGTTAGAAAATGGCTTAGTTAACTTTATCAGTTGATTTATTCATATCTTTGAGTTTTATGCATCCTGCCTATTTCTCCCATAACAATGGGTGCTTTTTCACAACATGAATTCGATTCCACGCACTTTAATTTATATTTTGTGAAAATTTCATTGAAGAATGTTAGAAAACAAAGAAGTTGTATATGTTTTACTGTATAATTGTGCATTTCCTGAACGTGTATGAATAATGTAGACAAATTCAAAAAGCACTGCACGCATTTTAAAAAACTCTAAAGTCATTCGAACGAATATGTTTTATTGTACTTATAATCCGATAATTAAGACTGTGCTATTATTATTAATTAAGATACAGCGAATTGAACTCCAAAATCTGGAGGTGATTGATTGATGAGAAATATACCCTCTACTTTGATCCCAAGGCATATTTTTCCAACAATAGTAATTGCAATAAAATATTAATTGGATTAATATATTATTATATAGGAAGATACAAGCAAAATGAATTATCATTCTAACAACTCCCGGCAAAGATGAATAAATCTGTGGATCAACTGTACAAAGTTTACTTCTGACACTTTTTCTCTATGATAATTTTTTTTTATGAATTTTGTGGTTAGTTCCACATTAAAGCTGAGATTTTTCTCTACATTTTGCTTTATTTTAATTTTTTTAGGGGTTCTGAATAGTAAGAATTATCGATCGATATGCCCGGTCGTACGAAACTCCCGGAGAATTCTCATTTTTCGCGCATTTCGAAGTGGCTTAAAACTATAACTGTACAAGTTCCTTGGATGAATAAATTATTATTATTATTATTATTATTATTATTATAAGTGGAAAACTCGATTTATCTTCTAAACGGCGTAAGTAGGACAAAAATGTGTACAGACCTTTTTTGTAGAGAAAGGGACGAGCTACAACTTTTGTTGTTAACTTTTTTCTCTATTTTCATTATTTTGACAGCTAGAGCAAAAAAAACGAAAATCAAAGAGTTTTTCCAAATTTTTTTGAATTTTCCCGGAACTTGGAAGTGCAAAGAATGCATCATCTCATTCTCCAGGTTTATTTTAAGCCGAGATATCAAAGATTTTAGTTTTGGCACTGTTTGAGACTTTTGTAATTATAACATTTTCGCAAAATTCTAAATGGAGGCTATTTGTGTGTGACTCAGGGCTTAAAATGTTGCAAGGAATGATTATGCTAATCTTCCTATTTTGAACTGTTTTGGAAATGACTGAAATTATTAAGTGAAAATTTATAGTGATAGTCGGTAAAGTAAAAAATACACCAGAAGTTCGCAAAAAATGTTATCTGAGATTTTCCATCAATAACTGTTAGTGGGAGGATTAAACATCACAAAACCACAAAAATCAGTTCTGGGGGTGCCACGCAACCCCCCAAAAAACCACACCCCTTCGGTGAAAAAAGCCTCAGTTGACTGATAACTCGTTAACCGTTGAAGATACAAAAAAATTGCTCATCATAAAAAAGAAAGCTTGACTAATTGCCTACAAAAAAGTCCTCTTGTAATTTTCTTGTATATACCATGGTTTTCGAGAAAATCGATCTTAGCAAAAATTACAAGAATACTTTTTTTTCAGGAAATTAGTCCAGCTTTCTTTTTTATGATGAGCAATTTTTTTGTATCTTCAACGGTTACGAGTTATCGGGAAAATAAGGCTTCTTTCACCGAAGGGGTGGTTTTTTGGGGGGTTGCGCGGCACCCCCAGAACTGATTTTTGTGGTTTTGTGATGTATAATCCCTCCACTAACAGTTACTGAAGGAAAATCTCAGATAACGTTTTTTGTAATGAAAATCTTTATGATTGACAATAGTAAAATATATTGAACTGAAGGATATTTTCAATTTTTCATAATTTTTTCAATTTATTTAAAGTGAACTGAAACTGAAACATATTCTTTATAGGATTTTGCAAACAACAAAAATTATCTATGAGAACTAAATGAAAAACTATATGTTAAAAATATTAATGAAATCTTTGCATTCTTTCGATAACCTGATTATGTTAGCAAATCAAAATCCTAAAATAAATTTGACCAATTTCTTATTTGACATTCTTATTATAGGTAGTCCCCTAGAGCTAAGCAGATTAATCTAGTATCTACATGACCCACTACAGTATGAAGAATGAGAACAAAGGCCTAAAATTAATTTACTCACCTACCTTGTCTTAAAAAATTTTTCATTCTAATGGATTATATTTTCATAAAATCTCTCATTCAGTTTCTTGGAAATGCTTAGCCTTTGAAACGTTTTTCGCTCTTATTCTGAGCTCATCAGAAAGGCACAAAGCCACTCATAACGATGTTTCATGCAAAACCAAGGCAATATCCATAAGTGTGAGATATTTATATTTGACAGTAACTGATAAAAAAACAACAGATTTTCACCTATCTATTAGGTAACTAGTATTGAAGCCTATGCATGTTTAAAAGTGAATTATTTATTATTTGTTTGCTTATACTAGTTATACTGGCTTTCTGCCAAAATGTAGATCTGGGCGCCAGCTTTACGATGACATTAAAAAAAATTATTTAAAGTCATTTTGGCCACTTTTTAGGCATTTATTATAAACCAAATAACAGCAAATAGATTTTTTCGGCCATTTTTAAAAAAAAATTGAAAAACTTTTATCAGAGAAGAAAGAGAATTGCGAGAACTTTAATTTAAAAAAGAAAAGTTAATTTATGTCCATCTGATATCGAGATATTTAACTTTTAGCATCTTGGCCAATTGTTTATTAACAAACGCCTATTTTAGGCTAACATCTAAACTGTATCATTTTGAAACATATTTACTTCATATATGAAACGCCCAAAAATACATTTTTAACTTGTAAAATCTAATTTTCAAGCATTTACATTTCATTGTTGTTAATCAGCCTGAATAGCTTTTTTTTAAATTTATTTATCAAGATACTTCTCGTTTTGTTGCACGTACTTAACTGTTTCCGGCTTACTTAAGTTGGTAGTTAACGTATGTATTTAGGGGAATTTGACATTCTGCTAACTTCCCTTTATAAAATTATATAACCTTATTTTTCTTTACTAATGTCAAACATTTGTTCAGTTCAGAGACAACTCTGTTTCTTTGTGTGTATATTTAATGCTATTTATCTTTTTACAAGATGCTAAAAGTTAAATATATCGAGTTCAGATGGACAAAAATTCACTTTTTTTTAAATTAAAGTTCTAGCCATCCTCTTTCTTTTCTGACAAAATATTTTTTAAATATTTTCAAAATGGCCGAGAAAATTTGTTTGTTGTCATTTGATTTATAAATAAAGGTCAAAGAAGTGGTCAAAATGACTTTAAAAGAATTTTTTTTTAATTTCGTCAGAAAGCTGGCGTCCAGAACTACATTTTGAAAAAAATGATCCATTTTGGACTTAAACAAAATGGCGGGCAATTCAAAGTTCAGACAACAAATTCATTTGTGTCCACAAGGTACAATATTTGGGCCTCAAAATTTCAGGATGTTTTGTTTTCAACAAAAGGTATATTTTCTGAAAGAATGAAGCCGATCGGAACTCTTGATGTCCCTAGGCGTTAAAATGAAGAAAACGCTTTTTGGCTTATTCTATTTCGTACTTTATGTATGTACTTAAATGACCCAAAACCAACGCAGATTTGTTGGAATTTTAATTGCGAAGGTTTACGGTTTTTAGCTTGTTCCAATCAGACCTGTAGAACCGGAGATATTCGCCTTTTTACCTAACAAACGCTGTTCAAAAAACAAAATGGTTCATAAAGAGAAAAACGCAATAGGCTTTGAAAGTTCAAAACTCAGATATACAGGGTGTAACATAATGAAATGTCATAAATGAAGGAGTGTATTCCTCGTACAAATTTAAGAATATTTTGTCATATAAACAGTTGTCATTAGAGCCTTCGTTTACAAGATACAGGGCGTTCTAGTTTTCAAAAATACAATTATTTCCCTATATATCTTTTGAACAAATGTAGATATTTACCTGAAATTTTGTGTGTAGAATACATGATTAGTGTTGTATTTAAATTTAAAAAATGAAGCCCCAGCTTTAACCAGTGACGTAGATTTGAAGTATGTAGGGTAGCTTTTTTCATGAAGTTATGGCACGCCACTGGGCCAGAGTTTTTTTGGTGCTTTTTTGGATTTCAAATTTAATTTTGAAAAACAATGTTCTCTTGACATTTTTGCGTATATTTTACAATTTTTAAGTTATTAAAGTTTAACCTTTACCGTAGTGACGTATTGTTAGATAAAATAATGCACCAATTGTATCTTACAAAAACAAGTGGGCATCTGTCAAACAGTGTTTAGATGATTAGCGTTCAGTCAAATTTATTGATCTGAATCGTCGATTTAAATTTAAAGAATGGTATACTCTTTTGTACAATTGACAGATATGCATTTCTATTATGGGCTTTCTAATGGTAATAATGTAGAGTCTTAGACTAGGAAAGATAGATGGTGAGGACTCGTAACAGCGCATAATCGCCACGCTAACAAGTTGTGCCTAAGACGCCATTGCGGTGGTGGCACACAAACGGTAGAGAGCAAAATGAAATTTTCCAATAGAAGTGATTTATAAGTGATTTAGTGCTAATTTATGTAATGTACCTACATGATGGTATCATATTCTATAAACTACTGTAAAAATCACAGCGGGAAAAAATTGAAAGGAGTGACGCTTTGCAGGTTAAAGTATATGCAGTTTTCACTTTACCTAGTTAAATTAACTGTAGGCCTATTATTTACTTAATTATATCCGTGTGCATACAATGATAATGAGAAGCATAGTATATCATTTTCTGGTATGCAATTTGCACGTTATTTGATTGAAATTTTCATTCATCTTTTCTTCATTGAATATAGAACAGTGCATTCGAAATGACACTTTTTCCATGGGCGTAGATATATCGATTATGGTGTTATATTATATAGAATGTAGAATAAATTCTGGTATGTAAGATATGAGTAAATATATTTATGATAGTGAATATTAATTGTATTGTTATGAAGCTGTTTTTGGAAAAATACCAGTTTTGTATCGTTTTATTCCTTTGATGTGATAAACTTGACACCTACATATTGTACATATGTTCCGCCACTTTCGCTTGCTCTCTGGTGGCAGGTGGCTTCACTATTGGCAGTAGCGTTACGACTCCTTACAATATATATCTTTCCTACTCTAAGTGTAGAGTAGATGCAGATGCACGTTATGCAAACCGCTTTCCCAACCGACGTCATCCAGATCGAAGAATGTTTATGAATATTCATATGCGCCTACGGGAATCGGGAAATTTGGAAGCTAATCATGGTGGTGGAACAAGGGATACAGTAACAACGATTCAACGGGTGGAAAGAATACTAGACAATTGAGGATAATCCTAGTATTATCACAAGAAGAAATTCGCCAGAATCCTGTAATATTTGGTAGAGTAAGAACGTACTCAAAAGTGTATTGAGACAGATGGACGTCACTTCGAACATCTCTTGTAAAGTTATTGCATTAATTTCTTGTTTCGTTTATCTTTGCTAATTTTTGTTTAAACTAAAAATTAAAATTTCTGATGAGTTTGTTTTTCTTACATATGGCACTGGTTAAAGCTGGGGCTTCATTTTTTAAATTTAAATACAATACTAATCATGTATTCTACACACAAAAATTCAGGTAAATATCTACATTTGTTCAAATTTACATAGGGAAATAATTGTATTTTTGAAAACTACAACGCCCTGTATCTTGTAAACGAAGACTCTAATGACAATTGTTTATTTGACAAAATATTTTTAAATTTGTACGAGAAATACGCTCCTTCATTTATGACATTCCATTATGTTGCACCCTGTATACTGGTGATACCCCAGAAAGTATGAAATCATAACATTGGTGTTACAAAACTATACACATCATTGTCCTTTTTTACTCCACTAACATTTTTATTTTAATGGGCAATTTATTCGAATTAATACTGTACAGTGTACAGCCTTGTTCACATTATTCATTCAACGCAAATAAACATAACTGATTTACACATAAAGCATTTATTTGAAACATTATATAATACATAAGTATAACAAATACAAAACTAAAATTTATTAACTAGGTGCGAACATTTTTATTTACATATTCAGGTAAATTTGGACATAACCTAAAAGCTGGGAGGTTTATATAAAGTAACCCATCCCTTCCAAAGTCTGTACATTAATGTATCAAATTAAGGGTAGGCGGCATATTTGGGATAAATTATTATTGTTTCAGTGACAAATAGCAACAATTAAAGAGCTTGCATATTTCTAAATAACATGTTATCATGTGAGAGTCATATAGTAACCTTATTTGCACTGAATAATGAATGGAAAGTGTCTGAAACATAATAGATTGGTGCAAAATTCTTGTTCGTATTCATCCTGTAAGGGAAGCAAATCAAATCAATTATATCTGGCGGAAGAGTGGACCATCCTGTGGATTCTCCTTCAATCCAACATCTCAGAAATGTTTGGTTAGTATTCATTATCCTCTAACTTTTACCCCTTGCTGAAACCGCTATAATCTAGAATCTTAAATAAAGCTCTAAACTAGTCCATTTTTGCAACCTCCATAACTTCAAGACAAAAAAAGATAATTTAATGTTAAAAGTCTTAAATTAAAGCTAATTAAAATTCTAGACGGATATATTTTCCATTTTTTCATTCAGGGTTTGATAACCCATATTTTGGGGGTTAAATGGGTTAGAATAAATAATTTTTAATGGAAAATAAAAAGATAATTATATCGCATTCTTGAAAATTGGTCAATAATTTCAAGTATTATATATTCTTAACCTAATACCTTATAGTAAATTAAAAACCACCCTCTAAAAGGGGGTCAATAAGTAGGGGAGTCTGCCATCCTTGCCAAACATGAATCCTAGCATGACATGAAAGAATACAATATAATAATTAAAATATTGAGAAGATACCACGAAACTTACATGATTTCCAAACTTGTGTATTAGTGCCATTATATAGCATGTGCATTTTATGCATATACATATTAACTATATACTGGTAACACGCTATAAGCCACTATATACGAAATTGGGGCTAGAGAAGGAGATAGTTTTCTATCTCTACTAGGAACTTGGGACCCAACGCGCACGCTCTGACGACACAAACTGATGAAGGAGTAAGGAAACGTGCTCTTGTAATAGGCCAGTGCCATGTGGTCAATTTCTCCAATTAGATTGTGACCATTTACCTTCTATATTCAGTTGAACTCTCACAATCTCGCGTCACTAAGACATGCGCACCATGCCCAGAGTACTCTTAGAGGATAGAGTGACCGGCTTTCCTTGGCGTCAAGTTACGAACGAAACTCATAGTATATAGTTAATATGTATATGAATGTATGACTAACATAACCTCTAATATTAAATTTTTGTAGGTTTATACTCATTTTTAATATTTTTATTCGCATTTTTAGATTAGTACCTGTGTAACATTAATGAACTCTCTTGGAGGAGACGCATTCCTATAATTTATTTAAATCATTGATTTTTAAAATTATCCTGTTATTTACAGGTTGGAAATCGAACCTATATTTAGCGGTCTATTATTAATATTCAATGGTATAAAAAAAATGTATGCATCCTATCAGAGAGAGTTCATTAATGTTAAAGGTGCTACAAAATTTCATGAGCATTGACCTTGGTATGCGCAGAGACATAATTACGGCGATCGTCTCTATTACACAACTTCCTAATAACATCAGATTTAAGATTTGCACTTTATCCCGTGCTGTCGTTGTTTACAGACCTCCATTCCAACGGCCCTTTGCGATTAATTTAGAATGTAGCGAATTTTGAGCGGGGTTATTCATCTAATCCCAACAATATGTAAGTATCATTCTATTAAATTTCTGTGATGGCCGAGTCAATGTTTTCAAAATGTACTTATGCGGAATAAACTCCGCCTTTTAACCCCCAAAATAGAGGGTTTACCCATAAATAAAATAAATTCTCTATTAGCTTTAATTTAAGACCTACAACGTTAAATTTGCTTTTTTGGACTCGACGTTATTGGGCTTGCAAAAATGGGCTAAAATTCACACTTTTTTGCGACCACTCTTTCAATTGCCCCCTGTACACCCAGGGAAGTAGTAGTGCGATAGCACTCACACTAATTGCACTCTAAAAACTGGTTATTATGAGCAGGTTTGTTTTCGTGTACGACTGTAAAGAACACTATAACATCTACCCCCACACAGTCTCCAATAATACAATTTTCTATATATTTTCCTAAGGTAACTTTGCAAAGCAGACGTGGTGAATAGCTGCCATCGTTAATTAATAACATGAATTTTTGTGGAGCCTTGGCCTGTCAACCACTACAGATTCGTATCTACATTGTTACACCTTAAATTATATATTCTCTGTACATACTTGTACTAGGCATAACATCTATTAACTATTCATTGTCAAAAGGAAAATAGAATTAACAGATGGTTTTAAAGGTTACAGGTAAAAATTAGTAACCATACAAGTTGCCCTTAATCGCGATTCAGCAAAGGGAACAATCTGTTAGGAGGATGAAGAACCAAAGATTTCCTTCATGTTGGTTTGGAAACCTGGGACTCAAAATGGTTTATTTCAGAATAAAGAGGACTTTCAAATGAAGCATTTGATAAAATTTACCAAGATAGCACCTAGGCAACAACTTTAGTAACTAGACTGTAATTGTAAAATGTATAATTTACCTCAAATATACTTTACGCCAAAAGACCCCACACCAAAAGCATGGGATTTTCAGTTTCAGCGAATTTTGATGGAACAAGTGGTATTCGACAGATTATGGCTCCATGATCAAAAGTCCTCATGGATGAGAAGTCCGTTTATCTTTGGAACTACAGAGCGTAAAAGTATCCAATTTGCAGTATTCAATAATAGGATATTAGAAAGCATTTGTTTCATGTATATTAGAATAAGTAGCATTATCTGTGATAAAACTCGAAACAAAACTGTCTAGTTCTCTGGGAAAATAGCTCTTAAAATTCTTTAAAACAATTTTATAATTTCAACGTAGTCAATTAACTTATTATTGTAATTGGGGCGTGTCTATCTGTAACATTGTAGTGTAATTTTATGTATATTTTGTCTCGTAAAATTATGTCTAGGGTGTGCGTATTGTGTATTTTTAAAATTTATTCTTTACCGGTTGTTCATATCCTGTAAAACTGCCTACATAAATATATATATTATTATTATTATTATTATTATTATTATTATTATTATTATTATTATTATTATTATTATTACTGAATAAGGAAAATTAGCCACTACGCTCCGTAGCTCCCAAAAATATTAAAATAACACATTTAATTAGGGAGCCATACGTTCCATCAACATCTATCAACTCAAAATTCCATATATTTGGTGTGGGGTTCTGTCATATAATAACGGAACTCATCAAATGTTAGCAAGAAGGAGGGGGAGTTACTTTACAGAAATCCTGTAGGCCCTGAACAGAATAAGATGACTTATAACATGTCCAGAAATTTTAATAAACCATGCTAGGGGAGCACCAGGTAATAGTGGACACATCCTATTGTGGACATGATTTGAAGTAATTTTTACAAAGCGATAATGGTAGCACTGACCGCAGTGAAACTAACTTGAATCTATGAAGAAAGTGAAAAAAATATTATGTAGGTAAGTTTGAGTTTAACTGATAACATCTAACAATGAATTAGTGAATTAGGTATACTTGAATATTTAGTGCACATAAAAAAGGCCTTAAAACCGGCAATAAATATGTCTCGTTAGCATAAATACATGGGAAAATGATATCCCGCAGAGACCTATCTATTTGTGCACAATATCAGTAGAAATTTAAAAGCATCGTCTTTGGTAAATAAAGTTGTTTGATACGGACAAATTAAAAAATTTTACTATGTTTCGCTTGCGTTAAGAAAGGAATATTTGTGGAGCATTGACGGATTCAATATTCCATGATACACTGACTCTGTCGTGGGTAGGGATTACACACCTGCTGTAAACCGTTACATCGTAAAATATTTTCGGAAGAAGGGAAAATAATTTGATTGATCGATTTATTTTAGTCATGCCAGAACATACTTTACATGAGAAAAATGATGTTCTATGTATTAAGTAATACATTATATTTATGCTTTAACATGCTCTAGAAAAATAAAGCATGCCCCACTCTCCCCTCTATATGTAAGCGACAAAGCTTTGAGGTCTTTTATGTGCATTAAATACGGTGAAATTCGTCTTCTCGCACATTCTTATATTCATAACAATCTTTGCGTTATCTTTATTCTATTTGCATGATCAAGTGACCATTAGATTAGAGGGTTACATTATCATATGTTTCGCGAATAGAAGTAAAGGTAGATTCACAGTGCAAGATGTCTGCTATTAGACACGATATTTAAGTTTTCGTTGGGACGTAGTGGACAAAGATAACTTTATTTATAAATCAATTCAAATTTCAGATAATGGCCTGAAACAATATAATTAAACAAAAAAAGAGTACAGTATGATGTCGGAGTTCTTGAATTAGACTCACAGGAAGTCAGAAGAGGTTGTGCTTTGCGAGATGAAAATAGATATGGAGTACCGACGTCTACCTTAAGTAAACATAAAATGGATAATTTAGTCATTCCTAGTCTAAATCTTGCGTCTTTTAATTTAGCATATAACGTGTTTTGTTTCATTTGAGTAAAGGCTGTTGTAAAATTTGTTCATATATTGTTACATATTTAAATTAATAGACATTTATTATTATTAAACATAGGAGCTGGAAAAAAGCCTGCTCTTTCTCAAAAAGATAAACAATCCCTTTTTAAATATTGAATTAGTAGACACTGGTCCATTTTATATGAGACGGCATGATGAAATGGCAGCTACAAAGGAATATAAAAGGCTAAAAAAAATTAATTTTGTTAAGATAAAACGTTTTATACTAATAGCAACATATTATAATAATTTTTATTTGTTAACGTTTGGTTGTTACATTATTAAAGTTTTAAATTTATGGATTAACTTATTGTTTGATTGCTTATAACTTTTTTACTTGAGAAGCTACAGAGTTCAAATTTATTCAAGTAATGATGTGTTACATATTTGTCCATAATTAAATACAAATTTATGGTATCAAACTACAAGGAATATAATATAATCTATGTCCACAATTAGACCCTGTGTGTAATAGTGGATATGAAGTAAATTACTGTGAAAAACTGGGATGTCACTTTTCTTTTGTTTTTTATAGGGGCACGTTGTCCACTATTGCACATTTTGTCCATTAACACCTGTCTGTCCCCTAATTACAGTATCCTGGTTTGAGGGATAACTGGCCGGAAATACAAAGCTTTTTCTTGGTTGATAAAAATATTTTTTCCGGTGCTTTATATCCAGTGTTCCCCTGTTGGATCCCAACAAATAGAATTTACTATTTTGGGTAACATTTATACATAAGAATATAACAATAAAAAAATGTTAAAGCATATTTATTAATCACAGAATCTAGAAAAATCTATAATTTCTCCTGTTCTGCAAATGTTAATAAAGATTCTTAAAAAATATGAAAAAATTAACTTAGAACTGACTTACTGCTCCTTACCTGTCTGCAACAAATTCAGAGCTTTGTGCAGATTTTCTACAGCACTCTTAACGTCGTCATAATTAAGGGCTGATGTGGCGAATTTGCAATACTTCTGAGCCTTCTGGATGGCCTCGGCGGTAACGGTTGTGTCTGTTCCTGGGCTGGGAGTAGGCAGTAAAGTGGTAGAAGAAGTTTGGGGCGACATAAAAGGAGTAACCGGACCAGGAATAAATGGCGTAACCGGTTGCTGTACAATAGGTGTAATTGGAGAAGAAGCAGGAGCATGTGAAAAATTAGTATCTGGTTTGGGAGTATCTCGTTTGGGTAGATTTAAACCAAAGTCTTCTAATACTGGAGAATTTGGAGAGTGTGGTTTATCTGCAAACAATTTTTTCAATTCTAGAAACAAATAAATGAATTAGGGATCTACAGAAAACATAATCTTTCACCTTAGGTGATTCTAAAAATAGAAACCGTTAAATTCAAAATGCGGGGCGAGTCACAAGTGCACGGGCAGTCAATATTTCCTCAACCATTTGAGATTTAAAAAAATGTCTCAAATAAAAAGTACCACGTTTTAAAATTATTTTTAAATGGGCAGGGTGTTTCACATAAGTGGTGACAAGATAATACCTGAACTTTTGAAACCCAACAGGTTTTTATATATGTCATACTCAATGTGAATATACCCTTTACCCCATTGAAATGTTACAAAATTTAGGCCAAACCTTGCATTTTGGGTAGGACAAGATTTGTTTCTGTGTGTAGAGAGGGTTTCAGTGTGTGTACAAAAAACTCGGTTTTCGGGGTTGAAAGCCCCATTTGACCGCCATCTTGCAAAGTAGGGTGTAAACAGGTTTTCTGCGATATCTTGAGAACCGTAAGTCTCACCAAAAAAAAAATTAAGACATTTTTTGTAGAGAATTGAATTTTCTACAATCTTGGTCTAGATACTTCTTAGCGTAAAATTGAAAATGAAAAGTTATAATTAAAAACAGACTAAAGTTTTCAAGAAAAATATTATTGAAGGGTTTTAACTTTTTTTTATTGATTTTATGTTAAGATGTGAATATATTTACGAAAAACGGTATGCAACAAATTCATTTGCTTTATTCTTCAAATAAGTGTCAAGGAGTGCGTTGGCTCACTCGGCCCCTTAATTGGGTTTACCGGGGTGGGTTGACGCACACCAGGGACGGTTGACGCGAATATAGCATTCTTGCCCTAGCCTATCACCGTCCCAGACCGTCCGCCAGCTTCACCAATGCCCCTTCGGAGGTGCTGGTAAGCATGTGGTGAAGAACCACACCCTGCACGAGGTGACACTGCTTAAACAAAAGGCGGCGGATCTAGACCGGGAGGTTCGAAAAACATCCCCCAAGTCAAGGTGTAAGCCATCGTGCCGAGGACTGAATGGTACCAGGATTAGGGTACCTCTAACGATGCCTATGGGAAATTGGGCGACATCCCATAGTAACCAGCCCCCACGTGTTTGTGCCGTGCGTGGCGACCCGTGTCGTCGGATGAAGGAATCCTGGTGGTTGAGTGGGCCGTGCCTGCAACACGCCACTTTGGTCCGGAGTTCGGCTAGACGGGCGGTCGGGAGCTAACCCACTCCTGATCAACCGGCTGCGTCGTCCCGTCAGAGGGCCGGCAGGGTGAGTCTCTGGCGGCAGGGGGCGCGTAGGGGGCCGTGGATCTGGCTGTCGATGGCCTCGGCAGTCAGGTTTGCGCCACCCTCTCACAGCGTCGCCTGTCTCTGGGGGCTATATCCATCTGGTATCCTTGGTGATCGCACGGGCTTGCCGTGCGACATCCCCAAAGAGGGCTCCGTGGCGGGTGGGGAACCAGATGGACGAAATCAATCAAAAACCCATATGGATAATCAAATTTTAGCCAATCAAGCGGCAGAGCGGCCACGCTCGCCGCACCAACCAGTGGATGAGCGCCAGCGCCCACCACAACAAGTACAGTCTGCGGCAGAGCGACAACGTTCGCCACAGAACGAACCAACAGCTGAATCCGCCTCTGAGGGATGGAAAAAATCTCGAAGAGGCAAAAGAATCAGCGGGGCCGAGGCCAAAAGGAGGAGGAGAGCACGCGAGGAGGAACAACGTGCTGCTATAGCGCACCCCTCGTCGTCGTCGCTCCCACCTCCTGGACAGCCTCCAACCAAAGCTGTGCACCCCAAAGGTGTGCCACCTTCCGGAAGGCACCCACATCCGTTCAGGAGAGGTGGGTCGCCCGCAAAGAAGGCTGAGCACCCAAAAACGGTGCCAGCTAAAAAACGAAACCGATCGGGGACATCTTCGGAGCCCACTCCGAAGAGTAACTACAAGAGGGCAAAACAAAACCCTGGACCAGGGTCCAGCTCCGCCCCCCCGATCAGCTACAAAGAAGCTGCCTTAAGCCACCTTAAGGTAGCCATAATCGACAAAGACAACCCCCTTGGGAAAATTCCCAAGGATAAAGAAGTCACTGTCAAAAAGACGCTGAAGGGAGAGCTGGACAAGTGCATCTTCTCCACTCCCGGAAGCACAACAACAAAGCCACCAGCGTTTCGCTCGTGGACATATTCTGGTGAAATCATCAGAATTGTCTGCGAAGACGAGTATACGTTAGGATGGCTAACGAAATCCGTGGCTAACCTGAAGCCTTGGGAGAGCGCCTCACTCGCCGTGGTGCGTCTTGACCAACTGCCCAGGCTGACTAAAGCCACTCTCTGGATCCCGGTGGAAGCCGAAAGCGACCACGAGGAAAAAGAGATGGTGATTGGTCGCCTGGCGGGTCAAAACCCTATGGTGAGTGTGCGCCGGTGGTGCCTTTTCCATCACGAGGCCAAGGTAAACCCACGGGGACTCCTACTCGTCTTTGGAATAGGAGACGACGACATGCAAACCCTGAGAGCACGATCAATGAGACTGCATTACATCTTTCAGTCTCTTACTCTCAGGGTAAAATCAGCCAAAGAAGAGGACCAGCCCACCAACAGGATGGAAACGGAGGTTGGAGAGGCTGAGCACTCTGCAAGGAGTGCCACCTCCCCAACTCCACTTCCAGACGAGATGGACGTTGCCCCCCCTCCCACTGAGGAACAGGAGGCAACTAACTTAAATTGAGCTACTCCGTTTTCTCTTCGCGGAGCTGCAATTAAATAAGGTAAGAGTAGTCCAGTGTAACCTGCAACACAGTAGAGCGGCAACGGCAACATTGTGCCGACGACTCGATGTGGAGCAGGATACACTGGCTCTAATCCAAGAACCCTGGATAGTTAAATCTAAAATATCTGGTTTAACAAAACTAAACGGAGTTATTTTCAGCTCACCAACAATGACGCCGAGGACAGCGATTTATGCCCCTCGGCACATCAAAATCCAGCCATTACAACACCTTTCAACCTCTGATCTCACGGCCGTGAGGGTGGAATGTGCAATATTAGGCAAACCAACAACAGTCGTTATAGCATCAGTGTATCTCCCCCAGGACCAGGCAACACCACCGCCGACAAGGGAAATGGAGAACCTGGTAACTCATTGCCTCACCCAGAAATGGGAACTAATCATGGGATGTGACGCCAATGCTCACCATGTAACCTGGGGCAACAAAGACAACAATGTTAGAGGTAAGTCACTTTACGACTATATAATCGGTAATAACCTTAATATAATTAACCAAGGCTGTACACCGACATTTATTAACTCTAGAAGTCAAACCATAGTAGATATAACCTTAGCTACAAACCGTATATCCGACTCGATCCAAGACTGGCATGTGTCTGACGCTGCTTCAATGTCAGACCACCGCTGGATTGAATTTGGCATTAAATTAATCAAAGCACCAAGAAAACTCCTCAGGAACCCACGAGACACTGACAGAGATGAATATCGACGTCAACTCAGGGAGAACCTGATGGATGTACACAACGGGGTGCCACAAAACAACGGAGAGATTGAGCAGTATGTTAAAACTGTTCAAAACCGCTATGAAAAAAGCTTACGAAGCATCGTGTCCCTTGAAGGCCGTACAACAGCAGCCTGGGGAAGCCACTAAATGGTGGTGCCAGACGCTGACCGACCTCAAGAAACAAGCTAGGACATCGTTCAACAAGGCGAAAATGACAAAACTTGAATCAGATTGGGAGTCGTACAGAACCAATCAAAGAGAGTTCAAAAAACTAGTCAGACAGAGACAACGAGAGGCATGGAGAGCCTACTGCGAGGAGATCGAGGACTACTCGCAGGCTGCTAGGCTACATAAAATACTTGCCAAAAACAAAGACAATCACCTAGGTCTACTGAAAAAGGATGATGGTACCAGTACCAACGACCTACATGAAAGCCTAGAGTTGCTTATGGAAACTCACTTCCCAGAATCTGTAGTGACAGATCGGAAGGAATGGCCAAATGAAACCGACACTCAACCCACCGAACTGGATTGGCAAACTGCCAAACAAATTGTGAGTGAAGACAGAATTAAATGGGCAATACTGGGCTTCTCCCCCTTCAAATCGCCAGGTACTGACGGCATTCATCCAGCCCTTTTACAATGGGGTCTGGATGAAATAGTGCCGCACCTGACAGCAATATTCAGGACGTGCCTAGCACACCTTTATATTCCGAAGGTGTGGAGAGAAGTCAAAGTAGTGTTCATACCAAAGGCGGGAAGAATAGACTATACTACCCCCAAAGCATACCCACCCATTAGCTTGACCTCGTTCCTTCTCAAGGCGATGGAAAAGCTATGTGAGCGATACTTGAGGGATGTTGCGATCACTGCTAATCCCACACATCCCAATCAGCATGCATACACCCCGGGCAGATCCACCGACACCGCCCTTCATGCGGTTAGCGGTCGGATTGAAAAGTCTTTGGACAATAAAGAGTCCACCCTGGGTGTCTTCATAGACATAGAAGGCGCTTTTGATAAAACCACCTTTCCAAAAATCACAGCAGCCCTCACGAACAGGAACGTTTCTCCGATCGTAAGTGGCTGGATATCCAACATGCTCTCAAAAAGAGCGGTACAGATTAACATGGGAGACACCGCTGTTAGAGGAATGGTTGCAAGAGGCTGTCCTCAGGGGGGTGTCTTATCACCTCTTCTATGGAACTTAGTTCTTGACAGCCTCCTGCGCCGCCTCAACTCCGAGGGATTCCACACAATTGCATACGCAGATGATCTAACGATACTGCTTAGTGGTAAATTCGAAGGAGTCCTCTGTGATCGAATGCAGATGGCCCTGAGAATAATCGAAAGATGGTGCAGAGAACACTCTCTGTCGGTCAACCCCAGGAAGACAGAGCTGGTCCTCTTCACAAGGAAAAGGAGATTGGGGCCAATGACGGCCCCCGTTCTCCTAAATACCACACTAAATTTCGCATCAGAAGTAAAATACCTTGGAGTAACTTTTGATGCCAAACTAACATGGAATCTTCATTTAGACAGAAGACTAAAGAAGGCTTACATCTCTTTTGAGCAGTGCCGCAGAACCATAGGGAAAACCTGGGGAATGAAACCCAAAGTGGCTATGTGGATTTACACTGCTATAATAAGACCAATGATAGCCTATGGAGCCATCGTCTGGTGGCCTAAGAGTCAGCAGACTGTAGCGAAACGTAAGCTCAGCCAGGTACAACGAGTAGCCTGTTTAAACACAATTGGAGCTATGAGAACAACACCAACAAGAGCAATGGAAGTGATGCTGTGCCTGCCACCACTAGACATATATCTAGAAGAGGTGGCCCTAACTACTATGGCACGTCTCAAATCCGTTGGCATACAGCCAAACATAGGATGTGGAGTGACCAGATGCCGGCTGTGGAATGAGGCAATTAAACAAATGCCACTTCTGCAGGTACGTGCAGATGGTATTTCTCCACAGTTCATCTTTGATAGACCCTATGAAATACACACCAACAGTAGCAATGAGGCCGTCAGTGAAGGAACAGTTAACATCTTCACAGACGGATCAAAAAAGAAAGAAGGAACAGGTTGTGGGGTATACTCCAGGAACCTGCAAATTCAAATTAAATGGGCTATGGACAAACAAGCCAGTATAATACAAACAGAACTGGCGGGAATAACCATAGCCGCAAAAGAAATTTCCCGTAGACAAATAACAGGAAAAACAATAAGAATCTACACTGATAGTAGACAATCACTACTGGCCCTACAGAGACACAAAATAACAACAGGGTCAGTATGGGAATGCCATCAGGCACTCGTGGGCGCCTCCAGCATGAACAGTGTCATTCTATGCTGGGTCAAAGGGCATGCACAGTGCAGAGGCAACAGGGAAGCTGACAGTCTGGCTAAGAAGGCAGCCAGTCTTAGTATACTTGGACCTGGCCCTTCCAACATACTGCCGACCTCAGCAATAATGCTAATGATTAAAGAAGACACCCACAGAAAATTTAAAAAACTGTGGGATGAAACTCATAGTTGTCAGTTGGCCAGGGATCTGCTTAGATACCCTGACAAGGATACAACGATGATCTACCTGGGAATGTCCAGGAAGAACCTGCGCTTCGCGACAGGAATTCTTACTGGTCATTGCCAGCTGAGGAAGCACCTTTACAACATGAAGTTAAATGACACACCCCTATGTAGAGGTTGTGAACAAGAAGACGAGACTGTCCAACACGTACTCTGTGAGTGCCCGGCAGTCTCCTCTAGCAGAGAATCCATTTTGGGAGAACGTTGGCCTACACTGGCCGACTTGAGGGATATTCCCCTAGGCAGCATCACCACCTTCTTCACAAGATTAGGATGGTTGGAGGCCTAGGTGGAATCCTGTATCCCTCGGGAGGACGTACAAGGGGCCCAATGGGGCCTAGGTGCTGCGGTCACCTAAATGTGACTGCCCTCCCACAAACTCCAAACTCCAACTCCAACTATTCTTCAAATATCTCGAGGATAAACTAGAGTTAGACCGACGAAAATACAAAAATAAACAATCAAGCACAACATTCACAAATCGCCGTTCTATATTTATGAAGTATGACTTTTGACGTTTGGTAATATCTCTGGGTAATATAAGAAGACGACCGACTTAATATTTAAAAATTTACATGTTCTATTTAACAACAGATGACGCAGATTCAATAAATTTTCGTACATCACGATACTCCCATTATTTTTAGATTTACGTTAATTATCAACAAAATACTGATTTATTGAAAAAATAAAAAATACGGGTCACTTTATTTTTCACGATGTTATTAATTAAAGTCAAAACTATCTGTGATAAGAAATACATAAACATTTAGTTTTCTTGTTATATTATATACTTATACATTAATATTTGTTTTGTCATGTATTTTCATTCTTCTTTTTTCACTGTATGTATGTAATTAGGGAATACCCTGTTATATGCAGTATCAATAAATAAATTAATAAATAATGGGGGTACAAAGGAAAAATTACCTAGATTTTGTTTTTCTTGAGCAAGTAGGACTTTCTTGCAAGTACTTATATTTTAGGACATAAAACTTATATCCCATAAGAAAAATTAGTCCTAAGAGGCAAGAGCAATCATTTTTCTTATTAGTACCACCCCTAAAGTCAAAAAACGAATAAATTAATGAAACTTATATTATATGTAAATGTGAATCAGAAATTAAAAATTTTATGTTGCACTCTCAATATGGCCGTTATAAAAGGGGTATATATTTAAAATTATAAGTGTAACATAAGCTTGTAATATACATATTAACACAAATATCTTCATATTACCAGAACGAGTAATTTTAGAGCAATGAACAAAATATTTTTTAAGGGACTGCGGGAATATAATAACTTGTACCAAAAAAATTTAAAGACAGCAGGTCACTAAATATTTTTAAACACGAATTAGCAACCTATCTGAATGCATCTCAAATATTAATCAACCTTTTTTTATTGTTTTTATTGTTTATGGTGTGTTTAGAAATATGTATGTGTATATTTGTGTATTTTATTTGTTTAATTTATTGTGTGTATTTAGTATATATTTGTTTTATATTAGGATTTTCCTATCTGAATAAAGATTATTATTATTACACACACATTCATGCGATATCCAACGACTTAAGAAATGTGCGTGAATAGCAAAAGAGTACAAAAACTATGATTATTCCTTTACAATTGAAGATATTGTGAGAATTTATGGCCAAAAGAGCATTATTGTAATTTGCTAAAAGCGCTCCTAATTTCGGCCATATCTCCTTTGCAATTAAGGACAAAATTCATTCAAAAAAAGCATTTTGAAGGTTTTTTAATCCTCTTTTAAGGTCAGGTAGGTCAAAACAGTACAGTTATAACTGCTGTAAGGAAGGACATATGAAACGAGATTATCAACAGCCGAACTCAAGAAGAGTGAATGCTGGAAATGTTGAAAAGACTAAGAATAAACAAAGAAGTGTAAGGCCAAGCGGACGACGTATAAAATTTTATAAGAGCTGAGAACTAGGACATATCCAACTAGAATGTGCACAGAGGACATTGTGGAGTGTCCGGAGTGTCATGCTGTGAAATCAAGGGGAAAACCAGAGGAATCCTATACCAGAGAGGCTGTGTTAGACAGAGAAATATTTTCCAGCTTAGAAGCGCTTCGAGAAGCCTACCACTACAAGGATATGAGAATAAAACGAAACCTCAAGAAGATGCTGACATATCTGGGAGAAGGATCAAGGAACATTGCAAATGCTGCCACCAGGAGAAACTGCAGGTTACGGGAGCAGTTAACACTGTTAAGGTGGAGGTTCCGGATGATAGCACAAATGAAGCGCTTAGACAAGAGCAACTGAACGATGCAGAAATTGGGTCTATATTGAGAGCCAAAGAAGGGGAACTCGTCCAAAATGGAAGGATATTTCAGACAAAGGAGTGGGACTGAAGGCATTGTGCGCAGAGTGGGACTCACTGAAAGTCATGAACGGGCTGTTGAGTGGAACATAGGAAAGCTCAGATGGAAAGTAAGTGGTTATGTGTCTAGGGATTCCCAGGTGTCGAGTAGCGAAGGTACTTCAGGAAGTGCACAATGGAACATCCGGTGGACACTTCGGTGTTAACAAGACCCTGAAGAAAATACAAGAGCGATTTTATTGGATAAAAAGTCGTCAGGATGTGGAGGCTTGGTGTCCCAAATGCAAGATTTGTGCAGCCAGTAAGGGACCACAGACTGAAAGTAAGGGTGAAATGAAGCAGTTTAATGCCAGAGCTCCTTTCAAGAGGTTGGCTAATGATATAGCGGATCCATCACCGGCAAGTGACCGAATGAAAGCTCGTTATGACCGTAAGGGTAGTTGAGAAGAGTTCAAGGCGGGAGATCTGGTTTGGCTGTACAACCCACAGCGAAAGAAAGGAAAGTCACCAAAACTTCAACTACCTTGGAATGGTCCGTATACTGTTATCACCCAAATTAATGTCTATCGGATTTAGCGAAGCAAGAAGTCCAAGATGAAGATCGCGCATGTGGACAGACTGGCGAAATACACCGATGATTCTGAAGTGCCTGACTGGGATGATCAGGTTTAAAGAGGGGACAGTGTTACACGCGTCTTCTAGGGACTGGTGCCGACAGCTCATGAGAAATAGCTAAAATTAAGTACCAATGGTTAGGCAACCAGTAATGCAAGCCTGTAATACTGATAGAGATACGTTTCTAGAAATTTATAGTCTGTTTTTAAACCAGGAGGAGTAATGAAAATTCCATTCACGCCATAAAAGTAACTAGAAAATACACTAAAACCTTTTTAGTGTTTTGGGCAACCAACAATACTACAGTGTTTTTGTGTGTACTTTATTACATTATATAACGCATCGACCTCTATTTGACCTTTAAGTATTTTACACAGCATCCATACTATTTACGCAATATAAAGGCACCAAGTAATTAGCCACTTTTACCTTCAGATTTATACAAAAGGAATTAAAAACTGAAATATAATGTGCAAACGATAAAATAGAAATTATAACCAAATAATTCATGACTTGAAATTAAAATTTTTACAATGTTAAAATTTATTACTATTGCCTTGTGTAAAACTGGTGAGGGCGTATCCAATCACAGATTTTGATTTAGATTGTTAAATTTAAAACACTCCTCCTGGTTTAAAAACAGACTATTCGCGAAAATATAACAAATGAACTCAATAGGAATTTACCTTCAATACAAAGAAATTCACCTATAAGGAAAAGTTTGTATAGTAACAGCGGAAAGTAATAATATCTAAATCGCTCTCACGTATTGGTGAATTTGTATGTATCGATGGTAAATCCCTCTTGGGTTCATTTGTTTTATTTGCGCGAATAGAAGAAAATCGAGTTTCTACACTATTCTAGATTGCCATGGAAGGTTTCTGGACTTTGTCCTAGATGGCTCTAGAGGCGAGTTCAGAGTATACAAGGCAGTATGCACAGCAGGAAAAGGAAGTTTTGAAAGATAAGTGAGAGGTTAGAAATCTGGAGTAAATACAAAGTGAAGATATTAAGTAATAAACATTGTTAAAGATTATTTTAGTTTGTGAAAGGGTATTTTAGTTGATTAAAGAGTATTGTGAAGTTTCCAGTAAAGTTATTAAACAAAGAAATAGGCTGTAGGAGCATTTCGTATAACAATTGACCAACAAGCATTTCTTTTTACTAATTTCACTCTGCTAGAAACGAAAATAAATATTCTGATGTCATAACTATGTACAATAATAATAATAATAACTTTATTGTAAATAGGTAAATCCTAATACAACACCAGGGTAGAATTAGAGTGAGCATTTTCGATGGCAGGTTTCGAAATTAAAGGATGAAGCCTTAAAAGTATTTGTGATCCTAAGGTCTAATTTTATGTCAAAATAGAGTTGTCTATTTTTCATTTACTCCTTTATCTGTATGTGCTCAGTTTATAATACAGATATCTTTGTGAATTTCCTCTTTCATATACTTGTTATTTTTGTTTTATTAACAATTTTTAAATAAACATATATTCTTGCATATGTTTTCACAAAAATTTAATATCTCCTTTTGAAATTACGTTTAATAATTGCAGTGGAGCATTATTTTTTCGGGACCACTTTCGGGACTAGTCCCGGGTCTTGAAATTTGGTCCCGAAGTCCCAAAAATATTTTTGGTACCGGGTCTTGGAAACACTAATGTTTACTCTAATTTTGAAAATATGCTAAATGCTTTATTGATTATAATGTATATCCTACCTTCCTGAGTAAACGGTATTGGTCCTGTGTATTTTGTATACGTAGCCAGCTCTTCCTCAGAAAGCGTGCTGTTATGAACGATACCGGCTCCAGAGTCGTTAACACCTCTAGGGGGGCCAGGAAGAGGCATCTCTCCAGCTTTCAGACAGTTATGAATATAAGCAGCCTTCCATTTGGCATATTTGCGTTTTTCTCTAATGTCATCAGGAATGGATCCAAATTGTTCCAGAACATCCATACACATTCCGGCAGTATAAAAAGTTTTCACTGTATTCCTAAAAAATGTTAAAGCAACGTCAGTATAATTGAAATTAAAAAGTTCCTATATTTTCCAAATGAGTAATACAACTAATTATTTGATAACAAGCAGAAAGCAAGGTTGATTTATTATGAAAGAATTTTTTTTATTGAATCATGAACATTAACACGTTCCCTGCCATTTCGGTCTATGGAAGTTTCAAGGCCGAGATCATTTTTTAGTCCCTAGCGCCATCGGTCTGTTCTTTTGCGAGAATAAACGTGGCAACAAACCGAAGTAGTATTTTGGACAAGCTTGCACCATACAGTTTTGACTTTTGTCTACTGAAATTATTACACTGCGTTGCATAGATTTTGAATCGGGTCGAAACAAGAGCTTCTCATAAAACAAATAAAAATGCAAAATCTTACGTGGCAGATATTTAAATTTTAAAAAATTACTGAATACAACATCATACAGTGCGTGTAGAGGAAGATTAGACATGTACATTCATATAGTTCGAAAGATATGACAACCCAGACTGACACACGCGATGTTACAATTCTTACTTCCTATGTCTAGCTTGCCATTACATGCACTGTATAATAAATATTATTGACTGTAAATATTTATTCGATGCACTTATTTATCATATATGTAATATGGGAATTATATTTTTCCCAATGGTTTTGAACACTTTAGTATTAAAACCATAGATATCACGGCTATTTGTGTTTTTTAACTTCCATTGTATTTGTGGGCTCCATAAAAAGACTTTTGTGGTGAGACATGGCTTTTCTTAAGAAGTTGTTTAAAGTCAATGCTATTGTTATTTGGCAGTGTCTGAATTGTATCTTTTGCTATATTAACAAAAAAATTATTGAAATTATCAGCTGAAATTGTCTTGCTATGGTTTGGTTTTGTATTTTTATTTAACTGCTTATTTATTGTCAGGTTGCTTATTTTTATTACTAGATATCTGTATAAAATTTGCATTTGCTGATTATTTTGATGATGTATAAAAAGTACTCGCTTCCAGTAAAGGACTATTATTTTTTATTATTGCTCCTGCAACTACTTTCTTTTTTAATTGCTTTAAATTTTCTGTAAACCACTGAGGTTCAATTTTGGTCACTTTCTTTTCCTTGACATATTTTTCTGGCGTTCTTATCTAGTATTAAGGTCTTAAAAATGGCCATATTTGCTAAGCAAAATCACAGTAATAGGAACACCAATGGGATTTTTTAAGGTAAAGCACAACTACATTACTTTAACAGTTTATTGAGTTCTTAAGTTTACACAGTACCTATAGAAAATCAAAACTTGCTTTTTACAATAAATTGAACATAACATAATATACACTCTCAATAAAACATTCAGAATTACCTAATTAAATTGCACCGAACTTACAGCTTAGACTGCTATTGTGCACTACTGTGAATTTCATATTATGCCGCAATCTAACGTCGTATTAAAGAAAAACCTCGCATCTAAGAATAAAGTAAGTAAAAACATGGCAAAATTTACACAATATGTATCTTTTGCGGTGTCTTAGCTTAGTAATGACAGTTTACTGTGTTTCTCTTTAATATTATGAAGCATTTTAGGAAATAAGTACGGGGTATTATAATATACAGTTACACACCTTTAGTTATTTGACTGGATTTTTACTTAGTAAGCAGATCTTTTTACCAGCTATAAGAAGCTGATTCTAACTCATTTTCAACAAAAAATTATTTTATGGGAGTTTTGCTTAGCAGGGCAGAACACGATATGATCTTAATTTTTTTCTAACCAATTGCAGCAACCTCCAGATGTTTATGGGAGGGCATGTTAAAATACTACAAAACAATATTTCTTATTTTGATTAATCACTTGGTGTGAATGATTCATTTATTTTCTTAAAAACCCGAAAAATTGGATCAGTTTTTGTGTCTAGATATTTTGGTAAATTAATTATAAATTTTGACTACGACTGGAAATGTGTTAGCAGTAACTGCCTTGATTTTTGCTATTTCTTGAAGATGTTTGGTATTCTTAATGGCCGCCCAAAGTTCTTGAAAATTTAGAACTTTGAATTAGGAAAGGTGAAACGAGGCTCTACAGTTTATAATGAAGTCTAAACTGTTCCTGGGAATAATTTTATAATTAGAATCATTTCGCATTAAGCAGGGTTCAAGACTGCTTTGCTAGACCGCCCCCCATAAATAATGACATCTTGTTCTTCGTTTGTTTTCATACAATCGAGTAAATATACGCATTTAATAAATTATTCAATTATCTTACTTATTAAAAATTTCAGCCTGATCCTGTTGATCGCCATGTTCAAATAAACGTAAAGCATATTCTTCAATTAATGCTTGAGCAGTTGTTTCGTTTGTAATGCCCTCATTATCTGGATTAGCTTTTTTTGTTTGTTCCAACCAATCGAGTAGTGCACGAATCAATTCAGCCGTTTCTGGAGATTTTTTACCAGGCACAAGACGTAAGGCAAGGAGACAGGCAGACATTCGAGCTATAAGAAATAAATATATAAATTATTTTCACACGAAACACGATGATACTGAGGAGATATTCCTAGAAGAGCATTAAAATTGTCAGCAAATTAAGATGACAAGACTTACCCCAGTAGGCGACTACAATATTTCTCTCATCATGTTCCTCCGCCAATTTTAGGAGATGGGCCAAGGGCTTCACTTCTCGTGGGACAGGTGGAAATTGTACCATTTTAGCTAATAAACTGAAATTACTACCTTTAAATAAACTCGGCCTTCTAACAGAAACAAAATTGGACTTATTACCATGACAAATTGTTTTGTTGATGTTGCAAATCCCTACTTTATCAGCAAGGTTGCCTCAAGGATTAGAGAATGAACAAGATAGGACAGCTAGCGGAAAACCTTTTATCTTTTAGCAATGGAGCCATTGACCTCGACATTTAAATTGGAGTTCTCGCGCAGTTGCCACAATGTGACAATCAGACGGAGAAGGTAACATTAGAAAGAGAGGCCAATAGTGAAAAATCATATACATATTAACTATATACTATGAATTTCGTTCGTAACTTGACGCCAAGGAAAGCCTGTCTCTCTATCCTTTAAGAGTACTCTGGGTATGGTGCGTATACCTTAGTGACGCGGGATTGTGACCATTCAACTGAATATAGAAGGCAAATGGTCACCATCTAATCGGAGAAATTGGCAACATGGTCACTGACCTATTACAAAAGCGCGCCGTTGTGTCGTCGCAGCGTGCGCGTTGGATCCAAAGTTCTCCATAGAGATGGAAAACTATCTCCTTCTCTAGCCTCAATTCCGTACATAGTGGCTTATAGCGTGTTACCAGTATATAGTTAATAGGTATATGTGAAAAATGGACAACACTGTCCTGATAGAACAACCGAACTCAGCTGACTGTCAGTGCTCAAGGTCACTAAAAAAACAGGTTGCTTTGTAATATATGTCACATGAACTATTTCTATGTTTATATGTAAGGTATCTATTTGGTTAGGATAGAATTGTACATTGAAAGCATAATTTTGAAACTTTTTTCTATAAAATAAGGAAAAAACAGCCACACGCAGCTGTCATCGAAGTCTATACGTGACGTAGCAATTGCACTGAACTAGATTTATATGTAGAGTTCAGTGGGCACTTGTTTATTCTATTGAGCTAACTCATCTTTTAGTAAGCTTGGTCAAATTCATTTAATGCGTACCCAACAAATCCAGAAACCGTTTCCGCTGGATGTCGTGTCCCTTTAAATTGGAGTTCACCACAATCGAAGTTCACTACTATTTAAATCTACTCTGTGTCACTACTGTCTTCACGGCGTCTATTTCGTCTGACTGTCCTATCTTGTGAGTTCTCTAATCTTTGGCTGCGTTTTGAACTGGAGCGGAGGATTAGGGAATTAACAAGATAGGACAGCCGGCGGGAAACCTTTTATCTTTTAGCAATGGCGCCATTGGCCTCGATATTTAAATTGGAGTTCTCACGCAGTTGCTAAAATGTGACAATCGGACGAAGAAGGTAACATTAGAAAGAGAGGTCAATAGTGAAAAATGGACAATCTGTGACTTGAATATGGAAGGCGTCACATAAAGCGATGGTTGTTGCGGACCATGCCCATCCTTTTTATATTTATTAGTCAAATTTATCGTATCAATCTCAATGGGCTTGTTCGGCGTTTTTTTTTTTTTTTTTTATTTCATAAATCGAAAGTGCAAGTATAAAATAATAGATCTGCAAAAAATCAAAATCTTATTCGCACATTTAGTATCTTAAAAACTATTACAAATTTCCATCTCGCGAAAATGGGGCGTGGCCAGGCGCTACGTCACTATACGCATAGACTCGGCGATGTCAATAGACTTGATGCTTCTTAGTTGTTATAATTATTATAAGTGTTTTCGAAGTATTAATGTTTGTTTTGTTTCATTCTTGACAGTATATACAGGGGAGTAAAATTTGGTGAAATGTCAAAAAATTACAATTTTGTCTCGCTCCTGTCGGGACGAATTTTCGATTTTGACCCTATGCAATTTACGATTAGGATTCATCGCCCACCTTCCCCTTTCCGTGGAGACGTAGAACGAACTTCCACTCGACGTATTTATTTAGTTACCAGCGTTTGAGAATTCCATGTTTTTCGACTTTTCAGGTTAAATTTGAAAGGTCCCAGAAAGCCACACTTTTCTTACATCACTTGCGTATAGTGACGTCACAAATGAGCGCTCGGTTTTTGCAACTATTACTAATTTCAACTCCTTATATATCTCGAGAACGAAAAAAGTTAATATGAAATTTTAAGTGCATAATGAGAATATCGAGTACTAGATGAAAAAGTATAGAAACCATATAAAAAGAATATCATGGAACGAGCCCATTAAGCCTAACAATTTTTATTTTTATATTCTTCATGGGTTTCATCCCACAAACGATGTTCTACTATTTCGATCAATATTTTTCAATCATATTTAAGTGCCATATTACTTTTGTTCATAAAATTAAAACAAAGAAAAAAAATTTAATAACCATACTAATTAGAGAACTAACAAGATAGGACAGTCAGACGGAGAAGACGAAATAGACAAAGACAGTTGTGAACTCCAATTAAAGGGTCACGACATCCAGCGGAAACGGTTTTGGGATTTGTCGGGTGCGCATTAAATTAATTTAACCACTTAAGCTTACTGAAAGATAGGTTAGCTCATTAGAATCGACAAGTGCTACGTCACGTGTATACTTCAATGACAGCTGCGTGTGGCTGTTTTTTCCCCATTTTATAGAAAAAAGTTTCCAAATTATTCTTTCCGTGTAGAATTCTATCCTAATCAAATAGATACCTTGCATATAAACATAGAAATACTTCATGTAACATTTATTACAAAGCAGCCTGTTTTTTTTAGTAACCTCGGGTACTGACAGTCAGCTGAGTTCGTCGGTTGTTCTATCCGGACAGTGTTCTCCATTTTTCAGTATTGGCTTCTCTTTCTAAGTTACCTTCCCCGTCTGATTGTCACATTATGGAAACTGAGCGAGAACTCCAATTTAAATGTCGAGGTCAATTAATGGCGCCGTTGCTAAAAGATAAAAGGTTTTCCCCCGCCGCGGCTGGCCTATCTTGTTAATTATCTAATCTTTGACCATACTGTATGTGTATACAATAGCGTAGGAATGCATATGCATTTCTGCCGTCCGACTTTCTATTTTATCTATGCATCAGACAGTTACCAACGTTGTCGTGGTATCGTGGATGATACCAGGCGAATCTGAAAGCGTGCCGTATATTCTCATTTATTTTGCTTGCTCTGGTGTGGTGTCTTTCGACGACAACGTTATATCGTGTAGTTTTACTAGTCTGATGTCTGATGGACTCTGAAAATGCTCTATAATGCGGATCAACCTCAAAATGTAGCGATTTATAGCCAGCCTCATTAAGCGATAAATTTATGAAATCTAAAGTAATTAACAATATTTGCTAATTCAAAAATGATTCAACGTTTTAAAAACGCCCTAAAATAAACTGACAATTTTTCATAAAATTAATTGACAATCGATTGAAATTGCGTTACATTTAGTAACATGCTACGTAATTAGTGAATGCTACGTAATTAGTGAGTGCATTCATGAATTTTGCACATTTGCCTTATTTTTATATTATTTTATTGTGTAATAGCTTTTCCCCTTAATGATTATTCAGGGGACGCCTATGTTGTGTGGTTTGCATCTTAACTACAGAACTATTCAAAAATAGGTGTGGTGTGACGCCACACTGCCAAGTATCTGTCAAAAGTATTATTTTAGATAATTTAATAATAAGAAATTTTAGTTTAACCAACAAAAATGGTAATTAAAGTGTATATTAGCGGTATATCTGGAAACAAAGAGGTGTGTATAACTATAAAAGCCATTCTTTTTTATTATGGAATACTTTTTCATACACCTGTTAATTTTGGTAGGTGAAGAAACGCCAGCAAAGAGTATTGTTAATATTGGATTCGAAAAATGTAAAATATGAAGTGATAGATATGGCAGAACCCGGTGCTGAAGAGGCCAAAGATTTTATGCAAAATAACTCTACATCGCTAGGAGGCACCATTAGCGACCCCAACCCTAGACATCCTCTACCTCCCCAAATTTTTAATGATGATGCCTACTGTGGAGTAAGTAAATTAATATTTTTCAGTTAAAGTAGGCATAGATATACCCATGCTAAACTGTAATACATTTCTTAGATTTTTAGTCTTTATTTGAATCTTTCCTATGAGTCACAATGTTTGTATTAAGTGTTTGCTCATTTGCATAGAGATGAGTTAATCTTGTTTATAAAAAATAGAAATAGGTATGTACTGTGTGAGCAAAAAAAAAGAACAAGTCATAATGTATTTTTTCTAAAATCTAGTTGTGTACATCTAACCTTAATTTTTGGGACAGTATCAGTTAATCGTAAAAATGCATTGCAAGTGTGCCAAAACTAATATGCCCCATATAAGTGATTTAGTTAAAGCTGGAGTTATTGCTAAAGCAGAAAATGGATGGTCAATGAGACAAATTGCACTTTGTTACAATATTAACAAAAATTCTGTGTTTAACATTTTAAAAAGTGGAGAATAAACGGTACAATTAGTAGAAATCCTGGATCAGGGCGACGAAGGATATCAACTCAACAGCAAGATTTCCAATTGGTAAATAAATTTGTAGAAAATCCATTTCACTCAGTAATTCAGGCTGCTGAAGAAACAAATTTTCCTGGATCGAGTAGTACCTACTTGTCGCCAGCGAATAAGAGAATCGTAGCTACACTGTCATCCAGCAGCACAGAAATACCTACTTAAAGCTGAATATAAAGAAACTCGACTGGGATTTGCGCTTGAATGTTTAGTTCATGATGTAAATTTTTTGGAACAATGTAATCTTTACAGATGAAGAAACTTTCCAGTCTACACACACGGTCGTATTTTTGTTTACCGACCTCCGAATACTCGATTCGATGAGAAGTATATATCTAACAATGATAAAAGTGGTAGATTTTCCGTTAACATGTGGGCTTGGATATCGTCACGTGGTCGTGGTGTTTTGTGGCATATTGAGGAACGATTTAATAGTGAAATGTATATTAGGATTTTAGACAATATTATGCTCCCTTCTGTATCACAATTATTTCCTAATAATAAATTCATATTTCAACAAGATAATTGTTCAGTTCATATTGCTCATACTGTGACTAACAGATAACAACATTAATGTTCTTAATTGGCCCAGTCATACATAGTTCAGCAATAACTACAGCATTACAATAAAAAATATAATAAAAGTGCTAACTGTTTTATTTCGACTAAGTATTCATTACATATTCAAATAGAGACAGATTTACATTAGAAAAAAATGGTTGTCCTATGTTTTTTTGCTCACGATAATACCTATAAATTAAATGTTTTAAATACGTATGGAAGTATAAATAAAAATATAGGAGGCTGATGGTTTAAAAAATTATCGGTGTATGTATTTTTTAATGAAGAGATTGTTTTGCATACTTATTTTCCTTAACATTAGTTTCTAAATTTTTTTTTATGATGAAATACAATTTGCAGAGAGCCATAAAATAAACTCGCTAATGTTTAAATTTGTCAGGAATATAATATGTACTACACATCACACACTATTACATCACCACATTCAGTACCTACTTAGGTACATTTAAAAGTTTGGAGCCTTTATAATTATCATAAAATTATTTTAAGCAAGAGGGTCAGCATCTGTTATTTTTTTTTTTTTTCAGAAATAACGAATCGAGTCCGTTTCGATAAACAATATTGTTTTTTATAGTGCTGTAATTCTAATTTTAATGTTTTTTGTTTTACATGTCTATACATGCAGGTTGTCTTGTATGTTTTAGTACATTTTATTATTTCATTTGTTAATATGATCTACATCTTAAGAGTTTTTTTTTTTAACTAGCTACCCTGGGATAATGGTCTCATTAAGGGAAATTTAGTTTCTCGTTATAGAGTTAAAAGTACTCTATCCCTTAAGTGTCCCACGAGAATTTTAGATTTATATTTTTATTAATAACTGAGATAGCACTTCAAAGTTTAAAAACAGGCCATGCTGCATGGGGCCCTGTGTCAAGGGAAGTCTTACCCATACCTTATACTAATACATGTTTCACGTGTTATTCGCCAGCATTTGTTCTTATACCTAATTTCATCTGAGTTTCGAATTTTATAATAGGGACTGTCTACAAGGACGCCGCGGCGGACATCTATTATTTCTTAGCTGTCCGCCGCGGCAATTGGTTTGGTTAGATACTATTTATTCCGTGCTATAGCGATGTTTTCCACGTGGATCGCTGGCCTATGCGTAACGTTGTCGCGTTGTGGAGCGACAGGTCCCGGGTTCAAATACTGCCCACTGGACTTTTTTTTTTATATTTTGTAACGATTAATATCCTTTTTCACAAATTCTGGTTGGATTTGACGACAGAAATGTTCTTTTTTTTTCATATAATAATTTATCTCTTTCATGTGATGGTAGTTGGGTTAGTTAGGTTGATTTTTATTTTGCTAAATAATTGTTAATAAATTATCAGCGCCGCAGGCAGCATCAGCGTCGCAGACAGAAGCGGGGGGTGTCCCCCCGCCTTCTTTTTCAGAAAATTGCATAGAATATTCCAATTTTTCTGCGGCGGTTCAATAAGTCGTGCAAAAGCGAATGCGCATGCGCGGCGTCCTTGTAGCAACTCCCTTTATAATAATATAGAGGTATTATGGGTTATAAGAATTAATCCTAAATAGGTTTATGTACAATAATTATTTTTTACGGTTATCATATCAAAAAGATATGCAGGATGCTCGGTAAAGATGTAAATTAAATAGAATGCAGTAAGTGGTAAGCAGTCTAAATACTAAAATACGTCTGTGTAAGTTTTATTAATTTCTATGGGTATTCAAAGGAAAACAGCATAAAGAAAAGTTTGTGTATGGTGTAAAAAAAAAATTCTTTATTGTTAAGCGAGTTGTTAAGTAAATGCTAAATAAAAAATCTATATGTAAATATTAGGTACCTAAGTAGATATATAACTTTATGCTAGGGGTGCATTGGATCTGATTTTTGTCGCATAACCGTGTAAAGTAATCCGGCCCGAACCTGCTGCATCAAATCATGTCGGATTTTTTATGTGTGTAGAGCATATTTGGTGGGCCCGGCCCACCCTGCCCCCCCCCTAGTTGCGCCAATGTTAAGCAGAAACAAGCAGAAACAAGCTAGAAAAACTCCTATTAGAGATGCTACAAAACAAAGCATATTATTCCATGGGTGAGTATTTTGATCAGAAGTGGACTTAAAATATGTTGTATCATAACATATTAGCTCCACTTTTAGATCTGTATTGTATTTGTTTAAATTATCTTATTATTGCTAAGTATATGTATTGTTATTGCTATTATTTATTTGAAATTAACCTTTTGCAAAGACGTTTCATATCCAATGTATTTTGGCAATTGAAATAAAGCATTTTAATAAATAAATAAAAGGACACCTTTCCGCACCAGCAGTTTCTGTGTTTAGTGAGAGAGTGTTTTCTGAGGCTGGAAACGTATACACAGACAATAGAAGCTGACTGCTGCCTCAGAAAGGAGAAAATCTGGTGTTAATTCCTACATTACAATTTAGAGCATTCATTGTAAAATAACTATTATTTATATTTTATTGAATTTTTTTAAATCATTCATTTTTGTTATGTTTATAAGTTTGAGAGAGTACATCTATCGTTCTATTAAGAAACATATTTATTGTTTGGTTTGTATTAAACATTTAAAAAAATATATTTGATATTTACTAAAAATAATAAATCCAGTCTCGAATCTGGCCTTGTCGGCCGGCCTATTTAAGAAATCTGCCAGAACGGGATATCTAGTGAAAGTGACCGGATTAGCCAGAACCATTACGCAGGCAGTGTATCCAGTGCATTCCTTGTTGGTTTTTTTGAGAGTTTAGAAAATAAGCCTAATTGGTAGGGATTTATCGATGTTTGTCCAATCAGAGAAACATGACCATTTGAGGAAAGCAAAACTTGTCATATACTGTTTGCGCTTTAAATAAGTAGATGAAACTATGGTGACCAAATAAAATACTCCCTCCTTGTATCACCTCAAAGCCACAATAATCCTAGAGAACAGAATAAAAACAAAATCTGGGTATAGCCTTTGAGTTTAGAAAAACTTGTAAATTAACTTGAATACTTATTAACGAAGTCCTCTTATAACTTCTTGTATGGCTTAATTGCGCCTAGACTACCACTTTTTTCCTGTGTCTTCTTCTCTTTTGTATGAGCGGGCCTCCCCAGCGATTTCCACACCTCGGACTGGACAATCGGAAAATATATTTTGTCGAATAATTCGGAAATTGGATTCTACATATTTTTATTAAGCAATCTTGAAAAGATCAGCTGGTTATCGATACATTTTTTAAAGTTTAAACGTGCTGACGTTAAAAACTTTAAAAAATCTATTGATAACCAGCTGATTTTTTTTTCAAGATTCCTTAATAAAAATATATACAATCCAATTTTCGAATTGTCCGGCAAAATATATTTACCGATTGTCCAGTCCGACTCGTGGAAATCGTCGGTTAGGAAGGGGAGGGGGAAAGCGACATTTATGAAAATTTTCGCAGAGGAAAAAAGTGGTAGGCTAGGCGCCATTAAGCCATACAAGAAGTTATAAGAGGATATGTATAAATTGCATTTATGTAGGCGGATACCTAGACTAGTATGCTTTCCTGCAGCATGCCCCCATGCTAAAATAGCATAGGACTGACCAGATTGGATAAGTGTATAATATGCTGTTTTTAATACATTTTTTGAGAGATTTGTGGACGTTTGTCTGAGTACATAGATGTTTCTGGTTATATGTGCAATGTAATTTGTATGTTCATCCCATTTAAGCACTGGGTTCTAGGTGGACTCCCAAAAATTTTACAAACTGGGAATTTTCCTCCAGAGTGTCATGTCTTAGTGAAGATGTCGTCGTTAAGGTTTTATTTTGATTTAGTGGTAACACATTTGTTAAGATCCATTTTTCTGCACTTAACTGTGCATCAGCAAGTTTTATCTGTAGTTTATTAATATTTTTGCCTGATACAGAAGGTGTTGTATCAACTGCGTAAAACAAGACGTTGACGTTGTCTACAGCATTTGGCAGATCGTTTATGTAGATTAAAAATAACACCTGGCCCAAAACGGAGCCCTGAGGTACACCTGCTCTTATATTTAGTGTGTCGGAATTCCGGTTATGGAAGCAGACTATCTGATGTCTGATAAAATTGAAGCAATTAAGTATATGGCTTCTTGCTAGAAATTATATTTGATACATTTTTTTTTTTAAATAATAACTCATGTGAGACACAGTCAAAAGCTTTACTGAAGTCGCAAATCTGTGAAATGGCTGTTCTGACGTTACGTTTGGCCACCCACATTTTGCGATACGCAACATTTGATAATTAATTTGAGTGAGAAACCGTTATGATAAAACTCTGATTTTTTGCATATCGGCTATATGAAATATAAACTTTTAAATTATGTAGTAAGAAAATATTCCCAAACGAGCCCATTATCTCTTGTGGCATGAGGTTTTGAACAACAATCTAAAAGGACCCTCCACAGATCTTATGGGAAATTGTGTGTGTAAAAATTAAATAATGTGGGTATTCACTAGGTATTACTTAAACATGATTTTCATGACCACTAAATAATTTCATTGTCAACGACATTTATTATTCGATGTTGATGTTGAAATCATTTTTGTAAAGATAAATCAAACTATCAGATAAGATTAAAAATGTTCAAAGTGCTATTTAAAATAAAAAAGTTGGTACCACAATGAGAATTTAAACATTGTAAAGGTAATTCAAATTGCTATGAGATAAATAAAATAATATAGAATGCTACTTGAAATTTAAAAATTAGTAGTACTTCCGGTTAAACCGGAAGCAAAGTTTTAAGTCTGGTTAGGTCAGGAAATGCATTTTTGTGTCAAATATCCTATACCCTACTTTCAAACTCTAATCTTGAAGCATATAGAAAAAAGTGGAGGTGTACCTGATTTCGCGTGCACCCTGTATATATATTATATATGTGTGTGTCTGCTAGGGTGTGAAGAAAAACTTCACCGACTCCTGGACCTCGCTCAATGAATTCTGCGGAAGAGAACAAAGCAAGAATATCGACAATTGCAGCTTGGGTTAGGAATTCGCATTTTAGTCCTTATTCTTACGCTCCCAGGAAGGGTTTTCAAGCTTCACATCTGTGGAAAGTTTTGATCAGGATACCGAAATGTGCAACATATCAAAGTTTGGGCCAATTTCACCGTAGGCCAATTTCCCAGAAGATTTGTGAGCGGTTTAATTTAATTTTATGGTAAACAGAAACACACTTGCATTCTGCTAGATACTGATGGTGGTGAGACTTGGAAAAATCACTGCCAAGCTTTAGAGCTTATACCACATTACTGTAAAGTTTAGACTAAATCGTGATGGGATAATATTCTCAAAATTAAATTGGCAATGATTTTTCAAATTGTGTATCAGTACCAACAAGTTTGTATTTGCTATAATCTAGATACAGTCGAAACAATCTTCTCTACATTTGCACCATGTAGTGCTGACAAATATCTTTACAATAGAGTAGTGAAAACTTTTTTTGAGTTAACTCTAGGAATATACTGTATATAATTCTAATTATGAATGTTGGCGGTGACGTCATCATTTTTTAATTTCCGAATTTGATGTTATTCATCTCTAGAATACATCGTTACGCTTCGAACTTTTGTTGTAGCCCCATCAGACGTTACTTTCTGTTATTTACTAGAATGTAAATAAAGAAATTTTTTTGTAATGTAAATATATAGGTACTTATTTGTCCCTTTACATAAGTGAAGCCTTGGTAACTTTTCCTTATCCTTAACATTTTACAGTATTATCATAAACATTGATTTTTTGATAAGGTTTCCTTCTATACTTATGTAATGGGTGTAGGCTTAATATCAAATATTTATTCATCGTTTTTATTGGCTTCATTGCAATTTAATTGAGGATATCCTTTTTGATTTTGCTCCAATTTTATTATAAAAGCATGTAGCTATGCATTCAGCATTATAATGTAGTGTGTTACAAGTCATAGTCGATGAATTTTAATTTGGTAAGCAATTTTATTTTCATTTTAGTGCAATATCCCACATTCTGTTAATGTTACATTTTAAAGTTATATCTTTACACCATAATTATAGATGATTTATATAATGTGCATATACCACCATTATCTGTATAAGCATATCTAAATTGAATATGACAAGCCATAATTGGTATGCACTGATCTAACTTTGCTATCAAGAGATATCAGCATATATTTCTGCTTCTGAATACTTTCATAGAAATATCTAAGCACTCAGATATAAAATATTCAAAACTAAGCTAAGATTTGTCACTACAAATTTGAGAGTAATATATTTGTTTAATTGTGATGGTATCAACAGAAATGTGTGTAATATCCTTCCACCAACATCACTAGTCTATAAAAATTAGTTCTTTAAATTGTTTGTTTTATTATGGCTCTTGTTTTAAGTAAAACCGATTTCTGTTCTGTTCTTGTTTTGCACGGTTGGGTCGTCTTTCAACATTGATATATTGCTTCATAATGGTTCTGGCTCTGAAGTTTGCTAGAAATCCTAACCACACATAATTTTATCACGATCATATTCCTATACTTTATTAATATTAACATCCTGGAGGGGGTTTTACCGTATCTATTCCACCACTTAATCTAATACACGCAGACAGCTACAAAACCACTGTTCTCTTTTGGTCTCCATTAAACTTTAACCGCCTGCCAAATCATTAAAAGTACAATTGTTTCCATGATAACTGAATCAGTTTGACCAACGGTTTACGTTTAACAGAGACCGAAAGTAATGGCTCTTAGGTGATGTACCGTCGAATTACTCAATGTTAAAAGAACTAGTTACTTGTAACGAATGAGGATATATAAAATTAAGCCAAGTTTCAATACAAAAATTGGCGAAATGCGTACATGATAAAAAAATTTCCGATTTAGATGAATTTGATATTCTCCCCTAATAAGTTTTAATAATATACCCATTCTATGTAAAACTCATGTTGTTTTAGGTAATATTTTTTTATTTCAATACACAATTTTATATTTACAACCTTTTATTTATTATTAGTATCACAGATACCTACTCATTGCAGTCCTTGAATTCGAAATGATAATAATTTTTAAACAGTTGACATATTAATTACACAGACTAGCAAGATTTATTTTTCTTAATAGGTGATTTTGAGGGTTTTCGACGTGCTGAACACGATGTTGTTGTCCGTTTTACGCCATCACGTCACAATTTTGAAAAAACCTAACCTAACCTAACCTAAATTTCCACTTGGAAATTCCCATATGCCTGTGTAAACTGTGCTCCGCTCATAACATAAACAACTGCATTCTTAACTGAGATCGGCTATACGTTTTTGACATCCAATATAAAATGACATTTGACAAACAGCATCATTGAGCAACTAATAGTCATGACAGCAACTTGGTAAATTAAAATAGTTATTGTGATGTTATCGAAATCGGTGTGTAAAGGGAGCCCTAAATTTCATATTTTTCTTATTTTATTTCTGTGAATAAAAGCTGTACATTTTTTTTTAATGGTGTTGTTATTTCAATGAGTAGGTACTTACCAATAATGTAATGAAAATATTCCTACTGAAATAGACTGTTTCTTTATGTTTCTTTGAACTTTTACATTTTTATTATTTTTATGTATTTATTGCAGGATTACGACTTATTCGACATGGCCAATGAGATAGATGAAATGGAAAAGTTCCTAAAAATAGAATCGGCAGATGCAGATCAAAATATATCTAATGCTGAAATAAAGCTAAAGAATGGCGAAGTGACCCCTGACGAAAAGGAGGCCACTAAGGAGGAAGACAAGGAAGTAGCTGAAGAAAGTGAAGGGAAAGAAAATGAGGTCCCAAATGAACAAGAAAAAATAGAGTCTGAAGAAAAATCGAAAGAAGAAGAGGATGTAAAAGAGGAAGTGGGTTCGGTAGATGCTGATACACTAGAAAGTAAAAAAGACACTGAGGAACCTACGGAAGATGAAGAACCTAAGGATAAACCAAGAGAAGAAAGTGCGGAATCGGAAGACAAAGAAGAAACAAAAGTTGAGAATGTAACTGGAGCAGGAGATGAATATGACGACAAAGAAAAAGAGGAAGAGGCTTCTTTAAAAACAGATGAAGAAAAGGCTGAAAATTAATAAATTTATAAGACATTTATTATTTGCACTGAAATATCATGAAATTATAAGACATTAAGATGAGACACCAAAATCAACATATTTTATTAATATTTATTAGGTACATTAGCATAATGTATCTTTTTATATTAAACTTCCATAAAATTTAAAATTAACATATTATTAATTCAGTTGTTATATAAAATAAATTTAGTTTAAAGTACTCTTATCCGGTAGTAATTCTCAGCTATACTGGATCCATAAATTAGAGACAGTGAAGGAATGCGAGTTGATGGCAGCTAAAGTAGTGCGGTATATGTTTTAGAATGCATATGGCAGTGTGCGCTGGCTATTGAACGAACTTTTTCACTGTGTACACTTTACAGAACTGGTATAAAGTTTTAATTTTTATGCATATTAAAATTTTTGAAACCTTGTAGTTTTTGGTGTTTATACCATTTTATTATTTATTACTCATGCCTAATTTTGTTCCTTCTCGCAAGCAATGCATATTTTTCATTTTTTCATTAATTATTATTTTATGCTACGATATTTAAAAAAAAAAGGTTATGGTCCTAATTACTGCTTCAATCAAAGTATTGTTACATATTTTATATGTTACTGTTGAAAGTTATTTTGGATTTGTAAATATATATTTCTTTATTAATTACACAAAATATATTATTGTATACATAACTTTTATATGACTTGTTTAATTTAATTAACTTTTCTGGTTTCTCAACACTGGAAAGTCCTTTTCCAGCCTCTAACACAACTGCTTATACCAAAATTATCTCCAGCCACTCCTATATCCCGTGGGATAATTGTTAGTTACTGTAAAGGCTAGAATCGTATGCCTAATTGTTAGACCAATCAAAATACATGTGAAATGTCAATTTTCAAACCAAACCAGTGCATCCAGAACAACGTAGACGTTTTACGTACAAAAAAATGTGATAAATGTAACATTTTCATCGAAAAAAGTTTCAAACAATAGTTGTGGGCGTTTAAAATACCTACAAGTGGTGCCCGCTGAATGAAAATCTGATTGTTAGATTTCTCAGAAATTAAAAAAAAACTCGAAAAATCACATTTTTTAATTTTGCAGTAACTTTTACAATAATTAATTTATGGTATCAACACTCTCAGGAAATATGCATCATAATGTGTTTAACAAGTGGCCGTAACCCGAATTCCGACAGATGAATGGTTTCTGACAAATTCAATTGTTTATTAAAGAAGTGATCTTAGTAACATTTAAATTCCCCAAAATGAGGCGGTCCGATTTCAATTCTGCAAATAGCTTTCTGCTCTTCAAGAACTGTGCTATCACTAAGCTCAAGGCCGAAGTCAAATATGTCAATTAACTTGCTTAAGAACGCCGTTGAAAGTTATACATATTTCTTCGGTATAAACAAATGTACTTAATAACTTTGTCAATTGTTCGTGTATCGAAATGTAAAGAGAATATTCGCGTAGCAGGCATTTTTATACGAATTTTTTTTTTTTTAATGAACTCCCTCCGACCTTCAGGATAATTTTTTTTTTTTTCAAAAAATTTCCGAGGCCTTATTTTTTAACACAGCTGTGATTTGCAGGTGAATACTTCAACTTTGGATAAAAAAATATAAGCAATTGTTTCACCGTCTTTTCTGATAACATAGTTCATGTTGAAGTGAAGCGCTTGCACCAGCTAGTCGAGCGCTGGCGGTGTGTGGAGAGAGCCTGCAGCAGCAGTGTCTCTATGTCGAAAAGTTGACTTGCACATTCAAAATCATTCGCTCTTGCAAAGTTGTCTGTATCTTGTTTTTTGGTGTACTTAAAAAAAATCCTTTTGTGCAATATCTGCAAATCTCACCGCTGTGAGTTAAAAAATAAGGTCTCAGAAATTTTTGAAAGAAAAAATTATCAAGTCCTGAAGGTCGGAGGGAGTTCATTTTTTAAAAATTCGTATAAAAATGCCCACTACACGAATATCCACTTTACATTTCGATACAATATGAACAATTGACAAAGTTATTAAGTACATTTGTTTAAACCGAAGAAATACATGCATCATTTTTAATGGCGTTTTTAAGCAACTTAATTGAAATATTTGATTTCGGCTTTGAGCTCAGTGATAGCACAACTCTTGAAGAGTGGAGAATTTTTTGCAAAATTGAAATCGGAACCGCCTCATTTTAAGGAATTTAAATATTACTAAAATCACTTTTCTAATAAACAATTGAATTTCTCGGAAACTATTCATCCGCCTTAATTAGGGTTATGGCCACTTCTTAAACACATTATGACGCATATGTCCTGAGATTTTTGATCCCATAAATTAATTATTGCAAAAGTTACTGCAAAATTATGTAATTTTTCGATGTTTTTTTTTAATTTCCAAATAATCTATCAATCGAATTTGTATTCAGCGGGCGCCACTTTGTAGGTATTTTAAATGCCTACAGCTATTGTTTGAAAGTTTTTTCGATGAAAAAGTTATATTCGCAGATAAACGAGGAAAACCGACTTTTTCCCGTTTCTTTGTAAGTAAAACGTCCTCAATTTTGTTTCTGCAACTTAGTTTTTGCACTGGCTTGAAAACTGATATTTCACATGTACTAAATATGATCCTAGTGTTTTTTTTTCTAGTAGAAATTACTTCTAAAAAACGATCTCCTTCTACTTAGTTTGATTGACCTATGTGATTATATTTTTTTCACCCAAGTCCAAAGTTGAGGCTGTCTGGAACAAGTTACACATTTGAAAAAAACTAACAAAATTGTATTATCAGAACTGGGAATTGAACTTAGTAGATATAAAGTGTAACCAAGTGTGCTCGCCGCACTTTAACATGTTGTGCTACCATGCTAAAGGCATTGATGTTTGTCTCAACATGTACCGAGTATTTAATGACAATGGTTCCGTGATCAAGGAGCACCATCATAGTCCGAGAATCCACGGCACTAGAATCTGCCTCACAGAGTACCTTCGTGGAATTTGTAAATTTTGGTAGAAAACATGCTCGTAAACATTGAACTCGTAACAGACTTTTAAAAACGGTGAAAAACGTATTTTTACTTAAATTGTTTCAGAGCTATAAGGTGACAAAATCTGCTTCACAAAATACCACGATGTTAATCACAATTATAAAGAATTATATGTTCTGTACTATTCTCATATTCTGCCTCGCCTTAGTTTGAACTGAGTGCCCGGCAGACCTCTGTAAAGATATTCGTTGTGTTGCTTACCTTTTAGTAAGTAACACAGTGAACATCTTTTTTGTTACTTTTACTAAACATGTCTTCTAACACCATTACAAAAGAAAAGATACCACTTGCCTTTTTCTTTAATTTGAAGCTTAGATTGCTCTTTTAACGAATATCCAGATCTGTCATATAAAGACAACTTTGATTTTTTATTTTAAGTAAATATTTATTTTCTAATAATAAAGTTCATGAAAGATTTTTCTGAGAGAAATCTAAAACCAATACGTTTTACATTTACGTGAGGCCGGAGGATGGGTTAAATGCTGGAATCAGAAGTATCCGCCCATGAGATAGACTAAAAGACATCATTTTCTAACCGTGCAATAGGCTGCTTTAAACTACCCACAAATTTTGTGCATTACCACACTGCAGTACGTTTCTAAGTGTTTTTATTTTGCATTTCTTTTCTTTTCAAAGTCTATGTTTTGTTATATTTTTGAAAAGAATAAATGTTTATTTCATTGATTATTTAAATTTATATGGCTAAATGAAGCATGTATATACATGTATAAGTTTTCACATTTAGTTAAGGTAGCCGTACAAATCTGCCAGCACCTCCCGCTCGACATGTAAAAACCATTGCCGGAATGAAAGGGTTAAGGACAACCAACTCCGTTACATGTCGAACATATAGTTCTGGAAAAACAAAAACGCAGTGATTCTGAATCAATAGATATTATAAATATATTTGAAATAAATGATTTCCATGACGATTATTAAAATTACATTGTAATTCATATTTATGAGAATTTTTTTAACTTTGTCTACAACGCGAGCATAGATATGTCTACCTATAGTCGTATTTCGATATGAAGAGGCAGCAACGTTAGGCGTGGTTTGTACTTGGATGGGAGTCCGGGGAAATACAGCGCTCTCGTTATTTTGTGGGGCAATGTCATGAACTCGCATCGAGAGATGTAAAGCAGCACTATAATGCTGGGTCTATCTTGTGCAGATGTCATGAATTATAATACAACACCTGTAACACCAATTTATGTTGGTGGTATTTTTCTTATATTATTTCGGCTCCTAAAGAGTTTATTAAACTCTTTGCTGGCTCCTGTACTAATATCTGTTCTTTAATTCTTTTATCTTGGTTTGTTTTGGCAGGCGTAGGTCAAAAGTCGTCTTCATTTTAGTTGTAGATTAGATGCTTGGTAGTTCATTCGTGTAAGCATGGCTGCTGTCATAATTTTAAGTAAAGCAAGAAATGTGAAAATATTAAACATATATTTAAGGAAAACATTCACATATAGGAATTTCACACATTTACATTCCAAAAAGAAACCTACAAGTTATTTTTTGCCATTAATCTATCAGACACAGAAGGTAAGATTTACGTAATTTTTGGGTTATGTTCTCTTGAATTTGTTTTAATAATTTGATTTAAATCTTTTAGTCAAGTAGTAATCATAAAGATGCAAATTCTGAACAGCTCAAAGTAAGTGGTGGTATTCTAGCAGTAGCAATAAATAAGGGCTCAAATAATATTCCAAAAAGTCAACCGGCTCGAGGATGTTTTCACCCAGGAGCATCTCTATTATCCCGAGAGGCAATACCTCTAAAAGACCAAGCCCCTTTGACAGGAATGCAAATGATACAGGCCATGTTGCAATATATTTGGCCAAAGGAAGATACACAGATAAGAGATAGAGTTAAACTGGCTGTCTCTCTTTTAATAGGGGCCAAGGTATTAAATGTAACGGTACCATTTATATTTAAATATGCTGTTGATTATCTTAATGCAGGAGGCGCATTAAATATGGATACTGCCCCAGAGACTGCAGCCACTGTTGTAACAAGTCTATTACTTGGGTGTAAGTATAATATTTGTAAAGTTACTTTAAAGTAGTTAACATGGTAGCAGCAACAAAATCGAAATTTCTGGCAGCAAATATAAAGTATTCTAGACATGGTGTATTCTTTTCAAACAATCTTGGTTTAAGTAGACGCAAGCAGAATTAAACATATTTTTGTTAATTTCATTATAATTATTTGTAGTGCGCTAGTAAGGCCCTGCCATGAATTTGATAAAATGTATATTGTTTATAGGCATGTGGCATAACTTGTGAGATCTCACACTGCTCCATCGATCAGGCAAAGCATCACAGCATTGGGATTGTCAACGGGTCATGTTTACATCTCATTAGGTTTCTTTATTTAGTATTAGAATATTATTGATCAATTTATACACCTTAGTGTTTGATAAGTCGGTAGATCACTATGAACCCATATAAAAAATGGTGCAGATTTGAGAGCACAAGATGAAATTATTTTGGCCTATAATCAATTTAGCAAAAAGTAGAAACGTCAAGAATCAAAACACACCAGTGAAACATTGTTCATAAATAAGCAAATTGGAAGACTACATTAACACAAATCAATCGGAATTCTACCGGCACCAAATGAACCAAACATCGGGTGCAAGCCAAAGCTATTATGAACAAGATTACTCGCAGTTTATAGTTCAGCAGTTAGAATTCAACACTACCGATGATTACGCAGATCAAAACATTGCCAACTATCCTAAGCAGATGTTAATACCTGACCAATATGAAATTCCACCGAAAGGAACTGATGAATATGATGAGCCTCCCTTGCTGGAAGTACTAGAGATATATCCTGATCGAATTCTTGAAAAAGTCTTAGCAGTACTAAACCTCTTAAGAGGTCACAGCCTTGCTGACGATGCAGAATATCTTACAAGAGGTTGACAGCTAGCTCTATATCGTTTTGCCTAATATTAGCGATAGGTTTGTTTTTAACGGGCAAAAATGCTCATTTTTTTGGATATATCTATGGTGTTTCTATGATTTCCAGTATTTTAATGTATTGTTTGCTGTCTTTAATGGCTTCTACAAATGATGCTTTTACATTAAGCACAGTAGGAACTATTCTAGGGTATTGTTTGATATCGATTGTCGGACTGTCTTTATTAGGAGTATTTTACACGCTTATTGGCCCAATAGGACTAATTTTCGCTATTTTAACTGTAATTTCGTCAAGTGGGTCAACTTCGAGGCTGTTTATAGCCGTGTCGGGGGATAAGCAGCAGCAGCATACTTTTTAACAAAGGTAGATACAAATTTTTAGACAAGCATGTGAGGGAAACGGTTCTTCTTGAAAGACAAATACTTTTGGCTAACGTGATGCAACAAATGGGATACAACAAGCATCCTTATAATGTAACAGAGGAGGTAATAGAATGTTTTTGTTCTTAAAATATCCTCAAAGCAATTAATAAATAAATATTCAGAAAATGTAGTTATATGAAAAAATGAATCTAAAAATACAGCAAGCACACTAAGAACAAGTTGAAACTTACTTAGAACCTAGGGTTTTCAGATTCGATTCGAGATTATTTTAATTCAAAAATTGTCTGAACGGATAGGAAACTTTTCAGGGAGTGATAAAACAATTGGTAAGTATAAAAACTTAAAGAAACTGTACAAAGTTTCACTTTTAGGACCTCACCAATTTTTCTATGCCATATTACTTCATCCAAATTATTAGAAAAAGGATGGATTGAATTTACAGAAATATTAAAACTGATAACAATAAAAAAATATACCTACTACATATAGAAAATAAACCCTTCAAACATGGAAGTTCCCGAATGGAAAAACAATATGTCTTATTGGCTCGGTAGTTTTCATAGAATCGAGTTATTTAAGTAGATACGGACTGTAATTATCTCGGTGGATGTGACATAAAGAAAGTAAATGTGCTTACAGATTGCCTGTTAACCATTGTCGGCCATCTGACAGGCAGACTTTTGGTACATTACACCACGCTTGTTTTTTAACACAATTGCATTATACTACACAATGGTATCTATTTGCAGGTATATTTAGGTTAAATAAATGGCAGTTTTGCTGTAAAACGCGGTTGCATGTGAGATTACTCAAAACAATCCCAGTGTTGTCAGACTTCAACCGCTATGTCGGCGCTACTTGAACTATGCCACATGCCTATACAATACCTGGTTATTTACAGCTGATTTATGAATGGAAATACATTTTGAAAAGTTTAGGTTTGAATAAATTTGAAATCAAACCAAGACATATTGCCTTCTAATTATGATTTTCAAAGTAAATATGTTTTCAGATGGCGTAGCAAGAGCAGGTGCAGCAGGTTTCAACGAATTAAGAAATGCTGTATTTGCCAAAGTAGCTCAACATTCTATTAGAAAAATCGCTAAAAATGTGTTCCTTCATCTACACAATCTAGATTTGGCTTTCCATTTACAAAGGCAAACGGGTAATAAAATGTTCAATTCATATGGATGAATAGGTGATTTGTTAAGGCTTTCTTACACATTTTTAGGTGCTCTTTCTAAAACAATCGATAGAGGTTCACGAGGAATTAATTTTGTTTTGTCAGCTATGGTCTTTAATGTAGTACCAACAATTTTTGAACTAGCATTGGTATCATCTATTTTAGGTATAAAATGTGGAGCAGCATTTGCAGGTAAGGTGACACATGTTTCTAGTAATATTTGTTAAAGAAATAGTTTCATGTTACTGCAGTTCTGATAAGATTATGATGTTAATATTATTGGATAGTACACTGCGGGGCTTTGCTGAAAACCTTTTCATGTTTCTTTTGTGTGAAATAACCTTACAAATACTAATTTTACGATAATATAAGTAATTGTAATTAATTAATAATATCTAAGTTAAAAATGATAATTAGACGATTAAAGAAAATGCAAGTCACCGGATAAATTTATTTATACCTTTTATCTTACATATTTCAGTATTATCAAATTACCAAGGAGAATTATAAAATATTTGATATATATTATTTATGTCTGGTGATAACAAATGTCTTAATTGATGTAAAAAATATTGTATATGCAGTGTCTACTTAAGATAAAAGAGTACACCTTAATACAGGGTGACCGAAAGGACCGGATGTTTTTAAAATGAACAATAATCGTTTTTAAATTAAAAGCTATTTTATTATGGTAAAATTTTCATAAACACATACCTATCATGAATGAAAGATAATGCCAGGCCGATGGTGTTCATTTCTCATCAATCGCTAACAGCGATTGACGAGAAAAGATCAAAGCAATCTCTAGCACAATGCTGCTTTATTTATATAGTGAGTGACGTCACATGTATTTTTTGGTGGCGAACATTTAATTTGAATCTAAATTTCTTTTAAAATTGTTTAAAAACATTTTTTGCCAAAAAATTATCACGATAATATATACCATGAGTATTTTATATTTTTCGGCTTCAAGAAAAAGTGCACACACCTTATTCATCAAGTGAGTTATTATCAATATCGCAAGTTAAATACTATACTTTATCTACAATTATAACGAAAGATGGAAACTAAGAAAGAAGCATGGAAACTTGAAAGAAGCATCTCACAAACACCTACACTTCCCATCTTATATTCCTACCCCACGCGTCATGTGGCTCTCGCTGCTGACAACAAGCATGTCCAATGTCCAACCCAGCATATGCAGCTGGTCCGGCAGTATATAAAACATCCAAGGTTTGGTTCCGGTACGTGGTTTGGCCGTCCGTTGGTCGTGCTCGACGGATGACCGAGCTGCGTATTGGAACGAACCTCCAGACTGGATGCCCGGAATCGACAGCAATGCGCACATATCAATCAATCAATATAATAAAAGTAGATAAAACATTTTAATTATGTTTTACCAATGCCAAATGTGGAAGCAAGGTTGTCTATTGGTTTTATTACCATACTTTACCTTCTGAATTTTATTAGTTATAAACATAAATTGGTAGTGCAGAATGTTATTATATAAAATAGAAAAAAAAATTGATTTTACCGAATCTATTGTTTTTATGTAAAAAAGATCTATTATATTAATTATTTTTAGGAATATCTATGGGCTGCGTTGGAGTATATAGTGTTTACACTTTGGCCGTTACCCAGTGGAGAACAAAATTCAGAATTTACATGAACCAGGCTGAAAATGAAGCCGGTAACAAAGCAGTCGATTCCCTAATAAATTATGAGACAGTGAAGGCAAATTATAAGTTTGTATTTTTATTACAAATATGTTGATAATTGCATTTTGTTTACAGTATTTTAATAACGAAAAATTTGAGGCAGATAGATACGATAATGTCTTAAAGAAATACGAATCTGCTAGCTTGAAAACTAGTTCTAGTTTGGCACTATTGAATTTCGGCCAAAATGCTATATTTAGTGTTGCTTTAAGTGGCATTATGATTTTAGCAGCAAATGAAATCGTCAAAGGTATGTTACTGAATTTGAATTTTTTTTCTCGATAACAAGAAAACTCACCACTCAGAAGTGACATTTTTTCAGTCATAGAAATGATCATTTCCATAGATTTTAATTGGAAAAATTTGAAATTTTAGAATAATATTTACCATATTTGTGTTTTTAGGCAATATGACGGTTGGAGATTTGGTTATGGTAAATGGTTTACTGTTCCAGCTTTCTATTCCTTTGGGATTTTTGGGCAGTGTATACAGAGAAGTTCGACAAGCTCTAATTGACATGCAAACCATGTTTACACTAATGACTATGGATAGTGCCATAAAAGTACGTCATTTTTGTAACGAGTCCCGATAGTAAAACACTCAGTGCTTCCTTCCAGTCTAATCATGCCACTAATTTATATCTAAAAATCTTTTTGTCAATTACTTTTAGAACAAACCCCAGGCACCTTACCTATATGTGGATTCCAAAACATCCTCCATTATATTTGAAAATGTTTCATTTGAGTATGGCCCAGGAAAGGAAGTTTTGAGAGGTTTGAACTTAACAATCGAACCTGGGAAAAAAATTGCAATTGTCGGCGGTTCAGGATCGGGGTAAATATAGTAATTTTTAGATACCGGAAGGTACTTCTTTAATAATAGTAATAATAATAATATTTCAAGGAATGTTTTACAATAGAAAATGGAACAAAAAATGAAATATCATCATAACTGTTGCCTTGTATATTTCCTAACATTTTTTCAGTAAATCAACATTGGTCCGGTTGCTGTACAGATTCTATGAACCTACCCAGGGTCGTATTCTGATAGGAAACCAGGACATTCGTGACGTGGACCTGGAAAGTCTACGTAGATCAATTTCCATTGTGCCTCAAGACAGTGTTCTATTCCATGACACCATCAAACATAATCTGCACTATGGGGATCTCAGGGCAAGTGAAGCAGATGTTATTAAAGCTGCCAAAATGGCAGAAATACACGATTCGATCATAACGTGGCCGAAAGGATATGACACACAAGTAGGAGAAAGAGGATTGAAGTTAAGTGGGGGAGAGAAGCAAAGGGTGGCCATTGCCAGAGCTATTTTGAAAAATTCACCTATATTAATCTTCGATGAGGCTACAAGTTCTTTAGATTCTATCACCGAATATGTAAGTAATTTCTATTTTAAAACCAATTCCAACTATTTCTTAACAACAATAGACTGGATGTTTAGGTAAATATGGGGTATAGAGAATGCTCAACTGTATAGAAGAAACTTTTAAAATATCTGGAGGATTTTGGTACGAACAGTGTCCATAATCCTGGAGATAATTCCTCATAAGAAATAAATAGAATGCTTTCATTCAAAATGCTATTTTTTTAAGATCATTACACAAATCAAATGTTATTAGTAGTGGAACAAACTAAATTGACTTGGGAGAAAAAATCTTCAGGCATAAATAACATGCAAAGGTACAACCTTATAACACGAATATAAATTTGGCAAAGATCAGTCAAGAGGCTGTATCCTGTATCTTCTTTCACAGCAACATTTTCCTAAAGCATATTTGGTTATATCCTCATATTTTGGTCCAAAGAATCTACCCCTGCACTATGGCCTATTATTAATGGCCCACCCAGTATAATACTTTTGGGCTGGACATTGGTCAAGGGAGTAGTGCTCTCTATGCCCTTACTTTACAAAGGGAGAAATATTTGGTGAGCATGTTAAATGCCATCATGTAATTTGTTCAAACAAATTCAAATATTTTACGACAATATATGGTATTACAAAAATATGTTTTTTTCAGAATATTCTCAAAGCATTGAAAAATGCGACCGAAGGTCGTACGAGTATTTGCATAGCGCATCGTTTGAGTACGATAATGGATGCCGATGAAATTTTCGTGCTTGAAGATGGTAGGGTTAGTGAGCGAGGCTCTCATAGGACTTTATTGCAAAGCCGAAATAGTCTTTATTGGAGGTTGTGGGATACACAAAATCATTCGCAAGGATCACAAAGGCAGCAGGCTTTATGATTAAATTAAGATAAGATTAAATGTAAATATTGTACGTTGTCTTAACAAACTAGTTTATTGTATAAAATACATTTTAAAATGTATGTACTTTATTTTAATTATTATGTACAAATATTATATAATTTGATTGTTATAAAAAATTATCTATGAAAATAAAAAAACTGACAATTATTTTTTTAATAAAATAGATCCTTTTAGTTAAAAATATGAATAATCATTTTCGCATGTTGCCTAAAATTTCATGCATGGACAAACCCGTTGGCTCGTGTGTCGGACTATTATCTATACTATCAATATTTTCTCCATTATCAATGGCTTTTAAGGTAGCTAACAATCTTTTTCTCTCATCTAGCTTAACTCTGTCTTTTCTCATTAGATTTCCATTTTTATCGGTCGTGTTATCTTCCTTACTATTCGTTTGAATTTTCAGCTCATCTGATAAAATGCTGTTAAGAAAGTCACTGTCAGAGTCATCAAGACTTAAAAGAGACTTTTTCAATTTGGACTCGATTTTTTTTGTCTTCTCGAAAGTTTCTAGGATATTGTTTGCATCATCTTGAGACATTTTTAGGCTTTCTTTTTGGACTTCTATTCTATCATTGCAAATTTTCACATCATTGACGATTTCGCTACAGTAAATACCTAATTTTTTTTCAAACTTGTCATGGGTATTTTCAGTCGCCCTTTGTATCGCTTGATCCAAGTGTTTTGAAAGTTTTTCTAATTTTACACTTGAGTTTGGTCGACTTCTTTCTTGTCTACTATCTTGTGAAGAGTCCGATAGCTTGTCGAATTTATAATAAGAGTTAAATTGGGTTTTTTTCTCACTGTCTGCAGAATCCTCTCGAGTGTCCGATAAAATATCCGAGCCAGAACTGTGCTCTTTGTCGATATTCAGAGAGAACTCCACACTTCCTCTGCTGGGCGTAGATGCATTAGACAACCTATTTTTTATGTTTTCCGATGGCATAGTTAAAATACCATTTAGTTTTTTGGTATCACCTGTTTTGCATTTTATGGGCTCCAATTTAACATCTTTAACAGGAGTTTTACTAGTATCTGCTTCTGAATCATAAATATTGGTAACGTTGCTTTTATCTCTTTCTGAATCACAGTTACCACTAAGTTTATTGCTCATATCTATTTCCGAATCATAAATGGTGGTAAGTTTATCAGAATTGGAGGGTTTTTTTGGCTGGTACCCATCTAATGACGCCATTGAGGTGGTCTGCCTTTGGTTAGAACGACGAACAAATCTGTTTCCTCGAGTCTGCACCCCATTCTCGTTTGTCTGCAAAAACATAGAAGGATCAATATAAATGTATGGAACAGAATGTATAATTTGCTATATTGTTATATTATATTTACTGTAATGAGGCATTCATAAATTCATGTCCCATTACTAGATTTCCGTTTGTACAGCATTTTGCATTGGTACCCACTCAAGTAACAATTGTAGTTTTAAAGTAATCTATATGTTATTCTACAAACTTATTTCCAGGACTACTTATGAACGTAAATAATTTGGAAGAACTCTATGAAGCTGATTTAAAACCGTACAGGGGCCCATCTAGAGAATGGCTCTTTTTAAAACTACTTACTCTTCGGTAAGCTAATCGAAATTCTTTTAAAGTGTGCGCTGTCTGAGCACCTTGTGCATAACTCCATAATTTCTGCTAGCCAATTCGGTTTTCGTCCCAAGCTATCCACAACACAGGCGATACAGAAGGTAGTGGACCACATAGTTCGGGGGCTTGAGCAGGGAGAACACACAAGAATCGCTTTGTGCGATCTCTCCAAAGCATTCGATTGTGTACCCCATGATCTGCTACTACAAAAATTAACGCATTATGGTATAAGAGGTTTGCCGCTATCTCTGTTTGAATCTTACTTAAGAAATAGGAAACAATATGTGAGTGTTAATAATATAAACTCCGATTTAAGTGAAGTGAAACACGGCGTGCCTCAAGGATCCGTCTTGGGACCAACCGTTTTTATATTATTTATAAACGATATCTGCCATTTTCTAGAACCTTTTAAATGTATCCTATTTGCAGATGACACAACTCTAATGACCTCAAATAGAAATTGTATGGATCTTATGAATAACTTAGATCAAATTGAAAAAATTGCTGACAAATGGTTTATCACAAATAAACTGAAACTTAACAGCGATAAATCACAAAAAATGGTCATATCGGCAAATCGCAGCATCACTGAGGGTAAGAGTGTGATACTATTAGGTGTTGTTATAGATGACAATTTAAATTGGTATGGTCATGTTGACTATCTGGGAAAATCTCTCCCAAGTATATATAATATTTCTACTACGCCAATTGAGGTTGATATTAGGTATAAACACACTACTATCAACATATTTTGCGCTGTTTCATTCCCGTATTACTTATGCAGTAATTTTATGGGGGAATTCAAGTCATGCCTTAAAAATTTTTCGACTCCAAAAGAGAGCACTCAGAGTAATTGCTGGAATCAATAATACTAGTGAACACTGTCAGCCATTATTTCTAAAATTTGGTATAATGCCTTTACCATCAGTGTATATATACTTTTCCATTATTGAAATACATAAAAACATTAGTAGTTTTAACACTCAATCTGACTCTCACAGTTATAGTACAAGATCTGCAGATTTATTAAGGACCACCCGTTTCAGGCTGAAAAAATCTGAAAATAATTCCCTAAATCTTAATCTGTATAACAAACTACCATCTGAAGTAAAATCATTAAATCTAGATCTCTTCAAAAAAACTGTTAAAAAAATTATATTGAAACACTGTTTTTATTCGGTTGACGATTATCTGAGGGCATCACCCCTATAAAAACCTAACCATCAAACAATAATATTTAGTGATTAAATAATCACATTAAATGCACTTATATTGATGTGGAACAGAATTACTTTGTATTTTTCTTTGTATACACATAATTGTCTGCATCTTATATGCACGTATTTGTAGGTATGTACGTACCATATAATGTTTTCGTCTTGATAACGTACAGTGTACTATGCTATACTGTTTGTTTTACTAGTCAATGTATTATGTAGATTTGTTATTTATTATTTGTATGTATAGAACTACGACTGATTGCTCGTTGATATAGTTGGAATTTATTAACCATAGGATAGATTCTCTTTTTTTTGTTGACTTGCAATAAACGGGAATATTGAATTAACCCATATTTCTAAATTATTACGAATTTTGGTCTACGACAGATATCATGTTGAACTACCATTGGATGCAAGAACATTACCAACTCAAAACACCTATCATATGGATAATGGATATTATTTTCTTCTACTCACTACTTTGCAGGTAGTAATAGCAAATCGCTGAATGCATAACCTCACATTTAACAATCACGTGCGTCCATTCTGTACTAACAAGGTAAGTTTTAAAATAGAATCTGCATATAAAATTGAACAGAATCTATACAGTTGCGTTATTATCTCGTCTATAATTTAATGTTACTCAAGATGTGCAATAAATGAGGAAATATGAGTATCGATTATGTAAAGACTCAATACCTATTTAGTATAGAATATCTATAGATAACATATAGACTTAATGAAGTTGTAATAAATTTTTTCCACAACAGTAATGTTTTTATCGGAGAACTTTACAGGACCTATATTAATGAGTTATCGATAATATCACGATACTTTATATCTGCTATAAATGTAAATCATATATTCTGTACAGGGAAAATATATACTGATAATGCTTTATATTCGCTGTACAGAGAATATATCTGTAGAGGAAATATTTAGTTGACTATAAGTACGCTATATAATTGAAATCTTTTTCGAGAAATCTGTATAGATTATATACTAATCTATATAGTCCATGGAAACGGGTAAACCAGCTACATAAACGATCAGTAGTAGTGTCGATTTTACGTTACAGCAAGTCATGCGAAATATCAGAAAAAAGGAGGGTGGCATCGTCAGCATACAATGAGATGAAAGCCTGTCCGTATATCGGATAGCTCATTAATATAAATATTGAACATAATAGGTCCTAATGCCTAGCCTTGAGGGACACCCATTTTACTATTTAATTTTGTTATATGCAGGTCCTATTTTGATCAAATTAAATGAATTTTTACCATTTGTTGCTTTCCACTAAGATAGGAGACAAACCAATCATGGTTTGCCTCTTACCCCATACCTGTCTAATTTGTTTAATAATAAGTCATGTTGAACGCAGTCAAACGCCCGACTCAGATCACAGAAGACTTCAGTTGGGCTCTCACCCTTCTCAAGTGCCTCCAATATTTTTTCATAAAATGAGTGAACCGCTATGATTGTTGAATAACCAGAACGGAAGCTATGTTGGTTGTTATTTGAGATATTATTTTTGTGTAAAAACTTAAGTAGCTGTAACAAAATTGCATATTCGTATATCTTGAATATTATAGGTGGGACAGAAATGCGCTTTATAATTTTACTGAAATTTGACACACAAATATCTCCAATGAGTTATGACATTGTAATTGAAGTAATTACATTGACAGAAGTGAGCAAAAATTCCCGCACCCGTAAACTAATCTGCTCATATTTTTCTGGGAGGTGATTTTATAGCTTCAATTCACTTTCTACAACAAAGACAAATAATTATTATGCTATTTTTTTTTCTTTTATAAAATTTTGTGTTTTATTACATCACTAATGTGTTTTCAAGTCAAACTAGTCTAATTATTGAATTCTAAAGTTAATTTGATAGCTAAAACAAAATAACGCTACCTAGTTTACAGAAACTCTCTCGCAAAAACTCTTCAATGTAACCATCTTTATGGTTACACAAGAATCAATGATAGCTCCTCGTATAAAGTACATGGAATATTGGGACACACTATATTTATATTTCTTATATTTGTATTTTTTCTTATCTCTTGTTGTTTTCTTACCTCCAAAAGACCAGTCAACCTATCTATTTCCGACAAAGCTTGATTTAACTGCCTCTGGCATTGCTTGTGTTTTGATATCTCACTATTTAATCTCTGCTTTGACGTTTTACTTTCCAGCATCAACTTTCTGTTTAAAACTGTAATCTGCTCATCTGATTTTTGCAACTTCAGCTTCATATCTTCAAGTTGATCCAGCAACTTTTCCCTGTCTGTTAAACGCTTGTCTCTGTTTAACTTTTCCAGATGTACCAATTTTTCATTTGCTTTTGTCAACTCATCTTCTTTGACTTTGAGCAGTTCGGTTAATTCCTTCACATTTTTCCTGAACATTTTGTTTTTTTCTGTCACGACACGGAGCTGTTCTTCGTGGGCACGTAGAAGACGGGGCAAATCTTCATTCATACCCTCATACCTAAAAATAATTTGATTAAAGGTATGGCCAATCAATAAAAAAAAATTTTTTATTTAGCACGTCGGCATTTTCTTCAAAACTTTTGTGAAGTTTCCTGGCAATGCATTGTTAGCATAGATACCAAAGAAAAGAAATTGGAAACAAGGAAAAACGCATTTAAATGTACCTACTAGAAACTACACTGAAAGAAATCGACCAAATAGAATGTTTTGCTAAGATGATCTGCATTATAAGTATTTTTTTTTGTTAAAACTACATTATCATTATCTAACCATAAGAAAAACTGTTTTGCTAATGAGATTTTGCAACGGTAAATCTTTGACTATTTGTCCCAACAGCAGCACTTACTTAAACTAGGTAAAATATATATTTTTTTAAATAATTTCCTACGATAAATAAGTGCCTTAAGTTAAAGTTAACTATTTAATGGTTAAAACTCATAGACCTATGGTGGGTAAGTCACCTGTTAACTGTAAAGACGGACCTAATAATCGTAATGTTTTACTTATTTATTTTTACATGTGGCGCAAGCGCAATTGAGTTTTTATCGTCGCACGCCACTTCATCCACCCAGTGATACAGTAAGCAATTCGGCGTTTCATGAGACCTTTAGCCAAGTTCGTGAACACAATTTCGTGAAATAACCGTATACTACTTGGTGCTTTAAGAAAAACTTTCTTTACACCAGCGATTAATTTATGAACATTAGGATAGCACCTCCTAATAGTTTCAGCAATCCTACGAAGCCCATGTACTAAACATGTTACATGCAACATATTCCGATATGTTTCCTTCAAAATTCTTCCAGCAGCTTCCATATAATTCACTCCATCGATAAGAAATAATAAGAACTTGTCTTTATTTTCTGCATATTTGCCATCTCAAAAGTGTTGTAAACTTTAATTTACTGCATCCGCTATAGTGCCAGAATTTGTAGCTTCTAAAACTTTAGAGGCGATCAAGTGTCCGCTCATTGCACAATTCTCGTCAAATGCACCCACTAAAACATTCGCTACCAAGCACCGATTGTTTCGTCCATGCCGAGCCAGATGTACTTCCCATTAAGTTCAGAGGAAATTTTCTGTCAATATTTTCGCCCTCCGTAAATAAATATTTTTTTCTTAGTGTAGATTCCGAAGGCATTGCTATATTTGCTACTAACACACTTGTCCAAACATTGTCTGAAAAGTGGATTGTCTAGTTTCGACCATGATATGTTACATCCTATCATAAATTCCACCAACTCTAAGTTAAAATTACCCTGCGTATCACTGCAAGTAAAGCCACCTAGTTTATGGTTTTCCAAAGAAATATTTGAATTAATATTTGTTTTACATGACCACGAAATTGCTTTGTTACATCTAGTGCAATACAGTTCTCTACCATCAAAATGTAAATCAGCAATATCCAAAAATTTACTGTAGCTTGCGTTTTTAGTACTTACGTCCGAATAAATCTACAGTAAGAAAGACACTGAGTAATCTTGTTAAATGTTAAATTATTCCCCTGCCCGCCTGGAGTTGGGTTTCAGGTAAACAGCCAGTAGGTATACCTGCTGCAATATAAAATAATTTATTACACATAAAATTAATTTGGTATATATGTTGCATGACTTTCTGTTTTCATACTTTGGGAATGTTTCAGTACATGTTCACAATAATATCTGTAAAAGCCATCCCTGAAATCCAATAGGTAATTCTGAGCTCTGGTAATCATAAATCTAGGTTTGTCTTAGCAAGTATAGTACAAACTAGTGAGAAGCATGGTAGGACACTGTCTATTGAAACTGGGTGATATCCATCATAGAGAACGATCTCTGTAGGCGTGTAAAGTATCACGTTTTAAATAATAAGGTGTTTTATTATAATTTTAAACAAAATATTACAAGCTTCTCGATTAATTTTTAAACAATACGCATATAGATTAATTTTGGCCAATTAAATTCAATATCTAGAAGATATCGTTAGTTTAAATAAAGCTTGCACTAGAATTACAACAATTACAACTAATACATAAGCTACTTACTTTGAAAGGGCTTTATCTTGTCTTTTTTGTAAATTTTTGAGAATTTGGTTCTCTTTACTGAGTTCCTAAAAGAAAAAACATATTTAACATTGTAGCAGGTAAGCCATATCTACAAAAAATAAATTATTTAATATATTATTTGTATATATGTTAACTATTGACGTCCTCATTATTTCTTTCGTTTATTTACATTAGGTAGTGGTTTTCACAAAATAATATCATTTTCAACTTGATTATTTTTATTTTAAAAATAACACACCGACAAATGAAAATTGGCATCGTTCAGCTGATTTTGTATAGATCTTAGTTTCAATAATTTTGCAGACAAAACCCTTTGGCGAACACCATTCCCTGATGCTTTCTGATAAGTTGGCCGAACAGGATACATCAGTGGATTCATAGGTTTTCTTCTTCGAAGAAAACAACTAGAATTTGATGTGCACACTGTGTCGCAGCTGTTGCTCCTAAAAAAATAATTTATTTTTATTTCAATAAAATGTAAGTGCAAATTGAAGTATTTTCGATCCATATTTGTAACAAAGGATGGTTCTTTGAACTATTATGAAAGGTAGCTCATTGTGTTGCTTAATGCTGAAGTTAGTGATCTTTTACTCACCGATGATCGATAGATTTCAAAGATCTTTGTACAGAAACAGAACTGCCACTTGTCATTGTGATTTAAATAAGCATTCACAATTAAAATCTAAAAAAAAAATGTATATTATGACTTTCAATGGAAACTGCAATGCAGAAATGACATGTTTGTATACCTCTACATATTGTTAGTTGCCATGGTTACCATTGTATACCTGAAAATTGCCAATTTCCAGAAAGAACAATGGGCATGTTTTATAATGTTTAATTGTTACTGTTTTTGTTCAATTCGACACTTGAAACAATTAGGTCCAAAAACAAACTAGATTTTTTATAATAATAAATATGTACTTTTATTAGTTATCTACTTAAAAATTAAGGAAAAAATAGCACATCCTGCCTTTAATGAAAATGTTACCAACATATAAGAATAATCATGCAATAGAATGTAAAAGGTAGCACATTTCTAAAAATGTCAAATAGTGTTAAAATTGAAACCAGTAAAATAAGTTTTGTCGGTTTTTGGAATTTTGAAAGCAAAATGTTTGGATCAGCCAATTATTTGACAGAAAGTAGTACCAATTTACAAAACAAACGTCTTAGAAATAAAAAACAGTATTTCCCAATTTAAATAACTGCAATGTAAAGTCACAAATGTAATAGAAAGTAGTTTTGATAAGTAAAAATATACCTATATAGTCCAGTCAACGGAGTGCTAAAATCATCAAAATCTCTAATCTAACATTGAATGCTAACTAATGGATTTTGATGAAACCTTATGCAACGCGTTTGTAATGATGTTAATAAAAAGTTGAAAAAATATTAGAGTAGGGAATGATCGGAAGGGGTAGAAAATACCACTTTTATCACGGGTTCCGCAACTTGTTGAATTAGGTCAAAATTGAAAAAATATATATATATGTTTATATGTAATTAAAATTTTGAGACCTTCTAAACATTTTTTTGTCTCTGGGAACAATGTACTACATTATTTTGCACATTTTCAATTTAAAAATTATATTGACGCTTTAAAACCTGTAAAAATGGTATAACTAGTGAGGTGAGGTATATAAGTGCCGATTTCAGTTGCGAAACCTCGATCGGCAAAGTTAAGACCCGCCGGGCGATTCCACCACTTGGATGGGTGACCGTATCTCATTTCGCCGTCCTGGTTAAGTGGAAGAGTAGCATTAGCTAAACTTCGCCCGAACGTTAAAATAAATAAGGCAATTACAAACATAATTAAAAAAAAACTATATAGGTTTCATATTCTTTTGTAATATATAAATCACGCTCACTTTTCGAATTTTCATGTATTTATCGTGAAAAACTGCCTGTAACCTCAATGCATGTCTGAATTTTTTAAAATTTTTTAAATAAGTACATATTTTTAAAGCACTACGGCTTCAAAGAAAGGGGTAGTTTTTCATGTTTTTCCGGAAAACTCGGTTAAAACGCATTTTACAGAAAAGTTGCAAATGAAAAAAGTCTTTTATTTTGATGATACACCTGAATTTTTTTAGATTTTCTGTCAACTTTTACATTTCCCCTCCCCCACTTTTAGGAATTTTCGAATGGCTATATCTCCAAAAACATGCATTTTTCGTAAATATTCACAACAGTAAAAACATCTTATTTTGGGCCAACTAGGACCTACTTCTACAAGCTACGGAACCCGTGATAAAAGCTGCGTCTTCTACTCCTTCCGATCATTTCCTACTGTAATTTTTTTTCAACTTTTTTATTAACATCATTACAAACACATTGCATAAGGCTTCAACAAAATCCATTCATAATCACTCAAATTAGAGGTAGATTCTGTTGGAAATCCTACGTAATGTATACCTAAATAGCGACCTATTTGGTAACTTTTATTACACTCCTTTGAAGTAATATTAGGTCGACAACGTCGATAAATTCTACCTACCTTATCTATCTGATTTCAACCATTCAATTACCGTTGAACTGACCCTAAAGTTACTCTGAAGAAATAAATTTAAACCTCTTTGTAGCAGTAACCCGGCAAGTCGACCTCAACTTGACTATAAAATAGTAATAGGCGGGTTCGGTCATAAAAGAAAAAACATTTTTCTTGGCAGATGTGAAGTTAAATAGTCAACAAAACACGTATGTGCAAAAAAAAATGAGAAAAAAAAATTGCAGCGCCTGCAATTGCCAAATTAAAGTTCGGTGATAATGGTGGACCCCACAACGGAATTGACGTCAGTGGCCTCTGATATAAGCTCCGGCTCCACCCTACGCGCACGTATCCCGCATAGTGCAAGCAGCCAATCACTATAATATTTAAGTTTTGTGACATTTATCGGTGGTGTTTTTTAAAGTCCTAGTCGTACAATGCAATCGGGGTACCAGAAAGCCGATTTCCGAAACACACCACATTGAAATGTGCAGATGGTATTTGATTTTTTGACAAGCAATGCAAACCTAAATCATGCTCAAAGCAATGGCGGTAAATACTGTAAGTACTTACCAAACTTGTGGCATATTTTTTATTTGTATTGTATTTGTATTTATTATTTAGTGAAGTTTCGGTAAAGTTTAAACAAACTAACATTTGAATACGTATATAAAACAGGCAATCTTCTAGACAAGTAACTTTTCACCGTTTATCTGTAAAATATTTTGTTTCCTGGCAATAAATGATTATTTTATATTTATTTATTTATTTATTTATATCTATAGGAATGGAAATAGGCAGAGGTATAAGCAACTGACAAATATACGTCGACGCTTTCACGCTCCGACGTTTAAGAATTATAATTAATATGTATTTATATAAGTTTACCGTGTATTTACTAGATATAAAAATAAAAAATGCCGCATGTACAAAGCAGATTTAATGGAACCGCCGGCGTCGCGGGGACATCAATGGGAATTTTTTATGTGACAAGTAAATATGAGGTAAACTATACCGATTTGTGTATATTAAAAACTACTTAATAAAATTTTGAAGATAAACTTATATGAAAAGCATTAATTGCTAACAGTAGGTATATTATATATTATATAGTGTGAGCTTCCAAAGACATTTGAATAATTGCAAATAAATTTACACTACGTATCTACCCACTTTTTACAGATCAGGAAGAGAAGATTATGGAGACTGCTCAGCGCTGTCGGGTCACTGACGTCACCGCAGTAGCCTCACGCATAGGTACGTTTCTAGCCTCGCGGCGACGGGAAGATTTTCAAGTATCAATAAAACCTTTATTTTTAGACATTTAATTTTTAAATTTTATATGGTTGTTTTTTTCCATGGGTTCTATCGATTTAAGCAAAAATTGAAAATTACCGAACCCGCCTATTCAAGAGCTAACCCCCGCCTAACCTATTTGTAAAATTCACATTATTTAGGTTGTTTAGTTATTATCTAAAAATTATTTCAGTCATTAAAAGAAGCCATTAACGTAGTATAGTTGGATAATTCATGGTGCCAATATACAAATGAAGTATGTCAAAAGTAAAAAAACCGCTGCCTAAGGGATCACTAGTTCCACATCTAGATTTCCCACCCAAGTCTCTTTAACGGAAAACATGTTGGCTATATTTGCACTCTAGTAAGTGGATATAATTGGTCATAGAATTTTAATAAAAGGACATTATTGAATGCCAGCCGAGCCTCCAGAACTTTCAGATGCTGCCTAATACCAAGGCAATTTCATAGAGCTCCACTATGACACTTTCGGTTCACTCACTTGTCAACACAATAATGCACTAGTTAAGTTAAAATTTAGACATAAGAGGTGGAATTTACCAATATGTAATATACAGTAGTGTCGCGATAATCCGGATCAATTAAAACCAGGCTAATCCGGATTATCAAAACATTTTAAATTCAGCTTTTAAAATTTCAAAAAATAAATAAAAGGCTGTATTTAATAAAAGTAAGCACTGTACTTATATAAAAAAACAAGACAAAAAAGGGGATCCTATGTCAAGAAAACGAAATATTAAAAATATGTAACTACATATGTATGTACATACATAATTAACATTTTCATCACTTTCTTGTACATTAATTTCATCGGCTTCATTAGAATTGTGTGGAACCCTCTTTTACAGTTTTCGGCACCGACTAAAAAGAATGATTTTACTCTGATGACTATGTGCTGTTGTTTTTCAAAAGCAATTTCCTTGAGATTTTGTAGCATTATACTCTTTTAAAGGAATGTCATTTTCTGTAGCCCACTGTAAAGCAAGATTTAAGCTTTTGCCAGAATCTTCATTTTTACTTCTGACCGGAATGGTAATTTCCATCACATCATCAGTCAGCACTATCATTTGCATGAATTAAATTTTCTTGTTCAATCAATCCACATTAATTTCTTCTGGTAGTATCTTTTGTTGCATAGCACTTAAAGGGATCAAATCCTCGGGGTCATCTTCTAAGTCATTCTCATTTTTTGGTTTTAAAATCGTTTTCCAGCATTTTTCTAAGGAACTGGCTGGTACATTTTTCCCGAGCATTGTTAAGCAAACATACAGCTTGTTGTAAGTTTAAGTTCTTAAGACACTTTACAAGATCAAAGAAGAGTTACCTGAATTAATTCGGATTACAAAATCAAGTAAAATCCGGATTACAGAATACTTCAAGAGAACAAGAAGGCAATCCGGATTATAGAAGCATTCGGATTAACGCGGGATCGGATTATCGCGACACTACTGTATTCAAAAATAAGGTAACATAAATGGGTTATATTTACCTACCAGTAATTATTTGATATAACATCAGAGTTAATAATACTTTCAATAGGTAAAATTAACCAAAATGTCGTAAATTTTCTCAGCGAAGTTAAAGTATAATTCCAAATCGAAATTTGTAAAATGAATGTGTATGGAAACAAACTGACGAAAAGATAAAAAGAAATATATAATTATACCTGTAAACTCATATTTAACAGATAACAAACATTCTTAGAGCTGTGTATTTATCATACACAACAAAAAATATTTTTCAAAAAGAGCCTTGAAAAAGGAAATATTTAATTTCAAGTTTTTATACTTATATACTGTTGTTTATTTAAAAAAAAGCAACCTCTAACTGATCCTTTGATGTAAAAGTCACAGGCGTAGAGGTTATTTACCAGTAACACACTGGTTAATTGTGATATTTTGTAGATTATAGAGATATCATTGACTTTTAATTTTAAATCCTCAAGGTACCTATTTCGCTGAGTTGTCTTACTAAGCAACATTATCTTTGATTTACTAGGGTTTATACACAAACTGTGATTAGCAGAAGCCGTTATTAATTCAGTAATAGCATTATTGATTTTATTGTTAGCGTCGTCGATGCATTATGGATTAAAGGAATAATACAATTGTGTATCATCAGCATAACCCTGCAAAATTTAAGTACTCTGTGCAGTTGACTTGTATAAACAGAAAACAGCAAAGACCCCCAATATCGACCCCCCTGTGGTACTCGCCGATTTAGTAGTAAAAAGTGATTTAGATATTCTTAAAATGTCTATCATAATATATTTTGTGATCTGATATAAATTATTTTCAATTTAAATAGGTTAACTGAAGATAATAGGCCTATTTAGTGTGATTTTGTTGCAGATTCTCACAGAATATGTCGTGTTTAATTTATGTACAGGAAATTAAAATTTTCTGATGCCGCAATCACCACAAAAATTGATGTGCTTAAAAACGAAATGTGATGTTATCGGATCCTATTTAAGGCCTGTCTACCAGCCAGTGGAAGTGACAGCAATTCACTTAATTTTTATCTAAATCTGCAGTGGATAATTGACATTTTGTGATTCGTTCGAGTAATTAAGTTCCATTGACTAATTTTGTGCAACGTTTGTGGAAGTACTAATAATCATGGTGGTAATTGATGCAGGAACCAGCTAAAATAGATTTCTTCCTTTAGCAGCGTTGTTGTTCTGCGATGTTTCTCCAGGGTGGTGCCACAATAAGGCTCAAAAATGTTTGCAAAAGGATTATTCAAATGTGCAAATACATATAAAACTAGCGTAACACTTCTTTTCTATTATATTTTTAAAAAAGTGGAACATGGAATATATTTATTTTGCACTTCTTAACAATTTATCCTAAAAAGCGCACTGCAAGTCTTAAAACGCCATATTTATCGAAAGCAGGATGTAAAGCATTGCACCACATTAATATCTTTCGGCTGAGGGCTGCAAGAAATTTTATAATTTATGTTATTTTATGCTTGGGAAACTTTAGCTTATAAATAACCAGATATTATTTTATTTTATTACTTGAACGCACGTGATAAATTTGTCTCCACAACTATGCTTGCAGACCTTTTAAAAATAATTGAAGGTTAATTTCCTACAGATCATGTTTAAAAATAAAAACTTACTGTTATAGCTTTTCCACGTTTGTACACGTACAAAGTCATGATTTGAATTAAAATAAGTTAATTACCATTAATAGTCTATCAATTACATAACTGCTTTTGTATAACTAATATATCACATGATACCATATTATAGAATATTGTCTAAATGTTAGTTATACCTGGGAATTTGTATCGCATATATATTGCCTTTTAAAGCGGTGTTCAATTAATCTATAAAATAATACTAATTGTATTATATATAGTGGGTTCCAAATATAATCCAGCGATACAAAAAAACTCGCAAAAAAGCCTAAAGGAGACCGACCGTTTCTGATTAGTATACCGCCGGACAATAGAGTGAAATATGTAATAAATTTATTCTTAAACTTTTACGACCTGGAAGTCCACGTTGACTATATCGCTTATTTCAACGAATCATCTATTTGGTAGGACAAATTTCAACCAATTATAATAACTCGGAAATATTTATGACAATTGTGATGATAATAAAAGAAGTCGAACACCTTCTTTATGACCATTTTTGTACGTAAATTGAAAACTAATTGCGGCCGGTCTCCTTTAAACTTTTTTGCAAGTTTTTGATATGGCAGAATTATCTATGGAAACTACTATACCTTTTCCAATTTCAGCAGTTTTAATTTTAAATGAAAAAAGTACCAAGAATTTTACTGTTTTCATGACAAAAATAGTGCCAAGTTTGCTCTCCTATTCCTATTTTAACTGCATAAAGAAATTCGACCGCTATTGTAACACCCTGTATATATATGTCATAAGTCGGCCAGGCCAAAAAGATGTTAAATTCAGCAGGCGCTAACCTCCCGAGAATGCAAGCGGGGGGAGAAAACACCAGTTCTCATATAGATCCTCGTATGGACCAGAGGTGTTCGAGAGCTCAAAGATTTTTCAATAGTTTTTTCTAAATTATACCAAAGTAGAGTACTTTCATTAAGATAATTGTCAGTATTTAATCACCGCTTGGAAGAACCCTTCTTGGAATTTAAACACACGTCTGCAAGTACCGGGATTTTATTTTTAAATAAAGTGTGTACCATACGGACAGTGGTAAGCCCATGGCCATTTTATATTGTGATGTTTTTGCTTCATAGGTTACTGAAGGCCCATATTATAAGGTGCACCGCTGCTAGGTCGGGGAGGTTAAATGCTCTCTACCATGATTTTGTGAATAGGCATCTCTTTAAATATTGTTCTATTTTCTTAAACATTCTCTAATTATTTTATTTATATTTCAGCTGTATAACTGTAAATCTCTATTCTCTCTCTAATCTCGAGTAAACTCACGACCTGGAGTCTCTCTAATGGAGCCCCCTTTTCTATTTACCTTCAAATATATAGGGCTCACGGATTCACCGTCCCGAAGGGGGCTACCTATGAGTTCTTTTCTCTGTTGAAACTGTGTTTTATTTCTTTGTTTTGTGTGTTACCCCCTGTGGCATTGCAATGGTGGCTGTGGCGGGATTTAAGAAAGATACCCCTTTCTTCCCCTGTCCCCTCCCCTCGTTACTATTTTGTAAAATGCATCTTGGATTAAAAATAATATGACATTTCTGTATTCACAGAATGAGATCTATTTTCAACGCAAAGCGGAGCACATTAAAAGGCTTTAGTAATGAAATCCAAAATTTTGCTCATCTCTCCCCCAACTGAAACACTTGAAACTGCCCGTTCAACTTTTTTCCTCTTTAATCTCTAACATTATGGGCTTATTCACCAATAAATTAATTTCAATTTTCTGAAAGTCTTAAGTCTGACCGGCTACTTACAGTTTTCCTGTCATGGAAGAAATTAAGAATTAATTTTTTTCTGAACATCTTTATTTATTCTTAGATGCTTTTAAATAAAATACATATTTTTTAAAACAGTAACATATTTATTTCAAAAATGTAAAAGTACAAAAATACCACCACCACTTTCAAATATTTAAGAGGAAGTTCTTAACTTTTTGTATAACAATTCATAAAAAAATTATGAATAACAGTATATATATGACATATTATATAAAAATATATTCATCAAAGGCAATCAAATTGCAAAAACTATAAAATAGGGTGTTTTCCCATTTGTTAAAATTCGAAAAATGAAATAGTAAATAGTATATATCACACTTTTTTCGGAAAAAAAAAATGTTTTATAATCATTTTGAAACATAAAATCAAACGGAATATTTGCCATTTTATTACACAACAACTTATACAGGGTGCGTAGAAGGTTGATATTTGAAAAAATGTCTTAGATGAAAATTATAGAAAGGACGGGCATATCTTAAAATTATTTTCAAATCTACAGGGTGTTTCACATAGTGGTGTCAAGTGAATAATTGTTGTTTTTTTTTTAATGAAACACCAAACATTTATTTTATATATTTCTATTTAACTCTTAATTTTCAATCCAGGCATGCAATTAAAATAAAGGCAAACATTTTCAAATATTCGTGCCAAGTATAAGAAAAAGTGTGACGATACCACGTCTATTCATGTCCTCTATTCAATAATTCTTGGGTAGGTGCCATTTCGTTATTTTACGATAAATCATCTCGATATTTATACACGTGCTTCATCAGGCATTGATTTCAATTAGCCTCGTTGTTGAGTTCATTCTCGAATAAGGATCAGTCATAAGAGGGAAAATAATGTCACCATATCAATTTATTTCGCATGGCGTCCATAAGCACAATGTTAAATGTCAATGAAAACTGTAAACTGTGAGCAAGTTTTGTAACCTTCTCGAATAACGTGAATTGCGATATAACTACCTTAATAGAAATGAATTTAGCCTTTTGTATTCATGTTTTACCGCCTATTAATGCATAATTTAAAGGAATTTCTATATAAGGAAAACACCCTATTCTTGATAAAAATTAAATATTTGCCAAGTAAAATATCACAGAGTGGATACCTATAACAGGAATAGGTTAATTAGTCATATTGTTATTTGGTCTTTCTGTCTTATCGTTTAAAATGGTAACAACTGAAAATGATTTGTAACTGAAAATTATTGCATGCATGATAGGTATAAAAAAATACATCAATCTTAAAATATAAACATATTTTCGTTCGATTTTGCTACTGTCATCTCAAGGCTTTAATCCTCGTCCATGGCGGCAATAATATTCTCCAATGCCGTTCTAGCATCAGTGAGCGGCAATTCACTCAATATTTCTAGAGCATCTTTAGAGTGCTCTCTCTGCAATGCTTTAGCCATCGCAAGACCTGGTCCTTCAACTACAGCTTTGCGAAGGGTGTCATAATCAATATCATCTACGCATTCTTGCCCTTCTTCTATTAATCTGTACAACGAAGGATCGTGCTGTAGAGTAAAGAATACAGGAGCACTTATGAGACTAAACTGACCTGCAGAATCATACATGAAGGGTTCTCGATCTAGGCAAGCTTGCCAAGCTAAAGCGAGGTGTTTACCGAAAAAATAACCCTTCTCTTGGAGTTCCTCAGGATGGCATGCTAGTTTCAATGCGCCTTGGCAGGATTTACCCAGCAAACTACCTATAATTACAAAGAAAATATATTACTAACAGAGTAAGATCCCAGACCTGCCAAACCTACGATATTTTAGCAAAGCTAGCATTTTGACAATAAATAGTGTGATATGTAATTAAGAACGTATGCATATTTGCTTGCTTGAAAGCGGGGCCCTTTTACAGAAAACGGGTACAAAAGGCACAAAAAACCTTACTAACCTACATTAAAGTATGATAGCTGGTTTTCGTACATGTTTAACAGAAACGCTTTAAAATTCGAGAAAAACCTGACCTAGCCTAATATAATAAATTGTTTGTTTTATTTCGTTTTTTACGTAGTTGGTAGTAGATATGATTCCAGAGTTATGTTAGGTTAGGTTGGGTTTTTAACATTGGAAATGTTAATGTTCGCAAATAGCGTATAAGACAATAGTTACGAGTTTTCTCCAAGGCCGTCAACGTGAAAGTATCAAGGTCAGATTATATAATTCTGAGCGAGAGCCTGTTACTATGTGGGAAGCATGCGGTGTAGCTGGTCAGCGCCAATTGATATTGTACCGCCTGTTCAACAAAAGGCGGTACGGAGAGAGCAAATCTTGTAGCATCGAGCTGGGGCGCATCAGTGCTGCTGCGGCGGACGAATAAAGAAGCGTGATATCATTTGTCTCACTATTTATTCCTTGCCCTAGCGTTCATCATCAGCCGTACAGTGGGCGCATAGCAGGGTGTCTACTAAATCTTAATTTTAAAATTCCCTGACTTTTCCAGGTTTTCCAGACATTATTTTATCTGAATTCCAGGTTTTTAATTTCTTACACTCGAATAAATATGAAAGTATTTATTCACCTCAAAAAAATTATATACAAATTCTATGAAATAATCAGAAAAAATTCTTGCATTTTATTACTAAAACATTTATTTTCCAGAACCCAATTACGAGCTGAATTATTTCTACAAAAATTATCATTGTTCTTTAGTCTTTAAAGAAGTCTCTCTTTTTTAATCAGAAATAACAACAACAAAATATATCGAAATAGTGAAATAGTACAAATAAAAAATCTATCTATAGTACAGGCAATGAAGGCAAAATAGTGTAAAAACCTCGCAAAAATTAATAAAAGGATCATCTCTGAGATTTTAGTAGGTACCGACTTGTAGAAAGGAATGATGTATTCTTTGCACTTCCAAGTTCCGGGAAAATTCAAAAAATTTGGAAACACTTTTTGATTTTCGGTTTCTTTGCTCTAGCGGCTTAAATAATGAAAATAGAGAAAAAGTTTTAAATAAAAGTTGTAGCTCGTCTCTTTCTCCACAAAAAAAAGGTCTCTACAAATTTTTGTCTTACTTAAGCCGTTTAGGAGATAAATTCAGTTTTCCACTTATAGTTTTAAGCCGCTCAATAATGCACGTAAAATGAGAATTCTCCGGGAGTTTCGTACGACCAGACACATCGATCCATAATTCTTATTATTCAGAGCCACTAAAAAATGATGTGGATGTGATTTAATGTGGAACTAATCACAAAATTCAAACAAATTTTTATCATAGAGAAAAAGTATTGAAGATGGCTTAGTAAACTTTATACAGTTGATTTATTCATACATAACTGGAGAAGTGCGCGCATTCACATAGCTACACACAATTTGTATCAAGAAGTGTTCATAATCTTCATCTTTGAAACCTTTTTAATAGATTCAATAGTTTGTATTAATAATTATCTGAATGTACAAATTCCAGGTTATACTGCTTATTTTAACAAATTCCCTGATATTTCCAGGTTTTCCCTGACTAAAATAAATTCCCTGACAATTCCAGGTTTTCCAGATTAGTAGACACCCTGGCATAGGTAATGTTTTCGCTTACGGTGCGAAAGGTCCCGGGTTCAAACTCCTATGCCTGCTGATTTTTTTTCTTTAATTTTAAATATTTTTTCACAAATTCTTTTCCATGATTTTTTTAGGTTAGGTTAGTAGGTTTTTATTCTGCTTAAAATAAATTCATTCTTTCGTGTGATTTCTTTAGCTTAGTAGGTTTCTATTCTGATATCTAATTGTTTTTTCCACAGAATAACAGAAAATTAACTTGAAATCATTAAAATCGCTATGTTCGTAACACGTCGTTAACTCTCGGTCCAACAATACTGGCTCGATGCTACAAAATTTGCTCTCTGTGTACTGTCTTATCCGTTCAACTATTTTTTCCGTGCTATAACGCTGTTTGTCAACTCCTGGGCACGCCGAATTTTTATTTTTATTTTGTAATGATTAATGAATTTTTTCACAAATTCAGGTTTGATTTGACGGATGAGAAGTGAGTTAAGTGTCGTCATGAATAGACATGTTTTTAAGATGCTCTCTAAAAAGTGCTAAAAACTCTGTTAAACTCGAAAAAATTTCAGCCACCTGTAGATTAAGAAATTCTGCGTGAAATGAAGCGCCTCAATAGAAAAACAGAGTTCATATGGAATTAATGATTACAAGATTTTCTAATAACATTAAATCAAATAAAGCAAACAAGCTCAAGTGAAGTGCAGTGTCCCTACGTACACCCTAGACAACCCAACAAGATACTTTTTAAGTAGTTCATGGGCAATAAATAATAGCATAGTCAGTGTCAAAATGAGGCACATATGTTTACAAAGCAATATAGCTGTGTTGTGACCTAAAGTAATTGTATACAGTGGAAAGTTTTTAAATGGACAAAATCAACTGAACCCAAGGAAGAAAAGGAAAAGAAATAAAATAAAACAGCAATTACAAGATGCTGCAGGAAGACAGGTAAGCTATAAATTAATTTATTCTATTTTATCTGATTTAATTGATATTATTCTATCTTTCTATCTGATCTTTACCATCTTAATTTTTATCAGCTCGATTTATTGATAATAATCATTATTTTTGTAACAAGTGCCTAAAATCATGTTTTTTGGGATGGACCATAGCTGTTGTTAAGTTTATGTTTTATGTATGGTGTTATCATTTCCAATGTCCCGATGGTTGCATGAATTCCGAAATCTGTGAATTTTTTCGAGCTTTAAAGCATCTGGCGGAAGTTAGGACCCTTGGAAAGTGTCTGGCAATAATGAATATTGGTTATATACATTTTTAACCACTATTTATTGTCAAAAGATTAGTTTTGCTAAATTGACGTAGGTTTGGGAGCTCTGGGATCTTACTCTAATAGGGGAGGTAACCTATGTGAAGCAATACAGTGTTTGATGAAAAGCTGTCATTTACCCATCATATTAATCAAGTTGTCAAAAAATCCTATAAATCTCTTGGATTTCTTATTAGGAATACTTTTAACTTCAATAACGCCTCCGGTCTCAAACTACTGTATTTTTCTATTGTGAGATCTAATTTGGAATATGCGTCAATCATTTGGTCACCATATTATAAGACACATATAGATAACTTAGAAAATATTCAACGCAGGTTTTTGAAGTATTCCACATTTAAAGTTGATGGAACATACCCGCCTATTGGTACTCCCCAATCTGAATTATTATCGAGGTTCTCATTAGTATCATTAGAAGATCGCCGTAAAGTCTCTTATCTAATTTTTCTTTATAGATTGATACATAATATCACCGACAGCACTTATATACTTAATATGCTTCCTTTTCATGCTCACAGAATTGCTTCACGTCAAACAGATTTGTTTAAACTAAACACGCCCAGGACAAACATAAAAAAATTTTCACCACTTCAAGGTATGTGTACTGCGTACAATGATATACACGGCCGCGTTGATATTTTCAACTGCAACGTTTCCTCTCTAAAATTATGTATCTTTAATAATAATTAACTCATTATTGTTCATTACTGTAACAATTGTACTTTGTGTTCCTGAAATGTTCTTATAACTATTTTAATATCTTACTTAATCGATCTGCTTGTACGTTTATGCACATCTTTGTTTCTAATTGTATATCACTCTTTTCCTCTTTTTTTTTTTGTAATCTTTTTTGTCTTATCCAGTAATTGGGTCTCTCGACCTGTTGGATAGCGTATGTAAAAATAAATAAATAAATAAATAAAATACGTCACTAGGGCAGTGAAACTAATGATTGGCCAGGTGCTCTGGGCACTGGGTTAGCTGAAAAGAATTTGACTAGAGTCATTTTTTGTTCTGAAAATTATTAGATAATGGTCTACTTTTTATATGATCGTAGAAAAAATAAAGATACAATTTTCTTTTGCTTTTAGAGAGTTTGGTTATAAATTTATGAAGAGTTTCATGCAGGAAACCTTTTCACTTTATATTTTTTCTATAATGCTTGCTTGGACTGAACCTTATTGATTGCATTAAACTTTGTCAAATTATTATTTATTATTACTATTATTATTGAGTTATCGAAACAAAATCTCCAACCTGCATTCAAGACATGTCTCAAAGTCCACTCAGCTTGTGCATTTCCTAAGGCTTCACTAACAACTAAGGGCTCTATGTTATTGTCAGTAAATTGCTTGTATTCCACATGGTCCGGTATCGGCTCAGCTGGTAACGGATTATTCTGCTTATCCCTCGGACCTACAAATTCTGCTTCAGCCAAATCACGTACCGCAGAGCTTATCAACTCGACCAGGTCTTGGTTCCTTAAGTTTGCTAGCTCCACACAGCTGTTGCTTAACAGATAGTCACCGCTTAATAATGCTATTTTGTTCCCAAACATCATATCACCTTCAAAACAAATATAACATAAGACTAAATATAATAGTACAGGATAGGAGCTAGAGTGCAATTATCTGGCACTTTTGTGTAAGCTAGAGACATGATCATTCCACTTTTTCTTAGTGGTAGTAACTTAAGGATGTATGGGGGTGATTCAAAAATGTTAAGAAATAATGAAATTTTGGGCGAATGTTCTTTATATCTTCATAAATCACCCTAATAAATTTCAAATCAATTCGCTAAACCATCTTTGATTTATAATGATTTCAATTTAACACGAGTTCTTACAGGAGATGTGTTACTGAATACAAAAGCTCAAAAATCATTGAAAAAATATTAACACCTTTTATTTAATTACCGTTCACAAAACGGTTCTCGTAAAATAAATTATTATCGACCAAAAATACCACTTTTCGTGAAAACGTGGCAACATGGTACTGTCATGAGCAAAAAAAAAGTCTTATAACGTATTTTTTCTAAAATCTAGTTGTGTACATCTAACTTTAATTTTTGTGACATTGTCAGTTAGTTGTCAAAATCCATTGCAAGTATGCCAAAACTAATATGCCCCAGATAAGCGATTTAGTTAAAGCTGGAGTTATTGCTAAAGCAGGAAATGGACAGTCAATGAGACAAATTGCACTGCGTTATAATATTAACAAAAATCAGGATATCGATTCAGGAAACAAAGGATATCAATTCAACAGCAAGATTTGCAATTCGTAAATAAATTAGTAGAAAATCCATTTCACTCAGTAATTTAGGCTGCTGAAGAAACGAATTTTCCTGGATTGAGTAGTACTGGTCACCAGCAACACAGAACTACCTACTTAAAGCTGAACATAAAGAAGCTCGACTGGAATTTCCGCTTGAATTTTAAGTGCATGATATAAATTTTTGGAACAATGTAATCTTTACACGTGAAAAAACTTATAATATAATATTTTCCCATGCATTATTTACTACCTTAGTTAATGACTATCTAAAAATCCAATTGAAAAACGTTATCAGTACTAACCAACATGGTTTTTCTCAAGGACGTTCGATCAGTACTAATTTATTACTATATGAAAACTATATTGTCAGTGCCCTGGAGAGAGGAAACTGTGTAGATGCAATCTATACAGATTTCTCCAAGGCATTTGACAAAGTAGATCATTCGCTCTTAATAGATGTGCTTTCTCATTATATCAGTGGTAAGTTATTATCATGGCTGCAGTCGTATCTAAATAATCGGACACAAACAGTAAAAATCAAAAGTTTTTACTCCACTATAATAAAAGTCACCTCTGGAGTACCGCAAGGGGCACACTTAGCTCCATTGTTGTTTAACCTTTTCATTAACGATGTCGAGAACTGTTTTGTGCATAGTATGGTAATTCAATATGCCGATGACTTAAAGATAGTATATGAAATAAAGGATAGTTTATCATCCCTAGAACTACAGGAAGACCTTGATCGGTTTGACGTCTGGTGTTCTAAGAAAAATATGGTGTTGAATACTGAAAAATGTAAATACATACAATTTTATAAAGGTAACTGTAACTCGCCCAATTTATACTTTATTAGAAATGCATTAATTGAAAACGTTAACTTAATAAGAGACTTAGGAATATATTTCGATACTAAACTAAATTTCCAATACCATATAGATTACATATGCAACAAGGCCCTGAAGACTCTCGGTTTTATTAAGAGAAGTACTAAAGATTTCACAAATATAAGTGCAATTAAAACCATATATATTAGTTACGTTAGATCATGTGTGGAAAATTGCAGCAGTGTATGGGCACCTTATTTTCAAACACAGGTGAATAAAGTAGAAAGGGTCCAAAAACGTTTTTTACGCTTTATATCTTTCAAAATGGGTATACCAAGTGAATTAATGGCATATGACTTTATATTGACAAGGTTAAACATCCAAAGTCTTGAGACACGCAGATACAATACCGATGTTATCCTATTCTATAAATTGTGTAATAATTACATTGACTGTCCTGACTTATTAGCATTAATAAACTTTCATACTCCACAAAGACAACTTCGCATGATCTACAGCTTTGCTCTGGAACATCACATAACTCTATATGGGATGAATAGTCCTATTAATAGAATGATGACTAATTGTAACGAAATTAATTTGGATTTTTTTCATGTCAGTCTTAATGTTGTTAAAAAATATTTGTGTAACAGTTAATGTGATGTAATATTAAATTTGTATTATTTCTGTTATATTTAATTGTTTTATACATTTTTGTATGTTTATTTCAGTTTATTTGTACATTTGGGGGCAACCCCGTTTAATAAATAATAATAATAATAATATATACTTCCAGTAATTCTTGGGCATTCTGTGGTCTCACATTTTGTTGTTGGATACTTCTTACGAGTAGTCCCCATACGTCTTCCACCGGGTTAAGATCTGGACTATGACTGGGCCAGTTAAGAACATTAATGTTGTTATATTGAAACCAGTTAGTCACGGTATGAGCAGTATGAACTGAACAATTATCGTGTTGAAATATGAATTCATTATTGGGAAATAATTGTGATGCAGAGGCGAGTATAATATTGTCTAAAATCCTAATATACGTTTCAGTATTAAATCGTTACTCAGTATGCCAAAAAACGCCAGGACCACGAGTCGATATCCAAGCCCACATGTTAACGGGAAATCTATCACTTTTGTCATTGTTAGATATATAATTCTCATCGAATCGAGTATCTGGAGGTCGGTAAACACTCGGATTACGTTACATTACCCTCTAAGATACCTAAATTCGGACAACGCTACGCGACAAATACGATCTCTTCTACTCACGTTGAGTCTAACAAGGCTAGCCGGATCATTTCATTTCTGTTGTTCCAAGACAGCATTACGTTGCTACAACATTTTCCTGGAGTGGTGGAACCGCTTCTCCCATCTTAACTAAATGTACTTAACCTGTACATTGCGGATTGGTACCAATGTAGGAATAATAAATGAACAGTATTACAATGTTGTCACGATTTCACTATCTCATCAAAGCTTTAATCTTTTCGTTAATAATAAATAATGATATTAATGATATTAATTATACAAATCTCATAATTACCCTTCTTGATTAACTTACAGTATGTATTTAATTTATGAAATTAACAAATAACAATGATAATTTTAATAAAATATCATGAGGCCAAGTTAGAATCAGGGCATTTTCAGCAGTGGCGGCTCGTCAGGGGAGGCAGGGGAGGCTGAGCCTCCCCTTGGAAGAACCACCATATCTTCAAAAGTAATATCTTAAGAAATTTCCGTTAGGTATATCTCAATTTTCAATATTTTTTATTGTTTATTATTCATTAATTAATTTTCAATTTATATATAACATTTTTGCATTTCCTTTCCACAAACATACCTATAACGTTACAGTCCGGATAGTCTTTGTATGCATATTTCCCGGTCGGCCGGTCTTTTACTAAATGAACACTGCGGTTCGCTGGAGGCTAATACGAAATAGCTTCCAACTTTACCGCATTTACTTATAACAAGAATGACCTTGAATTTCTTTGCGCTGTTTAAAATAGCAACACTTGGAATAGCCAAGTATGAGGCTAGCCTCCAGATCTCAGTTCTTTATAGCGCATGTGCACAGGTCATTCAAGAGTCAGGTGATTCACAAAGAAAACGAACTGACGTCTGACAGTTGCGTTTAGCCGGTTATAAGAACAACTTGACGTATAAATACATAAAACATTTGATAGGCGGGCTAGAAATAAGTGCTCTAGGTGAAAATATTCCCAACAACATGTCTTGTTGTCCAGACATGGTGGATTATTTGTTATTAAATGGATTTACTACTCTTATTTATGACGAAAAGGTAAGAATTAAAAGAAATGCCAGGCCTACACCAGCAATGCTTTCGTTAGTTTTTAAAAGTGGTAAACAAAACAGAGGGTTTTGTGATAACAATTATAAAAAAGTCGAGTGGTTAACGGCATCAACAGTTAGAAACAAATTATATTGTTGGGATGTTTATTATTTACTAATGATCAATCCTCAATTTGGGGCAGGGCCGGGTTTAATAATTTGCAAAATTTGTCGCGAGGTTTAGAAAGGCACGAAAAATCCCAGGAGCACATTTCATCTTGCATTAAATTCGAAATGTTTGGTAAACAAAATATTGTAAATTTCTTGGATTCTGCACATAAGAGAGAAATAGAAAATGTTAACGAAAAGGTCCGTGAGAATAGGGAAATATTAAAGAGGTTAATAGATGCCGTTATATAGTTATCTTCACAAGAAAATTCTTTCCGAGGACGTGACGAAAAACGAGAATCGTGCAATAAAGGAAATTTCAAAGAGCTGGTAGATTTTTTAAATAAAAACTTATGACCCAAAATTAGAGAACTTTTTGAATAACGCCACTATTTTTTGAGACAATTCCGGTAAGCTTCTGTAGAATGATCATTTTCAGCACTTAAACGCATAAAAACATTTTTACTAGAAACAAAATGAGTCAAGACGCCGTTCAACGTTTTTTGTCAGAATTGAGGAAACGCGATTCATTTTATGATGAAATAATCAACCATTTTGCTAGTTCCAAAAATCGCAGGTTGCCACTCATTTATAAAAATATTCAGGCTTTAAAGCAGAGATTAATATAGGTAGTTGTTATTTTAGAAAAAATACTTATTTGTGTTATTTATTTTTTAGGAAATATTTTTTATAATTCTCCATAATATAGAGTTCCGCGGTTATATTTTTTTTATATAACTTCTTTCTCAAAACTATTTTAATTTCTATTAAAACTTATAATTTTACATATTTTTACAGTGATAATGAATACAATTTTTTGTTTGTAGAAAAACACTTTAATTTTTTTACCAAAACTATTTTTATTTTTATTAAAAGTTATATAATTTAATTACAAGTGGGATACTAGGACTCCTTTGGATACCGATACTCGAGTCGTAGGAATGAGAATTTCATGAGACTGATTTTTTCATCTCATCATATTTTCTATTTCCTTTTCATTCTATTCTTTTATTAGTTCTATTCTCTCAAGTCGTGAATCGGTATCCTGGCGAACAACCCACGGCAAAAAAATGTAACACGCCGTTGTTTTAGGAAATATTTTTTATAATTCTCCATAATATAGAGTTCCGTGGTTATATTTTTTTATATAACTTCTGTCTCAAAACAATTTTAATTTTTATTAAAAGTTATAATTTTACACTCCTGGCAGTGACAATGAATACAATTTTTTGTTTGTAGAAAAACACTTTAATTTTTTTACCAAACCTGTTTTTATTTTTATTAAAAGTTATATAATTTAATTACAAGTGGGATAGTAGGGCTCGTTTGGATACCGATACTCGAGTCGTAGGAACGAGAATTTCATGAGAATGATTTTTTCATCTCATCATATTTTCTATTTCCTTTTCTTTCTATTCTTTTATTAGTTCTATTCTATCAAGTCGTGATTCGGTATCCTGGCGAACAACCCACGGCAAAAAAATGTAACGCGCCGTTGTACTACCTCAGGGGTGGTGGGGAAATGTACAAATTGTAGTCATATTGCACGTAAGTTGTCTTTCAGAATATCAAGCCTCCTCTGCAGACAATATCACGAGCCGCCACTGACTTCCACAGTTTGAGGTAGTATATGAATATTTGCCCGCATATTTCAAGGAATAACTAGTAGAAAATATAAACAATTTTTTTTCACCAAAATTCTGCGCTATATGTTATAACCTCGAATATGACCTCGCCTTTACAAACATATGCATAAGAAACAAGTTGCAGTGCGATTGACAGGCAACTGATATGACATATGGCAATTTTAAGTAGGTTGTATAATTATATGACGCCAGAACTAATGGAATCCATTGCAACCCACATATTAAAAACATATTTTCAACGAATTATACCAATATGTATAATTGTATAATTGTGCCACAACCTGTAAGTGGATTATGTCTGTTGGTTGTCAGTGATAAATAAATAAATATATGATAATTCCAGTTTCCTTACCTGTAGGATCTATAGCCTCACGAGCCTGAAGGTTCACAAGACCCTTGTGAACCAAATGACTAGTTCTAATCATCTCTGTAACTTCTGCAAGTGCTCTTTGACTATGAAGCACTCCTGCAGATTTATCTTGTTCCAACTCGGGTATGTCTGAAGAGTAACCGGCAGCTCTTGATACTAAAAGAACAATAAGACCCCACGCTTGCATATTATTTTTGCCATTATATATCAAACCCCTGAAACAAAGAGAATAAAATTAAACTTTACATGATTATTGTTAAATTTCCTATTCAATAAAGCTCATATGATGTGATAAAGTTAACAAAATTTTATTCTACGTTTCTTTTAATATACATCCAGACCTAGTGCAGGACAATTAATAGCCTACAGGTATATCATCGCATAATACAAAACGGCATGTAGCTGGCCGTCAATGAAGCCAAATTTAAATCCTATAGAACATTACGGCACCAGTGTGGCCACCTCAGTGGCGCAATGCTAAATTATTTGACTTGCGACTCCTGGGTTCGAATCCTGGCCAGGGTATGGATGTTTAGTGTCATTTTTCACGTGTTACCGAGATAGTAGCAATGAGCTAGACTGCTGAGTTCGAATTTCAGCTGCGGCAGATGGCATTATCACAGGGAATGGTTGTTGTGTTGATGTCTATGTGTAAGTGTTCTGATTCCCCTCCAGGGAGCTGTGAGACCTTGACGCAGGTGGAGGGGCTTAATCCGTCGCGGCCTCGGGCGGCGTGCCGGCGGGAGCCCTGCTCTCGCAGGTTAGTAGGTCGTAGGGTCTCGTAGGTCTCTTTTGGGTCCCGCGGGGCTCCCCGACGGCTCGACCTCGGTACTGTGACGGAAACTAAGGACAGCTCAACCCTCAGGATCCACGCTACAAGACGTGGCTACGGGAACTGGCGCACCCGGGGTAATCCGAGCCACGAGGGAGCCGTGCCACTCTCTCGCTAAATACCGTAATCTCAGCCCACGCTTCAACGACTTTTGCGGAAAAGAAAAAAAATGGCACCGCAAGAGAATGTCGCGTGGCAACTGAGACCGGGGAGCTTGTCTTAACCGGCCGGCCCGCGAGGAGGCAACCTCTATAAAACAACCGACAGCGAAGTCGAAAAAACCTGTGGGGCACCAGGCGCACCCCACAGTATAAATGCCTTGCTTTCGGGATGGGCGTCACCCGAAAGTCGACCTTTATTTCGACCCTAATCGTGGGACTTATATGGATTCAAATAAGAAAACTACACCGGACGGGAACACCATGAAAGAAACTGGCAAGGATAAGGACTATTCTATGGATTATCTCAGTATGGACGAGAGCGCAGTCTTCGCGAGAAGGAGCTCTCTCCATCGGAGCCCTACGAGGACCAGGAGCTCCTCAACTAGTACTGCACCGCGTGCAGACAGGCCCAAAGAGAAGGATGCCAGCGGTGGCAATGCCCCAGCTGACACCAGCTTCTCAGTTGTAGATTCGATTACAGACATAACGTCTGGTGACGCAAAAGCGATGCAACAGCCTCCAAGCCACAGTAGGCTAAATCTGATTACCCAAATGCGGAGAAGCAACTCCTTGAATACTAAAAAACGAAAGAAACTCGACACATCTATGTCAACACAAGACGACGAAGACATAGAAAATCCAATAGATCCGGTGGCTTTCGTTCTGGCAGAAGCCATAAATACGGTTACAAAATGTAGCCAATACTTAGATACGAAGATTACCGAAAATCCCAATACCAAAAAAGAAATTAAAGACGCCACAGCTAAGTTGAAGAAAGCGGTCGCTACACTGGGTGGCACCAAAATCAAAGACTGGCTAACGAGGCAACGAGAAACAACACATCGAGAGGAGAAACTGCCAGCAAAACCCTTAACCAGGGAGATTGCCACGCAGACGACGCCGTGGCATGGTAATAGATCCCGGCTATCTTCCCTAGAAGGTATTAACACGTATGAAGCATGGAAGGTCGTTGAAACCAAAGAGTGGGAGGAAGAGCTTTACACTAACACTGAGGAGAGGACCGGCAACCCTCTGGACACCAAGGATACTGTGGCTAAGGTCGCCCTGGTCGAGCCAGAGGATCTTGACATGTCGACTGGTTTCCTGAATATATATAAAAACAGATTCCCGGATTTAGCCTCCAGCACCGAGGACTTCGAGGTGGTGGAGCAACAAACGAAGGTGCGCTCCCAGGGGCAAACTGTGAGCAGAAAGGTAATTAGGGTAGTGCTGAATGGCACACCCGAGGACGTATGGGACAAAATCAATATGGTGAAGGACGAGACACGCGAAGATGAGTGGGTGGCATTACACCAAATAAATGGCATGGAACATAATAGATTCCGTAAGTTAGTAGAAACTATCTTCCACAAATCCACCACCAAGGTGGCGATCTACATGGGCAAACAGACGCAAGCCTCAGATGGACCCAGGAAAAGGACCCGTAACACATATGCCCTCATAGTCGAGCAGCAGGGCAAAGAATACAAGGACGTCCTCACCAGTGTTAAGGGGTGCATACAAGGGAACGTTGCCACTGAATCAATCAGGGGTATGAAGAGTACTAAGGAGGGAAAATTATTGATAACCCTTGATAAAAACGCTGAAGCTCTAGATGCCATCCAAAAGGCCATTAGGACCCCCAACGACAATATTAGCTTACGCACAATTGGCATGGACACTGATTTGGAAACGCTCCATATAAGAGGTATAGATGCAAATACAGTCAAAACCGAGGTAGTCAAGGCACTGGAGGAGAAACTCGGTAGCCTGGAAGGAAAATCATATAAACTCAGCGATCTGAGATCCAACGCTAGGGATACGCAGGCTATAACCCTGCGAATAAATAAAGAAGAAGCGACAAAGTTATTGGCAGACAGGACCATAAGAATAGGATACGTGAAATGCTCGATAGAGAGAAGGATGGCGGTGGTTAGATGCCAGAAATGCTGGGCCTACGATCACGCAACTGTGAACTGCAAGGGCCCCGATAGGGCTAAACTATGCTACAAATGCGGCGAAGAGGGCCACGTGGCAAAAAATTGCGCCAATACTGAACACTGCCCTGTTTGCAACGAGCAGGGGCATAAGGCCGGGGACGGTATATGCCCGGCTTTCCGCAAAGCTCTGACACAAGCGCGAAAAGGGAATAAGCCCTTTCGGAGCCCCGGAGGGGCCACCAGCGGCAGGACACGTGCCGAGAGCAACGACGGAAAAGATTACCTGCTTCCTGCAGGTCAATCTGAATAGGTGCAGAGAAGCCCAGGACCTCCTCTACCATGCTAAGGAGGTCCATAAAGCAGATATCCTACTGACTACCGAACCCAACAAAAGGCACGTTGGCGACGATAGCAGATGGATTAAAGATAATAGAGTGGATACGGCGATACGAGTCTATAACAGAGGCACCTTCAATCCCGGCGGCGCCAACGGCATCTCTTGGTGCATCGTCGACGGCGTCGGGATTTTCTCCTGCTATAAAACCCCGAACTGCACCATCGAGGAATTCGCGAACTTCCTCGATGAACTCACGATGTACGTCAGGGCTCTTGGGCACACACGGGGCGTCATTATTACGGGCGATTTCAATGCAAAGAATCCTATATGGGGTTCTGCTATACAAGACGCAAGAGGCCAAATGCTAGCCGAATGGCTGGCGGGCCACGACCTCATCGTGGCAAACGTTGGCAACGAGGCTACATTCAGAAGGGGCGGTAGCGAGAGCGTAATTGACATCACTTTCACCAACGCCGAGCTGGCGGGAAAAATTCGCGACTGGCGCGTGCTGGAAGACGAAACTCTCAGTGACCATCAACTTATCACCTTTCGACTCGCTGAGGAGCATCCGCTAAACGTCCGAACACGTGAACCTCCCGCCAAGGGAACTAGGTGGCGATACAAGCCCGACAAGGAGGAGGCGATCGCTGAAAAATTACGGCACGAACTGGGACAACTCCGCGACCCAAACGCCGACAACGCAATCGAGGCCCTTACTAGGGCCTGCAAGGCCACGCTGCCGGCCGTTGGCCACCCGCGCGGTAAACCAGCATACTGGTGGAACCGCGAAATCGCGCAACTACGCCAAAAATGTCTCAAGCTAAAAAGGATCTGGACTAGATCCAAAACAGCGCGCTGTGTCGACTTAATCGCCAGGAACTATACGGCCTATCGGGAGGCCAGAAACGACCTTCGAGCCAGCATCAAAGCGTCCAAGCGCAGATGCTGGCACGAAATCATCGAGAGCGTCGATAACGATATCTGGGGAGACGGCTACAGAATCGCATGTAAAAGAACTGGCGTCCGTGAAAAACTAGTACTCAGTACGGACCGTAAATTGGAACTAGCGAGCGAGCTATTCCCAATACGCCCAACAACGAACTGGGTAAGGTCAATCGGGGACCAGCCACCACCCCCAGTTACGGCGGAGGAAATTAGCAGCGCGGCTGCAAAACTAAAACCCAATAAGGCACCGGGGCCTGATGGAATACCCCCTGAGGTGGCTAAACTAGCGGTCACCCATCACACGGCTTACTTCGAGAACGTCTTTAACGGCATTTTTGCAAACGGGGAAATCCCCCGTAGGTGGAAAAGGGCCGTACTAGTGCTTGTTCCTAAACCTGGCAAGCCGCCGGGTACTGCACCGAGGCCTATTTGCTTGATCGATACTACAGCAAAAATCCTGGAACGCGTCATCGCGACGCGCCTCACCGCGGAACTTGACCAGAGAGGGGGCCTCTCTGACAGCCAATTCGGCTTTAGAGAGGGTCTCTCCACGACCGATGCCATCCAGGAGGTCATAAGAGTCGCACACTCCGCAAACGAAGGCAACTGGAGGCAAAGAGAGATCTGCCTAGCTGTGGCGCTCGACGTGAAGAATGCCTTCAACACGGCCCCCTGGGGTCCAATTGTTGAAGCCCTGGAACTCAAAGGGGTACCAGCGTACCTGGTACAACTTGTGAAGAGCTACTTCACCGAAAGATCTTTAATCATCGACGACCACGTCCGTGATGTCACGTGCGGCGTTCCGCAGGGGTCGGTCCTGGGACCACTCCTGTGGAATGTTTTGTACGATGGCATCCTCGAGCTAAAAAGCCCCGACATCCCCGACGACTGTCGACTCGTTGCGTTCGCTGATGACCTTATCGTTATCGTCATAGACAAAACGGAGGAGCGTGCTACGACCAAGGCCGAAGCCGCCATACGTGCAATAAACCGGTGGATGGGCAACCACAACCTGGAAATTGCCCCTGAGAAATCGGAAGCAGTTGCGCTGACCGGGCACAAACATGTTAACAACATGAGCGTCAACGTCTCTGACGCGGTGGTGGCCGCTAAACCAGCTATAAAATACTTAGGGGTTTTCATTGATCAAAAGCTGTCATGGAACCGACATGTCGAATACGCTACCGACAGAGCAGAGAAAGCGGCCATGGCCCTCCGCAAGATCATGCCACGCATTGGTGGGCCCAAGACCTACGCCCGGAAACTTTTGAGCTCCGTGGCAAATTCCATCCTACTGTATGCCGCCCCGGCGTGGGTCGACGCATTAAAGACCGCGCGCAACCGCAACCGGATACTGAAGACACAACGCCTTATGTTGATAAGGGTATGCTGCGCCTACCGGACAACCTCCGCCTCGGCTCTTCAAGTTATATCGGCGGTCCCACCCGCCGATTTGCTCGTCAAAGAGCGCGCGTACAGCCACGGAGCAGACAAAGATGCGAAGATTGTTTACAGAAACCATCTGATGGAACGCTGGCAGGAGCGATGGGATACCTCTGAACACGGCAGATGGACGTACCGCCTTATCCCAGACGTAAGAGCCTGGACTGCCCGAAAACACGGAGATTTAAATTACCACCTGACTCAAACGCTAAGTGGCCACGGCAATTTCGGCAGCTATTTACATAGAATCGGCAAGCGGGAAGCAGACACGTGTATTTACTGCCCAGCACCGGATACCCCGGAACACACAATGTTCCACTGCCCTAGGTGGAATGACGAGAGGAACACGGCAAACAGAAACGTTGGCCTGGCAATCACGCCACAAAATTTCATGACAAACATGCTTGCCACCGCTGAGAAATGGTCGGCAATTAACACCATGTGCTGCAGCATCATGAAGGCAAAAGAAGAAGAAGCACGGATATTAATCCCATAGAACTCATTAGCCTCCGAAGAAATGTTTAATTACAGTTCCGGAGAAGGAAGAGGGGGGTTTTTTAGTGAGTAGAAATCTCACATATCCCTGCACACCGGACCATCAGTGCAGGGAACCTTTTGAAGGTTTTTCCCCTCGAAAAAAAAAAAAAAAAAAGTGTTCTGATTGAATGGTAAAGCAGCACTAGCTGAATTCCGCCAGGACATTAATATAAACTAACGCCATTAAAAAATTTTTAAAAATGGGAAGACAAGCTCCAATTCCGCAACAGCCGTCTTTGAACCTTAATTACCTTGTCAGTAAGTAAGTAAGTAATTTATTTCATGTTAAGTATACAATAGTATTTACATACGTCAGGATGCTACAGACAAACAAATGAGTAAAAAAAAATGGTCCGGGGACCGACCAAGTTAAAAGAAAAATATTAAATTTTACATGCTAAAATGGAATTCACTATTTATAAATTCATCTATATTGTCCTTTTTTATAAGGAAACTTCTTATTACAGTTTTGAATCTACACATTGGCAATTGTTTTACATCTGGAGATAACAGGTTAAAGAAATGGGGCCAAAATGGTTGCAACCATGGCGACTGGCATTAATCCTAAGCCAGGTAGTTCTAATATTTTGGCTATCACTCGCGTTATAAGAGTGGATACTACTTTGTGGTGTATATAAATGGAGGTTTTCTTTGGTGTAAATTAAGCAAGTGTGTATAATATATAAGCAAGAAAAGGTGAGTAACTTTCTATCTATAAATTTATTTCTCACATCTTTTTTATAGGACGAGGAGGTTATCAGTCGAACAGCTTTACATTGTAGTCCAAAGATTCGTTTGGCAGAGGGACTATGACCCCAGCATATGTCACTTGAGACATTATTAGAGAATGGTAGGCTGACAATAGGACTTCATCAGGGACAATATTGACCAGGTTACATAAAGCATAAGTATTTTTTGAAATTTTATTTGAGATGTGAACGATATGTCAAGGCCAATTGAGTTTAGGATCCAAGTATACCCCTAAAAATTTAAGAAATTGAGCATTTTCAAAGTTAGATATTTCTGTGTGCGAAAAAATTACGTTATTAGTTTTGTCTGCATTTAAGCAGAGCTCTATTGAAGCGAACCAATCATTGGTTCTCGACTGTGTATCCTCTAGATTTCTAATCAAGTTTGACAAAGTTTTATGTCTATTTGTTAAGTGGTATCATTTGCAAAAAGTGTCAAGTCAGTAACTGGGAAACTTCCATCAATGTCGTTTATATATAAGAAAAACGGGATAGGTCTGATAACTGAACCTTGAGGTACACCACGGACCAGTCCAGATATGTCTGATGAAAAATTATTTACATAGGTGAATTGGGTTCCATTGGTTAAATATGATTGCATTAGCTTTAAACTTACAGGAGCAAAGCCATAAATTATTTTCAATTTATCTAACAGAATTTCAGGGGACACGCAGTCAAAAGCCTTCCGTAAATCACAGAAAATCGAGCCTACGTAGTCGCTATTTTCAAAACCTTCCACAATTACATCCACTAAATACCCAATAGCTTTGTTGGTAGATTTGTTAGTTCTGAAGCTAAACTGGTTCACAAAAAATAAGCTATTAGTTTCAAAAAAGTCACAAATTTGATTTTTTTAAATAATCTCTAGTACCTTGGCTAAAATTGGTAAAAGTGATATTGGTCTAAAATTGTTTAATGAATTCAAGTCGCCACCCTTATGGATAGGTATCACTTTGGCAATTTTAAAAACTATAGAAAAGATTCCTGTTTTTATGGACTGGTTTATCAGTTTAGTAAAGGGAAGTAAAATTACATTGTCATCATTGTTAAATCGACGTAAAACATTAGACGATTACAACATGAATTTAAAATTTGACCTAGCATATCATCCCCTTTTTCAAGTAACGTCTTAACTGGCAAAAATTGAAAAAATGAGTAAGACGTTATTTAGTCTTTCTTTTAAAGTGATGTAACTATATTATAGTTGCGTAATAAGCGTGTTGGAGGCGTATGTACCAAAATCTTCACTAATTTTCTCACAACTAATGTAAATGTAGTTATGTTTCTTCGTGCACAATGAAAAACTTCATGTTGTAGTTGATACATGGTGTATCGAATGACATGATGGAACAACATCTATTGGACAAACTGAAGACAGCAAAAACATATAATAGTCGGATATTATGAACGTCAAAAAGAAAGCGCTGTGATCTTTTTTTTAAGAATAGTCATATCCATAATTAGTACGACTCTAGTTCCTTAAAGAGCTTAAAAAGCAATAAGTATACAAGACTGCACTCTTCTGCACTGCGTATGGACACACACCTATGGGCCAAACAGAATTTCAACAGTTTGTTCCCGCTCTGCCACGAGAAACTATTGTAAAATAAACGTACTGCACCATTTTATTTGAATTATCTCTACTACAATCTTTATTGTTCCTAATAGTCGAGAGGGGGGGGGGGGGTGTTTCCCACCGGGCCCGGTGGTTTTTGAGGGGGCCAGCAGAGATTTGCAGGTTAGTATTTGCATTAGGCAAAACGAGAGAGGTATATTTGTAAATGATTAGTACGATGCAAATAATAACGAGTTCCGAATGACTTGCACTGTTTATAACGCGATAAATACGAAATTGTTAGGTAAATGAGAATCCCTGTTCCCGTTTTTTTTTTATAGTTTTGGCGTGATAAATATTAAATGTTGACCGAGCATACCCTGTTCTTCGAAATTTCAATCCTAAGGAATATCCCCCCCCCCCCCAAAATTTATATTGAAGATTGGTGGGAGTCGTACAACCTCCGGGCATCGATTTTCTCTCGACAGCCCTAGTGACGTCACAATAAGGGGGGAGACTCGAATGTGACTTAGGGGGAGAGCGGGGTAGAAAAATCGTAAAATTTGCGTGACGTAATTAATGGACGTTTTTACTCTTGTGAATTTTTTCGAGATGTGGCCACTCGAAATTTCCTAAAAGTGGGGGAGGAGAAACGTAAAAGTTAAAAGAAAAATGTTTCATTCAGGTGAATGTATCATTGAAATATAAGCCTTTTTTATTTGCAACTTTTCCGTAAAATGCGTCTTCACCGAGTGTTTCCGGAAAAACATGAAAAACTACCCTTATCTTTGAAATCGTAGCGCTTTAAAAACATGTAATTTAAAAATTTGAAAAAATTCAAACGTATGTATTAAAACCTTCTAAACATTTTTTGTTTCCTGAAATTTTCTTGTTAATTTTCCGAGTTAAGACAGTTTTTCACAATAAATAATGTAGTACATTTCTTGCATATTTTCAAATAAAAAATACATGAAAATTCGAAAAATGAGCGTGATCTATATTTTATTTTTAAAAAATTGTTATTTATTATACCACTTTTAAAGACTCAATATAATTTTTAAATTGAGAATGTGCAAAAAATGTAGTACATTATTTATGGTGAAAAACTGCCTGTAAAATTAGCAAGTTACAAGAAAATTCCAAGAGACAAAAAGTGTTTAGAAGGCCTCAATGCACACGTCTGGATTTTTTCAAATTTTTTTAATTACATATTTTTAAAATGGTGCGATTTCAAAGAAAGGGGTAGTTTTTCATGTTTTTCCGGAATAACTCGGTGAAAACGCACTTTACGGACGAGTTGCAAATAAAAAGAAGTCTTGCATTACAATAATAAATTCACTTGAATTTTTTCAGATTTTTTTCTCAACTTTTTCATTTCCCCTCTTGTACTTTTGGGAATCTTCAAAAAATTCACAAGAGTAAATACATTTTATTTTGGGCTAAAAAGGTAAAAATATAGGTTTTGTTTCATTTTCGATTTAATCCTACAAGTTACGGAACCCGTGACAAAAGGGGTGTGTTAACTACCCATTCCGATAATTTCCTACTTTAATCTTTTTTTCAACTTTTTTATTAACGTCATTACAAACACATTACACAAGGTTTCATCAAAATCCATTCACTGGCGCTCAACTTAGAAGTAGAATGTTCCTTTATAAATATTATGTGTACTTTTTTCAATAAAACAATAAAGTGTATTTCTTAATTTGATTATGTACTACAATTCTATGGATGATGTATTTCTGATATCATTTTACACAAATAGACATATCTCAATTTTCTCTTTGCTTTACAAGAAAAAGTCATATCCACTATGAAAATGTCAAAACTTAGATTATGTTCTTAAAATCTGGCCGTATGTGCATGACAAATAACAATGTTACAGACAAGTTAAAGACACTTCAGTATCAAATCTAGTACTTGGTAAAATATCAGTAATCATAACTGATACTATGGGCATATTATAGGTATAAACGTTAAGCGTAGATGTGAGAAAGGAGACAATATGGGAATCGCTTGTATAATTTATTTTTCATTAATGTTGCTCTACTACGAATACTGATTAAGGTAGTGAATACCTATTGCTCGATAATAAAATGTGTTTACTGAATAAAAATTCATTATATATCCTTGTGTTGTAAGTCTAATTTCAAAAACAATATTATGGTAAAAATACATTGTGGATAATTCATGGTGATAGCAGTGTATTTTTATAATAGTATCTTATTAAAGTTAATTCATTAGTATAAACAAATTACTTATTTTAACACTGCAATTTGAAGTTGAAAAAAAGCAACCTGGAAATAAAAACAACTTGAGAAAATATCATGAAAGTGAAAAAACTAATCAAATTTTGATCTCAATGGGCATTACTGATATATACCTATTATCATTATCAATGAGTGACAATAATTGCAACAGCAAAATGAAGCTCTAAATTAAAAGCTAGGGATGCACCAGGGTCCTGGTATGCCAGGCAGGGCCGGAGCGAACGGGGGGGGAGGGGGGTGGAGCCACACCCCTCATTACGATCTAAAAGGGGGCGCCGCCGGCACGCGCAAAAATATGAATATCGATATTCATATATTTACATTTATTTTCATTCTTTCTTTTTTCTTAATTTCGATTTAAACAAGTAACTATCTTTGATCATTCGCTAATCGCTGAGAGCGTCAACGTAATAAATAACCCGGCCCGTTTCCAACTAAAACAATGCGCAATGCGCCCTCGTCCGACGTTAAGTAGTAAGTGCGCTATATCAAATTATTATTCGTTTATTATCAAGATATAACCCTCTTTTACATAAATGGCTCCAAGATGCAAAACTGCGCCCCTACCACGTGACTTATCTATCGCCTCAATCCCAAAAGGAATTTATCAATCTTCTCGCCAAAGAACTTCAAAAGAAAATAATCAGGGAGAGAATCAGTTTTGGCGGATACAACATGAGACTATTCTCAAACAGAAAGTCTTTCCATAGTTTATATGCACTATTGATGAAAACTGTGAGCTTCGTGAGAGATTACCTGATATTCTCGAGCCAAAAGGTAAAACTGGAAATGATATTGCTTTAGATATTGTAACATGTCTTAACAGAAATGGGATCAATACCAACAGATTTTCCTTTCAATCTTATGATTTCGCATCAGTGATGTCTGGCCAATATAATGGCGTTCAATAAAAAATTAATGAACTTATAGAACATCAAGTTCCTTATGTTCCATGCCAGGATCATCATATTAATACGGCAGTTGAACATTGTTGCAATTAAAGTTTTCTTATAAAAGAATTATTTAATTATCTTGAAGAACTTTTCGTATTTTTTACCTCTAGCACAAAAAGAAATCACGCCTTGAAAGAGAAGCTTTCTGAAGTCGAAAATGCACTAAATTTAAAAAATTTGTCGGAAACAAGATGGACTGCGCGTGCTGAAAGTATTAAAGCTGTTCATACATCATACGAAAAAATATTAGATGTTTTAGACGAATTATCACAAAGCAGCAATTTCGATAAAATGACTCAGATGAAAAGTTTGGGCCTACTAAAGAAAATTTTAAATTTTGATTTTATTGTGTCTCTATTTTTCATGAAAAATGTAATGTACAAAATTAAAATTCTAATTGAAGTTATTGAGTCCCCAAATCTTAAGGTGGCCATTCCCTAGAAAAAGACATCCGATAGGAAAATATTTATTATTTTTGGCCATAACTTTTTTTTCTCAGTACGTATATTTTAAAAAACTATAAGAGTACCTAAGTAGAACCATAACAAGATTATTACTATGAATTTTCATTCAATAATTTCAGCGGATTGCAAAATAGCTAGATTTAAATTTAAAAATTATGTTAATCTTCCTATTTCGTAGTTTTAAATCGAGCTATTTTGCAACCTACAGAAATTATTGAATGAAAATTCATGTTTGTAGTCTTGTTATAGTTCTACTTAGGTACTCTTATAGTTTTTTTAAATATGCATACTAGGAAAAAAAAAGTTATTGGCAAAAATAATAAATATTTCCCTATCGGATGTCTCTTTCTAGGGTATGGCCTCCTTAATATAATTGACTGCAAGAATATTATGGAAATTACGACAGAACTTCTAGAAAATATGACAAACGACTCCTCAGATATTAATAACCTTATTTTAGCGGCGAAGGTAATGGCAAATAACATAGGAGTAGATGCAGAAGCAGATTTTCGAAAATATCACCGAAGGAGATTTAGCCCCAAAAAGTATAGACCCCAATAATGACAATGAAGTAGACCTTGACATGTGCACATTTTACAGAAAGGAGTTTAGAACAGTAGGTAATGGATACCTTGCTTTCTAAACTTCGTTCTTCTGTTGAAAATATTTCGATGACTTTATCTCCAATATTTAATGTGTTTAATTTTCCTTTGAAAGCTGAAAAACTGTATGTTGAAGATGTGGAAGCCTTATCTCGTATCTCTGTTATATACTATTGCCATTTTTAATTACTTTTCATTGTACTAAAGTGTGCTTTATTGCAATATGACCTGACTTATCTCATGTTATGTAAATAACCAAAGGAGATGAATAAAGATATCTATCTATCTATCTATCTATCTATCTATCTATCTATCTATCTATCTATCTATCTATCTATCTATTGCAAATGCTTCCACCAAAACTTCCAATACCAGATACGCACACATTGCATTCGGAGTTTGAAATTTTGTTTGCAGCTTGCGATAAGGCCTCAACACTTCAAAATGTTATAGAAATATTGATACCTAAACTTCACATGCTAAAGCTAGCACGTTACATAATCCAATTTGTTGTTACAGCTGGTTATGTAACTGCATCTAATGAACAGTCATTTAGCCAACTAAAAATTGTAAAAAACCTACTTAGAACCACTATTAGTGATGATAGACGGAATGATCTTTTATTATTAAAATGTGAAAAAGATTTGGCATATTCCTTGGATTATTCAAATCTAATAAATTCGTGGGGAAAGTTGAAGGAACGCCGAATTAAAATTAATTAATTTTTAAGTACCTACACAAAAAACAAAAATGCAATCCATTTATAATCTCTAGCTGTAGATTACCTATATTAAGTTCAGATTTTAAAACTATTTCCGTGTACTATTTTGCCAATAATAAAAATTTGAGTGTTCTTAGTTTCCACTTGTTTATTTTGGTTTTTCGTATCTGCGGTGTGATAGCTTAGATCTAACCGCCCCTTGTTTTTCAAATTTCGGCTTATATGAAATAGACAAAAAAATCAAATAGGGGGCGCTAAAACAGTCCCCCCCCCCCCCCAAAGTGATCGACAGTGCTACGGCCCTGATACCCAGCCCATTTTAAGGTAATCCCGGTTTCTTAAAGATTTTATTTATAAATTTAACAAAAGAGATACCCATACCCAATTAGATTTTCTCACTAAGTTTATTTTTAACATATATTGAGAATGTTTTATACTATAACACAAATAACAAACTAATAAAATAATCAATAAACATTACAAAAAAATGAAAATACATGTTTTGCAAAGGGCCGGACCTTGCAGTTTTTGATAGGAAAATGAGTTTCAGTGGATTGTTCTGAAATTCTCCTTGGCCACCAGTCAGACCAAATTCGATTTTTTGATCTATAGGCAATTAAAATCTTGTCCGAAATTATTTTTGTTTAAAAAAATTCTGAAAACCGGTAGGCGTGTCTTTTGAACAAAAATAATCAACTTTTGCCCTCCCAACTTTTTCTTCAAAGTGCTTTCTTTTCCCGTAAAAAAATAACATAAAAATTAATTTTTTTGTTTGTTATTTTTTTCCGGAAGAAAAAGAAGGAAGAACTTTGGAGAAAAACACCAGACAAAAGATACTTATTTTTGTTCAAAAAATAAGCCTGAATGTCTTCAGATCTTTAATGGAATTCAGTCGGAATGGTGGCCAAGAAGAATTTTAATCAACATTTTCTCGAAGTTTCAGAACAATCGACTGAAAAACATTTTCCTATAAAAAACTGCGGGGTCCTTTAGATCTTGACCACTGCAGATATTTTTGTTTTGTACCTGGTTAATCCCCACAGTCGTGCCCGGTACCCGGCATGTAAATTTCAGGTGAAACCTGGTACCCCACATTTACAAAAACCACTACCTGCTTCTCTATTAAAAGCTATTTGTTGTGAAATATTGTTTAACTTTCATGCACTGACTATCTAATATTTAACATGAAAGGATAAGAATGACATGAAAATATATATTACTAGCATGATTAGAATTAAACCAATATACAATATACAAATCGGGTCAACCAAGTAGGAACACGGATACAATATATGTCCAGTTGACTTTTGCTGTACTGGAGCTTGCTAATTTGATATATGAAGATTTCTGACACATGGCAAATACCAATTTTTATTCATGTTGTGAGTAACCACGTTTGGTAGAAATGTACTTTTTTGATACGTTTTTAACATTTTACATTGATTTTTAGTCGAAGAGAATATCTAGTATTACTGGATATTAGTTGTTCCGGACATCTTTCAACACGTCCTACGTCTTGTGGTACGTCCTATCGGCACTACAATAATTTTATAATAATTAGTAGCATTCGTTCTGGGATCGATGGCATTATTGTCAGAGAGTATTACGGTATTAGGGATGTTAATTTATCATTAACGAATGTAAGGGTCACAAAATGCACAATTCGAATCAAAATGAGGTCGTATTTTTTTTAAATATTATTTTAGTGAAATTAGTGTAAAATAGATTATTAGTACAATTTTCAAATTGAGCTAGTAGGTTTTAGTAGATTTTGGCTAATCATATAGTACATTTTGTTTAAAAATGTGATCATCCTGACATCGCACTGCAATGCTATAGTTCATTTTGCTCAGAGAAAAAAGAAGAGCAAGCAAGTTTCAACAATTTTAATTTCGTTTTGATACAATAATTTTTTTATAATTTTGAAATTACACGGTGAAATATGACCTCTATATTAATTAAAGCTATGCAGGACTCGTTTCGCCTGGGCGAAGATGATAGAACAAGGTATTCTGTTTATTAAGGCTGATCCCGGTAGTTAAAAATTGACCCCCAGCATATTTCAGATCATTTTAAAGCAATTATTAAAAGCAATGAAAGAACAAAAATTGTTTTCTATCCTGCAGAACAAAATTTTCAAACCATTTTTGTGGAAAAAGTAGGACAAATAGGCCTAAAAGTATTTGAGAATATGTATAGAGATTATATTGCATGTGCAATATAAGACAAGAATTTATTGCTTTATTTCTAGCATACCTCGCAACATAGAACTCGATCAGCCAGAAAGGCTTGCTTTCGCTTCTATATAGTTCCTGTCTTCTGTGCTTAAACTATGTACCTATTTAGCCTAGGTATTTCAGATATATGTACCTAAATTGAATTAAATTTTTTCAATAAAAAGTTGCCAATAACCGATCTCAAACTTGCAATCTTACACGTACTTACACGATGAAAATTTCAAGTCAAATAAAATAGTCTAGTAGGGTCATTTCGTCAGTAAGCCGGACACTTTTAGTAGTCGGCCAACTCGTGTTTAATTTCGAATAACTTCAATTGGCGCAATATATTTACCAATGTTATTGTTTGTCAGTGGTCCTCAACTGTTTAAGAATATAAATGACCATTGGCGCCGTCTATAGTTAAAATCTGAAATCTCTCAGACGCGGTAAAATACGGCCTTTCATGAGTGGTATCTAGTTTGAATGTGTTAAAGATTGGTTGTGAAATTTTCAAAGGTAAGTAAATTATATTCAGCATCATTACATTAGATTTTGTGATATTTAGGTGCATGTAAACTATTTAAAATTAGTAATGACAAGTGTTAGAATTGATATTTTCATTGATTTAAGGTTAAAAATACCCTGACCGGTAACTAAAAGAATAAGACGAGGGAAATTCCAGTAGTCGGACGCGTGTCCGACTACTAGAAATTGATATCTTCTACAGATCTATCTTTTTCTGGTTGAGCTCGCATGTAATTAAGTATCTCTGGCACCATATATACCTAAATTGGTTTTTTCTCGTGGTCAGTTAGTAGACGGACAGAAATTTAAAGATTTCCCGCGCGTTAAATAACGAATAATGTTCTGTCCGACTACTGGGCTATGTGTAATTTCTACGATAAATCAGTAATCGGACACAAAATTTATTTTGCAGTTTTCACACATTTTTATTGAGTTTTCTTTGTTTATTTCGATTTCAGAACATGGCAACTCGACCAAAAAGGAAGTTTCATCAATATTCCGAAGATAGCTTGAATCAGGCCGTTCAGGAAGTGAAAAATTCTGGCAAATTAAAAGGGACGTTTGCAGGAAATACAATGTTCCTAAATCAACGGTTCAGGACCGGATTAAAGGAAAAGTGTTAGAAACTTGTCGGCGTATGGGACCGGATCCCATACTGACAGATGCAATCGAAAGTAGAGTAGTTGAGTGGATTAGCGAGCTGGCAAAATGTGGATTTCCACTAAAAAAACAAGAACTATTAACATCTGTTCAAAAAATAGTAGTCGAAGAAAAAATAAAATCACCCTTTAAAGATGGCCGCCCTGGCCAAACGTGGTATTCCGGTTTCCTGAAAAGACACCCGGAAATTGTTTTAAAATCTGCGGAGGCCCTTGAGAAGTATAGAGCGCAGATGACAGAAGAATATGTCCGATCGTGGTTTGGAGAATTAAAATCGTTCCTTCAAGCATCTAATGCCACTGATATTTTGGACGATCCTAGCCGAATACTGAATGGTGACGAAAGTGGTTTTAGTTTATGCCCAAAAACGGGCAAAGTACTGGGCCTGAGAGGACGCAATTTGCATATAGTAAAAAAAGGAAAAGAGAAGGATAATCTTACTGTTCTCGTGACTTTTACGGCGGACGGTAGGCTTTGTGATCCGATTGTCGTTTTTCCATATGTAAAGCCCCCACGAGCACTTGTGGAAAGTATGCCGGCTCACTGGATATTGGGAAAATCCGACACAGGCTGGATGAGGTCTGATGTGTTCTTCGAATATGTCGCGAATGGTCTTAATGACTGGCTCAATAAAGAGGGGATTAAGAAGCCTGTACTGTTCTTGGTTGATGGCCATCGATCCCATATGTCTCTGGAATTGAGTCAGTTTTGTGACGATAACGGGATTATTTTATATGCATTGCCGCCTAATGCCACCCATCTGTTACAACCCGCCGACGTTTCTGTTTTTAAACCATTGAAAGAATACTGGCGTCAGGCAGTTCGACAGTGGCAAGCAGATAATGTCAACAAAACTGTAGGTAAAACTGAATTTTGTCCAATTTTTCAGAAAGTACTTGAGCATCCTAATATGACCAAGAATATTAAAAATGGGTTTAAAGCCTCCGGATTATATCCCTTCAATCCAGATGCCGTGGATTATAGCAAATGTGTCCAAAACAGGCTAGAAAATCTTAATAAAACTTCAGAAGAGACAGAGGACGTTACTGAGGAGGACATTAAGAGTGCAGAAAAGGTTCTTTATAAACTCAGGCCAATATTATTGGAACAAGAAATCAATGTTGATGTTATTGATACAATATTAAATCTGGTTCAATCATTATCACCACAGAATCAACCCCAAATTATTGAGTCTGTTGAACCCCAAGAACATATGGACAATATTGATCATATTTCGTTTTCTGAATACGAAGTTCACGACGATGGTTTATTATGGTCGATAGATAATCCGATACCATCACCATCTGTAGTAGTATTGCAGAATGATTTGATAAATCCACCTTTAGACACCACTGAATCAAGCTTTTTAATGTCGACTGTTGTTAATCAGGAATCATTGGAACCACAAAAATTTACTAAAATAGACTTCGAGCCCGGACAAAATACAATAATAATGTCGGAAAAAAACGTCAGAATTAAAGTTAACTGTGGTGGTTTTAATCAAGAATTTAACAGAACCAATAATATGGAGCAATCAATAAATACTGAAGAAAATTCTACCACCAGTGCTAAAAATTCTGAGCAAGAATTAGACATATCAATTAATAACATGCAAGAGTTGATCGAGGATGAACCTCTGCCTATGAAGAAAAAATTAAGTCAACCAAGTACTACTGTAGGCGAGTCTGGCAATAGTCAGAAAGATCCAAAAGATGTTGATATTCCAGCCAAACTTCCGAATGAGAAAAAGAGTAATTTAAAAGATTCTTCTTCTGTCACTAATTTGACTAGTACATCAGGTGAATTGTCGAAAAAAGTGTTAACTGGATTTGAAAAACATTTGCAGTATCCTAAACCTCTAGAGAAAAAAACAACAAAATATAAAAAGGAAAAATTTCCTAGTGCAATATCCTCAGAGGCCTGGAGAAGACATTACAACGAAAAAGCGAAAGAAAAAGAAGAGAAGGAGAATGCTAAGAAAAAGAAACGATCAGATGCTACTGCAAAGAAGGAAATGAAATGTACCTCCAAGAACAAACCAGTTTTGAAAAGTAACCAAGAAAACAATATATCAAATGTAAAACAAAATTGTGCAGTGTGCGACGAGGAACTTGAAAGCGAAGCTGAGGACGAAAACGAAAAAAATGTGGGATGCGACCAATGCCCTAGATGGTTTCATTTAGGGTGCACTAAGTTTACTGGTCTCAAGTATATTGAAGTCGCTGCAAAGGATTTCCTCTGCGATTTTTGCGATGAATAAACTGGTCTGTTTTTGTTCTGTACATTTTACTAATATAATTTATTAATTTTATTTTTATTATTATTATAAACGGGCATGAAAATTCCCTTATTACGTGCCTTCGCACAATATCCCTGTCCGACAACCGGCAAATGTGTGACCGACCACCGACTTTGAGTGTCCGACCAGTGGCAAAATTGACGATTTTTAACAGTAAATATTCCGTAAAATAACACAAAATTAAAGTGTGGAATTATATAATATGGTATTAAAAAGAAATCTACAAGCTTTAGTTTAGTTTGGTTTTGATCTCGGCATCTTCCAAAATAGATTTTAAATAAAACATGAAAGTTCATTATTATTAAAACTGTCCGACTACTAGCGCAATCACCCTACTATGTCTATAATAAAAAAATTAATAAATTAATTTCAAAACAAGAGGATTGTGCGGTCTTAAATCGCACACACTGTGTATTAGTGATGGGTCGCTCACCTAATTTTACTGAGCGCGCTCAGTTCGTTCAGCTCACCGAGGTGTGTCGTTCATCGAGAGTCGTTCATTTGAACGACGTACTGAGATGTACGACGGCACTTCGTTCATTCATTCTAACTATATTCAGACAAAGATATGTATCGTATCAATGCAATTGCGCAATGCGCACTTCTTATGTCATATTATGTATAAATCAACAACGAGCTTTATGTGTTTAATGTTTTTATTTCATTTATTAGTTTATTTATTTTCTGTAAAAGTGAATTATTATTTTCTGTCATGTATGCAGAATGTTTTAAATTTGTTTTATTATAAATAAAAAGTGAAAAATAATTTATTTCTTAACAACTAACGGACAAAAAACTCTATACATTTATCTTTACGTTATAATTTTGCGGATAGCATGGCAAACTGAGCCGAGTTTGTGGAAGAAATGTATGAGTTAGCCTGCACTTGCGTCGTTTGTGAACGACTGAACGATAACGATACGGCAGCTCGTGATCCATTCGAAACTTCGTCAGCTCAGGCTACCATCACAGTACTACCATCCAGCACACAATCTGTGCCGTGTGCCACTCAGGCGCTAGCGCTCACTGAACTGCAGTGCGGTACCTACGAATGGTACGGAGTCGTAATGGCATATTGAACGAGTTGTATTTTAAATGTGAGCCGTTCGTTCACGTTCACTGAAGTGAGTCGTTCACTTTGAACGACTCGTTCATGAACGACCCATCACTACTGTGTATACTTAAGAGTAAGGACACTTACTTTGCAGTTTTCAGTAGCGGATGGTTACAACCAACAAGTTTCCTCAAATGTAAGGCAACATTTGCTATTTCATCACTCAGAAGCCATCGTAAACTCAAAAATGAAGTGGGATACCCTACAATTTTCTCCGCTTCGCTTACTGCCTTATTCCAGTCAGGTTTTTTTTCTTGGGCCAATTTGGCGAATTGCACATGAGAGACACTAAAGTTCTTTTTTTGTTGATTTATTTTAACCAGTGCTACACTTGTACTATTAACTACCACATTATTCCATGATAATTTTAATGCTAATTTTGAAAGAGACATTTTTTTATATTTTATAACTAATAATTAATTCTAAATACTGACCACATATGAAATAAAACTAATCTTATGAAAGCGGGGATAAACACAAGTGAAAGTTGACCCACATCTTTAAAAAATTTTAAATTCTAAAGGACCTGATACGATGTTTTTAAGAATTTATAACCTCAAAATTTATAAATGTTAATATGATGTACGAGTGCGACATGAACAACATTTTAAATAAATAAACTAATTGTTAATACAGCGCACTGTACATTTATGTTTATTAACGTACGTACTAACTGCAGAATTATTTCTGCTAACTGCACTATCAATGATGAATGGATGCATTTTATTTACATTTAATTGCAAATTCATATGGTAGTTTCAAAACGACTTAATAAAGTGCCATGTTTACAGGTGTGATGCCTGTGTAGTATAAATAAAACTTCATAGTTTCTGGAAATACTAAAACTCCTGAACACAGTACTCGAATACCAAAACTCGATGTGCGTTTTGCCAATCGCATTAGCCTCATCACAATGTGATTGAAACGGTATTACCTAGTCACAGAATAGACCTAGTCATCTACTCATCCACCGATGATCCCAACAAAGTTGGCGAAATGCGCGCGTGATTGCGTGAATCGCGTGATGTATTGGTTTTCAGTTTAATAACGCTGTTGAGGAGGTGAGGTGGGCAGGGTCTTCGAGCATATAGGGGAAGGGCAGCTCGAAGGGCAGGGTGGCCACTAATGTCTACATCTCGTTACGAGGGGTGCGTTAAGTATTATCGTCATGTAACACTTTTCTCCCTTTTCTCTATTTAATGTCTAATTTACCAAACTAATTACCAAAAATTAAAATAAACTGTTACTTAAAAAATATGTGAATTTTGGAAATTTCAATCGTATCTAATGTGAAAAATTACGTTTCGGGGGGAGGAAGGGGTTAAACTGAAAGTCTACAATGGTATTACTTGGAAGAGGGAGGGTAAACAAACGCAAAAAAACGTTACGTGGTTTAGGGACGACCCCTAGGCACTAGCTTCCTCCTAGACTTCATAAAACTATTTGATTCTGTGCGTAGCTAATTAGATGATGGAAAACCTACAGATCAAGTACTACTTATTGTCTATTCTTTTTATGGACTTAACTTTAAAAAAAAATCAATCTGTTGAGCTTACAGTAATTCCAAAAATTGGAACAAAAAATAAACGGTTTTGACCAAATGTATACAAAACGTGTGTAGTTAGGGATGGGTTTAATGCATTATATTAACTAACTACTGTTAAGTATGTATGGATTAAATTTAATATGAACACTAAGTAAATATCCCAATATCCGTATGGTGGTCAGCTTGAAGCTAGTCGAGGGCAGATGTGCATGTGTGAAGCTATTATAGAAAACGCGAAAAGATGTGGTTAATACTCCATTAAACTCGAAAAAATTTAAGTCATTGGTAGATTAAAAAATTCTGCATAAAACTGTCATAATAGGAGAACAAAGCACATACCGAATTAATAATTGAAAAATTACTGTAAAGTGTGTTTATAGTAGGTAACGAAAATAAAGTATACAAGTGTCTATATTAGTGCAGTGTCTAGAGCTGGAATTATACCTGCGTCCCTTTTCCAAGTGGATGAGAGCAACATATGTGTTTATAAGACAATATAGACAGCCAGCGTTGGATGAAAAGATATAAGTTTTGTTTCATTTGTAGCATTAGTTTATTAGTGTATTAATATGTTTATGTTTATTTCTTCATTAAAATTTAAAAAAATTAAAAAGCAAAATAGAAAAGGTATTAAATATAGGCAATGCAATAGAAAAATACCAGGAATTGGAAAGCGTCAGTTGAAACTAATTATTTTTTTCCTTCATCAAAGCTGTGCTAGGGGAATCTACAAAATTTATCACAATTAACCAGTATGATACTGGTAAAAAACCTCTACGCCTGTGACGTTAACGTCAAAGGATCAGTTAGAGGCTGGTTTTTTAAAATAAACAACACAAATAAGTATAAAAACTTGAAATTAAATATTTCGCCGACGTAATTACTATAAAAACAAACTAATATACAGGATGTGCAAAATATTCTCTCTGGCCTCTTTCTCATAACCCGCTCTAAAAAGCTCTTTCTACCGCGAGACAGGGCTCTTCCTTGCACTCCCACCGTAAATGGATATTTACCCGTGGAACGTTTTAAAAAAGGTTCACTGCGATGAGCAGATGCATATATGTCTTGACAGACAAACGAAGTGAATGATTCGGAAACAGAAAACTTAGAAGAAGAATAAATAAGGCGATGATGAGAGATGGAAACTTAAAGGAAGCATGGAAACTAAAAAGAAGCATATGGCCTATGCCATCCGATGATGACAAATGGAAACCAAAAAAGAAGCATGGAAACTTAAAAGAACCATCTCACAAATACCTACACTTCCAATATCCAGTATCCAACCTAGCGTTTGCAGCCTGTCCGGCGGTATATAAAACATTCAAGGTTTGGCCCCGGCACGCGGTGTGGCCGTCCGTTGGGCGTGTTCGGCGGAATACTAAGTAAGAATCCGTATAGGTAGTTTTCACATGTACCTTATTCGTGGTGGCATAGCATATAACAAAATACTATCTTTATCATCTATATTTGAGGCAAAGAAAGTGAACCGTGGAGAGAGGATATTGAATACACCCTATTATGCAGGCAGCGTTACAGAGAGATCCTTTTACACCATTTTTAAAAGGTTTACAACTCGAACCTCAGAAATTTTTCAACTATTTTCGTATAACTGAATCTATATACATTAAATTACTTTTTAATTAATCTAATGGATCGGAAACTGTTATCTCTTTATTGTTTGTTTTTATATTCTTCAAGTTTTATTCTATAAACAATGTTTATACATATTCCACTACTTCGATTACCTATAAAGTATCATGTATATTCCATATTTATACTACTTTTGTTTATAAAAACGAACGTCCGATATATTCTATATTCTTATATACTTTGCTTGTCCTGATATCGCGTCGTGTAGTCTGAAAATGTTCTATAAGGCTCATATTATACGAGCGTTAATAGCGCCGCGTTTTAACGACTCGTTAACGTCGGTTGATTTGGGCAAGGTCAGTATACCGTGTTGCAGACTATATGAGCGCTTTCAACACCGGCGAATCCGCGTTAACCGAGCGTTGGGCGTTGTCAACGCAATCAGATGCGTTAATTTCGCGTGGTTGCATGGTAGCGCGAACCCTTTGCTATACGGTGCGTTGTCAACACACTTGTAGCGCAAGTCTTTTGATTGTGCCTGTGTGGTGTGAGTGATGCAATGAGTTATCAGTTCATTATCGGGCATTTCTGCATATTGATTATTATGTTTGACACGGAGAAATGTATTTACATAACTGAGAAACAGTCACCCATTTATGATGTCCAGTCAAAGAACTACAGCAATAGAGAGTTGAAGGTGAAATTTTGGAACCAAGTCAGTGAAGCAATGCAAGAGAACTGGAAATAGATGACTCGAGGAGAAAAAGACATTGTATAATAAAGAAAGAACTTTCCTTTGTACATTCGGTGTTGCTGGAACATTACATGAAACTGTCCTGTTGATAAACTAAACGACTTGAAAGTACTGGGTGTTTACCCCACCGTCTGTTCTTTCTCTTCATAGGTTTCCAAAATGTGTAACATACCTACACAGCCCACAGCCTAATTGAATAGTATTCATCTTGGAAATGAAATAAGCGACGTTAACAATACCACAAGAACGCGGTATATATAGTATAGCTCCAACGCGACGTTTTTAGCATCGTATTTAGTTTGTTCCGGGTTTCAGTGTTATCGGCGCGGTGCTATTAGCGATCATATAAGGTTTGTTTTGGTTTTGAAAAATACCAGTCCTCGGATGTCAGGAACATGCGCAGATAGTAAGTTCAGGACGCGTTTTACTAACTACGCATGTGCCTGACGTCCGAGGACGTCCTCGGACAGGCTATTTCTCAAAACCAGAACAAACCTATAGTAGGGGCCTAAGGGGGTTCTGATAAATGAAGAATGCAGAGTAAAAACAGCTCGTGTCTGCGAACGATTTGTTGAACGGACCTGTCGACCTCTTATGGAATTTTTAAATTAAAACACTACGGATTCATTTGTTAAGATATAAGGAACTGCGAGTTCTAATATTTACTTTGGATCACAAAATCACTCCATTTCGTATAAAGTAGGTATTGTATTGTATTGTATTGCTTATAAACCTGTAAACTGACAAGTATGTAAAATAAAAATGAAAAGAGCCATAAGTACAGCTGACTCCGTCTATTTAAAACCATCATGTACACAAACTATTGATTATTAACTGTCCTGAAAATATATAGATAATCCAAGGCGTATTTTTCCACGTCAGTATCCTTTGTTTCTCTTCAACTAATGTAATGTTCGTTAAAGCCATGAAATAGAGGATATTTTGGAGGAGCAACTCATTTGTTTATTTTAAGGTGCGCATTAGATCAGTTTGCAAAGGTTCTGCACATGTTGTTGGATATTGGAAATATCAAAATCAAGATAATTCGTGTCGGTTTTTAGTGGTTGCCGGTACCGTGTTTGCTTTTGCTATTTTTACAGTCGTACGAGTCATCGAGTGTTCTTTCAGAAATCCAGATTAGTCGATTACAGTCATACTTGATTGATATTTCTTCCCCTGTCATAAATAGACCTAAATAAGAATATTTTAAATTATTCGATAATTATTGTTTAATTACTGTGCAGAAAGTATAAATTGAAAAAATCAGTTCAGTATTGTAGCAAAATCTTAAGGCACTTCTTCCTTGCTAGGTGAGACAGTCAAACCTTTATTACTTACCTGTATTGTTCTAATTATAACGAAAAAGTACATCTTTAGTGCAATAATTAACATGTAAATAATGAGTTCTTGTCAGGCGCCAGTGATTTACGATTAAATTCGTCTGGCGTTATATTAACCTACTAAGTTATGGAACAGAGGTGTATTTTTTCTAAAAATATCGTAGTTTTAAGTATAATTTTAGATTTCATCTCGTGTAGAACAATCTTAACTGCTGTAATTTTGCGCAAGCCTCCAGAAAATCAATACCATAGAGAACATCTCTGTGTCTGGAGTGATCTAGGTCAATTCACAGATCGTAAAATAATTAAATACTTATTTGTCTGTGATTTAACAATACAATTATGATTAATAATATAAACGCCCTTAATTGCTTTTGAGAAAAATAAAAATTAGGTCTACTACCTATAAACGCAATTAGGTATAATATAGTTATACTTGAAGATATGTATTTTTACTTGTACCTATACAGGGTGTTTCAGGTATGTGGTCATTAATTTCTAGGGGTGATTCTGCATAAAAAAATATGAAAAAAGGTTCATATAAACGTAGGTCCAAAATTAGTGAAAATGTATTTATTATTCTCTTGAATAAACTAAGGAAAAATAACAAATTGTTACTAAATTAAAGGACTCAACAGATTTTAAATATTAACAAATCAAATTAACTGGTCAAAATCGAGGGATGAGCTACTGCCACAATCATTCCTCCCATTCCTCATTATTCCTACCATTCCCCAATTATTCCTGAATTCCCATAGTATACCCCATATGTTTTAGTAAATCATAGATTTTTCATATTCCTCATATTGCTCAATTATTCCCAATATTTAATATCTATTCCCCTTATTATTAAGTATAATTTTTGGGTATACGAATAAGCAATAACAATTACTATGTTTATAATACAATAATGTTAACACTATGGTATATTATTCTATAAAAACTATCTAACCAGAAAGAAATATTACAAAAATTAGAGCTGTTTCATTTCTTTATATTTTTTGCAGATTTCCAATCTAGCAACACTTTTAATCCTAAGTGGGCTGACACCAATCATGTATACCAGATCATAGAATAATATGAACTTTGTATTAATATCAGCACCTCTTCACTTTTTGGCCACATAAAATCATCGATATCATTCTTATGTCAAGAAATGCCAACACGTTTAAATTACACCCACGAATACTTTTTAGACTTCTTTATTATTTATGGAGAATGTGATAAATATCACGAACATGTAACTCATTTGCTACTCGATACCCACAACAACAGAAACCATCACCATACACTGTAACACGCATATTGAATAATTTTAGAATAGTTGGCTCTGTCAAGGCAGGAATTCTAAGGAGGAAGCCTTATTAGCTGAAAAGAAAACTTTTTAACTTGTAATTTAAATTTTCCTCTACAAATTGTGATGTTATCACTCTATCGTTTCTCATGGCACAGTAAACAGTAAACTGCTAATGTTTTTGAATGTTTCGCTCCCTGAATACATGAGGATTCGAGTTACTCCAGTAATGGGAATTGTGTTGATTAAGAAGTCCGGCATCATCTGTCCATATATTCCCTAACCAATCTGTTATTTTTTATTGTTGAACCATATGAAACAAGAATGGATTTATGTTTTGACAAGATTCTGTGAATTGAATTCTTGGAAATGCCTGAAGATACCCCATAATTCCTTGTTTTCGTCACCAACAATAAGCTTACTCCTTAGAATTCCTGCCCTGGCATGGTACATGTTCTTTATATTACTTTATCACATTCTCCATAAATAATAAACAAATCTAAAAAGTCTTCGTGGGGTGACATAAAAGAATGACTGACATTAATGATTGTTTTTAATCATGGCTAAGTTAATGGCAATTTTTAGCAAAAATCTTGAACATTTCAGAAAATCGTCAAGATTTCAAAAAGTTGTAACTTTTACACCTACAATGCCGAGTACAATCCCTATACTAGAAAAAAGGTACATGATGTAATAAAGTACAGTGTGTTCCATTCGGACTAAAACAGTTTTTGAGGTTTGAATTTGACAACATGTAGCGTGACAAATAGAACACTTGATTTGATTGATTGATTTGCCAGCGTAAGGTGGGCATTGCTGCCAGTTCCGGTGCATGGAGATTTGTTCCACCACGCAGCCCGATCGCCCGCCGAACGTCCATCTGCAGTCGACCAGTCGTCTATTACATATTCATGCGACTCTACCCGACCGACCAACGGATCACCCCACCGTGTGCCGGAACAAACCCCTGGTGCTTTTATATACCGCCGGACCTTCTGCATACGCTGGATTGGACATTGGACATGCTTGTTGTCAGCAGCGAGAGCCGCATGACGCATGGGGTAGGAGTATAGGATGGAGCGTGTAGGTGTTTGTGAGATGTTTCTTCTTGTTTTCCTTCTGTCTTCATCGGATGGAAAGTGTAGACGTTTCTGAGATGCTTCTTTTAGGTTTTCGTGCTTCTTTTTACTTTCAGGTTTTTGTGAGATGCTTCTTTTTAGTCTCTGTCTGTGATCATCTTCTCTCCTATTCTACTTCTGAGTTTTCTGTTTCTTCTGTTTCTGAGTCTGGCAGTGTGTATATCTTTGATATTTCTTTATTGTATTTCGTTTTCTTTTGTTGTTTTTTCCAGGTTATTCCATTTTGTACGTTATGTACGCACTCAAATGACCAAAAACCACGAGGATTTGTTGGAATTTTAATTGCGAAGGTTTTTGGTTTTTAGTTTGTCCTGATCGGACCTCTAGAACCGGAGATATTCACCTTTTTACCTAAAAGAACGCTGTTCAAAAAACAAAAGTGTACATAAAAAAACGAAATAGGATTTGGAAGTTCAAAACTCAGATATATACTCCTGGTGATCCCCCAGAAGGTTTGAAATCATAATATTGCTGTTACAATACTATGTATTTCCCATCATTTATTTGGTATTTTTTTACTGCACTAATATGGAAAAAGAATGTTACACTTTTTTTAATATCAAACGCTACCCTAGTAAGATAATTGTACGCCTAATAACCAACCGCGGCAGATGGAGTGTTGCTATCAAACATCCTATACAGCAAACTATGATTTTTCCCGTCTAGGAAATTGTATTAAAGTACCTAAACATGATATTTATTTATATTTATTTGTTGACTTGATTAGATCCTATTTTGAGCTGATACTGATGGTATTCCACTGCGGTGGGCCAAGATCTTGTTACCTCTGAAGTTGTTGCCACAAACACCAAAACACTTGAATATTATTAACCGATGGGCGTTTCGTCAATCATGTTGTCGTCATCTGGAGATGATTAAAAATAATTTTAAGAGTTTAGAAACTTAGTTTTTAGTCAGTATCACATCAAAGGCTCCAGTCCCTTCAGGGCAAAGTTATTAATTGATCTTGATTATATTGCTAATTTTATATAATATTGGAGAGATGTTAAAAAATCTTTCGTTTTACACTGTTACATTGCAGAAGTATTTAAGAATAGCACTTCCAATATTATTACGCATTTGTATTGTTTGTCGTAATAGGCATTGATTAGTTTAGGAACTGCTAATTATGTTGTGAATTGTATTAATGAAAAACGCGTGTCAGCTTTTTGGAATAATTATGTGGAAAAATACGAAAAAGGTTATAATAATGATAATAATAATTATGTGTTTACTTTTTCAGTAAAATAATGGTAATAACACTAATAACAGTAAGTTAATGAGGTACCCGAGCGTAAAACTGTAGGTACTTCTTGTGTACTTATAAATTATCTTTATAAACTAGATATAACTACAAGGTGAATCTCAAGTTGCTAATGTTTTAATGAATATAGTACGGCAGCCCGTTACCAAGATTTTCGAGTTATTTTAGCGAAGATAATTCCAGCATTTCCCATCAATTCACGAAGAGCTAAGAAAAGTTCAGGGTGGCGGAACGTTTTACCTGTCCTAAAGGGTTGAAATCGCTTTGAACATGTAAAGAAAAACCGGTCATCTCGGTCTTCGCAGCGACGCAGTTTCTTTTGTTTTCTTGTCGAGGGAAGTAAATGTGATAAGGAAAAATTGAGAACTGGCCCTTTTGACTGATATGCCGAGTTACAAAGACCGAAATAACGACAAATAGCCACCGGTCAAAATTCTGGTCACCGAGGCGAGGCAGTTCTGCTCATTATCGAGTAGTTTCGATGTCTCTTGACCGAAAGAAATATGAACTGAACTTCCTCCCACTTCACATTTTTGAGAAAAATGATTTCCGCCGCGACAAAAAAACAAAATTAAGACTGTTTATAGGCACATGCTCCTAGAGAATTTGTTTAAATCGAATTAGAATTGAATTTCAAGGTTCCGGACATACAGTAGTAATAGAAGAAGGATTAAAATTGTCAGGTTTATTATTATAGTTTCAAACACTTAATTCATCGTCATCTGATGAATTTTCACTCATATTGTAGATGTACCTAGAATCGTAGGGTCTGTTAGACACGACAAGGATTTTATATAATTTAGGCCGGAGCCGTGTCGCCGCTACGATACCTATCAACTCTATTCGCAAGGGGGATTCAAGTTATCCTTCTGACTCCCCAACACGAAAATAGACAAAATTATGCTTACTGTGATTGCTACAGTCTGCTTTCTCCGTCGAAATCTTATGTCGGGCGGTGCACTTTTAATGAATGTATCTTATAATTAGCACTTTCTTAGAAACATTTCTTAATAGTTAAGACTGTCGATGGGTTGTATGAATACTCGGTCAAGTACACAGACGTGACGGGATAAAAGGTGACCCGCGGTAAGTAATTGTCCGACTCACGCCACAGAATCGCACGTCGGTCACAAATCTTATAATTAGTGGATCAATAAGAAATCGAATTCAAAATATATTTTCATTTATTGAAATAATTCATAAAATGTAAAAAATATAAATATTCAATACTTAGCTAATGTGTATAAGGCAAACGTCAAATAGCACCACCACTCGGCAAGCCGTTACCTCCCATAGGAGTGTAACTCATCCAGCGTCGAAAGAACTATGACAATCGACTGTACAAAAAGATTCAGACTCCCAATTAGTAATATTTGTAATATGTATGCGGAACTTTTTGAAAATTATTCACTTTGAATTTTGCACTAAAATTATCGAAATGATTGTCAGGATGCTTAAAGAAGCTATCTGTATGAGTTCGATGGTTTTCCTGCTTTTATAAATGTACAGCATCGAACCCAAATATTATTTTTTTCCGTCGACTCGCCTTCGAGCGATTAGTATGGCGCTGTCCGCCTGAGCCGGGACAAAAAGCAACTTGGGTTCGTTGGAATCGACCCTCCGGCTTTGAATTCTTTGACTATTTTTCTGTACGTTTTAGGGGTTTTGTATAAGGATTATGCTCCAACCCTTTGAGGTATATTAAATGAGGATTTTGGTTTTTATTGAAATACCCGTCCCATTGATTTTTTTCTAAATTTTGACGTTTAAAATAGTTACTCGCTACATCCTGACTGAGGATTTCTACCTGTGAATCACTAAATTCGTGGTACTTTCGAAAAATTCATCTCGAGGAGCGGTTTTCTCCTTTATTTACGTCTCGTTATTGTATTTTTATAAAAATTAATTTTTGAGGTTTTCAAAAAATTAAATTCGTTGTACTTCCGAAAAATTTGTTGTGCGGAGCAGTTTTCCGTCTTATGCTATTTTATTCGTTGTACTTTCGAAAAACCAAATTCGTGGTACTTTACTTTCAAAAAATCTGTTGGACGGAGCAGTTTTCCGCCCTGTGTGATTTTATTCGTTGTACTTTCAAAAAACCAAATTCGTGGTACTTTCGAAAAGTCCGTCGGGCGGAGCGGTTTTCCGCTCCGTGCAACTTGAAATTTTTTGGAGTACTTTTGAAATTTGGAACGACGGAGTCCAAAGGCGATTGACCGTCGTCCTCAATATTTTGGTCATTTTTGGTGAAAAATTTTTTTACGTAGATTTCGATTTAATATGATGCCAAAGGTGTTTAGAAGTCTTTTTACTGGTTTAAATATTATTTTTTCATGGGATTTTTGTCTGAATTTACTTTTATAGTAAATTGGATATTTTTTTCAAAGGGATCGTTTTACTTGGTTCGATAACAGAGTCACGGTTAGGGGCACGTACGTAGTTGGTGGTGATTGATGGCGGCACAAGGGATGTTCTACAAGATCATGTCGTACCTTTCGCCTCACATATCCGAGAATACTTCCTCTTAAATCAAGACATTCATCGCCCGCACTCCGCTCGGTGTGTAACTGCCTTTTTAAACCGAATGAAAATATCGACAATGAATTGGCCTACATATTCCTCGGACTTGAATACAATTGAATATGTATGGGACATGCTAGGTAGATGTTTTAGCTCTTAGGCGTTTAAATCAAGTCAAAAGTTTTTGCAAAGAACGCTACTTTTTCTATCATGTTTTTTAAAACTGGCTTCAAAATGACATGAAGCTTTGCAAAACAAACTGCAGTTAGCTAGTTATTAATTGTCTTTTCCATTTAAGAAATTCTGTTCTTTGTTACAAGAAAGAAACATTATGTAGATACGATCATACACCTGGTAATAAATTATGAAAATTTTTAGGCAATTCGAAGATGAAATTAGACAATTAGGCATACTGGTAAAGTATATGAAGTAACCTAAGTTATGTTAGCATTGGCTGTAGCACTTTTTCCTACCTTCACGACGCCCATTTCAATTTTATTAGAAAATTACAGTTTCCAACCAAGCGCCTTATTTTAAACTTACGAAGCCCACTCTGTATTTTTTCTTAATATCAGTTAATAAAGTTCTCGGTACATTAGTATGAATGGGCAAATAATTAGAATTTAGGTTGTAGCAGTCTGCTGTTAAACTTTTTTATATATTCTCTCAAAAAAGTTGGCCTTTAGTTTTGGAGTTTGCGAAATATTAAAATTCCGTCGTACTTGAAATGTATAGTTTTTAATTTAATTATTACAAACATACAGATTAGTACTGGTTATTATCTTTGGGTTTTTACATCACAGGGTACAAATAAATCAAATTATAATAACATTGTTACGTGAAAATTTGTATTAGGGTAGACGCGCCGGTTGTGGCCACTTTAAGGAAATGTGGACTTTGCAACTGATATTAAAAATAGAAAGATTGTTAGATGAAACAATATTGTTTTGTATAAGAATTCTTAATTTAATTTGCAAGGGAATGATACAATACACTATTTAGTCAGATAAGATATTGCGGGCTATTTGAAATTGTCAAAAGGAAAATGCATATTTTGCCAGTTTTGGCCATAAAAACACCAATAATGGCCACTTATTGAACTGGTTGTGGCCACGTAAAAAAGAAATACTAAAACAGCTGGATACTTAGGTAGGTGATGGATAAATAAAAGTGTACCTATGTAGTAAAATTTAAACCAATAATTTATTATTATTATTATTATATTATAATTCAATAATTATAATATTTAACTAAAATTTTTATATTTTTCCATTTCATGGACAGAAAATGCTCCTCTGGCTGTTTTTCTAACTGGTTCATCGATTATTTCTTTAATATCATTTAACTCATAAATGAGCTCGTCCGTTCGATCAGGCCATTTCCAATATCCCAAACTCTTTTCCATTGTTGAAATTGTATACTCTTTAGCTGAAATTTTTGTAATTTTGCCAGGATAATATTTTTTTTCATATTGAACGATCACATATGCATTTGTATGTAAGTTTTGTATATTTTCTTTCGTTTCAACAAGTGGGGCTTTTGCTTCACTCTCATTTATGTTCTCTTTTTCGTCATTTTCAACTATTTTAATACTTTTTCTTTTCTTTCCTTCTAATTTTTTCAACTTTTCTTCCCGTTCTGTCTTTTGTACTTCTTTCCTTTTTTTATTTTCTTCTCGTTTCTTTTTATTTTCTTCCTTTTTCTTCATTAAATCTAACTTCTCCTTTTCTTTCCGTTCTGAAATAACTAACCAGTTATCGCATGTAAGAACACATGGCATTTTCTCTTTGATTTTCTGTTTTGTATATTTTTTAAAATTAGTTTTAGGTAATACTAGTATATCACTTATTACACAAACCTTTGGTTTATTAATTGCATCATGGGTAATGTCTAATTTATTAGCGACGTTTGAGCTAATATCATGTAAGACTTCATTTTTTTCACAGGTAATCTCAGCACTAGATATCATATCCAATTCATTATTTTTATGGTCAGGTAAGGGTACAGTATTTTCAGTTAAATTAAAGTCAGTATCAGTTAAATAATTATAATTCATATCCATATCTTTGGGTGAAAAAATATCTTCGTAACTGAAATTGGGAATGTCATAGTCTGGCGTGATACAGTCTGTTTGGTAATTACTAATATACATCATTTCCTCCTCTTTAGGTGAAATGTCAGCAGATTTGATATGATTAGAAATATGACAAGAACTAGAACTGCAGCCAAATTCAGGAATAGTTTCAGGAGGTATAAATGTTTCTTTAAGAATTTCAGATTGTTTAAGTTCTTCACTTGGAATTTCAGATACTTCAGATTCTTCAGTTAGTATTTTAGGAACTACAGTTACGTCTTTTTCAGGAATCGAGAGAATATCAATAATATTTTCTCCTTCAATCTCAGATGCTGTTCCTACGTGATCGAATTCTGGAAAAGGAAATACGATGGCAGGGTCTTCTAAATTGTTCTGGGCATCAAATTTAAACTTTTTCCATACATCATACAACATCTCTGCCTTTTCATTTTTTGGCTGTGCTTCAGATTGGTATAAATTTTTGAACTCATTTAATACTTCCGTCTTTATTTTTGATTGAAAATATATTAAGAATTCTTCTTTGAGATTCAAAACGTCAATTTTTGTTTCTGTTTGGTTGGCAGATTTATCAACTACTTCATTTTTTGTTGTACATTTAGCATAATTCACATTCTCAGGGTTAAAAGGATAGAGTCCACAAGTTTTAAATCCATGTTTTATGGCCAAGTCGAAAGAGGCGGTTGTCAAAATTTTATTAAGGGGCATTGGGACATCCTGTTTTTTAATGTCTCGACCTTCATGATCCATTCTCCACTGCTTTAATTCTTTCTTCCATTGCGCTTTCAATGGAAAAAATAAGGAAACATCCAATGGCTGCAAGATGTGTGTAGCATTAGGGTACAGACACACCACTATGATTCCATTGTCTCTACAGAACCTACTGAGTGTTATACTTAAATGAGAAGAATGGCCATCCAAAAAGACAATGACTGGTAATTGATACTCACATTTTATCAGAAATGGATGAAATACGTTCTGAAAATATTCGTAAAAGGCTTCTGCCGTCATCCAGCCATTTTTTGATTTGCCAATACCCCATTCCGGCGGTGCAGATTTAAAATACGAAGCTGGAATTCTATCAAATTTATAAATGGTCAATGAAGGTGCAAATTCACCAACAGCATTGACTGTAACTAATGTGGTGACATTTTCCTTGTCACTACTTCCAGAAGAATAAGCATGCTTGCCCTTTTCAGCTATTATTAATCCTCCAGATGGATTGAGGTAAAATGCTGTTTCATCCATATTAAAGATATGCTTAGGATCTTCCAAAATAGTAACATTTTCCTCTAAAAGTTCTCGAGTCTCGCGAAACCAGTTTCTTATTTGGTCTGGTGTAACTAAAGCACGCGCTTTATTTATATATTCCGCTTGTTTAACAGATAGTTCAGGATGTCTTGCCATAAATGAATCAAACCATTTTCTACCAGGGCGATTATCCTTAAATGGATTTGGTTTCCCTGTCTCATCTAAATATTTTTTTACTGAAAAACAAAGTCCATCTTTGTTAATGGGAAAACCCATTTTGCAAGAGTTTTTCATCCACTCGCACAGAGTATTTTCCGTATCTGCCCCTAACACGCATTCTGGTCCTACTTTTCCTGTTGTTTCAGGGTAGTCACCTTTGATTTTATGTCGTAACGTAGTTCTGGGGATGTTGAAAGTTTGACGCTCTTAAAACTTTCATTCCATTCTTAATAGCATCCAACGCATTTTTTAAATTTTCTGAAGAATATTGAAATAACACTCTTTTTTTTAATTTAAGGCTGGCTTTGGATTTCTTATTAATTTTAACCATCTTATTCTGAAACAAGAACCAATATTTTTTTAAGAAATTAAATAAGGGCTTAAGTATTTGGGTACCTTCGGTGCCTACCTATCTCATAAATAGGTACCTAGGTATCTACCTATTTCGTGAATAAATAATACTGGCCACAACTAAGGCACGACATAACCATTTATAGCCATCAAAAATAAGCATGGCCACAACTCAGTTTTAACGAACCGTTTCTGGCCACAATTGTGGCCACAACAGGTGAAAATACATTTCCATGTTCCGGTTCTGGCCACTATTAAATATTGAAAAGGGAATTGGATCTAACCGTTTTTTTATTACAGAGATATTATTTAACATTATAATAAATACTCACCTAATTTTCATGCACACTGTCTCTCTAAAAATGAAATAATTATAGAGAAACGTAGTTATCCTTGCTTGTTAGCCCAAAACTTAAGATTTTCTGAATTTGCACATACACTCAATTTCACAATTACGCCATCTTGAGACTTTTGCTCCCTCTGGTGAGTAATTTCTGTAACTTATTCTTATAAATTCTGATATTAGGCGGGTTAATTCAAAACTGAGAGCAATGTAGCGGCAAGCTTAGGATTACTGAAATGAAGGGAAAATGGCCACAACTGGAGCAATGGCCACAACAGGCGCGCCTACCCTATATTTGGCTATAATTCTTTTTTTTTATAATTTTAGACTGAAAACCGGCCAGGTGTTAGGCATGCACATGATAGGGTTTAGTAGCCATACTCACTTACATTGTCTTCTACTGTGCTGTATGCTATGCTACACATATATCTACGTATTAAGAGCTATTTCACCTTGACTTTATGTGTTATCTGAAGACGGATATGAATATTTTTACAGCGTCCGTTGTAATTTTCATCGAAAGCACCAACTAAAAGCTACCTACTTTTGAAAGCGAATTGTGACTGGAGGGTTAAAGTTATAAGGTCCCAAAACATTTTTCGTTGCATTTTTTGAAAACCTATTCAGCGACACCCCATTGTAAGTTTTTTTTGGTGCATCTTTCGCTGTGTGAGACGGGAGTCCAAAAAAACATTTTATCAAAGATCTCTTCATTTCATCTGTGTTCCAAATTTCATCTCAATAGGTATATATAAGAATGAGAGAGTGGGAAGGCTGTGACATACAGACACTCTGACCGACGGCCTTGCCGAAATTATTAGGGTTTTCCACGGAACCCTAAGAATGTGTCTAATGATAATAACCTCGATAAAAACTGTTGACATTTTATTTTCTTCAAGTTAGGGCTCGTATCTCAGGCTGAATGTATATTTATAGATCTTTTTGCCCTTCGAATGCATTTTTATGCTTTAATGGACTTAACATAGATTTCTAATATCTCTAGATAGCTCCATTATGTCCATATCAACCTCTTGAACCATCCTAAATCCATCTCTGTGCCAGATAAGTGACCATTTCTCCAGCCGCAGTGCTTCGATCGTCATTTGACGGTCATCACCTCAAAGGAACAATCGAAATTCCTGCTTGGTTTACATCTAGTCAGCAGGTTTACTCCAATCGAAGTAGCTCCTAAGTCCTTAAGTGACCAACCAAATCGCCTCATTTCAGTTTGTGTACCTGCTGCACCTTTAGGGCACTAAGTGCTGCCTCCTTCCTCACATACAGATGTAGGGAAAGTAGATCTAGGATTCCTCCCATAGCTGGTGTAGGGCAGAAACACTTTGCCTCTCTAATTCCTAAACGGGAGCAAGGCGTTGCAATTTCTACGACTTTCCTTGTGTTCGTCTTATGAGATACAAAAAGAAGTAAATTCAAAGAAATGCATGAAAATTTCCCCTGTTCATATTGATGCAATCATTCAACATTTTTTTCAATTGAAGTCTTCAGAAAACTTCATGACGATTCGAATAGTTTGGTAATCATTAATTACCTGTTGTTATAAAGCCTCCACAGTGAGTATTAATGTGATAAGAAACGGATATTTGCACCCTTATATGCGACAGATACTCTTCTTACTACAGCGCGTTGTGGTATTGTCAATATTTTTTATATTAAAGTGCGCCAGACGTGCCTTGTGCAAGAGTGAGCGAATGTTTTCACTGTCAGGAAGTTCGTTACAACTTGTAGAGATGGTAAAGACGAGAAAAGGGATGTTACTTACCGTTAATTGTTACTAACTGCTCTCCGTCGTATCTCGTAGATCCATGATGCACTTTTACTTATCCACGTAATTCTCGCCTTAAAAAATTAACGCTGTTTGACACTCTGAAATATAAACCCTGCTAAACTCTGTAAAGAATAAGCTTCCTGAACTTTCAGAAATGAAAAAGCCGTATGAGATTCTTTTTAAGTTCGGTTGCCGCTTGTGTTACAGAACTGAACGGTGGTCGTAGAACTTGGAGTAAGTAGTCAAATGAGAAACTCGAATTCAGTAACATTTTGTATTTATTGATCCTTTTAAAAATGCGATATGTATACATAAAATGAATATTCACTTCTATATAAAAGTTAGTTGTATATAAAACGGGTTAGGTTCGCCTTACCATACACGGCAAGCGGAACATGCTTCGAGAGTGCGCGTTTTCAAGCCCAGACAACGGCGAGAGATGTTTATAACAATCGACTATTCCTTTCGGTAAGTCTGAATGACTTGAAGAAAGGAGTAAGGTTTTGGGAATGACTATAATACTACACTGAAAATTTCGGTTTACACGTCCTAATCGGCGATTTTTTAACTCGTCAGAATCGCCTTTGAATTTATTCGAGAAGCCTATATAAAATATTCGATCCACACACGAGCGACGCGACGCCCATATAGATGTCCGCAAGGCACTTAATGAATTTTTACATAAATGAAAATTGCTTTTAAAACGGAAATTTGACAACTCAATATGAGGAAAGCTGTACCTTGCTGGCAGCGGATCTACGCGGTAGAAAAATACTTGAGGTGGCAATTCCCTAGAAAGAGACATCCGATAGGGAAATATTTACTATTTTTAGCTATACCTTTTTTTTCTTAGTACGTATATTTAAAAAAACTATAAGAGTACCTAAACAGAACCATAACAAGTCTATTACAATGAATTTTCACTCAATAATTCTAGTGGTTTGCAAAATAGCTCGATTTAAGTTTAAAAATTGTGTTAATCTTCCTATTTCGTAGTTTTAAATCGAGCTATTTTGCAAACCACTGAAATTATTGAGTGAAGATTCATAGTAATAGTCTTGTTATAGTTCTACTTAGGTACTCTTATATGTTTTTTAAATATACATACTAAGAAAAAAAAGTTATGGGCAAAAATAATAAATATTTCCCTATCGGATGTCTCTTTCTAGGGAATGGCCACCTTAAGGCATGCTATGTTTAGTCCCTTGGAGGCGAATTTTTTGTTTGTTTGTAGAGCCGTGTGCAAGTTTGTGCCAAAATACGGTTTCTGACAAAAAATACAGGGATTTATTCGAAATCTACGCGGTAGAAAATTTTTTTAATTGAAAATTCGGATTTAGCACACAAAAATACTTATGGCATATTGGGTTTAGCCCTTGAAGCAGAATTTTTTCTAGACCTGTGTAATTAATAAAAAAGAGAATTAATAACTCTTTCTGATTACATTTATTCCTGTTTCTTCGTCAGGTTTCAAAACTCAATTAGGTACCTATTTTATGTCTAAAATATTAATTGATTCTAAATCCCTAAAATATAATTCTCAATATAGAGAACTATTTCATTTTCATTTATTTGTTTATCATATCCATATAATCCGTTGGTCTTCATCTTTTGGTACACATTTCTTCTTATTGGAGGCCAAATGGAAGTCAATTTTCTATTGGCGAAAAACTCGTACGGATCTTTTTTGAGAACATTTTGCGATGTATTTAAAGTAATTTTAATGGCTTGTTTTAATAAATCAAATTGAAAATAAATGTAGCGGTGTCACTAAAACATCTGAGGGCATACAGCCAAACATTGGAATAATATAATTATGTAACTGTCATAATTTCCGCGTTGTATAAATCAGACCAGTGAACTAATAAATGTATTTTTAAATCAAACTGAAATTAACGAGTAGAAAATACTGGTGGGCGTTCGCCATTGCCATTAATTTGTTTTTGGAAAATACTCAACTTTTTTTTTCTTTTGCACAAATAAATAATGAAATAAATAAAGAGTACGTTAAAGACAGTCGATGTTACGCAGGTACTTAGTTGGCGATTATATATTTAAAAAAATTCAAAGATTTCGCAATCCTTGCAATCATCGGTACATTGGAAATGATAACACCATAACATAAAACAAACTTTTTCAACGATCCACTACACTGCTGTATTTCCACCTTAAATGAAAACTGATAACTTGACCCCCTGTGATATATGCAACCTATATTACATTTGCGTATATCAGCCGTGCAGTCTCACTCGACCGCGACACCGCTGTATTTCCACCTTAAATGAAAGCTGGTAACCTGACCCCCTGTGATATATGCAACCCACATTACATTTGCGTATATCAGCCGTTGCATATGATAGTCTCAGTCGACCGCGACACCGCTGTCTTTTGACCTTGAACAAAGACTGGTAACTCTACCCCATATACGAAAACATAAACATTTCCAATGTTAAAAGTATAATTGCCAAGTTTATTTACACTTTCCAAAGGTTATAATGATTATACTTTCTCGGAACACAACGCGCCTCTGTTGCTCATGGGATGTCTCATGTCCTCTTCTGCTTATTTCACGGATTAAGCTGCATTACGAGACCTACAATTTAAGAAAATTTAAAAACCGAGTTTACACAGTTTGTTTTTCGATGAGTCATTCTCCAATGTCACTATGTGCGTTACACATTTACCAGATGTAAATTTAATAACCTAACTTACATAGATCGGGCCAGCCAAGTACAAACATCAATGCTATATATCCAGTTGACTTTCAACCGCGCTGGCAAGAGCCATTTGAGGTACGACGATTTCCGACGCGTGGCAAATACCTGCTTGTGTTCATGTTCAGCGTAACCACATTTGGTAGAAATCTATTTTTTATGTATACTTTTAACATTTGCCAGTGATTTTTAGTAATGTATATTTAGATTTTATGACTCATTACACTGACTCACAAGGTTTTTTTCTTAACCCAAGTGATTCCGAAGGTTTTTGACGTGCTGAACACGATTCCGTCGGCCGTTTTGCGCCATTACGTCACAATTTTGAGAAAACCTAACCTAAAAGTGCTAGAAAGGCCATTTATGCCCATATTCGTGCCCTAGTAACTGGACAACGATATGAGATTGAGACCATCTTATTCAGCTGTCCAATATCTTCAAAACCAATAGTAGAAATAAAAACTATAGATGGCGCAAACATTATTTTATTTCTGAGTTTAGTAAGAACCAGTGGCGGCTCGTGATATTGTCTGCAGAGGAGGCTTGATATTCTGAAAGACAACTGATGTGCAATATGACTACAATTTGTACATTTCCCCACCACCCCTGAGGTATTACAACGGTGCGTTACATTTTTTTGCCGTGGGTTGTTCGCCAGGATTCATTCATGACTTGAGAGAATAGAACTAATAAAAGAATAGAATGAAAAGGAAATAGAACATATGATGAGATGAAAAAATCATTCTCATGAAATTCTCGTTCCTACGACTCGAGTATCGGTATCCAAAGGAGTCCTACTATCCCACTTGTAATTAAATTATATAACTTTTAATAAAAATAAAAATAGTTTTGGTAAAAAAATTAAAGTGTTTTTCTACAAACAAAAAATTGTATTCATTAGCACTGCCAGGCGTGTAAAATTATAAGTTTTAATAGAAATTAAAATAGTTTTGAGAAAGAAGTTATATAAAAAAAATATAACCGCGGAACTCTATATTATGGAGAATTATAAAAAATATTTCCTAAAAAATAAATAACAAATAAATATTTTTTCTAAAATAACAACTACCTATATTAATCTCTGCTTTAAAGCCTGAATATTTTTATAAATGAGTGGTAACCTGCGATTTTTGGAACTAGCAAATGGTTGATTATTTCATCATAAAATGAATCGCGTTTCCTCAATTCTGACAAAAAAAGTTTTTCTATTGAAATAAGCGATACATTTGAAAGGCGGTCTTGACTCATTTTGTTTCTAGTAAAAATGTTTTTATGCGTTTAAGTGCTGAAAATGATCATTCTACAGAAGCTTACAGGGAATTGTCTCAAAAAATAGTGGCGTTATTCAAAAAGTTTTCTAATTTTGGGTCATAAGTTTTTAAAAAATCTACCAGCTCTTTGAAATTTCCTTTATTGCACGATTCTCGTTTTTCGTCATGTCCTCGGAAAGAATTTTCTTGTGAAGATAACTATATAACGGCATCTATTAACCTCTTTAATATTTCCCTATTCTCACGGACCTTTTCGTTAACATTTTCAATTTCTCTCTTATGTGCAGAATCCAAGAAATTTACAATATTTTGTTTACCAAACATTTCGAATTTAATGCAAGATGAAATGTCAAATGTGCTCCTGGGATTTTTCGTGCCTTTCTAAACCTCGCGACAAATTTTGCAAATTATTAAACCCGGCCCTGCCCCAAATTGAGGATTGATCATTAGTAAATAATAAACATCTCCAACAATATAATTTGTTTCTAACTGTTGATGCCGTTAACCACTCGACTTTTTTATAATTGTTATCACAAAACCCTCTGTTTTGTTTACCACTTTTAAAAACTAACGAAAGCATTGCTGGTGTAGGCCTGGCATTTCTTTTAATTCTTACCTTTTCGTCATAAATAAGAGTAGTAAATCCATTTAATAACAAATAATCCACCACGTCTGGACAACAAGACATGTTGTTGGGAATATTTTCACCTAGAGCTAGGGTTTCTGATTTCCCGACTTTTTTTCATTCCCGGGAATCGGGAAATAAAATTTGTCGTTCCCGGGATTCCCGGGAAATACTAAATTTTTCATATATTTCTTGAAAAACACAAATTTTTTGTTTCAAAATGTCACATCATCCAAATATTCATTTTACTTCCCTCGCATACCGAAGGGAAGTATTGTATTCGAGAAAAAATCACCCTCCAAGATTTTTTCGGATTTTGACGTTTCAGAACACGTAGATTACGAAAATATAGGTTTTTCAATTTCGTCAGTCTGTCTGTCTGTCTGTTGGTGCATTAACTAAAAAAACTACTTGACTGAGAGCAGTCAAATTTGGTGGGTAGTGGACGCTACTGTCAGTGAAGAAATGGTTAAACTTTCACTGGAAAATATACAGGGTGGACCGTCCCAAGGGAAAAAATAATGAAAAAATTTTTTTTGCTCAAATTTAAAATTTCCACCTTTCATGACACGCTAAACATAATTCTGAAAAACACCAACATTTTTGAAAAATTTTTTACCACCAAAATAGATGGAATTTTTTTTTTATTTGCTCAAATTTGAGAATATCTACGTTTCATGACATTCTAAACCTATTTCAGAAGAAATACATCTTGAAAATTTTTTAACCAACATTTTTGAAAAATTTTAAAAAAATGAAATTTTTTTTAACCACCACTATATTTCCACTCCATTACGTAAATGTGGGATTGTAAATGTGACAGATGGCAAAATATCTGGCATATGCACCTATTATACTTTTATTGAAAAATGTACAGGGTGGTCATTTCAAGAAATAATTCAGTCGTGTTTGTCATTTGTAAAGGTATTTGCGCAAGCCTTCCATATTTGGCACTTGTTATTTAGTATTGCTGTTGGGTGAGCACTCTGTATATTTTTTTGACAAAAAGTTATCAGGTTTTCTTTGTAATAATAGCAATAACTATATTCCGATTATTATTTCCAATGTCATTTCATAATTAATAATTTTTTAGAGTGACCGTCATGCACAAATAACTAGGGAAGTTCTGTGTAAATACCTTCACCGATTTTTTTAAATGTTTTTTTTCTTTTCTTTCTTTGGTCAAAAAATAAATCCGTCAGACCGTCAGTTTTGTTTTGTTTTATTTATAATTAAAAAGACACAACAACACTACCTACAGGAAATAATACAATAACCAAATAAAACATAAAAGCCGTCCGACGCGCACGCTCTCTAAAACTTCGGAGCACCAAATTTAATATTTTTAAAACTTATTTTTATTTCCACGGATCCGGGAAATCCCGACAGTTATTTCCCGGGAACAGGAACGATAAAAAGTGACATAATTCCCGGGAAATCCCGTCCCGGGATTCCCGGGACAGAAACACTACCTAGAGCACTTATTTCTAGCCCGCCTATCAAATGTTTTATGTATTTATACGTCAAGTTGTTCTTAACCGGCTAAACGCAACTGTCAGACGTCAGTTCGTTTTCTTTGTGAATCATGTGACTCTTGAATGACCTGTGCACATGCGCTATAAAGAACTGAGATCTGGAGGCTAGCCTCATACTTGGCTATTCCAAGTGTTGCTATTTTACACAGCGCACAGTGGGGCATATTCACGGAAAAGCTGGCCAAAACCCTAAACTTTAAAATCGGCAATTCAAGTCTTTTGACCCATAAGTCATTGAGGCAGACTACCTGACTACTAATTACCGTTAGTTTATAGGAGACAGGGTGGCTACATTCCGATCCCCTTTAGTGGTCAGTTGAGTGTTGTTGAAGTAACAGTTTCTCTTCGATTATTTTCATATATTTACTTTTAAAAACAAACAGACTTTAAAGTGCCCTAATAAAATGAATCCTATACCTGGAGGTAAGTACTATATTATACTAAAATTTTATGTATAGGCACATAATTTATTGGTAAACATTTAAAAGTTTAATACAACCATCGCGACAAGTGGCATTTTTTTGTGATATAATTTTTTTCTTGGACCAAAAGTTACCTTCCGGGCATTTCCGGGCAAAAAGGTTTATACAGCCTGTTAGTACAATACTTCAGCTATTTGACTGCGAAAGAAAACATCCCCCAGATACACACATGTTAGTGAAGAAAATTATAATGTGCGTTGTGACCGTATAATTTTACTATAACATCCGTTCTCCTTTATTCCTAATAGTGTTTTTTTTTTATAGGTTCCAAGGAGGACAATATTATTTTAAATAAAAGAACATTATTGGACGTTATGTTGTCGTCTTCTTCACACAAATTTGAGGACAGATGTGAGCACTTGTTGGCGCATGTATCGAAAGTTTCTAATTCAAGAAAATGCTCACGCGAAAAGACCTTAGAAGACGTTTTTAATCGACTTTTGTTTTATTCGGATCCTTACATATCAAGTATTCGAAAACTTCCAAGGAGAAAAGCAAAACCATTCAACAAAGAAGTTTTGGCCTTGCTATTACCTGCTGAAACTGGAATAAGTACAGCAAGCAAAGAGGATTCTGAGGAAGACACGGCTAGTGACTCTGAAGAAGATTCTGAAAGCTCTGAAGAATATCTTTCAGATTAAGATTTCTTCATAGTTTGCAGGATCCCTGTCAATTTTTTTTATATAAATATTAACACCTATATGTTAATGTAGAGATTTCAAGTGCCTAAATATAAATTTATAAGTTTTATAAAATAGATTTTTTTTTAATCGTCAGACATTTAACAAGTATTATGCAATCTATAAGAGCACGAAGTTTTAGAATTTTACTCAGTTCTTTCGATTTCAATGTCTTAAAAACCACCCTATTTTATCACAGGAATTTTTCCACTATTATTTCATTAATTTGCGAGTCGAATTCTATGAGAATCCGAAATTTCAGAATTTTACTAAGTTCTTTTGATTTCCACCCCCTTGAAACAACCCTATTTCATCAAAAAGATTTTTTCCCTATTTTTTGTTAATTAGATGGTTAAATTCTATAAGAATCCAAAGTTTCAGAATTTTACTATTTTTTTTTATTTCCACCCCCTAAAAACAACCCTATTTTATCAAAGGAATTTTTTCACTATTTTTATCGTAATGACAAGTTCATTATGTACCAGTTTTATGACTTTTAAAGTTTTGGCCAACTTTTCGGGTATTTCGCCCCACTGTGCAGCGCAAAGAAATTCAAGGTCATTCATGTTATAAGTAAATGCGGTAAAGTTGGAAGCTATTTCGTATTAGTCTCCAGCGAACCGCAGTGTTCATTCAGTAAAAGACCGGCCGACCGGGAAATATGCATACAAAGACTATCCGGACTGTAACGTTATAGGTATGTTTGTGGAAAGGAAATGCAAAAATGTTATATATAAACTGAAAATTAATTAATGAATAATAAACAATAAAAAATATTGAAAATTGAGATATATCTAATAGAAATTTCTTAAGATATTACTTTTGAAGATATGGTGGTTCTTCCAAGGGGAGGCTCAGCCTCCCCTGCCTCCCCTGACGACCCGCCACTGGTAAGAACTACTAAAATTTTATTGTGAGTATATATACAAGTAAATCGGACCTAAACAACTAATTCCATAGGATTTTGACGCGCTGAACACAATGCCGTTACCCGTTTTGCTGTATAAGGTCAGATCGCTTTTTTCTTAATTAGTATAATTTTAGTTATAGTTTATCTAAAGTCAGTTTGAAAATCATAAAAAAAGACCAACGGAGGAATAGTTGATAATACGAGCGATGTTGTGAGCTCCGACCGACAGTTTTTAGAATCACTTTTTAATTATTGTAAGTATTGTTTTATGTCTTTATATTAATTGGTAAGCGTGATGTAAATTATTTATTAATAATATATTATTTATTTAATAAATAATGTTAGCTTAATGAACAACTCCATAAATGATTCAATAAAAGTAAATAAATATCAGTTAACCCACGGCTATGCTACCGGAAATATTAAGAATGAACCAAGAGCTTATAAGGGACTTGTAATGGTGATCCAGGTAAACATGTAAACAATGGACTACTATCGTTTGAGATAAGCGCCTAACATATCCGGTTAACTATATTCGTATACGGATATCGTTTGCAGTATTCAAGTACACGGTCTCGGGTATGTTATTCTATCACAAACAGGCTTTGCAATGATTTATCCTAGTCGCAACGCTTTAGACTGAATTTATAAATTGACAATAGAAATACTATACATTGGTGTAGAGTAGAATTTTAGAATAATTTTCAAGTCGAGCTAGTAGATTTTAACCAATCTAATAGTAGATTTATTTAAAAAAGTGGTCACACTGTTTATTTTGCGTATAATTTAAAAGATATGTTGTCTTCAGACAGTACGCTTACATTTTGCAATATTTTGATTATATCTCTAATGAAAAATCCAGTTGAAAAATTACGGAACTCTTATATGCGCTTGATTTATAATATTCCATACCGATATCATATTATCACTTTATTTACATGAAATATTAAAATGGAAAATCGTAGATTGTTACATATATGTACTTGCATTTGGAGAATATTAAGTACAAGTGAACCAAATTATTTGTGTACAAAATAGGTTACCCAAGTTCATCATCATAATGCCATATAGACTGCCAATTTTTTTGAAAAACAGCATAACTTGCAATTTTTCAAAAATCATTTTTACAGTATCTTCTCGTTTATAAAATGAACTTGACAGCAGGGTTCGCAAAAATTGTGTTTTTTTTTATTTTTAATGAAAAAACACGTTTTTTTTATTTAAAACAATTCAATGTGTTTTAGACATGGCTTTTTAATTGTTGAAAAAAAAAAACATGTTTTAAACAATAAAAAATATGTTTTTAAACTTAAATTTATACGGGCGCGTCGACCCAATACATTGTTTATTCTATAAACTATGCCCATATTGCATAATAAGAAGACGAGGACGATACTTGACAACGGCTCGGCCAATTTGGTGTAATAAATACGTCAAGTTGTCAATAGTGCAATAATTTTTTTGGTGATTGGTTATTGACTACACAGGCACATAAAAAAAAGTAGAGTTGGAGAAGGCAGACCTAAGTATTCCCATGAATTTTGACCTGCTGAACACGAATCCGATGTCCGTTTTGCCCGATTGGCTCTTGCATTCTTCCTAACCTCAAAAAACACCGTAAGAATGCTCGAAAAAATGAAAATCTGAAAAAATGGGGTACATAGGACGGCAATAGAAACCGAATGACGCAAACCAGACATCCCTGCGGTCCTTCGTTTTCGAGATAGAGCAGCTCAAAGTCACCGGAAGGACAAAAATTGTCTTGTTCGCAATTCTCGAGGCTCTATATCGGAAACCAAAAAAGCTATAGAATGCTAGTTTGCGCCATTCGATTTCTCTCGCCATTCTACGTACCTCTGAAATTTTTCAGATTTTTAGCTACACTCTCATTTTCTCGGGCATTCTTACGGTGTTTTTTTTGAGGTTAGGAAAAATACAACAGCCAATCGGGCAAAACGGACATCGGATTCGTGTTCAGCAGGTCAAAATGCATGGGAATACATAGGTCTACCTTCCCGCACTCGACTTTTTTTTGCTATTAAACGCTTTAAAATGAACACTTAAGAAAATAAATAATAACGGTATATCTTCTATATAATAGTAATATGCTTCGTTCGTTGTACTTATACTACCATATTATTATAACTAGTTGTATTGCATTACATAAAAGTTCATATTTTTTTACTTTATTATTATTTTTTTTTACCTTATCAAATACAACAATGTTCCGAAAATTGTCCATCAAACACACTGAAAAAACGCATTGAAAAAAATCATGTTTAAAACAGGTTACTGTGTTTTAAACACTTAAAAAACACTTGTTTAAAACGTTTTGTTTTAAAACTGCCAACCCTGCTTGACAGTGGTAGTAACCATTTTTCCTATAATAAATTCATAAGCTCCATCCAAATATATTATTTAAACAAAATGACTACCTTACTTGTATGCTACGGAAGACTATCGCAACTTGAACGTAAATGTATGTACTTGCATGTTCTTTTTTGTAAAATTATTGCAAAATGTATAGTAGAGTACTTGTTTTTTCTGTATGTATGTGAGGCAAATTGAGGATTGGCTGTATATGCCGAATTTGTACCTTTTTACTATCAATATGTACTGAGAAATAAATTATTGTTATTAATTGAAAATAGCCCATTTTACAATTTGCTTTTGGCTTTATTTGCCAGTATAACGATCGAGGTTATTTCACAAGTAATTTTTTGTCTTTAAGAAAGTTGATGGCAAATTGCAGACTGCTAGCCAAAGATTGATGTCATCGGCTTATTACGACAAGCCGAATAACAACTTTTTCGAAAGACCTTGTAGGTATATACATGTGATAATAAAATTCAAATTATCAGTAATCACTTTATTAATCTTAATCCTGCTATTAGGTTCATTATGATATTTTTTTTATCTTATTTTCAATATAAAATAGCAATAAAAAAATTCCATAAAGTGAATACGTAAAAAAAAAATCATTCAGATGCCTCATGAATTGATACTTAATTATTTCCATAATAATTAAACTGTATGTGGCCTACGTCATACGATGATTATTCGTAAATATTTTACTTCATATTGCACTGTAAATAAGGTTATTAATGGGGGTCAGATTTAATAGAATGTAATCTTGGCACGAGATAAATTATATTGCACAGTATCGGTTAGATGAACATTTTGGTACATTTAGAACTAGACATTGGCAAAACTTAAAACAAAATAAATATTGCGTTGATGACGTTCCCAAACTGAAATTAAAAATATGAAATTAATTACTTATCCATAAAATTTATATTATTTAAGAGAGACAATGCTTGTATGCAGGAATGTTGGCAGTTATCAGATCATCAATACGCTCTAAAATCAAAATCTACATTTGTCTGAATAAAGAGGATGGGGCTCTACAATTTATAAGGGAATCTGAACCACCTTTAGGGATAATTTATAATAACAAATTATTTCAGAGCACGCGTCCTCTAGTTAAAACGTAATCATTACAAAGTAGCTTATTCCTCGACTACGCTCGCGTGAATCTTTCTTATTTTCCACTTTCCCATCGTCTGTCTGTATCTCTGAATTTGAATTTGGAGGTTGTCTAATTTATGCGGTGTGTTTTATCTTTCCCACTTTCCCACCATCTTATTTTCCCATTGTCTTCGTGTATCTCGTGATCACTCTCCCCTATTTTCCCACAATCTTCTCTGTCCCTCGCACATCTTCCCACCGTACTTCAAATTTCCCTATCTTCCCACCTATGCTTTAAGTTGAAAAGATATCCAAACATGCATAAAATGTTATCAAAATTGAATTAAATTATAGTGACAAACATTCAGACAGACAAACAAATAGAAATACTGAGAGTACATCTTGACTAAGGCACATGGGATCATAATCTATATATAAGTTCGAGAGAATGTATTTCCAATAAATAATTTGAATGGAAAACGTCATTTTAAATCAGGGTTGGCACAAAAGCCCACCATTAAAAAAACCGGTGGGTAAAATGGGTGCTTTCTTGTGGGTTTTTGATTTTAGAAGAACCTATCTGTATTTTTATTTGATTTTCGGTTTTTTGCAGGAAAAAAAGCAATTATTATAAAAAATTATATTTTTGCCTCTCAAATCAAATACTTGAACTAAACAATCACAAAAATATAACGTGTCAATATATTAGTAAACAACAAAACAAGTAAATAATGTTTAAAAGTGAATTATGTATTATTTGTATGCTTAGAATTTTGATGTGCTAACATAACCAGAAGTCAGGTTATCGAAAGAATGCAAAGATTTCATTAATGTTTTTTATATATTGTTTTTCTTTTAGTTCTCATAGATAGTTTTTTTCCACTGTTTGCAAAATCCTATTGTCGCAAATCTACCCTTTTTAGGGGTGTAGAACCTATTCTTGAGTATTATATGCGACGTCCACAGGTATCTCCCGTACTGTCCGGTTACCCGGAGTCCTATCGGCGATACCCATGAAGCCACTTTAACTCGCTTGGCATACGAGAGGGTTTAAACTAATTATTGAATGAATACTCTATTAAATAAAACATAGAGGTAGAAAACAAAGTACAAGTTTATTAAATTGAATTAATACAAAAAAGAGAGAGTACTTACATTTTGTTACAACCCCTGGGGACGGACCATCCTGGGGAAGAAGTTGGGCCCACGCAGTACCCCGCGGACTTTCTACTTTCGAACTCAAAACCCAACTGACTTTTTTACCGCGCGAGGTATTGTTATTAATTTAATTGACACAGCACTTTTTCCCTGGCGACAACGTAGTGCGGTGAACCTGCTTCCAGCTAAATCAGCTTTTTCGAAACAAAGTAAAATGCAAAGAAATACGTTAAGTCGATCTCATGTCTCAAATCATATCCGTTACCACACATGGTGTACCAGGTGTCCAAATAAATTTCAAGTACTGCGTGACACTATAAATATGTTTCACAGTCCAGATGATGTCACGTGCTATCCTGTTGAAGCAACGCCGAAAAAAAGGTGGAAAATTAGGCGGGAAATTTGAATTTTACAAAACCCAGAATAAACCTCAATTACCCACAGTTGCCCAGGAAATCCCACCAAAAACCCACCTAAATACCCAGTGAGTCATCTTTTTCTAAAGTGGGTTTTTGCACAATCCTATTTTACATTTTTCTTATACTCCTAGAGGAGGCTGGAACATTTGGAGTAACGCTGTCTCTGAAGGAGTAATTTCCATAAAGACCAAAAGATGACTAGCGTTTCGCTAACCACGTTAGCATCATCGGGAGATGATTAAAACTAATGTACAACTAAGATTAAGCCTGTATTTATACTAAGAAATTATCATGGTTGAACGAATTCAACCAATCGTGTTATCCCTACCTAAAACTCTGTCACCCCTACCTAAAACTCTGCCACGGTTCAACCGTGACCGAGCAACCAATAAAGTGAACTATTTGGAATTGGTTCTTTGTCACCATTCTTACTATTTTAACATGTTTCAATTTCTAAGCTTTCAAATTTCAATTGAAATCGTGACTGAGTGGTAGGAATGACATGGTTGGCTGGATTCGCTTAACCATGACAATTTTTTGTATAAATACAGGTTTGTTCATAGTTGTACTTTAGTTTCAGTCATCTCCCGATGATGCGTGGTTAACGAACGCGTGTTGAGTGCTATATTCAAGAGTTTTGGTGTATGGAAACTTTTTTTCTCGTGCCTTTGTCGAAAAAATACATGGATAACGAGAAATTTACCACTTTTAACTAATACATATATAGAATGACCCAGACCCAGAGTTAAACCGCCAAACGTTTAGGATCAATTTTTCAGGTGAAAATAAGTCTTTTTTCCTCTATATTTTTTTTCCAAAAATGCACCCCTGCGAGCTAGATCAAGAAGGAAAAAAGAGAAAAATGCGTCTGGGTGATTTGAACCGTTGAAGCAACTTTCACCCGCGTTGCGTTGGTATCTGTAGTCGACATACCACTCTCATTTGGGAGCACGGGAATCCTCATGCAGTACGAGACAGCCATTTTCAATATCAATTTTCGTGCAACGTTCGGATGGAATTGTTCAACGATTCACTCCAATTTTCTACCTCCACGCCTAAATGTAAAACAGATGATTCCAATTAGATGGATGTCCAGCCCATTGCACTCTACCAGTCCACCGATAGTTGCACGACTGTTTTCCGATCAAATGGAGCTGTCCCCGTTCTTGGCCTACACACTCCCCGGACAGGACCCCTTTGGACTTTTTTGTATGGGGTTCGATGAAGGACAAGGTTTATGCGGACCCCGTCAACGACGAAGCTGCCCTCCAGGAATGGATTGTTCAAACAGTCCGGAGAAATTATTCAGAAATTACGATTTCTAGGACAGTTTTGGGACTAGCTAAAACTTGGTCTATCCCTTACAAAATTTCCTTTAATATTTTGCCGCAATCGCGAAAAATGTTAATTATTCATATCTCGGCTTCAGAACATCGTAGAACAAATTTTATTTTTTTTTATTTCGTGTTTTTTAAGACGATTAAAATGCCGTTGTTTGCAATAAATTTTACGCAAAATCCACCGAAATATTTACATTTGTTTAAGTTGTAAAATTGTAAAATATTAATTTGATCTTTTGTTATAAGTTTCAATTAAAAAAAAATATATTGCAAAAAAATTAATTAATATTTTGCAACGGATCAAAGCGCATTTTTTAAGAGTAAAAAGATTTACTATTTCTTACATCGTTAACATACGGATTTTACATTTGCTTCTACATTACTTTAAAGTTCGAGGATCGAAAAATTTAATTCTTCGCCATAAAATGTTATTCACAATTAAAATTTGCGTAGGGGAGTTCAAGACGAAGAAATTGACGGGTCAAACGTCTTTCTACGACCTTTACAAGCGAAGATATAAGCAAAAAACTAAATTGCAAAATTATTTTTTTTAAATAACTAGAAGCCACCATTTTGAGTGGTCAACACTATTTTTTTCCGATTTCTCAGGAAATTTTGTAGGAGATAGATTTAATTTTTAGCTAGTCCCAAAACTTTCCTAATTTCCCCAGACTAGGTCCGTAGGTGTGAGCTTTGCATTGAAAATGGTAGCTGTCATTTCGAGCAGTTTTTGTGAATTTTCAAAACTTCACCATTTTGTAATAAAGGCCATGAAATGAGACCAATTTCTCTCTTTTATCCATTTTGCTCGGAGAGGGTGCATTTTTTGAAAAAACTTTATAGATGAGTCTTATTTTAACCTGAAAAAACGATCCTGAACATTTGGTGGTTTAACTCTGGGGGCACCCTGTATATGCAACTTTTACCCTTTTCGCAAAAGCGATAAGGGTAATTTTATTTCCAATAGTTTGGAAAACGTCATATTAAATTTTCATTCTTTTACATATAAAACCCACGTAACAAATTTGTAAGAATTTAAAAAATCGGCCTCCATACATTTTCCTTCATTTACTGTGTTTATAGTACATTGGCTGATATTTCGGTGACACAAAATGGCATTTCCTGAAGCTAGAGGATAAACTAATTTTGAGAGACATAATCACTGACTTTTTCCTAATAGTCCAAGCAAATCGGTAGGTTAAATCGCAAAAATGTGATGGAGGCCGAAGGGGGATCTTTACGGAAAAAGTTGTATTGAGCTGAGATGTAAAAAATACTAGTCCGGAAAAATAATGAAATAGTTTATTTTTGCGTATAAATCGAGAATGATGAGAGACGCGGAAAAAGGTTTCAAATAAAAATTGTAGAGCTTATAATTTTGTTTAAAAAAGGTCATATGCGTTTACAACCTATTTCTGATGCCAATTTCGATATTTCGATATCGACATTAGAGAATCTTCCTGCTGATGCATTTACTTAGTTATGATCATTTAAAAATTTCATGATTTGCTCTTTCCGACGAAACTAATTAAAGTTTCAAATCCACCCCGGTCGTAGCACATCGTGTTAAGCGACGACTTTCTCAGCGGATTTTTCGGTTCAAATCCTGTACGGGTGTTGGCTGATATTTCTTATTTTAAAACTACCTACATCGCATTTATTTCCATGCGATTAACGTTTAAAGACTCTAATAAGGTAGAAATAGTAAATTGTGTCTAAGTTGATGAATTTGTTCACGACTTCAAAGGCCTAAAACACTATTCAGCACCATTAAAAACTTCTACTGTTGAATATAAATAAATTAATAAAAATATTCCATATGTCCAGCCTTATGAGAATGGGTATGTTGTCGAAACCAGTAGCTCTTAGACTATATTGCAGTGGCGTCGAGTGAAATAAGAATCGTAGGAATTATAATAATTTCAAAGTTGGTATGTGTAAAAGATAAAAGAGACTGTAAAGGACTTTTTTTGAGGAAATTTCTCGAAGAAGACAATGTTGAAAAAAAAAATCGCCACGTTTAACCCTGAAAAATCGTGAATTTAAAAATTCAGATGTTTATAACCTTTAATTAAACAAACACAAAGAAACTGTATCTCTGCAAAGAAAGTTTAGATTTTTCTGATTAAAAAAAAAACTAAAAATATATCCTTTTCGATTTTTTACGATTTTTTTAATAGTTCGTTCATCCCCTAAACGTCGCGCGTCGTACAGGTTTTATAGCCAAACCATCAAAAATAGGGTGTAAACCCATGACCTTTTTTAGCAAAATTATAAGTTCTACAATTTTTATCTAAAACCTTTTTTTACATCTCATCGTTCTCGATGTATACGCAAAAATAAACCATTTCATTATTTGTACACCCTTAAGGAAAGGATGGAACTAGGAGTACATTAGACTTTTTTTACATCTCAGCTCAATACAACTTTTCTCGTAAAGATCCCCCTCCGGTCACATTTTTGCGATTTAACCTACCCATGTATCCATTTGCTTGGACTATAAGAGCACACTGTTTTGGCACTGACATTATTTTAGTTTTCAATAACAGTACATTGTCTGGAACTTTTTTTTGTGTCCCAAATTATTTATCCCCAAAAGGGCCAGTCAATGCCTTAGCACGTCCCTGGGACGTCTGAAATGTTTATTTACCTAATTAATATACATGTGAGAGCAACATTATGTAATTTTTAGCGATACTCCAATCTTATCAACTATCTAATACCACACATTCGTTTCAAATAATTACACAATAATTACTCATATTATCATGGCTATAAAATAGTGACAAATGTTAAAAAACAATGTTTATCTTAACAATGTGGAGGGAGTCTTGCGGATAATGTATAATTGTTCATATTTTTTCGCCGCGACTTATTACTTCTCGGTAGTAATTCTCCAAGTACCCAGTGTGAGGTAACATTGGTGATTAGGTTGCGTAACTTAATATCATTTGGTAGTGTTAAATTTTTTTATTCCATTTTAACCGCTAGTGTACTATTGTGGCCTTTCTTAGCATATACATTTGTTTTTTTCTTAGAAGGTAATGTAATATTAATATTACTTAATTATTAGTATGACCACTGCGTAGTATAACTTGTTGCTCCAAGATAATTATTATTTATTAATGCAACCACACTTCATGTATAAATTTTCCAAAGTTTTGTATTTTTAAATCTTGAAAAAATGAATAAGAAGACAAGAAGTTATATAAGCTTTGTTATGTACGTTCTGTAAATATAGTAATTTATACAATATCAAATAGAACTGATCATATTTTCGGAAAATGTGCAATGAAATAGTGACCCCAAAAACTGGCAGAAGTAGCCTGTTTCGAGGCTCTTCAAATATGGACTCAAATTTGGTAATAAATGGTAGGTTGTCATGAGTTATTAATTGAAAGTTTCAAATTGAGCACATATACCTTTCATTGCCGCGATATGAGAGGTTGAAGTTGCCTTATGTACCAATAGCCTAGGCAAAAGAGCCAGAAAATATGTCTGTTTAAAAAAAAAAAAAATGCCAGCTGTAATTTTCAACGGAAATATGTACCTCTCAATATGAATAACTATTGTATCTAAAGTCCAATAGCTCAAAATTACTGCGTCTATGTTTAATTAACAAGTAAAGGTACGGAAAACGAGTTTTTGGCTTGTATGAATTTATCTTTAGATCTTTATTGCAAATTCGGAATGTCTGACTAAAAGTAGACTACTTTTGTCCGAAACATTCTTTCCGAAATTGTCATTTATTTTAGTTGTCCGGCGAAGAAAAATCAGAATTTTAGAGCATTGCGATTTTTTCACTCGAAAAAGTTCCAAAATTTGGACCAAATTTTACCTGCTCCTTGGTACCCAAACTGTTTACTTTTTAACATCTTAAGGAGGGTACTACTGATTTCAAATAAATTATTTGTTAAAGGGCCGTTGCCTCTGTTGCTAGATGTCGTCGTCGTCGTCCCCCCCCCCCAAGTGTCCATTTTTACCTAGTCTTTCCGCGGTCTTTCTCCAAGTAGGTAGAGTTTCATGGACTCAAATATCACACGGCTCTAATACCTGTCTACTCTGAAGGCAAGATCTGTATGAACTAAATCGCAGCACTCTTTTTTTTTTGTTATTCACAACACAACAACACATAACAGGTATAAGTTTTCCATAGACAAGTAACTAATTAGTTCATTAGATTATCAGATAAGTAAACATACTTATTTTTTAAGAAATACTAAGGATAACATCGCATACAATTCAAAATATTTGCTAAGCTTTCATCAATCTAACATCTAATCTACAATCATTTTATTTTATATTTCAGCTTTGAAGATGTTTCTACATACGTAAGATTAATAGTGTTACAATTACAAGTTCTTTTTCAAATGTCAAATTGCCCAGGTATTTATTTATACTATGAGTGGGTAGTTTGTGGATGGTCAATATCTCCTCAACTGTTTGAAATATTAAAAAATGGCATATTACAATTATTATTAACTCTACAGGATGTGTAACGGTCAGGTTTTGTAAGAACACTCAGTACCTTAAATTAGATAAAGCGCGCAACTATTCTATTCATTATTTTAAAATTAAATTATACGCGTTTAAATTTCATCGGCTAGTCATGACAAATGCTTGACCAATAGCGAGTAGCTTGTAGTAAGCGGGCATATTCCTACGCCGAGTCTGGCTAAAAATGAGGCGCTGGAAAGATGGCGTAGAGGCTGGTGGCCGTGTATGGCCCTAAGAATTAAAAGCCGCCATATATTTGTAAATATCTGTATATAGTGATTAATAACTGCGAATAGAATCAGTAAAGTAGTTATTATAGTTTATATGTTCTGTGTTCCATTGCCCATAGCTATAGCAAGGCAATGTTTTCGTCGAATTAGCTGTAAGTACAGACTTTTATATTATGTATACCTCTCGTGATGCTAATGTTCCTGTTTGAAGCCGATTGCGAAAATGCAGAATTATTGACGGTTTTCAATACCTCATTCCACGATTGGCCAGTAATATTCTTTATTGTATCCAGTGTTACCGTACGGTAAAGACTTCTCTTACCCCATGAGAAGAATATAATAGGGCGTGAATAATTTCACGTGAACGTTATGTTTGCGTAACTATATAGCCCTGTTTTTAGACATCTCCCGTGTGTTTTGGGCATAAAAACCTAGTATACGACTACCGAACCAGTCTATATCGAAAATATTAATTGTCGGGCCATTTTTTGTTATTAACTTTACGTACAGTTAGTAATATTTTCATTTTGTGTGTCTTAATTATGTTATCGTAAAAATTCTTTGTTTTACCGCTCTGGCCAGATCGTGTTTAGTTTAATTGTTTACCGTATACGGATTCTTATTGTGTACAGTTTTGCTTTGTATTTTGTTATATGTCAGCTGGATTCTTAATGATTTGTTTATATGATAATTCTTACGAAAGTTTTTGTAAAGTTTACTCACAGCCCTGATGTCAGTTGCTCTGCTTTGTTTGTGTATTTTTTGTAAATCATTAAGGTAAGTTAAATTCGATGATTCGTTTTATTTACCCTCAAGAAATTATCCCGTTTTAGATGACAAGCTAGTACTTGGATTTCAGCAATCAATTACCTGTACGCTGATATCCAATATTGACTCCTTTTCATGACCTCTCCTTTTTCAAAAATCGCGATTTCTCTGGAATGGCTTCAGCAACTCCCACAACATCTTTTTACAAACTGTATAGTATCACAAAGAGGTGGTCCCATATTCTTTTCATCAAGCTATCTCAAGCATTAAGGTAAGCAAAAAATCGGAGAAATACTTTAAGTTATGGCGAAGGCGCAGGTTAAAAATAGTACCTTCTATTACAGAATATTCGAAGTTATAGTGGAGATGCAGGTTGGAGGTACATAGTTATGTATTCTTGAAATAACAATTCAAAATGGTGAATCCAATGTGGTTACCACAATTGCATAACTTTCGTAGATTCACATCAAACTGGATCACTAAACAAGGTGCAAAAAATATTGTCTAAATGTTATTTGTGGCATTATCTTAATTTTTTTTTCTTCAATTCATTTGGGACTTCCTGCCACATGTATGTTTTCTTTCTAAGCGGTGCTAGGGGAATCTACAAAATATATCACAATTAACCAGTATTTTACTGGTAAAAAACCTCTACGCCTGTGACGTTTACGTCAAAGGATCAGTTAAAGGTTGGTTTTTTTAAATAAACAACACAAATAAGTATAAAAACTTGAAATTAAATATTTCGCCGACGTTTCGGAAATCTAATCTGTTTCCTTTTTCAAGGCTTTTTTTTTGAAAAATCTTTTTTGCTGTGTATGGCAAATACACAGCTCTAAGAATGTTTGTTATATTCAATATCCATAGATACTTACTATTTACATAGAACTGTGAGTGCAACAAACAATACGTGGGTGAGTCATCCAGACCTTTTAGTGTAAGATTGGGCGAACATCAAAATTATATCAGAAAAAATGAAATTCAGAGGTCCAAGATCTGCGAACACGCGTGGGAGAACGGACATAGAATAAACTGGGACTCGGCAAAAATTTTAACAAAAGAGGCAGATAGCAAAAAAAGAAAAATTAAAGAATCCGCGATAATATTATTGAATGAGGATAATTGCGTGTCGAATTGTTCCGTAGATGTCTGTACAACTTGGCTGCCAATGTTAAAAGAAGAACTTCACAAACTTAACATTGTATAGAAACTAAAAAACTGTTAACTATATCAACAGTTGTAAATAGTAAGTATCTATGGATATTGAATATAACAAACATTCTTATAGTAGGAGAGCCCAATAGGGGATTTTGGGATTTACTCAAGCGCGGCAGATTAACATATAGGGAATACCTTGCACCCTGTTGAGTACCTCCACCATATCTAAGCCCTCTATATAGGGCCGCGCGTGTAGGGCAGCCGATCAGAATAGTAAAAAAAAAATCCATAGTTGGAAATACTCGAGCGCGTCAGATTAAGGTGTGATGAGTTAATTACATGCTGAAAAGTGTGCGTTTCAATAATCTGACGATTTCAGCATGACGCAAGGGAGTGGGAGGGTCACAAACTTGCAAAAAAAAAACGTCACCTCGACATTCTCGAGCGCGGTCGAATTTTTTTTTGTTTTGAAGGAAATAATTCAAGGATAATGGGAAAAATATAATCTGCCGATTTCCACAAGCCGAAGTAACAAAAATCGTCAATAAAGTTTAGCGCGTGCACCGCAGTGAAGCACGTATTCCCCACTCCGCGCATCTCTCTCCCTTTCACTCTTTCTCTGTCTCTCACTCTCTCGCACCGTTCCCACACGCCAGACATCACGCCATTGGTGATCAATTACCAGAAGTATATGAAGATGTAGTCATAACACCAGATATTCTAGGGGATACTCCAGATTCAGGTACATTTACTTTTCAATACTTTAATAACACGCTTTTCATTGAATAAAAAATATATTGTCAAGTATTATAACAATTTCTTGATACAGATATGCAAGCTGTGGGTGAAATTGATGATCAAATCGAACCAGACTTGCTGTTTGATGATAATTCCACGGATGAAGTTCAAAAAAAAAAATTTTTAACATGTTTATTTTGTTTTATTAATTTTTTGTGAATTCTGTAAAGTTATTACCCATCAATAAAATTATCAAAAAGTTTTAAAATATCGTTATTTATTAACCTCGGCCATATTTTTTTTTACCTGTTATTTATTTATCATTTGTAATTTTATCAGAGAAAGAAATTACCGAAAGTATATATACATATAATATATGTGTTTATATATATTATAATTAAAATAAATAGATTTACGTGTGCAGAAAACAAAATAAAAATTTTCTTTACAAATTTCAACAAAATTTGTAATTTTTTTTTATTTGCATGCTATTTTCCGTGCATTTTATTTGTCACATTCAGTGGTTTAAAAAAATCATAATATTTTTTTTTCAAATCGTCAGATTAAGAAAATCCCTCCAAACAATCGTCAGATTATTGATCAGCACGACCAGGACATCAAGCTAAACCATCTGTATGAAAATTTGACGCGCTCGAGTATTTCAAAATGGCGATTTTTCTTTGAATTTTCAAAAAGCCGCCACGAGCTTGCGCCACATCTGAATGGTCAGTCTTTTGAATTGGAGCTTCGTTCGGGTTCACTTAACATCCCCTCTGAATATCTGACGCGTTCGAGTAAATTTTTATTTTTCCCATTTTTAACACTTCCATACGGCCGCCCCCACCATGCAAACCGGCAGATTAACATACCTCTGTCATCGGGGACACGTGGGGCATATACACTATCAATATCTGACGCGCTCGAGTATTTCCATGTAACCGTTTTTTTTTACATTTTTAAAAACCTGTAGACGCTTCCCCCACCGGTGAAAGGATATACATCATATAACCTTTTTTTCTTTCTACCATCTAATCTTCAAAATCCAGTAGGTCTCCACGACGCTCGAGTAAATCCCCATTTAGCATCGTGGGCTCCCCTACTATTAGAGCTGTGTATTTGCCATACACAGCAAAAAAGATTTTTCAAAAAAAAGCCTTGAAAAAGGAAACAGATTAGATTTCCGAAACGTCGGCGAAATATTTAATTTCAAGTTTTTATACTTATTTGTGTTGTTTATTTAAAAAAACCAACCTTTAACTGATCCTTTGACGTAAACGTCACAGGCGTAGAGGTTTTTTACCAGTAAAATACTGGTTAATTGTGATATATTTTGTAGATTCCCCTAGCACCGCTTAGAAAGAAAACATACATGTGGCAGGAAGTCCCAAAGAATTGAAGAAGAAAAAAAAAAAAGGTGCAAAAAAGTGTATTCGAAAAAAATTTGCGAATAAATCTAACAAATAATCCGACCTCAAAATCGATATTAGGTGATAAAGTTCAATTAGCCGAATGACGCGCGACGTCACAGTGGGATAAAAATGCAGTGTTCCACCCGAATCAACTTATAGATCATGAAATTAAAGATTTTAGGAAGCTTTTTTAATATGTTATGAAATTCTCTATTAATCCCTCTAGCCGGACTTTCGATTTTCATTCCCAATTTTTTATAATTTTCATCTAAAAACGTATTTCTTCTAGAAATATGGGGGTTTCCAATGAAAGTCTGTGTCAAAGTCATAAAATTAATATTTTCGATTTTTTAAATTTTTTTATTAATTTTTTTAAATTTTAAATTTTCATTTTCCATATAAGTAAATGATCTGTCAAATTATATTTTCCATTTTCTTTTTTTATTGCTGACAGCTGCCAAATTAACTGTCAAATATAATAGCTTTAAAGTGTATCTTCTGTTATATAGAAAATAATGTAAAATTTTAAAGAAAATAAATATAGGACTTTCTAGTTACGTAATTGATACTAATCTTTAAATTTGACAGCTGTCAAAATATCAGTCAACTTACTTAAAATGTCATGTATTAAGTTTTTTGAAAGTTACCGTTAAATAGATAGGTATTTCTATAGCGTTTGGAGATACTTGATAGGAAATTAATGTCTAATATGTTAATTCGTTGGCAGCTGTCAAAATTTCTGCCAAAATTAAAAAAGTGATTTACTCCGGTTTTTTTGAGGAGACCGGTTTTCTTAGTGTTTTTAAACTTATTAAACCTTTCTTTTTTATTTTATTCAAATGGAATTTTAAAAAATAATTAGAAAATTACTTTTTCAAAACATTTTCAAGCCTGCCATATTATTATTTACAAAAAATAATATTTGTTACGGATAATTCTACTAATGGTTGTAATTAAAGTACTAACTGAATAATGATAATTCTATTTTTAAAATAAGAACTCAAAAATACCACTTGACATTAAAAAAAATGTAAACAACGCAAACTGATCATAAAAATACAATAAAAAAATAAAATAAATGAACTTCAACTGCGTAATACAGAATTAACTAATATTTTGTCATTGCTCCATTAGCGTCTAAAACTGCCTGAAGTCTTGCAGGCATGGACAAAATCAGATTTCTTGCGAAAAGTTCTCCCAAGCGTCTTCAATTATCCTTTCCAATTCTTGGGCATTGTTTGGATGATTATTTAATTTTCTTATGTGTTTCACCATTAGTCCCCAAACATTTTCAATTGGATTTAAATCCGGACTTTTAGATGGCCACGGTAACAACTCTATGTTTTTGTTAAGAAACCATTGCCTGACACGATGGGCCGTATGTATGGAGCAGTTGTCTTGTTGGAAAATAAAATTGTTTTCCGGAAACACCTCTATTACTGACGGGAACATAATATTGTCTAATATTTCAATATATTTAATGGAATTGAGATGACCACCACTGTTCCAACACACACCTAACCCATTTAGGCTCATCCAAGCCCAGACATTGACTGAAAACCTTCCTGATATTTGTGGATCGAAAGTATATTTTTCGTCGTATCTAGTGGAAGGAGGCCTATATACGCGAACATGTCCATCGTTACAGGAATTAAAAACCTTTTCATCAGAAAAGACAACTTGGCCCCAGAAGTTTTCATCATTGATTATATAGTTGAGTGCAAAAATAATCCTATCCTGCTTCTTTTCCTCTGAAAGTTTGTATTTTTTAGCCGCTGAACAACTCTTCAAGTCGCTTTGTAGTTTTATTCTTCTGCAAGCAGTAGGTACCGAAGCAGGGAAATTTGTCTCAGAAATTGCATTTACTGCAGTTTAAAAAGGGTTTTCTCTTAGGTAATTTATAAGATTTTCATCTTCTTGATTATTGCTCTTTCTGGACCTACCGGAACCAACTTTACGGGATACTGTTTGGTTGGTTTCCCATTGTTTTTTAACACTCATTATCGTGGTTTTACTCACATTGTATTCTGCAGCAAGTCTTCTTATGGACCAACCATTTTCAATTTAGGAAACAATTCGAAAATTTTGAATATCTGTTAGATGTCTAACCATTTTTAATAATGACGCCACTGATTAACGTCAAAATGACATTTGTAAAATTATTAATATCAATCAAAAAACGAATGATTTACATAACTAAAAGAAAGTGTACCGTTTTTTTTTAAATCTAGTGTACCTCCAACCTGCATCTCCACTATAACTTAGAATATTCTGTAATAGAAAGTACTTTTTCGAACCTGCGCCTTCGCCATAACTTAGAATATTTAAAGCACTTCTCCGATTTTTTGCTTACCTTAATGCTAGACACAGCTTGATGAAAAAAATATGGGACCACATCCTTGTCATATTATACAGTTTGTAAAAAGATGTTGTAGGAGTTGCTGAAGCCATTCCAGAGAAATCGCGATTTTTGAAAAAGGAGAGGTCACGAAAAGGAGTCAATATGGATATCAGCGTATAGGTAATTGATTGCTGAAATCCAAGTGCAAGCTTGTCATCCTGTAGATTTAATAATAATTGTAATATGCCATTTTTTAATATTTCAAAGAGTTGAGGAGATAGTGACCGTCCACACGCTACCGACTCATAGTATAAATAAATATCTAGAAATTTGAAATTTGAAATAGAACTTGCAATTGTGACACTATTAATCTTACCTATGTAGGAACATCTTCAAAACTGAAATATAAAATATGATTGTAGATTAGATACTAGATTGATGAAAGCTTCCCAATGAACAATTTTTGTTTTGTAAAGGTACTCTGAATATCACCATCACCGAATTATAAAAACTTTAGTAATGACTATTTTCCATGAAAACTTTTCAATTACCACTTTATACCACTTAAAGAGCTTAAATGGCGCGCTCAATAAGGGTCCCCATTACCTATTTCCAAGTTTTATAATAAGAAGTGATAGAAATGTAACTGTTACTCTTATAAACTTCCTTATAAACTTTAAATACAGAACCTCTCCTTCTCGCTCTTTCTGTCACCACAAACCTCTTTCTCTTTCTTTAGTTGATGATGATGAAATTATTACATCTTTCTTTCTAACAGTATGGAGACTTTTACTCTGTATATGAAATATACGTACTTCAATTAGAAATATATTATACTTGACTTTTATGGCAAATATGCCTCTGAAATTTTCATGCAAATGCATCTTTACTGTAAAATTGACATTTGTACCTCGAAAAAATAAAGGCGCCGCCGAAATTATACATATTTAAAAATTTTAACTAAAAAACTTTTTTTTAAATTTCTCACAACATTCGATTATTTATAAAAAACTGCACTTTTAACTTATGGTACATATTTATATTTATATAAAATGTAGTATCAGCTGGGTATGTTAAATATTCAACCTGTTTTTCAACAGTTTTCTTAAAAGTATCAATATGGCGTCCACTGACAGGATCGAAAATAAGGCATCCATATTGAAATTACCAAAAGGACACTATAAATCTGAAAAGAAACTTCTGGGATTCTTATAGAACTTCTGTGCCTCTATATAACCAAGACTATGTGGTTGGATTTTTCCCTGAACATTTCAGGGGTGGACTTGAATAAATTTATCAATATCTAATAAAATTTGTCAAAATTCCATTAATTTATTAAAGCGTTTCCACAAAAATATGTAACGTCAGCGGTCCTGCTTCCTGCTACAAATACAACTTTATGGATTGGTAATACTCATTAAAATGGCAAAAAAATCGTCGACCTTTTTCTGGACGCTCACAAACAGAAGGGCAGATATGCTGCAATTTCAAATGCTATTAAAGTGTGTGTTCATTTATAGACTGATGTCCAGGTTTACTTACTTACCTATAGGTATTTACATATAGTAAAGACAGTGGTTAGGTGTAATTTTAAAGTGTAGCTTTTAGATTGCGTTAGTACCTGGTTATTTTAGATATTTATTGTTATTAAGTTTTGTGATTATTTCATCGTTATACTTATCGCGATCATTACTTTGGGGTAAAAGCAAATTAAATATAATTAAATATAGCAGTAGAACGAAATCCGACCCTGCAATGACCATGAATATTCAGATTCTGAACGCTAATTATAAGTTGATTCCAACCTGTAAAAATCAACAATATTAAAAAATGTGTATACTACATGAGAGTTTATGAATGGCACACTGATTCTAGTTTAGAAATGAGAATAAAAACATTAAAAATGAGAATAAACTTAAACAATAACGTAGAATTTGCGGTTATGTTAACAATTATTGTTGTTATTGTGAGACGAGGAAGTTTTATATTCATCAGAGCCAACCCTTATATAGGAATTGAAAACTAGTAGTTTTATAAATTTGTGACTACAACTTCTATAAAAACTCTTTATATAAATTATAGTAATAGTTACTAAAAGTTGTATAAGTCTGTGATGGCAATGTTTCCGTAGCCGTTTTATAAAACCTAAGGTTTTAAAACTTTTAGTCATTTTACATACCTATTAAGCAACTTCGCAACTCTTTAGTAATCTTATAAACCACTTTTATAAACTCACAATCTTAATAAACCACTTATAAAAAATAACAGTTACTTTAAGTGAGCAAAATTGTTCATTGGGTTAGCAAATATTTTGAATTGTATGCGATGTTATCCTTAGTATTTTTTTTTAATAAGTGTGTTTACTTATCTGATAATCTAATAAACTAATTATTTACTTGTCTATGGAAAACTTATACCTGTTATGAATATCTACGCCATATTTTGTACCTTGTGCTGTGAATAACAAAAAAAAAAGAATGCTGCGAATTAGTTCATACAGATCTTTTCTTCAGAGTAGACACGTATTAGAGCCGTACGATATTTAAGTCCATGAAACTCTACCTACTTGGAGAAAGACCGCGGAACGAGGAGGTAAAAATGAACACTTTGGGGGAAGAGGGATGTCCGACAGCCAGCAACAGAGACCACGGCCCTTTAAAAAATAATTTAAAATCAGTAGTACCCTCCTTAGATGTTAAAAAGTAAACAGTTTGGGTACCAACGAGCAGGTAAAATTTGGTCCAAATTCCTCTTCTTCTTTTTCGAGTGGAAAAATCGCAATGTTCTAAAATTTTTATTTTTCCCCACCGGATAACTAAAATAAATGACAATTTCAGAAAAAATGTTTCGAACAAAGGTAGTCTATTTGTAGGGAACTGTGTGGATGCCAATGTTAGAATGAGACTTGTCAAATAAGAAATTAGACAAATTCAGTTTAGGATTATAATTTGCTAGCATAACCAGAATTTAGGTTATCGAAAGAATGCAAAGATTTCATTAATATCTTTACACATAGTTTTTCTTTTAGTTGTCACAGATAATTATTTTTTTCTGCTGTTTGCAAAATCCTAAGAATATGTTTCGATACAATTATAAGCAAACAAATAATAATTTACTTTTAAACATGCATAGAGTATATAGTCAAACTTGTTCATAGAAATTGTCTTGGTTTTGCACGAAACATCTTTATGAGTGGCTTTATGTCTCTCTGATGAGCTCCAGAATAAGGGCGAAAAACGTTTTAAAGGCTAAGCATTACAAGAAACAGAATGATACATTTCATGAAAATGTAGTCCATTAGAATGATTTTTTTTTAAGACAAGGTAGGTAAATAAATTCATTTTAGGCCTCATGTTCTCATTTTTAACTGAATCTTCATGGCTGTTAGGTAGATACTAGTTTAATCTGCATGGCCGTAGAGGACTGTGTGGGTGCTAGTGTTAGAATGAGAATTTTCAAATAAGAAATTAGACAAATTCATTTTAGGATTTTGCAAAATCCTATAGAGAATATGTTTCAATTTGAAACGGTGTAGTAAAAATTTTGAATTAAATCCGTGTGGTAGAAAACTACTTATATTTAAACAAATGGATGTTCAAAATTGTGTTTTTTCGCAGTTTTTCTTAAATTCTCTGTTGTAATCTCATTCGCAACGAGGCAGAAGCAAAGGCGAAATTATGAAGAAAAGTAGATTTGCCCGAATATAACATTTAAGAGAGGCCATTCTTAAACAGTTGATGATAACGTGAGCACATATTTGAGCGAACCTTTAGGAGAATGTTATTGCCCTTGTAGAGGTAAACCAGCAAGCCTCCTTTCAAGATCAAATGTTTATAATAATGTATAACAACAATTGCAAAGTCGTTGAGTGATGACAGGTAATAAAATTATATTTAATTCTTTAAGGCCATTTTTTCTAATTTTTATAAAAAGAAATGAAATTTACTCATCAATATTTTGCCCATAAATAAAAATTGCTATACAGGGTGTAATTAGTTTCATATCATTAAAAAAAACTGGTGATAGGGAACGACACGACAAACAAACAAAACCTTATATAACATGGGGTCTAAAGCTCATAGTTTTGGAGAAAAAAAATAAACAAAAATTTCGCAAATTTTCAATAAAATTTTTTGAGAACTGCTGGAATATTGAGGTAGGTTTAGATCTAGATCTGATCTGAAGAAAACTATACTGTAACTCCCCCTTGTGCAATATTTTAGTTACTGTCGGTGTTTCGTTATGTACACACGTCCAACTCGCCGTTCGTTGTTTTTGTTATTTTTGAATTTCGCGTCATTGTGTATTTATAGTTAAGATTTATTTTATAGACTTACCGTTCAAGTTGTCAAATTCTTGATTACGTACAGACGCAACTTACTTGTTCGTTCTTTTTGTATTCCTTTTTGGCTTTTGTACCAAGTTTTTATTTTATTTTTCTTTATTGACAACGTTAGTTGATAGTTTAGTGTTGAACGAAGTGCATATGTATTTAATTCGACGTACCGAACCGTGTATTGATACAGATGCAAAGATTTTGAATCATTTAAGTAGGTAGTAAGCTTTTAACCCAGGACACTGATTTATATTACAAATGTTAATAAACCACATTTAAATTTTCTGAATTATCCATTATAATCCAATATTTTGTTCCAAATTAAAAAACGCACGTAAAGAAATGCTCTGTTTAAACCTCTATGGCCATTATTTGCTTGCAATTGTGCACGAAGAGAGAACGAATTATTTACCTCTTTATACTTGCCTCAGTTCAGTTAAGGCGGTACATCAAAGGCGGTCGATGATTCTTTGACACCGCGTGTGCCGGCGAGCACTTTGTTATGACAATTTAAAAGTTGTATGATTGGGAAGTACAAGTCCATCGACCAAGAAAAGCAGTGGTTCTCAATAGTTGTCTACCATAATATTAAATATGTTAACCTAGATCAGTGTTTTTCAAATTGCCCCTAGAGGGAAAAGTCAAAGGTTTTTTGTTTGTCTAGTCGGTCCCCATTACCAGTTTTTTTAATGACCTGAAACTGATTACAACCTGTATATTAAAATTATAAACAAAATAATTATTGGTATATATTAAAATTATCCACAGAATAACGAATAGTAAACAAAACAGTCTTATTATATCTACACCAGTTGGAGCCGAGATATGAAATTTTTGCGTAATGGCCCTTTGTAAACTAAGTGACATAATGGCTTGAAATTAGTACTGAACATTTCCTAATGTTTAAACTCTGTTGAACATATTACAATTTTTTTTAGTCACATAAACTTTTGGAAAATTATCGAGTTGAAGTTACTCGCCAGTGTAACGAAACGGAAATATCGCGCACGGCCTACTCCCGTAGGTACTTTAAGACACTCGATTATTTTCACAGCATAATTAAAACATGATCGTCGCCCTTCAGCTGAAAAATATCACGATGTCTTTTTCCTTTTCAAATAATTCTGTTCTCTTATAGATTTTAGTTTTACTGATAAATTATTTATTTCAACAATACTATGGAGATTTCAAACTAAAAATTTAATTTCCGTTTTTCCCAATCGCTCGTTTAGCTAACTAAAAATGTTAAATAAAGTTAAGTGCCCTACATGTATCAGGTTCTGTAAAAGTATATACATTGTGTAAATATGGACCGAAAACTACCTCCTATAATATAGCCCCAATCAATTTGCAATCGAATTAGAAGTTTGTTGTATGAATTTGATATTAGTACATCGTCAATGTCATAAACAAGTATGACCTTCACCTTTGAAGCGGCACAAACAGGAATGATTAGATATAGAGCACGTAACATGCATTTTCGAAGGTATATTACTAGAACGTAATTAATGTTCGTATGATCGCATCATATAATTGAATTTTAAATTTCCAATATATAATAAACAAAACATGTATTTCTAAAAATTATATGATTGCTGAAGTTGTTAAAGAAAATGTTTTCTGAAATTAATAGAAATTATCTATATGCAATTAAGTAATAATGTGACTAATGTGAGAACTATTATGAAAAATATAATTGATGCACATTCTATAGGATACTCTTCGCAGTTTTTTTGCAAATAATGTTAGTTTTAAATAGTTTTTGTTTAATTACAAAACAGGAAAAAATAGATATTTTTAAAACTAAAAAAATGTATCTCTTTTATTGATTTATCGATTTTGTTCAAAAACAATAGGGTTCTTCTTCTAGTTAACACTAATTTACTGTCTAAATTTCTATACAATCGGACTTTTCGTTCTTAAGTTATCGTGCTTACAAGAAACGTGACGGCCATTTTGAAAGTTGTTCAGAATTTGATCACCAACACCGTGATATGAAAATTTTTTCTCTACGAGCGATATTACCGATATCGAATGCAATATCCTCTTCGTTTTGTATTTGCCTATAATAAAGAAATGCAACTATACTGTTCGTTTAGTATCTGTGAAGAGTATAATAAGTACATAATAAATATTTCCATTACGCAAAATTTGTGAAACCCGTTTCGATGGCAGTTCATCACATCCAAATAAACCGCTGCCTAAGGAATCACTACTTCCACATCCAGTTTGTCCATCCTAGTATCTTTGAAGGAAAACATCTTGACCGTATTTGCGCCCTAGTATGTAGACATACATCCCCCCCACTCCTTTATTGGCATGATCTCAATCAAATGTCATTACAGTACATACCTGTACCAAATTTGAAGTCTCAATTTTATTTTATCAACCCCTTTAATAATGGAGTGGAGGTAGTGGGGGTGGGGTTTAAAAAATATTATAAAGCAATCTGAGGCCTTGGCTTCTGGTATCTACACCAAATCTCAAATTTCTGTACTTTTATCTACTTGCTGTACGCATTTTCTCTACCTCTACTTACCCCGCTCCCCCCTTCGACGGAATCATACCAAAATATAATCTAGTTCCAGATGTCGTTAAAATACATACGTGTACCAAATTTCAAGTGAATATCTCAATTTTGTTTTATCAGACCCTTTAATAATGGAGTGGGGGAGGTATATTTTCCCCTCGTTACCCACCAACCCTTCACCTGATTCAAGTTCAAAAAATAATCCAGTTCCAGATATAGTACATACGTGTGTGAAATTTCAAGTCAATATCTTAAACCGTTCCAGAGAAAACGTGCGGACAAAAAAAGTTACAGATAGACCCACCGACAAACAGAAATTTTTTTCGCTCAAATTAAAATCTCGACGTTTCATGACATTCTGAACCTATTTCAACAAGAACAATTTTTGAATTTTTTTTGCGATTAAATACTATGCTTTCACCCCACTACGTGGATGTGGAAGTAATTGAAGAAATTAAAGTAAATAAATAATTTTTCTAAACAATACGAGTAGAACTCGGTTCTATAGTGGAATTGAAATAGACTTATCACAGCCCTTTGATGTCGGGCATGAAACATTATTAACTGAATTAAATCTGGGACAACTTTAACAGTTCTTAGGGTTCCAGTGTTCCACAAGGATCCATAGTAGGGCCATGTCTTTATAATTTATATGTACAAAACTTTTAAATATACTTAAGGTAGAAAGCAAAATTTGTATACATGTTAAACAAGTTTAAATATAAAATGAGTATTTATACAGTATTCAACAAAAAACCAGGAATGTTTAAGAATATTTCTTAATGAAAATATCGTGATTATTCTTAGTTGAAGAGGAAGAATTAATTTATATTTTTACTCTGATTAAGGCATATTGATTAAACAAATACTAGCACCTAGCAAAATATAAATCATATAATTGGGTGCCTAATAGGCAATCGTGACAGGGGCCGTTATGTTGTCAGTTGTACCATGCAGTAAAGGGGGCCGAACTAGAATAATATATGGATCACAGAACTTCTATGAGGATGTACATAATGACAAATAGAACTAGCTTTACAAGACGATTGTAATGATGTTGATTGACTGTTCTGCGGCACTTCCTGTTAGGCTGATGGCTCAGTGGCATATAAATTATTTTTGGATTGTAGATTTATTTTCTCCCTGACCTGTATTTATTTTTACTGTTCCATTTTTATTTACTTTAGCTTGTACTAAAAATTTCTAATTTTTTTAAATAGGTACCGAAATATATATTTGGTAACTAGAATATTATCATTACTCATTAAGTACCGATTATTGTTTCATTGTCATTTAGTAATTACTAAGTAATCGAAATATTCAAACATTGCTCGTACCAAATCTACGTATACTAACAGAAATTTATACAAATTAACAAATTACACATGTTCCCCGCGAACCAGTTGGTTAAATAAACCATAATTAAATTATGTAATACGTAGATCCAGACGTAAGACTTTGATTTTAGTTCAAGGTTACAGTTTATTTTCATCTCAACCACCATGTTTCCCAACACAATATTTTTTGTATTAGTTCTAAATAAAAGTGTGTTGAACCTGACCGATTGTTTATAGAATTATTTTGCTATCTTATAAAAACAGTTAATTATTATATGCTTATTTATATTCACTACATAGAGCAGAATAAATGCTATAGCGATATTACTAACATTATTTTTTATCGACGCGACATTTTATAATGAATTGTTTCGTTATATAAGTATGTATAAGGTAATCAATCACAATTAGCTTTTATTGAAGAATTTTATAAATGTAGATCATTAAATTAATTGTTTTATAATACGTAATGTGTAATTAATTCCTTGTATTAAAAGAGCTTATGTGGTTTGTCCAACTTAAGTAGTCTGTAATAATAATAATAAAAAGCAAATTTTCTAATTATTGCTTCAATTATTCTCATTCATATTATAAACGAAACGGTATTTTTCTTATTTGCGTTAGATCAAGTTTGACATCATTCTCTGACTATTCGGTGGTGCTCATGTCAATATTGAAATCATGGGGAAGAGAGTTACTAAAACCTACTTCACTCGATTTGCTCTAACATCTAACGATATAACAGTTTCCTATTCCTTATCATAAAGTATACAAATAGCGTCAGAAAAAAATTCAGCTGGGTTGGATCAATAACAGTAGAGATACTAGCATTTGATTAGAAACGCACTCTGTAGTGACGTCACATGGCGCACATACCTACAATACTACATGGTTAATTGTGATATATTTTGTAGATTCCCCTAGCACCGCTTAAAAAGAAAACATGCATGTGGCAGGAAGTCCCAAAGAATTGAAGAAGGAAAAAGAAAACTACATGACAGTACCATATTGTTCTTACTTTTAAGGTTCCTCTACACGTTGGCCAATACGTGTGCCAATATCGCTGGCCAATGCTTATGCCCGTCGGGTAGAGGGGACTATTGGTCGTATTGGAGGCATTGGCAGATCTGGTTCAAGCGTTGGCGACCGATCCGTCGCGTCGGTTTTTCAAGACACCTCAAAGGGCGTTGGCCTTGGCGCTGGCGGACGCTGGTGGTCACGTCCACACGTTGCTGCACTGGCCTAGAATGCGAAGTGCTACCGAAGGGATTGTGGGTTATTGGGTTGATATTTTGTGCTGTGCATCCACCACCTTCTTTTTTCCATTTTTTTTGTAACTCTGTGATGATGCACACTTAGGTAATACCTATAAGCAATAAACAAATAAATAGCAGCAACCTCTACTCTCATGACATCCATTGTTAATATTGACCTGCGTCGCAACAAACTAAATGGTCCTTCCAACGTGTGGACAGATTACCAATTTCCTTGCCAATAACGCCCAATACGTGTGCCAACGTGTTGACCAACGCATTGGCCAACGTGTAGAGGAGTCATTAGCCACACCTAGCGGTGCCGTTTCTGCATAGACAATTTGTACTGCATGATGTGTCCTTACCCCTTACCCTTCTAACTCGATGGGCTCCTTTCTGGCGGTCTGTCAGTTTCAAACTGTATTAGAATTGTCGACAGTGGCGATACTAAGCTAGTGACATATATGCTGATCCCGAACATATATGACTCAAAAATACCAATAAATATGGGATTAATGCGAAATGTTTGATTTCGATGCTAATTTGCCTTCAAGTTTCAGTATTGGTCCGAGCAGTTTTCATTTAAATAAAATTTCTTCCACAGGGCGCTAGTTTGTGTTTTTATGTTTTTCTTCCAGTGACAGGATTAGAACGATCTTCGTTTCGGTAAAAATAATATTCGTACCAGTTGCTTTAGCTAAAAAAACATAACATACACAACTTTCATATAACATAAACCTCCCACATTTAATACTTTCGCTTAACTTTTATAGAAACTTTTGAGTCTGTTGCCAGTGTTTTAGCTACACATATTTTCCAATTTTAAAATACCATGATGTTTAAAGTTCATTTGTAGATAAATGACAATTTTGGTTATCTGTTATTTACCAACACCGGAAACAGCGATCAAGCAGTTCGAATGATTAATCATTTTTTACCCAGCGTTTTGAGTACTATATATAGTCCATTTGGAAATGAAAAATATTAATAAAAAATCATTATAAATGCAAATCCTCAAAGAACATAGTCATTCATAAAAGTAGAGCTCACCAATGTAATATTGTTAGAATACAACGGGGGGAGGTTAGGGACCTGGGATCATAAATCATTATCACTCACATTACCACGTTATAAAATTTATTAATGTCAGTATTAATGCACAGTTATTAAAATAGTCGCCAGAATTGGAATTAATCAAAACCCTATAAATTAATAAAAATAACTTGTTAAATACTTAAAATTTGATGACTTTGTTTCCAGGCTTGCACGAGCAGATTGAATAAAATCCCAGTGCGTAGACAAGCAAGTCCCTTATTATTTATTTTATTAAGCAGCCTCGTCAGTTCGGGTGATGTAGGGGCTTCTACAGAGTGAATTGCTAACATAACATGTAAAAGACAAACAAGAATCAGTGCCATTTTGAATCTCATGTACCATGGGAGTATGCAGACCCCATGCCCAAGACAAATCTAGAGCCCAGTCTGGGGTCAGCATACTCCCATACTACATGGCAGAACAACAGTCCAGCCCTACAACACAAACAAATTCAACACAACAAGACAGATCTGATCTAAAGTCCAGCCTTACAACACAAATAAATTCAATATACTATGGGAGTATGCTGACTCCATACTAGAACTCTACTATACTGCTACTACTATTAATACTAATACTACAAGACAAATCTAAAGCCTAGTCTACAACACAAACAAATTCAGTACACTTGGGAGTATGGTGACCCCATACTATAAGACATATCCAAAGTCCAAACCTGTAACACATAATTCAAGATATTATGGGAGTATGGTGACCCCATATACAAGAGAGATCTAAAGTCCAGTCTTGCAATATAAATTTAATTCATCAATATCAAAAGCAGTCAAATTATTACAAAAACAAAGAAAAAAACAGTTTTGCAAATTAATAAGCACCTTTGCAGTGTGTTGGAATGATACTTGTTCCGATACAATTTTTATTTATGGAATTTGTAGTTTCCGACATAGTGTTAGAGAAAGAAATTACTAGTAAGCTGACTGAGTGACTATATTTTTGCGGATTTGGATTCATAACTAACTTCTCTTACTCTTTTACATTACCAAATATACCACAGCGGCGTGCAACGTGCAATTTTCTATCATTCACTTTGTTATAAGCTATTTGGAAATGAGAGTAATAGAAGCTCATTATAAATGCAAATCATGTTAAAACACAGTCAGCTTATTAGTATTTCCTTTCTATTATATTGTTACCCATTGCGCCCTCTAGAGGTTGGTGGCTCATGAGTAAAGCCGAAATTAATTAGCAATGGTTAGGCAACTAACTAGATTTATCAAAGCCTGTAATGCACGCCATCTCTGAGACTGGTAGTAGTACGTTTTCTGGAAGCTTATAGAAAAGGGTCGAGATTTCTACATTATTCCAGATTGCCGCGGAAGGTTCTGGACTTTGTTCTTGATGGCTCTAAAGGCGTTTTTAGAGCATATAATATAACCCAAGGTTTGTAAATCTCGATTCATCAGTGAAGAAAATGTTTTTGATAAAATTCTCATTTCTTAATTGGCGTAACTGTAACCAATTACAAAAGGGTATTCTTCGTTGATAATCATTCTCATACAAAAATGGATGCAATTGATATTTATAAGAACGATAGCCGTGTTTCTTTAAAATTTTTCTGGCTGATTCTTTCGAAACTGGTAATTCATGTTCAAATTTCCGTTTCTTCATCCACAATAAATCTTTCTTCAATTTCTACATTAGGTTCAGTTCTACATTGTTGCTCCAGCCGGGCGAAATAATTTCTCGGAGGTTGTCTTCTTTCTGGATATCTCCGTCCATACAGACTTTGCACAAGTTGCATTACGTCGAGTCTCTCCATAAATAATCATCATGTCAACTTTTTCATCTCGAATAATTTTCAGCCATTTTATATTAATTTTCTTGTTTATAACAACTTTAATACACTTGCTTCAGAAAAATAGTGAGTAAGTCAAGACTAATTCAATTATTGCGAATGTCTGTCATTTTCATGGCTATCTGCAATTTTGGATTTAAATGTAGATAGGTACCTTATTATAATGATTTGTTGGCGCTTACTTTTTAAAAATACTTCTATTATTACGAAAGATATCGTTAAGAAATGATTAATGGCGAAAAAATTATAGTTTATGAATCATTATTTCTGATTAATAACAGAAATAGCACAGTTCCATTAAAAAAAATTCCATAGGACCCCTACGGAAATGAAAATGAAATTCCGGTTTAAAAAAAAAAAAAAAAACAAAAAACTGGTACCTGTCAGTAATTCAAACAACTATTTTCTGCTTTACAGACAAGTCTACATACAACCTTACTAATAATTTCCATAGCCTACTTAGTAATTTTCTTACATCGCATTCATCTGACGCGGCCATTTTGAAAAAATTAAAAAATTGTTCGTATCTCACTTATTTTTTGGAATTTTTTACATCTGAAAAACCTGTTGCACTTAAAAATGTATGCTTAATGAGAAACCATAAAAAAAATATAGTCATTCTATTTAAGAAAAAAAAAGTTGATGTCACTTCCGGTTCAACCGGAAGTGATATTTTCATTCCTGTTAGTCCAAAAGTAGCTTATTATTGTCTAATTTATGTGTACCAAAAACCAAATTTTTAAATACAAAAGCAACCAAAGTATTGGGGGCGTACATTGACTCGTGGCCACCCGGTATACTCTCTAGGATTCTGTTCAGTAGTGTGACAATATTGCAACATGTTTTCCTAGCCTTAGCTTCAATAATTTACACGAAGTCCTCTAGGGAGAATAACATTTTATCATCTAAATAAATTGTGCCATAAATAAAATGAAATGCACCACATTGGAATAAAATTTTATTGTTTTCACGATCGGTAACATCCAACCTCAATTTTCCCTCATATATTACTGTATTTATCATAATATTTGCAAAATGATAAGAGCATAATATATTTCAGGTCATATTTTTTTACGCGTTTACGATATCGTAAAATGTGCATGCTTTCTCAAACGCAGTATCGCTAATCATATATCATTTTACATGTAAATTTTAACACGTAAATTAAAATCCTGATGTAAAATCGCGCAATGAGTTTTATATAGTGAAAATTATTATTACGCTTGTAATTATTCACTATCTAACGTCATTAGTTTGGCAATGAATCAAAATTTCATTAGGTTTTTCCTGGAAGAAAGTACGAAGTACAATATTTCTTTTCAATGTTTAGTTATTGCCAAAATGCAGATAGAATATACGAGTAAAAATACGAGACCTTGAATCAAAATGGAAAAGTAAATAATAGACCAGTGGCTTTAATTTACAAAAGTGTTGTTGCTCTTAGCACGCCGATTATTTCTGTAAAAATGGTAAAAAAAATAGCCATATTACGGGAAAAATACTCTTGATAATATTTACCCGCCGCTAAATTTGTTATTGCAAAATTGCTTCAAAATTCATAATTGTTTATAAACCTTTTTCATTATAACTTCCGTTCTAATCTTCCGATTTGAACTTTCCAAAGCTCATTTTTCTCGGGAATACATGTGCCATACAGCACAAGGACATCCTCAGAACATACTGGAGACAACTTTTCAGGACATATGGGATATCCTGGGAAGATCCCATTATCACCTTAGGATATCCGTAAGATATCCAAATGGGACACTTCGGGCTTTGCTGATGACGTCCTCAGGACATCAGTACAGGTGTGTACAGGACATCATCAGCTCTTATATGGGTTTTGCCTGTGCTTTACTATGAACAACCTGAGGACATTGATTGGACTTTATATAGGACATCCCCAGTTCTTTTAGGGTTTATTGGCTATTTCTAAAGACACCAAAAAATACATATTATTTTATAAGATCATTACTTTTAAACTGAGCCAATAAGCGAAGACAAAGGAATACAAGTTTATATAATGGCAGAGGTAAAATGACTAATAAAATTGTGATACATATATGTACAACTCCATACACATATTTGTATCTTATCAATTGGCTTATATCGCTTTAAAAGTAAATCTACCAAACTAATAGAGGTTATAATATACAGGGTGATTCACGTAGGCCATTCATTAGAAGTTGTTCAACTTGCAGTTGGATTAGAAACTTGAAATTTGGTATGCAGCCATAATCGATCATGCCCGTTCTATCTAAAATATTTTCAGTCCTCCAACTATACAGGGTGTGCCAAAAATTGGTACCAACTTTCTTCAAACATTCTTCTTGTTCGTTAATAATAATTTGTTGGTGTTGTGTGTAATTAAATAAGAATCCATATTTTTCTTTAAAAATTATTACAACTGTCTTTTGTTTCCATGGCATACTTGATGAAGTAAGGAATCTCTCGGCAAGATAAGGTATTTCTTGATTTTTATTGAATAACTCGATATGGGGTGAAGTTAGGTATAGGGAATGCTTAAGTAACCCACCCTAAAATTCAATTTTCTTTCGAATGGTGTGAAAAAAAATAGTAGGTGCCATTTGAAAAAATTGACTTTTTGACAATTTTTGATTGCGACATTTGAAAATCGACTGCGCCCATATGGTACAAAATGGGACCACCGATGGGACATCAAAAGTTAGCCTGGACTTCCAGCTAACTGCTTCACAAATTTGGTTTCATAATTTTTAAAGGTTTGCGAGATACAAATTTGTTCGTAAACTACTACAGCGGCAAGTTTTTCAAAAAATTGGACATATATCAAAAATTGTAATAGATAAGTTAACATAACTTATGTTCTCTAAACTCAGAATTAGAAGACCAATCGAACCATGTAAAGAAAAATATAGGTTTCCATTTAAAATAAGAAAGTTGGTACTAATTTTTGGCACACCCTGTATAGTTGGAGGACTGAAAATATTTTAGAGAGAACGGGCATGATCGATTGTGGCTGCATACCAAATTTCAAGTTTCTAATCCAACTGCAAGTTGAAAAACTTCTAATGAATGGCCTACGTGAATCACCCTGTATAGTCTAATGAAATAGGTCGACAAATCAAAATTTTAAGGTAAAAAATTGAATTTTTGATATGTTAGTTTGAAGTATTTGAACACGATTAATGAAAGAAAATTTTTTTCAACCCCGACAAGTGGTGAAAAAAAATATAACAGTGTTTTTTTTTTAAATTACTCAAAATATGTAAAATATAGTAAAAAAGTTTCAAATAAAAATTGCAAAAGCATGAAATATTACATAAAAATGATCTCTTGCCTTTTTTTGGTATTATTAAAGTCAACAGAGTTTAGGGTGGTTAGAAGTTATAAGGGATGATATGTACAACTTTAAAAAATCATAGCGTGCTGAAAAGTTATAATGAATTTAAAAAAAATTCTATTCACTCAGAAAAATATAAAGGATTACGTATCTGACAATAACATCTGCGAACAATAACCAATCACATTTTCCCCTTTTAGATAACATAATAAATACAAAGATATAACATAGCAGCATTATATTTATGAAATATTTAACGTAATCGTATTTGTCGAAAGAACTTTAAAATGAACGTGGAAAAGACATCGATACCCGGCGGATTTCTTAGAACTTTCGACTTGTCACAAAAAGGCGGCTAATTCAAAAACACAGTAAATGTATTAAAACCAAATTATAAATAACTGCTATTTAAATAAGATATACATTTTTAATACATTTTTAATGAATTATTTGTACTGGAGGGGATTATCAAATAGAACAAACAAATAAGTTTTTAGAAGCAAATTTTACAAACCAATAAAAGACACTATAAATAAATAGCCTCAAAATAATATATATACTTTTCATTATTTTTATTGTTGAAATCTTCTAAATAATAATACCTATAATAGGACGACTCTAGGACTTGCCCAGGATATTCCCACAGTGGATATTTTGTTAGGCTTTTAATATCTTTGCAGGATATTACTAGGACATCCTGCCAGGATTTGTCTAGGATATCCCCCCATTTGGGATATTCTCAGGTTGTATATATTTTATTGGGATATCCTAAGGATATCCTGAGGAATGTTGTCCTCGGTTGGGATGTACGGGACCAAATGAGGATATCCTAGGGATGTCATGTGCTGTGTGGGGTACTTTTAAAAGAAATTGGTTCCATTATGCTTGAATAATAAATACTATTTTTACATAGCAAGAACTGGCGAATTTTTGCAAATTTTAAGTTCCGTATTCGAAGTTGCATAACTATACGAATTCTTCAGTTAGATTGCTCAAAATTTTTTTGTATACACTTCAATGATTACCAAATAGACTCCCGGTGTCCGTTTATGTGCAAAATTTGACTTTCTGCAAAAGAAATTTAAAGTGGCGTGCTAAAATTGGCGTGCTAAGAGCAACAACACTTTTGTTTATTTTTTGACCTAAAATAACTGGTCTGTAAATGATGAAATTTTCAAAGATTGGTCCAAATTCTTTGTAAATACCAGACAAGTATTGCAACATTCCATATTGTCGAATTGTCAAAAAGAAAACAAATACGTTTCTGGCTAACTATATCTAAATATAATTTGGCAGCTTTTCATGCACTGTGTGAGGTTAATATATTTGCATGCACTATCTTTAAATAGATTGTAAACATACATTAATATTAATGAGAAGTTAGGTTTATATGAAATATAAATAAATCAAGAATATCCTAAAATAAAATATATTGTGAATAAAAAAATTATTTATGAAGAACACTTATTGTGTATATATTTAGGTGAGGTATTTTAACGTCATTCTAAAGATCCTGGTAAAAGAAGACGATTGGAGGAACCACCCTAGTATATATTCTCGATCGTTTAAATAAAATTCATGGGGACAGAATTTAACTATTTAACATACCTATTAAATTAGATCTTCAAAAATGATTTCCTACAGTAATTCAGTCAACCAATTCCACTCGGTAAAATTACAATTTCACGAGTGAGCTGTGGAATTAGATTCCTATTTCGAGAGGAGAATTGCGTTCAAGCTGGTGAATATTTTAATATTTAAATAGAATATTATAATATTTAGAATCATTTGAATATTGTATTTATTTGTTCGTTTTGTTTTGGAGTACATAACTACTGATAGATATAGTGTAATGGATTGGTACGGAAAACTCCGAGTCGTAAACCTTGAATTCTCGTCAGGATTTTAAAACGGGATAAACCATAAATCTATTTTTTTTACTTATATGAAAAGAAAGATAATTAAAAAAACAGTGTTCTCTCTTCCAGTTGGGAGCCCAGATAGAACATTCTTTGCATTTAAGCCAATTCTAAACTAACATAATGTCTTGAAATTTGCACTGAACATTTTGTAATGTTCAAAACTCCTTGGTAAATATGATACTATTTTTTTAGTCACATGAATTGTTGGAAAACTATCTAGTTGAATTTAAGTAGGTAATGAAATTTATTTGCCTACCTTGTCTTAAAAATTTGTTCATTCTTACATGTTTTTCTTAAATGTTTTCTTAACCGTTCTAATGAATTACATCGTTATGAGTGGCTTTGCGCCTTCCTGATGAGCTCAGAATAAGGGCGAAAAACGTTTCAAAGGCTAAGCATATCCAAGAAACTGAATGAGAGATTTTATGAAAATGTAATCCATTAGAATGAAAAAAAATTTAAGACAAGGTAGGTAAATGAATTTAATTTTAGGCCTTTGTTCTCATTTTTAACTGAATCTTCATACCGTAGGGGATCATGTAGATACTAGTTTTATCTGCTTAGCCGTAGGGGACTATGTTGGATGCTAATGTTATAATGAGAATGCCAAATAAGAAATTGGTTAAATTTATTTATAGTAGGGAATCTAAGACCTCCAATTCAGCAAGGGGGGGTCAACTGTGACATATACAAAAACCAAAAACGGATTCCCATGTAAAATTTCATGACGGATACGAATTTTGAGTTCACCCCTTCATCCAGAATTGCGAAATGGGAAAAAAATGCAATTTTGGGCAAATTTCTAAAAACTACGGGAAACATTTATTTTTTTGTTTCTCAGTCAATACCTCGTTAACTGTTCGAGATATCTGTTTCAAATTTTGACACCAATATCTTTGGAGATTGGTCTCACTTACAGTTTATGTGAAACTTTTTTCGGCAACGTCGTTTTTTGGCAAAAAAAATAAAAATCTTCGCTTAACGCACAAAAACACCAAAATGCATTGCAAAATATAACATGCTAGAAACTTTTTTATTACTAAAGATACATGGGCATATGATCGAGAGAAAATAAAGCTTATGAATTATAGAAACTTTTTTACTTGAAGAATTTTTTTCTAGAATGGTTAGTTTGGCTGTTATGACTGTTGTAAATAAATAGTAGTGTAACGACTCATATATTGCGCGTTCTCCTCGGCCGGCGCGAGCTCTCTCTACTAGCCACTCGCAACCGTATTCAGTCATATCAGAGATACGTAGGTATTTAGTTCATGTATGTCTTATTTTAAAAATGATACCAGTGGAAGTTTGTCAGTTACCAGTAGAACCGAAAAATACTGTTTTTATTATTGACATCATGTCTTTAATTCAAAGGCATCAAAGCTATGGCTGTTCAACTTTCAAAGAACTCTTTGAAAAGGCTTTGATATTAGTTATAAACATGAGACCAAAAGGGTGTAACCTACCGACGGACAAAAGTAAGAAGAGTGTACTGTCTGTATAAGGTAAACGATGGGGTAGATATACCGAATTGGAAAAATATTATTTCTCATTCTGATAATAAACGAGAACTCTTGAACTTTTTTGCTTGCAAGTTTGAGGAAAGTTATTTCAGAATAGACCAAAACGTTCAGATTGTTATTGCAGGTATGTTTTTAGAAAATAGCAAAACTATTTTATGCGATCAAAATAAAATCATGTAATCCCTACATTTTTCCGATCATGAAGAAGCAGGTACCAGACTTTTTGCTATCTTGTCATTTTTTAGAAATGAATGTACTAGAACAGTCATATATACTGTGGACACTGATATTTTTGTTCTTTCATTGTATTATGCGACTATACTGAACACTGAAATATGGCTTCAACGGCAAAAATCTTTTATTTTTTGTCATGATGTGATTACCCAAATATCTAGTACATTTGATTTCGACAAAAGAAATCTGACCAACATTTTACTAGCTGTTTACTGCCCCTCTGGAAATGATACTGTTAGTTATCTCTTTAAGAAAGGCAAAAAGACAGTAGTAAAAATATTACGTGAAAGGTTAAATATGTTAGAAGAATTAACACATTTTGGCGCAGCGAACCGAGATAGAACTTCCAAACTAACTGATACTGTATTAGATTCCTGTAGGTTATTTTTTAAGGTTCTTTATGGCAAACCTTTATTTAGAGGAAATTTGGATGAGCTACGAGCACATTTATTCACTTCATATAAAACAGATATGAGGTATTGTTTTAATAATTTTATATAGACACTGTACCGATAATGATGAGTAAACCACAACAGCCAGAGAATATACACTTAAATTCATATTGCAAATGTAAAATGTACACTTGTACCAGTCGCTGTCGATGTCTAAGTGCAAAAGTAAAATGTGGTACAAGTTGTTTGTGCGAAGGCACTTTTAAATTAAACTAATTATAAAAGTTAAACAGTTTTCTTTATTTACATAAAATACAAACATTTTTAATCGGACTGACACAATATAAATATGGTTCATTAAATCGCAGACCCTAAGCCTTTTTCTTACTAATATGGAAGCTTTTATCTTATAATAGATACACAATCGTTAGCAGAGCACGCAATGAAGTGTACACACCGAGCTAGACCAATTTGACCGGGCCGGGCCAACATGTGCGCCAACGCTGAACCAATACAATCTCCTTTTTTTCGCTATTAAGCCAAAGTATAAAAACATATTCAAATGCAAAAACTTCTTTGGTCTTTTATCATCATTTTATGTCGATTAACTACACCTCTATCTCTACTTATAAAAAAGTTTCTCACATACTATATTTTGCAATACATTTTTGAACTTTTGTGCGACCTGTAGGACTATAGTTGTTTTTTATAAAAAAATTATATTGACACAATAATTTTGCTCTATACAGAGCCCAAGAAGAAAGTTAAAAGATTATTCTCCTAAAATTTCAGATCGATACTTTTACCAGTAAATGAGATATCGAGTGGGGAATGAGAATATTAATGTTTATTGTGTTTTTCTTACTTTTGGAAATAAACAACTTTTTCTCTAATTTCGCAATTCCGAATTTAGTGGTGAACTCGTAATTCGAATTCGGCAGAAAATTTTACATAGAAAACTGTTTTTAGTTATTGTATACATATGAGTTGACCCCCCCACCTTTAAAACGCATCGTACGGCAAGCTAGATTCCCTACTATTAAGGATTTTTGATTTGGTAGCATAACCAGAAGTCAGGTTATCGAAAGAATGCAAAGATTTCATTAATATTTTTACATATAGTTTTTCTTTTAATTCTCATCGATAGTTTTTTCCGCTGTTTTCAAAATCCTATAAAGAATATGTTTCATGTCTATGATAATAATAATAATTTTACCAATAAATCTTAATCATGCAATCAAATACGCGTGGTATGCTCTTACATCAAATATATTCTGTTACATTTTTCGAATAAGGTATATTTTTGTGTTTATATTTATCTTGAATATAAATAAATTATTATTATTAATTATTAATTTATAGTATTTATTGATTAGCGAACTGGTTCATTTTAATAGTACACATACGTAAATATTTACTAATTTTAATCATTTATAAATGGCAATACCATAGACGTACTATCAGTTAGTTGAATTGATAATGAAACCTAAGTTGCGTATTTTTTAAATGTTTTCATAATTTCTTTATTAAAATTTACGTATTTCCGGACTTTAAGACAATGAAGTACATTTCATTTAGATTTCTACTCAAAGTTTTCAAATTTTAGGAAATATAGTATACAAAATGTATCATTATAAGTGAAATATTACAAACTGCCGTTGGTGTTGATTAATATAGAGAAAACACAGAGAGGGGGGGTTTAAGATAACGGGTCCTCCATTTCTGTTGATTTCTTCAATGTTCAGTGCCCAATTGGTTTGCTTGTCGTTTGCTGGTGTTTGTACGTCTATCATTTTCGTTTGCTCTTTATTACTTTCAGCAAACAAATAATAATAATAATAGAAGGGGGGAATTATCAAAATGTACCTTAATTATCACAATTCTTCGTGCTATTCGTTTCGGCACTGAAAATTGAAAAATTCAACAAAGGGGGGCTGTTATCAATTTCGATTCCCTCTGTGTTTTCTCTATGTTAAGCAACGAGCAAGGAACCGACAAGCAATCACGAGCATTGAAAAATGTTCTAATTTCGAAACTTCATAGGCTATTCCTTACTGAATCCATATGTAATTTCTTGAATAGTGAATATTAGTGTGTATTGTATTTTAATTTATGATCCATTACTCTAACATAATATATGAGGTTATATTGTAGATGAACCTAGTATCGTTTGGTCTGAAGGACACGACAAGGATTTTATATAATCTAGGCCGGAGCCGTGTCGCCGCAACGATACTGATCAACTCTACTCACAAGGGGGATTCAAGATACCCTTCAGACTCCCCAAGACGAAAATAGACAAAATAATACTTACTGTGATTGTTACAGTCTGCTCTCTCCGTCGAAATCTTTTGTGGGGTAGAGCACTTTTAATGAATATATCTTATAATTAGCACTTTCTCAGAAACATTTCTTAATAATTAAGACCGTCGATGGATTCTACGAGTATTCGGACAAGTACAATTGGCGGGATCAGATGTGACCCGCGGAAAGTAATTGTCCGACTCACGCCACAGAATTGCACGTCGGTCACAAATCTTATAATTAGTGGATCAATAAGAAATCGAATTCAAAATATATTTTCATTTATTGAAATAATTCATAAAATGTAAAAAATATAAATATTCAATACTTAGCTAATGCGTATAAGGCAAACATCAAAGAGCGCCACCACTCGGCAAGCCGTTACCTCCCGTAGAAGTGTAACTCATCCAGCGTCAAGAGAACTATGACAATCGACTGTACAAAAAGTTTCAGACTCCCAATTAGTAATATTTGTAAAATGAATGCGAAACTTTTTTGAAAATTATTCACTTTGCATTTTGCACTAAAATTATCGAAATGATTGTCAGGATGCTTAAAGAAGCTATCTATGTGAGTTCGATGGTTTTCCTGCTTTTATAAACGTACTAACGGCGTCGAACACAAATATGCTTTTTTTCCGTCGACTCGCCTTCGAGCGATTAATATGGAGTTGTCCGCCTGAGCCGGGATAAACAGTATTTTGGGTTCGTCGGAATCGACTCTCCGACTTTGAATTCTTTGACTATTTTTCTGTACGTTTTTGGGGTTTTGTATGAGGATTATGCTCCAACCCTTTGAGGAATATTAAATGAGGATTTTGGTTTTTATTGGAAAAACCGTCCCATCGATTTTTTTCCTAAATTTTGACGTTTAAAATAGCTACTCGCTACATCCTGACTGAGGATTTCGACTTGTGAACCACCAAATTCCTTGTACTTTCGAAAAAATCTGTTGGGTGGAACAGTTTTCCCTCCCGCGTGATTTTATTCGCTGTACTTTTGAAAAACCAAGTCAATTTTTGGAGTACTTTTGAAAATTCGAACGACGGAGCCCAAAGGCGATTAACCGTCGTCCTCGAGATGAAAAATTTGTCTAGGTCAATATTTTGGTCATTTTTAGTGAAATTTTTTTTTACGTGGATTTCGATTTAATATAATGCCAAAGGTGTTTGGAAGTCTTTTTACTGATTTAAATATTATTTTTTCATGGGATTTTTGTCTGAATTTACTTTTTTAATAAATTGGATATTTTTTCAAGTGGATCGTTTTACTTGGTTCAATATCAATATCACCAAACTCAAACTTTTTCTGCGGTCATAATAGTCCAGTCAACGGAGCGCTAAAATGACTAATATCTCTAACTTGAATGCTAGTGAATGGATTTTGATTTGTGCAGTGTGTTTGTAATGAAGTTAATAAAAAAGTTGAAAAAAAGACTTGTAGAATTTGGTCAAAAATGAAAAAATAAAAAAACAATATGTTTACCTTTTTTGGCCCAAAATGAGATGTTTTTACTCTGGTAAATTTTCGAGAAATGCTTGTTTTTCGAGATATGGTTATTCGAAAATTCCTAAAAGTGGGGGAAGAGAAATGTAAAAGTTGTAAAAAAAATCTGAAAATAACTCAGGTGAATGTATCATTGAAATACAAGACTTTTCTTATTTGCAACGTTTCTGTAAAATGCGCTTTCACAGAGTTTTTCCGGAAAAACATGAAAAACTACCCCTTTCTTTGCAATTGTAGCGCGTTAAAAATATGTAACTTAAATTTTTTTTAAAATTCAAACGTATGCATTGAGGCCTTCTAAACACTTTTTGTCTCTTAGAATTTTTTTGTAACTTGCTAATTTTTCGAGTTGCAAGCAATTTTCACGATAAATAATGTACTTAATTTTTTACACACTTTAAATTTAAAAATTGTATTGAACCTTTAAAAATGGTATTTCTTTATAACAATGTATATAAATCATGCTCATTTTTTGAATTTTCATGTATTTTTTTATTGAAAATTTGCAAAAAATACAGTACATTATTCATCGTGAAAAACTGCCTGTAACTCGGAAAATTAGCAGGTAAAAAAAATTCCAAGAGACAAAAACATGTTTAGAAGGCCTCAATGTATAATACATATACGTCTAAATTTTTTCAAATTTTTAAATTACATGTTTTTAAAGCACTACAATTTCAAAGAAGGGTAGTTTTTCATATTTTTCTGGAAAAACTCGGTGAAAACGCACTTTACAGAAAAGTTGCTAATAAAAAGTCTTGTATTTCGATCACACATCCACCTCAATTTTTTCTGAACTTTTATTCAACTTTTACATTTCCCTCCCAAACACTTTTAGGAATTTTCGAATGGCCATATCTCAGAAATAAGCATTTCTCGGAAAAATTTACCAGAGTAAAAACATCTTATTTTTTTTAAATTTTTTATTAAAGTCATTACAAACACATTGCACAAGGTTTCATCAAAATTCATTCACTAGCACTCAAGTTAGCGTCTACACCCCCAGCGGAAACAAATAATCCCGCATGCACATTCGTGCTGGTTGTTTATTGTACCGACCTATTTATTCCGTATTATAGCGCTGATTGTCAGGTGCATGGTTGTCATATGGGTAATGTTCTCGCTTAGGGTGCGGGAGGTCCCGGGTTCAATTTTTGCACACACCGAACTTTTTTTAATATTTTGTAACGATGTATTTTTTTACAAATTCGGGTTGGATTTGACGGCAGAAATAATATTTCATTCTTTTTCCTATAACGATTTAATTCTTTCATATGATTTCTTTAGCTAGGTAAGGTTAGTTAGGTTGATTTTTATTTTGCTATCTGATTGTTAATAATTATCAGCGCCGCAGGCAGTATTAGCATCGCAGACAAAGAAAGGGAGTGTCCTCCCGCTTTTTCCCACAAAATATTGCAATTTCATGCGGGATTATTTGTTGCGGATTTGGGTCTAGACTCTAGTTGAAACTCCCCGTTGACTGGACTATAAAACCGTGATAAATTATTCGCAAATATTAAACTAGTAGACATAGTTGAAATCTTTAATATATTTCATCTACTGTCAAGTACAAATCCGAGAAATCGTATACGGACTTGATCATCAGCCAATGTCGTTTTTTACAGTCATAAGATTCCGTAAACATTCTTATAAATTAAACTAGCCTCTATCTTCCACAATTTCTCAATCGTCCGTAGATAAAATACATCCGTGAAAATTTCACACGTCATCTTTTTAGTCAATCAGAAGTTTGTTCTTGTGTCGTTACCATGGCAACTCAAAAAATTTCCGGACATTTTCATCCTCCAGGGTACCCTGAACGAAATTAATAAGTGGAAATTTTTCTGTCAAATTATTGACATATGGTCATATTTGACATTTGCTATTACATAAAAATGGAATAAAGAAATCTTTGTGAAACAACAATTTATTTCATGTTTAATACCTATTTATGATCCTGAATAACTCCTCATTTTCGTTTTCCTCCATATTACACTTTATAATAAGTATGTCGATTTTGGATGGCTTATTTTTTAACTTCAAAAAGTTCTTCGCAATATGCGCATATTGAGTATTATATTCTTTTTCCATACGGTTACGTTTATTCACCTTTTAGGAAACACCCTGTATGAATCCGTGGGTTCTAAATAATTTCAACAAGAGATAAACACCACTAACACTTTATTCAATAATTTACTGACTATACAATACTTCAAACATTCAAAATAACCTTTACACTCTTATTTAACCTCACTTTTTACCGAACGTGTCACTTCTCAAATAAACTTCTTCTTCCGCGCTGGTAATCGCGCCTTATATGCTCCGAATTTGACTCTCTAGATCCATCTAGAAACAATCAAGAATCTTCTCCAACAACATTCCAGAAAAGTCCATTTCATTCTGACAGCTTCCAGTCACATTTAGTAGGCATAGGCGTATCATCTCCAGTTCCAAGGGGGTGTAATTCATAACAATACTCTATAATCTTATTCTTTAAAAACCTCGAAAATAAATTCAACAATAAGAAATATTGAGTTTAAACTGGTTAAACTGTCAATGAAACAATGATAAATAACTAATGACGTTTTGTATCAAAGCCATCTCTGTCAAGTTTATCTGTGCCGAAACTGTGCTATGCTATGTGTATAAAACATGAAAACATATAAAGAAAACAACGTTCCACCTATTTTAGTGAATAAAACTTATTCCACAACTTACAAACAGAGTTGTCCTAAACAACTTTCAGTAATTTTTGGAAACTAAAATGGGTGGAAAATATATTATTTGTCTATTATACGTATATAGGTATTTCATTTTCAAATAACTCTTATAATTTTAACTTTTGACACAACAACACTGCTTACTAATTCCGATGCGTTTCTGTCACTTTGTCAGCAAGACCCATTCATGGCCTACTAATCTTATACCTTGTTATGTCTTAGAATAATCGTAATGTCAGTTGAAATTAGAGTTTATTTAATTTATTTTCGTGTGAAATTTTCTTACCGAATCCCCGCGTGCTTGAATTAATTGCAGGAAATTTTTCAAGCACTTGGGAGATTACAGGTGAAAATTTTACGCCGCATGTTGTGATGTAAATCAACATTGGTTTAAAAAGCAAACACAATACAACCATAAATATGCGCGCGCCATAAAAAGTTTATTTTAGACAAGTATATTGTAAAATTTTTATCGATGTTTCTGGATATATTAAACTCTGTTTTGCATTAAAATCAAGTTTTCTATTTCGCACAAAGCTTGTTTATGTTCAAGTAATAAATTACGCTGACTTTATCAAGAATGTACAATTGCATTCATCTGTAAACATTCACGTATCAAAAAGTAAATATTAATATCGATTGTAATATAGTGGAACAAACATTTTTGCAGAAAGAAATTTCTGAACCAAAAACTGCAGATTCATTGCATTTAGAAATACGTGTCACGGTGGGCCCGAAGCAATGAAAGCAACATTTTGTAAAAACCTCACAAAAATTAACAAAAGGATCATCTCCGGGATTTAAATAGGTAATAACCTGTAGAATGAACTGATGCATTCTTTGCACTTCCAAGTTCCGGGAAAATTAAAAAAAAATTGGAAAAACTTTATGATTTTCATTTTCTTTTGCTCTAGCGGCTAAAATAATGTACAGAAAAAAGTTTTGAACAAAACTTGTAGCTCGTCTCTTTCTCTACAAAAAAGGTCGTTACAAATTTTTATGTTACTTAAGCCGTTTAGGAGATAAATCCAGTTTTCCACTTTAGTTTTGAGCCGCTCAGAAGCGCGCGGAAAATGAGAATTATCTGGGAGTTTTGTACGACCGGACACATCGATCGATAATTCTTACTATTTAGAGCCGCTAAAAAAATGAAAACAACATGAAATGTAGAGAAAAGTCTCAGCTTTAATGTGGAACTAATCACAAAATTCATAAAAAAATTTATCATAGAGAAAAAAGTGTTAGAAGATGGCTTAGTAAACTTTATATAGTTATTTATTCATATCTTTGAGTTTTATGCATCCTGTCTATTTCTCCCGTAACAATGGGTACTTTTTCACTGCATGGATTCGATTCCACGCGCTTTAAAGTGACCATTCCCTAGAAAGAGACATCCGATAGGAAAATATTTATTATTTTTTCCTATAACTTTTTTTCTTAGTACGTATATTTAAAAAAACTATAAGAAACTAAGTAGAACCATAACAAGGCTATTACTATGAATTTTCAATCAATAATTTCAGTGGTTTGCAAAATAGCTAGATTTAAAATTACAAAATAGGAAGATTAACATAATTTTCAAATTTAAATCTAGCTATTTTGCAAATCGTTCAAATTATTGGGTGAAAATTCATAGTAATAGTCATGTTATGGTTCTACTTAGGTACTCTTATAGCTTTTTTAAATATTGGTACTAAGAAAAGAAAGTTATGTCCAAAAATAATAAATATTTCCCTATCTGATGTCTCTTTCTAGGGAATGGCCACCTTAACCCATATTTTGTGAAAATTTCATTGAAGAATGTTAAGAAACAAATAAGTTGTATGTTTTACTGCATGATTGTGCATTTTCTGAAAGTGTCTGAATAATGGAGACAAATTCAAAAAGTACTGCATGCATTTAAAAAACTCTTAAGTCATTCGAAAGAATATGTTTTATTGTACCTATAATCCAAAAATTAAGACTGTGCTATTATTATTAATTAAGATATAGCGAATTCAACTCCAAAATTTGGAGGTGATTGATCGATGAGAAATATACCCTCTAGTTTGATCGCAAGGCATATTTTTCCAACAAAAGTAATTGCAATAAAATGTTAATTGGATTAATATATTATTATAAGAATATATAAGCAAAATGAATGATCGTTCTAACGTCTCTCGGCAAAGATATGAATAAATCTGTGGATCAACTGTACAAAGTTTATTAAGCCATCTTCTGACACTTTTTCTCTTTGATAAAATGTTTTATGAATTTTGTGGTTAGTTCCACATTAAAGCTGAAACTTTTCTCTACATTTTATGTTATTTTCATTTTTTTAGCGGCTCTGAATAGTAAGAATTATCGATCGATGAGCCCGCTGGTACGAAACTCCCGGAGAATTCTAATTTTTCGCGAATTTCGAAGCGGCTTAAAACTGTAAGTGGAAAACCCGATTTAACTTCTAAACGGCTTAAGTAAGACAAACATTTGTAAAGACCTTTTTTGTAGAGAAAAAGACGAGCTATAACTTTTGTTGGGAAATTTTTCTCTATTTCATTTTTACAAATTTTTTTGAATTTTCCCGGAACTTGGAAATGCAAAGAATGCATCATCTCATTCTCTAAGTTATTACCTACTTAAATCCCAGAGATGATCCTTTTATTAATTTTTGTTACCCTAAATGGCTAATTTGCCTGTACTATCTGTCACTCAGATTTTTTTCTTCATATTTTTGGATGCGTGTAGAACACATCAACAGTTTTTCACGATCAAAAACGTGTTTTTGATAGTGAAAGACTAAAATAATTTACATCATAGCTATCATTTAATATAAAGTAGTAAAACAATGTTTACAATAATTAAAAAGTGATTCTAAACATTGTCGGTCGGCGTTCATGACATCGCTGATGTTATAAAGTAATTCCTTTGTCGTTTTTTTTTATGACTTTCAAACTAACACTGGATCAAATATACATTGACGTATATTTTTTAAATTTTCACACCACATCTGTTGGAACTTTTTTAGTAGTATTTTTTTCCTAAAAAGCCTTATATATATTTTTTATTCTTTTTCAGTGGTTAAATGGCTGAAGCGTGGCAGGGTCCGCCAAAACAGGGCTTGTACGACCCTCAGTTCGAGAAAGACGCCTGCGGAGTTGGATTCATAGTTGCCATAGACGGACGCCGTAACCACAAGATTGTTCGCGATGCTAACCGTCTCGCCATTTCTATGAACCATCGTGGCGCATGCGCATGCGACAACGACACTGGTGACGGAGCCGGTGTACTCACAGCTATCCCACACGATTTTTATTATGCCAAGCTCAAGTAAGTCTAGCTTTAATTTATTTGGAACTTGTCATGTTATAAGCTAGAGAATGTATCCGTTCTTTGTAATCTCTTGATGACCTTTTATTTGTAATTAAATTTTTGAATTTTAAGTATAAATAATAACAAGCTACCCCACCCCACGGTGGGCTCGAAGCAAGTTTAACTCAAAGTGTCTGTCACTGGAATTTTCGAAAAATGTGTATTTTCGGAGATATAGGGGTTCGAATTTTTCCAAAAAGGAGGGAGGGGGAATAGAAAGTGACGAGAGAAAATCCGGAAAAATTCTGGTAAATGCAGTATTAAAACACAATATTTTTTTTCTCTATGATTTTTGTCTCAAGTGAACACTCAGTCCAAGTTTTTCCGGAAAAACACGAAAATAAGACCCTTATCAAAAAATGGAAAATTTCGTAGACTATGAAATTAAAAAATCTGGAAAAATTTAGACAGGTTAAGGTATATTTTTAAAATTTTAGTCTCTTGAAATTTTCTTTGACCTGCCTATTTTCCGAGCTATCAACAGTTTTTCACGATCAAAAACGTGTTTTTAATCGTAAAGACCTGTTAAAAACTCGGAAAATATGTACGTTCAAAAAATTACTCGAGAAATTTTAAAAAATAACAACCTATACGTCTGAGTTTTGTCCGATTTTTAAATTTCATGGTTTATGAAATTTTCCATTTTCCGATAAGTGTCTTTTTTTCGTGTTTTTCCGGAAAAACCTGGACAGAGGACACTTCAGGGAAAAGCTATAGAGGAAAAAAGGCCTTATACTTTAATAATACATTTACAGGAATTTTTCTGGATTTTCTTCTCGCCACTCTCTATTCCCCCTCTCTCCTTTTTGGAAAAATTTGAAACGCTGTATCTTGAAAAATACGCATTTTTTCGAAAATTTTACAAGAGTAAATAGTTGTTATTTCTCGTCAAATTATCTGAAAATATATTTTGTTTTTTCTAATTTACCCTCGAATTTACCCCAGTTTTGCTAATGAAGCAGAAAAAAGTAAAATACCTTAAAAAAAATCTGCGATAGGCGATTTTAATGTTCATGGCAAGGTTCTACACACATCCAAAAATATGAAAAAAAAATCCCGCGTGGCAGACACTTTGAGTTAAACTTGCTTTGGACCCACTGTGAACCATTCATAATACTCTTCGCTGATTTACTTACTCCACTTTTTATATAATTATTACACATTTTATAGAATACTCTGCAGTTTTTTTGTAAATAGTATTAGACATTTTTTGTTTAATTACAAAAGAAAAAATAGATTTTTTTAAATTTAAATAGTTTATAACTTTTTTGTTTATTGATCAATGTTGTTCTTCCTCTAGCTAATATTAACTTACTCTCCAAATTTCAATACAATCGTACTTTTCATTCTTAAGTTATCGTGCTTACAAGAAACGTGCCGGACGAACAGACAGACAGACGGACAGACATATAAACATTTAACGTATTTGATTTATATTTATACATTTTTTTAAAATGACTGTTTTGTGTTGTAGTTTTTTTTAATTTTCGAATCTTATGAGCTGATTTTCGTTTGTGACGAATTTTCGATAAAAAAATATTCACTTTTTCTTTTGCAAAACCACCCAATTTTTATGTATGGCGAGGTAAAGAATTATTATTTTTTCATTAGAACCTTAAACATTTATTAAAATAGTTATGCATGTTTACTTACTTACTTACTATACATTTTTTAAACATGTCACTATGCGATTATATATGCAACTGATTTTTAACCGAAATGACCCTCCGTTAACCTCGGAGTTGGGTTCGGATGACGCCGGAGGCAGACGCGTTTAAGTGGCTCCTACGCAATCTCGAATAAACTCGGTTAAAACTGTGAGAAGTCGTGCGAAATTGTGTTGATTTAAAGCGTGGGCAATTCTACATTAGTTCATATATATTAGCATAGCGCTGGCTATTTCATATAGATGATACATCATTAGGATAAATTGGTTGAGTGTAGCATCACTAAAGGCGTGTATAAACGGTTTGAAAATTGGCACAAACATCTGGAATATAATATAACTCTGAAAAATAAACACGTATAAACGGACCGACCCAGTGCTAGGTATCAGGTGGGTCATAAACTCATAAATTATCATACAACAAGAAACATACGGACGCACCAGTGACAGATATATGAAGTGAAGTGTAAGAAATCAGCCCAAGAAGGGAGTATAAGCCAGTAATCACAAACCAGCTAAAAGCTATATTAATTTAATTTATTAACTTAAATTAGTGTATTAGTTTATTAACCATTATTAATCGTTGAACCTATTTGACATTCTTAAAATTGGAAAAATTGGAATTAAAATTGAAATGACATAGAGGGCGTCCCAAATGTTCTCCTAGATTCTTACTTTCTGCGGAGTTTACTTTTTATTTTGCTTTACCTCGGCAGGCCGGTATACAGGGTGTCTCAGAGGTTCTCTCGGGGCTCTTCCTTGCGCACTTCCACTGTGAATAGCAGTTTACCTGTGGAAGGGTTAATACACGAGAGCTTCTCACAGCGAGCTAATGTAATGTATGTCTTGGCATGCAAGAAGAAGACGCTCTGAGGCGGGACGTTGAAGCGAAAACAGAAGTAAAAAAAGCATCCCACAAACACCTACACTTCCCATCCTACATTCCTACCCCATGTGTCATGTGGGTCTCGCTGCGGGCAACAAGCATACCTCATATCCAATCGCTTGGCAAACAAACAAAATGGACGGACTGATGCGTGACGTTGAAGCCAAAACACAAGTCTCTAGGAAGCATGAAACCATATATAGACGCAAGCGAGCGGGAGGTAATGCACACGCCTAGATGCAGAAACAGAAGACTCAGAAGAAGAATTAAAAGAAACATGAAAACTTAAAAGAAGCATTTCACACAGGGTTGCTACGATTTAAATCAATTTGATTTAAATCGTGATTTAAATCAAGTTGTGTAAAACCAATAATCTAAGTAAATCAAAGTTCAGAAAATTCAAATAAAAAGTACAGTTTATTTAAAAGCTTGATACAGATTACAAAAAATTCAAATAAAAAGAAGAATAGAACAGTTAGGTTACACATATAAAACAAAAGTTACCTTCTTAAATGTACATTATAAATTAGGTGCCTACTTAAAAGCAGAAACATAAAGTAAACAAATTAAACAGAACCAATTCTAAAAGAAAATAAAACATGATTTACTCCAAAACAAAAATTATTAGGTTAATTATTGTAAAGTTTGTACAAAAAAACTAATTTAGCTGCTTTTTCGGTCCCTAAACGATTTCGAATCTTAGAATGAATCAAGCCAAATGTTGAAAATATTCTCTCAACCGAGGCTTAACTAGCTGCAGGAGAAAATAATTGCTTGATTATCGGGAATAATTTGTCAATAATATCAATATTTCTTTGGGATTTCCACCAGTCCAAGGGTTTTGTGCTTTTAAGAATGAGCAAAATGCATAATTTTTTTAAACATCACAGATGAATAGATTACTAAAAAACATTATTTTTCCAGTATTTTATTTTTGTTTTATGTTCTAATTAAAGGTTAAAAAAATTGTTTACTGCAGCTGTCAATTTAACTGCGTTTAAATGGAGAAGTTTCCGCGCTACTTGTGTGTGACGTCATCGGGCACATCGCACCGACGGAAAACGTATTGTGATTGCGAATGTGTACACATTATTTATGTTGTGTTATGGAAAATACAAAGAAAAGTAGCTATAAATATTGTATTGTGCCCAAATGTACAAATATTACAACAAAAACTCCAGAAAAGTTATTTTTTAATGTGCCTAGATGCGATAAAGTTAGGAAGAAATGGTGCAGAGCTATGAGACGAGACGACCGAAATGCAGAATTATCGTCATCCTCAAGATTATATTGCTGCCAGGATCATTTTGATGTAAATTTACCCACTAAAACTAATTATTTTATAATAATATTATGAAAATATGTACCTAACCCTAATATTATTGTGATAATTTGTTTACATATCATGGTGAATTTCGTCCCTTTCCTATTTATAGGAATACAAAAGTTTACTAACTTCTGTTAATAGGAACCTTGAATTAAAATGTATAAATGTATAAGAACGGTGGGAATAATGTAACTTCTCGACGTTCTACATATTATCCAGTTATATATTTATATATACCTATGTATGTCAACAGTTATTTTTACTATTAATGTACCTACCTACCTAAAAGCAGGTACTTAGTAAGTGACGGGAGGTATTTGTTATATAAAAAAGTAAAGCATTCTAAGATGAAAAATATTAATTAATATAACATTAAAACATTGCCTTGTTTACCTATTTTGAGGTTAGGTACATAAATAATTTGTTATATTCAACTACAGTAAAAGGATAAAAATGGGCACAATTGCATTAATGTTAAGAATAATGAACGACACATACCTTGTTGCTTTAGTACCTCCAATTTCTGCACTAATAAAATCAGTATTAGTAGAAAAATAGTTTGTCATCATAAACACATCAACAACGGGCAAATTGTCACTCTGGTCTCGTAAAAACCCACTGTCCGTAATTTTTACCACTTGATAATTAAAATAAATAAATAAATTAATGATTTCTTTTACGAAAATATCAATACACATTTACAAAACACAAAACAATTTACGATTTAACCCCTTGGCAGATAGACGACCATTAGACATTATGCCGAATGACGTCAGACCAATAGCGTGGTGTTTTCAGTCACGTGAATATGTTGCCATAAAATTTTGAATTTCAAAGTCGTTTATTACACATTTTTTTTTATACCTTTTCTTCATTACTTTCTCAACTTATATAACATATATAACGAAAAAATAATAAATTATTGCATTTCTAAAATTCATGCATGTTGCCCATTCTTCGTGAAACATAATACCGGCAAAAGGCTCAGATTTTGCCAGAAACCTAATAATCAGTGGTAGTAAACCACTTTCGGGATATAATTCATAAGCGGCTTCTAAAACACGATTCTTTTCGCTTTCTGTTAATTTATGCTTTGTTTTCGTAGGGTCTGGAATAAAGGCTAGCAAATGGTATGAGGTGATACACTGGTCGTATCGGTATCTAAATAATTGCATTTGCATTAAGGTAATTTCAGTTTCGTCAAAATGCGACTCAATTATTTTAAATTGTTCTACGACGTCTGATAAAACTGCATCGTTTCTTTGAAACCTATCAAGTGCAACAGATATAGGTTTTAGTAGTGATAAGTAATCTTCAGCAGTTCTTTTTAAATGTTTGAAATTTTCTGTCTTACTATGCTGTCAATTTCATTTTTATGTTCCTCGCTAATTTTAAAAAGTGTGGGTCATGATTTAACGAAACCCTCTAAGCACTCGGCAAGTGAGTTCCATCTTACGTCAGAAGGTAAAGTAAGTTTTTTCTCCTTCTTATACGTATGTCGCAGAGGCAAAAACAGAGAAAAAACCAAAAACTGTAGATCTACTGAAAAAACAGTAGTGTTGGCAACACTGCTTCCCGGTAAAGCGGTGGTGATATGAACGAATACCAATGCCCTGCGTTGATCTACGACAAGGCGTGGTTCACCTGCGCAGATAAACGTTTACATATCACGAACCGCAATTGCCGAATCTGTATAAAAATACTCAGATCGGGTATCCCGGAAGCGCCAGTAATGTCTACCTTACGCTGGCAAATCAATCAATCAATCAATGACCCTCCGTTAACTTCAATGAATGTAAATTGTGGCGTAATTCGAGCAATATATGATTCAACTAAATATTCGCAGTCGGCCTCACCCAACAGCAACTTCTTCGCATTGGGTTTTTTTAACGTATCTTATTGAAAGGAGAATTGTTTTACGATTAATAGGTATACTTCCAATTCCACTACGTGGATGTGGAAGAATTAATTAGTGACTAACAAAATTTTACATCCACCGAAATTTATTACTTCCACATCCACGTAGTGGATTGGAAGTATAGTAATCGCAAAAAAATTTTCAAAAATTTTTATTCGTGAAATAGGTTTAGAATGTCATGAAACGTCGAGATTTTAAATTTGAGCGAAAAAAAAAATTTCTGTCTGTCTGTCGGTCTGTCTGTCTGTCTGTCTGTCTGTCTGTCTGTAACTTTTTTTTTGTCCGCACGCTTTCTCCAGAACGGTTTAAGATATTGACCTGAAATTTTGTACACGTATATATTATAACGAGATCTGGAACTGGATTGTTTTTTGAGGAAATCCGGTGAAGGGTTGGGGGTTAAATAAGGGTAAATAGGGGGAAATAAGTAAAGCAAGCTTGTAAGAGTACAGAAACTTGAAATTCGGTGTATGTACTAGAAGTCAAGGCCTCAGATTTTTTTATAATATTTTTCAATTTCGTACACGTATGTATTATAACGACGTCTGGAATTAGTTTATATTTTGAGATGATTCCGTTGAAGGGTTGGGAGTTAATTTGGGGTAAATAGAGGAATATAAGTAAAACGTTGGTAAGACTACAGAAACTTGAAATTCGGTACTAGAAGCCACAGCGTCAGATTTTCTTATAATATTTTTCAACCCAACCACCCCTACTCCAATATGAAAAGGGTTGATAAAATAAAATTGAGATATTCATTTGAAATTTGGTACACGTATGTATTATAACGACGTCTGAAACTAGATCATAATTTGAGATGATGCCGTTGAAGGGTTGGGGGTTAAATAGGGGCAAATAGGGGAAAATAAGTAAAGCAAGCTGGTAAGACTACAGAAATTTGGGATTCGGTGTATATACTAGAAACCAAGGCCTCAGATTTCTTTCTAATATTTTTCAAACTCTACCACCTCCGCTTCATTATTAATGGGATTGATAACATCAAATTGAGATATTCACTTGAAAGTTAGTACACGTATGTATTGTAGTGACATCTGATTGAGATGACTCCATTGAGGTGGTAGGTTGTAAATAGTGGAAAATAAGTACGGTAAACTAGAAACTTCATTTTTAACGTATATGGTAGAAACCAACTCCTCAAACTTTTCTATGACATCTACCCCAAATATTATTAAAATTCTATGACCAATAATTTCCACATACTAGAGTGCAAATATAGTCAAGATGTTTCCTTTAAAGTGACTTGGACGAATAATCTGGATGTGGAAGTAGTGATTCCTTAGGCAGCGGTTTTTTAACTGAACACAATAGTTATGTTTGTATTCAGAAGCAATAATCTAAATATTTAATTTATGAACGGCAGATGCAATATGCAATTGCCGCAAAATAGAACAGCAATTTATTCATGTCGTGTATATATTTATAAATTGTTTATGCATTTTAGAATATAGCTCGATCAGGTTCATTTATTCTAGGTATGGCATGGCACATAACTACGATGTTAGCGAATATATTTAGATTGAATCCAGTCTCAATAAAAAAATTAAAGCAAACAGATTTAGTTCAAAGTTCCAAGTAATATTGTCAAATACTACAAATAAGTCTAGAGCGCACGAGACAGTCAGGGCCGGCTTCTCACATGGCGAAGTAAGACGCTCAGCAGCAAACGAGACCTAATAGAAAAAATGTTTTAAACAATTCAGCCTTATAATAGTCTAAAGTCTTTATGTCTTTCTGATGAGCTCCAGAATAAGGTCGAAAAACGTTTCAAAGGCTAAGCATTTCCAAGAAACAATGATAGATTTCATGAAAATGTAATCAATTAGAATGAAAAATTTTTTAAGACAAGGTAGATAAATAAATTCATTTTAGGCCTTTGTTCTCAATTTTAACTGAATCTTCATGATCGTAGGGGGTTATGTAGATACTAGTTTAATCTACATGGCCGTAGGGGACTGTGCGGATGCTAGTGTTGGAATGAGAATTGTCAAATAAGAAATTAGACAAATTCATTTTAGGATTTTAATTTGCTAGCATAACCAGAATTCAGGTTGTCGAAAGAATGCAAAGATTTCATTAATATTTTTACACAAAGTTTTTCTTTTAGTTATAGATAATTCTTTTTTCTGCTGTTTGCAAAATCCTATAAAGAATATGTTTCAATACTTATTATAGTCTGTCCCAAATATAATTCAGAGATATAAAGAAGCTCGCAAAAATGCGTAAAAGACCGACCACTACTGATTAGAATACCGTCGGCGTTCGGTCATGCAGACGTGCAGTACACAGTTACTCCCCACCTCTGGAAGTCCACGTTGACTGGATATCTCATTCCAACGAATCAACAATTCGGTAGGACAAATTTCAACCAGTTATATTGAGTGGTATTGTAACAAAATATCATGAAAAAAATTATTTAATGCCTTTCTTACAGAATTGCAGTGACTGGAGGTTAAAAACCTTTAAATTTTCAGTTTTCATTTTTAACTTCCAGTCACTGTAAGCATACAGGAAAGACGTTAAATCAATTTTTTCATATGACATTTTTTTGTCCGGAAGCCCTTGGACTACCTATTCCCAAAGTTCGAAGAAAATTCCACCGAAATGATTTTTCCAGTGCTAATGATGCGAGGTCCTTTTGACAGTAAATTAGTGTGAGCTAGAGGAAGAACCCTATTGTCTTTGAACAAAATCGATCGATAAATAAAAAAGTTATTAATTATGTTACGAGGTTTCGCCCTTTGGGAAACACCCTGTATGAATCCGTGGGTTCTAAATAAGTGTAAAAAGGGCTAAACCACTAACACTTTATTTAATAATTTACTGTTTACACAATAACAATACTTCTAACCTCACTTTCGTTACCGAACGTCACTTTCATAGAACTTCCTCCCCTGCGCCGGTAATCGCGCCTTATATACTCTGAAATTGCCTCTAGATCCATCCAGAACACAATCAAGAATCTTCTCCTACCACACTCTAGAAAACTCTATCTCTTTCTACAAGTTTCCAGTCACCTATAATAATAATAATAAATTTTATTGAATAGGAAATCCTAATATACAAATTCGCTTTCTAATGTATTTACAAAGAATAATAATAATAATAATTTATACCTAAACAGATAGTACATGCACTTACACATCAAACTGATATATACACAATTATACAAAAGTACAATAAATAAAAAGGAGAAATATATAACTAAGTGGTGTTAATCAATCGACTTCATATGTTTTACGATTTTACGTTTAAATTTTGTTAGAGAGATAGATTCCTTTATATCATTTGGTCACTTGTTATATTGATCGAGGCCTTTGTATAACAAAATTTTCATAGTTTGACTTAAATTTTGCCTTGGTACATAAAATTTGTTGTTGTTTCTTGGTTGGTAAAAAAATATAAATTTATTAGGCATAGGCGTATCAATATCAAGTTTCAAGGGGGTGTAATACATAACAATTATTTAAATATTTTAAATTTAATTTTTAATTTACAGGGTGTCTCTAAAAGGTGCGGGAAAAAAGCTACCACAAATTTCTGAAGCTAAAATATGACGATCTAACCCAACTTACCCCAGTCCAAAAGTGGATGATTTCGGAGATACAGGGTGTCCAAATTTAGTTTTAGTTTTTCATAAATATTTTTTATTAATTGTTATATTGCCACAATATTTGGCTAGGGAGGGTTTTATGGGGTGACAAATTAAAATCAGCCCTCATTTTGAGCTAGGGGTAAGCAAAGATACTGTTAATAGGGTGACCAGAGAACAACTACTGCACCCATTTCATATTAAGCGGGTACAACATCTTTTACCCCATGATTTTGAATCACACCTAGGTTTCTGCTGATTTATCCAGGAACACAGAATTCGAGATAGGAACTTTACACGAAGAATTTTATTTACAGATGAAGCCTGTTTCACGAGGAGTGGCGTAACTAATTTTCACTATGCTGTTGAAAATCCGCACGCGACTAAAGTAACCCATTATCAGCATGAGTTAAGGATTAATGTGTGTACAGGAATCATAGACACTTTCATAATTGATCATGTCATTTTACCACCTCGACTAAATTATTTGGCACATCTGCAAAACGAATTACCAGACTTATTAGATCCCGTGCCATTGGAAGTTCGAAGAGGTATGTGGTTCATGCATGACGGTGCTACTCCACATTTTACGTTAAACATACGTAATTATTTAAACGAACAGTATCCAAATAGATGGTTAGGTAGAGGCAATGATGCACCCGCACATTTGCCAGCTCGATCCCCTGACATGACCCCGATGGATTACTTTTTAAGGGGAACTTTGAAATCCCTAGTGTATTCTAGGCCAGTAGATACAGAAGATGAATTAAGGAGACGTATTCAAACTGGAATTGATGCTTTGAGAAATTATGACGAGATGCTCCAGAGAGTTCAATTAAATTTTTTACGACGAATTAATCTTTGTACACCCGAAACTGGAGGTCATTTTGAACATTTGTTAAAAGCATTTAATTTTAATTAACATTTTGTTTTTGATCTACTTGTTTTTGTAATTTTTGAAATAAAAAAAGTTAAATCCAGATATTTCAAAAACGGCAGCTCAAATCAACTCTTACCATGTATACCTTTTTAGGTAAAAGACGTTGGAGAATAAAAATTAAAAGTTAAATACAGCGTGACTCAAAAAAGTTATTTCGTTTTAAATGTATGCAAGGTACCGCAGGTGGCGCCCTCTAAATTGTACAATGAAAATGAGGGCAGATTTTAATTTGTCACCCGACAAAACCTCCACTAAAACTAAAACCAAATTGAACTTTGGACACCCTGTATCTCCAAAATCATTCACTTTTGGACTGAGGTAAGTTGGGTCAGATCGTCATATTTTAGGCTCAGGAATTTGTGGTAGCATTTTTTCAGCGGCTTTTAGAGACACCCTGTATAATATTGTTACATTGCATAACCTGCTAATTAGGCAATAGTCCCTAATGTTTATCAACTTAACAGCAATAAATTTGTCATAAATGCGCCAAGTTTATGGACCAAGCTTTGGCGGCTTTCATTCATCTCGCCGTTAGACAAGACTGTTACTCGCTAATACAAACTAGCATTATATTCTTCGCAAATTTTTTTTTATTTTCGATAAAATGCAATATAGCTGTATGCTATAGAATGTGTAACAATTATATAAAAAGTGCAGTACATCGGCGAAGAGTATAATGGTTAGCCTGTTTTGATTTAATCATGATATGTGCTCTTTAAAGTACCTAAACTTTAACTTGTCTTGCGTATGAGGTATGCGCTTTCACCCTAATTTAAAGCAATAGCCCAAAAACATTATTAGTTCAGCCGACGAAGCGACCTTTGGACCGGCTAATTTAAGTATGCTGAACTATATATAAAGCGCACTTTCAGATAATACGATTGAATACAGAATAAAACGTAATTTCATGATTAAATTATCATGGGAAGGGCGTAAAAAGGTTTTATAGATATGTATATATTTTTAGGCGCGTCACAATCTTACATCTGGATACTGATGGGAACCAATACTAAGAAGACATCCGCGAATAATTCTTTGTATTTATATTACATAGCGTTATTCTGTAATCGCCAAATAGGAAGAAGCTGCGCGAACGATGACTTTTAACTAAACCCCTTCTAAACCTATAGAAACACCAATTGTAGCAAACGTGGGCGATTACGCAGAGGCGTCTCCTCCCAATTACATCGATCATGTACGAGTGACCAGTGCCGGATTTCCCAAAAGACAATGTAGGCAGCTGCTTAGAGCGGAAAATTCTTTGGGGCGGCATGCCGCCAAAAGAATTTATGACTTTTAAAGAATAGTAAAAAATATATCCGTTTTATGATTTTTATAGAAAAGTAGTAATGTTCACTACAAATTATTGCAGTACCTATGTAGTAACTTTTTTACCCTTAAAAGGGCTCGTGAGAACTAAGTGCGTCTCTGTCTCCTTTTCCACGTGATTATGTCATGATCACGTAAACTACTTGGTAATTTAAATACATACTTAGGTTTTATCCGAAAAAGGGCGTCAGATTCAAATCTGCCTACGGGCAGAAAATTCCAGAATCCGGCCCTGTGAGTGACGCACGGTGAAAGGCTATGGTAGAACTTATTTGCGCGTCAGGCAGCTTCTTCCTATTTGGCGATTACAGTAGAAATTTGTAATTTGTTGAAAAACAAAATAACTGAACTTAAAAACGCCTTTGGTATTTTACCGGATAGTTGCCTCTCCGGGTTCTCGCTCTCCGCAATTGTTATCCTGTGTGCACAATAAATAAATAATCATAAGCACACAAAAAAATAGTGCCGGTCCTGGGCCAGGAGACAGTTGCTTTACCTATCTAATACCAGAACACATTACAATCACGTGAAAACATTTATTATAAATTATAATCTTATTTTTATGACTCAACGAGGTGCTTAATTCAATAACAGTCTGGCGACTGCAAAATATTTTCGTGTATTTGTTTTGCTCTAGATAAAATAATAAAATTATAATTTTAATTGCTGGTTTTCCTAAAATAGAATATTAGTGTTTACCGAATATTTAACACCTATAGTCTAGAATTAATAATACTATTATACTCTTCGCAAATACAAAACGAAGAGTATGTTGCATTCAATCGGCACATTTCTAAAACCGGTAATATTGCTCGAAAAAATTCATATCACTGTGTGTTTGTGATCGAATTCGGAACAACTTTCAAAATGTCCGTTCGTCGGTGTTCCCGGCCGTCTGTCTGTCCGTCCGTCCGACCGTCACGTTTCTTGTTAGCACAATAACTTAAGAACGAAAAGTCCGATTGTATTGAAATTTGGACAGTTAGTGTTAGCTAGAGGAATAACCCTATTGTGTTGAACAAAGTCGTTCAATAAATAAAAAAGTTATGTTATATTTAACTAAATACATATGTTTTGAAAATAATCAAAACATATCTAAAACCAATATTATTTATAAAAAAAACTGCGAAGAATATATGCTATAAAATGTGCAACAATTATATAAAAAGCGAAGTAAGTCGGCGAAGAGTATTATGGTTAGCTTGTTATATATTATGTTATAGAGTTGACCCCTGAATTCGAATGGGTCATCAGAATGAACCAACATATCGCAGTTGATTTCTAAACTAAAAAAAAAAAATCCAGTATATAGGGATAGCTTATGTCCTACACCTGATCATTTTTGTTTTTTTAGTTTAGAAATCAACTACAATATGCTGGTTCTTTTCTGGATGACTAGTGATGATCCATTCGAATTAAAATGTAGGTGTTTTCTCTATGTGCAGATTCGCTTTTTTGATATTATTAAAATGAAGTAGGTACCTACTTGTTATCACTTCTTGATATTTAAATAGCATTGTATCGTCCATCAAATTAACATTACAACAAACAAAGTTTTCAAATGAACAAGTCTGCAAAACACACTGATTGGCGGTGACGTCATCGGTTTTATTAGTGGCTTAAATCGCATTTGAATAGTGGTAAACGTAACATTTTATTTGCTTTATTTACGTTCTACATTTTTCTGCTGTAGTGACTAAAACTCTTCCAGGTACATTTTTGTATGTATTTTTGCATCTTGGCACAAAACATAACTCATTTACTTCCACATCCACGTAGTGGATTGGAAGTATAGTAATCGTAAAAAAAAATTTTTTTTTCTTGAAATAGGTTTAGAATGTCATGAAACGTCGAGACTTTAAATTAGAGCGAAAAAAATTCTGTCGGTCTGTCTGTAACTTATTTTGTCCGCACGTTTTCTCCGTTTTCTTTAAGATATTGACTAGAAATTTTGTACACGTATATATTATAACGAGATCTGGAACTGGATTGTCTTTTGAACATATCCGGTGAGGGGGGGTGGGCAAACAGAGGGAAATAAATAAAGCAAGCGGGTAAGAGTACAGAAACTTGAAATTCGGTGTATGTACTAGAAGCTAAGGACTCAGATTTTTTTATAACATTTTTCAACCCCCCACCACCCCTACTGTATTATTAAAGGGGTTGATAAAATAAAATTGAGATACTTACTTGAAATTTGGTGCATGTATGTATTATAATGACATCTGGAACTAAATTATATGTTGAGATGATTCCGTTGAAGGGTTGGGGATTAAATAGGGGTAAGTAAGGGAAAATAAGTAAAGCAGGATGGTAGGAGTACACAAACTTGAAATTTGGTGTATGTAGCAGAAGCCAAGGCCTCAAATTTTTTTAAATTATTTTCAACCCCCACCATCCCTACTAAACGAGGTTGATTAAATAAAATTGAGATATTCACTTGAAATTTGGTATACGTATAGATTATAATGACATCAGGAACTATATTATATTTTGGAAATATTCCGTTGAAGGGTTGGGGGTTAAATAGGGAAAAGTAAGTAAAGTAAGCTGATAACAGCACAAAAACTTGAAATTCTTTATATGTACTAGAAGGCAAGGCCTTTTTTATAATATTTTTCAACCCCCCCACCAACCTTACTCCATTATTAAACGGAGTTGATAAAATGAAATTGCGTTATTCACCTAAAATTTGGTATACATTTGTATTATAACGACATCTGGAACTAGATTATATTTTGAGATGATTCCATTGAAGGGTTGGGGGATTAAATAGGGGTAAATAAGGGAAAATAAGTAAAGCAGGTTGGTAAGAATGCAGAAATTTGGGATTTGGTGTACATATTAGAAGCGAAGGCCTTAGGTTTTTTTTATAAGATTATTTTCCATGCCCTCACCACCGTTTCGAATGGGAATGACTTGTAATGTTAGACAAAAGAATATCACCCTTCAAAATTATGGTTGAGACAAATATCTAATCCCAAGGAATATTACACTCCTCCCGCTTTTTAAAATTTCGATTAAGATTCAATCGCAAGGAATATACCCCTGCTCTTTGATATTTTTATGGACATAAATAGCTTATTATTATGAACACCAGTCCCCACTTTTCGAAATTTATATTGAAGATTGGCGGGAATCGTGCCCCGATTTTCTCTCCCTGGTAACCAAGCATCTCCACACTCAAAGAAAATTTAAAATTTGTGGAACCACCTAAATTATGTGACCTCAGATTCAAATACAGTGGGTCGAAATACATACTCATGTTATGAGAGACTTTACGAGAGCCGTGTTTTAATCGAATTTTTATTTAATTTACGAGAAATGTTCATAAAATATTGGATCACAAATTCGGATTCAGTAACCTACGGGACCAAAATTATTTTTTATATGGCTGTGTTATCAATTACTTTCACATCCACGTAACGAAGTGGAAGTACATATAGTAATTGTAAAAAAATGTCAAAATTTTTTTGTGTTAAAATAAATGTAGAATGTGATGCATGAAACGCAAGGATTTTAAATTAGAGCGAAAAAAATCTGTCTGTCTATAACTTTGGTATACCTATAAATTATAAAAATATATTTTGCGCTTACTTGGAGAGTAAATAGAAGAAAATAAGTAATGCAAGCTGATAAGAGTTCAGGAAACATGGGAATTGGTATATGTACTATAAATCAAGACCTCAAATTTTTTTTTGTAATATTTGCTTTACCACCAGAAATATTCTGCACTCCAACAGCGAATGAAGTGAAAGTAAAAACAAACATAACCTCGATACATTTTTTATAATAATATTTAATGCTATTAAACTGAAAATCTCATAAATGTTGTTAATACATTGTAATATCTATGTGTATGTGTAGAGAAATATAAATATATATTGTAATATTGCTTTTAATTATAAATAATCAAAATATGAAATCGATAGATATAATTTAACTAACAACATTGTAGTGTGGTCCATACATAGCGAATAAATTCATTTTCATATGGACCATACTGTATAGGATATTGAGAATTCAAAAATAAATGAGCGTTCTTACTTCTAGAGATGAACAAAATGTACAAATACCAGCATTTGGCCAATACGCCACCGGAATCTTCTTCTTGGACAAGCTCCACCATCAAGAGTCAGAAACAAAATTTGCTGCCTTGGCAGAGGAACTGGATATGTCCGTGTTGGCTTGGCGTACCGTACCAACCAACAATTCCTCCATAGGTGCCGTAGCGAAGAACTCTGAACCGTTTATGCGACAGGTAACATTTTTATTAATCATTTCTTCTCTCATTTCATTATCGTTTATTGTACGTTTACTAAAATCACAGAAGAAGGAACTATACAAAAGCGAAAGTTAGCCTTTGTGGTGAGACGGAATTCAAGTCCACATGTTCATATTCATCAGGTCATACCCCTCTATCTGTCACAAGATAAGCCATGTGGAGATTGTTTTCTGTATAGTGTACCTACTGGATGCCTCATAAAGTTCATATGTATTATGTGTGAACGTCTCTTCTCTCAGTATGATAACACATACTTCTGTTATTACGAGATCACTGAAATCAGACTCTCCGACATGAAAGGTGCTGCCGCAAGCAGTCATTTCAGTATAGTTCCCCTCTTCTGTGCTAAAACTGTTGTAATTGAGTTGTGTTACAGATTCACTTAGAGGATACTAATAAATCTTTAATTTCAGGTGTTTGTCACGATGAAGACATCTGTTCCAGAGGAAGAGTTAGACAGGAAATTCTTTGTTTTGCGTAAGCGTGCTAGTCACACAATTCCAGCTCCTGGCAAGAGGTTCTATATTTGTTCGCTGAGTCGTAGAACGGTTGTGTATAAAGGCCAGCTGACATCCGATCAGCTTTGGACTTATTTTCCAGATCTCCTCGATCCCATGTATGATACTTACTTAGCATTAGTTCATACCAGATTCTCCACCAATACTTTCCCTAGCTGGGAAAGAGCACATCCTCTAAGGTAAAGAACCTTGAACTATTGTTATATATTTATTTATTTTATTTGCTTTCATCGAGGTTGATTTGTTATATATTTCTTTAAGTTATTAATGTTTTCGTTCATTATCAGTCATTTGACCTTAGCTTCTATCGTAGCTTACATAGGTGGAAAACAGCATATTAGTAGCACAATTATACCGAAAAGTCCTCGATTATTTCAGGAGGTGTTGGATAACAAGACCAAATCACTTTTTTTTTAAATGTGATCAATTTGAAATAAAAAAAACTGTTTCTAGACTTTTTGAATGAATTTTTTTCTTTGTTATAAAATGTATATAACATAAATTTTTACATAAAATGTTAAATATGTTTAAAGAAGGTTTTTATTACTTTTAGAGGTACACTGAATGCAATAGTTATATAGACAAGGCGAAAACCTCGCCTTCGTATGAAAAAATGTCCCATACGAATTTTTTGCATTTTCACGTTCGGGACATGCCCCTGAATAAGCCAGAGATTGCCGGACGAAAATCTGGTCCCAATTTGTTTAAACTAATTTTTTCAAAAAATTCAACTTTTAATGTTGTATTTCAATCTTGGCCGTTTTAACGTTTTTTCATACATTAAATTGTTTATAAGTCGGAAACGGCCAACTTCACGAAAAAATTACAAGAAACTTTTTTCTTTAGAATAACCAAAAAAAAAACCTAAAAAGAAATCATTCGCTACAAAAAATGCGATTTTTACAATTTGTTTAAACAAATTGGGACCATATTTTCGTCCGGCAAACTCTTGATCCTTATTCAGGGGCATGTCCCGAATGTGAATATGCAAAATAATCGTATGGGACATTTTCATACAAAGGCGAGGTTTTCGTCTTGTCTAATAGGAGAATTTATAGAGCAATTTTGCTCTATTATCGACATAAGCTCTGATAAAAAACTTATAAAAAATAGAAAGAAAGAAACACAAGAAACAAGATAATAAATTAATATATAACGACTATATGAGTAAATGAGTCACAGAATAAAATCCAAATTTTTTAAAACATTGAGAGATGTAGAATACATCTGAAATTAACTTACTACAATTAGTCATTATTTTATTGATGGGATGATTTAAACTATAAGTTCTATGAAATTCCGAGCCAAAGATAGAGAATGTGGTCGTTGAGGAACATGAAAATTTATTAGATAATAGCTCCGAACAATCAATACTGTTATTACATAATTTATCAGCTACAGTAACATACCTTCTTTTTTCAAGGCTTTGAATATTTAAGTGTTTCAATAAGAGGGGCGACAGACTGTAGAATTTATATGTATAGTTTATCCAGTTTCAGTTTGAAAATCATAAAGAAAGACCGAAAAGAACAGTTTATAACACCAGCATGCCATAAGTGCCGACTGACAATCTCTAGAATCACTTTTTAATTATTGTAAATATTGTTTTACTACTTTATATTCATTGATAGGCATGATGTAAATCATTTATTTATAATTGGAACACATTGGTATTCGAGGGAATGTTCTAGCATGGATCACTTCCTTTCTGAATGTTAGGGAGTTTTCATGTGAGGATTGGAGACAACAATTCTAAGTCTAACATTGGTCTGAGTGGTGTGCCTCAGGGCTCTGTCTTAGGACCGGTTTTATTTACCCTATTTACTGCTGATCTGCCCTCATCAATTATATCCCATATAAGTTTATATGCAGATGACACGAAAATATTTAGCAACCCTCTTGAAGCGAGTGAATAAATATAAAAATAGCTTAATAAAATCAACGACTGGACAAAAAAATGGTTAATAAGCTTGAACATTAATAAATGCTCTGTGCTACGTATCGGTAAACGTAATCCTCAATTAGAATATCAACTGAATAACAGCTCCATAACATCCACAGAATCCCAAATTGATCTTGGTATCACAATAAAACATAATGTCAAATGTGACTGCCACATTATCAACATTACCAAAAAATGATATATTGAATGATATATCTAGTCAGGAAATCTTTTCACCACATACCGCCGGAATTATTTATAAATATCATTCATTCGCCCTATTCTCGAGTTTGGTTTTCAAATATGGTCATCTTATTTTCAAAAAGATATTGATCCCCTTGAGAAAAACAATGCAGAACAATGAAAATCCTCCTCCACAGATTTGATAACATATCATACAAAGAACGACTGAGAAAGTTGAAATTACCAACATTTCAATGAAGAATAAGAGGTGACCTTATAGAGAATAGAGAGATACAAAATATTAAACAACTAGCAATATAGCTGCCTGTGTATAAACAGTATATTTGCCTTAAGTGCGAGTATACATCTTCGGGGACAATTTATCAATGTATATTTACTTGTCTCTTTCACTAGTTTTAGTTTTATACACATGTACTTGCTCTTGCTTTAGGTATAAACAGCCATAGGCTGCCTACCTTGTACGTAATAATAATAATAGTAATAATAATAATACATTATTTATTTATAATATATAATGTTAAAGTTTAATGAACAACTCCTTAAATGATTAAATAAAATAAAATTAATACACTTAATTTAACTTACGGCTTTGCTACCGGTTATATTAAGAATGAACCAAAAGCAGATAAGAGACTTGTAATGGTGAGCCAGGTAAATAATCGACTACTTTCGTTTGTGATAAGCACACTATATATCTTGTTAATTGTATTCGTATACGTGTATCATTTGTAATATTCAAGCATGGTCACTGTGTTATTCTGCTACAATCAGTCTTTGTAATGATTTATCCTGGTAGGAACGATTTAAACTTAATTTATAAATTGATAATTGAAATACTATAACAAAGCACTGAAGATTCTCAGTTACATTAAAACAAGCACAAAATATTTTTCCAACATATATGTTATAAAATCTGGCACATCTACCCCTCCACTCCATTATTAAAGGGGTTGAAAAAATGAAATTGTGATTTACTTTGTGTACGAGAACAAGCGGTTTTTTACTTTAACTTTGAAGGCAAGACTTTCAATATAATTAAACAGAAATACTAAAATCATTTATAGCATAGTCTATGACTTTTACACTTATAGACCTTTTATATTGGTTATAAGAACTTTCCAAAGAGCAACTTGTACTGCTTACCCATGATATTTGATTCTTATAGCCATTATAAAGATGTAAAACATATACCAGTTGTGATATATATCATTTCAAAGAAGACACAATAGGAAATAAGATATTCCAATTGTTGATTTTAGAATCAACAAGGGTATTCACCCTCCTTTTAAATGTCTTGAAACCAGATTTTATTGTGGATTGGTCACATTTTAGTAAATAAAAAAAGGGAGTTGCTACATGGACGCCGCGGCGGACATATAGCATTTATTAGCTGTCCGCCGCGCATGCGCATTCGCTTTTGCACGACTTATTGAACCGCCGCACAGAGAAATTGGAATGTTTTTATGCAATTTTCTGAAAAAGAAGGCGGGGGGGCACCCCCACACCCCCCCGTTTTTGTCTGCGACGCTAATGCTGCCTGCGGCGTTGATAATTTATTAACAATTATTTAGCAAAATAAAAATCAACCTAACTAACCCAACTACCATCACATGAAAGAGATAAATTATTATATGAAAGAAAAGAACATTTCTGTCGTCAAATCCAACCAGAATTTGTAAAAAAGGATATTAATCGTTACAAAATATTAAAAAAAAAAGTCCAGTGGGCAGTATTTGAACCCGGGACCTGTCGCTCCACAACGCGACAATCATCATCATCATAACAAATTTAATATGGAATTAAAAATACAAAGCATTGCCTCCCCGGATCGAGATCCGGAATCAACCGCACAACCACGTCGCGCAGCGCCGTGGTGTTAGTACGGTTGGGTGGATCACGACCGGTTCGGCTCAATAAAATTAAATAAAAGTTAAAACTCCTGCCACCTGTGGCGGCTTAAAATTAACATTAAAATTTTTTCTTATACCTAAAGAATAGATTTAAAAACACTGAAAAATTAAATACAACAAGAAGATATGGAAAAAAAAATGAATAAATTTCGATTATTGGCACGGGAAAAACTCAACGAAAAAACCCGTTCGAGGTAAATTTACCCTAACAGTCTGCCCGCCGTTAGGAAGTTATGATTGGGAAAGGAAGATTTGAGTTTTAAATGATTTGAATTTTACAAAGTTTCTTGGTCTAAAGTGAATTGACAAAATGACAAAATAACAAAAAAGACAAAAAGACAAACATATGACAAACACATAGAGAGAAAGGGGGGAAGGTATAGAATAATAATAATAATCTAACCAAACCAATTGCCGCGGCGGACAGTTAAGAAATAATAGATGTCCGCCGCGGCGTCCTTGTAGACAGTCCCATAAAAAAACTGATTAAGTAGTAAATATTGTATTATATTAGGACCACATCTGCTCCACTAGATAACACACACTTAGTCATTTAAATTCTTAGAGGTATTAATAATTGTTATTATCTCTGTTTAAATTTCGTCAAACAATTTAGGATGATACCTAATCAGAGAGAATATAGAAATTATCGGTCATTAAATTAAGAACTATATCAAAATAAATATATTAATTAAAATAATTAATATTTTATTAATATGTTTATTGAACCTTGTAGATTTAATATAGAGAATTTAGCATTATATTGAATCGACAACTGTTAATGGATTGCTGAATTAGTCACCACCATTGAAATAAAAAATGTTTAATCAAGTAGATATCCTATTAGCCCAAGAGCTCGCGACCCCAGGGGTGTAAGAGTTTTGTAAAATCTAATATTTATATCTTTGATCTAAGCAAAGCATTTGACATATTGAATGTTGACTTCATCGTGTACAAGTTGCAAAGATTAGGACTTAGAGAGCTGGCATTGGAACTTGTTAAATCCCTCATAACAGGTCAAAAATTACATATAAAAATATGGCTATACATCTGAAAGTTACGATGTTAATCAAGGGGTTCCCCAGGGCTCGGTGCTGCGACCATTAATATTCCTATTATTTGTCAACGATTTATTTATTTATTTATAATCACTTAGGCTGATACAATACAGATGTGCAATTCTCCCAGAAGAATTAGTTGTAATGTTTGCAGATGATACTTCAGGCTCATCAGATTATTATTTGACATAGCGCCAAGAGAATCGTGTAGACCTTATTTAAAAAAAATAACATATAGACCATTTATAGTATTTATATCTTAAGCACTATTGAATTTGTAAAGAAGAACTTAAGTAACTTTGAAACAAACTCAGATACAGGCCATCTACTAAAAATAACCAATTACAACAAGACTTTCTATACAATACAATACAATACGTTTATTCATGTTAATATACAGGTATAAGTATTTACATAAGTCAAAATATAAATAAAAGAAGAAAATTATTACAGTAAGTATACGATTATTTTAAAAAATAGATAAAATAATTTAGTTAAAACATAAAACATTAAAAGTTACTGTAGTTACAACATATTTAAAAAACAGCTATATCAGTTAGGTACAGTGTTTGATTTCCTCACAAATGTCCTCAACTGTAAAGAAGGCCTTACTGATGAAGAACATTTTAATTGTAGCTCTGAATTTATCCATGGGTAGCTCTCTGATTTTGGGGGGAAGACTATTAAAGAGTTTAACTCCAAAGTGCTTTATACCTGTTTGCCCTCTTGTTAATCGTGTGAAGATCGTTCTTAAATGATCCTTGTTCCGTGTCTCATGATTATGGATTTCTTTATTAGTTACGTATTGATTAATATGCTTTTTAATGTATGTTAAGCATTCCAAGGCATATATACAGGGAAATGTTAAAATTTTAAATGTTATAAAAAGATCCTGGGTTTCGCTTCTATAATCTACCCCAGCCATAGCCCTAACAGCTCTTCTTTGTAAACCAAAAATTCTGTGTCTGCAAGAGGAGTGACCCCATGCAATAATAGCATATGACATACCAGATTGGCATAGTGCAAAATATGCTGACCGAAGAACTCCTGTTGAGACAGTTTGCGATAACTGTCGAAGACAATATATATTTTTAGTGAGAGTAACGGCCAGATGCTCACCCTGAGTGTCCCATTGCTGTTTTGGGTCCAAGAATACTCCTAGAAACTTTACAGAAACAGGGTTATTATCTATACCACTCAGATCACGAAGGGAGGAAGTCATGACAATCGTTTTATCTGGGTTTAAGCGTAATCGATTATTTGCGAACCAGTTTTCTGCCCTTGACTGTGCCGATATACTTTTAGCTTTCAGAGAGTTTAGGTCAGTGTCTTTCAATATCAGTGTAGTGTCATCTGCATATAATAGACAGTTTACATCAGCGAGTCTTGAAGACAGGTCGTTAATGTACAATAAGAATAACAACGGGCCCAGGATAGAACCCTGAGGCACACCAACACTTACATTAAGTTCTTTAGAGTTAACTGAGCCTAGACGTACCGACTGAACACGATTAGAAAGATACGACTGCACAAGTTGGCGACTTGCCACACTGAAGTTGTATACAACTAGTTTGTCGATTAAAATGTTGTGGGTAACACAGTCAAAGGCTTTACTGAGGTCGCAGAATACTGCTGCTGAATAAAGACCTTGTTCAAAACAATCGATAGTGTGTTCTGTAAATTTCAGAATGGCATCTGTTGTGGAGAGCCGTTCCCTGAAACCAAATTGGTTGTTATTTAAAATATTGTTCCTCATTAAATACTCATCAATACACATTTTCATGGCTTTTTCGAATATTTTAGAAAAGATTGGCAAGATGGAAATGGGCCTATAATTTCCAATGCTATTAATGTCACCTTTACTCTTTACTCTTTATTAATCATGCTGATATCAAAATGTACAACAGATTGCCACCAGATATCGAAACTATAAATTCTGTAAATAAATTTACTTCTTGTTTGAAAAACTTTCTAGCTGTAAATTGTTTCTACTAAGTTGAAGAGTACATGAATCATGAGCCGCAATCATGCAAAATTGCTTTATAATACAATCAGTGTTAGGTTAACTGTTTTATCTAATTTTTTTAACTGTTTATCCTAAATGTTTGTAATGTGACGTTCATATATATACCATGTATATCTAATATGAGGTGAGGAAATAAATAAATGTTAGTTTACACTGTAGGTGTACCTACAGTCAGCAGGTCAGGGAAGGGGACATCTGGCTTAGGTAAATTCAGCAAATTGAATCAAAAAGGAATGTGAGTAAAGTGTTTTATCAAGTAGAAAATTAATCACAATACAATTTATGGAGTAGAAAAGTGAAAAATAATGGTCTGCACGCTGGTAGCACATGCTGCGTCAGCATCTCTGCGTTACCGTTGTGAAAATTACGTCATAGTGTAAGAGCTTTGTAAAAGTTGATATTTTACAGAATGTTTAGTTCCATAAACCTTTTAAACATTTGGATAACCACATATATGGTTAATTTGATTGTAAATGACCTCCTCTAACACCCCTCTTCCTTTGATCGTCCACTTACGGCGGACACCCTGTATATTATATTATAAACTCTGCTATTTTCGATGGTTATAATTATAAAAGATGAGTTTGAAAATAAGTATTAAATATGTATTTGTAAATAAGTTACTACAGTCTATGTTAATAATATATTTTGTGCTTACATATGTTGCCATTAAATATCTATAAGGTCTATATGGAAAAAGTGGAAACAATTTGGAAACGGTTGGGGATATAACAATATGTGTTTCAAACAAATTCAATAATGTATCGGCTCAAAATTACAGTTATAAATAAGGTCACAGATGCTGCAGCATGTTTCGAAAATGTCTTTAAAAGTTGTCTTAATAGCAGAAACAGTTATAATATTTCCATTATTAATTTGGAAGTTCAGTCTAAAGCGTTGCTACTAAGATAAGTCATTACAAAGCCTATATGTAATAAAATGACACTTGAGACCACGTACTTGAATCACAGACTAAATTCTTGAACATTGCAAACGATTTCCGTATACGAATATAGTTCACCAGATATATGCGCTTACCTCAAACTAAAGTAGTCGAGTGTTTACCTGGCTCACCTTACAAGCGCGCTGCCTGATTTGGTTTATTCATATAATTGCCGGTAGCAAAGCCGTAGGTTAAATGATATTTATTTACTTTCATAGAATCATTTATGGAGTTGTTCATTAAATTGACATCAGACTGACACTTGATAACCTATACTGTTGAATAATATTGTGCTCTAAGTAAAAGTTAAAGAATTTGTGATAATTTCACAAATATCCATGGTATCACACATAAGAAGACAGTTACAAAACTGTATCATTACTAAATTTGTTTCGAAATTCTGTCTGAGACTGCTTCTTGAGTCGTTATCTTTGGAACATTACGGTTGAAAATTATTAAATTTGCTTCTTTTTAGGATGGTGGCCCACAACGGAGAAATAAACACTCTTCGTGGTAACGTGAACTTCATGAAAGCACGTGAAGGAGTAATGAGAAACGACGAATTCGGTGATAAATTGAAATCGTTATACCCAGTCGTTGAACCCAACTTATCTGACAGTGGTTCAGCTGATTGTGTCCTAGAATTTCTGGTGCATGCCGGAAATAGAAAATTACCAGAGGTAATTAAAAGCAAGTAGCAACCCAGCGGCTATAATAGTTCATTTAATGTTACATTATTCCAGGCTGTTATGACAATGGTTCCCGAAGCTTGGCAAAATGATCCAACTATGCCCGAGGAAAAGAGGGATTATTACCATTGGGCAGCTTGCACAATGGAACCGTGGGATGGTCCGGCTTTGATTTCTTTCACTGATGGTCGTTTTATCGGTGCTATTTTGGACCGTAATGGGTTAAGACCCTCAAGATTTTATATTACCAAGGATAATATAATGGTTATGGCTAGTGAGGTATAAATTTTTTTTTTTAAAAGATGTCTTCAAATTTATTACTCGTTCTTGTTTCTCAAATTACTAGAGTAAAACTGAAATAAATATGTTGTACAATTTATGATATTTAAGTTACCTATTCACAACAAACTCGTTGACAGATGGACTTGATATTTCACATCTGTTCATAAAGATCGCTTTGGCAATTAGGCGTTTTTACTATGTGCAAATTTCCTTTTTTTATATTATCGAAATGAAGTATTTGTTATATAAAAGCACTTTTTTATACTTAAATAGTATTCTATCGTCCATCCAATTAAGATTTCAATAAATAAATATCTGAAAGTTTTAATAATTGAATAAGATGCAACACAGTATGATTGGCGATGACGTCATCGGTTTTATTAGTGGCTTAAATCGCGTTTAAATAGTGGAGGAATGTCTAATACGACATTTGTAAACTCTACTTCCGGAAATTTATCTGCTGTAAAAGTGTTTTGGTAAGATAGTTCATGAAAAAGTTGCAAAAAAGGAGTAAACTTGAAAACTGCTGCGATAAGGACGAGACCTGGGTACCCACCGTTTTCGAGGGTGCTGAATACGATGGTGATATTTTTATGCCTCCCACCCCTTGGCAAATACCCCTAAACGCGAAAAATTACCCCCTTTTCGCATTTCCTCCATTCCAGACATATAAGGACTTGTCGGATTGGGTTTCACAGATAAGCCGTATAGAATTTGACCATCCAACACATTAGCAACCCCCCCGGGGTTGAAGCTACCCCCTTCCCTGATACTAGAATGTTCTCAAAATTTTCAGTATTGATAAAAATTTGTTTCCATTCGTTTGCAAGGGTGCTCAACACGATAGCAATATACATTTCTCCCCTATCCTCCACTAACTACGCCCAAATTCCCGAAACCACCTTCTTTTTACATTTCTGGACGTGGGAAATCAGGGGTTAACAAGCACCCCCTCCCCTAATCCTAAAACAATCCCAAAAATGCAAACTTTGTGAAAACTGTTTATCCCCGTTTTTGTGGGTACTCAACACGATGGCTCATAATTTCGTCCCCCACCCTTCGCTGAACCACCATCAAATCCCCAAAACTACCCCTCGTAATATTTCTTGCTACTGGGCATGTGGGGACTCGTTGGACCGGGGATTTGTGGAAAAGTCCATACGGCCTACCCGAAAAACCCGATCTGACAAGCCCTCGCATGCCTAGAATGGAATAAGACGTGAAGAGGGGGTGGTATTTGGCATTCAGGGGTAGTTCCCAAGGGGTGGGGGCAAAATAACCTGTGTGTATAATACAAATTGACATTTGTTTACTGGCAATGCATCTGATGACGTCATGAATACACAGTAAAATGATAGAGTGTTCTAGGCGGTAAAATTTCAATTCTAAATTAAAATTGGCTTATTCTAAGGTATCATTCGACTGATTGTCAAAGCTCAAGTGTTTTCAATCATCACCAAGTAGGTATTATCTTCACATCCAAAGATAATTTAAAATTTGTGAAAACACCTAATTCAACATTTATATGACAGGGAGCAAATTTTTCATTGTATTAAAACACAATTTTGAAACTGCTGCATGCGGTTTTACCCCAATCCACAATTGAATTAAAATTTTACTTTTAGGTTGGAGTATATGACGTAGACCCATCCCAAGTAATTCTTAAGAGTCGTTTAAAGCCAGGCAGGATGCTGCTAGTTGATACTCAAGAAAAGAGTGTTATCCAGGATATTGAATTGAAACAAAACATTGCCAAATCAAGGCCTCATTCAGAGTGGCTTAAAGAACAGGTAATAGACTTTCCATAATCTGATACAAATTACATAACCTTAGAGATCTGGCTATTAGGTTTCTGGAATTATTATTTCATTTGGTTCGAAACGATCAAGAAAGACAAAAGTAGTAAACATTCTACATAGTATAAACGATTCAATGAGGGAAGGTATTACTGAGACATTCCTCGGGAATTAACATTGATAATAACATTAATGGTTTTTTTGATTCTCATCAGCATTCTATATTTTGTAAATAGTGTTCATTTATCATAGAATATTTTACGCGATATCCAAATATTACAACATTTCAGGAAAATTCCTTACTTTTAGTACGCATATACTTTTACATATAATACCACAAGATATTGTCTGTAATTGTTTATTTGTGGCATATTCAGATTTTTTTCCTTTTTATTGGGTATTTTGCCACTGAAAAATATTTTAAAATTTTTAATGAGAAAACCTCTACGCCAAACGGATCAGAGGTTGGTCCTTGAACACTTGACTGTTTCAAAAAGTCTCACACCTAAAAATATATAAACTAGAACAATGTAATAAACTAAAAACTGAAAATGAAAACTATAGGTAGTTAACATTTCGGAAGAGAATCTACTTCCGTTCTCAAAACTTTTTTGACGGCCAAAAGAGTTTTGAGAACGGAAGTAGATTCTCTTCCGAAACGTTAACTACCTATAGCCTATAGCTTTCATTTTCAGTTTTTAGTTTATTGCATTGTTCTAGTTTATATATTTTTAGGTGTGAGGCTTTTTGAAACAGTCAAGTATTCAAGAACCAACCTCTGTCTGATCCGTTTGGCGCAGAGGTTTTTTCATTAAAAATTTTAAATATTTTTCAGTGGCAAAATACCCAATAAAAAGTAAGATAATACCACAAGAGTTTAAATTTATGTGCAGTTTGGTAAAAGTTTCATTGTTATGGTATTTACACATGAAACAAATTGTCAAAGAAATGGGTATTTCAAAATGTCTGTCAGCTTTCAGTACATTTTTTGGAGGCTTTGATTGATATTTGAAAAAGTTTCGAAATTTCTAAACTTAAGAAATTTTAAAATCCTAAATCTCCAATATTTCGGAATGGTTCAACAACACTTGAGTTTTGATGTGCCTTTTTTTGTTTTTGTAACATCAAAGAGATATTGCTTTAAGAAGAATGAATGTTTGAATTTTTAATAATAATAATAATAATAAAAGTACTTGAGTAAAAACCCGAAGCCTTATAGCTTTTTTTAAACAATAATATAATAAATTTTGTAATACGAAGTATGGATAATAGAATATAGTAAAATTTAGATATCATGTGGAAAAAAAAATTCAGGTACCTAAATATATGTTACAATGTTATACCTAATCACTGTTTATCATGTGGTCCTTATTTCATGAATGTGTTCCCACAGGGTTCTTTCCGGAAATTTCCTGTTACTGGGTTCTTCATTATTTCTTGTTTTGCATAGATGTCGAAGTATCTCTACTCTGTGGTCATTCTTGGCGAACTTAGTGGATAATTTATATAGTCTCTATTGAATTGACTCTGTAATAGTTCTTTGGTGAATTTAAATTCTTCAGAAATTAAAAGTATGTATTGTGTTACTACCCGGAAACCTCATACTCAGATCTTGGATAAAACAACCGTAATGTCTAATGTACTGTAGTACTTACATAGAAGCACTCATACACAATTTACGAGTTATAATCGACTATTATTAAAAATTGTAACTGGTCATTAATCTAATTTTTTTTGTCTACTTTGCATGATAATTGGCGAACCTCAGATGGTGAGTGGAGTGGTTATTTGTAAAATTAGTTTGTTTTGATTTTATGCACTAATTACTTGTAGAAAAATATGTTCTTTAACATTGCTTGTAGCTATTGTGCTAACTTCTTTGTAGTAAGTAATCATTTTTTTTTGGCATTGGTCGTCATTAATAAACTTGAGTACTAACTTTTTTATATTTAAAGATCACAATGGAAGAATTAAGGAAGGCACATTTGGATGCCGGACGTCCACCCAAACCAAAATATGAGACCAGTGGTTTAGGTGATAAAAGATTGCCGCTCTACGGTTATACAACAGAAACCATTCATATTCTTCTCCTACCTATGATTAACAACAAGTAAGTGATTTTGTTTTAAAACAGAGTTCGGTATTTCAGACTACAATTTCACAATTATAAGGGGTGGACTCAGACGAGTTTGTAAGAATGTGCAGAAATGATACAATCATGTGATGACGCAAAACTTAGTGGAATATAGACAATACAATACTTAAAACATCAACACTATCAATTTGCGTTGATGAAGTTAAAAATTCAGGATTATTCTAAATGCTCATACTTTATATCTTTACTTTTCTTGTCAAATTTTCAAGAATACTTTGAAAGCGATATTTCAGTATCCAAAGATGTAGTAGGGGCATATTTAAAGTACATATAATGTTTAGAGATGGCATATTGTGTACATTGGATAATGAAAAATCTACTTCTTTTGCTATAAAATGATCCATGATATGAGTGATAAATCCTGTGTTCCTGTGTAAAACTCTTGAATTTGTGTCGCATTTGTTACACAGGAGTTTCACTCGTAAAAATTCCGCGGAGTACCTAGATTTTTTTGGATTCGGGAATCCATGAAATCTTGTTAGTATTTACTTGTACTACTTTTTTACATTCTCGATATTTACATAGTATTGACTCTCTCTCTAAGTGCCCCAGATTGGCTCTGGAGATAACACTACGTTATGGGCTGAGTAAAATAATCTGTGATTTGGTGCTTTTAGAAACGTCTCTTAATATATAGATAACATTCTTTACTGATTTCGGCAACCATGGGTTTAATGTACTTTTAGAAGGAATCCAATGAAACATATTTGATAAACAGTACCGAAACTTTGCAACAGTGAATAATCACTCCATTTGCAGTTTACTCACTCGACCACTCTGGTAACTCTGACAGCCGGTTTTACAATCGATAGTTAACTTCCAGTCAGAGTTAACTTTCAGGTTATTATAGAAATTGGGTTTTACAATATCTGGTCATTTTCGATGTGGTAGTTATCTAGTAGTTAACTTTACTAGCAGATGAGGTGTGGGTTAACTAGAAGTTGGGAGTTTACTGGCAATTTATAACCTATGAAATAACTGTCACAAAATAATTCTTTGATATTTTGCCTGAAAATGGATATGTACGAAGTAAATGCATATAGCAGTGATGAGTAGCCAAGGTAATCCTGTATAGACCACCTTTTTCGAACAATACGATGGAAGAGTTTTTTTTAATAGATCGAGACTAAATACTTACTTCTGACATTTATATTTGATAGCAGGTGACGTGACTTTGGACCAGTGGCGGCTCGTCAGGGGAGGCAGGGGAGGCTGAGCCTCCCCTTGGAAGAACCATCATATCTTCAAAAGTAATATCTTAAGAAATTTCTATTAGGTATATCTCAATTTTCAATATTTTTTATTGTTTATTATTCATTAATTAATTTTCAGTTTATATATAACATTTTTGCATTTCCTTTCCACAAACATACCTATAACGTTACAGTCCGGACAGTCTTTGTATGCATATTTCCCGGTCGGCCGGTCTTTTACTGAATGAACACCGCGGTTCGCTGGAGGCTAATACGAAATAGCTTCCAACTTTACCGCATTTACTTATAACATGAATGACCTTGAATTTCTTTGCGCTGTATAAAATAGCAACACTTGGAATAGCCAAGTATGAGGCTAGCCTCAGATCTTAGTTTTTATAGCGCATGTGCACAGGTCATTCAAGAGTCAGGTGATTCACAAAGAAAACGAACTGACGTCTGACAGTTGCGTTTAACCGGGTAAGAACAACTTGACGTATAAATACATAAAACATTTGATAGGCGGGCTAGAAATAAGTGCTCTAGGTGAAAATATTCCCAACAACATGTCTTGTTGTCCAGACGTGGTGGATTATTTGTTATTAAATGGATTTACTACTCTTATTTATGACGAAAAGGTAAGAATTAAAAGAAATGCCAGGCCTACACCAGCAATGCTTTCGTTAGTTTTTAAAAGTGGTAAACAAAACAGAGGGTTTTGTGATAACAATTATAAAAAAGTCGAGTGGTTAACGGCATCAACAGTTAGAAACAAATTATATTGTTGGAGATGTTTATTATTTACTAATGATCAATCCTCAATTTGGGGCAGGGCCGGGTTTAATAATTTGCAAAATTTGTCACGAGGTTTAGAAAGGCACGAAAAATCCCAAGAGCACATTTCATCTTGCATTAAATTCGAAATGTTTGGTAAACAAAATATTTCTGGATTCTGCACATAAGAGAGAAATAGAAAATGTTAACGAAAAGGTCCGTGAGAATAGGGAAATATTAAAGAGGTTAATAGATGCCATTATATAGTTATCTTCAGAAAATTCTTTCCGAGGACATGACGAAAAACGAGAATCGTGCAATAAAGGAAATTTCAATGAGCTGGTAGATTTTTAAAAACTTATGACCCAGAATTAGAGAACTTTTTGAATAACGCCACTATTTTTTGAGACAATTCCGGTAAGCTTCTGTAGAATGATCATTTTCAACACTTAAACGCATAAAAACATTTTTACTAGAAACAAAATGAGTCAAGACCGCCTTTCAAATGTATCGCTTATTTCAATAGAAAAACGTTTTTTTGTCAGAATTGAGTAAACGCGATTCATTTTATGATGAAATAATCAACCATTTTGCTAGTTCCAAAAATCACAGGTTACCACTCATTTATAAAAATATTCAGGCTTTAAAGCAGAGATTAATATAGGTAGTTGTTATTTTAGAAAAAATATTTATTTGTGTTATTTATTTTTTGGGAAATATTTTTTATAATTCTCCATAATATAGAGTTCCGCGGTTATATTTTTTTTATATAACTTCTTTCTCAAAACTATTTTAATTTCTATTAAAACTTATAATTTTACACGCCTGGCAGTGATAATGAATACAATTTTTTGTTTGTAGAAAAACGCTTTAATTTTTTTACCAAAACTATTTTTATTTTTATTAAAAGTTATATAATTTAATTACAAGTGGGATAGTAGGACTCCTTTGGATACCGATACTCGAGTTGTAGGAACGAGAATTTCATGAGAATGATTTTTTCATCTCATCATATTTTCTATTTCCTTTTCATTCTATTCTTTTATTAGTTCTATTCTCTCAAGTCGTGAATCGGTATCCTGGCGAACAACCCACGGCAAAAAAATGTAACGCGCCGTTGTAATACCGCAGGGGTGGTGGGGAAATGTACAAATTGTAGTCATATTTCACATCAGTTGTCTTTCAGAATATCAAGCCTCCTCTGCAGACAATATCACGAGCCGCCACTGCTTTGGACCAAAATTAATACATTTTATGTATATTACCCATTTTTCCAGTACCAACATTATAAATTTTATTCACAACCTCTCGTTTACAAATCATCACTTAACTTTACATTGAAAAACGCATGTGTCAGTAAAGTTATAGTTAACCTGCAAGTAAAAGCAACTAACATGAAAGTTAACTTGCGATTGTAAAACCGGCTGTGAATGGTGACTATCTAGCTTATGTGTACAATACACAATAATCCTGTCTGCTTTCTAAAAGTAACCATGGTAGCAGTAAGAGACCTTGCTTCGCATGATGCAATTCAACAAACAGAATAAGTTTGCACTCTTAGATACAGACTATAAATTTGATAAAAAGGGGATATAGCATGAAAATCTTATGCACATAATATGACTTGTAGAATTTTATTTTAAATATAATTATGTAAACAAAGTGTAGATTGCAAATTAATTTTCCATCACCAATAGATGGAATTGAAGAGAGCCCCCTTGTTAACTTATGAATTATATAAACATTAAGACTCATTTACTATAAAGTGAACATGGTTTTATCTCTTGACACTGAGACCTGTGAGAATAGAATCTATATTTTATAGTACGGCAGCCTATTACCAAAAACCCCTATCAAAACGGTGAGCTTTATCGCAAGGAAACTCTATAGGTTATGAAATTCTAAGACATTTTTTCATACGATAAAAGTTCGAAAAACGATAATAATAATAATCTTTCTTAAATCCTTGTTTGCCAAATACAAAGAAATGGATGAGGTACGTCGAAGAAGACCAGTGCATAAGTTATTTTGTAAATAAAAAAAAAAAAAAAACATTTATACAATAAATAGAACATTTACTTATATAACAATAAAAATCCAATGTGCAATAAAAGATATGGTGATGTACAAACAATTGAGGCACATTTAGGAAAAATTCAAAATTGTTGAACAAACGAGGAGCAAAAATAGATCATACCAATGCAGACGGCTGGCAAACGACTTGCCGTTGTTTTCTGTTGGCTGAAGCTGCACGAAATTGAATGGAGTCGCATTTATGCTGGATAACAATCAACACCTTAGCAGCTATTCCATGACCTTCCCAATTACAATTTTTGCAAATATAAAAATTAATTTGTCAAATGAACGTAAAATTTAAAAAAATATTTTTCAAATAAAATTTTTGTCATTATTTCGGTCTTTGTAGCTCGGCTTATCAGTCAAAGGGCAGTTCTCAATTTTTCCCCATATGTACTTCTCAACAAGAAGACAAAATAAACTGCCACGAAGATCGAGATGATCGGTTTATCTGTACATGTTCAAAGCTCGATTTGAACCCTTTAGGACCGGTAAAAATCATCTTGCCCTGAACTTTTCTCTCCCAGAACTGATGGGAAACGCTGGAATTATCTTTGCTAAAGTAACTGGAAAATCTTGGTAGCGGGCTGCCGTACTGGTATTAGATAGTAGGTATTAATTATCTGCTTTTATTTATTTATTTATTTTTTTTAGAAAAGAAGCTCTTGGTAGCATGGGCAATGACGCCCCATTAGCCTGCCTGTCAAACTTCGCACCGATCCTGTATGAATATTTCAAGCAGCTCTTTGCTCAAGTTACCAATCCACCCATTGATCCCTTCCGTGAAAAAGTCGTGATGTCTCTTCAGTGCCCGATTGGACCAGAAGATAATATTCTAAGGCCGAGCTCAAAACAAGTCCACAGGCTATGGTTAAAACATCCTGTAATTTCTATTGCCGATTTGGAAATTCTGAAGCAAACTACACATCGACAGTGGTCCGCCCATGTTATCGACATAACTTTTCCGGCATCCGAGGGCGTTCCAGGATTTTTGAAAAAATTGCGAGACATATGCGAGGAAGCTGATGAAGCAGCCAAAACTCACCAGCTTATTGTTTTATCTGATAGGCTAGCGGGAAAGGATAGATTGCCGATTAGCAGCTTACTGGCTTTAGGTTAGTAAAGGTTGTAGATTGTAGAAGTAAAATAACATCACAGATGTTACTTGAGTTATAATTAGAGCTTATAGTATTAGTTCGAGACCTTAACATTATATTTGTTATGCATACGTTTGGTTTAAATGTAACTGAATGCCATGCGACTTGTCTTGGCACAGCAAAACTAATTTCATGAAACAAATTAGGACAGTCAATATCTTTATGAATTAACTTATTTAAGGATGTTAAAGATAGGTCAATAATAATAATAATAAAAGTGCTTTATTGAATTAGTACAATTCAACAGGCCATTGACCGGGGTCCTTCAGCCTATATATATAATACATTAATGTAAACAATTAACATGATTTAAGGTATGATAAACTCAATCAAAAAAAAAAAAAAAAATTTAATTTGAATTTATTATTTCCCATATTGTTCTTAAGGGGTGTCTCCATCTTGTCCTGCCATTTGGTTGTCTTCTGGCACATAAACTCTCGATTAACTCCTTATTGTGTTCATTCTGGGAGAATCTTGTGGATAGTGTGATGAGTCTATCTTTTATTGGTTGGATATTTGTCAGTTGGTTAGGAGGATTGTGTAGGGGATTATTGGGGTGACGGATTTTGGTTATCAAACGAAGGGCACTTGTTTCTGCTATGCTAAGCTTTTGTAAGGCTGGTTGTTTACAGTTTTGAAAAAGTACATGACCATATTCTATCATGGGTATGCATATGGTCTTATATATTTTACTAGCAGTTTGAATGTCAATCCCTCCTTTTGTATGCACAAGGCATCTAAAGTGTTTTGATCGTGAGATTGTGTTTTTTTTAACTTGTGCCATGTGGCTATTAAAGTTGATTTTATGATCGATGGTTATTCCTAGATATTTGGTGGATGTTTTAGGGTAAAGCAAATGATTATACACATTAAGTGTTGGAGAATTCGGACCAGGGTTATGATTGAAGATGATGAATTGAGACTTGGATGGATTTGGTTTTAATCTCCATTTATTGAACCAAACTGGTGTGATTAATCAGATTTAACAAACTTTGTGTTGCTGTCACGATAGAAGTGTTGTGAGATATTAAAGTCGTATCATCGGCAAACTGTGTGCCAAATGCTGTCGAATGCTTTTTCTATGTCAATGAATAGAGCTGCAGTTTTTCCTCCGTTCAGTTTGGTGGTTTCAATATTATTAATTAGGGTAACAAGTGGGTGTAGCGTGGAACATTTATGTTTAAATCCGAATTGGTATCTGGGAATACGATGTTCTACACTTTCTTCTATTTTTTTTTTTAATAATTTTTCAAAATTCTTACCGATGACTGGTAGGAGCGTTATGGGTCGAAAGCTAGTTGCTTTAGTATGATCCAAGTTAGGTTTTGGTATTGTGACGATGGTTCCAAGTTTCCATTCTTCAGGGATATAATGATTTATAAGGCAATATTTGTATATTTTTATAATGTGTAAATGTATTTGGAGATCTAGTTGTTTTAAGATGTTTTTTGTTATCATGTCATGTCCTGGAGCGGTGCTTTTTCCCTGATTTAGTATCTCAAAATAATCGGCTTCCTCGATGTTGTAGTTTTCTGGTGGGACTCTTTCTGTGATGTATGTTGTGTACCAATTTTCTATTTCTGTGTAGTTGTCATCGTCAAAGTTGTTGTCTTGCTTTTTTCTGTAAGTAGTTTCGAAGTGTTTTGCAAATATATTTGCTTTTTCTTCAGGGGTTTCGTAGTTTTTACCGTTCTCCACTATTGGTCTATGAGTTTCATTTTTGTTGTTGTATTTCGTCAATTTTTTTATTTCATACCAGTAATTTTTACCTATTTGTTTATTTACATCCTCACATGTTTTAATCCATTTATGTGTTTTAAATTCAGTAATCAATTTTTGAATATTTTTATTATACTTGTTGAGCTCTGTTTTAGCAATAGGGTCATTGTTGTTCCTGTATTCTCGATACATTTTTCTTTTTCTTTTTATTAACTGTATTATAAATGGAGGAAGCTCGTGGGTATAATATTCCATTTCTGTTTTAGGGGTATTTTGTAATATTGTTTCGGAGAGTTTGCTATTGAAATCCGTTATAATATGTTCTTCGTCAGTATATCCTGAATTGTCCAAATAATTTAACATTATTTCGTTTACTTTGTTGATGTTTGTTTTTTTTAAATTATATTTCATTACTCTCTTGTGGTTTACTGGTTTTTGCAGGTCAATTTTAATTTTAAAGCCTAGGTGATCGGAGCATAAATCAGGAGTCAGTTCAACTTGTATATTGTTTTTAATATTGTTAGAGTAAAGGAGATAGTCCGGTGTTGAATCATTGTTGTTGGGCATAATGAATGTGGGTGGCGTATCGTATTGTGAAAAATTGGTGTTTTGGATAAAGTTGTTAATCTGCCTCTTCTTTAGCCTATTGTTACTAGTGTTGAAGTCACCAACAATGATCGAATATTTGTATAAAGTACGTTTGGTGAAAATGTTTTCTTCAATTCTCGCATTGGGATGGATGTATACTAGAAAGATATGTAGTTTGTCATCTAGAAAGGGAATATTAAAGTGCAGGCATTCATTAAGTGGGTTGTTTATTCTAGGTGGATTTTCTTTTCCCATTTTCAGTTCAGGATGAGATTGTATTAAGCTGCCTCCTCTCGTATAATTATGCAATTGGTTACCTTCATATTGAATAACTAATAATAATAACTTTATTGTAAAATAGGTATATCCTAATACACAAATATATAAATATAACACATACACAGAATGACAAACAAACATATTATAAAATTACAATTGTTAAAAATATAAAATATAAAAATAAGATCAAAAACATAAGATCAGTCAGATATACAAATATAATACACAAAATAAACGACATATATTATAAAATTACAAATAAATTTCCCACGATATGCCAAATATTTAAGTAATGTCTTTAAAAATATAAGATCAATCACTACTTACTTAAATGCAATTTCAATTCATGTTTAAAAGTGTTTAGGGACTTGCTGTCTTTAATTTTCTTAGGTAAATTATTGTAAAATCGAACTCCTTTAAAAAATATATTATTCATTGCTCTGCAGTGGCGAGTTCGACTAATCCAACTGTCCAATCCCTGTATGATGTGTTACTTCTGCTATTTATTTTTGCTTCGACAAACATCGCACATGAAATATTGTTGTTTTCAATATAATTATTTATTATATGTTTTTTTTTTCGTGTAACTATTGATGTTTGAATACAGAATATTAATGTCTGACATGTTCGTATTGTATGTTATTCGTGTCATTTATTGGCTCAGTGGGAGAAATTGCGTCTTCGACATCTAATTCGAATATTAGAATGTATACTCTGTTTCCAGAAAAGATAGCAGTTGTATCCAAATTAAAATTGTAGATAAATCTCTTACGGAGCTTTATTAGTAATTCTTCTCTGTTGTTGTTAGTGTTGTCGTTTAATTCGTTTATGTATGTGTTAATTATTGTGTTGTGAACTGTAACAGGTGCATGTAAGATAGGTCAATTCTTCTAATATTAATAGATAATAAGCTTAATCTATTCAGTAGTGAATTACGGTTAGTTTCTTGAGAATTGATCAACTCTATCGGAGAGAAACTTACGTTGAATCGGTTCGATTCAACTCTATTTTTGTAGAATTTGTAAATTGCATACCAAATTAGAAAGCCAAATTCTAATTTCGACTGAACATATGTAAAATGTATATAGTTTTTTGGCAAATAAACGCACGCCACACATAATAGACAACCCCAAAAAGTGATTTTTGTTGGCTCGAGCCGAGCCCAATTTTCGATTTCGCCGATGCAATTTACGATGCTGACAAAATACCAATCTTCCTTTTTCGATAAAGACATGATAGTACCTTCCAATAGATGTATTTATTTAGATATTAATGTTTGAAAATTTGATGTTTTTGAGATTTTTGCGTTTTCTGCCAAGGTTATATTCTAATTTAAAATTGGGATCCATCGTAGTCAATCACGTTAAGCGACGACCACCCAAGAGGTTTCCCAGCTTCGAGACCCGTTACCGGAGTACTTTTTTTTACTTTTTGGTAGATGTTTTTTTATTTTAAAATTATTTTTCGCTTATTTTTACTCAAGTAACTTTTGAATATTTCAAATTTTATCATTTTGTCTCTTTTTTCGGCGATAATTATGGGAATACTCCTTAAATTTATTTTCAACGTTTCCGCAGATGTTTTTCATTCTAAAATTACTTAACAATTATTTCTACTCGGCTAACGTTAAACAATTGTGAATTTGAAAGATAAACCGTTTTTTTCTATGATAATTAGCCAAGCCGTGCCACTTTATTTAAAAACGTTAACGTCTTAATTAAGGATCTGTAAACAATAACATATAAATATAATAATTTCAACTGTTTCAACACATTAAATAAATACAATCCTTATGAAAATTGTATTTACTTTGTAAAAAGTTTTATGTACTCTCGATTGATAACAATTGCAAAAAGAAACAATGTGTTTTTTATTAAAAAAAAAATAAACGAAAGACAAATGGACGCATAGAACACAAAAGTCCCTGTATAATGGGCTTGTTCCATGATATTCCTTTTATATGGTTTTTATACTTTTTCATATATATATAGTACTCGATATATTCTTATTCAAATCAAATCAAATCAAATAATCTTTATTCCAAGGTAAAGTGTATAAACAACAATAAAATGAAATAGATGTCAAAACAACTGAGATTCATGTAAAAAAATATATATACTACAACATACATATACCCAAAATACCCACATAAACATTTCTCTATTGTAACAGCTGTGTACCTAATAACTAAAAAATAATCAAAATATTACAAACATGTACATGGAGACTAATTAGGAGTAATATATTTATATATGTATATTTATCTATTTATCTATTTGCAGATATGAATATTATTCTCTATAACTAAAATATTCATATATATTATACGGTTCCATTTCAATTAAGAGCTTATGTATTTTTTTCTTAAATCCTTGTAGTGTATTTGTTTGCTTAATGTGTAGCGGAAGATTGTTGAAAAATTTAATGCAACTATAATGTGCACCCTTTTCTGTGACTGTAAGGCGATGCTGAGGATAAATGTAATCTACAGTTCGTGTGTTGTGTTGATGATGGGATACGCAGCCTTTGAATGTGGTATCTTTATTTTTAAAGAAAAATATTAGACACTCCTGAATGTAAATACCATAAAATGTTAACATATTGTTTGCTCTGAATTTACCTCTACAAGTTTCCACAAAACCGAGCTTAAACATAATCCTTAACACTCTTTTCTGTATAATGAAAATTCTGTTAACATTGCTTGCATTTCCATAGAAAATTACTCCATAGCGCATACACGATTCAAAGTTTGCATAATAAACTGTTTTTAATGTTTGGGGGTTTACGTACCTCGATATGACTCTAATACTATGAGAAGCTTTACCTATTTTTTTGCATACATTGTTTACATTTTTTTGCCATGAAAGAGTGTCATCTATATACATACCCAGAAATTTAGTATTATCATTCAATGATAATTTGGAGTCGTTAATTGTTATTTTATTTGAGCGGTCATAGCCTGCGTGACATGGTACGAACAAGACTGCGTTTGTTTTCTCACGATTTAATATTAACTTGTTGGCTTGAAAGTAATTTTCTGCATCTAACATTAATTTATTGGAATGAGTTATTATACATGGCAGTGTTTGAGCAAATATTAGAAAATTTGTATCATCTGCATAGTTTGTCATACAGCAATTTATAGAATTTATACTTTTGGCTAAGCTGTTTATATAAATAATAAAAAGAATCGGTCCCATTATACTCCCTTGCGGTATGCCTAGCTTAATGGACATTATGTCAGATTTTATTTCCTCCCCTTGAGCATTAATAGCAACTCTTTGTTTGCGGTTTGCAAGGTATGAGCTGAACCACTGCAAAGCAATTCCCCGTACACCATCTTTTTCAAGCTTTTGTAATAATACTTCATGATTTAAGCAGTCATATGCTTTTGAGAGATCTAAAAATAAGCCTAATGCTACATTTTTCTCCTCTAGTGCTTCAAGTATTTTCTGGGTAAATTGAAATATCGCTGTTTGCGTTGATCGCCCTTTAAGGTAGGCATGCTGTGTATCGTTTATTATATTATTATTGAGAAAAAATTCCATAAGTCGTTGACACATTAACGACTCAAATATTTTTGAAAAAGATGGTAGAAGACTGATAGGTCTATAGTTTTCAAATAATGACGTACTACCTTTCTTATGCAGTGGTTTAATTACTGCCACTTTTAATTTATCGGGAAATACTCCGAATCTTAAAGAATTATTTATTATATGATACAGAGGATCAATAATTGCAAATATGCAAACTTTTATAATAGCAGTAGGAATCCCATCATCACCACAACTCATTTTATTTTTTAGTTTTGATACAATGTCAATTATTTCCTTCTTGCTCACTGGTTTGACAAACATAGACTTATTGTTTTCCCTTATATCCTCAATATATAGAAGATCTTTAAAATGTGCAGTTAATTGCGGTGCAATGTTTATTAAGTACTCGTTAAAATCATTAGATATTACCTCAGGATCTCCATTTAATTTTGTATCTTTGTTTACATTGTTTTGACCTTTTATTTCTTTTACGATGTTCCACACACATTTAGTTTTGTTATTTGAATGTTCTAACCTAGACTGAAATTGTTTTGTTTTAAATTCACCCAATAGTTTGTTGTATTTCTTTTTAATATCTCTATACTGATCCTTGTACCTGGAATCTACACTACTTGCCACATATAGGATATCGAGTTGGTTCTTGCATTCTTTAATCTCTGGATTTGTTATTGCTGAGAGCTTTTGATTCCTCCGATTATTTGTACTGACTTTTTTTATTGGGAAACTAATGTTAAAATGTCTTGTAAAAATTTCCATAAACTTATCCCATGCCTCATTTACATTTGATTGGCTAATATTATTATGCACTTAAAATTTCATATTGTTAACCTTTTCCGTTCTCGAGATATAAGGAGTTGAAATTAGTAATAGTTGCAAAAACCGAGCGCCCATTTGTTCGTTTTATGTCTCTACGGAAAGAAGAAGGTCGGCGATGAATCCTAATCGTAAATTGCAGAGTCAAAATCGAAAATTCGTCCCGACAGGAGCGAGAGAAAATAGTAATTTTTTGACATTTCAACAAATCGTACTCCCCTACTGTCAAGAAGTAACCAAAACAAACAATACTTCGAAAACACTTGTAATTATAACAACTAAGGAGCATCAAGTCTATTGAGATCGCCGAGTCTATGCATATAGTGACGTAGCGCCTTGCCACGCCCCATTTTCGCGAGGTGGAGATTTGTAATAGTTTTTAAGATACTAAACGTGCGAATAAGATTCTGATTTTTTTGCAGATCTATTATTTTATACTTGCACTTTCGATTTATGAAATTAAAAAAAAATGCCGAACAAGCCCATTATGTGGAAAAATTCGACACCGTAGCACTAGTAGACAATCTGCCGATAGTCTAAACGTGATAGACAGTCTGACGAAACTTGCTTGACACTAACATGCTTTAACCAGCCAAGCTACCATGCTGGTTTGGTATTAAATGATGGTACCCTAGTCGCACCAATATATAATCCATATAGGACCAATATATGAATATTGGTCCAATATGGATTATATATTGGTCCAATATGCTACTAGGGTATTACCCCAGAAAGCTATAGTTATCCAGTATAGATAATAATACTTGTTCAGTTATTGTGAATTGAACTTTATTCTTGCAGGTGCAACCCATCACCATCTAATTGAATCTCGATCTCGAATGAAAGTTTCCTTAATAGTCGAAAGTGCAGAGGCTAGGGAAGTTCACCATATTTGTGTTCTTTTGGGCTATGGTGCAGATGCCATCTGTCCATACTTAGCTCTAGAATTAGCCTCCAGCCTCCGTGACCAAGGAATTCTTGATACCTCGCTTACTGATGAAGCGATTTATCAAAACTATGCACAAGCAATGTTAACTGGCATAAGTAAGGTTATGGCTAAAATGGGTATCTCGACTCTGCAGTCTTATAAAGGTGCACAAATATTTGAAGCCGTCGGTTTAGCTGAAGATGTTGTGGATATTGCTTTCAAGGGAACTCCTTCTAGACTGGGCGGTGTTTCTCTGGAGATGTTAGCAGCCGAAGCGTTTGCAAGACATCAGAATGCCTACAAGCCCGCTCCAGATTCTCTAATATTGAGTGATGCTGGTAATTATCATTGGAGGGCGGGGGGAGAGAAACATCTCAACGATCCAACCAGCATTGCAGCTTTACAGGTAAGACTGTGTTTGAAGTTAAAATATTTTACAATACTTGTCTTTTTTCTGTTTTGAAAGTGGTAACGTAACAATCGTCTTTATACTGTTTAAATATTCGTATGACGCCTATTTCGCCAACCAACCAGGCACCATCAGTAGCATTAAAACTAAAAATTTTGTGTTAATACCACAGTTTCAAGTACCCCTTTGGAACAATATTCTTTTAATATAAAATTATTGATGTATGAAATGTTAATTACAGGAATCAGCTGTAAATAAGAATCGAACTGCATATGAGAAATTCAAAGAAGCCACCATGGAGTCTGTGAGGAATTGTATGTTGCGTGGACGTTTGGACCTACGAACATTAGATCAACCATTATCTCTAGATGAAATAGAACCGGCTGCAGAAATTGTTAAACGATTTGCAACTGGTGCCATGAGTTTTGGTTCCATCAGCTTAGAATCCCATCAAACTCTGGCTATAGCAATGAATAAAGTTGGAGGTAAATAATTAATATACGATTCGAATATATTGAGACCTCACTTTAACTGCGAATATTTCAATAACAGAATTTTATGAAAACGTAGTACAGTAGGCTGGGATCCATATACCATGCTTTTACAAAACGGAGCACAATAGTGTATTGTTTTTTGACTGGATGTATAACTTTTAGATGAAAACTTCATTTTTAATTTCATAATACAATAAAAACTTTACATTGTATAGAAATGCTCACGCTTTGTTGACTGAAATGCACTTTCAATTGAAAAAACTCCTTTAAATCTTTGTTTACTATGCTTACAATGATAAATGTTCTTGTTTACTTACACTAGCGGTCGTGCGTTGCGCATATCCCAGTACTGGTCTCAATAAAACTGAAAACTGCAGTATACGAATGGTATAATACCACCACACTGCTGGGGCTTATTGCAATGATTTTATTTTGTATTATACATTTTACATTATACATTTTTTTATATTTTAATTTTATGTATTTAATGTCACAAATAAAGTCTGTTTTGAATTTTAAAATAACAAGCATTGTTCAACATGTTTTCCAACAAATGCATCATTATAAATTTGCTCCTAAAAACCACTAGTAGTAGTTAGTTATGAGAGTATCAACACAGAAGAGGGGAACTAGATAGAAGCGAAAGCTTGCGGTGGCACCTTCCATGTGAAATGGTTTGAATTCTATGACCTCAAAGTGATAGAGTAATATGAGTATTAGTCCAGTACCATATACACTGGGAAAGCTATCATCAATTGGCTTATGTTTTGAGATATATGTATAATAGGGGTGATAACATGGTAAATATATACAAATTTGGTTCCGCCACGAGGACTAGCTTTCCTTTCTGTATAGTTCCCATCTTCTGTGGTATCAAAGAGAATTACTGCATATTGTCTACGTTTAGGGAAAAGCAACACTGGTGAGGGTGGTGAGGACCCCGAAAGATATCTAGACGATTTAAAAAGATCAGCCATCAAACAGGTAGCTTCCGGAAGGTTTGGCGTTACCTCTTCATACCTGGCACACTCGGATGATTTGCAAATTAAGATGGCTCAAGGAGCTAAACCTGGCGAGGGTGGAGAACTTCCTGGGTCAGTTATCTAATTATACCTTTGGTTAGTACTTTTAAACCAAGTAATGTGACTTCTATTTCAGTTACAAAGTATCAACCGACATTGCCAAAACCAGGCATTCGGTACCTGGCGTCGGCTTGATTTCTCCGCCTCCTCACCACGACATCTATTCAATTGAGGATCTTGCTGAGCTCATCTATGACTTAAAGTGTGCTAATCCCGTAGCAAGAATCTCAGTTAAATTGGTCTCTGAAGTTGGTGTTGGTGTAGTTGCTTCAGGAGTGGCCAAAGGGAAAGCTGAGCACATCGTCGTTTCTGGTCATGATGGCGGGACTGGAGCCAGTTCCTGGACTGGTATTAAAAGTGCAGGATTACCTTGGGAGTTAGGTATCGCAGAAACTCATCAAGTGTTGGTATTGAACAACCTTAGATCAAGAATAGTGCTTCAGGCCGATGGAAATATTCGTACCGGTATGCATTACAATGTTGTTTATCGTAGTTGATTTTTAAACCGTGGTTTTTAGGTTTTGATGTGGTTGTTGCTGCTTTACTTGGAGCTGACGAGATTGGTTTCAGTACAGCTCCCTTGATCGTCATTGGTTGTACAATGATGAGAAAATGTCACTTAAACACTTGTCCTGTGGGTATTGCTACTCAAGATCCATTACTTAGGAAGAAGTTTACGGGCCAACCAGAGCACGTCATTAATTATTTGTTCATGTTGGCGGAAGAAGTGCGGGAACATATGGCAAAGCTTGGCGTAAGTTATCTGAGATCACACCGTTGAAGTTCTAAAACGCAAACTATTTTTATTTCTAGATTAGAACTTTCCAAGAACTTGTAGGCCGGACGGATCTTTTAAAAGAGGTGGAGGATGGATCTCAGAAGGCGAAAATGCTGAATCTTAATTTGATTTTGCAGAATGCCCTCCATATGAGGCCTGGAGTTAATATTGTAGGTGGTTCTGAAACTCAAGACTTCCAATTAGAACAGAGACCAGACAATATACTTATTGAAAAGGCAAAACCCGTAATTGATGGTAGAGAGAAAACTGTTGATATTGAGATGCACATAAACAACGAAGAAAGAGCGTTCACTTCTACATTGAGTTATCATATTTCTTGGTAAGTTTAAATAAAAGAACTTATATTTACAGGTGGTCAGAAGGATGTTTATTTCGTACAATTTTGGAATAGTATCTCGAGTTCTAAAAATTTAAAAAATTATAGATCATTGATGTTAAAAAAAATTGATGTTATAAAGAGCTAAGGGTGTAAACATTATAAACAGAAATATATAATGTAAGAGTAGGATGTAAATTTCTGACGTTTTGTTTAGCCTTAATCTTCCCCAATAAAGAGTAGAAAGCAGATTCAGGTTTCGAAACGTCAGCAAAAAATACATTATTTTGCTATTCTTAATTTTTTGAAAATGAAATAAAATACTTATTTTTAATCTTTTAGCAAATATCAAGAGGAAGGATTGCCAGATGGTAGCAGTATTAATATAAGATTAACAGGATCTGCAGGTCAAAGTTTCTGTGCCTTCCTAGTTAAAGGAGTCACGGTTACCTTAGAAGGAGACGCTAACGATTATGTTGGTAAGGATAGACAATATACAAGGATCATACACAAAATTCCAATGCATATCAACGGAGCATAAAATTTGACATTGTACTGAATTGTTAACGTTGGTTCTTTTTAATATCCGTAACACAGATGCGATAAGCAGAACTTGTATTAAAAAATAAGTAAAAAAGTGGCAGATTATTTCGAATGATGAATTAAAAGATATAAAATGTATTTTTTTTTTTAGGTAACTATCATTATTTGTTATGGTAGGTGACCAAAATTTCGTGTAATCATGCCATGGCTAAATTCATATAGAATGGTTACTTCAAATTAAAATAAACAACTTTTTTTGTTGCAGTAAAGTCCCAAAGTGTCGCGAAAGGGGTGAAAACTCATTTTCACTCGCTTTCATTCCACACAAAATTCACTAGGCATAAAAATATACCCATTAATTTCTTTTATTCGTGTCGAGCTGAATTTTCGAATTCTACCCTGCAATTTACGATGTTGATACATCGCCGATCTTACTCTTTTGATAGAGATATAGAATGAGCATCCACTCGAAATATTTATTTAGTTACGAACGTTTCAAAATAGCATGTTTTTCAACTTTATAGGTTGAATTTCAACTCTTGCCGAGCCAAATTTCCGATTTTGCTGGTACAATTAGGTATCAGGATAAAGCGCCAATCTTCCTCTTTCCATAGAAACTTTGCGTGCCCTCATACTCGACATATTTATTTAGTTACGAATTTTTTAAGAATCCATGTTTTTCAATTTTTACGAGGAACACCATTTTTCTTTCGTTCATGCCGATTTCTGGTTACACCATTGCGATTTGGTATCAGAATAAAACGCCATCCTTCCTCATTAAATGGAGCCCTAAAAAATTCACTTAATTATAGACGTTTGAAAAATCTATGTTTTCAAATTTTCAAATTACCAGCCGACTTTCACATTTACACCATATACAGGATGTGAAAAAATTTCAATTTCATTAAAATAATTTCCTTATTTGTCTTCCGATTCCGCTGAAAATCGATATGCGCGGGCTTTCGACATCGCTGATTACGAAAATCGGTATGTGGGGGTTATTGAAGTAGCAGTTTAGGAATAAGAAATCAAAGTTAGAAAATTTTAAATGGCGGCAGGATTAGCCAGACACATTTTATCATTTATTGTCCGATTCGTCTGAGAATTGTCAGTTACTATCTTTCCTAGGTTCTCTGACACTAAAAGTATGTAATTATGTGGGAAAGTGACATGCCATGTGGGCAAGATTTTCCAAGTGGTGGAAAATTGGAAATTTTCCCCCACTAGAGATGCGGACATGGCGGGAAATGTCAGTTATTATTTTTCCTATTTGTCTAAATTTAATTTATTTTTACATGTTTGATAAACGAATTCACCCCTTTGGTCAGTAGTAATGGAACTTTTTCTTCAGAGAGTGATAAACTATGGAAAAATAATCAAAATCTCCATGCCGCAATGAGGGCTCCCCTACTATTACATAGACACACAAAAAAAAGTGCTCTGTACATTTGATCAGATCCTGTTATTCTTATGTTTTGGACCTGCTGAATCTGATGCTGTCGTCAGAATTGCTCCATCACGTCAGGATTTTACCCTAACCCCCTCCCTAATTAAGGTTTTCACTGATTATTAGTTATTTCTTGAAATTAGGGAAAAATCCTGACGTGATGGAGCAATTTTGTCAATGGCATCGGATTCAGCAGGTCCAAAAACCTAAAAATAACAGGGTTTGATCAAAAGTACAGAGCATTTTTTTTTTGTGTGCCTATTGAACAGGCCTTTCGAACAAGTACACGAAAAAAAACGCTGTGTACTTCTGATCAGACCCTGTTATTCTTATGTTTTTGGACCTGCTCAATTCAATGCTGCCGTCAGAATTGCTCCATCACGTCAGGATTTTTCCCTAACCGCAAAAAATAACTAAAAATCAGTGAAAATTTTAATTAGGGAGGGGGTTAGGGGAAAATCCTGACGTGTTGGAGCAATTCTGACGACAGCATCGGATTCAGTAGATCCAAAAACAAAAAGAGCACTTTTTTATTTTGTGTGCCTGTAATTATTTTTACGTCGATTCCAAATGGAAGTCACTGTTATTTTCATTATTCGAATTAATTATAAAAGGTAGTTGAAAATTATGATTTAAAAAATTGAAAATACATTATCCAAGAAAACCAAGAATTACATTCTATTTGATCAGCCTTTAACAATACTGCCAATATCTAAAAATTGCAAAAGTTTTATTAACGTTCTTCAGAGTAACTACTACTATCATTCTTAAATAGACAATTCAATTTTAGTCACTGATAACATGCATAGGAAATTGTTTGGCTACTGTAGAATATTTTGTCAACAAAAAAAAAATTAATTTTTATTTTTTAGGTAAAGGACTATCTGGAGGTCATATCATTATTTATCCCCCAAAAACGTCACCATTTGAGTCCCATTTGAATGTAATTGCTGGAAATGTCTGCTTGTATGGAGCAACCTCAGGTCGCGCCTATATGAGAGGCATAGCTTCTGAACGTTTTGCCGTCAGAAATTCGGGGGCGATTGCTGTTGTTGAAGGTGTGGGAGATCACGGATGTGAATATATGACAGGAGGAATCGTACTAATTCTTGGTAAATACTTTTTATTTTTTAATAGCTACACTTGTAACATTGTAAGCAAAACACTTTCCACCCACTTCTAGATGTCGTATTGACTTGAAATTTGGCTTGTGAAAAATCCAAGATGGTGTTTCAATGATAACAGACGGTCTACTGTCATTTAGTATCCGATTCTACTAAAAATTGGTGTATGAAGATTCTTGAGGTCGCAGATTACAAATATGTACTCAAAACTCAAGAATTCAAAATGGCGGCGTCAATATGACGGATAGGTTTTATCATTTATTGTCTGATCTGATTAAAAATCGGTATCTGAGGGGTATCGAGGCTACAGGTTACAATAGGGTTGTTTCATGTTAAAGAAAAACTATCAACTTGAATAATAGAATATACAAAAATAATGTATTCGTAAATACTATTTCTTTATTATTTGTTAATTATTCATAAATCAATAAGTATCGTCAATGATTTCAAATTTTACTAACTTCTGACGTCACGGTTTACAACTAAATCTAGGAATAAATGTTTCTGTTAAGATTCCTCACATCCTCACTTGCAATATAAAAGAAGTAGAAGAAGAGTCACATGTATGACAGTTTACTTTGTGTTTATTATTGTAGTTTGTTTTTATTGTTTGTGTCAGTTCATCATTTTTTACTGATTGTCACATGATGAAGCCTAATTTCGTTAAGGCTAGCACTGAAAATTTACCTGAAGTGAACTACGTTATAATTATTCAGGAATTCTTTGTGAAAATATGGACTATTTCAGTGTCGAGTGTATTAAAGTGAGTATAAACATTTTCTTGGGGTCTTAAATCAGAACAAAACCGCAAAACAAACAGAACATCAGAAAAAACTAACCTAACTGATATACTGTTACTTTAGCTGTCAGTTTTTCTTAGTGGAGTTTGAAACTGAGTGCTGCCACACAGATATTTCATCTGCGCTATACTGTGCATGCCAAAACATGGACATCACGACTGTTGGTGGGAACTAATATTTTCAAATTACAAACGGAATTTAAAAATACGTAGCCGCAAAAAAAAATTCAAATATATTTTGAGTTTTTAGGTGTTCCTGATTGTATACATTTAACATTAACATACATTGTGAAATAACCCCATTGTCTGGTCCAAATTTAACAATTTAAAATGGCGGATAAGTTTTGTCATTTATGGTCTGATTCTTATGAAAATCGGTATTTGGGGATTTTCGAAGTCATAGATTATAAATGGGGAGGTACGAAGATTCTTTGGAGACAGAATTAAAAGCTATTATTTTTATTATAGATTATAAATATATTTAATCGAAGTTCAAGAATTCAAAATGGCTGCTTCAGGATGACGTGTAGGTTTCATCATTTATAGCAAAGGAATTTTATTGAACAAACTCACTACTCTAATTGGAACAAAACAAAAAGGAAAATAAATATAAGTATTTAAAAAAATTAAAATTATTGTGAAAATATTTCATCCACTCTAGAAGTTACTATATTAATTATCTTTCAAATTTATTGTCTTTTGAAGATTTTCTACCACATATACCTCCAATGAACAAAAATCTGCAAAGTATATTACTGGAAAAATTGATTTCTACCCCCGTGGTGATATATTACAATAAATGGTACTTTTGACAAATAATTTTGCTGATATTTCCGAAACTAATTCCGTTCCTTCTCATTTCTACACTCCATAATCGTATGATAAACACGGAAGTTTGAAATTTGACAACCACAGCTAAACTGACACTGACAAATATTGAGTTAGAAGGTAGGGAGAAGACATCCTATACAAATTTCCTATACAGAAACGGCATCAGTAGGCGTGGCCAAATGTAGTAACAATATGGTGGTTTTGCCAGACTCGGACTAATTAAAATAATAAGAACTTTGTACCCCGACGAAACGGTCTATCTGGATAACGTAAATAAATGTTCAGTTCAATAAATGCAAGAGTTTTAACAGTTTTTATTTACCTTGATATATCAAATGTGCAATGTTATCCTAAAATAAACCATTTGTTTCTATTCTACGAAATATATAACCTGAGTATATTAAAAAAACATTTAATTAGCTGTTTTTTTTAATACGGCTCTGTTTGTTGTTTACACCACCTATGAAATGTTATTCCCGTTAATTTCTTCTTGTCTACGCCATCTCTAGAAGAGCAACTTCTTTTAGCACACGACACCATAGTCCTTTTAATGTTTATTGTCTAAAATTTAACAAACTATCAGTAAAAATCACAATAAATCGCACGGAAAACAAACTCTCACTATTTGACGAAGAAGTAGTAACAAGATGGCGAAATGGTGCCGTTTTTGATCACGTGACAGCTTCTCCCTACCTTCTAACTCAATGCTGACAAAGCTTCTAGTTTGTAACCATATTCATACTACCCCTGCTCTGCGAATATCACTAGGATTTTGCCCTGTTGCCACGTTGATGGGGACTTGACCGATGCTTACATTAAGAAAACCTTAAAGATCTGCGGTGCAAACGAAGACCGACTTAAGTTCCTCTTAATTTTAGGACGTTCTTAAAATAAGTAATTCTTAACCTAATACAGTGCAAGCAGGCGTAAACAAGATAAAAGTAGAACTATTGTTATTTTTAAATGACATAGTGGCAACACTGTAAAACCTGCGTCAGTGACACAACAAGCGAGTGCAATTTTCTCGTCACGTCTGTCATTTTGAATATAAATTATCTACCAATAACTTACAGAATGAAACATTTTTATTTTCATTAATGTTTTCATATAAAAAAATAGCTCATGTAACAATTTTTTTTGTAGGTTTAACGGGAAGAAATTTTGCTGCGGGAATGTCGGGTGGTATTGCGTATGTCTGGGATATCGATGGTAAATTCTCTACCAAATGCAACCCAGAAATGGTTGAACTCTGCAAATTAGAAGATAAGGATGATTTAGATTTGGTTAAACAATTGCTGGAAGAGTTCGAGGAGCTAACGGGCAGCATTATTGCTACACAACTCATTAAAGAATTTGACAGTAGAAGAAAAGAATTCGTCAAAGTCTTTCCATACGAATATCAAAAGGCTCTTAAGCAAAGAGCACTTGAAACACCTGTTGTCCAACCTGTGCAAAATCATGAACCTAAAATCCTAGATATCGAAGACACCATTGGTGATGCATCTCATGAGCAAAAGAAATCTGAAAGAGCTCTGGACAAACTTAGAGGTTTCATGAAGTATCCTCGGGAAACTGGTTTATATCGTCCTGCAGACAAGCGCATGAAGGACTGGGATGAAATCTACAACTTCACACACGTCCGTAAGGGTCTTCGAGTTCAAGCGGCTAGGTGCATGGAATGTGGTGTTCCCTTCTGTCAGTCGAACTCTCACGGGTGCCCTCTTGGAAACATAATCCCGAAGTGGAATCTCCTCGTCTTCCAGAATCAGTGGAGGCAAGCCTTGAGTCAACTCTTACAAACGAACAATTTCCCAGAATTCACCGGAAGAGTGTGTCCGGCTCCTTGTGAGGGCGCGTGCGTCCTTGGTATATCTGAGCCTAGTGTTACAATTAAAAACATCGAATGTGCTATTATCGACCATGCTTTTGAAAATGGTTGGATAGTGCCCCAGATACCCGTTGTTCGTACCGAGAAACGTATTGCAGTTGTCGGCTCAGGCCCCGCAGGTTTGGCCTGTGCTCATCAACTAAATAAAGCAGGACATTTAGTGACAGTTTTTGAAAGGAACGACAGAGTTGGTGGATTACTCCAGTACGGGATTCCCACCATGAAACTTAGCAAAGTTGTTGTACAACGAAGAGTTGATTTGTTAGCTGCCGAGGGCATCGTGTTTAAAACGAACGTTAATGTGGGTAAAGATATTTCGGCAAAGGAACTTAGTGAGGAATACGATGCTGTTGTACTTACCACTGGCGCCACTTGGCCGAGAGACCTACCTTTACCAGGTAAGAGTTTTTGGATTTTCTAAAAAGTAGAACAATTTGAGTTTAAAAAATTGATACATGATCATATTTACAAGTTGCGTAGTTTGTCAATTAACAGGAATTTAACAGCTGAAAGTTTATAACTACAGAATGGCTGATGTTGAAGCCATTAGCAAAGATTCCCTTAATTTTGTAGTAATGGTGCCATTAACTTTGTCCCTTCACGTTGGAGTTATCACATTTTTGAAAATTTCATAAAAGTTTCAGCCACAATCTGCATTTCCCCAATACAATACAGAGCCTTGAGGCACACCGGATGATGTACAACCAGTCAGATAAGATTTAATAAAGTTTACAATTATGTCGAAAATAGTGCAACTTTGCACATAAAAGTTGATGATTTAATTTATCGAAAGCTTTTGTGAAATCAAGCAGAATTAAAGCTGTAGCTTGCTTGTTATCTAGGGCTCTAAATATATTGTCCGTCACATTTACTAAGACAGATGTTGCACTATGACCCTTTCGGAAACCTGACTGAAATAAAGGAATAATTTTGTGTTCTTTGACATAATCATTTAATTGCCGGTGTACAATTTTCTCAAGAATTTTAAATAGAACAGAAAATGCTTACTGGCGCAAATCACATCTAATGTTTCTAATGTTTTTCTTGAAAAGGTCGCCAGCTAGGTGGGATCCACTTTGCCATGGAATTTTTGGAGACGTGGCAGAAAAAGCAACTAGGCGCTAACCACGAAGGACCGCATGCCAAAGACAAAAATGTGATAATTATTGGAGGTGGTGACACAGGCTGTGATTGTATTGCTACTTCTTTAAGGCAAGGTGCTGCCAGCATAACTACATTTGAAATTCTCCCTGAACCTGGTCCAAAAAGATCTCAAGACAACCCTTGGCCGCAGTGGCCTCGAATTTTCCGTGTTGATTATGGCCATGAAGAGGTAAGATTGACAAGTAAAACTACCTTCATTTAAATTTTTTCTGTGGTAGCATTTGAAGAACTTACGTCTAGTAAACAGAACTTTGGCGAAACAATAAAGTTGTTTTGTCTACTCTTATTAGATTATACTGGGTATGGGAACAGCAGGATAACTTGAAAAATACGAATCCTAGAGAAAAAACTCTATATACAATAGTTGTAGAATATTCTCCTGGCTCTCTTGGACTTGACCTTTGCCGCGACCTTCAAGACCATTTGAAGATCAAGCCGATTTTTTCAAATGGAACCCGCTACTTTTAACCCCGGAAATGAAACGAGCGAAAATTTTCCGTTCGAAATGACCTTTGGAACTTACATAAATTGACCTTCAAAGGTCAACTTTACACCATAATTTTGTAACTGCCGAAGGTCATCTCCAAACGTAGAATTGTCCACTTGTTTCATTTCCAGGGTTAAAAGTAGGGTCAGCCCCATTTGAAAACATCGGATTGACCTTCAGATTGCTTTGAAGGTCACAGTCAAAGTCAAATCCAAGGTCACCTTCAGATATAGCCAGGGAAATTTCCTACAATTTTTGTATTTAAGGTTTTTTCTAGGATTCCTATTTTTCAAGTTATATCCTGCTGTTCCCGTACTGGTCTTATTATTACAGCACATTAAATAACATATAATTACTGTCCCGAATCTACGTTTTGTTCCCGCCACGTTAACTTCATGTTTTTCACACTATCTTTGGATTTTGATCTTCGATCGAGCTTTTGGTTTAAATTTGGTTGAAAGACCTTAATTTTTAACAACAATTTTGAACTATTGAAATGTGCCATTTGTTCATAATTAATTATTTTCATCAGGTAAAAGTAAGGTATGGTTCTGACCCAAGAGTATTCAGTATCATGACACAAGAGTTCTTAGATGATGGTAAGGGTCATGTAAGTGGTGTTAAAACTGTCAATGTGGAATGGCAGAAAGATGATAGTGGTCGGTGGCAGATGAATCAGATTCCTGGATCCGAAAAAGTATTCAAGGCAGATTTGGTTCTGCTGGCTATGGGTTTCTTGGGTCCAGAGCGCGCTATTGGGGATCAACTTGAGCTTACTCTGGATGCGAGATCAAACTTCAGCACTAAAGATTACAAAACCAATGTGGCCAATGTTTTTGCAGCTGGAGGTAAGATTCAATATTAAACTTATATTTTGGTACGACTTCTTAAGTGAGCTTAACTCACAATTGTTATAATATTCGTACATTTGCATTTAGTGAAAAGTATATTTTAATTTTGTTAATGGCGTGGAACAATTTAATTGTCGATGACACAAGTAGATGGCATATAACAATATAGATCAACTACATTTTTTACAAGACTTCTGTAAAACAAATCCGACTGAAGAAAATAAAACTCTAGTGAAACAACATAAATATAAAAATACGAGTTGTCGAAAGCAAAAAAAAACTGCCCATGATAATTATATATCGAGTCAAGGAAATCCTCAGCAGGACATGTGGAAAATATTAAACTCTCATAAGACCAATAACAGACAATAGGGTTATTTCATGTTAAAGAAAAATTTTAAAATATTTATCAATTTGAATAGTAGAATATACAAAAATAACGTGTTCAGAAATACTATTTCTTTATTATTTGTTAATTGTTCATAAATCAATAAGAAGTATCGTCAATAATTTCAAATTTTATTAACTTCTGACGTCACGGTTTACAACTAAATCTACTAATATTTGTTTTTGTTAAGATTCCTCATTGGCAATATAAAAGAGGTAGAAGAAGAGTCACACATATAACAGTTTGCTTTGTGTTTATTATTGAAGTTTATGATAGTTCAATTTTTTACTAATTATCACATTATGGAGCCTAATTTCGTTTACCTGAAGTGAACTACGTTATGATTCAGGAATTCTTTGCAAAAATATGGACTATTGTAGTCAAGTTTAAGAGCGTGAAAATGTGAGGTTAGTTTTCTTGACATTAGAAATAAAAATCTATTAATGATACTTGATAAACTCGTAATATGTATATATTATATAAAACATTTTTTGTAGTCCATTTCTGTAGTAAAATTATAATATTTGAATACAATTAAAATGAGTATAAATAAACATTTTCTTGGGGTAGAAACTTACCTGATGTTTTTAACAACACTCGTAAAATTATATCACTTAATGATGCAAAAATAAAACAACTGATTTTATATAACTCCATACACAACGTCTTAAAAATGAACAAACCAAAACAAAACCACAAAACAAACAGACAACCAGAAAAACTAACCTAACTGCTACACTGCTACTTTAGCTGTCAGTTTTTCTTAGTGAAGGTTGAAATTGAAGGTGCTGCCACACGGATATTTTATCTACGCTATACTGCGCATGTGAAAACATGCACGTCACGACTGTTGGCGGGAACTAATATTTTCAAATTACAAACCGAATTTAAAAGTACTTAGCCACAAAAAATTTTTTTTCCCAAATATATTAAGTTTTTAAATGTTCCCGATTGTACATTTAACATAAACACAAATTATGAAATAATCCCATTTACTGACAACATATCACCAAATACCTTTAATAATTTTTTTGTTAATGTAGCTAATAATTTGTAAATGAACTCCCCCAAAGTAATCACATCACAGCTAATATCATAGATAATCTAAAAAAAATAAGCAAAGTAAGGATGCATATGATCTAAATTCAAAAATCTTAAAATCAGTTAAATTAATGTATTCCCAAAATCGCTGAAAGTTTCAAAAGTTGTACTAGTATATAAAAATAATGATAGATGAACCCTCCAACCATAAACCTGTGTCTGTTGTAACTTACATTGCAAAAATTTTAGAAACCATAATAAAAATCCAAATCACTGATTATCTTGAGAATCCTAATCAGTTTTAGTAAGGGGTCCAAAGCATTAAAAATTGAAATGACCCATTCCAACAAGGTAAATAAGTTTTGAGCTCGCATATCGAAAGAGGGTCCTAATGGGCATCAGAAATGGCTTGTTGGACTTTTGTTGAGGATTGCACAACTTCTCCACAAGAAAAAAAGATGGCGGAATGTTATTTCAAGAATTCGTGTTTTTAAACGTATACCTCTCGCTAGAAAATGAACTACATGCGATATTGATCTGATTTTTTTTCCTTACATACTACTGACATGAGCGCATATGTCTGTACTAGTAGAGTTTCAAAGTCACTTACGGTTTTTTTCTAATTAAATCCTAAATCACGAACGAAATTTGTGTATTTGAAATTTCGACGTGGGGACAACTACATTAAATGTTTAATTTTCTTATATATTATATGTGAATGAAATATGGTCTAAAGATCAACAAAGTTTTTGCAAAAAAAATTAACTCGATATCTCATACAGTTTTCGAGTTACAGATTTTTTAATTCGATCATAATAATGTCTTGTTATGATAACGCGCAACGTGACAGCTGCGGCAGGATTCGGTCTGTGTAATTGTCGATAGACATTAGTCTAATAACTAATTTGATTAAGGTATTATATTACTATTAATCAGTAGGTCACCAATTGTCTGAAAATTAGACAATCATTTATGTGTTATGTTACAACTACGTGATTTTAAAATAGAGTCTGTTAAAATATAGATGCAGAAATAATGGTTTAATGATTACTGAAAAAAGGAAACTTTGAAGTACGTCCAATTTGCCTAAAAATTTTCAGTTACGTCATTTTGGCTTAGAAGGACTGTATATATCGAAAGGTGCAAATACAGTATGATATCGTCAATAAATTATACAAATGTAAGATTAAAAAATAAAAATTGTTCGAAATTTCATATTTAAGAAAATGTATGGTATGACTTAAAAACCTATCAGAATTATATGAATTCACCCTAACAGACTCAATTCTTATTCAAAACTGGAATTACTTTATAAATAGTAAAAAATATAAAGCGAATAATCTAAAATACATTTTAGAATATTGGTGTAAATAATGACATACCTACGTTGCCCAATAATGTGAACTTGCAATCATGAAGAAGGGAACACAATAATATTTGCGCAAGGTATGTTTAATTTTTGCAAAATAGGAAACCTACAAAAATTGTGTGGGTACATGACAACAAAGGGTATCTTAGGATACTCACGAAATCAGTAAATAATTAAGTGGAAAATATGAAGAAGAAAATATTGTAAAAACGTTATTGGCAGTCGGTGTATTGTGTGACCTGTCAGTTATCCTTTCCGAAGAGGATAAATGAGCAATTATTGTTGCCTTAAAATGAACACGCCAACTATATATTTTGATTAATTTTGGAGATAACTGCGATGCAATTGATGATCGTGTAATTTAAGATGCTCGTAAGTCCTATGTGAATCTATCCATACAGATTCACATAGGACTTACGGATTAAGGATTTAAATTCACTGCGGCCATCTGTAGTGAATATAAATCTTTAGATTTGCTAAGGCAGTATTTATTTTTCCTTAAGGTTATTAGACTTACGTTAGCTACGTCCGCGTCCTACACAAGACACTTCCTTACTACATTTAAAACGAGCAATACAGGGGACGGTAGTCCACTGGTTTAGTGTACTTAGCTTAGCTAGCAACTGAAGAACCTAGCGAAGTAGGTTAAAACCCCCTGCTCACTGCGAAATACTTTTAATTGTAAAAATTATCCACAAAAAGTGGTTTAGACCCTTACCTAACACAAAATCCTGGATTTATAACAAATTTTCTCGACTTGAGAAGCAGTTAACAAAGCACATAAAATTTTAGTGTCCAAGTGATTTTCCGATCTCCTTCCCAATTTACCCTTTCCCAGAAAATTTGGATATCTGATAGAGAATAACCTAATAAAATCACAAATGATGACAAAACATCACAACTGGTTCTAATGAAAACAAATAGTGGAATTGTAAAGTAAACTGTGATTAAAAATGCGCGTCCACTTGGTGTTCTGTTGTATATGCAGGCTTTCCTAACAATTGTTTTAAGGGCAGAAATAATACAGAGCAGTTTTTAGCAGACAGTGCTTCTTAATATAGTAGTGCCTATGTAGTGGTTTGTCAATGCTTACTGAGCTGTGTATACTTATTATGCATTATTATTATTATTATTACTTATGTATATATTACAAGTTTTGTGTACGTTTTTATATTTTCATATTTGTAAAATGCTATATCATTTGTACCACAATAATGATATACTTAATAAATAATATCTCTATACAACACCTTCATAATTAATAGATCGAGTAAATCATCTGCCAAATGAGTTTCTTTTTACCTGTTCATATTTTTGCAAAATTGTAAAAATGTAAATAATAGCACAATTTCAAAAATGTATTGGCTTACTATCTTAATGCATTACACTTAGCCAGAAGACAGCCGCATGCTAACAGGAATACCACGAATCTAATTATGGTTTATTTTAAAAAGTCGTTAACGCAAAAACTGTATAAGATATCGAGCTAATTTTTTTTGCAAAAACTCTGTTGATCTTTAGGCCATATTTCATTCGTATATAGTATATAAAAAAATTGAATATTTAGTATAGTTGCCCGCACGTCGAAATTTCAAACACACAAATTTCGTTACTGTGATTTAGGATTTAATTAGAAAAAAACCGTAAGCGAGTTTGAAATTTAATTAGTACAGATAGATGCGCTCATGTCAGTAGTATATAAATAAAAAAAAATCAAATCAATATCGCATGTGGTTCACTCTCTAGCGAGAGGTATACGTTTAAAAACACGAATTCTTGAAATAACGTTTCGCCATCTTTTTTTCTTGTGGAGAAGTTGTGCAATCGTCAACAAAAGTCCAACAAGCCATTTCTGATGCCCATTAGGGCCCTCTTTCGATATCCGAGCTCAAAAATTATTTACCTTGCTGGAATGGGTTACTTGGCGATTTAGACGGCTTTCGAAGGCGTGGACCCTCTACTATTTGGCTTCAGGACTAAACGTACTACGACAATGGCGATTGATTAATTTGAAATTTACTGACCACGTTGACCAGTTATGTCTGTTAGCTTACATTAACTTAAAAAGGCTTTCTCCAAATAGAAACCTACTAGATTCGAAAACTAAAATAATGTTAACAGATGCATTGGTCCTGTCTCACTTTAACTATGCTGACATAGTATACGGGCCATGTCTTAGTTAGGGGGATAAATATTGTCTTCAAAAAATGCAAAATCATACTATTAGATTCATAACTGATGTCCCAAAATGTCATATAACTCCCTTTTTAAAAAATTTACAAATACTTAAACTTGAGGATCACCATTTACTTCCCACAGTCTTATTGTTAACAATATTATACTTTATAAATCCCCTACCTATTTGTTAAAACAGAAAGAAGAAGTGATGTTCATGAAAGAGAATTAACAACTGACATATCTCTCCCAATTCCTCGACTCAACAGTACTGCATTCTGCAAATCATTTACTTTTCTGGCCTCTTACTGCTATAATAATTTACCAGTTCAACTTCACAGTATTAAACTGGCTAAATTGAAACCTATTCTGAAGTGTCTACTCCTAAATTAGGAACTTTCATTCCTAAATCACCAATGGTTTTAATGATTGCAGACCCACTGTGTGCTGCACTCTATTTTAATCTTATTTCACATATGTTTTGTAACAATTTAATCCTATTAATTTTGTCCTATTACCTTTTTTGTTTTAGGGTTAGGTTTTATATCACTGTATCTGTATCTAATCCTTTTGTGCAACTGTATTTGATATTTTGGACAATAAACTATCATTATTATTATTTATGTCGGGTCGAAAACTTTTTTAAACACTTGCCAACCCAAGTAACAATTTAAAAGCTTTTTAGATTTATTTATGTTTTATCAGTGTTTTATAATGGCCACCTCACAAACCACCGATTTATGCCTACTAAATGCCAAATGCACTTAAAGATAGTTTTGTCTTAAAGAAAGTTTTCAAAAGGCCTTCAAGAACTTACATTAAAACTAAATTATCTTTTAGTCTTTATTGGCTTATGATTGACTTATCAAGGTATTTGTGAAGCCTTCAATAAAACTTTATAGCTGTTAAGTTCAAGTTAGGAGGATCAAGTTTTATAGAGATTATGCAAATGTTTGGTTTTATCATTACTTTATGAAATTAATTTCAGGTGGTTGTTAATGCTGGGCTATAAATCTATTACGCTTTGAAATCACTAAGTTTCAGGTAGTTCTTCATAAAACCAATTGCTTGCTAGAATTTTAATGAAGCAAACAAACATCTAATAAATCAAGTCTTAAACATAAAAGGAGATAGTCAAGGTGCCTGCGTACAAAAAATGAATTCATACACATATTATCCTCTTGTAACTTCTTCTATGGCTTGTTGGTCAATTCGAAAATTGTATTCTCTATGTTACTATTAGGCAATCTTGAAAAAATTAATTGGTTATCAATAAATTTGTAAAAGTTGTTAATTCGGAATTTTTATAAAAATTAGGAATTAATGACTTTTACAAATTGAATGGTCTGACAAAATAGATTTCTTGATTATCCAGTACGACATGTGGAAATCTTTCGGATGAAGTGGAGGGGGAAAGGCGCGTTTTCGAAAATTTTCGCAGAGGAAAAGTTGTAGATTAGGCGCAATTAAACCATACAAGAAGTTACAAGAGGAAATGTATACATTCATTTTTTTGTACGCTGGCACCTAGACCATAAATTCCATAGGTTTTAAAGCAGTTGTGTTATGTGCTCAAATGGTTTGAAATTTTAAGCCTATACAAGTTTTAAAAATATGTTAAGACCAATGAGGCTTAAAATATATTTTTACAAGAATAAATCGACATACTTAAAGAGCAATTGGTAATGTATGCATTTTAAGACAAAACATGTTTGAAGTAGAATTATTCACAGCTTATAGGGTTTATACATACAGCCGCCATTTTATTTTCAGCCGTCGGGGAATACAACAGTCAGCCATATTGGGAATGTCTCAGATTGAACAAAAATTTGTAGTTTGTATCTAATAGAAATGTTTTATAAACACATATTGTGGGCATATGCTAAACCTCTCTTCACTTTTTAAGTCACAAGAAAAAAATTAATTATTTATATACTTTTTAAAAATTGTGTTTTTAGGGAGCACATGAATTTTAAAAACTATCTAATACATGTTTTACAGTAAACTTAGCCTCATCCATAATTTTAGTCCACTATAAGTAGTCGCCAATTGTCCATTTTATAACTTATATATAACTATAGCGGCCCATAGTGCACGTAGAATATATTTATTTGCATTGATTTTTACTTCATTAAATACAAAAAGTCCCCTCAAAGCATTTGTGTGTCTTTTAAGTTTTGATGTAGTGTCTATCAAACCAAGTATGGTTTTATAATACTCTTCAGATACTCTCTGAATAAAGCTTTAGATAATTCATTTAAACATGAAAGTTTTAATAGTAGTTTTAAAAAGAGGCATATAGGCCTTTCTCTAGATGGACCCCTGAACTCTTATAAAGGTTTTAAATCGGCTTCATAGACTCCTACAACTATTTAAGTTTCTAAGTAATCTTGAAAATAAGTTGTTACGATAACTTATAAATTATTTTAAACCTACAATTGTTACTTGGGAATGGTTTAAGATGGATTGAGAAATATTGAAAATCAATTTGTTCAGCTTGTTACATAATTTCGTATTTCTTTCTTTTCAGATTGCCGGCGTGGTCAGTCTCTAGTAGTGTGGGCTATTTCAGAAGGCCGTCAAGCTGCCAGGGCTGTAGACGAATTCTTAATGCAACAGACATCTGCGCTACCAGGTCCAGGTGGTATTATTCAACCATCCCTCCAACCGATACCATGTCCTGTTTAAAAGTTAAAAAATCTGATGTACCTTGCTTTACTCCGAGCATCTTATCTGTGGTTATTGTTATTTAAGGACGTGTTTAACAGAAAAATGAAAAGTTACAAGAAAATACGATATGTTACATATCTTTTGTTTATTGGGATTTGTTAAGTTTTTTAAATATGTATTTAAATGTTAATAGCAGCTATGACATATCCCATAGAGCACAGCGAAAGGTCATTCTTTTCTTTAGCTCTAGACAAGCTAGTATAGTTAATTTTTGTATTATTGGAGATGAAGTAACGAAATAGCCTTAGTTAAAAAAGACAATAACTTCTTCATATGTGATGCATTAGAACTTTAGATAGAAGTTTGAAGAATGTAGAAATTTGTAACATTTTTCGGCTTTAGACTTGAAAGGCCAACGATAAATTAGTTTTTGGCATTATTTTGGATAAATACCATTACTCTCTTGTTAAAATTATGTAACAATGAAATGAAATAAAAAGTATTATTTAATTATACAGTTATAATACATTTTACAAATTAGTTTTATAAATATTTTTATATATTTATTTTGTTTGTTTATCGAATTTTTTGACCATTTTAACTTTTTTTTTTATAAATATTGAATTTTCATTATTTTTATTGTTCTTTTTGTACTTAGAAAATGTCCCGTGAACGAAAACTGTAAACTGTCCAACAAAAGTATAAAAAATTATTTCTCAGGTTTTCTTGAATACAGAAATGAATTTCTCATTTAAAATACATAGATTTTGGAGTGTTTTATAAACACTTATGTACGTAAAGTTATAATATATAATTCAATTGTTCTGTAGTCAATATTATTCAATAAATAGATGTTACAGCATACTTCACTCTTATTCTAACCTTCTCGTAGTGAATTGTAAAGTTATTTGACCACTAGAAAATTCTGATCTATAGTGATGACATGTGCACCAGGGGAGAGATCCACCTCTCCCCCCATCTTTGCCGAAAATACAGAAAAAATGTTGCCATAAAAATAAATAATTGTAATATTCGTATTAAATTGTAGTATCATAACATTAACAAGATGTATCATTTTCGCATAGGAAATACCCACTAAAATCAAAACATTCTTACAAAGGCATGTCAGTCTGCTCCTCTAAATATCGAAAATACCTACACAATAGCTTTATGTCGTTCTAGAGAAATATGAACTTCATATGCCCCAAAGTAATGTATTTTTTTTACTTGAATTAATAAAGACCATATGCAGAAGCTATGCAATATTAGGCGACGATTGCGTAGTGAATATACTATTCTCCGGAGATGTAAAGCATTATTCAGCAATTCAAGTTAGTTCACGCCCTGATATTCAACATATTACATGGAGAGCCAATCGACATTGCATATTGGCAGATGTGTACCAGTAATCTCTACCGAGTGCTTTTCATTTTTTGACATAAGTCTACCCGTGTCGTTAAAAGTACTTACCACTTGATTTATGTCGTCGCAAGACAGCAACACAAGACTGTCTCACACAGGTAAGTTTGAGAGTGCACCCGTTCATCAAGAGAGAGAGATAAACATTTGAAAGTACGCAGTAAATTAAATCGTATAGCCATGTCAATTTATAATAATAATAATAATAATATATTTATTCATCTTTAAATACTGCACAATACAAATTATCAGACTTGTCGATAGAAGGTACAACACTAATCACTATAATACTAACATTATTCAAAAATTAATAAAAAACATACAGACAATAAACGCTGAAAACAAATTAAACTAAACATTAGAAGATAAAAACTCCTCGACAGAATAGAAAGCCTTGCTTAGTAAGTACATACGCAATTTATGTTTAAACATTGTGCCACTACAATCTCATTGTATACCTCAAAACCTACATTTTGACGTAAGTTTTATTCATGTATTTGATGACATAAAAAATCGTGACCGGAAGTAACGTCAGAATTCCATGACCCTGACAAAATTTGCAAAAATGAAAAGTGGCTCCCTGTCTGTCTGTGGTAGTACTTTTTTTTTAGTACGTAGTACTTACAAAGATTTTCATGTATCTTATTCATAGGAAATCTGTACAGACGGATCTCTACCTATAAATAGTGACGATAATGTCAGTATGCAAAGATTTATAAAAAGGGGTTTACAGTGTGTTTGAGGCTGGACTTTCATCATTCATCTAATTATTCCTCTTTGAATAATAAACACTTTATCAATATGTGCCGATCCAACGTATGCATTCTTTAACACCTCAACAGAAACAGTGTCACGAATCTGTCTCATAACCAGGCCCCGGCTCAGAGGAAGTTATGACGTAAAAGCCAGAGTCGGCTTTGCATAATATGAACAATATAAACATGTTTATGCACAATAATACCATATTTTACCTTATGATTATATCTAGTGAATTCCGTAATATTTAAAGGTAAATGGTTCCGAAACGGTTATAAGTCATACTTTGATGCTCTCATTGTTGGATGCACAAACACAAATGTCTAGTAACTATACCTTATTAGAATAATAAAAATATATTATTTGCACTTGTTCTAAATCGTCCGAAATAAAATTCCGGTGCCTGTCACTGAATATCCCACTTGTGTTGTGAAAAAGGATCGTTCAACCGTTCAACGTCTACCGATGTAAGCGTCACTTATTTAAAATAGGTATAGTTTCTTATAGATGGCAGATTTATATCCGGCATTGAACAGTCCACTTCTTTGCCACACACAAAAATGTTGAAAAACCGGGATTGTTTCTTAACACTGTTATGTATCCAATTTGTATTTCACTCAGCAATATCCCCTGAGACTCTAAAAATATATTGACGTAGATCAAATACCTGTAATTATTGCATCAATTACTGTATACTGACTGTTTCCGGCTTACGTTGAACGTTGCGTATAGCTAGAGGGATCCGTGAGAAATATCCATGTAAATATACTAAATTTTAGTTTTTACGACATTCAGATGAAACTTGTTTTAAAATGTTCGAATTGCATGTCCACGAAAGTGTTTTTCCACAGTTGGCACAGAAAAGGTCTACACCGTTAAACCGCAGTTTCAGAAAATCTTTAATCTACGAAAGTAGTGTTTCATTTAATGGAAAGCCACGCGACGCCATAACAAATCAGGACACATGTACTTCCATCAAATATACTGACAAGTCTGTAGTGTTGACTCCATAATGCGAATGTGCATATAAAACAATCTCACATGGCATTGGTCATTGTATAATAAATTAATAATAATTGTTGGACCTTTTTTATTTCAAATCCTTTCTGCATGTTTGAAGTCTTCTGCAAAATATAAAACGCAATCTGCTGTTTATTTTACTATTATTATTGTGTACCGTATCCTATTTGCTGTCGTAAAAAAGCAGAAAGAGAGTGACAAGCGGTGGCGGTGACTTTGTGGTGTCGAAAAGTTTCCTTATATTTTTTAAAATTATATTGCCTTATATTATGTGCACAGATAAAAATTATATTTTAAATTGAAAATTGTTTATTATAGTAGGGAAGAAAGATATGGGAGATGCTTACATTTCCTTCCTGATATAAAAAGTTGAAGTGGCGTATGCCGTTTAAAGTGCCGAGTTTTTTGTTTTCGATTAGACAATCAGACCGACGAGTGACGCTGCAGGTATATATAATGTGCAGCCGAAGTCTGGTATTTTTTATCCACCAGTTTCAGTAAACATCTCTTACATCTACTTGCTCAACAATACCAAATAAATAATTTCTCCAAACCAATAATAAATTATTTATTTATTATTTTATGAGTTTTATGCCATACTTTTTATTTCTTACCGCAAATGTAGGTATTTGTTTCCTATAAATAATGTATTTATTTGCTTATGTGAATCATACAACACATTATATTTATCTGTGTGTGAAGAACGTCTCTGGCATAACTACTTTTGCGCCGGGCTCTGCTCATAACAAAGCAGGCGTGTTTAACTTTTCAATCATATTTTCGGTGTGATGCCTCCATATCATTTATTCATCTAAAGTAACACCTAAAAACTTTGTAGATGTTACAGTCTGTTTGTTTTTTTGGTCATAAACTGCATATATACTGTTTTTTTGTAATTTATTTGTAAACAATTACTTGAGTGCCACATTTCAAACTCATCTGCTGACAAGTTAGCTTGGTGTATTGTTTCAGTTAGTGTATTTTTTTAAACAATGCGGCATGATAGAGGCATATTGTTTATGAAAATTATAAAGAGCAAGGGGCGAAGTGTCGAGCCTTGAGGTACTCCCATGTTTACTGTTAGTGGTTCAGGCATACATTGGTCTATAACTACTTGTTGCATTCTATCATGTAAGTAGGATTCAATCCACTGGTTTGTAGTTCCCCTAACACCTATGCAGTTTAGTTTTTCTAGTAATAATTGATGGTCTACTTAAGACAAATAACCCAAGAGGATACTGTTTATTATTTAGGGCATCAGATGTAACTGCATAAGTCAGCCATTGCTGTAGATGTTGATTTGTTTTGTCTAAAGCCGTTTTGCGATTGAGATATTAGGTTGTTTCAAGAAAGTTGTTTAACCTTGTACTGAAGCTAATTTCAAATACTTTAGCCAACTCATTTTGAACACATATATTTCTATAATTGGAAAGGTCAGTTACCAACCCCTTACTCTTGTATATTGGTATCGATTTTGATAATTTGAATACATCGGGATATCGGGCAGTAGTAAATGATTAATTCATGATTTATGACAGTGGTGTTCTAATAACATTACTGACAGCTCTCAGTGCCTTTCCATAGACGCCGTCAATGCCTGCTAACGTTTTCAAAGTTGTTTTATGTATAAGTTTTTCTATTTCTTCTGGATTTGTGGGATACAAAGAAAATATTTTGTAGGAGCTACATGGTTTGGATGATGCTCATTAAATTTTGGTTTAGGACATGTGAAATTCAAGAAATATTCATTGAAATGATTACAAATTAGATCTATTGTCTCTCTCTTATATCTGTCAGAGTCAGTTTCCGTACACTATCTCTGCAAAGTCCACATAGAAAAATTGTTTGGAAGCTTTGTTTATAATTTATTGTTGACATCAGTTTCGTTTTTCCATTCTAACATCACAATTTTGTATGCATCAACCGTTGAGCGTTCCGTTTATCCCTGCGGCGAGAGTCGACAAGAGTTGAGTCGAACCCACACAAGAGTCTGGTAAATGGAAACCACCACATGCAGAGCAAGAAACAAATTACAGAAAAAACTCATCGAATTTCAGGTGAGGCCAATTTCCGACCTTTACAGTGTATGAAAGTACGCAAAATTGTAATACAGGTCTGCAGGAACTGTAGTCTGCATACCGACCAGATTTAATGCCTCCTAATTATTTTCTGTTCAAAGACAATTTAAAAAGAGTAAGATTCTTAGAACTGAGTACATCATATCAACAAATTACAACCAGCCGTAGAAAGATATATCTGCAATATAACTTGATTAGTTACAATGTGTTTCAGAATATGAACTGAAGAGCAGATGTGTATTTAGCAGCTCAACGTCGTTACATTGCAAAATTATCGTAAGTTTGCTAATCGGTATTAAAATTATTTTATTATCTGGATTAGCACATTTAGCATTATATACATCTACAGTCAATAGAAAACTTACGTAATTTTTTTAAATATAACTCCTTTTAATTCAATAGTCAAATTTTTGTACCCATTGATTATAATAGAATTAATCAAATCCAATAATTTGGTTGTCTGTAGAATGAAAGTTATTCAATATTTAAAATTTGATTCATTTTATTTTCTGTTTTTGTACGAATTTTATGATTTTATAACTTTCGTTATTTTTGTTAGAAATTGTAGAGTTTTCACGTAAAAATCAAGACAATTTCTGACAGTTCAACCACCTGTTTGTATACAAACTGCCGCGCCTGCCGACCATACTGCTGAGACTGCACAAATGCCGACTTGACTGTCTAAATTTGGACAGTGACTGTCGACGGGAATTTACCTCTCAACAATTTCCATATATACAGGGCGATTCACGTAGGCCATTCATTAGAAGTTTTTCAACTTGCAGTTGGATTAGAAACTTGAAATTTGGTATGCAGCCACAATCGATCATGCCCGTTCTCTCTAAAATATTTTCAGTCCTCCAACTATACAGGGTCTGCCAAAAATTAGTACCAACTTTCTTATTTTAAATGGAAACCTATATTTTTCTTTACATGGTTCGATTGGTCTTCTAATTCTGAGTTTAGAGAACCTAAGTTATGTTAACTTATCTGTTACAATTTTTGACATACTTATGTCCAATTTTTTGAAAAAAATTGCCGCTGTAATAGTTTACGAACAAATTTGCATCTCGCAAACCTTTCAAAATTATGAAACCAAATTTGTGAAGCAGTTAGCTGGAAGTCCAGGCTAACTTTTGATGTCCCATCGGTGGTCCCATTTTGTACCATATGGGCGCAGTCGATTTTCAAATGTCGCAATCAAAAATTGTCAAAAAGTCAATTTTTTCAAATGGCACCTACTATTTTTTTTCACACCATTCGAAAGAAAATTGAATTTTAAGGTAAGTTACTTAAGCATTCCCTATACCTAACTTCGCCCCATATCGAGTTATTCAATAAAAATCAAGAAATACCTTATCTTGCCGAGAGATTCCTTACTTCATCAAGTATGCCATGGAAACAAAAGACAGTTGTAATAATTTTTAAAGAAAAATATGGATTCTTATTTAATTACACACAACACCAACAAATTATTATTAACGAACAAGAACAATGTTGACGAAATTCTGACGTAAATGTTCAATGTGACCACCATATTTTTGTTCAAATATTCTATTCTACTTTCAACAGATTGCGTAGCACATCTTTGCGCCTACCATTTCTGACGCCAGAAATCAATGCAAAATTGAATTTTAGGGCCACTTTTATTAACATTGTGTATGTCTATCTACAGTCGTTTTTGAGTTATTGGCATTTTTTGAAAAAAATATTGTTTTTTTTTTTTCTCAAGGGTAGTAGGCTTTGGAAACAATCATTTCATTTTAATTTTTATTCAAAAATCGTATTGCAATAATAAATAATAACAACAAATAAACAGATTAACAAAATAATTATTTCAATACAAATGCTCAATGTGTGCACCATTTTCACTGACAGAATTTCGTCAACATTCTTCTTGTTCGTTAATAATTATTTGTTGGTGTTGTGTGTAATTAAATAAGAATCCATATTTTTCTTTAAAAATTATTACAACTGTCTTTTGTTTCCATGGCATACTGAAGTAAGGAATCTCTCGGCAAGATAAGGTATTTCTTGATTTTTATTGAATAACTCGATATGGGGTGAAGTTAGGTATAGGGAATGCTTAAGTAACTCACCCTAAAATTCAATTTTCTTTCGAATGGTGTAAAAAAAAAAATAGTAGGTACCATTTGAAAAAATGGACTTTTTGACAATTTTTGATTGCGACCTTTGAAAATCGACTGCGCCCATATGGTACAAAATGGGACCACCGATGGGACATCAAAAGTTAGCCTGGACTTCCAGCTAACTGCTTCACAAATTTGGTTTCATAATTTTGAAAGGTTTGCGAGATACAAATTTGTTCGTAAACTACTACAGCGGCAATTTTTTTTAAAAAATTGGACATATATCAAAAATTGCAATAGATAAGTTAACATAACTTATGTTCTCTAAACTCAGAATTAGAAGACCAATCGAACCATGTAAAGAAAAATATAGGTTTCCATTTAAAACAAGAAAGTTGGTACCAATTTTTGGCACACCCTGTATAGTTGGAGGACTGAAAATATTTTAGATAGAACGGGCATGATCGATTATGGCTGCATACCAAATTTCAAGTTTCTAATCCAACGGCAAGTTGAAAAACTTCTAATGAATGGCCTACGTGAATCACCCTGTACAGGTGTATAGAAATAAACATTTATTTGACATCAGATATAATACACGAGTTTCTACAAGTACTTTTTTACATTTACCCATCTTGAAAGCTATTTGCAGATATGTTCTGTCATACAATTTTATTGGCACAACTTATACTTTTTTGGTGTCCTGACAAAACTAAAAATATTTTAACTATGTTTAAAACAAAATATTTTACGTTAATTTTAGTTAATATTGTACATATACTAAACTCTTATTCTTGTATGTTGTTCAGATTTAGTTTATTGAAACTATATTCGAGACTAGCATATTACAAGAGTTACGAGATACAAACTTATATGGATGGAGCTACTGAAAAACGATTCAAGTTCTAAAATTGAAATTTTGAGTTAGCTGCACTAATTATGGCGTGAAACTTACAAAAGGCTTCCTGAAAGACTACCCTACCCTTCAATAATAGAGATCATTGTGTAATGCTATATTAACTCATGGTACTAAAATGTTCTTCTGTTAATGCTAAATTCTAACCCGATTTTTTTTTCATTTAATTTTTTACTTCAATACAAAAACCTTTTATCTTCATCCAAAAGTAAAAAAATGATATTCACGCAGACACTTTCAAAACTAAACTAACTTTTAACACACACACTGTATTACTTATCAAAAGATTTGAAACTGTCAACTTTAAAGGTCTGACACTGACAACAACTACGATCAGGCCCGACGAGAGGGGGGGTGTATCCCCCCGGGCTCGGCGGTTTTGAGAGGGCTCAGGTTTTGCCCAAAGTTGTAGGTTTGGAGGTTGGTATTTGCATTAGGTAGAACGAGGTATACTAATAACGAGTTTTGAACTTGTATGGTTTATAATAACATTCTGACCGAGATAAATATTTCCCGCTTTTTCGATAGAAACAGATGTTTAATTTAGAGGAATACCCCCCTCCCCCGCTTTTCGAAATTTTTATAAAGAAAAATAGTTTATTATTTTGAATGTCACCCCTTGTTCTTCGAAATTTATATTGAAGATTGGTGGGAGTCGTCTGTTACAATTCTCCGGGCCCTGGTTTTTTCTCGACAGCCCTGACTACGATGGTAGAACACTAGGGGGTAGTAGTCTACAGTACTGTTAAAATGCTGCAGGAGAGAGGGCAAACAAGTTTTTCAAATACCTTTTTTTTCGGCCTCGTGGCGATTGCTGGCAAGTAAAGTTTCAAATTTCATGTGGTTTGACCGAGGGTATTTTTTGCATTAAGGTGGCTATTCCCTAGAAAGAGATATCCGATAGGGAAATATTTATTATTTTTGCCCATAACTTTTTTTGTCAGTATGTATATTTAAAAAACTATAAGAGTACCTGAGTAGAACGAACCATAACAAGACTATTACTATGAATTTTTACTGAATAATTTCCGTGGTTTGCAAAATAGCTAGGTTTAAAACTACGAAATAGGAAGATTAACATAATTTTTAAATTTAAATCTAGTTATTTTGCAAACCACTGAAATTACTGAATGAAAATTCACAGTAATAGTCTTGTTATGGTTCTATTTAGGTACTCTTACATATATGCGTACTAAGAAAAAAAAGTTATGGCCAAAAATAATAAATGTTTCCCTATCGGATGTCTCTTTCTAGGTGGCCACCTTAAGTATCAAAATGTGTATTCTCATGAACCAAAGATTGAAAAATACTTTCTAACATATTATTGACCACGGCGTTTTCTATTTTTAGCCATTTCCGGAATATTTTGAAAAAACGGATTTTTCCGCTATGACCGACCTAAGGTAACTTTTATTCTAACATGGTGCAAATACTTCAACATGTCCTATATAAACAAGAAATAATAGTTAATGCATTCTTTACAGCGACTAAAAGTTTAAATATGCAAAAATACTTTGCCAACCCCGTCAAAAATTACGTTTCTCTTCAAAATGGCATATTTTCTAAACCAAATGGTATTTTAAGGTTCTTTACTCTAGAATCGCTTGGGAGACTCACAAATTAAATACACATATGACTGTGTAATGAAATTTTGAACTAGTGGATTCACCCCATTCGATCTTCAAATTCAGCCCTATATTTAACTCATGCTTTCATGCAATATTTCAATAGAATTCAGTACAATTCAGTTGAGGAGTCGATAATTAATAAAAAAAATTTATATTAACATCAACATACATTGACTGACTAGGTCTTTATTTGGACTATTTACAATCTTTGGAATTAAAATAATGTTTAACTAACACAGCTATCAAACAAAGAGGCGATTATTACAACTAACCAGGTACTTATTCCATTTTTAACAATAATGAGAATCATTTCCTATCTTAAGTTTTCACATTGAATTAATAATATTACCCAAAGCAGCCCTTGCCTCACTATCAGGAAATTCCTCTAAAACTTGTAACGCATTTAAGGCAAATTCCTCTTGGAGCTCAGCCGTTTTCTTTAATCCGGGACCAGAAAGGACAGCCTTCCTAATATCATAATAATCCATATCATCATTCGCTGCGTATTCCATAATCTTCTTATGATAACTAGGATCATACTGGATATGGAATAATACTGGGGCACATACAAGATTAAAAGGGCCTGTTCTACCACGTTCAAAAATTTTCTGATCTCTATGAGCCTGCCATGCCAAAGCCATGTTTCGTCCAAAGAGGTATCCCAACTTATGGGAAGGTTCTGGATGTCCGGCAAGCATTAAAGTAGCCTGAGGGCAGATATTTTTAATTTAGATATACAATAAAAAAACTCATGGTCAGCTAAAAGGTTTTCAATTATATATTGATTGTTATTTTGTTGCTAAAAATTTCTAGAACATTCCAAATGCTCAAAAATGAAAAATTCACATTGGAAAGTATGCTTATTACGAAAAGATTTTATAAGTTGATGTTTAATCACAGAAACATTTAAAAAAATACATCAAATTCTCATTAAATATAATGTAGTTGATAGACTCGACCTTTACTTGGTGAAAATCCATTATCACTAATGAAATAAAAAACACTAAACTGTTTTTAACGTTTTCACAGATATTGCGTCAACATGACGATAATTTCGCTAAAACATTAGCTTCATCAGACGAGCGCTACATTACACTACACTAGTGTAGTAGTGCGCTCATCTGATGAAGCTAATGTTTTAGCGAAATGATCAATAAATTTAAAAGTTAAGAATTATTTAAGTTAGAAAAAAAAATTGTTTTGTTTTGTAATTAAACAAAAAATGTCTAAAACTAATATTATTTCCAAAAAACTGTGAAGAGTATCCTATAAAATGTGCAACAATTATATAAAAAGTGCAGTAAATTGGCGAAGAGTATAATGGTTAGCTTGTTATTATTACTATAAATACATTGAAATTATTTAATTTAAATTGCCGCATAAATGGTCTTATTTTATTTCAGTAAGAATAAAAATACACTCCATTTATTTTGCACATTTAACATGTTTCGATGATAATTAATATTTTAACTCTTTAAAAACTGTAAAATAAATGATACCATTTCGGATTCAAGGACTGTTATGAGTGTTTGTCATACTACAGGTTTATTACATTTAAATAAAAAATTGTCAATACAAAATTGTGCATTGAAATAAAAAATTTAGTAAGAATTATTAACATGAGTTTTACATAAAATTGGTATATCATTAAAACTTATTCCGGGAGAATGTCAGATTCATCTAAATCAGAAAATTCAGGGTCTTTATCACATGAACCTGTATTTACCTCAAATATCAATTCTTCCTTTAAGGGGCCATCCATTAATTAAGTCATACTTTGAAGGGGGAGCAGGGGGTCCATATAGTGTGACAGAGTGTGACAAAAGGAGAGGAGGGGGTTAAACCAAACTTTTGTGACATCACATTATTTACATCTACGTATACCATTGTATCAATTGAATGAAATTCAAAAAAATACAAAAATCAGAAGATTCTACCTCAAAATTTAATGCAGTAAAATGTGTGACGTCACAACGGGGGGGGGAGGGGTGACTCCAATGTGACAACCTTTGATATAGAGGGAGAGAGGGGTAGAAATACCACGAAATTTGTGTGACGCAATTAATGGGGCCATCCATTAATCCACATCCACATATTCCATTTCGCCCAATTATTGTATTAAAACTTGGTTTAATTTTATGTAATAAATACTGCAATATTCTAAAAAAATATTACTTTTTTTATTACTTAAATAACAACACGTTTCTCCCGGACCTGACAAGAAATCTGTTCTGATTTACTAATTTTTTGCCTGCGTAAACTTGGCTTGTAAATTACCAATCAGAGACAAGTGCACACATCTTTACAAGCACTGCATTTTAAACTGAGATAAACTATAGATAAGTTGGATATACTTTATGAAACTTACTTGGCAACATTTTGCTAGCAAACTAGCCCCGTCCAAAAGGTGTCTCAGCGTCCATTCGGCCTTTGCATTTCCTAGAACTTCGGAAATTTTTAATAACTCCTCATTATGAACCTGGTTGGGAATAGCTATATCTTTCTGTTCTCTTAATGGAGCAGCAGGTAAAGGCCTGTTTTGTTTGTCACTCGGTTCAATAAACTGCACCTCTGTCAAATCTCGCAGACAGGTAGAAACTAATTCATTAACATCGTGGTTTTTTAGACCAGCTAATTCTCGAAAACTGGTACTTAGTAGATAGTCTCCTGTAAGCAGTGATAATTTGTTGCCAAAATTAAGATCTCCAAAATCTGCATCATCGGGTTTAATATTTAATAGACTTTTATGGATTACGTTGCTAATTCTAATCATATCTGTAATTTCTGCAAGAACCCGCTGACTATGAAGAATTCCTGAAAAGTATTGCTAATATTTAGTATATGTAATGGATACGTTTTAGTCTTACCTGCGGTAATATCACAGTCGACTTGAGAGAATTCTTTCTTTAATCCTCCAGCTTTGGATACGAGTAAAACGATGAGGCCCCATGTAGGGCATTGTTTATTTAAAATCAGATCTCTACAAAACATAAGTATTCATGAAAGTGGCGGAAAAGGTAACTTTACAAGCTGCTTTTGGTTCTGATGATTTTTAGGATTTTTACATAAATATATTTTCTACTGATTTTTTAAGCGAGAATGGAGAGCTATATAGTAATATAATTTTAATAGAAGTTTTGTGCTTTCAGTAATATGGGAATTAATAAATAAATAATAGTTAAAAAAAACTAAAAAAACACGCTTTAACAGCAAACCTAACTAAAAAGTAAAAAACAATACAATACAAAAAAGCGTGGGGTGCTTATTACTATGGAATATTTATACCAGTTGATATCAGATACCAGTTGGTAATGTATTGTATTTATTGCATTGTATTATTTTTTACTTTTTAATTCGGTTTGCTACTAAAGCGTGTTTCTTTAGTTTTTTAAAACTATTATTAATTTTTTATTTTTTAGTCTTAAAAATTTGGACCAGATAATTCTAATCTGCAACCTCGATAGCCCACAGATAGGCCCCGATTTTCAGTCGAATCCGACGATAATTGATAAAACCTACCCGCCATGTAGACGCAGCCATTTTGAATTTTTAAGTTTTGATGACATATTTGTTTAATACCTGCCAAGCCCTTTCCTTTGATACTCATATCAAGGGGGTTGTAAATAAAATGATAATCCGCCATTTTGGGACGGCGGCCATTTTGAACATATTATAAAATTGAGTATATTATACTTATTGTCATCAGAGCTACACACAATTACCAAGTTTCATGATGGTACAATGATTAGAAGTGGGTGAAAATTACGTTGAAAAATTCCGTTACATATTGTTAGATTGATAGATACAGGTGAAGCTAATAAAAGCGAGTTAAAAATTAAAAAACACGCTTTTAAAAACAATCTGAAACTGTTCAGAAATGCACTAAAAAGAAGAAAATAAAGTTAATAATGACAATAATTAGGTACGTTAAGAAACATAAAAGAGTGGGGCATCCGATGAGTAAAATTTTCTGTTTCTCCAGATACTTTGAGCGCGTCACGCTTTTACATTTCTTAACATGATTATTGTTATTATTAAATTTATTTTCTTTTTTTAGTGCATTTTTGAAAAGGTTCAGTTTGTTTTTAAAAGCGTGTTTTTTAACTAAATTATATTTATTTTATTCTTTTCTGGTTTTTCCAATTTGTTCGATAAAATTTCTTCCCTATAAATAACAAAACCTTTTCGCCATCCTGAAGCCGCCATTTTGAATCCTTGAATTTCAACTAAATATTTTATATATAATTTATATATATTTATAATCTGCGACATCAAAAATTCCCAAATACTGATTTTCATACGAATCAGACGATAAATTACAAAACTTATGCCATTTTGAATTGTTAAATTTGTACCTAGACAGATAAATGATAAAACCTATTTGCCACAATGACGCTGCCAATTTAAATTTTTGATACATGCCAAATTTCAAGTCAACACAACATCTGGAAGTGAGCGAAAAGTGAGTTGTAAGATTTGATATCTTCTTTTTTTCTTACTTTTTATTGGGTATTTTGCCACTGAAAAATATTTAAAAATTTTAATGAAAAAACCTCCAAACGGATCAGACAGAGGTTAATTGGTTCTTGAGTACTTGACTGTTTCAAAAAGTCTCACACCTAAAAATATATATATAAACTAGAACAATGTTATAAACTAAAAACTGAAAATCAAAGCTATAGGTAGTTAACGTTTCGGAAGAGAATCTACTTCCGTTTTCAAAACTTTTTTGGCCGTCAACCATGACAGTTCTTTGTTTATGTATTTCCATAGTCACGTGAGACATTAAATTATATTTATCTTATTTTTACTTACTTCGTCTCTAAGGATGGGCAACCAACTAGTACAAAAATCTATTGAATAATTAGAAACGCATCTATCCTCGTTTAATAAAATATTCGCGGATTCTTTAAGTTTTCTTTTAGTTCCGTTGTTCTCTTTTTCCAAAATCTTCACCGAGTCCCATTTAATTCTATGATTATTATCCCACGCATGTTCACAAATTTTGGATTTTTCAAATTCTCCCCTTCTAGCGTAATTTCTATGTTCACAAAGCCTTACGTTGAAAGGTCTAGATGATTCACCTACGTAATGTTTTCCGCACTCACACGGAACACTATAAATACAATTGTTTGAATTTTGAACAATATTTGGAAGTTTGGTTCTTGATAAAACCGATCTTAGGGTGGTTGACGGCCAAAAAAGTTTTGAGAACGGAAGTAGATTCTCTTCCGAAACGTTAACTACCTATAGCTTTGATTTTCAGTTTTTAGTTTATAACATTGTTCTAGTTTATATATTTTTAGGTGTGAGACTTTTTGAAACAGTCAAGTACTCAAGAACCAACCTCTGTCTGATCGGTCTGGCGCAGAGGTTTTTTTCATTAAAATTTTTAAATATTTTTCAGTGGCAAAATACCCAATAAAAAGTAAGAAAATCTGAATATGCCACAAATAAACAATTACAGACAATATTTGATACCTTCTTTTGTACATGCTCAAAATGTTCTTTTAAACTTAAATCATTACTAATCATGAAACTTAAATATTTTATTTCTGTTACCAATTCTACTTTGTTATTACCAAAGACTATTTTAACATTAATTGTATTTTGTCCAGAGTAATTATATTTTTTAGTACAAATCATTGCTTTGGTTTTATTTATAATTAATTTTAATTTATTAGTGTTGAAATATCCTGACAGTTTATTTAATTTAATGTTAATTTCTTCACTGACAAAGTAACATCACTATGTGGAATTGCAATCAAGGTCATCAGCAAACAAGTTAATGAAGTCATAATTAATAGCGACATTTAAATCATTAAGATGTACAATAAACGGGAGTGGTCCAAGTAACTGCCTTGGGATATACCAACATTAATTGGCATTGTACATGATATCTTATTGTTAACTTTTGTACATCGTAACCTATTAGATAAGTAAGTTTTACACCATTCCAACACAGTTCCTCCTATGCCGTAATATTTAAGTTTATTGACCAAAATATTTCTATCAATTGTTTCGAATGCTCTCTTTTTGCTTCTTCTGGGCGGTAGTTTTTATACATAAAAGGTAGCTGTCACTAATAATAACTGTAAAAGCTACTAACTACTCATTGAGTACTTAGAAAATTAAAAAATTAGAAAAAAATAACTCCTTTTTTTCATTTACATGTAATTTTACTGAATTTATAATGAAGACTATAGGAAAATGAATTTGATTAAACAAATGGGTATCAATAAATGCGAGAAACTCCCTTTACTTTTAGTGAAAAATATACAGGGTGACCACTGGACACCCAAAAAAAATCACGAATACAGGCATTAAATGAAATTAGTAGTGATTTAGATAGTAAGAATAAAAACAACATAGTTACCCAAAAAGAATATTAATCGATTTTATATTGGCACAGGCTGATCAAAACATGCATTGTTTTATAAATTTTTTACATTTCATTTTTCTGTGAAGTAGGTATTACTACCTTTTATTTTCTGCAACAAATTAATAGTAAACTGTTTTCCCACATCTAATGCCAATTACTGAAGTAAAAAAAGATACCAAACTTGATGGTAATAACTTGGAATATACAGGTACCACAACATGCGGAAAATTTATAAGTAAGTTGTCCCCACCGAAAGGAGTTAAGAAAATGAAACTTTAAAAAAATATGACAAAAAATGTAGAAATGCGCCGCCTATGACTTTAACCAATCTGATGAAACGCGGTGCAACCATATCACTTCCCTTCCCCCTTTATCAGACTTGGAACTGACACTGACAGCGAAGCTGGCGGGGTTTGAAGTGACTTTTTGGATTTAATCACAACAAAAATAGCAAAAATTAAAATAATTTTTGTAGAACACAACACACCAGAAAACTTAAAAGTAACGAAAAGTCAAAGAAATGTTCGAATATTTGACCATTGACACTCAATGCACTGTTCTAAGCGCAGATAATATTTTCGTGTATGCGATCACATTTGTCTCTTTGATCACGAATTATACTCGAGGCATTGTCAATGGCTAGTTGCAACTGTTCCAGGGAGTCTATTGACTTAGCGTACACCAAACTCTTCACGTAACCCCACAAAAAAACATCCATAGGGGTGATATCTGGGTTCCTTGTTCTTTCATTTGGCACACGCCTGCCGGAAAATTTTCTCTGATATTCTTGTACAGCGGTTGCAAGATTTTCATTCACTACATTATAAGTTAAAATCATATTGCAGTATTCATGCGATGTAAACGCTGGCATATTGACCAGTATCGATCTACGAATACAATTTTCAAGACATAAAAATCCAAACAGAAGCCGGGAAGAAACTGATTAAATGTAAACAACTTCTGATCGCTTACAAAGCTTACACTCGTAAATACGCGTAAACAATTGAAGCATTAAGGGTAACCAAATTCCATGGTTCAATAGCGCATCATTACTGTAGTCAAGATCACAATCCTTATTAAACATCTTATAAAGCAAATGAATGAAAATGATTAAGTAATAAAAATTTTGAAAATCATGTCAAGTTTTAAATTACATTTACTTAATTTGAAGTACACACAAGCCAAGACTGAATGTACCATACTACCTGAACCTTATAACGTATAATAATCTCTACTTTACTTCAAGATTTCAGGTAATACGGCAGTCAGCCGAAGTACTAATTAAATACAAAATCACACTAATAATAACGAGATAATTACCTAGCAGTATCTAATAAAGGATGATTCGTTCCTATGAGTTTCCTAAGATGTAAGGCTATATTTGCTACTTCGTCATTCAGTAACCATCGTAAACTTAAAAAGGAAGTAGGATATCCAACGACTTTTTCGGCATCATTCACAGCTAAGCTACTAGCAATCTGTGCTTTTGACTTTGTACTATAGTGATCACAAATACTAGAAAGGTAACCTTCGTTTTTTAAATTTTTTCTAATTATCATTCGTACTGGTGAGTAAAAATTCATTATTGTAGATATAATGGCAAAAAGTATAAATAAGTACTTTAAAAAGCAATAAAACTAAGTAATATTCACAATCATATTTGCATTATCACACATTTTAGTATAATTAAATTCATTATAAATCAACCTATGACATAACCATAATTACACTTAACAAGATTATGTATTTTTTTGTTTATTTTATTTCGTTCCCTAAAGCACAGTTTATAATTCTCTGCTGTGCCTAAAGGAGGGTTTGTATCGTCGCGCGTGGCATATCGCATATCACTGCGCTGCATTTACAAAAACGCATTGGAGTTGGTATTTTTTTGCTCCGACAAAATAAAAGTGCGAAAAACTGTAGCTGGCGTCCAAAAATCCGAATTCCAGATTACAATGTGAACAGACGGTTTGAAGCCAGAAAATGAGCCATTCATAACGAATATGTTTGCAAACATAGACTGTTTTTAACTCTCTGAATAATAATACTTAACACTACGAAAAAATATAGCAATTTCTAATCATCTTGATGAAACAGGTATCTACAGATTTGTTCTGGTTTTGAGAAATACCCTGTCCGAGGACGTCAGGCACATGCGTAGTTAGTAAAACGCGTTCTGAACTTACTAACGGCGCATGTTCATGACACCCGAGGACTGGCATTTCTCAAAACCAGAACAAACCATACTTCACAAAACATAGGGTGACATAGGGCAAACCCAAGGAGGGGTAGATTAAAGAAGGAGTGCTTAATAAAGAACCAACCAATCAAAAGTCGATAGGTAAAAATCGTCATTATAAGACGCAGCTGAATGTATGTATATAGTGTCCAAAATTAGTGGACGTTAGACACTGCACAATATAAATTACAGATGCCTGAAGTAATAACGTTAAATTATAATGAAATGAAGGAATTTTCGTGATACCTAGTTGACAGTTACGATTTCTTGCAGCACACGTGACAAAAAGACTAAACTAATATAATAAACCCGGCAAACAGAATTTAACAGAATTTTGATGAGAAACTGAGACACACTATACCTCACAGCGCTGCTAATTAACATCCAACGACGCATGAATTGCGTCACAATAAATCTCTGTCTCTTTTGCTCTCTGGTAAACGTTGCTTATAGGCATTAAAGCACTCCTTGTATATCTACCCCTCCTAGCGGCAAACCTTAGAAAGCTTAAGGTGGCTACAGACGTAACTGCATACTGGAACGGTATGCGTGCGCCAGTTTATTGTACAAGTATACTAGAACGTGTGTATTATAAAAAATGTGTTAAATACATACACGTTCCAGTATACTTGTACAATAAACTTGCGCATGCATACCGTTCAAGTATGCAGTTATGTCTGTAGCCGCCTTTACAGCGACATAAGTATAGAAATCCTCTCCTGGTAAAAATAATCCAAATATGCAACAATCAACAACTGAACTTTCACCATCACTAGGTTCCTCCGTTACTGAACTTAAACGTAATTGAAATTCATTGATGAAAACATTGTATGATATCAACTTAACCTTAACCTGTGAGCTTAAAGATTTGTATACTTATTTTACATATTTTTTGTATGTTATATGTATGACGTATCTATACATTAGGATATTTCTATGTTTATATATAAGGTATCTATTTGGTTAGGATAGAACTGAAAGAATAATTTTGAAACTTTTCTATACAATAAGGAAAAAACAGCCACACGCAGCTGTCATCGAGGTCTATGCGTGACGTAGCACTTGTCGATTCTAATGAGATAACCTATCCTTTAGAAAACTTGGCTTAATTCATTTAATGCGTAGGTACCCGACAAATCCCGAAACCGTTTCCGCTGCATGTCGTGTCCGTTTAAATTGGAGTTCAGAACTGTCTTCGCGCGTCTATTTCGTCTTCTCCGTCTGACTGTCCTATCTTGTTAGTTCTCTAAATCTTTGCTTAAAGCATTAAGTGAGCGTTCTAGATTAGTAATGAATTCCATGGTTTTCACACTTCATGTTTATGCAAGCTTTTTTAATATTTGTTGAATTAAATGTTGCCTATATGTAGACTAACGTATATTTATTATTCTCACACATGAAAGACTGAGGCGTATGACGCAACTTTCCCAAAATTATACGGACACTTACTGGATTGTAATCGCCGGACCCCAAATTACCCTCTGTTCAAATGTAATTTATTAAAATTATGAAAACAACATTATGAATACAACAGGTACTTTAATTTACCATATTTACACTTATCAAAATTGTAAAACAATATTACTTGCACAAAACACAAAAAATTGGTACTGGATGACCTACAAAATAACAATAAGAACTTTTATGCTATTGACTGTGCACAAAAAAAAGAGGGAGTAAGGAGCAATTACATTAAAGGGTTTTCACTGTTAAGTTTAGGGGTGCATTTGTGAGAACGGTGTGAAAGGGAAGGCTTTCGGTTTTTTAATATAACTCAAAAACTAAACTGGATTCGAAAATCACAAGAGTAGTTTTTTGTAGAAAATTTAATTTCCCATCGAATTAGCTATTTGTGACTTTGAAAAATCATTTTTTTATATTAAATATAAACATAAACAAATCTGCAAAAATGCAAAAAAAAAAATTCTTACATTATTCTTTATAACTTTTTTCTGAGTAGAGGTAGTTACAGGGGTTGCTTCAGAGAAAATAAAGTAAAGATTTGAACTTCTAAAATGAAGTTTAAAAAAGTTCTACGACGAAAGTTGTCTGAGATATTGCCGTAAGCTGACTGTTTCTTGTCGATTCTATTCCTTTTTGTAGTCAATTTTCAATGATAAACTGTGTTTTTATTAGGTATAATGATTTTTAATCCCCGATCCAAAACGAAGGGTGCTATAAGTTTTGTTCACAGTAGCTATTTTGTGGGGAAATTCAATTTTCAACAAAACCGTTCTCTTATTGTGATTCTTTTGAATTCCGCTTAGCTTTTGAGCTATTTTAAGCAACCAAAAAACCATCTCTTTCATCCCGTTCTCAAAAATGCACCCCTAAATCTAACAGCATTTTGTGATTTTATTATTACTATTAGTGGAGTATTATTATTATCGCGCGAGCAGATCTGTGGAATCCGCAGCACTCAGGCCTGTCGGCCCATTGTGCATTCGCGTCATGTGGGATCTTCTATAAGAGACCAGTGCTCTCCGCAAAGGACATCAGTCTATTCCATGGTTGATCCCGTAACTCCTCCGGCTGTAAAAATTGCCTTTGGAGAGTGGAGAGTGGAGTAAAAATAGGACATTGATGTATATAGTTTTGTAACAGCAATATTATGATTTCATACCTTCTGGGGTATATATCTGAGCTTTGAAGTTCCAAAACCTATTTTGTGTTTTTTTATGTACAATTTTGTTTTTTGAAAAGAGTTTTTTTAGGTAAAAAGGTCAATATCTCCGGTTCTAGAGGTCCGATCGGGACAAACTAAAAACCTAAAACCTTCACAATTAAAATTACAACAAATCTGCGTTAGTTTTGGCTCATTTGAGTACGCATATAACATACAAAGTGGAATAAACTGAATAAAAAGCGATTTTTTGTCATTTTAACGGCTAGGGACGTCAAGAGTTCCCATCGGCTTCACACTTTCAGAAAATATATCTTTTGTTGAAAACAAAACGCCCTGAAATTTTGGTGCTCAACTATTGAACCTTGTGGACACAAATTAATTTGCTATCTGAAATTTTAAATGCCCGCCATTTTGTGCCATCCAGTCAAAAATGGATCACTTTTCTTTTTCAAAATGTTGCTCTGGACACCAACTTTCCGATGGCATTAAAAAAATTCTCTTAAAGTCATTTTGGCCACTTCTTTGGCATTTATTTGTAAACCAAATGACAACAAATAGATTTTCTCGCCCATATTGAACACATTTTTGAATAATTTTCATCAGAAAAGAAAGAGAATTGCGAGAACTTTAATTTAAAAAAAGAAAAATAAGCAGGAAACAATTAGTACTCGGTGCAACAAAACGAGAGGTAATCTTGATATACAAATTTAAAGAAAAGCTGTTTATAGTCCAATAATTATAAAGATTTCCATAACAAAAAACGTTATCTGATTTTCCTTCAGTAACTGTTAGTGGAGGGATTTATATCACAAAACAACAAAAATTAGTTCTGGGGATACCGCGCAACCCCCCCAAAAAACCCCCCCTTCGGTGAAAAAAGCCTTATTTGAAGAAGATATGAAAAAGATATTGAAGAAGATATAAAAAAAATGCTCATCATAGAAAAGAAAGCTTGATTAAGTGCCTAAAAAAAGTCCTTTTGTCCTTTTCTTGTATATGCCATGGTTTTCGAGAAAATCAATATTGTAATGTTATGAATTACACCCCCTTGGAACTGGAGGTGATACGCCTATGCCTACTAATAGTGACTGGAAAGACTCTAGGGGGTCAATTCTCGAAATTATTCCTATGGGAAATAAGATTTTTGGAACGTGTAAATTGTATTCTTGACTAGTCCTATGATATTATTTTCTGCTGGAAATGATCAGGTGAAGTAATTCCACTGATTTGAATGGACAACAATCTCATAGGATCAGTCAAGAATACAATTTGCACGTTCCAAAAGTATAATTTCCCATAGGAATAATTTCGAGAATTGACCCCTAGAAAGAGCCATGGACTTTTCTAGAGTGTGGTGGAAGAAGATTCTGGTTCAATCTAGAGGTAATTTCAGAGTATATAAGGCGCAATTACCGGCGCAGAGGAAGAAGTTTATTAAGAAGTTACTAAAGTGTAGTTTATTAAAGTGAAATTAGTAGCGAAAAAGTGAGGTTAAATATAAAGTAAACAAAGTGTAAATGTTGTTTTGAAGTATTGTATAGTCAGTAAATTATTAAATAAAGTGTTAGTGTTAAGAAAACATTTTAAAACATTTTTTTTTTTTATCTCTTGTTGAAATAATTTTAGAACCCACGGATTCATACAGGGTGTTTCCAAAAAGGTGGAAAATACGCAACAGTAAAAACTGCAAAATTTATATTTTTAATGCGCACGAATTTTCGTTTATTTGAATTTTTTGCGCGCAGCCTCTAGAAAAAATTGAATTGCTCGAAAACCAAACCTACTAGGAAGAAAGATCAAAATGGGTTTTAAAGGGGACATAAAATAGTCTTTTGTGTTTCCATTTTTGATGACTATTGATATCTATTAGTATATAAAAATAACAATATAATATAGTTACCTCTTGATTTTTTTGCACTTTTAACTATTCACAGGCCAATAAAAAATAATTGACTTTAATATAACTTATAAATGCATTATGTTTTAGTTTTAGGGAGTACTTCAATGCAGAAAAAGTTAGGAATAAAAATATTTACAATGGGCTTGTTCCATGATATTCTTTTTATATGGTTTTTATACTTTTTCATATAGTACTCGATATTCTCATTATACACTTAAAATTTCGTATTATTAACTTTTTCCGTTCTCGAGATATAAGGAGTTGAATTTAGTAATAGTTGCAAAAACCGACCGCTCATTTGTGACGTCACTATACGCAAGTGACGTAAGAAAAATGGCTTTCTGAGACCTTTCAAATTTAACCTGAAAAGTCGAAAAACATGGAATTTTTAAACGCTGGTAACTAAATAAATACGTCGAGTGGAAGTTCGTTCTATGTGTCTACGGAAAGGAGAAGGTCGGCGATGAATTCTAATCGTAAATTGCAGGGTCGAAATCGAAAATTCGTTCTGGCAGGAGCGAGAGAAAATTGTAATTTTTTTGACATTTCACCAAATTGTACTCCCCTACTGTCAAGTAGTAAGCAAAACAAACAATACTTCGAAAACACTTATAATTATAACCAATAAGGAGCATCAAGTCTATTGAGATCGCCGAGTCTATGCGTATAGTGACGTAGCGCCTGGCCACGCCCCATTTTCGCGAAATGGAAATTTGTAATAGTTTTTAAGATACTAAACGTGAGAATAAGATTCTGATATTTTGCAGATCCATTAATTTATACTTGCACTTTCGATTTGTGAAATAAAAAAAAAATGCTGAACAAGCCCATTACAAATTTACCAGCATGTTGAAGTTGGCCAAATTGTGACCAACTTTTTATTGTTTCCTAAAAATACAAAAAGGACCCAAACATCATGAAAATTCAGCTCATTTATTTTTTGAGATTATATATAATATAACTATTGTTTCTAATCATTTAATAGTTAAAAAATTGTATTAGAAAAATATCATCAAAAAATTGAATATGCAGCCTTTTTTAATTTTTTTTTTTGGCTAACTTTGACATGCTGCTAAATTTGTAAATGTAATGTAATGTAAATTTTTATTCCTAACTTTCTCTGCAGTGAGGTACTACGTTGAACCAAAAGATAATGCATTTATAACTTATATTATATTCAGTTATTTTTTATGGGCCTGTGAATAGTTAGATGCACAAAAAATCAAGAGATAACTATATTATATTGTTATTTTTATACCGGGTGTTAGAAAAGTATGGGAACGGTGAAAAATCTCGAACAGTTTGCATCAAATCGAAAAATAAAAAAATGCGGGTCAAAAAGTTTTCAAAAAACTATCTACTCATACCAAAAATGACCTCCCCAGCCACCAACCAGGGGGTGGGGCGAGGGGCAACTTTAAAATTTCAAATGGAAACCCCTATTTTTTATTGCGGAATCGGATTCTAAGGCAAAAAATACGTAAGTTTTATTCAGGACATTTTTTTTCGATTCTTGCACGGTGTCGCTGTAATCGCAAAAAATGAAAAGAATGCATGACTGTTTCAAGAGTAGCGTCTTGTGCCCATAAAAAAAGTCCAATTCAAAAACTGAAAAACACGTATTTGTTATTTTTACGAAATCTATCCAATGTCATTGGATTCGACTCTCCCACCCCCAACCCAGTGGGTGGGGCGGGGGACAACTTTGAAATTTGTAATGAAAATCCCTATTTTTTTATAGCGGATTCGGATTCTACGACCAAAAATACGTGAATTTTATAACGGAAATTTTTTTCGATTCTCGCAAGGTGTCGCTGCAATCGCAAAAAATGTTACAACTCGTAGAAATTTCACAAAACAAATACTGTTATTAACAACACTTAAAAAAAACATTCATAAAAATCAAGATATCACAGATATTGTTTTTTAAACTGAATGTTTTTTTGTCAACACGAGTAGCTGTATTTACAAACTTATGGAGACTTCAGGTTTATTTCAATTTTTTGCGATTGCAGCGACACCTTGAAAGAATCGAAAAAAATGTCCGATATAAAATTCACGTATTTTTGGCTGTAGAATCCGAATCCGCTATAAAAAATAGGGATTTTCATTACAAATTTCAAAGTTGTCCCCCGCCCCACCCACTGGGTTGGGGGTGGGAGAGTCGAATCCAATGTCATTGGATAGATTTCGTAAAAATAACAAATACGTGTTTTTCAGTTTTTGAATTGGACTTTTTTTATGGGCACAAGACGCTACTCTTGAAACGGTCATGCATTTTTTTCATTTTTTGCGATTACAGTGACACCGTGCAAGAATAAAAAAAAATGTCCTGAATAAAACTTACGTATTTTTTGCCGTAGAATCCGATTCCGTAATAAAAAATAGGAGTTTCCATTTGAAATTTTAAAGTTGCCCCTCGCCCCACCCACTGGGGGTGGGTGGGGAGGTCATTTTTGGTATCAGTAGATAGTTTTTTGAAAACTTTTTGACGCGTATTTTTTTATTTTTCGATTTGATGCAAACTGTTCGAGATTCTTCACCGTTCCCATACTTTTCTAACACCCGGTATACTAATAAATATCAATAGCCCTCAAAAATGGCAAGACAAGAGAGTATTTTATATCCCTTTTAAAACCCATTTTGTTTTTTCTGCCTAGCTTATTTGGTTTTCGAGCAATTCAATTTTTTCTATAGGCCGCGCATAAAAAATTTCAAATAAACGAAAATTCGCGCGCATTAAAAATACAAATTTTGCAATTTTTGTCAACATCGATTTTCTCGAAAACCATGGCATATACAAGAAATTTACAAGATGACTTTTTTTTGGGAAATTAGTCAAACTTTCAAAATGTTTTTATATCTTCAACGGTTAACGAGTTATCAGTAAAATAAAGTTTTTTTCACCAAAGGGGTGGTTATTTTGGGGGGTTGCGCGGCACCACCAGAACTGATTTTTGTGGTTTTGTGATGTTTAATCCTCGAACTAACAGTTACGGAAGGAAAATCTCAGATAACATTTTTTGCGAGCTTGTGGTGTATTTTTTACTTTAGCGACTGAACTATTAGGCTAATTAACAAAAATGAAATGTAAATGCTTGAAAATTAGTTTTTATAAGTTAAAATGTTTCTTGGGAGTTTCATTTGAGGTACTTAGATATGTTTCAAAATGATACATTTCAAATATTAGCCAAAAATAGGCATTTGTTAATTAACAATTGTCCAAAATGCCAAAAGTTAAATATCTCGAGTGCAGATGGACGAAAACTTACTTTTCTTTTTTAAATTAAAGTTCTCGCAAGTCTCGTTCTTTTCCTATAGAAATTTTTCCAAAATATTTTCAAAATGGCCGAGAAAATCTACTTGTTGTCACTTGGTCTATAAATAAATACCAAAAAAAGTGGCCAAAATGACATTAAAAGATTATTTTTAATGTCATCGGGAAGCTGGCGTCCAGAACTACATTTCGAAAATAAAAAAAAGATCCATTTTGGACTTAATGGCACAAAATGGCGGGCAGCTCAAATCTCAGATAACAGATTCATTTGTGTCCACAAGTTTCAATATTTGGGCACCAAAATTTCAGGGTGTTTTGTTTTCAACAAAAGGCATATTTTCTGTAAGTGTGAAGCCGATCGGAACTCTTGACGTCGCAGGGAGTTAAAATGAAAAAAAAAATCGCTTTTTAACCAGTGTATTCCACTTATGTACGTATTCAAATGACTCAAAACCAACGCAGATTTGTTGAACTTTTAATTGCAAAGGTTATTGATTTTAGGTTTGTCCCGATTCGATCTCTAGAACTGTAGATATTCACCTTTTTGCCTAAAGAAACGTTTTTCAAAAAACGAAATTGTTCACAAAAAAAAACGCAATAGGCTTTGGAACTTCAAAACTCAGATAAATACTTCTGGTGATACCCCAGAAGGTATGAAATCATAATATTGCTGTTATAAGACTATGCATATCTCATCGTTAATTTGGTCTTTTTTTACTGCATTATACAGGGTGTAATCAGTTTCATGTCATTAAAAAAAACTGGTAATGGGGACCGACTAGACAAACAAAAAACCTTTATGACTTTTCCATCTAGGTGCACTTTGAAAAAAACTGACCTAGGTCACCCTTTTTAATATATTTTTCTTAAATATTAATATAGAAAACAATTGAGAATCACTGCTTTTCTTGGTCAATGAACTTGTAGTTCCCAATTATACAACTTTTAAATAGTCATAAAAAAGTGCAAAGGCCTTGGATCATCGATCGCCTTTGATGGACCGCCTCAACCGCACTGAGGCAATTATAAATAGGTAAATAATTGGTTATCTTTTCCTGCACAACTGCAAGCAAATAATGGCCGTAGAAGTTTAAACAGAGCATTTCTTTACACGTGTGTCTTTTAATTTGGAACAAAATATTGGATTAATGTTTATAATTTAGAATATTTAAATGTGATTTATTAACGTTTGCAATATAAATGAGTGTCCTGGGTTAAAAGCTTACCTAAGCAAATTATTCAAAATCTGCATCTGCATCAATACACAGTTCAGTACGTCGAATTAAGGACATATACGTACTCCGTTCAACACTAAACAATAAACTATCAACTAACGTTGTCAATAAAGAAAAATAAAATAAAAACTTGGTCCAAAATCCAAAACGGATACAAAAAGAACGAACAAGTAAGTTGTGTCTGTACGTAATCAAGAATTTAACGACTTGAACGGTAAAGTCAATAAAATAAATCTTCGCTATAAATACACAGCGACCCGAAATTCAAAAATAACAAAAACAACGAACGGCGGGTTGGACGTGTGTACATAACGAAACACCCTCAGAAACTAAAATATTGCACAAGGAAGAGTCAGAGTATAGTTTTCTTCAGATCAGATCTACTAAACACTCAGAAAACGCGCGTAGACGACTTTCATCTTATTTACCGCACCGCTAAAGACCGCCGACATTTTATAGCTATTTACACAAGTATTGAGTATCATAGGCAAAGACACGCGCGACGATCTAAACCTACCTCAATATTCCAGCAGTTCTCAAAAGATTTTATTGAAAATTTGCGAAATTTTTGTTTATTTTTTTTTCTCCAAAACTATGAGCTTTAGACCCCATGTTATATAAGGTTTTTTTGTTTGTCTTGTCGTTCCCTACCACCAGTTTTTTTAAAGACATGAAACTAATTACACCCTGTATAGAGATGACCAACTAACGGATGAAACGATAAGAATCCTTTAACACAATCACATAGACAGTAGCCTATTTGATGATGATACATTAGAATGAATAAATCATCTGTCTTTGTTTCCTTAGTTTACAGAAACTAAGGCAGATGAGTCATTAATTCTGATGTATCATCAAAGTTCTTATTTATGAGCAAAATATAAACTAGATCAGTCTAGTCTATATTTTGCCGATGAACAGATTTAGCAGCAAAAAAATACTGATTTTAGAATAACAAACCAACAAAAACTGAATGACTAGATTATTATTTGGATTATTTACAATCTTAAACTAATATAAAAATTAGGGTTATTACGTAGTCGATGTCCATATTCATTTTGTTCACAAAGAATTGATAATATTACCCAAAACAGTCCTTGCCTCGTTATCAGGAAATTCATCTAAAACTTGTAAGGCGTTTAAAGCAAACTCCTCTTGTAGCTCAGCTGTTTTCTGTAAGCCGGGACCAGACAGGACGGCCTCCCTAATATCATAGAAATCCACATCATCATTCTCTGCATATTCCATAATTTTTTTATGATAACTAGGGTCGTGTTGGATGTGGAACAATACTGGAGCACATACAAGACTAAAACGGTCTGTTCTGCCACGTTCAAAAATTTCCTGATCTTTATGAGCCTGCCATGTCAAAGCCATATTACGTCCAAATAGGTATCCTAATTTATGGAAATGTTCTGGATGTCCGGCAAGCATTAAAGTAGCCTGAAAACAGAAAGTTTTGAATTGAAAATGGCAATTACGACAACAGGATGGTTTAAAAAGGTTTTTCAAATTTAATTGGTTGCTATTTTTTTTCAGTATTATAGTGAATCAGTTTAATATGCCAAAGGTAGGCAATCCGCAACAGGTGAGACTCAGCATATTCACTGGAACTTTTAAAGTTAATAGTTATTGTTATTGTAAGACATTATGTAGGTACGTTAGCATAAGGAATTAATTCGTGTAAACGTTTGTCTCATATTTTTACTAAATTCGTATTTCTAATAAATATTTAAGAATCTTTGCTCAGGTATTATTTTGAGTTAAGTTTCCCTGTGAAACGTTTTGCTAGTAACAATAATAAATCTGACAGGAATAAATATATCACACCTGAAATAATTCAACTGAAAAATCTCGTAAGTTTATACAGTGATACATCTAAATTAAATGCGAATTATAGGGGTCTTAGTGCTTATTTAAATAATTTATATCGTAATCAATTAGAGACTGCAAAACAAGCATATCATGATCGAGAAATCTATAATTCAGATAACAAAACCACGTGGAAAATAATAAAGACAATACAAGGATCAATCTCGGTTTCAAATGATATATGTATCACAAAAGATGGTAATGAGGTATCTATGGAAGAGGTGGCTAACAACTTTAATTTACACTTTTCAAGTCCCACAAATATAAATGCTCTCTTCTATTTTGATTACTTAGAATCTAACGTACCTAATTTTCACAAATCTTTTTATTTGTCTCCAGTTTCCTCTACAGATGTCGAACTTCTGATAAGTAATGTAAAATCTTCAAACTCTAGTGGCCACGATAACGCCTATATAATAAACCTTTCCATAGAAAAAGGCATATTTCCCAGCAAATTTAAAAGAGCCATTGTTCAGCCTCTATATAAAAAAGGAGACCCTAGTGATTATAACAATTACAGAGCCATTAGCTTAAAATGTAGTTTTTCGAAACTCTTAGAACTCCATCTTAAGGATCAGTTGTCAAGTTATTTACAAAAAAAACACTTGCTTTCCCCCGCCCAACACGGTTTTACCACTAGCAAAAGCACAGAATCGGCTCTGTGTGACTTTCACCATAAAATCATTAAAGCCCTAGATACAAAAAATCGTTGTAGGCCTTTTCATAGATTTCTCTCGAGCTTTCGATTTGGTAGATCATCAGATGCTCATAACTAAACTTGAACGATATGGCGTTCGAGGAACAGCTTTACAAATATTTTCGTCATATCTCGACAACAGAACTCAATCTGTAAAACTGCCCGGTGGAGCAGAAAGCAAAATATGTGTTATTAAACAAGGAGTTCCACAGGGTTCAATATTGGGACCACTCTTGTATATTCTTTTCTCCAATGACATTATTAATTACCTTAAAAAAATACCAAATGTTCATGTGGTTTGTTATGCCGATGACACAAACGTTATAGTCACAGGAAATGACTTAACGGAAACTAAGGTAACTGCTGAAAGAGTTTACCAAAATATAATTTGCTGGTCTCACAATAACAAATTAAACCTAAATAAAACGGTGACCACTACCATTCAACTTACATTGAATAATAATTCCGAAGGGCTAAAACTTTTTCACTGAATTAAAATCCTGTGACGCCAATAAATTATTAGGCGTTACTTTTGATGGACATTTGCAGTGGACCCACCATTTAGAAAATTTGTGTACTAAGCTAAGAACAAGCTGCTATGCTTTAAAGTTCATGTCGAAACACTGCAGCCAGGAAGTTCTTAAAACACTTTATTATGATAACTTTCATTCCCATCTTAGATATGGAATCGTGAATTGGGGTAACAGCAGTAATGTGGCCAGGGTATTTTTATTTCAAAAATATGCAGTCCGTATCTTGTCAAACCTAAATTACAGAGAGACGTGCGGAAATGCTTTTAAAAATTTAAAAATTTTGACTCTTGCAAGTCTTTAGATTCTGGAAGTGTGTTTATATGTCCATAAGCATAAATAATTTTTTTCTAGTAATCAGGTTAAACATTCACATGAAACCAGATCGAAAAACATTTTAATACCTGACCAATACAGAACCACCATGTATCAAAAAAGTTTCCTTTGTCAAGGGTGTAAACTTTATAATTTATTATTAGATGTAGATATTAGGACTTCTGGTAGCGTTCAGATGTTTAAAAGTGAACTTAAAAAACTACCTACTGCTCACCAAAAATTGTTCTTGACTATGTTATATTATATAGTGTCCCGTATTATATGTATTGTATAGATGGTATTTTTTTTTTATTGCTTGTAGTATCTTATGTGACGCGTTCTTCATTTAATGTGTATATATTCTTACATGTATATATATATTTTTAATGAAGAAATAAAGATTATTATTATTATGATTAATTCCACATTTTTTTCTGAGTATTATGCAGTAGGTACGTAGAAATTATTACATATTTTATGTAAGTTTGCATCTCAAGAAAATGTCGCACAGTGGTCATTTTGCAAGTTCTAGGAAGACAAAATTCTACAAATTTGCAAATGAAGAGAAAATATTCTTTAGAAAAGAGGAAAAACATTGAAAACAATTTAGAAACTTTGGGGGTGGTTTTTGAGAGTGTTGAAAAAATTTTTTAGTTTCTATATTCTGAAACTTTGTAGAATCGAAAATATTGTACCCGTGAATACACCAAAAACAGTAGAGATTTGTGACTGGAGACTTGTAGACAGAGATAGTTTTCTAGAATGTGGTAGTAGAAGATTCTGGATTGTGTTCTGGATGGATCTAGAGGCAATTTCAGAGTATGTAAGGTGCGATTACCGGCGCAGGAGAAGTTCTATTAAAGTGAAGTTTGCTAACGAAAGTGAGGTTAGAAGTATTGTTATTGTGTAATCAGTAAATTATTAAATAAAGTATTAGTGTTTATCTCTTGTTGAAATTATTTAGAACTCACGGATTCGTACAGGGTGTTTCCTAAAAGGGTGAAAACTCGTAACAATATCTTTTGAAGTTTTAAATTATTTGTGCGAAAATGATTTAATTATTTTCTATCCGAATAGGATTTTATTTAACACTTATTGTCTCTGTAGTCAGCGGGTAAAGAAGCTCTTCAAAATTAAAGTTAATAAAAAAATGATCTAAGAAATTCATTGAGCCAAATTTGATCGATAAAGGTAGCCTATCTACCTTCTTTTGGTACAGCTACGATATGGGTTTAAATACATTCTGGATATAGACAGAATAAAGTTGGCATTTATCGATTCGCTATCGCCACGATATATTCTGGATTTAGATTGAATAAAGTTTAATTTATCGAATCGCTATCACGGCACGTAGATTATTTGTTATGTATACGTCAATGTGCCTGTGTATTTAAGTACATGTTGCAAATAAAATAATAAAAATTAAATAAGAAAATATTTGTTCTGTATATATTTTTTCAGGAATTTATGGCATATATTACTTTATAATTTTTACTGTACCTACTAATAAACTTGTAGAAACTTTGAGATATCATACACTTACCTTGTTGAATCTACGAACCTACGACACAGATGTACAGTTGCAGTAGGTGGCTTTACTCTCTGGGCTACCTGGTCTTGTGTAGAACTCTCGCTTTTATTGTATATACATATTTATATTTATGTACTGATAGGTATAGGTAGTTACTATATCTTAATTAAAATTTAACGAAATGCCGAAAAACTAAAAAGAGAACTTGTCGTTGGGCGGAAATGCGAACTGATACAGCTAGAGGATATGAAACTCACCGACTTAAGGTGGCCATTCCCTAGAAAGAGACATCCGATAGGGAAATATTTATTATTTTTGCCCATAACTTTTTCTTCTTAGTACGTATATTTAAAAAATATATAAGAGTAGAACTATAACAAGACTATCACTATGAATTTTCACTCAATAATTTCAGTGGTTTGCAAAATAGCTCGATTTAAAACTACGAAATAAGAAGATTAACACAATTTTTAAATTTAAATCGAGCTATTTTGCAAACCACTAAAACTATTGAGTGAAAATTCATAGTAATAGTCTTGTTATGGTTCTACTTAGGTACTCTTATAGTTTTTTTAAATATACGTACTAAGAAAAAAAAGTTATAGCTAAAAATAGTAAACATTTCTCTATCAAATGTCTCTTTCTAGGGAATGGCCACCTTAAGACATTTAAAAGTAAAATTACAATAGAAGGTATAGATTATTTTACATAATATACTTGTTTTATAGAAATACTAGTTCAAGATACACAAGAAACAAATAATGTAATGACTGCCGATTATTCTACAGACAATGAAATTTCCTTATCGATATGTCCAAAGCATTTGACTCGCTGAGCATTGAACCCCTCATGGCTAAGTTAACATTCTATAAACTAAATCCCACTGCAATACATTGGTTTTCCAGTTACCTAATTGATCGACAACAAGCTGTAAAAATTCATGACGGAGATAAAATATCAACATCTAACTTTATAACGTTAAGTACGGGTGTTCCCCAAGGGTCCATTCTGGGGCCTCTCTTTTTCTCATTATTCACAGCTGATATTGCAGACGCTATCAAGCATTGTTCCTGGCATATGTACGCCGATGATCTGCAGCTCTATTTACCTTTTAACCCACAGTTACAAAATAGTACCGAGTTAGCAATACAATATATCAACACAGACCTACAGAATATTACTTAATTATTGATCCTAACAAAACTTAGGCAATCATGTTTATACGTACTGCTCTCGCAATAGAGAACCTGGTAATCAAGTTAAATGATCAAATTATTAAATGGAAATATGAGGTCAAAAATTTGGGTCTACTCATGGACCAAAGATTAACTTTCAACTACCAGGTGAACAGTATATGTAAGAAATCTTACCTTAAGTTAAAAAACCTCTCAGAATTTCGCAATTATTTACCTACGCATACAAAACGTAAACTAGCCGCTGCTCTAGTTCTATCCCAGGCCAGTTATATGGACTCTGTCTATGGACCATACCTAACTAAATTCAATAAATATCTTCTACAAAAAATATAGAATTCATGTATTCGTTTTGTACACAACCTGCAAAGAAATCATGTTAGTCGGCATCTGCAAGATAAGAAATGGCTGAATATGGGCCAAAGGCGTTTTCCACATGTAAGTTGTATAATATATAAGGTTATAAACTCAGAATCTCCTGAGTATTTAAGAAAATTAATTTTTAGACGTAAAGACTTGCACAATGTTAGTATTACAAATAAAGATGCTTTGTCAATTCCGGCCCATAGAACCGAATTTTACAAATGCTGCTTTAGTTACCAAGCAGCCCATATTTTTAACTTGTTATCAGGACTAAACCACATCAGCTTTGCGAAATTTAAATGTTCGACCAAAGAACTCATTATTAGAGATAACTTGTTACTGTGATAATGTGATATTGTTCTATTACTTATGTATTTTATGATATCGAGCATTAAAAAAGTCATTGCAAAACAATAAACAATGGAGGGCAAAGAGAATTTTGTCCACATTAGTAGTTAAAAATAAATAATGTTAATAATGAACAGCTTTACTGAAGAAAAAATTCACAATATAGGGCGAAGTTTAGTTAATATTCTTACACTTAGTCTACACTGAAGTCCGCAAAATTGAAATGAATATGCATTCAACAAATTACTGCCGTGCCGCCTCGCCGTAGTGATACTAAATTCCTTTTTTCGATCACATTTTTCCACCTAAGTATTGCAAAGTATTTAAGCCATAGAAAATGTAAAATATTGTTTATCTATCTGTTTTTTTGCTGTAGCTTTTTTATTTTAATTTTTTTAAATTTTATTGCCTTATTTATTTTAACGTCCTGGCGAAGTTTAGCTAATACTACTCTACCACTTAACCAAGACGGCGAAATAAGATACGGTCGCCCATCCAAGTGATGGACTCGAGCGTGCCTTAACTTCGCCGATCGAGATCCTACATTTCCATTTCCATATTATTGTTTTTATTCTATTTAACTACCTATATACAGATTCCTTAAATATTCATATTGTTTACAATATTTTGGAACAAACTTATATGTTATACATTATAAAATGCAAACAAATAATATGTTGGGCCGTTGTTTGACCAGGGGACTTCGTATGGAATTTTTAATTGAGCCGATGTGCTGCACATTCCCAAAAGCATGTGCGTTCGCCTTGTGCTGTTCCTCTAAAGAAGATCTAAATAATGCCCGAGAGACAAAGTTCTGAGGGATCCTACCACTGAAACCGGCACCGTACTTCACCTCACGTTCTTGCCCCACAAGAGACCGAAGCTCCAGATCCTGGATAGTGGCTAAGTATAACTAACACTTTATCCCAGTTCAGTTATTACTATTTACCTGGCTTGAGTCGCCTGTGATACAAACACGTCTTTCGACTTATATTGTATTGTCATCGTTACTATATATGTACGCAAAATTGCAAGGCAATAGATCAACTGGAAGCAATTTAAAATTGATTCGCAAGATTTGAACTAAACTGATTGACACCTTCTTCCATGTAGAATCACCTAAAGGGGAATGCGATATTTTCGTGCCGCCCCGTTATATTTCAAATATTGGAACAGTTATGTCGACAACTCCTAATGATGACAACTTGGTTGATAGAACGTGCATGGAATGTAGTTTTATTGTTCTAATGTTTGTGAATAGGTTTCAATTTCCTCTTAGGATTTTGTTGTAATTTCTAAACAAAAAATTAAATCTCTGGTTGGATAAAGTTTTTATGAGAATACTTGTCGGACTAGATAGTTTGGATAGTTTTGTATATATTTTAATTTGATAAAGAACACGACACTCAAAACAAAGCTGACTTAATGAATATTACGCTAGTCATTGTTTTGAAATAAAAATTGCGTAAAATATTTCTGGTAATAATATGTTCCATAAATAGTTATATTTATAAACATTAATTTATTTATTCGAGTAGAGTTAAAATGATTAGCTGGAAGTCATTATATTTAAGTGCAAAAAGATAAGGGTTTATCAATGACTATGGGGGCTGGCATGGACAGGTTTAAGCCCAGGAGGAAAAAAGGGTGTGTGTGTGTGCGCGCAGTCAGCAGGTACATTTTTTAATTTGAGAATCCGTTTTACAGATAAAAATTAGTTTTGGTTAAAAAAATGTATTTTTGACCGCCACTATCTCAAACATCTTTCCACAAAGATGTAATCTTGTTCAAATGGGTTTCGAAAGGTGCTGATTAAGAATATCTTACTAGTTTTTTTCTAAAAAAATCGCTAATACTTCTTTTTGAAAAACCGACTTTTCAAATCCCCTTAAAATCGCACGATACTGACATATGTGACACATTACTAAGTTCAAAGAATCACCTTACAGAGATTTTCTTATCATCAAAGTTTGAAGATAGTCAAGCATCAATGAACGGGTATATAGGGCTGTTGCGATCTTAAGTGGGTCACTCTGTATACAGGGTGGACCATTAATAATAGCCCTAGTGCAGTGGTAGATTCTTTGGTCCAAAATATGAGGATATAACCAAAAATGCTTTAGCAAAATGTTGTTGTGGAAAAAGATACAAAATTCAAATTATTTTTTCGTTTTTTTCTTTTTTGGAACATTTTTTATTCTAAGAAATAATAATTTATGTATTACATCACATCAGATTATAGAGGGCGCCGCAGGACCTGTATCTGATGATGATTTTTTTTTTTCATATTTTTTTTTGGACGAAACGTTGTGGTACTTCAGAAAATCTGATGAGGGCGTCATTTCCACGTATAAAAGGTACACTTGGTAGAACTTGATAACTCTAACCGTTTACGAGGAAATTACCGTTAAACATTTGAATAATTTTTTTAAAGACAAATTCAAATTTAAAGAAACAAAGTGTATTTATTGAAAAGTATTCTTTGGTTACGCTTTAGTTCTGTCATCACTTAATCATTTTATTTTTTTCTTGCGTTCCTCGAGATAATTTCTTTAACTTCTTTATTTAAAATGCCTCGACATAATAATTTTTCAAATAGGGAAATGAGGGATATGATATGTGTTTACGTACAAAAGAATTTTAACGGATGTGCTGCAGCGAGGAGATACTCATTTCAGTATCCAAATTGAATACAGCCAGACTATAATATTTTCAAAGATCTGTTTCGTCGTTTGGAAGAAACGGGTTCATTTCGCCATAAAAATGATGTAAGACGACCGAAACGAATTACTCCAGATCAAGAACTAGAAATTTTAGTTCGTGTGGATGAAGATCATCAAGTCAGCCCAAGTCGTTTATTAGCGCCAACAGGGGTGAATAAACAATCTCTTCTAAGAGTCTTACGCAAGGAACGCTTCTAAAATGAGTACATAACTGCCATTGGCCGATATAAGCCAAGACAGGCGTAATAAAAATATCACGAGAACAAAAATTAATTAATTAAGCTCAATAATTTCTAAAAATTATGTGAAAAAAGTAAATTATAGAACTGTGCAGAAAATTTTGTTCCGTTTTATTAACTAGAAACATTTCTTTAATATATAAAATAAATGAGAAGTATTCGTTTTATCACGGAGTAGGTAGATGTTATACCTTTAACCTTATTTTTATTCTGCTGTGCACATTCTTACAGTGCAATATCGCATATAGAGTGTTTTCATGCCAACCGATTGTTCATGTCGCATGCTTTCATCTGAAGTAGTCGAGTTAGATACCGGGTGCCCGATTATATTTTGACCCTCTTTAAACCTATATAACTCTTGAACTAGTGGAGAGAGTCTTCTTCTAATTTTGATAAATTTTTTCCTGAGTAATCGTCGTTTTTTGCTCACTTCCGGTTTAACCGGAAATTACATAGCGTATTTTCGAGGATAGGGCAACTTTGTTATTTCAAATGGAACAGGTTTTTTCACAGTTGGAAAGCCCATTGTTTCCCTTTTGCGAAAATGCCATATTTGACATGGAAAGTATACAAAGTGATTATTTCATAAGGTTTTAAAGTGAATACTGCGTTTTATCGCAATAGTACGAAAAAAATAATGATTCACAAAGTAGGCTGTGGAAACAAAAGATAACATCACTTGTAAATGTCAAATTAGTTTATTAATAGTTGTATATTACTTCAAAATTGCTAATATTGAAAATGTACATATGAAATTTGATACTTATAACAAAGTGTAACAGAATATTTATTAAATAAATAAGGAATAAACAAAATAATACACATTAATTACAAAAGATGTTCAAAATGCTGGCCATCAACTTGGATACATTTATTTATTCTCTTTATAAAGTTAGCATAGCTTCTACTTAACTGTTCGGGGGTAATGTTATTAAAGACATTTCGAATGTTTTCTTTAAGTTCTTCTAAATTTTGTGGCATGGGGCTATAACACCTGTCTCTCACATACCCCAATATGAAAAAATCTGGAACTGTGAGCTCTGGGAATGGAGGAGGCCATGCTGTAGAACCTCCCCTTTCTATCCAACGATTTCCAAAGGTGGCATTCAGGGAATCTCTATCTCTATATATCATAGCATAATGAGGCGTAGCACCGTCTTGTTGGATATAGACAGTCCTCAACAAATTATCCTGTTCAAGTTGCGGATAAAAGAAATTTTCTAACATGTCCAAATATGATGGGGCATTGACAACTGGATTGTTGCAAAAAGTGACCGTAAATTTTTTGTTTTGATACCGCATGCCAAACTGTAACTTTTGGAGGGGATTTGACATACTGATGGACATTTCTGGGATCTTCTGATGCCCAAGTTCTACAGTTATGCTTATTCACCTTGCCATTTAAGTGAAATGATGCTTCCTCTGACATGACATGATTAACTTGTCAAGAAAATGCCTCTTCTACGTAAATCAAGAATTTTTCTACAAAATTGTACTCGTTTTGGAAAATCAGTTTCCTTTAATTCTTGATGAATCTGAATGTTTAAGCATTTAATTTTAGAACATTTTTTATAACAGTATGAACAGTAGTTTTCGAAATACCTGTTGCAGAAGAAATTTTTCTCGTAGAAGAAGAAGGAACATTTTGTGTCATTTATAAAATTTCAATTGCATTATTAAGCCCATTTTCATTATTTGGAGTTCTTTTACAACCCGAATTCCAAAAGTTTCTATACAATTTTCTAATTGAATTTTTTGGAGGTTCCTTATTAAACACAGTTCTAAATTTTCTTTGTGTTTTTTTGTAACATTTGGTTTCAACAAAGAAGATTACACACTTAGCTTCTTCCCTTAAAGTAAACATTTCTCTTACAGTAACTTAAGTACCCGAGTTGTCAATAGACTAATTTCACGTTTACAAGTGATGTTGTTTTTTGTTTCCATAGTCTACTTTGTGAATCATATTTTTTTCGTAGCATTTCGATAAAACGCAGTATTCACTTTAAAACCTTATAAAATCATCACTCTTTATAATTTCCATGAACAAATATGGCATTTTCGGAAAGGGGAAAATGGCATTTCCAACTGTGAAAAAATATCCAGGGTGTTCCATTTGAAATAACAAAGTTGTCCTATCCCCGAAAATACGCTATGTCATTTTCGGTTAAACCGGAAGCGAGCAAAAAAGATGGTTACTCAAGAAAAAACTTATCAAAATTAGAAGAAGACTGACGAAAACCGCATTTCATTATCTCAATTAGTTCAAAAGTTATGTAGGTTTAGAAAGAGTCAAAATATAATGGGGCACCAGGTATAATAGGTAACCTATTCATCAGCTCTGCTGTAAATATTAGCCAGCGCTTCTAGCGGCGACTGGGTGAGATAAGGAAATTTATTGAGGAATTTGAAGAATGCGTCGTATGAAAAGTTAGACGGATCGATAAAGGCCAATGAGGGCGAAAAGGGCAGATAGCATATTGACGCTCTTCAGACGAGGACAGAGCAAAAATGCAGGAAAGAAGGCGCACGGTCGTTGCGTTATTAGCGCAGGGGCATATTAGTGAAAAAGACAAGAGCAAACGACCGTCTCCTTCGATTTGATATATGTTTGATATTGTAAATTCACTTCGGAACGTGGATGCGTAAGGCGAAACGCAAAAACGCGTACTTAATAAAATGAAAAATATAGAAAAAAACACGTGTGATTTGCATTTTCATTATTTCTTCTAACAACTCAAATGGTCAAGTTTTTTAATTGTCAACTGTCGCCTTAAATGTACTTCAAACTTACTTGGCATGATTTTGCTAGTAAACTGGCCCCATCCAATATGTGCCTTAGCGTCCATTCGGCCTTTGCATTACCTAGAACTTCAGTAGTTTTCAATAAGTCTGTGGTGCTATTCTGGTTGGGAACAATTATATGTTTCTGTTCTTTTAATGGAGCAGCAGGTAAAGGTCTATTTTCTTTGTCGGTTGGTTCGATAAACTGCACTTCAGACAAATCTCGCACAGCCGTATAAATTAACTCGCTAACATCATGGTCTTTTATGCCTGCTAATTCTAGTGAAATGGTACATAGTAGATAATCTCCTGCAAGCAATGATACTTTGTTGCCAAAGTGAAGATCGTCAAAATCTGCATCACCAGGTTTGGTATTTAATATGCATTTATGGATTATATTACTCGTTCGAATCATATCTGTAACATCTGCAAGTACTTGTTGAGTATGGAGAATACCTGAAAACAGTTGTTAATAATTCAAAGTGTGTTATAAGTAATAGTACATACATAATATATAACCTTTAGCAGTATATTTCAGTTATTAAAATATGGCGATTGTACCACACATGCTTCGGTAAACCATTGATATTAAATAAAACATCAGAGAAATAATTTTTTAAATTTTTGGGATAACTCTTTTCGACGTCAGTCTTAAAATAGGTACAATGGCCTGATCAAGGGCAACAAATAATAAATTTTAATTATTCTGCGATTGTTCACAGAGAGTAACACATTTGATACATTAGTCATCAGTTGATATTTTCTCGGTAAGTTCACTGCCGTTTTGATAATAATCTGTAATAGAAAATCCCTGATTCCCAGATTCGGTATGGCGATCACAGGAAAAAGATAGCCTCTCATGTTTTAAGCTTTTCCAAAAGAGGTAGGAAGTTGTAAAGTTCTTCTTTTAAAAGGACAACTTCACAAACTTAACATTGTATAGAATAAAACTATTAACTGTATCAATAGTTCTGATGTGTATTTAATATATACAGCACTAATTATTTTCCAAAAGAAGCGCCTGGAAATAGGAAACAATAGGTTGTAATATTTGCATAGCTATTCGTGTCATTTGTCAAAAGGAGACCTCTAATTGATTCTTTGGCGCAAAAGTCACAGGAGCAGACATCATTTCCCAGAAATATCCTCGGGCGTTGTTTAGAAGTGAAAATATATGTGGCAGGAATTCCCAAACACAAAAGGAGTGAATTAAGAGAATATCACCTCTTACAATTTACAAAATTTACAAAAAAAGTATACCTCTCTTATTTAGCTAATGCAAATGCAATCAAAATTTGCATATGCAATATGCATCTCCAACTTTTCGCGAATTTCAAAAATTTGGCCCGGGGGAAACACCCCCGACCCTCCCCCCCCTCTCGTCGGGCCTGATCAATGGTTATAATAGTCTAAGAAGTGTTTCTTAAGTGCTAACTATAAGACAACGATGTGATCTGAAATGTGCCCCTAAACAACCAGATACAACGGATGGCAGGCTGTAGAAATTGCGGTAAGTAAAATTTTACATTTTCATTTTTGGGGGGCAATGTACCATTGTTTCTGAAACACCCTGTATAATGAATATATTTTATTCTTACCTGCTGTTATATCATAGTCATCTTGTGAAAACTCTTTCTTTATCCCTCCAGCTTTGGACATAAGTAAGACAATGAGGCCCCATGTAGGCCATTGTTTATTTAAAATTAAATCTCTACAAAACAGATTCATGAAAATGCTGTAATATTAAATATTAAAACAGAACAAAAATGAAAAGAATTGGACAATTTTCAAGACAAGAAAAAAAAGAATTAAATAAAATTTGGCTTAGGGCCGGTTAATTCAGCCTTATTACCTAATGTCAACATTGAAGTCGGCTAAAAATGCGTTTGCATTATTTATTAATTTTCACGCTACAATTAATCATCTAATTGATATTAGAAAAGAGAAGAATTGCAATTTACACAAACAACATCAACAATGGTTCAGTTAAGTTTTAAAATCAAAAGGAAACACCTCTTCAATATAATACTAAAAAGTAGAGAATTAACAAAAGAAAACAGTCAGACAGAGAAGATGAAATTAGACGAAGATTGTTTCTAACTCCGATTAGGCTTGTTCTATGATATTATTTTTATATGGTTTTTATAGGTATAGTACTCGACATTCTTATTATGCACTTAAAAGTTCATATTATTAACTTTTCTATTCTCGAGATATAAGCCACAGAGTAGATTTAAATATATACCGGGTGAGTCACGAATTGCGCTCGCCCCGATATTTCCTAAAATATTTGGAATAGAAACTTGAAATTTGGAGCCCTTATTACACGACTAAAATGCTATCTTTTCAATAAAAAATCAAGTTTGGTGCACATCCGGTTTGACCGGAAATGCCCACAACTTTCGATTTTTAAATGGAACACCCTATATATTTTTACATTTTTGGAATCTAGAGGAAATTTTGAATACAATACATCCATTTTGGTCACTTTTTGATAAACATTAAAAATTTTATTAAAAAATCTATTTCTGAATCCAGAGTGCTGTGGTGCCCAAAATATATTTTAGTTTGTGTGCTACGTTAATATAAAAATAAAAAGAGCAATATGATTGCATTACTTAATTCTCTAGAGGCGCTTAAAATTTTTAAATGTGATTTTTATCCACTAACTCGGTTTTTTTAAATGGGAATTTAATCGTTCACCAACATTTTTAAATATCTCATTTTCATACGAATCTAATGATACCAAAATTTTGAAAATCCGCTCAGAAATATTAGAGATTTCAGCCAAAATACAATGCAACCAAGCTTTTAGAAACATGCGGCTAATAGATAATAGATTAGTGGGCTTTGGAAACTAAAATGGCACATTTCTGTGTAAATCTGGTAACCTAATAGCATTGGAAAAATCATAGTAGCCATTGAATGTAATAAAACAATATCAGCTGTCAGACGGATACAAAATAAAGCGTTGCGGAAATCTCTTTGAGTAAAAATTAAAGAAAATGAATCATTTTAGTAGAAATGAAAAGGTCGATATGTTACTGATATATGGAGAGCGTCTCAAAAATTCAACTGCAGCTGCAGAACTGTATCAGCAACGATATCCCAACAGACGTCATCCAAGCAGACACTTGTTTGCCAGAGTGGAACAAGAATTAAGAAACGAACCCAATCAACAAGATGACCATCAAACATTTATTGTAAGTGATGACAAAGAAATTGATGTATTAGGATTTGCGATGGTACACCCAACAACATCAACAAGGGAATTGTCAATGGAATGCGACATTAGTCAGTCTTCGGTTTGCAAAATTTTAAAGAAACATAAGTTTCGGTCTTATAAATACCAAATACACCAACATCTTTATGGAGATGATAACGACAGGAGGCTAGTATATTGCAACTGGTTCTTAAATGCAGTACAACAAAACCCAGGTTTTCCTTTTCATATTTTATACTCAGATGAAAGTAGATTTACAAACCAAGGTATGTTTAACAGAAATAATACTAGGTACTGGGCTCAAGAAAATCTGAGGTTGGTAGGGCGGGGGAATATTCAGGAGAGATTTGGGTTTAACTGTTGGCTTGGAGTACTTGGAGATAGAATAATTGGACCCATATTTTTTGGTGGAACACTTACTGGCGAACGATATTTATTCTTTTTACAAAACCAGACAGCAGAATTTCTTGACTTACTTCCTCTTGCCTATTTACAAAATCTGTTTTTCCAACAAGATGGTGCTCCCCCACATAATTCCAGAAGAGTGATGGAATATTTAAACAACTTGCATGGTGAACGCCTTATCGCAAATCAAGATCATATCAGGTGGCCTCCTAGGTCACCTGACTTAACACCCCTCGACTATTATGTATGGGGCACTCTCAAAAATAAAGTTTATAAAACTTCTTCAAATACCCGTGAAGAGCTGCTAAATTAAGTTGTACGGGCTCTTGATAAAATAACGCCGGCTGAATTGCGTAGAGCCATTCAAGCAACTGTACGCAGAGCCGAATTGTGTATAGAAAAAAATGGTGGACATTTTGAACAATATCTATAAATGTCAATTTATGGTTTAATTATATTAATTATTTTAAAGATACCTACTGTTACCTAGTTTAAGTTTAATTGTTCAAACGGAATTGATTTTTATTTATTTATAGGCCCGATATTTATGTTCATTTAAATAAAACTCTGAAAACTGAACTGATGTCGCATTCTATTGCAAATGTCCTTGTGGATGTAATTGTGTTTACCTCCACATACCTATGCTAAACTTAATTGTAACGTTCTTTGCGCTCACAATTATTAAATGTTTGATAGCTCAAGATTGCCTATAACTACACGAGTCTGTCTGACAGCTGATATTGTTTTATTACATTCAATGGCTACTATGATTTTTCCAATGTTATTAGGTTACCAGATTTACACAGAAATGTGCCATTTTAGTTTCCAAAGCCCACTAATCTATTATCTATTAGCCGCATGTTTCTAAAAGCTTGGTTGCATTGTATTTTGGCTGAAATCTCAAATATTTCTGAGCGGATTTTCAAAATTTTGGTATCATTAGATTCGTATGAAAATGAGGTATTTAAAAATGTTGGTAAACGATTAAATTCCCATTTAAAAAAACCGAGTTAGTGGGTAAAAATGACATTTAAAAATTTTAAGCGCCTCTAGAGAATTAAGTAATGCAATCATATTGCTCTTTTTATTTTTATAGTAACGTAGCACACAAACTAAAATATATTTTGGGCACCACAGCACTCTGGATTCAGAAATAGATTTTTTAATAAAATTTTTAATGTTTATCAAAAAGTGACCAAAATGGATATATTGTATTCAAAATTTCCTCTAGATTCCAAAAATGTAAAAATATATAGGGTGTTCCATTTAAAAATCGAAAGTTGTGGGCATTTCCGTTCAAACCGGATGTGCACCAAACTTGATTTTTTATTGAAAAGATGGCATTTTAGTCGTGTAATAAGGCATCCAAGTTTCAATTTTCTATTCCAAATATTTTAGGAAATATCGGGGCGAGCGCAATTCGTGACTCAACCGGCATAAACAGTAGAAATTGGTAGTATCTAATTGCAAAAACAGTGCGCCTGTTTGTGACGTCACTATATGAAATTTTGAACTCGGAGATCTACCGCACTGCCGTGACCGCCGCGCCGTTCAGTATAATAGTCCAAGAGCCAGCTGCAAACAATAACCTAAACAAGCGGCACTGTAGTGAACCGTGTAAAACGGTGGAGAATTATGTAAAAGAGATCCGCTGTTGCGATGCCTATAATACCTATCTTGCGCGGAATCTCGAATACTTTTTTTTGCCTCTTCCTCAGAAAAAGCAAGTACAGTAAACCCCTGGGGGCGGGGGGTTAAGGATGTCCCAAAAAGGTGTTTTATCGCATTTACTGCATCCAAGATGGCGCGCAACCGGAAGTGAGAAATTATCATTCATCGCTGCCACAACATGAACCGAGGCTAAAAAAACCCATCCCCCCTTCTTTGTTTTCGTCGCAAAGGCTATTACTTTGCTCAAAAATGGTTTGTCCGAAAAAAATTTTTTTTTGGGATTTTTTTTTTGTACAAATTATTTTTGAGCAAAGTAATAGCCTTTGCGACGAAAGAAATGTTTTCAACGGTAGGGACAAGAAGGGGGGATGGTTTTTTTAGCCTCGGTTCATGTTGTGGCAGCGATGAATGATAATTTCTCACTATTTTTGGATCGAATACTGCATGATGAAGATGGAGAATGCATTACGTCGGGAGCGGGGGCAAAAGTGGGGGTTGTGGGGAGGGGCGAGCTTTCAGGATGCAGTAAAACTAACTTTTTGTTAGTTTCTAACCTAATTAACAATATGTGGGTACAAAAGTTGCCAAATTTTTAATCCTTCATTTCGCAAACGACGCGACGTTGCAATTTTCGTCCCTTTTTTGACACCCCCGCAGCCTGCGGGTGGATTCGGATGCAGTAAATCGCATATTTGGCCGTCAGGATGTACCCAAGATCGATTGCACCCAATTCCGTGATTTTACCTCTTGGGGTGCCGGCCCCCCCCTAGTGGCCCTATATCATTATTTTTCATGGGTCATGGGCCGCGTGACCCAGGATGCAGTAAATGATATTTTTGTGTTCTTGGACACCCAGAAACTATATTTCTAGCCTTTAGTGCACTTCAACCCAACGGGATCCGGGCCACTTCCGGTTGCGCCATCTTGGATGCAGTAAATGCGTTAAAACACCTTTTTGGGACATCCTCAAGCCCCCCCCCCCAGGGGTTTACTGCACTTGATCTTTCTGGGGAAGGGGCAGAAAAAAAGTATTCGAGATTTTCCCCCACTTCCGCGCAAGATAGGTATAGGCATCGCAACAGCGGATCTCTTTTATATACCTCCCTCTCCAGACGGTTTAGTGCAGTGCCGCTTGTTTAGATTATTGATTGCAGCTGGCTCTTGGACTATAAGTAAATATGTGGAAGGAGGAGTGGCGTCTTGTTCTGATACCAAAGTGAATGGGCAAAACCGGAAATCCGGCTTGGCACGGGAGAACGAAAGATTGCTTTTCTGTTAAAAATTGAAAACCATGGAATTTTCAAAAATTTAGAACTATGTAAATACGTGAAATGGAAGGCCGTTCTAGGTCTCTAAGGAAAGAACAAAATTGGCCCTTTCTCCTGATAGCAAATTGGAATTCGGAATTTCGGCTCTGCAAGAGCGAGAAAGTAAAATGCCCTCTTTAGAAGTATTAAAACATAACCTAAAAAATTCAAACACATCAAATCTTTAAACGTTTATTATAAGTTAATACTTGTAGTGGAGGATCGATTTTAGTCTCTATTTAAAAGAGAAAATTGACATTTTATCGCCGTAATTGTGACAGTGGATATCGGAATTTCGGCTAGGTCTATGCGAAAGAAAAATGACTATTTTCTTAAAAATAGAAAATTCGGCCCATCATCATCATCATCAAACAATTTATTAAAATTCAACAATACACATTGCCTCCCCGGATAGTGATCCGGAGCCAACCAGACAACCACGTCGCGTAGCGCCGTGGCGTGCGTAGGGTTAGACGGATCGCAAATGGACAAATAAGTTAAAACTCTTGCCGCCAATGGCGGCTTAAAATGAACATTAAAATTACACTATGTCTGCGCAGCAGGCTTAACATTAACACAATAAAAACTGGAGGACCAAACACTGATTAAATATTGGTTGCTGGTAATGGAAGAAGTTCAACGAAAAAACCCGTTTGAAGCAATTGGGGTCCCAACGGTCTACGCCTGATGTGGCAGGGGGTGTTTGATCTGGAAGGGAGCATTATGCATTCTGATTTGGGTTATGTTGCGTGTTAGCGGACTATCGCCCGATTGAAAGGAGTACAATTTTGGGAGATTTCCCGGACGTAGTCCGCTAGTGGCATTATGTTGCAACGATCATATAAATCTCTGAGGGTAGTGTAGGTGCGCATACATTTATGTTCCAGGACCTGGAGTATTTTTATTGTCGTCGCCGGGATGCTGCACCACACCGGCACTGCGTATGTGATGGCTGGTCTGAACACCAACGTGTACAACAATCTTTTGTTGTGTCTGTTTAGTCCGCTACCCCTCGCCAGGAGCGCATACAGACTCTTGGACGTTGAGTAGACTTTCCGTATCGTCTCGTTCACATGCATGTTAAATATCACTCGTTTGTCCAAGTTAACCCCCAGATACTTTACGCACCTTTTTATTGGAATTCGTTGACCCCGGATCGAGATTGGTGTTAGAATGCGGTACTCTGTGAACCGGCGCGTGAAGAGTACGGCTTCCGACTTCTCGACGTTGACCCCAATCTTCCACTTGTAATACGCCGTGGCGCGGTTGGCGTGACAGGAACGAAGGCAAATCGTCATTTTTTGCATTTGGTAACATTTCGCCAAATCATATATTCCCCTACAATCCCTCGATTGCCCGTTCCTAAATTTAGGAGGCGAGAGAGACAGCCGACTTTTGCGAGTTAATTACTCAAAAACCATTAAAAAGAATACCTCCGAATTTATCCTAAACAATGTAGAATTTATGCCCCGATAGAATGCGATCGCCTAGTCTATGCGTATAGTGACGTAGCGCCTAGCTAGGCCCCATTTTCGCGAGGTGCAGGTTTGTAATTGTTTTTAAGACACTAAACGTGCGAATAAAATTCTGATTTTTTGCAGATCAATTATTTTACACTTGCACTTTCGATTTATGAAATAAAGAAAAAAATGCCGAAACATTACGTCTCGCCAAACCTGTTCAACTGTAAATTTATTGTACTAAAACAATAGATATTTCTTTCCTTTTACCTTATTTTGACAATTTCAAATTAAAAGAACAGAATTAAAAGGTCACGACATTCAACGGAAACGGTTTGGAGATTCATCGTTAATGATTTTGATGTTTTGTCAATCAGCTGATTTCATTCGGAGTGTTTAGATTTGTCCCAGTGATAACTCCAATGATAACACATTGGTGCTTGTGGGTAGATCAAAATAAAGGTATGTGCCTCTTCATAACCAACATGTTTGTTTGGTACCAGCGGAGCTAAAATCAGCTATCGTGTTTCATGTTGACATCTCACTGACCTTGATATCGACGCTCCATCTTTAGGACTTGATGAAATCTTCCCCCAATTCCTACTAACTGTAGTCTGTCAGATTTTCAGAAAATAGTTCAGATAAGAATCCTAAAAAGGTAACTTCAGATTCATTCGGCATCCCAACTTCTTAAAGTTTTCCACATTTCTCTCGACTTTTTCCTTATAAACTAAACTTCCATAATTTCCAAAAAAATGTTCTACAACAGTACTGAAACTTATCCATACCGCTTTTTCAATACCGTTGTGGTCAGCTGCAGGAATCAGCATATTCATATTTGATTATAAAAATTATTGTCTAAACTTAATTTCAAACAGCCACATTACACAGTACAATCACGTAATAATGGGTTGAACAGCGTCAAGAAAAAACATACGTACTGGCAGTGCCGGATTTGCCATGGTGCAGTGGTGCAACTGCACAAGGCCCCTGCGTCCAAGGGGCCCCCAACAGCATGTAACTATACCTAGAAACTTTGTTGCAGATGCAAATTTTATATTATTGATTATGGTGTTCAGCTGAAAACATCTTGTTGACCTATTAGTTTTAAAAATAAATAATAGTTAAAAAAAATTAAAAAAGACACGCTTTGCACGCATGAGGTGCTATTACTATGAAATATGTATACCAGTTGGTATCAAGCACCCCACGCTTTTTTTGTATTGTATTATGTTATTGCATTGTATTAATTTTTACTTTTTAGTTTGGTTTGCTATTAAAGCATGTTTTTTTAATTTCTTAAGCTATTATTTATTTTTCATTTTTTAGTCTTAAAAATTTGGACCAGATAATTCTAATCTGGAACCTAAATAATCATTAGCTCTTACTACTAAAGTGGCATCGTCCGCATAATTTATCATTAGATGCCTGCTGTTGTCTAATAGACTATACAAATCATTAATATACATGTTAAACAATAATGATCCTATAATACTTCCTTGAGGGATTCCCATTTTGATATTTTTCACTGTTGATTTGACTTCTATGTCCTGTGAATTTAGTTTTAGTTGTTTGCAATTTTCTAAGTATGACTTCAACCAATGTAATGCTGTCGATCTAAGTCCATATCTCTCAAGTTTTTGTATCAGAATTTCGTAATTAATACTGTCTTAAGCTTTTAATAGGTAAAAGAAATATACCTAAAGGTATTTCATTTTGTTCAAGAGTGGTTAAGATTTGATTTACGTAATCGAACACTGCGGTGTCAATACTTTCCCCTTTAAAAATCCATGTTGATGTTCACAAAAAATGTTGCTATCGTTAAAAAAGATAGTTATTTGACAAACTACCTTCTCAAAAATTTTAGAAAATGTAACAAATTTTCCATTTCATTTTCATCTTGTTTTTTCTATATTGGTATCACCACAACTAATTTTAAGTAATTAGGTCAAGCATATTTTGAAATAATGATGAAATTAATTGGACAAAGTAATTTAAATATATAAAAACATCAATATTTAAAATTGCTTGTATTATCTTAAACCAAGGTTAATTTAATACAGAGATAATTATGAAGCAGTGATAAAAAATTTATAGTTTTAGCTAAAATAAACCGCTCGCACTTATTAAAATTTAGGGATGTTTGTAGGTTGGAAAGCTTGTAAGAAATCGATATTTTTTAAATCAGTTTGTAGTGGAATAAAAATTGATTTCTTGGATATTGTTTTCCTATAGGAATTTCTTTTGTGGCAACTAGTTGTACATTTTAGAAGAAGTGGAGCAAAAAATTTAGGACAAAATCAGCGCGAAAACAAAAAATTGTTCAATATTGTGTCTTTTCGCAGTTTTCCTTAAATACCTCTGGCTTTATACTTAGCTCGTATAGCAATGAAGAAAAATCAAAATGTTCACAACGAACTTGCAATGAAAACTAGATCTGTCCGAACCTTTTTTGGTCAACTTGTGAAGATGCAAAACATAAAAACAAATGGGTATGACCATTCTTGGAGCCTAGAAGTTCCCGAGAAGAACTTTATTATAATACAGGAACGTTTCTGATACATTTATATCTATACAAGGTAATAGGAGATGTAATTAACTGGATGACTTGGTGACATTTTATTTCATATAATACTATTTAGTTACATTTTTTTAAAGGAGATTTATTTTTTTGCAAAGTAAATTCATAAAGTAAATGTCATACTACCTGAACCTTGTAATTTAAATAACTCCTATTTTAATTCACGTGATTTTTTCAAGTAGTGCGACAGTACATTTCAATATTAATTAAACAGGTACGAAAATAATGAGATAATTACCTACCTAGCAGTAAATAACAAAGGATGACCCGTTCCTAGGAGTTTCCTTAGTTGCAAGCCTACATCGGCTATTTCATTTTTCAGTAACCATCGCAAACTTAAAAAGGAGGCAGGATAGCCTATGACTTTTTCTGCATCGTTCGCTACTGAGGTACTTGCAACTTGTGCTTTTGACTTTACGCTATAGTGACGGCCATCACAAGAAAGGCAACCTCTATTTCGAATTATTCGTATCGATCTGCAAAAATTCATTATCGTAAGCGGCTATTCTGTAGTAAAATTACTAATAATCACAATAAAATTTCCAATAACCCACGTTTTAAATGATTTTTTAGTGATTAACGAGCGACATAATGATAACCCGTGAATAAAACTATTAAACAGGTCCGTAGCGAGGGTGAAGACAACTAGACCCAGTGCAAGCGAATTTTTATGGCTAAACGAATTTTGAAAAACAGGTTTTTCGTGTAAAAGCAAAGAAAAACATGTTTCCAAAAAAAGTTGTAGACAATGAAATTATCTAGCGACCTGTTTAAATCCCATGTCAAGAGAATGAAATCTAACCTCAAAATTTCAGAGAAACCAAGGAGACCATCTTATTCCCTTTAGTGCAGTGAATGAGTCGGAAGAACATGCTATTTTTTGATGCAGCTATGAAACCTACTTCCCTCACGTTTTAGAGTGTGAGGAAAATGAAAAAAATAGCCAAATGATTTCAACCTCTCGCACCCTCTGAAAACAGACAAGAATCACCCTGTTTTGACCATTTCTCGTGGTAATGCTTGGTAAGGCGTGTTAGCGAGAAAACAATTTGAAATTTCGTGGGGGTTTAGTGACAAGGGCTCTAACAACCCTTGGAGATTAAAGCAATCCTGCCAAGGAGATGAAAGCATTTTTCTTCTTGACAGTGAGGTATAGAAAAAAAGTAACAGAGTCACACAAAAATGAGTGTTCTGTACTGTTGATCAGACCCTGTTGTTCTTATGTTCTTGAATCTGCTGAATCCGATGCTGTCATCAGAATTGCTCCATCACGTCAGAATTTCCCCCTAACCCCTACTAGAACACTTTTTCTTATTTACCTTCCTACCGTACATGTTTACAAAATATATACATAATTGATCGTAATTCTTCGTTCGGTCCTCCGTTCTTTGATCGGAGGGCGATAATTAATAGAGAGAAGTGCCTATTTTTATAATTATTGTGAGAACCGGTCTTTAAAATTTTTGAACAGCGTTAAATTTTGTTTTTCAATGTCTAGCCATGTAGTGAACGATTTGTTATTCCTTGTTTGACTTAGTTACCCCTATTTATCCATATTTACCCCTCTTCATCAGAGTAAGCTGAAAATATAGTATAGTTTCAGATATCGTTATAATTAATACACATGTGTACCTACCAAATTTCAAGTAAATATATAAATTTTATTTTATTAACCTCTTTAATAATGGAGTAGGAGTGGTGAGGCAGATGCTATAGAAAAATTTGAGACCATGGCTATTAGTATATAAAGCTTTAAGTCTTAAGTATTTATCCCAATTTACCACTCAACCGTTCACCGGAATAAGATCAAAACACAATCTAGTTTCAGATCTCGATATAATACATACGTCTACTATATTTCAAGTCAATATCTTAAATTCTTCCAGAGAAACCGTGCGCACAATAAAAAGTTGCAGACAAATGAATTTATTTACATACCTCGTCTTTTGGAAAATTTTTCATTCAAATGGATTACATTTCCAAAAAACAGAATGATAGATTTCATGAAAAATTGAATGAAAAATTGGATTACATTTCCAAAAAACAGAATGACAGATTTCATGAAAAATTGAATGAAAAATTTTCCAAAAGACGAGGTATGTAAATAAATTCATTTTAGGCCTTTGTTCTCATTTTCACTGAATCTTCATAGCCGTAGGGGGTTATGTGGATATTGGTTTATTCTGCATAGCCGCAGGGGACTGCGTAGAAACTAGTGTTAGAATGAGAATTGTCCAATAAGAAAGGAATTTAGGATTTTAATTGCTAGCATAACCAGAATTCAGGTTATCAAAAGAATGCAAAGATTGCAAATCAATAATTTTACAAACAGTTTTTATTTTAGTTCTCATAGATAATTTTTCTGCCGTTTGCAAAATCCTACAAAGAATATGTTTCATTTGTTATAGCTGTCTCCATATATTTACTGCACATAAAAAACCTCAAAGCTGTGCCGCTTACGTATAAATTGGAGAACGGGGCATGTTCAAATTTGGTAAAAAATGGTAAATTATAAATATAATGTATTACTTAATACATAACACACCATTAAGCAGAGCCGTACTTTGAATTTATCTATCAATACATCCACCAATGCCTAAGATATCCTATCTTGACGCAAAACAGAGTAAGATTTTTTTAATTTACCAGAAACGTCATTAAATTTCTGCCGAAAACACAATTTTTAATTCTCTGGTATTTATTTTGTTTATTCTAATATTCAAAAATTTGAAGTACAGCTCTGTAGGACCGTCTCGGCAGGTAAAATTATCGTCATTGATATTTTAATGGCCTGTTCTTATAGTCTTTTTTATTTGCATTAAATATATGGAGACAACTATACACTTTAAACGTTTATATAGTCGGTCCCGAATATAACTCGAAATGTAAAAGATTTCGCAAAAATCCTTTAAGCGCAGGCCGCAAATCAATTTTCAGTTTATTTACAAGGAAGGCCACAAAGAAAGCGTTCGGCTTCTTTTATTATCATCATAAAAATCGTCATACTTATTTCCTAACAAGTTACAAGTTAACAATGTAGTGAATATAATTGGTTGAAATTTCTCCTGCCGAATTGATGATTCGTTGGAATGAGCTATCTAGTCTACGTGTACTGCACAACCGTACGTCGCCGTCGCGGCGGTAAATTAATCAGAAGGGGTCGGTACCCTTCTTGCTTTTTGGCTAGCTTTTCTTATATTTTTGAATTATATACGGAACATACTATACCTCCTTATACACAAGACTCACATAGCATATATCGCATATAGCTTCTACGGTTCCCCTATTAGATTCTACATATTTTCCTAACATCTAGCGTTACACTACCGATCCTTTAAACATTTCCAATGTTAAAAAAAATTCACAGATCTTGCATCTTTCGCAAGTATCTTAAGCGTATTGAAAATACCAGATGCAATTATACTGCTCTGGGTCGAAGTCCTATAGGATCGTCCTATTGATATGCCTGCTAAATTACACCAAATTGTTTCCTGTATTTCATTTTTTATAAATATTATTTTTATTAATCATACTACGAAAAACTGAATAATTATGTATTAAATACCTTCGATAATATATCTCTATAATACAGGTACAACCGTTGAGAGAAAGAATTAGAAAGAAAACGGTCTCAGAAGGCAACGATTAAACAGTTATCGGACGAAAATCGACTGTATGCGTGCTCAATAGCATAAGGACGAGTATAGCAGGGGCGTTCGATAATTATGAACCTTCCTCGCATGTCCGTGGTCGGGTCTGCGAGATTCGACAACGGTCCACAAAAAAATTTCCACAAATCAAACGGTAGATTCTATTATAAATTTGAAAAAAAAACAACTAAATCCTCGATAACAAGCGTACACCGTTTACTTCAGGGGTATTTTTCGAAAAATGAACACGCTTCGAGTTATGATGAGTTAAAGGATTTGTGAATTGATACGTTTCAGGGCAAGCGTTAATTCATTAAGGCGCTCCATAAGAAAGCATAGCGCAGACAATATTGAATAATTAGAAAAAAATATCAAGTATTAAGATATGTACGTAATATTACGTGAAAACAAAGCTGACGTGCTGTAAATTTCAAATATACAACAAATTTTTTTTTGACTTTTTCGGAAAAGCGCCCCCTGCAACCCCCTGTACAGGGCGATTTTTCCACGACCAAGTCATATCTTCTTCTCTTTTGATGGGGCATTGTTTAAAATAAGTCGTAGCTTTTAACAACACTTTGCAAACGGAATGACACAATAGAGGCAGCTTGTTACTCTACTACAAGGCCGGGATCTGTCGCTTTCGATACGTTTTTCGTAAGATGGGTCCTATATAATGCGCCCAGTAGTATTTTCAATACTAAAAACTGAACATTTGTGCGGGGAACGAGTGGACGGGATTTAGCAGTTTAGAATACTGCAATAGTATGCCCTAAACTCATAACCGCTGGTCGGCCGATCACGGTCCCTGGCGGTAATGAGTAATTACGGTAATTGTTTATTGGGGCAATGGGGCGATTGTGGTGACAAAGTGGACGGTTTTTTTCAAACTAATTTGTTAATTATGATCCAAAGAATGTAAAATGCTCGGTCGGCCGATCCCCACCCCTGGCGATAGCCTTGGCCGACCATTAACAACAATGCAATTTTTAATGCCTAGCCTCCCCGAAGGAGTGACCAGGTCGGCCTTGGTCTATTCGAAAGAACAACATTTTTCCTTTCGGCCCTGGTCGGCCGATCTCGGTCCCTGGCTTTAATGAGTAATTACACTAATTGTCGTGGGGGGCACAGGGGGGATTGAGGTGACAGAGTGGACGATTTTTTGTTTAAACTTTTTTTTATTGTAGTCTCGAGTCTAAAATGCTCGGTCGGCCGACCCCCACCCCTGATGATGTCCTTGGTTGTAAAACAGTTTAATTTAAAAGTACGAACTAGAAAAATTGGCATAATTTTTAAATTTAAATCTAACTATTTTGCAATCCACTGAAATTATTGAGTGAAAATTAATAGTAATATTCTTGTTAAGGTTCTACTTAGGTAGTCTATAATTTTTTAAAATATACGTACTAAGAGAAAAAAGTTATGGCCAAAAATAGTAAATGTTTCCCTATCGGATGTCTCTTTCTAGGGAATGGCCACATTACGGGGGTATTATTCCAACAACAGAATAAAACAGGGAATTTTAAAAAATTTTTACTCAAAATATATATAATTTGTTTTCTACAGAATTTCGAAACGAATAATATCTACGTTTATAAGATTATAATAAGGAAGCACGTTTTCCTTCGGTGTGTTGTTGGTGTCCAGATTTTACCAAATGTGGCCTTGACAGGCCCCTGGTTAGTGCCATAACATGTCCCTTTATAAACAAAAAAAATTAATAGGACAAGTTTTTCCTCGGTGAGAATCGTAAAAGTCACTAATGGGGTTTCTTAAAAAACCAAAGTTGGTGGCCATATCTTACATAGGGTGGCCTTAATAGGCCCTTGATAAATGTCAGCATATGTGCCTTTCCAAAACAAACAACTTTCATTCGGACAATTTTTTTCTTCGATCCAAATTTAAAGTTATTCCAAGTGTAACTTCAAGATGAAACACGTATATTTATTTCAATAAATGGTATATGCATTTTTTTAATTAACATCGTAGATATTTTTTTTTCAAATGTAATTTTATAAAAGCAAAATGCCATCATAAACACGCGATGAATTCCGATCATACAGTCAGAAAAAATTTACTAGTTTTAAGTAAATCCATGTATTTGAATCAGATTTTATTGAATCAAAGTTTTTTTTCCTCTAAAACAAACAATTCTTTATTTACTTCAAGAAAATTGATTTAGTTGATATTACGTAATTTAATATCTTAGAAACAATTTAAAAAATCATAAAATGAAATAAATAATTTACTTGAATTAAGTAAAATTTTATACAATTAAATAAATGATTTACTTAAAACAAAGAAACATTTCATAGGTTCGTATTTAAATTAGGACGTTTTCTTAAAACTATAGAAATTTACCTAAAACTATAGTACACTTTTTCTCTGAGTGCAGTTGCTACAACATTTATCACCCCCCCCCCTAAGGGGGGGAAGAAGTTATAAAAGTGAAAACAGCGAGGTAATAACAATTCTTTTGATAATTCACCCTTTCGAATATTCCAAGACCGATCTGCTAAATTCGTGCGTAAGAAAAGGTATTTACAATGTTTAAAAATGAATTATTATTTGTTTGCTTATAATTGTATTGAAACATTCTTTATAGGATTTTGCAAACAGCAGAAAAATTAACTATCTATAAAAGAAAAACTTTGTGTAGAAATATTAATGAAATCATTGCTTTCTTTCGATAACCTGAATTCTGGTTATGCTAGCAAGTTAAAATCCTAAAATGAATTTGTCTAATTTCTTATTTGACAATTCTCATTCTAACACTAGCATCCACACAGTCCCCTACGGCCATGCAGATTAAACTAGTATCCACATAACCCCCTACGATTATGAAGATTCAGTTAAAAATGAGAACAAAGACCTACAATGAATTTATTTATCTACCTTGTCTTAAAAAAATTTGTTTCATTCCAATGGATTACATTTTCATGAAATCTATCATTCTGTTTCCTGGAAATGCTTAGCCTTTGAAACGTTTTTCGCCCTTATTCTGGAGCTCATCAGAAAGACATAAAGCCATTCATAAAGATGTTTCATGCAAAACCAAGACAATTTCTATGAATAAGTGTGAAATGATTATATTTGACATTGACTGATAAAAACAACCTCACCTATCTATTAGCTAACTAGTATTGGAGCCTATATACTCTATGCATGTTTAAAAATTTTTTTAAGACAAGGTAGATAAATAAATTCATTGTAGGTCTTTGTTCTCATTTTTAACTGAATCTTCATAATCGTAGGGGGTTATGTGGATACTAGTTTAATCTGCATGGCTGTAGGGGACTGTGTGGATGCTAGTGTTAGAATGAGAATTGTCAAATAAGAAATTAGACAAATTCATTTTAGGATTTTAACTTGCTAGCATAACCAGAATTCAGGTTATCGAAAGAAAGCAATGATTTCATTAATATTTCTACACAAAGTTTTTCTTTTATAGATAGTTAATTTTTCTGCTGTTTGCAAAATCCTATAAAGAATGTTTCAATGTATTTACAATGTTGCAAATGGTCGGCCAAGGACATCACCAGGGGTGGGGGTCGGCCGGCCGAGCATTTTAGACTCGAGATTACAATAAAAAAAAGTTTAAACAAAAAATCGTCCACTCTGTCACCACAATCCCCCTGTGCCCCCACGACAATTAGTGTAATTACTCATTAAAGCCAGGGACCGAGATCGGCCGACCAGGGTTTTATGAAAGGAACAATTTTGTTCTTTCGAATAGACCAAGGCCGACCTGGTCACTCCTTGTGGGAGGCTAGGCATTAAAAATTGCATTGTTGTTAATGGTCGGCCAAGGCTATCGCCAGGGGTGGGGATCGGCCGACCGAGCATTTTGCATTCTTTGGATCATAATTAACAAATTAGTTTAAAAAAAACGTCCACTTTGTCACCACAATCGCCCCATTGCCTCAATAAACAATTACCGTAATTACTCATTACCGCCAGGGACCGTGATCGGTCGACCAGCGGTTATGAGTTTAGGGCATACTATTGCAGTATTCTAAACTGCTAAATCCCGTCCACTCGTTCCCCGCACAAATTTGCAGTCGCCTCCTGGACACAGAACAACTGGACCATAAGAATGTGCTGTTAAATGGCATCAGTTTGTTAGCTTTGATGCTTCTGCAAGCTTGTTTACAATCTACTGGATTGACTGTTGCCTATATCTAGGTAATAGTAGGGGATTCAGTGACTGTTTTCAGTCCTATGCATCTCTTGGATATACTTTTAAAATAGGTCCATATTATGTAAAATTGACTGTGAATTCATTTCCGGAGGGCGATTTGCGATATAGATTTGCGTTCATCCCTATATTAATTTTACACGATACGTAAATTTTTTCAAATATTACTCGTGCTATCTCGAAAACTATAAAAGCTATTAGTATCAAATATTGGACGGAGCGTAAATAATGTATGGAGATTACGACAGAAGTGTTGAATTAGTATTTTGGTTATTTATCTTCAACGAGAAAATAAAGATGGTGAGGATGCTGAAATATTGTAGAGAAAATTGTAGCATCGATGTAGGTACTTTTTCTATTTCTAGAAATATTATATTGATTGCATGAGCGGTATTGTAGTAAAAAGTCAAAATTTAATTTCAGTGAAAGAATTTTTACAATCGGATTATTCAAACGATAGATATCGATTTATTTCGGAGAACTATTATTATTATTATTATTATTATTATTAACTAAGAACTACCGGCAGCACGGATTGAATATGAGTCACTTTCTCCAAATCCGGCAACGTTCAAAACTGTCGTGTTAATTGATTTCATGTACTAGGTATGTCCAAAAATATCAAAACCATAATTGCAAGAAGGATGAAGACTCATATTTCCAGTACATAGGAAATATTATCCACCGTCACAAATATGCTAACTGCATTATATTAGTTGGTGATAAATATGAACATGGATTAGAAGCAGCTTATTGTGCAATCAACTTCTAGCTTCTTACAGCACCTATTACTGTATTTATTATTATTTTTAAATTTAGAAGTTGTTATATGTATTTTTTTCGGTTTTGGATGTTTCGTGATTATGATTAAAGTGAGAATGTTGTGCTCTATTTTCTAACCATATTCGTGAATGTTCAGTCATTTAGGAAATGGATCACTAGCATTTTTCCACACAAACAGTGTGTAGGTACTTCGCTGTACAAGCCGTATGCAGGCATTTGGAGTGAGTGGCAATGTCTACAAATCCATTTTGAAGTTTTTAAATAAATGTGCTTGTAAATGATCTAAGCTACCGTCAAAATGGGGACGATCGTACAAGCATTTGAAAAAGTAAGAAGTTGTTACCGTAAATTGACACACATCCGCCTGTTGAGCACATTAAAATTGCAGAAAAATCAACAATTGACAAAGTACTTGCTGTTCCACCGATAAGCATTCCTGTGGTTATTAACGTAACATCATTTCCCAAAATGTGGAGATGCGTCAGACATCTCGTAGCAATATAATTCTGTAGACTCTGCTCATTCTTAGGGTTGGACCTAAACAATTTCCACTTAGTAATATGAATTTTATCCCCAAGCTCGAACTCCTGCGATTATTTGGTTATACGTCGGGTTCCTTCGTAATATTTTAATAAATCGGTACCTTTCGGATTGTAAAGATTCTTTCGCTGAAATTAAATTCGGAACATTTACTACAATACCGCTCATACAATCGATACAATATTTCTAGAAATAGAAAAGTACCTCGATGCTACATTTTCTCTACAATATTTCAACACCCTCGCGTTCTTTATTTTTTCTTGGAAGATAAATAACCAAAACACTACTTCAATGTTGCTATCGTAATCGCGATACATTATTTAACCTCCGCCTAAAATTTGATCCTTATAGCTTTTATAGTTTTCGAGATAGTACGAGTTATATTGGAAACATTTTAAATATCGTGTAACGACGAAAAGAGGTGCAAAATTAACAAAGGGATGAATGCAAGTTCATACCACAAATCTTCCTCTGGAAATGGATTCGGCAGAAAATTTTACATAATGTAGACCTAATTTTAAAATTATATCGAGAAGTTACATGCAATGGAGAAAGGAGCGGAACTTCGATTTTTGGATCCATGACTATATAGATAGATATATAGTGTTAGATAGATAATACGTTTATTTAGCCCTCGGCTATACATTAAAATACATAATGTATATTATTGTATATAATTCATAACAGAACAACTTTTAAAAGTATGTAAATTAGTTTCACGTAAATCAATACCCAAACGGTTGTACCCAACCACTCCCTTATAGAAAATTGAACGGTGCATAGATGCATTATTAGCTTTTTTTATTACAAAATTATTAATTCCTCGGGTATTGTAATTATGCCAATCTCGTGATTTAGTTAAAATATTTTTTAGGTAATCTGGAACTATGCCTGTGTGTCCCAGGATAGATATAACAAGAGGTGTAATGGACAAGAGGTGTAATGGAATTTTGGAATGGAAGTTATGTAGAAGCTAAAAGTAGGCTATGAGAAAAGCAGTGGATACACATTTATCATTTATTATTGACATATCTGTCAAACGTAGTCAATATTATCCTTAATTTCTGTTTCAAATTAACGAACCAAGCATAAAAAATTAAGTGAAAATGGTACTCACAGTGCGTGAAAAAATTTATATTGTGCAATGCTACGGAATTGGCGGTGAATACTCGCTAAGAGAAGTGGTAAGCCAATTTAATTTGAAATTTCCAAACACTGCTTTGTCACGTACTCAGGCTATGAGAATAATTAAAAAGTTTCTGGCTACTGATAGTGTTCTTAACATGAAAAGAAAAATAAAAGCATATGACGAACACAATGTTGGGGCTATTATAGCTCATGCCTCTGTTATAGAAAATCCTACAATGCCACTAAGAGAGAGGTCAGCTCTTATTAATATTAGCAAGTCTGAACTCCAAAGAATTTACAAGGCAACGAAAATTAGGGCATATAAAGCAAATTATAAACATACGCTTGAAGAGGGAGATCACGGCCGTAGGTTGGATTTTTGTTTGACCATAGGAGAAAAAATCATGCAAGAGAGATTTTTTCATCATTCCATAATTTTCTCAGATGAATCTACATTCACAACCAATGGTGTTGTTTTATCTTAGAATTGTCGGTTTTGGACTTCTGAAAATTCAAATTTTAGAATTCATTCTAGAAGACAATATTATAAAAAAGTGAATGTGTGGTGTGCCGTTTCTTATCACGTTGGAGTTATTGGACCTTATTTCATTGAGGGTTAAACCAGCACACTTATTTACAGCTTCTTGAAAGATTTTCTGAAGAACATTTAACAATTTTAAGAGATATGCCTTTAGTTCATTTTCAACATGATGGTTGCCCTGGCCACTCCACAGAAATGATTAATCGGTGGTTGAATTTAAATTTTGGAGAACATTGGATTGCCAGGAATGGACCGATCAAGTGGCCGGCGAGATCCCCAGACCTATCAATATTGGATTTCTTTTTATGGGGTCGCCCCAAGCAGTTGGTTTACGCTGAACCACTTCCCAACGATGTAGCAGTATTGAAGCAGAGAATTACAAATGCCGTAAACTCCATACCGTTAGATCATATTCGAAAGAGTTTTAAGGACTTCAGGCGAAGGATCGAAATGTGTGTGAATGTGGGTGGTAGCTACGTCGAATAATAAAAAAATTGTAAACATTGTTTTGTATTGGTCAATAATTAATTAGTTTGTGAATGTGTTATGTTTTTGACATTTATTACTTGTTATAATTTTTGAACCTCATTAATCTTCTGTTAGTAATTGTTTCTTGTTTTACAATTAGTTAGATTAACATTATACCTTCTTACATCTCGTATATTCAATGTTTTATTTACCAATAGCCTACTTTTTGAGACGATTAACATTTGCTCCTACACAACTTTAAATATGAATTCAACTCTTAATTCGCAAAAAATGGGAAGTTTCAAAAACATAATTTTATATTCCTGAAATTTGGTACAGGGATATAAAATTGCATTCTAAGTAACTTTTCTTAGTGGAATTTTTTCATATTTTGAAAAATAAAGATACTTTATTAGTGGTGATTTTTACAACTTTGCTTATAAAACACCCTGTAGAACACCAAATCAAGTCATTTTTGGTATACTTTAGTTTTACAACAAGCAGGACTCAATCCCCAAATACCATTCCAAAATTCCAAAATTTTTGGTCCATTACACCTCTTATTACATCTATCCTGGGACACACCGTATATTAAAATGTATTAAAATATGTAATTTAATTCGCAGGAATAATTATATTATTCCTTTTTTCGTTTGATAACTGGTGATGTTTACTATTATTATTGTACTTACTGGGGAGTTGATCATTCATTAATGTTCACTTTTACATCTTAGTAAATAATATAAAAAAAATCAATTTTTCAATTTTCTGGACGTTATTATTATACTCTTCGCAAATACAAAACGAAGAGTATATTGCATTCGATCGGCACATTTCTAAGACCGGTAATATTGCTCGTAGAGAAAAAATTTCATATCTCTGTGCTGGTGATCGAATTCTGAAGAACTTCTGTCTGTATGTCCGTCCGTCTGTCTGTCCGTCCGTCACGTTTCTTGTAAGCACGATAACTTAAGAACGAAAAGTCCGATTGCATTGAAATTTGGGCACTAAATTAGTGTTAGCTAGAGTAAGAAGCATATCGATAAATAAATAAAAAGTTATTAATTATTTAAATTTAAAAAAAATAGTTTTTGTATATTTTGTAATTACTTAAATAAAAAATGTCTAAAACTAATATTATTTACAAAGAAAGCTGCGACGAGTATCCTATAGAATGTGCAACAATTATACCGGGCGTTAGAAAAGTATGGGAACGGTGAAAAATCTCGAACAGTTTGCATCAAATCGAAAAATGAAAAAATACTTGTCAAAAAGTTTTCAAAAAACTATCTACTCGTACCAAAAATGACCTCCCCACCCACCAACCAGGGGGTGGGGCGAGGGGCAACTTTAAAATTTCAAATGGAAACCCCTATTTTTTATCGGAATCGGATTCTACGGCAAAAAATACGTAAGTTTTATTCAGGACATTTTTTTCGATTCTTGCACGGTGTCGCTGTAATCGCAAAAAATGAAAAGAATGCATGACTGTTTCAAGAGTAGCGTCTTGTGCCCATAAAAAAAGTCCAATTCAAAAACTGAAAAACACGTATTTGTTATTTTTACGAAATCTATCCAATGACATTGGATTCGACTCTCCCACCCCCAACCCAGTGGATGGGGCGGGGGACAACTTTGAAATTTGTAATGAAAATCCCTATTTTTTATAGCGGATTCGGATTTTACGACCAAAAATACATGAATTTTATAACGGGAATTTTTTTCGATTCTCGCAAGGTGTCGCTGCAATCGCAAAAAATGTTACAACTCGTAGAAATTTCACAAAACAAATACTGTTATTAACAACACTTAAAAAAAATCGGTAAAGGTATTTACACAGAACTTCCCTCGTTATTTGTGCATGGCGGTCACTAAAAAATTATTAAATATGAAATGACATTGAAGAAGAAGAATATAATAATGGAAATATAGTTATTGTAATTATTACAAAGAAGTCCTGATAACTTTTGGTCAAAAAAATAGTGCTCATCCAACAGCAAAAGTTCAATACTAAATAACAGGTCTACCATGAATAATTTCTTGGGATGGCCACCCCGTATATTTTCCAATAAGTATAATAGCATATGCCAAATATTATTGCCATTAGACACATTTTCAGTTCTACTTTCACTCAGTGAAGTGAAAGTATAGTGGTGGTTAAAAATTTCAATTTTTTTTGACATTTTTCAAAACTGTTGGTTAAAAATTTTGTCTTTCAAAAAAAAATTTTTTTTGAAATACGTTTAGAATGCCACGAAACGTGAAAATTTTAAATTTGAAGAAAAAAAAATGTTTCTTCCTGTATTTTAGTGGTTAAAAATTTTTTCAAAAATGATTGAAAAAAATTTACAAAACATTTTTTTCAATCATTTTTTAAAAAAATTTTCAGAAAAATTTCTAAATTTGTTTTATACGTTTAGAATGCCGTGGAAACGTGGAAATTTTAAATTTTCAAAAAAAAAATTCCACCTATTTTAGTGGTAAAAATTTTTTCAAAAATGTTGGTAAAAAAAATGTTCAAAAATTTTTTTTTTTTGAAATACGTTTAGAATGCCACGAAACGTGAAAATTTTAAATTTGAAGAAAAAAAAATTTTTCCACTATTTATTCCGTTTAGATGGTCCACCCTGTATATTTTGCAGTGAAAATTCTACCAGTTCTTCGCTGACAGGAGGGTTAACTACCTACCAAATTTGACTGCTCTCCGTCAAGTAGTTTTTTAGTTAATGCACCAACAGACAGACAGACAGACAGACAGACTGTAACATATTTTGATACCTAAATATTAAAACATGTTATTCCGGTGCGGACGGCAGCCGATTTTTGTTGGAGAGCATAGGCCGTGGGTTAGGATTGTGTGTGGACACTCAAGAGGGCGCCACCGGCTGTATATTACGTAATAAGATTTAAATAATTTTGCCAGCTCGGAACAAAATTAAGTTATTAGCAACCATGCGATGGAATACTCAAAATATATCTGTGATATCTAAACTCTACTTTACTCTCAAATCTCAAAATTTAAGCAAATATCAGGAGTATCAGTGCAAATAATAAGAACATGTAGACATTAGACATTTATTAAAACACAGACATGAGATGTACCACAATAAAAAAACAAAATAGTTCCCCAATTGTTCCCCAAACTTAATCTACATGTGCAAAAGAAATGCAACATATGCAAGGACCCTTTCTCAAATTATTTCAGTGGTTTGTCTCTTTTTATAGAAATACAACTACGCTTACTATTAAAAATACTTCATATGTGACATAGTAGAAAGTAAACTAGTGTCGCTTGGTACCATGCTCTACTTACAAAAAAAGATCTTAAGATACTTCACATACTAGGTGTGTAGTTGCATAATCGTTGTGTAATTTACTTTAATATTTTGACAAAAAACCACTGAATAAAACTATAAAAGTTTCTCTAAAATTATGTACTAAAATGAAACAGTAAAACCTGGTTGGAGCCTTGGCGTTTTCTCTGACAACTGCAGCGTGATCTGTCACCACTTCTTAAGATGTTCTCGAGGTTGCTTACGACTACGACTCCGTGTCACTCCCAAAACTCTGCCAAAATCTCTTGGAGACTGCTGCGGACAACTCTCCAACCAAAACTTCTCTAAACGTTAGCAGAACCCACATAAAACCAAACATCTGAGTAATAGACTTCCTTCTATTACTCCTCTAAATGCTGGGCCCCCTTACATAACCAAAATGACAGCACCAAACACGTGCTTATGCCAAGTACAAGCCTCTCCAAAACATATACTTGTACCAAACATGGGCTTATACCAAACATATGCTTATACCAAACACTCTGTAATAATTACAATAAATAAGAACTAAATAAAACACCAAACTAAGTAAAATAAAAAGCCTACCTCTTATAGAGAGTATTGTATAACCTTCACGAAACACGTGGCGATCGGATTACGACAAGCAACAGAATTCCTTCCTGGAACTTACAAAATGCTTCTGGCAGGACGGTAAAGAAACACTGGGTACATCAAATCAAATCCCTTTTCAGTGTCAGCGATGTAAAACCCAAATTCTTCACTACAAAACCGGGACCGCCGCCATTTAGCTACCTCGTCGCTGTCGACTCGTCGCTGTCTCCTCGACCAATCCTCGACGGAAATCTCTTTCACAGTTCTCCGCGTTGCCAACTTGAACCTCTAGAGAACACTTTCTCTAGCCAATCAAAATGCGCCAACAAAGGGGCTTGTAATTTAAAGACTGTATTACCCCATTGTGTAATATCCCAACAACAGGAATACGTGAATAACACCTCCGACTCAAAAATAATACATAAAAGAAAACACGCTTTCTTTCGTCGTTGAGAATTTCAGATATGCAACCTGCTATGCCCTTTGAAGTACGAGTGGTTGCCTATCAAACAAATGAACTAATGGGTTAATTTACTGTATTCAAACTGAAATTATTAATGTAGATTTTTCAAATGCTACACCACCCCCTTCCAAAAATAAAAAGAAAAAATCTTAACCAAAAAAACTTAAAACTCAAAAAGAGATTCTTTTCTTTTTAACGTTACATCTGCCAGTGACCACAGGTGTTACAACAGAAAGCTCACATGACAAGAATTTCTTGGATATTTGGTAACTGCGTGTACCACACGTCCATAAGGAGTCAAAATCAGTGAAAGTCATAATCGGTAAGGTCATAATCGGGAAAGTCTTATCCAAGGGAAACTCAAAATCACGAGACTGGTCACACTATCGGAACTATAACAAACTGATCAGATGAACTCTACACAACAATACAAATCAAAATGATTTCATAATCAAAAGATCTATCTACAAAACACAAATTAAAACTCAAACTCCCAATTTGAAGCCTGATGTAAGCCATCTTAGCCCACCGAAATTTCAGAATTTGAACCAAAGTGAGCCTTTAGGTCCTTAACGTGCCATTCACCAGCGTCAGTTCCATCAACATTGGTGAGGGCATACACTACACGCGAAACTTTCTTACGTACCGTACACAGTACATACTTAGGAGCTAACTTCCTAGAAAACCCAATCGCCGCGTCCGAGAGAACTTTATTCTTGCGCCAAACAAGGTCGCCTTCCTTAAACGAAACGTCTCTCTTCCGGAGATTGTAAACTCTACTATTGCGCTGATACGCAACATGAAGTCTTTTACGAACTTCCTTAAAAACATCTGCAAGACACTTCAACTCTGAAGCATAGCCTTGCCTATCACCTGGCGATATCTCAACATCGTCAGTGGAGACTACTTCTCCATAATAATTTCCCGAAATAGGAACATGCCTACCAAAATTCAAAAAGGACGGGGTGAACCCGGTCACCTCATGCTTTGCAGTGTTAATAGCCTGCCTAATCTTATGAATTTCCTTGTCCCAATTCTTGTGCTCTTTTATGTAGCACCGAATGGCAGTACCAACTGTCTTGTTGTTGCGCTCAACAAAATTGCACTGTGGAGAATAACGTGCACTGAACCATATCTTTTGTACCTGATACTCTTTTGCCAGTTTCTTAAACTCAGAGCCTGCAAACTGTTTTCCATTATCACACAAAATGAACTGAGGTACACCAAAGACAAGAAAAACTTCATTCTCCATAAACTTAACCACGTTTTGCGCGGTAGCCTTACGCATAGGACAAACTAATGTGTACTTCGTGAACCAGTCACCTACCACAAGTAAATGAGTGTTTCCCTTCGAAGATCGTGGGAATGGGCCCATAATATCAACAGACACTATCTGCCAAGGATAACTTGCAGATTTTTCGCCACCCATAAGTCCCATCCTAGCCGTGTTTGCAATTTTCTGAGAAGCACAAACTTGACACTTTCGAACATACTTCATGACGTCCTGGCGCATTTTAGGCCAGTAATAATGTTCTTGCAGACGAGCCAATGTCTTGAAGAACCCAAAATGTGCACAAACTGCAGGATCATGGCATGAACTCATGATTTGCTGCCTTTGTCCCTTCGGAACAAGTAACTTCCACTCCGTAAGATTTGTCTGCACCGATACACGAGATGGAATGAGCTTATAGACTAAACCATTTACTACTTTCCATTGAGGATAACGTTTTGGAAAAGAAGAAATGTTCTCACGCATAGATAGATACCAATCATCCAAATTTTCCAAAAAAATTTCCAACAAAAGAACTTCCGGATCGGACGGAGGAATGCGAGACTGTGCATGAGGAACTACATCACAAGAATCTTTAAAGTCAATCTTAATTTGAAACTGTCTAGCAAAGTCGCAACCAAAAATAAAAGATTGAGGCAAAGAAGGCACTACCAAAGCTTTCACAACTTGACAGACATTTCCTATACATATGGGCAAATCAACCAAACCTGTTACTGTTTGCTGATTCCCATTCGCAACAAACACGCTTTGAGTATGAGACGGATTAATCTCTAAGTTCAATTGTCTCAATAACTCAAGGCCACTTGAACCAATAATAGAAGCATTTGCTCCCGAATCAAGCAGAGCCACTATGTCCCTACCATATAATTTTACTGAAACGTAAGGCCTGTTATCAGTACCTTTCTTAACAAACAATGGTGCAGCTTGCTCATGCAAGTCTGTCTTACCCGAAAACTTATAAAAATTCCTGACACGTGAGAGCCAAGACTGCCACTCTCTCTTACTAAAATACGAAAATTTTCGTTTGGCCAACCTACTGGGAACAGTGTGGCGGCCAGAACACACTTCCCTTACTGGTTTTTTGGAACACTTCCTGCAATCAGCTAACCTAACATTAGGCATACCACAACGAAAACAAAATATTTTCCTCTTAGCCTTGCAAGACGAAAAAGTGTGGTTCGACTTACCACAATTCCAACAAATTTTTCTACTCTGAGCCTGTGCTGAAGTATTGGGATTATTGACACTATTCCCCTTTCTTGAAGTACTTGCGACTACCTGATCTACCTTAGTACTTACCAGATCAACATTAGGAGTTGTACTCCCTACATGACCAAGGTGACTATTACTCTCTACATTTTCTTTACTATGACACGAACAGCAACATTGACTAGTTGAATGTGACTCTTCAACTGATACGTTAGAAACTTGCGGTACATAACTACGTCTAGATATTACGTAAGCAGCATCCTCTAATTTTTTACATAAACTAAACAATTTAGAAACCGTATCTGCCTCACATAAAGCTAATTGACCTAAATATTCCGGTAATAAATTATCCCGAATATGCTTAACTCTTGTGACTTCACTAGGAGCATGACTAAGTCGACTATACAAATTTTCCATTTGCGCAAAGAATATGGTTACCTTTTCATGCTTCTTTTGCTTACGACTTTTAATTTGTTCCCAAATTTCATCTTCCGCGTTGGGTGGTAAAAAGTCTTTCTTTATTAAAGAAACTAAAGAGGCCCAACTATCTACACTAGTCTTAATGCTGCGATACCAAACAAAAGCATCTCCCACAAAAAGTTCTACAGCGGCATTAAACAATTCTTGATCATCAACTTTACGCGCCTGCGCTAACTCATTAACACGCTCAATGAAAGAATAAACACTCTTCGGATCCCCATTAAATTTTACTCCCCACTGAGAAATTGGAATAGTTTTGCTCGCGCACGTCACTACAGGAGTGGGCACGTGAACAACCTGACTGTGCACAGTTTGATTCAAGTCATCATTCGGAACCATAGCTGTTACTCGTTCATGTAAATCGGCCTCTAATTCTATACACGTTGCATAGGATTCATTTCTAAAAGTATTTGCGGTTTCCGCGTCATCACCTTCTACAATAATGCGTTGAACACGACCGGTAACATGAGCAATACGAGACTTTATTCTCTTAAACAAAGAATCAGAGGAAGTGCCTTCGAAATCAGCAATTAAACTTTTGATTGAATCTAATGTAGCATTTACAGCTAGCTGCTCAGCATTAAAATCGAGTTTATAAGTATCTAAATTGATAAGACGACCCGGCCTATCACGTTCTTTTTCCAGCAATCTATTTAAAATTTTCCTCTTATCCTGTTGATTTCTGTTGGAATAAACATTTCTGATGTTCAATTCATATTCCAACTCCTCAAGCAATAAATGATTAGATTTAAAATTATCTTCCATGATCAAAAAAAATTTAAAAGTGCAAATTTCTAACTAAATTAAACGCTAATGTAAAGAGCAATAACAATCACAAATGCAGGTAGTAAACAAACACACAAGTCCGCTGCTTAAAATAGCAAAATGTTTCAAAAATTCTAAGTCCCAACACTTACTTACTTCACCCTGTATAGTAAAATATACAATTGCTATTAAATGCAGCAAACACCAAACTTAAAACTGCAGTGAGAATTATCATCAATAAATTCAATCACAAATTTTGGAAATATTCTTTTCCACCCTGTATATCGATTTAATAATTCCCCTCAAAATCTGAAATATTTTCTAACACTATGCAGTTTTAATTTTTCAACCAGTACTTCTCCGGAAAACGTAGTCTATTTTTTAAAAGTGGCAACGTCGCAAATCAATCGCCGGAGTCTAAAGAAATGCCAGTGTTTTATTGTACATCTCACAAAAACTTTATCAATAGGAACCGTATTCCTGCATGAAATAAAATAGAAATGTTAATGTCTACACACGTTCCTGATATTTGATTAAAATTAAATTAATTACTACTAAATTACTCAAACATAAACCAAAAATTTGTGTCCACACTCAGCTCTTATTAAAATATGAAACTTTATTACTCTAAGTGTACTTTTGGTGTAACAATCGCGCCTCCACGTTGTTGCGTCACTTTTGGTGTAACAATCGGGCCTCCACGTTGTAGCGCCACTTTTGGTGTAACATATTTTGATACCTAAATATTAAAACATGTTATTCCGGTGCGGACGGCAGCCGATTTTTGTTGGAGAGCATAGGCCGTGGGTTAGGATTGTGTGTGGACACTCAAGAGGGCGCCACCGGCTGTATATTACGTAATAAGATTTAAATAATTTTGCCAGCTCGGAACAAAATTAAGTTATTAGCAACCATGCGATGGAATACTCAAAATATATCTGTGATATCTAAACTCTACTTTACTCTCAAATCTCAAAATTTAAGCAAATATCAGGAGTATCAGTGCAAATAATAAGAACATGTAGACATTAGACATTTATTAAAACACAGACATGAGATGTACCACAATAAAAAAACAAAATAGTTCCCCAATTGTTCCCCAAACTTAATCTACATGTGCAAAAGAAATGCAACATATGCAAGGACCCTTTCTCAAATTATTTCAGTGGTTTGTCTCTTTTTATAGAAATACAACTACGCTTACTATTAAAAATACTTCATATGTGACATAGTAGAAAGTAAACTAGTGTCGCTTGGTACCATGCTCTACTTACAAAAAAAGATCTTAAGATACTTCACATACTAGGTGTGTAGTTGCATAATCGTTGTGTAATTTACTTTAATATTTTGACAAAAAACCACTGAATAAAACTATAAAAGTTTCTCTAAAATTATGTACTAAAATGAAACAGTAAAACCTGGTTGGAGCCTTGGCGTTTTCTCTGACAACTGCAGCGTGATCTGTCACCACTTCTTAAGATGTTCTCGAGGTTGCTTACGACTACGACTCCGTGTCACTCCCAAAACTCTGCCAAAATCTCTTGGAGACTGCTGCGGACAACTCTCCAACCAAAACTTCTCTAAACGTTAGCAGAACCCACATAAAACCAAACATCTGAGTAATAGACTTCCTTCTATTACTCCTCTAAATGCTGGGCCCCCTTACATAACCAAAATGACAGCACCAAACACGTGCTTATGCCAAGTACAAGCCTCTCCAAAACATATACTTGTACCAAACATGGGCTTATACCAAACATATGCTTATACCAAACACTCTGTAATAATTACAATAAATAAGAACTAAATAAAACACCAAACTAAGTAAAATAAAAAGCCTACCTCTTATAGAGAGTATTGTATAACCTTCACGAAACACGTGGCGATCGGATTACGACAAGCAACAGAATTCCTTCCTGGAACTTACAAAATGCTTCTGGCAGAACCAGTAAAACCTGGTTGGAGCCTTGGCGTTTTCTCTGACAACTGCAGCGTGATCTGTCACCACTTCTTAAGATGTTCTCGAGGTTGCTTACGACTACGACTCCGTGTCACTCCCAAAACTCTGCCAAAATCTCTTGGAGACTGCTGCGGACAACTCTCCAACCAAAACTTCTCTAAACGTTAGCAGAACCCACATAAAACCAAACATCTGAGTAATAGACTTCCTTCTATTACTCCTCTAAATGCTGGGCCCCCTTACATAACCAAAATGACAGCACCAAACACGTGCTTATGCCAAGTACAAGCCTCTCCAAAACATATACTTGTACCAAACATGGGCTTATACCAAACATATGCTTATACCAAACACTCTGTAATAATTACAATAAATAAGAACTAAATAAAACACCAAACTAAGTAAAATAAAAAGCCTACCTCTTATAGAGAGTATTGTATAACCTTCACGAAACACGTGGCGATCGGATTACGACAAGCAACAGAATTCCTTCCTGGAACTTACAAAATGCTTCTGGCAGGACGGTAAAGAAACACTGGGTACATCAAATCAAATCCCTTTTCAGTGTCAGCGATGTAAAACCCAAATTCTTCACTACAAAACCGGGACCGCCGCCATTTAGCTACCTCGTCGCTGTCGACTCGTCGCTGTCTCCTCGACCAATCCTCGACGGAAATCTCTTTCACAGTTCTCCGCGTTGCCAACTTGAACCTCTAGAGAACACTTTCTCTAGCCAATCAAAATGCGCCAACAAAGGGGCTTGTAATTTAAAGACTGTATTACCCCATTGTGTAATATCCCAACAACAGGAATACGTGAATAACACCTCCGACTCAAAAATAATACATAAAAGAAAACACGCTTTCTTTCGTCGTTGAGAATTTCAGATATGCAACCTGCTATGCCCTTTGAAGTACGAGTGGTTGCCTATCAAACAAATGAACTAATGGGTTAATTTACTGTATTCAAACTGAAATTATTAATGTAGATTTTTCAAATGCTACAAGACAGACAGACTGACGGAATTGAAAAACCTATATTTTCGGAATCTACGTGTTCTGAAACGTCGGTGTCAAGGAGTGTGTTGTCTCACTCGGCCCCTTAACTGGGTTTACCGTGGTGAGTTGACACACACCAGGGACGGTTGACGCGAATATAGTGCTTTGGCCCTAGCCTATCACCGTCCAAGACCGTCCGCCAGCTTCACCAATGCCCCTTCGGAGGTGCTGGTAAGCATGTGGTGAAGAACCACACCCTGCACGAGGTGACACTGCTTAAACAAAAGGCGGCGGATCTAGACCGGGAGGTCAATAAACATCCCCCAAGCCAAGGTGTAAGCCATCGTGCCGAGGGCTGAATGGTACCGGGGTGATGGTACCTCAAACGATGCCTATGGGAAACCGGGCGACCTCTCATAGTATTTAGCCTTGCCCCCGTAACAGGCTCTGCGGGGGTCGACCACATTTCCTGTTTACTCGTGGGTTCAAAAATGAATACAAAAAACAATAAAAACCTTTCCGAGGAGTGCTCTGATCACAGGGCCTCCTCTCCCACCCCTTCCGGGGAAGATTCCTTTGCAGGGATCTCCCCCCTCCTTAGAAAGGGTGGCTCCAGAAATGGGGCAACCCTATCCCGTGGCACCGGAGAAGGCTCCTCACGGGGGGCCTTCCCCAATCCCACACCCCCCACACAAGAGGGAATCTCCGTTTCGGGGGCTCCCTCTATTTCGGACGTCGCTGGAGGGCTCAACCCTACGGATGGGCAACCCAAGCGACGTAATCGCAGCGGCGCGGCTCGAAAGAGAGCCAGGAAATTGCGGGTGGAGAGGACTTCTGGGGAGGGTACACCTCGGGTAAACGTTCCCAAAAGGGGACGGCCCGAGGAAGAGACCCCCCCCAGCACCTCTAAACCTACAAAAAGAGCTAGGCCTGACCTTTCATACAGTCAGGTGGCTAGCAAAGGGGTCAAGGTGGCGGTGGCCGCAGCTGGTTTTCCAGAAGAGCGGCTAACGGCGGCCCTGACCGACAGTTTGCAAGAGGCCCTCGATACTCGGATGGATGGGCTCCCCGCAGGGGGGCCTCTCCCCGAGTTCGACGGCTTCAGGCTAACTGAGCAAGGAGTGGTACAGCTGTTCTGCGGGAACGAGATGTCGCTGTCATGGCTTAGATCGGCCATAGGCGGCATCTCTTCCGTTGACGGCGTGTCACTCCAGCTCCTGGAAGGGGACAAGCTCCCCAAATACAAGAAGATGGTGGCCACGGTCCCAGGTAAACCCATGGACCAGGCCACTATCTTCAGTAGGCTCACGCGGCATAACCCGGAGCTCCGGACAGAGCTGTGGAAGGTCCACGGCACTCAGGTTGTCGAGGCCAAGGGGCTTCGACTCATTCTGGGCGTCGATGAGGCCTCCGCAGCGAAGATTGCGAGCCTGGGTTACCGCGCTCAGGTGGGGGTGATTAAGGTGTCCTTTTGGGACCCAAAACATCCCCGGGGGGAAGTAGCAGAGGCCGGCCCAAGCGGCGGCAACAACGCGCCTCCAAGCACGACGGACACAGCGATGGAGGGGCTGTCGGGCTCGGAGGAAAAGTAAAGTAGTAGTTGCAGGAGTAGTTAAAAAAAAAAAAAAAGAAGAGAAAAAGAGAAAAAAAAAAAAATGGAAATACTCCAAATCAATCTGCAACACAGTGAGCCGTCCTCCGCATTAGTAGGACGACAGGCCGCTGCGGGACAGATACACATTGCCCTGATTCAGGAGCCTTGGGTTCGCCATGGCTCCATTCGAGGGTTAGACAGGCGGCACGGAGCCATTTTCTCCTCCGCACACAACATACCTAGAGCATGCATATATGTCTCGAAGGAGATAAAAGCAACAACAATTCCCGAACTTTGTTCCAGGGATGCAGTTGCTATTAAGGTGAGCCTTAGGGATGAAACCGACAGAGCAGAAATCGTGTTCGGCTCTGTCTACCTTCCCTACGACTCGCCAACACTGCCACCTTGAACCGAACTGGAGAAGATGGTTCAATTCTGTACTGATAGACGACTGCCTCTCATCATAGGATGCGACGCCAATGCTCACCACATCTGCTGGGGCAGCACAGGGGTCAATCCTAGAGGCAGTAGTCTATTACAGTACCTGTACACTACCGATTTAGAGATAATAAATCGGGGCAACACTCCAACCTTCGTTACCCAACGGAGGCAGGAGGTCATCGACGTCACACTGGGATCCAGACTAGCGGTCCCCCTGTTCAAAAATTGGTACGTATCAACGGAACCCTCATTGTCGGATCACCGACACATCAGGTTCAAACTGGACTGCGCTCCTTCCTCAGAGGAGAGCTGGTACAGGAACCCCAGAGACACCGACTGGGACGCCTATAGACGAGCCCTCTCGGACAAAATAAACAGGGTTATTATACCCAGAAACACAGAGGAGATAGAATCCTCCGCCAAACTTCTCAATGGAGCGATCACTGCCTCATACGAGAGCAGCTGTCCTCTAAAAAGAAGCAAGGGAAAGAATAAAGTTCCCTGGTGGAACAGGGAACTTTTGAACCTACGCAAGGAGACACGCAGGCTCCTTAACAGGGCTATGCGCACTCAACTCCCGGAGGACTGGGACGACTACAAACGATCCCAACGCCTCTACAAAAGCCACATTCGTAGCAATAAGAGGGCAGCCTGGAGGAAATTCTGCGAAAGCATTGAAGATCTTCCAGAAGCCGCTAGGCTCTGCAAAGCCCTCAAGAAAGATAGACCTTCACAGCTGGAGGACTTGAGGCTTCCTTCCGGTAGACTAACGTCTACCAATGAGGAGCGCCTCAAGCATCTACTAGCAACTCATTTCCCCGAATCCGTAGTGGAGACGGAGGAAGCACCACCCCCTCGGCCCCCCCGCGCTGCGGTCACGGCAGCGGATTGGAGGACAGCCTCGAGGGTGGTAACAGTGGAAAGGGTCAGGTGGGCTATTTCCACGTTTGAACCGTTCAAAAGCCCAGGACCGGATGGAGTGTTTCCGGCACTTCTGCAAGAGGGGACAGAGACACTCATCCGTCCGGTCTATCATTTGTTGAGAACCTGCCTGGCCACGGGGTATATTCCTATACCCTGGAGGGCCGTCAAAGTTGTTTTCATACCTAAAGCAGGACGTACGTCGTATGACACTGCCAACTCCTACAGAGCTATCAGCCTAACATCCTTCCTTCTCAAAACTTTAGAGAGGTTGGTTGAAAGGTACGTCAAAGACGGAGCACTGACCTCAGTACCTCTGCATCCGTCACAACATGCTTACCAGGCCGGTAAGTCAGTGGAAACGGCCCTTCATCCGATCGTTTTGAGGATCGAGAAGGCGCTGCACCACAAAGAACTTGCGGCCGGAGCCTTCTTAGATATCGAAGGAGCCTTTGACCATACCTCCTTCGATTCAATCTGCGCCGCCGCTGCCTATCATGGCATCGAAGACACCATCATTAGATGGTTGAGGGCCATGTTGGCGGGAAGGCAAATAACAGCTGCCAATGAGGAAACGGCAGTTAAAGTTTCAGTAAGGAGAGGCTGCCCACAAGGGGGTGTCCTATCTCCTCTGCTATGGAACCTCGTTCTCGATGGCCTATTACAGGAACTCGAGAACGAGGATCTTTTTTCGCAAGGTTACGCAGATGACCTTGCAATCATCATCTCGGGAAAATTCCCAAATACGGTCAGCGGACTCTTACAAAGGGCCTTGCAGATCGTACAAAGATGGTGCAATGACCAGGGCCTTAGAGTCAATCCCTGAAAGGCGCAAATGGTCATCTTTACTAGGAGACGCAGGCTAGACGGTTTCGTCGAACCCGTACTCTACAACACTACTCTAACGATCTCAAGGACAGTGAAGTATCTAGGGGTCATCCTGGACTCTAAGCTGACCTGGAGAGATCATATAGAGAGACAAGTACAAAGGGCCACTACAACCCTATGGGTATGTAGAAGAACCTTTGGCAAAACATGGGGGCTAAACCCCAGGGTGGCTATGTGGTACTATACTGTCATAGTTAGACCAATGATTACGTATGCCTCTGTTGTCTGGTGGCCTGCCACAACCAGGTCAACCATACGACAGAAGCTAACACAACTCCAAAGACTTGCCTGCTTAGGAGTCACAGGAGCAATACGCACAACCCCCACAGCAGCTCTGGAGGTCCTTCTGGACCTTGCGCCCCTTCACCTAGTGATTGTGGCCGAGGCTCGGAAAGCGGCTTACAGACTGGAATGCGGAGGTCAGTGGAAGAAAGGAGGAGAACAATCAGGTCACACAAGGGCTCTAGCTGATGCGATAGGAGCCCACTCACTTCTGGAGGCCAGGAGTGACGACGTGATGCCTTCCTTCTCCTTCGCACAACCCTTCGAGGTAGTCTTCCCGAAAAGGGAAGACTGGAGACAACTTGAGGAAATACTAAGGCCTGCAGATATTGTCTGGTTCACAGACGGATCGAGGCTAGAGGAAAGTACCGGAGCTGGTATATTTGGGGAAAGGCCCAGGGCTGAGCTTTCCTATGCCCTGGGCAAATTCGCCACGGTATTCCAGACCGAGATCTTCGCCATTTTGGTCTGCGCACAGGAGAACATCCGAAGGGAATACTCCTAGCGATAGCCAAGCGGCCCTCAAGGCCCTTGCATCGAATCGGACCAAGTCAAAACTGGTCCAAAACTGTAAACAGGCCCTCTGCGAACTTGGCTCATCAAACTGGGTCAGGCTTCTCTGGGTGCCTGGACACAGCAACATAGAGGGTAATGAGCGGGCCGATGCTCTGGCCAGAAGGGGCTCTCGTGAACCTCTGCTCGGTCCGGAGCCGGCTCTCGGCTACCCTAGATCCCAAGCCAAGAGGTTGATAGATAACTGGACTCGCTCCCAGTTCATTGACCTCTGGGATTCCTATCCAGGACTCCGGCAAGCGAAGCTCCTAATCTCAGGACCCTTGCCGGAGAGAACAAAGCAATTTCTGCGTCTAAGCAGAAAGCAAATTAGAGCCGTAACAGGCCTCCTGACCGGACACGGCTCTTTTAGGAAACACCTACACACAATGGGGGTGGTTGACCACCCCGATTGCAGGTTCTGTGAGGACGAGGAGGAGACTTCCATCCACGTTCTCACTTCTTGCCCAGGACTGATGAACCTGAGGTACAAGCACTTCGGCACTGGCTTTCCAGTGCTGGAGGAAATAAGGAGTTCTCCCGTGGGAAGGATTTCAGCCTTTGGGCTGGAATCCGGTCTGTACGGGGGAGCTCCTTAATTTGTTAGCGGTAGCACAATGGGCCACAAGGCCTGAGTGCGGCGACCTCCAGGCGCCCCGCTAAAAGAAGAAGAAGAAGAAGAAGTTCTGAAACGTCAGAATCCGAAAAAATCTCGGAGGGTGATTTTTTCTCGAATACAATACTTCCCTTCGGTATACGAGGGAAGTAAAAACATTCATAAAAATCAAGATATCACAGATATTGTTTTTTAAACTGAATGTTTTTTGTCAACACGAGTAGCTGTATTTACAAACTTATGGAGACTTCAGGTTTATTTCAATTTTTTGCGATTGCAGCGACACCTTGCAAGAATCGAAAAAAATGTCCGATATAAAATTCACGTATTTTTGGCTGTAGAATCCGAATCCGCTATAAAAAATAGGGATTTTCATTACAAATTTCAAAGTTGTCCCCCGCTCCACCCACTGGGTTGGGGGTGGGAGAGTCGAATCCAATGTCATTGGACAGATTTCGTAAAAATAACAAATACGCGTTTTTCAGTTTTTGAATTGGACTTTTTTTATGGGCACAAGACGCTACTCTTGAAACAGTCATGCATTCTTTACATTTTTTGCGATTACAGCGACATCGTGCAAGAATCGAAAAAAATGTCCTGAATAAAACTTACGTATTTTTTGCCGTAGAATCCGATTCCGCAATAAAAAATAGGGGTTTCCATTTGAAATTTTAAAGTTGCCCCTCGCCCCACCCCCTGGTTGGTGGGTGGGGAGGTCATTTTTGGTATGAGTAGATAGTTTTTTGAAAACTTTTTGACACGTATTTTTTTATTTTTCGATTTGATGCAAACTGTTTGAGATTTTTCACCGTTCCCATACTTTTCTAACACCCGGTATAAACAGTACAGTAAACCGGCGAAGAGTATAACGGTTAGCTTGTTTTCTGTTTAATTTCACATATAAAAATTTTCTTATTCGTATTACAATTTGAAACAAGCGGCCTTCTAAATTCTCCGAAATGAAGATTTTAGTATCTACTTAAACGAGTGATATATTCCGTCATTCATTCACTGGATGTAAAAACATTAAATTTTAAGTTTCACATGTTCGTTAAAATCTTAATCCGCCGTTCTCAGTACATCTTGAGATGTCAGCTATGCTTTTAATTTACAAAACAATTAAAATTATTTTCCTCACAACGCTCGTTACTTCTCATGTCCAGCTTTCTGAAAAAAATTTATAGTCGCATCTGAATATCTGTTGGCTGTTGGCTGTTTCTTTAATTAATTTAAATATATGGAAACCTTTGCCCTCCGCGGTTTCTAAATTATTTTTAATTCTCTTATTTTTATGTCTGTGAAACGGACACCGTGATGCTGGACGATAATTAATAGAGAGAAGTGCCTATTTTTATAATTACTGTGGGAACCGGTCTTTTAAAATTTTTAACACCGATAAATTTTGCTTCTCAGTGTCCTGCCATGTAGTGACAGATTTATTATTAGGCTATCACATATTCTAGGTACATGCATCCATCCTCCGGTAGTTAGTTCTGTTATGAAGCAATTAAAGCAATGTTCACTTGTACTACCTCTGGGTATAATTGCTGGTCAGAATATTAAAACTGATGAATTTAATTAATTAAGCTGGTTGAAGATCTTATACGGAGATTGTTAACCATAGTTTTTGTTGCTATAATTTTAAAGTTTCATTATTTATTATCTGTGCAAGTGGTTAATGGTATGCAGCATCAGACTTTCCTAATCACAATTTCTATTTTTTTTTGACAATTTTTTCTAATTTTAACGTTTTAGCACTTATTATTCCTTTCTCTGGACATGATTGTAAAGTTTTTCTTAGAATGTTTTTCGCGTCCCAGGCTGTTGAGTAGTCTTAATTGAATTATAATTTCATCACATTCTTTAAAGTTCTTGCAGTATTTTTGCTGTACAGTTCCAGATCGTCCTGGTGCTTAGTCGAGTCAGTGAAGTCGAAAAATAGTCAAAACTTCAAAACTCTCAAGTACAGAACCAGTTTCAATGAAGGTCGATTGAAAATATTTGATATGGGTACTACATTATTTCAAATCCGAAACATTCTGGTGGTGGTTACTTCCACATCCACGTGGTGGAGTGGAAGCATAGTAATCGCAAAAAAATTTTTTTTTTTTTGAAATATTGTTTATTCAGTGTTACTATACATACAGTATTTACACGGGTCACAAAAATATAATACACGAGCAAATTACAACATATACATGTAAGGAACATTACAGTTAGTCAAACAAACTTTTTAGAAAAACAAGAAAAATTAAATAAACCAAATTACATATCAGAAAAATTATTTTCTAAATACTCTTCAAAAGTATAAAAATATTTACATATTAAGTATTGCTTTAACTTAGATTTAAGCAATTTTAAGTCAAGGCATCTTATAGATTCTGGCAGCACGTTAAAAAAATTTATTCCCATAAAATTTGGACTATTTTGGCATTTTTTCAATCGTACAAACTCTGGGCAAAGTTTGGAATTATTCCTAGTCTGATAATTATGAATGTCTTGATGAGACTTAAAACTAGCCTGGTGCGTTTTCACAAAAATAACACAGTTAAATATATATATACATGGAAATGGCATGATTCTATGAAGCACAAAAGCACTCTTACAGTCATCTCGGAAACCTAATCGGGAAATAATTCTAATTGATCTACGCTGAAGACCAAAAACACGATCACTCGATGCTGCATGGCCCCATGCCACTAGTGCACAAGATATAAGCGAGTGAATCAATGCAAAATATGCGGATTTTAGCACATTTGTGGACACTACATTAGATACCGCATTTAGTAGATAAATATTACTACATAGATTTCAGGCCAAATTGGTTGTATGTACCTCCCATCTTAGAGTGGAGTCTAAGTGTACCCCTAGAAATTTCGCAGACTTGGTAGAGGACGAGTCTTCCAAGTGCTTTAAAGAGAAAAGTATGTGTTCTGTTTTTGCAGAATTTAAGCACAATTTATTTGCATCAAACCAATCTTTGGATATCCTCTGTAATTCATGGCATCTTGCCAGTACTTCAGTTAAGTTTTCGCCAGAATTAGTAAAGGTGGTGTCATCAGCGAATAGAACAAATCCTGTGTTGCCAGTGCATAAAGGCAAGTCATTAATAAAGATTAAGAACAATACTGGCCCCAAGATAGAACCTTGGGGTACGCCCACAGTCATTGCTAATTCTTCTGAGACACCATCACTACCACTAACGACTTGTGTCCTGTCAGATAAATATGACTTAATTAGCTAAACATTTGTGCCATCAAAACAGTAATATTCAAGTTTTCTAACAAGATGTCATAGAATGTAATAAAACGTCGAGATTTTAAATTTGAGCGAAAAAAATTTTTTGTCTGTCGATCTGTAACTTTTTATGTGCGCACATTTTCTCAGCAGACGTTTCTGTTGAAAGGTTGGCGGTTAAATAAGGGAAAATAGGGGAAAATAAGTAAAGCAAGCTGGTAAGAGCACAGGAACTTGGGATTTGGTGTATATGCTAGAAGTCAAGACCTCAGATTCTTTTATATTATTTTTCAACCCCCTACCACCCCTAGTCAATTATTAAAGGGGTTGATAAAGTAAAATTGAGATATTCACTTGAAATTTGGTACACGTATGTATTATAACGATATTTGGAACTGGATTATATTGTGAGATGATTCCGTTGATGGGTTGGGGATTAAATAGGGGTAAATAGGGGAAATAAGTAAAGCAAGCTGGTAAGAGTACAGAAATTTGGGATTCGGTGCATATAGTAGAAACGAAGGCCTCACATTTTTTATAATATTTTCCATCCCATCACCACCCACACTCTCTTATTAAGGATTTATATGTGTTAAAAGCTAAACATCGCCAGGGTGTTGAAATAAATAAGGCAATAAAAAAAAGGGTTGATAAAATAAAATGGAGATTTTCACTTGAAAGGTACACCTATGTATTATAACGACATCTGAAACTAAATTATATTTTGAGATGATTCCGATGAAGGAGTGGGGGTAAGTAGAGATAAATAAGGAAAAATAAGTAAAGCAAGCTGGTAAGAGTACAGAAACTTGGGATTTGGTGTATATACTAGAAACCAAGGCCTCAGATTTCTTTCTAATATTTTTCAACCCCCCACCACCACCATCTTCACTCCATTATTAAAAGCGTTGATAACATAAAATTGAGATATTCACTTGATAGTTAGTACACGTAGGTATTGTAATGATATCTGATTGAGATGAATCCGTTAAAGGCGTGGGAGGTGGGAGATTTGTGAATAGGGGAAAAGAACCAAGCTAATAAGGGTGTAGAAACTTCACTATTAACGTATACGGTAGAAACCAACATCTCGAATTTTTCTGTGAAATCTGCCCCAAATATTATTAAAATTCTATGATCAATAATTTCCACATACTAGAATGTCAACATGTTTCCTTTACAATGACTTGGATGAATAATCTGGATGTGGAAGTAGTGATTCCTTAGGCAGCGTTTTTTTTTTATGTTGATCAAGGAATGGATAAAATCTTAGATTGTTTTACATCAGTGGGCAAAATATTATAAAGGCGAGGCGAAAGAAAGAAATAACTTTTTTGACCTATAGTTTTAGCAGAAGGAGGAATTTCAGAAAATTAAATTTGCCTCTTGTTGTATATGTGTGGCTGAGTAACTCCAAATTATTTTTGTTTTTATATTGGTTAACGATATTTTGAAAAAGATATATTTGCCTAACATCATAGAGTCTGGATCCTGTAAAATGTTAATCAGTCGGATGCGTTGGTATTTGATTTAGAAACATTTAAAAAAAATCTTTTTTATTATTTCTAGCACTTTCAAATAATTATTCAAAGCACCACCACGGCCCAAGATTCCATGCGATATTCTCGACTCTACTAGTGCATAGTATATGATTTTCATTTGTTTAATGTCAAGTATTTTAAGAATTTAATTTATGTATTATACTTCTAAGTGTATTTGGTGACAGAATTTATATGTATATCTCATTTTAGATGTTTATTTTATTTTATTTATTTAATCGTCTTATTTATATTAACGTCCTGGCGGAGTTTAGCTAATGCTATTCCACCACTCAACCAGGACACGTACACATAGACATCAACACAACGACCATTCCCTGCGATATTGCCATCTACCGCAGCTGAGACTCGAACTCAGGATAGACATCAGCGACTAGACATGTTGTGCCACCCAACAGCGGTCTAGTACACTGCTACCATCTCGGTAACACATGATAAACGCCACTAAACATCCATACCCTGGCCAGGATTCGAACCCGGGACCCCGTGGTCGCAAGCCAAACGCCTTAGCATTGCGCCACCGAGCCGGTTATCTATGTAGACCCCTAAATATTGAGTAAAACTGTAACCACCTGTATCAGTTAAGTTAGCATTGGAATATCATAGCCAGGTAAATTACTTTTGTTACAGCTGAAACGAACGTAACTAGTTTTTTATAGTCAATCAGTTTATGGTCAATCAATTTATTAAATTTTTTAAATCCTTTTCTACTTTTACTTTTAGATCGGTCCAAGATGATGATTCTAAAAACTAATTATATACCTAATTACATATATACCAGTGCTGCGAATAGTTAATGAAATATTTACGTAAATAATAAAGAGAACTGGGCCCAACACGGTTCTTTCATTTTGTATTTTGATATCTTATTAAATTGATAGAAATATGTGTTCGAGGTGTTTCTTGGGTTATATTATCAAAAGTAAAGTTGTGTTGTATAAACATTTGCCGGAAATTTTCTAAATTTTTATCTGAAATTTACAATGAAACATAATCTTTATAGGATTTGGTAAACTATAAAGAATATGTTTCATTGCAATTATAAGCTAATTCTAGAATTGAAAATATTGAACATAGAGGGCTAAAACGTTGATTCAAATGAATTCATTTGAATCAACGTTTGAAAATGGTACGTTAAAGTACCGAAACTGCAGTAACGTGTATGTTACAATAAATTTTAGTGGTAGAAAACAAAGTAGTTTTCCTTCTCATATCGTCATGATTAACTATCACAAAGTAACGGCTTCCACAATCGATTTTTTAAATAATTTTTTATTATTAATTAATTATTTAAGTAGATTTAATTAGTTTACATAATGAACTAACTTTTGGATGTTTTGTCCAAACTTATTAAAAAAATATATATGTAAATATCAGTGTATTTTACAAATTTGTTTCAGTAAATAATTAAAAAAAATTAAAAGCAGTAAAAATTAAAATTAAATCATTAAATAATTGAAAAATCACTTAAAAATCATTAACGAAAGAGAAATTTGACAGGGGGCTTTTTCGGCATTCTCTTTAATTTCGTAAATCGAAAGTGTAAGTACAAAATAATGGATTTGCAAAAAATCGGAATCTTATTCGCACGTTTAGTATCCTAAAAACTATTACAAATCTCCATCTCGCGAGAATGGGGCGTGGCCAAGCGCTACGTCACTATACGCATAGAATCGGCGATCTCAATAGACTTGATGCTCCTTAGTTGTTATAATTAGTGTTTTCGAAGTATTGTTGGTTTTGCTTTTTCTTGACAGTAGGAGAGTACAATTTGGTGAAATGTCAAAAAATTACAATTTTCTCTCGCTCCTGTCGGGACGAATTTCGATTTTGACCCTGCAATTTACGATTAGGATTCATCGCCGACCTTCTCCTTTCCGTAGAGACACAGAACTTCCACTCGACGTATTACGTCAACAGCGTTTGAAAATTCCATGTTTTTCGACTTTTCAGGTTGAATTTGAAAGGTCCCAGGTCCCAGAAAGCCACTTATCTTACATTACTTGCGTATAGTGACGTCACAAATGAGCGCTCGGTTTTTCCAACTATTAGTAATTTCAACTCCTTATATCTCGAGAAGGGAAAAAGTTAATAATACGAAATTTTAAGTGCATAATGAGAATATCGAGTACTATATGAAAAAGTATAAAAACCTAATAAAAAGAAAATCATGGAACAAGCCCGTTTACAAATGTTTAATAATTTTTTTTATTTATTAAAAGTCTCCCAATTAAATTGGAAACAATATTAAAACATGCGTAAGACATCAATGCTTTACATAGTTAGTTTTCGGAACTTATTTGGTTATTTGCTATAGGAGTCGTTACTCTGTGGTAATTAATCATTTTGCACAAATAACTAAATAAGATATACTACTACGATTTCTACCACTATGTGGTAGAAAACATAGTAGTGTGTTCTATTTAGTTATTTGTGTTATAAAAATCTATTTAAAAAACTTTATTCAAGATTTTTTTCATTATTTTCGTCTAACGCCTCAACCTCCTAATAAGGAAAACACTTTATATAAAATATTTATAATCTGTAACAGATATCGATTACCAGACGAATGTTAATCGATATCTGTTGCAGATTATAAATAATTAATATAAAGTGTGTCCTTATTTAAGAACGATTCTGATTTTAGCCCTCAACTTCAATATTTTCAATCCTAAAGCAGTTTTTTCCTCGGATTTTCCGCGCATTAACATCGTTGAAAAGATCGTTTGCTGTATTAAAAATACTTGAATATTGAGGAAACTTTGTACAGTTATTTTAAATTTATTTGCCATGAGTATTACGGGACACGCACGCACAAGAAAATTGGTTTACTTCTGGAACTTCATTCTGCAACCCCTATGTATTTCGACGCGCTGAACACGATTGTGGTATCCGTTTAGCTCCATTACCTACCAATTTTTTGCAAATCGAGGAAATAACCTAAAAAATTCAGATCTTTTAGATCATCATTTACTAAAAATTGATGGGTTATGGAGCTAAACGGACACCGGTTTCCATTGGGTAATCCCAATGGAGTCCAAGAAACAGGTCACTTTTTTTAGTGTGCCTGTGCAAAAAAAGTGGTCTGTTTTTGGGACTTCGTTGTGTAATCCCTAAGTATTTCTTTCATGGTCTGAACTCGAATCCGATGGCCGTTTAATTCCATCTCCCATCAATTTTTAGTGAATCGCTAAAATAACCTAAAAAATTCATTTTTACTTCCCTCGCATACCGAAGGGAAGTATTGTATTCGAGAAAAAATCACCGTGCGAGATTTCTTCTGATTTTCACGTTTCAGATCACGTAGATTACGAAAATATAGGTTTTTCAATTCCGTCAGTCTGTCTGTCTGTCTCTTGGTGCATTAACTAAATAACTACTTGACGGAAAACAGTCAAATTTGGTAGGTAGCTAACGCTACTGTCTGCGAAGAAATGGTGAAACTTTCACTAGAAAATATACAAGCTGGACCATCTAAAGGGAGCAAATAATGAAAAAAAATGTTTTGCTCAAATTTAAAATTTCCACGTTTCATGACATTCTAAACATATTTCATAAATAAACAATTTCAAAAGAAAAAGTTTTTTGAAAATTATTTTACAACTAGGTAAGTACTACCTATATCTAGAATAGACGGTGGAATTTTTTTTTTTCAAATTTAAAATTTCCACGTTTCATGAATAAATCTATTTCATAAAAAAATGTTTTCAAAAAGAACAATTTGGAAATTTTGCCAAAGACAGATTTAAAAAAAAATTTTTTTACCATATTGCTCAAACTTAAAATTTCCACGTTTCATGACATTCTAAACATATTTCATAAATAAACAATTTCAAAAGAAAAAGTTTTTTAAAAATTATTTTACAACCAAGTACTAACTATACCTAGAATAGACGGTGGAAAAAACTTTCTTTTGTTCAAATTTAAAATTTCCACGTTTCATGACATTCTAAATCTATTTCATAAAAAAAAATTTCAAAACAAAATTTGAAAATTTTGTCAAAATTTTTTTAAAAATTCTTTTGCTACTAGAGAACATATGAATTTTTTTTGCTCAAACTTAAAATTTCCACGTTTCATGGCATTCTAAATCTATTTTATAAAAAAAATTTAAAAAAAAAAAAAAACTGGAAATTTTGTCAAAGAAAAATGTTTAAAATATTTTTTTGCTACTATAGAATATATGATGGAAAAAAAATTTGCTCAAACTTAAAATTTCCACGTTTCATGACATTCTAAACATATTTCAGAAATAAATAATTTCAAAAGAAAAAAATTTTTTTAAATTATTTTACAACTACTAAGTATACCTAGAATAGACGGTGGAAATTTTTTGTTTGCTCAATTTTAAGATTTCCAAGTTTCATGACATTCTAAACCTATTTAAGAAAAAAATGCTTTTGAAAATTTTTAAAATTTCTTACAAAATGTTTGACCACTACCACCCGGTATAAATAAAGAGGGAAGTTCTGTGTAAATACCTTTACCGATTTTTTTATTACTGTTGACGGAATTAGGAAATAATTTTTCATTAAAATCTAAAGAAATTCTTCATACATTTTATGTTTAATTTTTAAACATTCGTTTTATTATAAGTATTAATTTATCGTGCATGTACTGAAGTTTTCGATCAGTAAACTGTCAAAAAATCAAATAATTCTCGATTTCTACCAAGGCCACGTAAACAATATTTAACGCGTTATTGAGTCAAGTTTAATTTATAGCTTTCATAACTTAAAAAAACTAGTAATAGTTTATTGAAATTATAGTGTCAGTATATCTTGAATACATAAAATAAAATAGAATAAATTTTAATTACATACTGCCGGCTGAAGCTTTCATATTAACATTATAAGTTAAAGTATGTAAATATGAAGTTATGCTTTTATAATATGTAATTAAGTTTAGCAGCTATATAATTATAAACATTGATGTTCTATAAAGTACTAAAGTAAACTTTGGATTATGGTTCAATAATCTCAAGATTAACACTGCCATTTACACGAACTGTAATTTATATTTTTATCGACTTCAAAAAGGAGATTCTCAGTATGTTTGTCTATATGTGTGTTTGCCGCGAAGTAGTCTAATTCACAAGTTCAAAAACGTGTTAATTCTTGGAAATTCTCTAAAAATATGAGCTATAGCTCATTGGATTCGGAATGACGTCTAGAAAAATGAATTAAAATGTTTTATTAGCACACACAAAATTAAAAAAAAAAAAGAATGTTTTAAATATAAAACTAGTCAATTTGTTTATAAACAAATTATAAACAATTGGCGTAAAAATGTTTTTTTAACGTTAATGAATGCCTTTCTTCAATGTAAAGATAGAAATATGATAACGAATTTGAAAAAAAAAAAATTACAACTTTACTTTGGTTTTTAATTTTCTGTTTACTTTAAAAAATTGTAATAACAAAATAAACAATTTTTAAAAACTTTTATAATGTGATCTTGTTAAGTAGGTATATCTATAAGAAGGGCTCCAAGAAGGGAAAATTTTATAGGCCAATTATTTAAAAAAAAATTTGTGTCCAATGATAGCGGACATCCCATAAAATTTCGTTAGTTAACAATGGCCTCACTTGTTGAAAAATAAACTTTAACATTTGTTTCCAACGTGACCTTATTTTTTGAAGTGTTACGAATACACCATAATTTTTTCAAATTTTTTAATTGATATTTAATAGTATAAAAAAATGATTTTATGTGATGTACTCTCTTTTGAGGCGGCGCTCGCATCCTGCAGCGGTCGCGCGGAACCCTATTTTCAGCGTGAAATTAAAATGATAAATAATGGAGATAGAATTCCGGGAGTTGGGACTTTTTTATTGGAAATTTCCTCCTCTTTAAAAACCCTTTTTCCGATTTCCGTTATCGCTTATAGTTTTTGAGTTATAAACGAAAAACTAAATGCCATTTTTTTTCCATCTTAATTTGTTTATAACTTTTGCAATTTTTTATGTGCTAATAAAACATTTTAACGCCTTTTTCTAGACGTTATTCCGAATCCAATGAGCTATCGCTCATATTTTTAGTAGCTGTGTCAAGAATTAACACCTTTTTGAACTTGTGAATTAGACTAAAGTGGAAGTACAGTAATTGTAAGAAACATTTCTTTGTTGAAATAGGTTTAGAGTATGTCACGAAACGTCGAGATTTTAAATTTGAACAAAAAAAAAATTATTTCTCTAGGTGGGTCTGTACGCACGATTACTCCAGAACGGTATGAGATATTGACTTTTTTGTGCACGTATGTATTATAAGGGGCCGTCCATAAAATACGCCACTCAGAATTTCATCATTTTGGATCCCTCCCTCCCCCTTCGTCATGCCAAGTCACACTTTCAGCGATCCCCCTAATAAATATTACCTCACAAAAGCTAGCTTCTCCCCTATAAACAATTTCTTGTGATTAAAAATAGCATACAGATCTACAGAGTCAGCGATCACGATGAACACTGTTTTCGACGCCATATTAAACATAAGCAAATGTTTGTTAAAATATATTATATTAAGTTATCCCTATTGTGACTACGTAAGTAAATAAATAAGTGTATACAACCTGAAACATTAATTTTTGACTATCTATATCTTTATTTACAGGCTTTTAAGTACTTCAGAAAGACTTTCTATCGTAATGAAAAATTTTTAAAAACTGCCAAGTGAAAAAAAAAAATTAAAATAAAATTGATGAACTGCGAACGTCACATTTCCTTGGACTCCCCCGCCTACCCTTTGTCATATCTCGTCACGTTAAGCAATATCTTTCCCTCCCTCTTATTTGCGAACGTATTTTTTGAACGGCCCCTAATGAGATCTGGAACAAGATCATATTTTGAACTTATTTTGTTGCAGGGTTAATAGGTAAATAGGGTTAATAGTGGAAAATAAGTAAAGCAGGCTAGTTCGGGTCCAGTTTGGGATTTGGTGCATATACTAGAAGCCAAAAGACCTCAAATTTTTTTATGACATCCGCCACCATGAGCAATGTTGCCACAAGGTCAAAAACGAAATTACTGGCGAAACATGATTGCATTCCTGGCATTTCCTGGCAAAATTTCGCAATATTGTATTCCCAGGGCCCTCGAGAGAAAATCGGGGTCCGGGGGTAAGAGCATATGCACTCACGTACTCTCAACTTTTCGATATAATTCTGGAGAGCGGGAGGGTGAAATTCCCCACAATACAATATTTATCTCAATGGTTGCATGGATGGTTGCAATTTCGAAGAAGAGCGGGGGAGGTAATTCCTAGCGATACAATTTTTTACCTCGGGTGGAGAAAAGGGACGATTACTTGTTGCAAGCTTACAATACAATTTTGTTATGTTAATTAAAACAAAACAAAAAAAAAATGGAGGTTTGTTCCAAACCAACATCCCCAACAAGTTATTCCTGGCATTGGGTCATTCCTGGCAAGGTTACTGGCAGGCCTCTTCATTCTTGGCAAATGCCAGTAATTACTGGCAAAATGGCAACACAGACCATGAGTCACTAGTATCTCCTCAAACATTTTAAATTTAACAAAATATCTCAAATAACATTTGTAGGAGACATATTTTAAAATAACTTTTAAACTTACAGAATGTTCCACATACTGGCGGTAAGCTAATGCTTAGATTTCTTTAATGGAACACTCAACATTTTTTTATATACTTATATAATTTGACTCTTAATTCTTTATCCAAGAATATGTCAATTTTGTGCTTACACTGCGACGTTATCATGTTATACCACTTTTTCCGATAAAAAGGCATTTGCAGAGGTCAAGAGTAAAAATCTGCAGAAAGCCTATTTTTATTTTAACTGTCGTATCACTTTCAGCGTTAGTGAATGTCATGTACTAATTTCCAGACCACTCAACGTCGAACGTACTTCTACAGGCCACAGAGTGTTCTCCACGATGATTCAAGCTTTTACATATTTATACTGTCATAACTTAAGTTTTTCAAATGGAACTCCCTACATGTTTTTTACTTAAAATGATGGAGCAATTAGCTATGCGCTGATATAGTATTCCTATTGTCAATTTAAAAATTCAGTCTAAAGCGTTGCTACCAGGATAAATAATTACAAATCCTGATGTTATAGAATAACAGTCGAGACTGTGCTTGAATATTGCAAACGATATCCGTATACGGATATAGTTAACCAGATATGTTATGCGCTTGCCTTAAACGACAGTAGTCGATTGTTTACCTGGCTTACCATTACGAATTCCTTATAAACTCTTGGTTCATTCTTAATATTGCCGGTAGCATAGCCGTAGGTTAAATGATATTTATTTACTTTTACTTTTATTGAATCATTTATGGAGTTCTTCATGCACATTATTTATTATAAATAAATAAATAATTTACATCATGGAGAAGTGAGTTAAGTGTCGCCGTGAATAGACGTGTTTTTAAGATGCTCTTTTAAAAGCGGTAAAAAGGCGGTAAGACCCCGTTAAACTCGATAAAATTTCAGCCATCGGTGGATTAAGAAATTCTGCGTGAAATGAAGCACCTCAATAGAAAAACAAAGATCATATGGAATTAACAATTGCAGGGTTTTCTAATAATATTAAATCAAATAAAGCAAACAAGCTCAAGTGAAGTGCAGTGTCCCTACGTGCACCCTAGACGACTCAACAAGATACTTTTTAAGTGGTTCATGGGCAATAAATAATAGCATAGTCAGTGTCAAAATGAGGTACATATGTTTACAAAGCAATATAGCTGTGTTGTGTCCTAAAGCAATTGTACACAGTGGAAAGTTTTTAAATGGACAAAATCAACTCAACCCATGAGAGAAAAGAAAAGGAAATAAAACAAAACAGCAATCGCAAGATGCTGCAGAAAGACAGATAAGCTATAAATTTATTTATTTTATTTTATCTGATATAATTGATATTCTTTTATTCTATTTTTCTATCTGATCTTTACCTTCTTAATTTTTATCAGCTCGATTTATTGATTCAAAACATAATATTTTATTATTCATTTGGAAGGCGGAAATTAAAACCAATTGTCTCAAAGAAGCGACATTTGTGAGGGTGAGTAAACTATCCCTTCGGATCTCTTTTTCCCCGGCAACTCCATTGTAAATGGATATTTACCCGTGGAACGGTTAATAAATAAAACAAAAAAAATAAAGCTGCCAGATTCAGGAACAGAAAACTTAGAAGAAGAAAAATAAGGAGCTGACGATAGATGAAAACTTAAAAGAAGCATGGAAACTGAAAAGAAGCATCTCGCAAACACCTGCACACTCCAACCGATGATGACAGATGGAAACTTAATAGAAGCTTGGAACCTTAAAAGAAGCATCTCACAAACACCTACGCTTCCCATCCCATATTCCCACCCCATGCGTCATGCGGCTCTCGCTGCTGACAACAAGCATGTCCAATGTCCAACCCGGCGTATGCAGCCGGTCCGGCGGTATATAAAACATCCGAGATTTGGTTCCAGCACGCGGTTTGGCCGTCCGTTGAGCGTGTTCGACGGACGACCAAGCTGCGTGTTGGAACGAACCTCCATGGATGCCCGGAATTGGCAGCAATGCCCACCTTACGCTGGCAAATCAATCAATCAATCAATAAACAAATAATTTACAGCATGCCTATCAATTAATATAAAGTAGTAAAACAATATTTACAATAACTAAAAAGTGATTCTAAAAATTGTCAGACGACGTTCATGACATCGATATTCATGACAAATATTCCTTTGTTGGTCATTTTTCATGTTTTCCAAACCGACTTTAGAAAAACTATACCTCATAGTAACCACACTGTTTCGATGATTTTTGAAAAATATAAGTCGAGAAAAGTATGCTCCTATGGATATCAGCGTGTAAATAATTGATTGCAGACACATTAAGTAAAAAAATACACAGTGTTCCATTTGCAAAAACTGACTTCTAACAGTTTAAAAACGTAAAAGTTTAAAGTATCGTGAAAAGTACCCAGAATAAGTTTTGACTTTGAAAAGCCTGGAAACTGGTACATGACCTTGACTAAAATTCAAAGTGAAACGTCGCACTTCGGTTAAATACATTTTTTGTAGTTTTAAGTCTTGATCGCTTCAGAATCCGGTTTCGAATTCAGCACACGAAAATACTTATGAAGTGATAGGTTTAGTCCTTGGAGCAGAAAATTTTGTTACTTTGTAGACCAGTGTTATTGAAGGGATAAACAAAATAAAATTGTGATTGAGTGTGTGTACGAGAACAAAATTCTTAAAACAATTTTCGGCATCATCCACCCCCTGTTCCTCTTGGGACAGACGATTGTATAATTTCCACATACTGTAGTGTCATCTTGAAATGTAGACTCATTTTTGCTACACTCAGATGGAAGCAAAAGGTTTCTGGGTCTTGAGTGCTGTTGTCGAGACGCTACTCATGGAATTCTTATTTGTTCATGTACAGTTATAAGTAAATCTCGTGCCGTTTTGAAAATCGTTGCAAACTTTGATTTTATATTTTCTCGAATATATTCAATACTCGTTGTGATTAAATTGACATAGTTTTAGAAAGTTATCTGCTTCATGCGGCATTATCATAAAAGAATTATACAGTATATTTAAAGTAAATACACTGTAGGTTAACTCTGAGTAGCGCATGTCTGCTTGCCTCATGGAATTAATCTAGTTTTTACTTCTAATAGGTAATAAGTTTTTTATGAAAAAAAAACAGTGTTCAAGAATTTAGGAGGGGGCAGGGATGTTTGAACCCCCATGATTCCCTCTGGACACTGCCTTGTTTATTTGTATATTTGTTATAATAAGTTCTAAGGGTAAATAATTTTTATGGAAAGTGACTCCTTCATACACGGAAGTAAATGTAAAATTGTGAGCTATTACCAACATCCAGAACCCACTCTGTATATGACAATTTTATAGCAATGGAACATGTACTACAACATGCGCCCAGATTCCAACAGTTATTGCATTTGCTTTATGCAAAATAAAGGAAGAAACATTCCAATGTAATTAATGCCTTAGGAATCTAGTGTATTAAGTTTATTTCATTAGTACCTACCTACATATTATAATGATATATTAGCCACCTATAGTAATAATATGTTCCAGTAATTTGCTATATTATCCGGTCAGTTAATGAATTTTTAATAGCTGTTACTTTAAATCGTGTTTTTTGTGTGCCTAGTGAGTTAAACGTCAATCGACATTATTTCACGTAGGTAGCGAATTATAACTGTTTTAATGATATTTAGAACAATGTTTGTTTTATTATTATTAACTCCCATAAGAGGAGAATGAAAATACAATTATCAATTTAATTTATTTGTTTCATACATGTCCAACTGGTATAGTGAAATCAACGAAGCTCTTTGGCCGACCTGGGTGGTTTAATATATTATGAAACCACAGTTTTATTACTTTTATTATTTCCCATAAAAAAGCAATGCGTTAAGGCGCGTTCCAGCTCCACTGCTTCATCCAGCCTTCATTCCCATCACTTGAATCTCCTTCAGTGGCTTCATCCAATTCTTATAGACTCATGCCCTGCGTTCATCTACGGACAAGGCGTGGTTCACCTGCGCAGATACACGTTTACATATCACGAACTTCAATTTCCGAATCTGTATATACTCCTGGTGATACCACAGAAGTTATGTTGCTGTTACAAGACTATGCATATCTCATTGCTTATTTGGTCTTTTTTTTACTGCACTATATAGAAAACAGTGAGGAATAGGTCAATAATAATATTTTACGTATAATTTAATGGAGAACATTTCTATATCTTTTCCAACTCAGAGTACCGGTTTCGAATAAAAACACGAAAAACCTTAGTTAAGTTAAGGCAGTGTTTCGCGAAAAGAGGATGGTTCCATCAACGAATGGGTTGGGAACTTTTCGGGTTCTTATTGCTACTCCTATAAACTATTCCTAGACGAAATATCATTTGTATATAAGTTTTTTGTTCTAAAAAGTCGAATTAGCGTGGACTAATATAGAACAAAGATGATAGTGAAGAAAATCTAATATGCAAATAGTGCCATCGCCCATCGTGCCGATAAAGAAACTTTATCTGAAAATTAAAAAAAAATGTTTACTAAGAAGTTATAAAATCTTTTAGACAGTATTCCATTAATTATTCCAGAGTACGCTGAAATACCAATAATTATAGTTTAATGTTGGTAACTAATTCTCATACGAATGTATAACAGGATCAAACACATTTTAACAAATAAGTAAATGGAATTTACTAGAGCGTATGAAACTCATGAGAAGCCTTTAAACAAGAATTTATTTCGGTCCTATTAGCGAGATAAAGTTTATATCATCATATTCAGATAAATCTTAAGATACAATCAGATGAAGGCATTGTCGTGACGTTAAGCTAGGGTAACGGTTCAGCGTATGACTTTATCGGAGTAGAAATATGTCTTCCATGCTCAATTCATCATGACATTTGATCACATTTACGCCTTAGGGGCATAGACCGTGTCTCATATCATTATTAAGTAGGCAGGTAAGCAAGTAGGAGCTAAGTAGGTTCAAAACGTAAAAGTAATTTAAATTATTGAAGATCTGGAGACCACAAGAGTGGACCATTAATACTAGGCTATAGGGCAGGGGTAGATTCTTTGGGCCAAAATATGAGGATGTAACCAAATATGCGTTGGTAAAATGTTGCTGTGGAAAAAGATACTGGGCGTCAAAATTAAAATTATTTTTTCGTTGCGTCCTGACTGATCTTCGCCAAATTTGCTAGAGGAACTTTTTTTATTCTAAGAAACAATAATTTATGTATTACATCACGTTAGATCATAGGGGGCGCCGCAGGACCTGTATTTGATGATGACTTTTTTTCATATCTTTCTTTGGACGAAACGTTGTGGTACTTCTTGATTGATTGATTTGCCAGCGTAAGGTGGGCATTGCTGCAAATTCCGGTGCATGGAGATTTGTTCCACCACGCAGCCCGATCGCCCATCGATCATCCCACCGTGTGCCGGAACAAACCCCCGGTGCTTTTTTATACCGCCGGACCAGCTGCATACGCTGGATTGGACATTGGACATGCTTGTTGTCAGCAGCGAGAGCCGCATGACGCATGGGGTAGGAGTATAGGATGGAGCGTGTAGGTGTTTGTGAGATGTTTCTTCTTGTTTTCCTTCTGTCTTCATCGGATGGAAAGTGTAGGCGTTTGTGAGATGCTTCTTTTAGGTTTTCGTGCTTCTTTTTACTTTCAGGTTTTTGTGATATGCTTCTTCTTAGTTTCCGTCTGTGATCATCTTCTCTCCTATTCTACTTCTGAGTTTTCTGTTTCTTCTGTTTCTGAGTCTGGCAGTGTGTATATCCTTGATATTTCTTTATTGCATTCCATTTTTTGTTGTGCCAGCTTTTCCCAGTGTGTATAATCCTTTCCTAGAATATTCATAATCCTCTCGATTGTTGTTATCCATGTGTAGCATGGCCTCCCTATTTTCAATTTGTTGCTGTTCATTCGCAGCGCTTTCTTTAGTAGGTGTGTCGAGTCCCGTCTTTGGACGTGTCCCCAGTATTTCATTGCGTATGATTCTATTCTTTTGATTATTGTTCTTCCCTCTAGTAATGTTGACGTTTTCTGTCGTTTTTGCGGTTTTCCTGTTTTTGCTAGCAGTTGGATAATGTCCCTTTCAGCTCTTCTCAGGCTTCTTCTGTTGGCCTTTGTCGTTGCTGCGTTTTTGACTCCATATATCATCGTAGGCATTATGATGGTCGTGTATATCTTTTTGGTTAGGCACTATGGTGGTTTGTTGTCCTCAATGAAGGGTAGTAGAGCTCTTGTGACTCTGTAGGCTGTTTTGATTCTTTCCCTTACTGTTTCCCTCCTTTTTAGTTGATTCGTTAGGTATGGTCCTAGGTATTTCATTCTATTCGTGGTTCTCAGGGTGTAGTCTCCTACTTTGTATTCTTCCCCACTTGTTGGACTTGTTTTTGTCAATGGGTCTCGGACCATTATTAGGCTCTTCTTGAAGTTTATTTTCATTCCAGAGGAATCCAGATGTGGTGTCATGTTTCTTAGAAATTTAACGATGTCTTGTTCTTCCTCGGTGATGATGAGTATATCGTCGGCGTATGCAAGTACGATGGGGGGCTTTATCGTTCCATCGTTTCCATTGAAATTCTGATTCTCCTTTATTGTGCTTTCTATCACTTGGTCCAGAACTGTGGTGAATAGTCGGGGGGATAGGGGACATCCTTGTTTGACTCCTATATTCTTCATTTTTGATTTCGTCGTCTGTCCAAACCATTGTATTGCAGTGTTTTCGTGTAGGCATGCTTTTATTATTCTGTTTATTAAGTAGTGCGGTACTCCCCTGTTGAGCAAAGTGTTGACTATAGCCTCATGCCTTATGGTATCAAATGCCTTTTCGAGGTCAATTGAGACTATATATAGTTTTGTTCCTTCTTTCCACTTTTCTTCCAGGATCCGTCTGGTGGTGTACATATGGTCGTCTGTTGATCTACCTTTGATAAATGCCGTTTGATAATCTGGTAGTTCGCCGATGTATTTTTCCATTTCTCTGAGGAGGAATTGTGCGTAGTATTTGTACCCTACACTGCACAGTGTTATTCTTCTGTAATCGTCCACGTTTTGTGGTGATTTGGTTTTAGGGAGCGGTATATGTATGGTTGTGTTCCACTCCTCAGGCAGGGGTGTGGTTTCCGTTCATGCGTTGGTAATGATTTCTAGGGTTAGCTGTTTTATGTTGTCCGGTCCATAGTATACTAGTTCGTTATTTATTTTATCTATTCCCAGGGCCGTGTTTCTTTTAGCTCTGGCCATTATTTCTAGTAGTTCGTCTTTTGACGGTGGCTTTCCCAGTGGCCAGTGGTCCATTTCTTGTATTGGTTCTATTTGACTTCTCTCCGCGTTTCCTTCTTCTAGTTTCCTGACCCAATGCTGCAGTGGTATGTATTTTCTTGGCTGCGTATTGTTGTTTCTCCTGTATGTTTTAAGGTGTCTAAAAGTTTGGTTTAATCTCTGTCCTGCTGGAGTGGATTCTATGTTTTCGAAGAATTCCCTGCATTTTTTCTGTTCGTGCTTCCTCTCTGCGTCTCTTTTTTCTTTCCCCGCTTCTATTATCTTTTTGTCAATGTTTGGTGTATATTGTTTTCCTGTGGCCTTTATTTTCTTTAGTTTTTCGTAATTTCTTTTCATGTCTTTTCTTGTTGGGCTCATAGGGGATTTGTTCCTTTTCAACGTTTTCCTCGCCGCTATTTTCATTTTTAAACCCATTGTTGACCAATTTAGTTCTTTTCCTGTTAACTGTTTTTCTATCTCCTCCTGGTATTTCTTTTTTATTTATTAGTTCTGTAGCAGTGAGATGTTCCATGTGTCATTTGATGTTTCGTTGTATCTTTTTTTTGCTTCTTGTTTCTTTATTACTAGTGTTCCATATAATATTTTGTGATCTGTTTTGACGTTTGGTGCTTGTTTTGCCTTAATGTTTTTGACCCTGTCCCTTATTTTTCTATCCACTAGGATATGGTCTATTTGAGAGTTGATGTTTCCTTTACTCCAGGTATTAAGGCAGGTTAGGTTCTTGCTCCATGTGTTTCTAACTGTTAGATCGAACAGATGTGCCAAGTTTTTTAGCGGGCTTCCATTATCGTTTGTCCATGTGTGAAGTAAGGTTTTTCCTATGATATTCTTGTCTTCATGTGTTTGGTCGTCCTTTCCTATATGCGCGTTGAAGTCTCCTAGTATTATTATGTTCATTTTTCTATTCCTATTTCTTCTAGTCTCTTGGGTGATCTGTCTGAATACTCGTCCTGCCCGTCTGTCGGAGGGCACATGTACTCCTAATATGCATATGTTTTCCTTTCCAATTTGTAAGTCTGCCATGGTTATGTTTTCGTTTACTTTTCTTGTCTTTATCTGGATAGGGGTGTTCCGTCTTATTGCCCATGCGACTCCTCTGCTGGTTTTTTCTTTGTCCCACTTAGACGCCATTTGTAGTTTTGAGTAACTGCAGTTCCGTCTATCATGTGTGTCTCTTGTATGCATGCAACGTGTATGTGTTCCATCATAAGAGCCTCATCGATTTTTTCTCTTTTCTCGCTCGTTATGCAGCCTCTGACATTCCATGTCGCCAGGATGATGTCATCGTGTTGTAATTCTTGACTGTTGGCTTCCTCTGTTCTTTGTGATATTTGGTACATATTTATGTGCGTTGCTTCCTCTAATTCTGGACCAGAAAATCTGACGAGGGCGTCATTTGCACGTATAAAAGGTACACTTGGTAGAACTTCGAGGAAATTTCCATTAAACATTTGAATAATTTTTTGAAAGACAAATTCAAATTTAACGAAACAAAGTGTATTTATTGAAAAAAGTACAAAACTTAATGGAAAACAAAACCGTAATAACAGCGTAAACTCTTTCTCACTTTCTTATGCACTAATGGAGTATTTTCATGGTATTGAGATAAATACATAAATCAAAAGATTGCGTAAAATAAGGATCTAATCTTATCAGAAGACCAAAAAATAACAAAAAAGTTGACTTAACGACATTAGTATTCATTGTATAAAGTTTCCCCCCATGCAAAACCCACATTGCTGCAAGTCAGAGTAAATTTTCGATATGGCCTCCACCTGCTTCTATGCCTTTTCTAATTCCCTTCTTAAAATATTTTGTTACGTTGAAAAATACATTGTCCTGTCCTCTAATAAAGTTAGCTGCGTTTTGCATTTTGTCTCACGGTTCTTCTATTGAATTGATAGTATTTGCATAGACTAAGGACTTCATTTGTTCCCACCCATAATAATCCAAAGGATTGTAATCAGGACACCTTGGTGGCCAAGCAAACTCACTTCCTCGACCGATCGATCTATCTGCGTGGGAAAGTCTCATCAAGATAATTCCTGACTTCAATAGAGAAATGAGGGGGAGTTTCATCTTGCATAAACCGCATTCTGTTCCATATGTCTAGCATGAAAGCATGTAATATATTGTAGCGTTTGTTCGCCTTTTTTGGAAACACCCTGTGTGAATCCGTGGGTTCTAAATAATTTCAACAAGAGATAAACACCACTAACACTTTATTTGATAATTTACTGACTATACAATACTTGAAAATACACTTTGTTTACTTTAACCTCACTTTTTCCACTTTCCAACTTGTTCACTTTTATAAACTGCTCTTTAATAAACTTCTTCTTCCGCGCTGGTAATCGCGCCTTATATACTCCGAATTTGACTCTCTAGATCCATCTAGAAACAATCAAGAATCTTCAACAACATTCCAGAAAAAGTCCATTTCATTCTGACAGCTTCCAGTCACAATTAGTAGGCACAGGCGTATAATCTCCAGTTCCAAGGGGGTGTTCATAACAATACCAGCGAGAGTATTTTGAAAAAAAAAATAGATAAGACTGTCCATTTAAATTTGGAGGAAAGACAAATGGTTCCAATAACTGATCGCCGATAATACCACACCAAACGTTAATTTTAAATTCGCGCTGAAAATGCCTTTCTTTAACGGCATGCGGATTTTCTACTTCCCAGTAATGGGTATTTCTCCAGTTAAAAACGCCTCGGCGAGTAAAAGTTGCTTCGTCGGTAAATAAAATGTTCTTAACAAAACTGTGTGTTTATATAGAACAAATTGACAAAATTGTAGCCCTTGTGAAAGATCTTTTCGAAGTAAGTTTTGTACAGGAGAGAAGTGATATGGCTAGAAGCGTTGTTTGCGCAAGACTCTTAGAACAGATTGTTTATTTACCCCTGTTGCTGCTGATAAACGACTTGAGCTGACTTGAGGATCTTCATCCACACGAACTAAAATTTCTAGTTTTAGGTCGTCCTACTTCATTTTTATGGCGAACGAAATGCACCCGTTCCTCCCAAACGACGAGACAGATCTTTGAAAATCTTATGGTCTGGCTGTATTCTATTTGCAGCACGTCCGCTAATTTTTTTTTTGTACATAAACACATATCATATCCCTCATTTCCCTATTTGAAAATTTATTGTGTCGATGCATTTTAAATAAAGAAGTTAAAGAAATTAGCTCGAGGAACACAAGAACAAAATAAAATGAGTAAATGACGTACATTTTAAATACACACACATAGACTCAAAAAAACACATACAAATGCAAAGTATCCCAATAGCAACTGCAACTGAATTAAACATAGTACAAAAAAAAATTGAATTTTTGCCGTTTTTGCCCCTTACAAACGGCCGTACTGCCTAAAGATGGGCATTTGAATTTCGGCACCCTGCATCTTTTCCCACAGCAACATTTTACTAAAGCATATTTGGTTATATCCTCATATTTTGGCCCAAAGAATCTTCCCTGCACTATGGCCTATACTGTATATACTTGAACTAGAGTAATTAGGGATTAATAGGGCCGTGCCGTGCTATGGTGCGGAGACGCGATCGCATTAGGCGGCACTGTCAGGGGGCGGGATTTCAAGCAGTGAATTACAATGTTTACAATACTGAAAAATTTGTATGGACATTTTTTTAAAATTTGCCTAGTGGACCATTTCGGATGCAGTTTATTTTACTGGAGACACTACCGATTAAGAAAATCTATGTTACCAGATAACCTTTGATACTGTTTAAAACAATTTTGTTTGTAACAAAAGGAAATATTAATAATGTTCAATCAAACATTTAAAAATAACTTCTGACCGATTTCCAACACGAAATGTTCAGTAACTTTTCTTCGTAAAGTTGATATTGTCAATATTATTATATTTTATTTGAAATAATCGCAGTTTCGAAGTTATTGCAATTTCCTACTATAAATTTGTCACATTGTGTGCGGATCTTATTAGAAACCATACAAAAACTAAAAACTTATGGACAATCTGGATATGAACAGATGAAAATTGCTGTGCAGAAACTTGAAATTGGGTGTATGTACTATAAACCAAGGCCTCAGATTTTTTTGTAATATTTTTCAACCCCTCAATACCCCTACTCCATTATTAAAGAAGTTGATAAAATAAAATTGAAATATTCACTTGAAATTTGGTACACGTAGGTTTTATAACGACATCTGGAACTTGATTATATTTTGAGATGAAGTAGTTTCTTCCGGGTTTTGCCGCGGTCGTCGAACTTGACTTGACGTTTCGCTGATCATGCTGTCAGCTTCTTCAGAAGGGTTCCAAAGACTGAAGTTGTTGAGTTCGGCTCCTCGTTATATACCTGGGCGCTGCTACGCTTGGTTGCACATTCGTCGTGCTCCGTTGATCGTGACCGATTACATTACTGGTACTTGGCAAAGCTAGTCTCCATGTATTGCTTAGTCGATACCCATCTTCTCTGTTGAAATTGTTCTTATTTTTCATAATTTCCAGTGATTCCCTAATAATTCTTGGGTAATAACGTGCACTTCTGTCCAATATTCCAACGTTCTCGTATTTGATCTTATGGTTCTCATTATGATGAACATGTTCGCTACAGCCGACTTATCTGTGTATCCGAGTCTAGTATATCTCTGATGTTCCTTGATTCTGCACTGGATACTTCGCCCTGTTTGTCCGATGTAACTTTTTCCGCATATACAGTCCAACTGGTAAACACCTTTCGTCAACAGTTTAGGGATGGGGTCCTTGTTTGAGGGACTTTTTTGATAGACGCCAAAAATGGGTTATATTCAGCAAAATGAAATAATTCACAATGTATAATTTTAAAACTCTACGTTAGTTTATTTGACTTCCTACAACTTTTATCTGGGTAAGTTCTTACTAAATCAGAATTTCCGAGATGTTTTGTAACAATGACTTTAAGTCTGACTTTTAGATGACCTTCATTGGTAAATATTCTCCTCTTCTATATAACTTTCTCTTAAAAGATTCATATCTTAAAGTGAGATTATGAGTATTTTCTGAATCCAACGTGCAATATATATACGATCAGATGACTTTGAAAATATTGCTAGAGGTCAAAGTCAAGGCTTTCAGAAGGTAGATTACTCATACTCCTACAACTATTTCTCTGGTCAATTCCTCTGAAATCTCAACATTGAGTTACTACAGCACTTGGAAAGTTAAAAACCTGCAAGTATGTGAATATTTGGCCTTCAAGTGTCCGTAACTTGAAATCTATAAACTTTTTGAACTTACTGCACATAAGAACTCTTGTTCGGAATGGTCCAACGAATGCATTTCAGCTGGTTTTAGCTCAAACCACTGTATAACTTTTACCGTGTATTTTGTGCGGGGACCTTTAAAAATAATTTTTTTGTATATGTTTGTGTTTCGTAATTAAACAAAAAATGAATAGAACTAGTATTATTTACAAAAAAAAACTGCGAAGAGTATCCTATAGAATGTGCAACAATTCTATAAAAAGTGCCAAGAGTATACTGGTTACCTTGTTTACTTAACAGCAATAAATCTGTCACAAATGCGATAAGATTATGGAGTAAGCTTTGGTGGCTTTTATTTATCTTGCACTTAGACAAGGCCGCCACTCGCTAATACCAACTGATATTATTAGGTACGTTCTTATTCGCAAATATTTCTTTATTTTCGATAAAAATACGGAGAGTATTCTATAGAATGTCCAACAATTATATAAAAAGTGCAGTAAATTGGTGAATACTATAATGGTTAGCTTGTTTCTTGTACTACAGATATCATTATTCAAAAAAAAATCATCAATCAAGTGTGTGGGGGACCGCTGCTATCCATATCCAGGCCCGGATTGGGAAATTTCTTCGGACTGAGTTTGATTTCTTATATTGGCCCACCAGTTGCGGATCTATGATCTGCTCTCCCAAATGTCGCCGAGGCGAAAATTTTGAAAATTTCCAAGGTCACGCGTTCTCTTGGCACCTTTGAATTTCAATGAAAAATCCATTTATACAAAAATGTAGACTTTCACAAGGATAATTTTCAGAATAAAGCGTTAGAGGGAGTACGGTTACCGGACAAAAGCGGACTGAACTAAACCATCAGCCTGCTAAAAAGCACATCAAAATGAAAATACAAATAAAAAAATTATTGACATGTTAATAAACAGTTATATAAGTTTCAAAAACCAAACAATAACTAAAATACTCGTTTAAAAGTGAATTATTATTTGTTTGCTTATAATATGTTTTACTAAAATACTCGTAATAGTCGTAATAGGAGTGATGTAAAAACTAAATAAATTAGATTCAAAACGCAGTACTTCTACCTAAGTACCTAACCGAAATAATATTAAACTTTTAAGGCTAGAACTTCTTCGAGTAATCTAGTCCATGATTTCATAATTTTCTAATTCTACAAGAATATCCTTTTTCATCAACAAATAAAAATGCTTCTAAGTGATCTTGCGATAAGCAATTTCTCAGCCTATTTGAAGAATAGTTTAATTTGGAGAACTGGCCCACCGGAGTGACCGGCCCACCGAGTTTTACTCGGTAACGCGCCGGCCCCGAATATGCTGCTGAAGGCGCACATGGCTCGTGCCACGGCGTATTACGACAGGTGGAAGATTCGGGTTAACGTCGAGAAGTCGAAGGCCATACTCTTCACGCGCCGGTTTACTGAAAACCGCATTTTAACGCCAATTTCGATCCGGGGTCGAGAAATTCCAATTGAAAGGTGCGTGAAGTATCTGGGGGTACATTTAGACAGACGGCTGACATTCAACATACATATAAACGAGACGATACGCAAGGTCTACTTCATGTCCAGGAGTCTGTATCCGCTCCTGGCAAGGGGTAGCGGACTACATCGAAACAACAAAAAATTACTGGTGGTGCAGCATCCCGGCCACGACAATGAAAAAGTTCCAAGTTCTTGAGCATAAATTTATGCGCCTCATCTCTGATTCGGGCAGATACACCTCCCTCGGAGATTTATATGATCGTTGCAACGACATAACGCCACTAGCGGACTTCGTCCGGGACACATCGCAAAAATTCTATGCTTTTCGACTGGGCGACAGTCCGCTTACGCGCAACATTACCCAAATCAGAATGCATAATGCCCCATTCCAAATCAAACACCCCTTACCATACCAGGCGTTGCCTATCTTTCGGCAACATCTCTAGCCAAACTTCTTCTAACCAAAACTTCTTTCTATCACATACTTTTCACCACCTTATTTTATTCTGTACCTATCCTCTTTCTCTTTCTTATTGTTTGTCACCTGTTTGTATTTTTGTAAATTTTTATTTTGTCCTTTTATTGTAAAGTTCCCTTTTGGCCAAGAAACTTTATAAAAACATTCAAACTACTTTTAAAACTCAATTTTCCTTTCTACTAATCACAACTTCCCAACGGCGAATAGACTGTTGGGGCACAATTGCCTTGAACGGGCCTTTTCCATTGAGTTTATTCCCGTCTCAGCAACCAAAATTATATCAGTGTTTTTATCCATATTTTTCAGTGTTTTGTTAGTTTCAGTGTTCTTAAATTTAAGTTTTAAATATGTAAAATTTTAATGACGATTTTAAGCTGCCACAGGCGGCATGAGTTTTGTCTATTTTACGTAATTTTATTGAGCCGAACCGGTCGCGATCCGCCCAACCGCACTAACACCACGGCGCTGTGCGACGTGGTTGTACGGTTGACTCCGGATCGCGATCCGGGGAGGCAATGTTTTATACGATTTTAATATTGAATAAATTTGTTATGTATGTGTATGTATGCTTTAGCTTACGGCGCGAAGGGTCCGGGGTTCAAATCCATACGTCCGCAATTTTTTTTTTAATTCTGTAACGATAAATTTTTTTACACATTCTTTTCTGATTTCTTTAGGTTTTCCTTCTTTTTATATAATAATTTCATTCCTTCGTGTGATTTCTTTAGGTTAGGTTAGTAGGTTTTTATTTTGATATCTAATTGTTAATAATTACTAGCGCCGCAGGCAGTATTAGCGTCGCAGACAAAAAAAAGGGGGGTGCGGGGGTGTCCCCCTGCCTTTTTTCCACAAAATAACAGGAAATATTTCAATGTCTCCACTTGCACGAATTTATTACACATTTACAAGGTAATGCGCATGCTCGAAGCTTTCGCATTTCGGTCTCTCTAGACGCTTGTTGGGTATACCTATTTGATTTTATACATTATGTTACTTCTAGTAAGTATGAGAGTTGTTCGTTTCAGCGGTCTCCGACGCACTTATCATTTCTTTTCAAATAATGATGATATCGATTGTTAGTTTTAAAAATTGTAATGAATAATTAGTTGCTGAGCGTGTGGATTTTCACAGGGTTGAAAGCGTAAAGAGGACGTAATCTCATATGTGGGGAATATATATATTTTTTGGTAAAAATACCTTTATTGCTAATTTACTAGAATTAGAAAAGAACCTTCAAACCATATTAACACTATAACGTTGGAAAGTTGCAGGCATGGGTATGTATATTCATGACAATTTAAAAAAAAATATTAATGTGTTTATTATAAACACTTTAGTTAAGGAAAACGTTTATTGAACATAAATATTAATGATCTGTTAAAGTTACCTAGTAAAAGGATACTTTGTCTCGTCAAGAGTGTTACTGTAATATAAAGCTGTCTAATGGAATACATTAAAACATGTAGTAAAGGCGAAATTTCAGCTCATAAAACTGAGACTTGATATCCAATAAATTATATATAGCGCGTAACAAAAAGATCGCGAAGTTTTTCGTTCAAAATTATCTAGAGCACTTGTCTCGCAACCGATTGGGATAATTTTTTTAAAATTCTCTTTATTTAATTTCCAAAAAAACGTAAGAGAGCCGATTTTTGAATTATGCTAACCAAATTTATTGAGTTTAGCCGAAACGGTTTAATTTAATTTGTTTTTTTTAACGACCTTATTTATATTACCGCCCTGGCGGAGTTCAGCTATTGCTATTCTTCCACTCAAGCAGGACACGTACACATAGACATCAACACAACAACCATTCCCTGCGATATTGCCATCTACCGCAGCTGAGACTCGAACTCAGAAGAGATAACAGCGACTAGACATCACTCAACAGCGGTCTAGGTCGCTGCTACCGTCTCGGTAACACATGAAAAACGCCACTGAATTTTAATAAAACTTTTTTCTTATTCAATTTACATAAATCTTGTTACTCGGGGGGTTTTTGAGGTCACTGATAACGATATCCAAATTGTCATAAACCAACCTGCAAGGTAGCGGTATAGATGGCGGCTATAAAATGCTGAAATATGACGAAAAATGAAATTTAATTTTGTATAAGTGTGTTGGATAAAATTGTGATTTGGTGAGTGACAAGCTAGCCTAACACGTAAGCACTGCATCAGTGAAGCGACATTTGAGATTTATTATTTACGTTTTCCTTTCCACACATCTACTCGCATCTCGAATATCAAAATATTGTATTTGTTCATAGTTCTTGCAACGGAAATGCTAGAGCCACGGTTGAAGAATATCACAGTTTTCACAACGCAGAATTGTGAGTAGAAACGTAAATCAAGGTGAAATTAATTTCATGTTAATTCCATTGTCACGAAATTAATTTTAATATAAAACTATTTTTCTATATGGCCTCCTTGCGGTTTCGTAGATAAGAATGTTGTGTTGATTGTGAAGATATTTCAATTATTAAATAGCAATTATTACATGTATATTTGAAAACGCAATTTAGAAATGTCACACCAAGCATACTCCAAAAAAGTTGTTACTATTATACATTAAAGACTATTTGGTAGTTTGTATGCAATGAACAATTTTGTAACTATTAGTATCCACAAAAAATAAATAGGTACTTAATCCGTCGTATTGAACGCCCACTTAGGACATAAGGAAGTAGCTTCTTAGAATAGTGTTTCGATGATTTTGTTCATTTAATTAACAGTGCATATTATTTCATGCATCCTCTTGAATGTGCGGAATTTTTAAGACGGCTTTCTGCATTATGGTCAGTGATATATGGAGACAGAAGCGCTTGATTCATGTATAAAGCCAATGTACTGCAGATTGTACATCTTACAGAAACGGTACTTGGTACAATCTTCATGTTTTTACGTCACGCACCGCAAAATAATGGCACGCTTCTACAGAAAGCTAGTTTTGTCTTTAAGGAATCTAGTAATCTAGTAATCTTATATAAATTAGAAACAGTTTGTCCTAGTTTCGGGGTAAACTAATATTAGAAATGATTTTATTGCGTGTGGTAAGAATGCAAGAACTCTTAGATAAAAAGAGAAACAAATTATAGGTATAGGTAGTAATAGCCTAGGTGTCCGCGTACATAAATTGAATTTATACATATCTTCTTATGACTTCTTGTATGACTTAATTGCGCCTAGTCTACCACTTTTTCCTCTGCGAAAGTTTTCGTAAACGCGGCTTTCCTCTCCCATTTTTCCGAAAGACGTGCATTTCACGTTGCATAAAAAATTTATAGATACTGTATTTTTACAAAATGTAGTCGCAAGGAAACTTGATGAAACGCGCGAGAAAAACATTGTCCGACAAAATTTTTGAACGTTAAAGGTGTCCCAAACACGCCGAAAAAATGAGTTTGGAAAATTTTTTGATATCTAACTGATCTTTTCAAGATTGCTTAATAAAAATATGTAGAATCCAATTTTCGAATTGTCTGACAAAATAAATTTTCCGATTTTCCAGTCCGATGTGTGGAAATCGTCGGTTTCCTGACGACGGAAACTTTATTAATAACTGTCGGACAAAAAAGGATATATGTATATAAGACCCGTACCTCATGTGTGGTACAAATAGCGGACAAATATATCAGGGCGGATCTACAGTCGGACAAAGAAACAAGAATTTTTCACAACCTTTATATATAGTCCGGGTAGTTTTTCTCTAGTTTGATCTCTCGTGCCGAGCCGAATTTCCGATTTTGCCGTCGCAACCGACAAAATGTCAATCTTTCGTTTTCCCTAGAGGCATCACACGATCCTTCACTCGACGCATTTATTTAGTTCTTTAGTTCTTGAAGTTTGCGTTCTCCCAAGAGATACATACGGATATAATTTTTCTAGTTTATTTTCTATTCTTAGGTAACTTCGGTGGCGTAGCAGCTAGAAGTCCGGATTCTCAAACATCCAAACCAAAATTTCCTAACGGCGCGGCGGGCAGACCGTTGGGACCCACATTGCCTCGAACGGGTTTTTTCGTTCATTCGGTGCCTTTCCCCCATAGTTCTTACTTGTGTTAATTTTTTCATTTTGTTTTAAAATCTAATTTAAATATGAACAATTTTAATGTTAATTTTAAGCCACCACAGGCGGCAGGAGTCTTAGCTTTTATTTCATTTTATTGAGCCAAACTGATCGCTAACCATCCAACCGCACTAAAACCACGGCGCTGCGCGACGTGGTTGTAAAAAGGTTAATAAAACCAAAACTATCTTAACGGGTAAATTTAATGTAACAGAAACAAAACATCATAATCAAAAACAAAATATTGTTATTAAAAAATAAATCATAACTTACAAACAATTTTTTTCAAGATATAGCCACAGAGTCTTGTGGATTTTCCATGAAATATTTTTTAAATTAAAAATAATTCATTATTGTTTGGTTTATTTTGGTTAGGTAAATGCAATAAAAAAAAAAGTAATTTGTTAACGTGAATGTTACAAAATTATGAATGATTAGAATTTATTTAGGAACATTTATTTATCATATTCATAATATATCATGGGGACAAATACTTAATTCCACCCCTGCTTGAAGTAACTCTTGAGCTGAAGCCAACCCTGCCAATCAGCACACTTACATCTTAAAGACGTTTTAATTACGTGCACACTTGACGTAGCTTACATACAAGACATGTACGATTTTGTCCACAATACGTACATGAAACGTACCGGGATGTTAGATTTCCACTAAATTGTATGTACATAACACATACATTTTAAGGTCCATATAGGCCATTATAGGATAGAATGTGGATGTACGTAGTACATATTTTTTATACCCCAAATAAGTAAAAACAACTAAATTCAACAAAAATATTTATTTTATGTAAGTACCTATATAATATAAAATACAAGAATTATCACTTAATTCCTCGATATCTTATTTAGATAGAAAATTATCCAGGATCTCCGGTTTACATACGATTATGTGCCTTTGGGCTTTTTTGTGCCACTTACAATTAGCATATTTTCTGCAGCTCATAGTGAATTGAACAATTTCCAGAAGATCTGAAATTTAAATTTAATGGATTACATTAGGAAAATCCAATATACCAGGCAAGCATTTATTACAAAGATGTCAGGCCCAGTGTTTAGAAAAAGTAATACAAACTTTATACAAAAAAATGGGTATACCTCTAAAAGGGTGGTTTAACAATATATGATTTAAAAATATTTAAACTGACACAAAGTGCACATGATTTCTATTATTATTATTATTCCTTTTGATAAGTAAATCATTCCTTAAACATATGAACTTAAGTAATTTTGGATGTTTTTTAAGACTGCCTCAAATATGTGGCTGATTAATGTACTTAATTGTCAGCGCTTCAGATATCTGAGGTGCTCAATTGTTAAAATATTCGCAAGATCTTTTAATATTCGACAAAACTGGGTAGATAAATGAATTCTAAAATGCCAAATTTTATGACCTCTTCTTTTTATAAACATAAGAAAGTGTGGAGATTTAAAATAATAATAATAATACAAGTGTAAAAAGTACTACAATAGCTTTATAACAGTTTCAGTTTTAGAATTTGACAAAACATCGAAAGTATATGAGAGTAACTATTTTATATAAAGAATGCATCTCTTATTTCAAATTTTCGATTCATTTTTCCCACTTATAATATCCTTTATGTAAAAGTACACATGCCTCAATTTTATAAAAATAAGCGTAGGCTATAACACTCCCATTAAAACTACTAGGTATAATTTTGTAAAAAAATTTTATGGCCTGATGACCCAAACAACTAAAATGTTGTAACACGTCGCCATCTTTGAAGACTTGGTGTTCTTCCAGGATGTCGACGTTTTTTATGCTGTTCAGTGAATTATACATTAATTAGAATATTCATTGCTTGCTTTAAAAAATGATAATATAACAATTTCTAATAGTAGCTATATAAAGTGAGTGATTTTCTACCGCATTAAGAAAAAAATATCTAATCTCTCATAGCATAAACTCTCAGATTAACAAAAAGATACTATTTAACGTTAATGTAGAGAAATATTCGACTTACCTTTGTCCGTACAGTTAATTTGGCTATGCAAAACATAAAAAAAAATAAAGAAATCACTACTTATAACATAAACTAGTTCTATTCTCAACTCATATATGTCACACAAGTCACACTTTCACTGTCCGCGAAGTCGCAAGTCGCACTGAGCGCTGAGCGTGAGCAGAGCATGCACTAAAAGCAACAAACGACAAACGACTGACGGACGAATAAAGGTAGCATATTTTTCATAAATAATTTATAATATAATTGCCATTATTAATGTCTATTTATGCAAACACAAGTTTGTCAAATTTTCAGAAAAACATATTGGCAAATATTTGTCTTGTTTTAAATACAAACAATTTTTTTTCAGAATATGTGATATATTCTGTTTTCGCTTCAAAACATTCCTTATTCGTAGTTTCTGCCGACCGATTTCTTTTCACTGGGCTAAATTTACACGAAGTAGTTGTTTTTACTTTATATCCATGGGGTTCCAAAAAAGTATGTTTTTGAGACATACGGCGTAAACATACACCGTACGTACATGGAAATACGTACTTAACACGTACGTATTATGCCTTGGGACGTACCGACCAAAGTATTACCTAAAATGTACGTGTTAGAGACGTCGAGTGCTGTCTGGGCTGTCTATCGCAAGGAACATTTCTGCGCATAATCTGGGCAGGGCAAAAAATGAAACTGTGAACATAAGGCATAGCATTGAGTGAAAACTCTGTATTACTCTGGGATATAGCCTTATAAGCGAAAAGCCGTCTTCGAGGCATCTTACCAAAAGATACACATACTTTTGTGTTCAACTATTTTAGTTTTTCAGATAACTGAGAAAAAACACAAATGTGTACTTTTGAAAATACCTCGTATTTTCTTAATTTAAATTGTTACGTTGGTTGTGTAGATTTTCAAAAATTCACAAGGGGCTCATTTGATGAATTTTATTTAGTAGTTGGTCCTTCTTGTGGAAGCATTACTTAAAGTTAAACGATACTGATACTATAATTTCATTTTTGACAGTTTATAATTCATTCATTTCAGCTGTGTTAAATATTATAGAATGTTTTCCACTGGAATTCGTATAAACCGTTTAAGGAAAAGCTATTTTAATTTTATTACATTAGTTAACACACCTTATTAAGGATGCTGCCCAATCGCCCATATGTATGGCGATTGAGGGGATATAACTAAACAGCCTACTTTGTGCGGGGAAACAGTTTCAATGCGATTTTTTCTTTTTAGGTTTCCGAATGAATTACATTTTAGTTTTAACGTATCTTCAATATTAGCTACAAAACCAGACCATAGAAAATACGGTTTGATTACATACTATAATGTGTAAGCATGGCCTATACTCTCAAGAATTTTAGCACTTATTAATACTACACAACAAGCCCTAGTACGGTACCATCATATTAATATTCAAATCACAATTTTCTCGAAGTGGGTTACTAGAGAGTTTTTGTTTAAGTTACGCATCATGCTTTGTGGTGAGGAAGTTATAGTACAACCACGAAGTAAATTGTAATTAGTGTATAATTAAATACAGGGTGTTTCTAAATTATACATAAATCTTTGAAAAACGCATTTCTTGTGTAAGACCAAGAAGAAACGTTTCTATGAACACATGTATAAAATCGCTTTCTGAAAGCTGGGGACGTGGGGACAACTTAGAGTAGCTTTTATGATTTTGGAAACGTCACAACTTATTTTTATCTTCAAAGGGCACAGCCAGTTAAACATGGACAAATTACCCCCAATTGGAAGCCTCATTTATAACTATATTAACGTAAGTTAAGGCTATGGATAAATAATATATATCTAAGTGTTCGCTGATGATACCACGCTTCTCTGCTCAGATAAAAACATAAATAACTTAATTGAAATCTCCTCTAATAGTGTAAAATTGAATAAAAATTGGGTTAATCGAGTAAAACACTACTATGTTTTTTACCACTATGTCACATTTATTCACCTCTTAGGAAACACCCTGTATGAATCCGTGGGTTCTAAATAATTTCAACAAGAGATAAACACCACTAACACTTTATTCAATAATTTACTGACTATACAACACTTCAAACATTCAAAATAAACTTTATTTACTTCTTATTTAACCTCACTTTTCACTTTTCAACTTGTTCACTTTTATAAACTGCTTTCTTAATAAAACTTCTTCTTCTGCGCCGGTAATCGCGCCTTATATACTCTGAAATTACCTCTAGATTGAACCAGAATCTTCTTCCACCACATTCTAGACAAGTCCATGGCTCTTTCTAGAGTCTTTCCAGTCACTATTAGTAGGCATAGGCGTATCATCTCCAGTTCCAAGGGGGTGTAATTCATAACAACTATATTTGCACAAAACGTGACTGCAGTTTCAACCCTTTAGGTCATTTTCAAACGATGATTCAACTAACAATGAAATACAAAAGATTTGGTCCCTATTTAAATATGTTTCTAGAATTAAACAGATTAGAGAATTATGAAAGTACACAGGCAGTTTATGATATTCTAACTATCTAAAGGTGGGGTCTCTCAGAAATATAAACTACATTTTGGTAGAAGTAAAAAGGGACGAATACATAATATCTAATTGATCATTTAACAAAATTAAATTATCCTTATTATTGTATTTGTATATTTCCAATGCTTCTAACAAATTAAGTTTCGCTAGCATAGTGTAGGATTTCCATATTATTAATATCTGGGAAGTTATGTCCACTCTGTAGTATGTGATTAGAAAAAGAAGAATCTGTTATTTTGCAATCTGCAGGACCTATCATGATCGAGGTATCTGGTTCTAAAATTACGTCCGGTCTGTCCTATATATACAGGGTGTTTCAGTTAAAAGTCCCCAGGCCATTATCTATCTCTAAAATTAATAAAGATATTTTATTTTTGTAAATGGCAGATGATTGATACCAAAGAAAGGTTTAAATAACGGTGATTAGAATATTTCCTCAACAGCACACAGAGATGGCGCTGCGATGCAAAACTATTTTTTGATGGCTGGAACCTTGAAACATAAGTCATGTGATTAAACAATAATTTGTGAATAATTTTGATGGTATAGAGAATTTACAAAAAACAAGCCGTTTTGGAGTTACATGAGTTTCTTTCATTAATGCCAGTACACGTGAATTTTGATAAATCCCTATAATTTATTTATTATTTATTATAGAATATTGGTTACCAAACACTTTTTTTCAAGATAAGGAAAGTGATATAATACACTATCATAAAATTATGTTTACCACTTCCGGCCAAACCGGAACTAACATGATGAACCAATATCCATATGTTCCTACATATTACATATTTTTTTCTAATAACGCTTCTAATAAAACGGCTCCCAAAACTTAAAGTAAGTAAGACAACAAAGAAAATACACACTAATTTAGAATGAATGAAAAATCTACTTAAGAGATATTAGTAGGCTTTGATTTAATTTTAAGTTTGACAGTTATTAAACAAAGTTTGTAGTTGGTGCATTTCAATCATAGTTTCAAACAGAAATAGTGTACTTAGAAACAATTCAAAGCAAATTAATCCAAATAAGGCAATAAAAAAAAAATAAATTTAAAAAATGGTTAGATACACCAATGAAGATAAGTTAAATATGATTTTAATATACGGTGAATGCAAAAGAAATTCCCGACAAGCAAAACGATTGTTTTGTTTACGATTTCCAAATAGACCTACACCCGATAAAAAAACATTTATCATGCTGATTAAAAATTTAAGAAACTGGGGTAGTTTTAAGAAAACTATTCGTAACAGAAATAGGCCAGTTAAAAACGATGAAAATACAGCCTTGGTGTTAAATAGTGTTGTCAACAATCCTCAATGTTCTCTCCGGAAATTGGCATCGGAAACTAATCCCGTCGATATCTTCGTGCCATAGAATATTAAAATCAAATAAATACCATCCATACAAATTAAAATTGATCCATCATTTAAGGCCTGGTGATTATGAACGAAGATTACATTTTCTAGCTGAATTTTCAGTTCTTTCTGAAGAATGCCCAAATTTTTTTAAAAATGTGCTCTGGAGCGATGAAAGCCGTTTTCACAACAACGGAGTTGTGAGTAAGCATAACTGCCGATACTGGTCACAAAAAAATCCTAGATGGATGAGAATGACCCGAAATCAGGTAACTTTTGGAGTTAACGCGTGGTGTGGAATATTAAATTCATATATTATTGGACCATATCTATTCCAAGGGACTTTAAATGGAAGAAAATATGAGATATTTTTGAGAAATGTATTGCCAGGATTATTAGAGACTATCCCTTATAACCAGGAGAATATTTGGTTTCACCAAGATGGTGCACCACCCCATAACTCAGTACTAGTCAAAGATTGTCTTAATGAAATGTACCCTCAGAGATGGATTGGTACTAATGAAGTAGTCAGATGGCCAGCACGATCACCTGACTTGACTCCATTAGATTTTTACCTTTGGGGGTATTTAAAAAGTGTAGTGTACATTGAACCCATTGAGGATATGGCCGATTTGTATAATAAAATATATGCAAGTGTTGCTGCTATAAATAGACATACGTTACAAAAAGTTTGCAATGAAGAGTTACTGAAACGGTACAATATGTGTATTCATGAAGAAGGGAGAAATTTTGAACATTTAATATAATAAGTACCTACTAATAAGAAAGAAATTAGTTTAATTTCATTTTTAATAATATTTCGATAGTTTTTAAATGTGTGTTTATAAAACTTTTGTTTACGTTCTTTACTGAATTGTTAATATAAAATTAGCCCATTCTAAATTAGTGTGTATTTTCTTTGTTGTCTTACTTACTTTAAGTTTTGGGAGCCGTTTTATTAGAAGCGTTATTAGAAAAAAAATGTAATATATAGGAACATATGGATATTGGTTCATCATGTTAGTTCCGGTTTGGCCGGAAGTGGTAAACATAATTTTATGATAGTGTATTATATCACTTTCCTTATCTTGAAAAAAAGTGTTTGGTAACCAATATTCTATAATAAATAATAAATAAATTATAGGGATTTATCAAAATTCACGTGTACTGGCATTAATGAAAGAAACTCATGTAACTCCAAAACGGCTTGTTTTTTGTAAATTCTCTATACCATCAAAATTATTCACAAATTATTGTTTAATCACATGACTTATGTTTCAAGGTTCCAGCCATCAAAAAATAGTTTTGCATCGCAGCGCCATCTCTGTGTGTTGTTGAGGAAAAATTCTAATAACCGTTATTTAAACCTTTCTTTGGTATCAATCATCTGCCATTTACAAAAATAAAATATCTTTATTAGTTTTAGAAATAATGGCCTGGGGACTTTTACGTGAAACACCCTGTATATGCTATTGCACTATGAGCAATTTAACCTATAGACTCCAGATTTCTCGTATTTATTTCTTTTATCCTTGGCGTTGTAAATTAAATTTGATAATTTTTGTTGGGGTTTAAATGCTATCTTGATATTATGTATTTTGAGAATATTTGATATTTTCTCTGTTAGTGTATTTTGTTTATTCATTTGGCTGTGGGGAAACCATTGGTCTTGGCTATTTTTTGAATCATTGAGAGCTCTGTTTTTATTTGTGTTTCTGACAAAGGTCACGAAAAAGCTCTATGTAGCATTGAATTATAAGCTGCTAGTTTGTGTGCGTATGGATGGCAAGAATCAAAGGGGATAGTTATATCAGTATATGTAGGTTTTCGAAAAATATCAAATTTGAATTGGTTATTACAAATAAAAACAGAGCTCTCAATGATTCAAAAAATAGCCAAGAACAATGGTTTCCCCACAGAAACTATAGCAAAATTAATAAACAAAAAACAAAACCAGTATACTTTTAAAGCAATTTATCCCATAGTTAGAGAAGAAAAACAAACACCTTACGCTACCATCACATACTGTGATACACCAACAGATTTGATTTTGATAGTATAAAATCAAAGGTGTAAGTGAGGACGCACGAAAGATGGATGTACCGAATTGGACGATGCAGACCAGAGACAGGAATGAATGGCGAAAGAAGCTGAAGAAGGTCGAGATCCTACTATAGGGTTGTATGACTAGTGATGATAGTTCAAACTTTCTCCGCATCACAAATCCTTGTGAACCGTAACAAGTCTGTTAAATATTATTATAAGTTATTACCTACTTAAATCATCCTGCCATATGCTCTTTGGGTCAAAAATACTTTTTGCAACTTTTAGTATACATTTTATTAGTGTATAAGAAGCAGCCATTTTTTATAACGGCTAATTAAAAGCGCTCATAAAACAGTTGTCTAGTTGTTTTATAGCAGTCATTTCATAAACCGTGAAATGAATAATAGTATATATTATAATACAAGTGTATAAGTAGGCCTTCAAAGTACGCACAGGTTAGGGCATGACGAGCGTAGCGAGGCGGACCCTAAAGGAGTAAGTGCTTTAAAGGCTACTTATACGCGTGTATTATACGCTATTTTTTTATACCTGCACTGCAAACTAAAAATTAGAAAAATTAATTATTTCAGATTCATTTACAAGGTAATCTCTGAATTTCATTATTAATCGGTAACATAGAGACGGTTAGAATTTTTTTGTTTGATTGCTTTGAACATTTTTATTATAAATTTTTTGATTTGTCAAGTTTGTTTCGACTTTGTGTTCGTGAATTATAAAATAAATGAAAACGAGGATATTTCATTCGAGATTAGAATGACCCAATTAATGCCTCTGGTTTACTAATTTCAAACAACCCCAATTGTACGATTCATATTCATTTCAGTAAATAAAGATTAGTTCTGATTACCTGTGTATTTATCATTGTTTAAAATTGGTTGTTACCTAAGCAACTTTAAAGCACTAGTGTTAAAAAGGCCCGATTTTGCATGCTCTTAAGTTTTAAAAACAGAGATTATAATTCAGGTATAATAATGTTCTTTTATAGTAGTGGTACTGAATTATCATATGCCTGAGGAAATGATCATATCATTATTTTATAGGTAAGTAAATATCAACAGCGACCGAAACATTTTACAAGATGGTGCAAATTTTGTATTTATAACTGCTGTGAAAACGTTTTGAAAATGTTTCTGAGAGTAACGTTGTTTTATAAAATTTGTATCAGATATATTTCTACAACTTTTATAATATATCAAACTGCTGGTTAGGTTTTATAATCGAACTTATAGTTTAGCTGTTTCCACATATTTATCTTCCTCTAGGTCAGTTTTAATTAAAAGAAATATCCAATACATGCATTGTCAATATTGGAACGCTATCTGCATGAAGAAAACTACAATGTGTGGTCACGATTGTTTAACTAGTTTAATTTGTATGTACTTGTAGGTAATTAACTAGACTAAACTCTAATTGTTATATCTCGCTTAGTTGAACAAATGTTTGCGGATATAGTTAGGTCTCTTTGTGAAAAAACAATATTTAGATTAATAAAAAATTCGGTGCTAACTATTCATTTGCGTATAAATGTTATTTTAACCCCATTAACATGGTAATTGTGGAAAACATACACCTAGAAATTTACATAGAAAGCACATTTTGTTAGATATTATTGAAAGGGCCAACACAGGCCATTTATCGACCGCATGAGAATTGAGCAAGCAATTGTTTTCATGTACTATAATGCTTAACGATTGCATTGATATTTCAAAAAATTCGAAATTTCTAATCTATCTGAAACGAAGTGAAAATCATTATTCTTTAAACGTATTTACTCAAATTTATTTCGATCAATACAGACACGGAAAATATGGCTGTAACCTTAAATAATTGTAACAATTTCCACAATAACCAAAACTCTTGAATATTACACTCGAATACTGACACTTGATGTGAGTATCGCTAACTACGTTGACATTATTAGGAGATTAATCCAATGATGCCAACGTGGCTGGAAAGACATCCGAGTGTTGGATGACAAGATGTGTATAACCTGAAGGGGCATTATGCTATCTGATTTGGGTTATGTTACGTGTTAGTGAACTATCGCCCCGTTTGAAAGAATAGAATTTCTGAGGAATCTCGTGGACGTAGTCCGCTAGTGGGGTTATGTGTCGATTACAAGTTCGAAAGCTTTAACCCCTATACCATTACTCACTGCTTGAATCTTTTTGATTTATATGATATAGCCGTTGAAATAAAAAATCATACTTCCGCGGATATTGTATTACGCAATCTATTATATTAGTGAAATAAATCAATAAATAATGAGAGGAAATAACATTTCACAAGATTTATATTCAATTACAAAACTCAAAAACCAAATAAAAACGCTTTTTTTTTTAAATTTAAATTATTAGTACCTTTCTCTGTACTGATCGATTTGGTTAAAAAACAATAGGGCTCTTCCTCTAACTAACAGTAATTTATTGTTCAAAAGATACAATCGGACTTAACTCTTAAGTTACGTATTTGCAAGAAACCTGACGGATCTACGGACAGACGGATGGACATTTTAAAAGTTTTGTAAAACGAAGTCTATAAAAAAATGTCGGTAATAAATAATATAGTGAGTATAATTAAACTTAACTTATACTTAATATATTTTCCAAAAAATTATGTATTATAATAATCGTCCCAATATTTGACAAAAAAATTTGGTAGGAGTGCTGAAACTGTAAAGGGATTTTAGAAAATCGGAAATAATGGATTTTTTTATTCAATGCTTCTCTCATTGGATACCTTTGCCATATTTTTTAGAAGTACATTACTATAGTACCTGTCACTCGTAAAAATGGTGTTAAGATCGGTGTCAAATAATGATATAAATTATTTTTGAAATTTTAAAGTTATTTTTTTTACTGTGAAATGGTTAGATATTAAGGGCTAATAGTTGGTAATACCGTAGGAATCTACTGAAATCACTGCCCTATGGTTACCCTGTCAAACTCTTTGCATTACCGAACTTTATTGTATTACATTGTAAAAACAGCCGCCTAAGGAATCACTACTTCCACACCCAGATTTTCCATCCAACTATCTTTAAAGGAAAACATCTTTACTATATTTGCACTCTAGTATGTGGAAACAATTGGTTATAGAATTTTAATAACATTTGAATTTATAAAAGAATTTGAGGCGTTGGTTCATGCCTTTCCCCTATTTAAACCCCCACCCCCCCCCCCAACGGAATCGTCTCGATCAAATGTCAATACAATACATACAAATTTCAAGTGAATAGGTCAATTTAATTTTATCAAGCCTTTTAATAATGGAGTGGGAGTGGTGGGGGATGGAAAATACCATAAAAAATGAAGCCTTGGCTTCTAGTATATACTTCAAATATAAGTTTCTCTACTCCTACCAGCTTGTTTTACTCACTTTCCCCTATTTATTACTACTTACCCCCCACCCCTTCAACGGAATCATTTTGAAATATCATCAGTTCCATATGTTGTTATAATACATATGGGTACCAAATTTCAAGTGAATATCTTAATTTAATTTTAGCAGCCCCTTTAATAATGGGGTGAGGGTGGTGGAGGGGTTGAAAACGTGATAGAAAAATCTGAGGCGTTCGCATCTAGTACATACAATAAATTTCATGTTTCCGTACTCTTACCAGCTTGCTTTACTAATTTTCCCCTATTTTCCTCCAACCCTTCACCTGATATGTTCAAAAGATCCAGTACCAGATCTTGTTATAATATTATATACGTGTACAAAATTTCAAGTCAATATCTTAAACCGTTCCAAATAAAAAATTACAGACCGACAGACACACAGAATTTTTTTTTTCGCTCAAATTTAAAATCTTGACGTTTCATGACATTCTAAACGAAGATTTTGGAAAAAGAGAGCAACGGAACTAAAAGAAAACTTAAAGAATCCGCGATTATTTTATTAAACGAGGATAGATGCGTTTCTAATTATTCAATAGATTTTTGTACTAGTTGGTTGCCCATCTTTAGAGACGAAGTAAGTAAAAATAAGATAAATATAATTTAATGTCTCACGTGACTATGGAAATACATAAACAAAGAACTGTCATGGTTGACGGCCAAAAAAGTTTTGAGAACGGAAGTAGATTCTCTTCCGAAACGTTAACTTCCTACAGCTTTGATTTTGAGTTTTTAGTTTATAACATTGTTCTAGTTTATATATTTTTAGGTGTGAGACTTTTTGAAACAGTCAAGTACTCAAGAACCAACCTCTGTCTGATCCGTTTGGCGCAGAGGTTTTTTCATTAAATTTTTTAAATATTTTTCAGTTGCAAAATACCCAATAAAAAGTAAGAAAATTCTAAACCTATTTCAACAAATAAAAAATTTGAAACTTTTTTTACGGTTACTATACTTCCATCCACTACGTGAATGTGGAAGTAAAATTGATGTACGCATGTAAAACTTTAAAATCTAGCACGGATCTTAAGCAGCATCTATGTATGTTGAATCCACACATTGCCTTAATGTGTTCACTGACCCAATGAATATCCTAGAATAATTATAGTTTTTAGGTAGATTAATTATTAATAGTTAAAAATGGTCTTTCCGGCTCATAAATGTAAATTATATTGGTACACTCTTCTGAAAATTAAGGGTTTCCGGATTAAATCCTATACAAATATATAAAAGAGTAGTAGATAATTGAGCTGTAAATTTTAATTTTTATTAATATGTTTAAAAGTTACAACTCATTTAGAAGCTATAAAAATGAAATAACTGATACTTTAGTATAGTAGTAGTAGTAGTATTTATTGAATTACCAGTTTGCAAATCAGTGTTTTACATGTTATTTCCTGCACTTAATCAGTAGACGTATTTTTTAATTTAGAATTAAATACAAAAAAATATTAAATTAAAATATTAAATTATATAAGTGAGGATAATATAAAGAAATTAGTCAAAAATATAATGTACATACAGTGTGTTAGTGTGTATACGGTTAGACCTCGTTAACGGGGACGATAGCTCAGTGATTAGTTTTCTAACTGAGATACCTTTAAATACTGTACATAATAAACGAGTAACTAATATCAAACATTTTCTAGAAAATAAAATGATGCAGTGTGACCCACTTAAGATCGCAACACCCCTGTATACCCGTTAATTGATGATTAATTAACTTCAAATTTTGGTGGTAAGGAAATATCAATAAGGTGAGCTCCATTTAAAACGCCTAGACATTAATTTTAAGTGAGATCACTTACCTGGTTAATGAGATGTAAGTTTCCAAAAATTAATTTTTTCACGTTTTGGCAAAATTTACCTCAAACAAATTGATTGCTTACGAAAAAACGTAAAATGAAAACGTTCAAAAATTAAATTTTGGAAGCTTACATCTCAGTAACCAGGTAAGTGATTTCACTTAAAATTGATGTCTAGGAGTTTTAAATGGCGCTCTTTACGTTAATGAAATCGAAATTTGAATGACAAGTTCAATAAACCACTTTTTTTTTTGAAAGATCGGCTTTGAGACCCCCTTAAAATCGCACGCTACTGACATATATCACATATTACCAAGTTCAAACAATCACCTTATCGAATAGATTTTTTTGATTTGGGAATCCGTTTTACAAATAAAAATTAGTATTGGTTGAAAAATTTGTATTTTTGACAGCCACTATCTCAAACACCTTTGAATCCACTACGATGCAATCTTGTACAAAGGGGTTTCTAAAGGTGCTGATTAAGAATACCTTCCTATTTTTTTTTCTAAATAAATTCCTAACACTTTTTTTTGAAAAGTCGGCTTTTCAAACCCCCTTAAAATCGCATGCTGCTGACATACATCACATATTACAAAGTTTAAAAAATCACTTTATCGATCTTTTCTTACCAAAATTCGATGTTAATCAAGCATCAATTAACGGGTATACAGGGGTGTTGCGATCTTAAGTGGGTCATACTGTATGTTTCAAAGATATTAGCACTGTGATAAAAAATATTTACACAAAATATGTGTGGGAACTAACCACGGGACTTCGCAGAGTAAACAAAATATTTGCAAACCTGTTAAATTATTCCTTTTAGTAATTTTAGGTAAATACCTGTTATAGCTTATAGTCCAGTGCATTTAGATTGAAAATGTTGATATCTTATTTATTAACAACGTAAAGGTCTATTTGAAGTTCGACATATGAGAGGCAGAATTGAATCTTTCATAAATTAGCTGTATTTTACAATATAAATTTTTATTTTTTTCACTATGTGCATTTTATATTTTGGTGTTTTGAGTGTACGATTTTACAACATATATTTAATTAAGGAGAAATTATGAGAATGGGAGCTGTTTAACTGAAATAAGCAACAAATCTCATATCGCATAGGTAACCTATCAATCAACAATTTGTAAAAGTTAAATACATTTTTTTTACAAAACCCGACACAAGGAATAATTCTATAAAAAGGAAACAAATAATTTATATTCACTGGCTCGAAACACTGGTTATTTTTTTTTCTGTAAATTTATGGTTAACAATTAGTCGTCGGGGACCGCTGCTGTCTAAAAGTGAATTATTTATTATTTGTTTGCTTATAGTAATGAAACATATTCTTTATAGGATTTTGCAAATATCGGGGAAAACTATCTATGAGAACTAAAAGAAAAACTATATGTAAAACATATTATGGAAATCTTCGCATTCTTTCCATAACCTTCTAGTAATGCTAGCAAATCAAAAATCCTAAAAATCCTAAAGTAAATTTGTCCAATTTCTTAATTGATATTCTCATTATAACACTAGCATCCAATGCAGTCCCCTATGGCTAGGCAGATTAAACTAGTATCTACATGACCCCCTACGGTATGATGATTCAGTTAAAAATGATAACGCCCTTATTCTGAGCTCATCAGAAAGGCACAAAACTACTCATAACGATGTTTCATCCAAAACCAAGGCAATATCCATGAATAAGTATGAAATATTTATACTTGACATGGAGATTCTTGAATTTTATTATGTTTTTTTTTTCTCCAATTCTTTGACTTTGGGCTAAACCCATTCAGCTACGATTAGTTTATTATTGTACCTAACCTTACACAAAACCAGAAAAAAAACTAGACAGTACTTGGGACAACAAGGGAGAATAAACTGGGACACACACTTCATGCCAAGGTGCCATTCAAGGCGATTTTTTTAGAACAAGGTAGGCAACGGTAGACAGGTTAACCACAAAGGATTTGTAACAGGAGGTAACTACAGCAAATCTAAATAAAATAAACTGATAAAATTTTACGTTTAGTAAGTATTAAAAATTCATAGAATATCGTTCTTAAGTGATCACTTCTTGAGATAAGGTAACAAAGAGATGTGCTGCATTGTGGTAATGGAATATTATTATGTATTAGTTTTTGCATTAATAAACTAGTTGCACGAGCGTTGTGGTGGCACTGAAAATCAAGTGATTTATATCATCCAGGTATCCATTACAATCACAAAGGGTGTCTCTGACAATTTCATTGAGAGTTGACAGCTCCATGTCCAGACATACATCTCACATATTTAATATAAACATTTCTGTTTGGATGTCTTCTATAGGCCAAAGGGGAACTAGATAGCTTGTTGTTGATTTTGCAATATGTATAGTTATTGCTGTTACATACTTTGGTCCACTCTTCTTCCCATAGTATTTTCATATTTTCTTTTACCACTGGAATTACATCAGAATGAGGTAAACCATCGATTAAATCTTCATCAATACTTTGCTTCTCTGCTAGCTTGTCTACTGCAATATTGCCTCTTATATCAGAGTGTCTTTTAACCCATATAAATGTAACATTTTTGTTAAGATGCTTCAACTTGGCTTGCTTTTCCATAATTTCTGCTATAAATGAATTTGAGTATATATGCTTTGGTGAATTAGAAAGGGCAGGAAAACTGAAATCGAATCAGTCATAATTAAAAAGTTGACGAAATTATTGCTGGTACACAAAGCCCAATCTAAAGCTTTGCTTATTCCAATAGATTCTGCGGTATATATAGAGCACATATTGTTTAATTTAAATCTAAACTCGTCTTTGGTGTTTTGAATGTACACAGCACAACCAACACCGCTACAAGATTTGGAACCATCAGTGAAAATTATTGTATGTACAAGAGTTGAGGTATCTAGATATAGTTTCCTGCAGAATTAGGTTGTTTCTAATTGCACCACAATATTTAGGTATAATCACCACAGACTGGAAAAAGTAAATATTATACATAGAATTAAAGAAGGGCAAATTAGAGAGTTTACTGCTAAAATCATATTCAGTCAACTTAACAATGGCATCTGCCAAGGTGGGAGATGATTTATTTTGCCAGTACGGATTTGTCAAATCTTGAGTTGCTAATTGGGCAAGTTTTGGAGGAAGACTATTTTCAACAAAATTATTGTATTTCAAGAGAACTGGATGTTTGGGAATTTTGGGGGTGGTGCAGGGGGGTTAAATTGAGAAAAAAGTTGTTACATAGATACTATTCTTTGGTACAAAAACTAAAAGTTTGAAAAATATTTGCTAAGATATAACATCAATGCCAGCATGTTATATCCTGGGCTCCATATACAGGGTGCAATTAGTAACTTGAAGTCATTTAAAAAAACTGGTAATAGGGACCGACCAGACAAACAAAAAACCTATATGACTTTTTTCAATAGGGGCACTTTGAAAAACACTGACCTAAGTTTAAAAATTTAATGTTAATGTAGGAAAAATTCGAGAACCACTGTTTTTCAGGGTCAATGGATGTTATAGTTCCGAATATTAGAAATAATAAAAAACTGTAATACCCGACTTGTGTTTCCGCCGGAAGAACTGCGGCACTTTGATGGGATTACTTGTACCGAACTTTTTATACCACTAATTATGAAAATATAAATAATTTCTTTTCTTTCGGCACAACGCAAGCATAGCATTGCCGCAGGGGTTTAAATAGGACTTGTTTACATGTGTTTTCTAATTTGAAACAAAGTTATTGTAGCTTTTATTGTCGTTAATAAGAATTTATAAAATTTAAAAGTGGTTTATTAACATTTGTAACATTATGTTCAAAGCTTAAAAATTAGTAATCATTTTAAGAAACTGGAAAACGAACAGTTAGACGTCTAAGATACGATAACAGAATATAGTTGTGTATTTTAAGTTAGGAGAAAATCTGATTTTTTTAACGAATTGAGCGCATAATTTTTCCCAATCAGGTATCGAAAACTAATAATCGAGTCTTTGGTCTCCATGAAAATCAGTGTAAACAATAATAATCAGATCAAAACAAGACAGCGAATACTAATAATAACAATAATAATAATAATCATACCTTTAATGCCCAATAGGTAACACGCAATAACTGAACAATTCTTTTGAATTTTTCACCAAAATTGTTCGAAATGACCTCCATCCTCACGTATACACATTTCGGCACGTCGAACTAAGGACATGGCGATGGTACTGGTCCGTCACGTCCAATCTGTTATCTTTCTGTTAGCCAGACTAAAATGGACAGGCGCGCCATCGTGCAAATACCACATTCTTCTGCGCGCAGCCAAGGGTACATCTTCCAGCAAATTTGGCAATGTTTGTTGCAAAAAATTTAAGTATACATCTTCATTTAATCTAGCGGGTAATTGTACAGTTCCAATTATTTCATTACCGCAAACTCCTGCCCACTAATTAACGCTGAATCGTCGTTGAAAATGTGCCCTTCTTATTACACGTGGGTTTTCGTCTGCCCAATAGTGTATATTTTTAAAATTAAACACTCCATTTCTGGTAAAACACGATTCATCGGAAAAACACACAACGTTTAAAAAATCCTCATTTGTCGCGCGTTTTCTTAAAATCTACCTACAAAATTGCATTCTCTCTGCAAAATCTTGAGGTTCTAGTGCTTGGACACGTTGATAGTGATAGGGATGTAAGTTCATATCTCTCAATGACCTCTATACCACAAAATGGGATACTCCCACACGGTTTGCGATATCGTGGGTGCTTAAAGTTGGATTCTCTTCTACAAGTTCCAAAATTTGAACCTCTGCGCCAATTACCCTTTCTTCGCATTGTGGACCTCGTTCTCTACCGTGTCCATCGAGACGACCTGTTTCTCGAAGACGCTGGTCAATACTAACAAATGTACGAGCACAAGGATGACGTTGATTAGGGAACCTTCTTCCGCACCAGCCGCATTTCCACCACTTTTTCCATAGACCAAGTGCGTATCCGCGAGCTTTGGATAAGTGTAATCTCCCGTAATGTCCCAAATCTGCGTTTTAAAACACCACACTAAACTGTGAATTAACGTTATCAATAAAGAAAATAAAAAGAAAAACTTAGTCCAAAATCCAAAAAGTAACACAAAAAGCACGAACGAGAAGTAGTGTCTGACGTAACTAAATACTAACGACTTGAACGATAAGTCAATAAAATAAATCTTACCATAAGTGGCACACAATTCAAAAAGAACAAAAGCAACAGACAAAACCAACGAACGGGTAGGTCGCATCGTGTGTACGTTGTTTACCAAGTAAGGACACAAACTGAAATTATTACTTGATAGTATTACAAAGGAGAGTATAGTAAGCGTAATAAAATAATTTGGCCGCGAAGAAGCAAGAAACATGACGGTGTCCTCTGTCGGTCGCTTTTAACTGCTTTGTCTGCATGCTTTTGCACGAATGCCAGAGTATCATACGACAAGACGCGAGGCAATAAATCCTATCCCAAGATGCAAGCAGTTCTCAAACAATGTTATTAAGTATTTTGGAAATTTTTGTTTATTTTTTCTCTCTCCAAAACTATGAGCTTTAGACCCCATGTTATATAAGGTTTTTTTGTTTGGTCTTGTCGTTCCCTACCACCAGTCTTTTTTTAATCACATGAAACTGATTACACCCTGTATGTAGCTATATCCTAGACTATTATGTTACTTTTAGTAAGTATGAGAGTTGCTCATTTCAGCGGTCCTCGACGCACTTATGATTTCTTCTCAAATAATGATGATACCTGTAGTAAAACAAATAATGCCTAGTAAATGAAATACATATAGTGACACGAAGAAGCAAAAATAGCGGCGGTGTTCTTTGTCGGTCTCTTTGTCGGCTTTAATTGCCTCATCGGCATCTCTTTGATGGCCTTACTATATCTCTTACGTCTCCTATACCTACCTACCTAACTGAAAACTAATAATCCATGGCCCAACAATAAATTCACAGAAAAAGAAATAGCCAGTGTTTCTAGCAAGCGAATATAAATAAATTATTTGTTGTTTATTTTTTGTGTCGGGGTTTTAAAATTTTTTAATTTAACATTTTAAATATATTTTAAAACTATTTTAATGCATTTCAGATACATTTTAATTTTATTTATATGTGAGATAACACCGCATCCTTCGCCATTTCTGCAAAGAAATTCTAGGGACTGGTGGAAAACCATAAACTCATTAAATGTACACTCAAAAGCGAGCTAAGTAATACCAGAACACTTAAACAATCCAGATGAATTTAGTAAATATTTTGTGGATTCAGTTCCCTCTATTGAAGTTATTAATGCCTATAAAACTACTGCCCATCCCGATATTCATACCAAATTAAAATTACACAGTGTTGAAGAAAAATATGTATTAGAAATTAAATCTAACTCTGCTGGTAGTGACCATTTTTCCTTAAATACTTTAAAACTTTGCTTAGATATCCTAGTGACACCGCTAACTCATATAATAAACTTTTCAATAGAAAATAATGTAGTTCCAATATTTTGGAAAAAGGCTGTCATTATACCCCTACCAAAGAAGTATCCACCAGAACATTATGATGATTTCAGATTTCATAAGCCTTTTAAACATAATGTCAAAAGTTCTAGAAATAATCATATTAAGGCAGTTATTAAATCATATCCGCTCCCATGATTTATTACCACAAAATCAGTCGGGTTTCCGAGCCCGCCACAGCCCTGTCACTACACTCGTAGACATGACCGATGACATTTTAAAGGCTATTGATAAATCTCAAGTTACAACTACTGTAATGTTAGATTATACAAAGGCCTTTGACTGTTTACATCACTAACTGCTATTGGATAAACTTGCCTATTTAGAATTTGAGTCGGTAAATTGGTTCGGAAGTTATTTATCCGGAAGAACTCAACAGGTGAAATTATGTTGCTCGGAAAAACCACTGATATCTCAAAATAGCTTTATCATAACAGAGGTGCCCCAAGGGTCAATCTTGGACCCCATACTATTTGTGCTTTTTATGATTGATCTACATGAGAAAATAAAATTCTGTAAATTCCATATGCAGACGACAGTCAAATGTACACTTCATATACTCCAGTTAACGTAGATCAGGCAATAGCCAACATAAATACTGATTGAGATTCAATATATAAATACTCAAGTGATCATTGATTAAAGCTCAACGCTCAAAAATCTGTTGCTATTAATTTCAAATCCAAATGCTTAGCTTTTACTGACGATTCTTGTAAGTTAAATATAAATGGTACAGAATTACTATTCGTAGAATCTGCCAAGAGTCTGGGAATTATATTTGATAAACACTTAACAGTTGAAATTCATGTTACCAAATTACTGCAAAAACATTATGCGAAGCTGAAATCGCTCTATGCCTTTAAATATATCTTACTAAGTTAAAATTATCAGAGTCTCTTATAATATCTCAACTTGAGTATGGAAACGTCATTTATGGACCATGTCTTATTGCTGTAGAACAATATTGACTGCAAAAGTTGCAAAACTCATGCTTACGATTCACGGTAGTGATACCTAGGCGTGATCATATCACCCCATTTTATAAAAAATTTAATTGGCTTAATCTTTAATCCAAATGGCAACTACATCTGGTATGTCTTGTGCACAACATATTAATGTATCAGGAGCCTAAATACCTTATTAAGAAATTAATATTCCGGGGTTCCCTGCATAGGCTCTCGTCTACGTTTCGTAGACACTACATTAAATATCCCAAGTCATAGTTCCAAAAAATATGAATCATGAATTCATTTATTTAGCTGCCTTCTTATGCAACGCAATTCCGGATCACATCAAAAGTCTGTCTTCACAAGGATTTTAAAAAATGCTAACAATTATTTTTAAGTAAATAATTAAAATTGTTTAAATTTGCAATTTTTGTTATATGTAAATTTAAATAGTTGACTACATCTTTCCACCTTTTGTTTTGTATTCCTACTTTTTATATAGTACTGATTTTGTGCGTACTTTCTGTACTAATTTTCTATTTTTACGTTACTTTTTATTCCTTATTACTTTTATATTTTTATGTTACTGATTTTGAGCTTATCTTTTACTTTCTGTACTTAATGTAATTTTTTATTTGAGTTTCTGGTTGGAATTAATACCAGCATTTGCTGACACCCCGACAGGTTAAATAAAGTATATTTATTATTATTATTATTTTTTTCTCCGGTCGGTCAGCAACAATCGGTCGACTGGACAAGATTGCTGCTGTTGGTACCTACGTTTCTAAAAACGATCTCACGATGTGCGTTGCGTCAAGAATAACAGACCTCTGCATATCTCGATATAAGTTCCACGGTATTCTAATTTCACACAGAGAGTCTTTCAATTTTTTGGGTATCAGTCCCATGGCTGATAGGATAATTGGGACGATCTTAACGGTGTGCATGCCCCACATCTGTGCGATTTCCCTCTTCAGGTCATTATATTTGTCTATCTTTTCAGCGTGTTTGAGTTCCAAGTTATTATTGCTAGGTATAGACACATCAATGAGTGTTGCAGTTTTATGTATTTTATCAATCACGGTGATGTCGGGTCTATTGTGTCGGACTGTAATATCTGTTATTATACCTTTGTCCCAATATACTCTAGCATACTCGTTCTCTACTACAGGAGGTGGTTTATAAGCGTAATATGGTCTTTCATCTTCAAGCGGGATCTTCAACATTCTAAGAATTTCCATATACACTATCGCAGCTACATTATTGTGTCTGTCGAGATATTTGGTGCTAGCTAGGGATGGGCAGCTAGACAGTATATGCTCGATGGTCTCTTGGTGTTGGTTACACTTCCTGCAGTTGTCAGTTGGGATACCGTCTTTGATTATATATCTCCTGTAGTTTCTGGTGTTCACTACCTGATCTTGAATACTGACCATGAATCCCTCCGTCTCCGGGTACAGTCGTCCACTCTTCAACCACTCTACCGACGATGCCGCATCTACAGCCTGATTTTGAAGATCATATAGAAATCTTCCGTGGAGCTCCTTTGAACCCCATTTCTGTATCTTTTCGTCGGCTGTTGTGACTGGAAATGGTTGGTGTTCCCTAGTGCTCAAGTTGAGCGGGGTGTATCCTAAGTCGGCCTGTACTATAATTCTATGTAGCTCGGTAGTTTTAGAGTGAAAATATTTCCTAAGGATCTCTATCTGTTGGTGGCATGCAGTTACTACATCAGTGATTCCTCTACCTCCATTCTCCCTTGGTAGCGTGACCCTTTCTATTGATGACCTTGGGTGGTGCATTCTGACCCGTGTAAGCTCGTATTATTATTATTATTATTATCATTATTATTATTATTATTATTATTATATATTTCTTAGAACACAACATTCGTTACACTGAGTGTTTAACAATGAATCATGAAAATCAGAAAACAGCATTCCCGATTTCCACCAAACATGGCTCCAGCTAGTAAATACCAGCTTTTGAAACAAAAATACGGAACTTTCAGCGAATTCTAAGAATTTCCTAAATATTGAAATGCATTGGACTATTAGTTTAATAAAAAAATAAATTAAATGTAATTAATGAATATTACGGGCTACCCAATATGTCCTGGTTAGATATATATTTACTTTTTTGTCAGATCAAATGTCTGAGCTATTCAATCTAACATAATTTCTTTTAGCCGAAAAGTATATTTCGTAACTGTATTCTAGTTTGCTTCTTCCAGCGTCAACTTTTTATCTTTACTAGAAGCATTCATTTAAAACCGGTACCTGTCAATCAGTAAATCAATTTTGTAACGCATTTGGAACTATTTAGATTGGTTTCTCCAATCTCTTTTACAGATGTACATTTGACAGGATATTTGCATAAATGAATAATAGCCCAAACCTGAAATGAAAAAAATATATTTAAAGCCAATGTAGGTATAATAAGCTATATCTGTCATAGTCTAGTCAACAAGTACCATTTTGGTGAATACCACGTAGCCTGTACCGAAAATTATGATTTAAGGCTCATCTGATTAGGAATGACGTCTAGAAACTTTTTAGGAAATTTGAGGGGGTTTGGTTTTTTGCAAAGGTCTCGGAAATTATTAAAGATATCCGAAATCAAAAAAGAGATCCTTAAAGAGCAGGACATTTCCTTAAAAAAAGTCCTACCTTCCACAACTCTACCACCAATATTTATGATTTTAATTTAGAGGTGAAAATAGGGCTATAAAAATTCACAGATTTCGCAATTCTTGCAACCATCGGGACATTGAAAATGTCCCATACATAAAACATAAACGATCCATGTTTAAAAATGAATTATTATTTGTTTGCTTATAATTGTATTGAAACATTCTTTATAGGATTTTGCAAACAGCAGAAAAAATAACTATCTATAACTAAAAGAAAAACTTTGTGTAGAAATATTAATGAAATATTTGCATTATTCTTTCGATAACCTGAATTCTGGTTATGCTAGCAAATTAAAATCCTAAAATGAATTTGTCTAATTTCTTATTTGACAATTCTCATTCTAACACTAGCATCCACATAGTCCCCTACGGCCATGCAGATTAAACTAGTATCCACATAACCCCCTACGATTATGAAGATTCAGTTAAAAATGAGAACAAAGACCTAAAATGAATTTATTTATCTACCTTGTCTTAAAAAAAATTTTCATTCTAATGGATTACATTTTCATGAAAATGTAATCCATTAGAATGAAATTTTTTTTTAAGACAAGGTAGATAAATAAATTCATTTTAGGTCTTTGTTCTCATTTTTAACTGAATCTTCATAATCGTAGGGGGTTATGTGGATACTAGTTTAATCTGCATGGCCGTAGGGGACTGTGTGGATGCTAGTGTTAGAATGAGAATTGTCAAATAAGAAATTAGACAAATTCATTTTAGGATTTTAATTTGCTAGCATAACCAGAATTCAGGTTATCGAAAGAATAATGCAAATATTTCATTAATATTTCTACACAAAGTTTTTCTTTTAGTTATAGATAGTTATTTTTTCTGCTGTTTGCAAAATCCTATTAAGAATGTTTCAATATAAACGATCCACTTTCGATTGCGACACCGCTGTATTTCGACCTAAAGTGAAAGCTGGTAACTTGACCCCCTGTGATATATGCAACCCATATTACATTTGCATATATCAGCCGTTGCATATACGACAGTCTCACTCGACCGCGACACCGCTGTCTTTTGACCTTGAACGAAAACTGGTAATTCGACCCCCGTATACGAACATAAACATTGCCAATGTTAACACGGGTGATGTGACTTCCGCGCGCGCCCATCGATTCGGACACTTTAAAAATAAAAATTATTTATACCTATTAAATATGAATATTAAGAAATAAAAAAAATCACGTACCTTTTGGATACTTGAATAAACCAAAATCCACTGGGAAAAAATTTTTCTCATAATTTTTTTATTAGATATGCTTTTGTTAATTAACTTATTTTTACAAGTATTAAATTAACATAAAAACTCTGATAATTGTCAAACTAAAAACCTCAGATATCATTAGCTTCTTGGAGCTATTCTTGAAAGATCTTAGAATAGATCCCCGTTGGAGAAATTCAAAAATTTTGCTTTTCCACTTTGTTATTAACAATCAAATGCATTAAAAAACGGAAAACGTAAGTAAAGCAATGAAAAATTTTTTCTTTTCAAATACTCCGTTTACTTTGTTTTCTTATTATTGAAGGCTACATAAAAATGATTTTTTATAATTTTTAACTCTCATTGTTTAAATAATTGTTATAAACAAATGCATTATTTACAAGATAATCCATTTCTTTTTTGGATTCTAATCATCAATAAATATAATGATTTTTAAGAAAAGAATCGTTTCTAAAAAAAAAAATTATTGCTTAAACGCGCATTTGTTAATTAACAAATTTTTCTTGTTGCTAAATATTAATATTAAGGAACAATTTTTTTGTTTATATTTTATTTGTTTTTTTTAATAAACAATTTATTTTAAACAGTTTGTTATAAACAAATTAATTTTCGCGTTATAATTTTTTTAAGGCTAAAAAAAAATAATAAAAACAACCATGTGTCTATGTTATGTGAAAATTTTTTTCTCTGTTTTTTATGTAGTTTTAAGCATTTTTGTGTTTTTATATTTGTCACTTTCTTTCAATTTTTCATCATTGTTATTAGAATAACTTATAAACTATTGGAGATAGGACAAAGACACTTTAAGTCTTTTTTTATCCTTCGTTAAACAATAAACAAATTGAGTTTTTAATCGAAGCTCTAACTCTATTATTTATTAACTCCTTTAAAATAGAGAAAAAAGTTTTCACATATGACTTACGACACATGGTTGTTTATGTTATTTCTTGTAGCATTAAAAAATACATAACGCGAAAATTAATTTTTCCAGAATATGGAAGAGCAATAGAAATGATGATTTAAAAAAAATTGTTCCTTGATATTGATATTTAGCTATAAAAAAAATGTTAATTAACAAATGCGCTTTTAAGCAATACAACATGTTTTTTAAGAAACACTTTTCTTTTTTAAATCATTAAGTATATTTATTGATGATTAGAATCCAAAAATATTTTTTTGGTTATCTTATAATGCATTTGTTTATAACAATTATTTAAACAATAGGAGTAAAAAATTATAAAACATCATTTTTATGTAGCTTTCAACAATAAGAAAACGAACTAATCGGAGTATTTGATTGATTGAATGATTGATTGATTGGCCGGCGTAAGGTGGGCACTGCTGCCAATTCCGGGCATCCATGGAGGTTCGTTCCAACACGCAGCTTGGTCGTCCGTCGAACACTATATTTTTTAAGAGCTATTCTTGTTGCCCATGCATCTGCTCTGTTTATACCAGTTCCATCTTTGAGCCTGTCCGTGGTTAGTTCCCAATCGTGTTCATCCGTTTCTCTAGCAATTACGTATCCTACTTCTGTCTCTTAATTTTTCGTTGCATCCGTATATATGTCAATGAAATTTTCTTCTCTGTATTGGTGAATGTGAAATCATGGTAATTTCAGATTTTTACATGTCTTTTCTTATGTTCCTGTTGTCACTCGTGTGATATTCTCCTTTAGTGAATCCCACAAGGCAATTGTTTTGTAGTGGGTCGACTTCACTTATGTATTCCTTGAATGTAACGTATTTTTGAAATTTCCTTCGACACATTTTCAGCTTCAGAGAGAAGATTTACACGAGTAGCTGAAGGCTTAAATCACAATCAGTGCCAGGTAGAGTTTTACACAGCTTTATTGATGATCGCCACCGAGTCCCTATCATATTATAGTCAATGCAGCAATAGTAATTTGAAAGTTACTAATGGCGCGTTCGCCAAATTCTCTAATGGATAAAATGTTTTCGATTATTGCTCACTGTGACACTAGACATAGTTAATGAAACTAACATTGGACCACCGCCGGCAATATATCTACAGTTTGACAAGGACTTTGCAGAAATCGCATAAACCATTCCAGAGTGATGATTGAATGAACAAAAAAAACACATACATGTCAGTTTATAAAAAATTCAAGATAATAATTTATTCCACAGTAAAAATTTAATAGGTCTTGTCAAATTTAATGTTCTGTCTCGTTTAATATTCATATGTAAAAGACACTTTTGAGCTCATTTTTCTTAAAAATGAATATGGAAAAGTAATAAATAATACAAAATATCCAACACTAATTCACGAAATACAACTATATTGTTTGAAACTTGAATTTTAATCATTTTTTTCAACACAATCTAATTAAGTATTTAAAATAAAGTTGTTATTCATTATTCATAATATAAAACCCACATATTAGAGAGCTAATTAATAACATATTATCTGTTTTTATTTAACACCTTATTGTTTACGGTTCGCATGTCAAGATATCTGTATGTGAGAGGCAGTTGGACTAGACGACATTTTTTTTAAATAGAAATGCCGCTTTAATTAATAAGAGTATTTTAAATTCAATATCAATTTAAACGGCAGTAAAAATGAACAAATAACAATATCTAACATATTCTCAACCAACCTTAATATTGAAAATACTTAGGGGTGCGTGTATATGGGGACCGTTTAATCATAAATGAAGCGACATGCGACAGATCTGCCGGTCGGCGATACAGCGGAGGTCTATGTAAAATAAACATAAATGTTGTAAATCACAGTCGTCGGTTGTCGATTGCTTATACTTTTGGTTTTATATGTATTTATTTATGTAGACCTAAACACCTCAGGAAACAAGATAAGAAAATATGTTCGGCATTACAATTAAAATGTTTATTAACTTTCGATTAGAAAACTACCAATTCTGTCAGTGTAAAGTAGGCACATAAAGAGTGAAAAGAAGAGCAGAAAATAAATGGCACTTTTTAAAATGTAAAGCAGGTTTATTTCACTGAAGTTATGTTCTACCGCAAAAGTTCATTTTTTTAATTTAAAGCAAAGCTTCGACACAGTAACTTTGAATTTGCTTTTAATTAAACTATATTAATATGGAATAAAAAATACTGCTTTAAATTGGTTGAAATCATATTTGGTGGATAGGACACAGAAAGTTGTTATAAGGAGCAGCGGTGTTGTTCATAAATCTGATACTAGCTTGGTCGACATGGGCGTCCCCCAGGGAAGTGTGCTGGGACTATTGCTCTTTATAATTTTTATAAGCAATATTGTAGATAATTTTGATGATTCATGTGCGTCTTTATTTGCTGATGACATATCTACTGTCGTCTCTGCACCAAGTATAGCTGAACTGTAAATTATACGGTAACATTTTGTACTCACAATAGCATTAAATAATTCAAACACCGAGTTATTTTCTCTTCTGCTCAAAAAAACCAACCAAGGTCTTCTCGTAAAAACTAATAAAACGAGCATTCAGCAAAATAACTAGCTCAAGTTTTTGGGATTACATTTTAAAACTTATTTAACGTGGAGCGGTGGAGCATTCAAATGAATATTTTATTGAAAAAATTACTTACACATTGCTTCGTACTATGGCAAATGAGAAGTAAAATTCAAAGTCATATTATTTTGCACATGTGTATTCGTCTAATAACTACGGTATTATATGCTGGGGAAATTGTTCTAGAGTTAATGAAATCTTGATAATCCAGAAAAAAATTATTCGCTGAAATTGCTGAGAGGATATATTCAGCAAGTAGCCTCAAATACGAAGAAGCAACCAAGCACATTCTGTTCTTGCATGCCTTCAGTGGTTGTGACACAACGTCATCCCTATTCAATCAGGGAAAAATTAAATTTTGTACGCTGATAGAAAAGAACAGAGCGGTTCATGAAATAATTGAAATTTTCAACCAACAAGATGCCACGTCAGAGGAGATTGCCGAGGCCGGAGTACGCTTTCTTGTAGCTTTATATGGTGGCAACATGGATAAAGAGAGTTTGGAAGAGATTCGTTTCCAACGCTTCGCCAAATCTGCGCTGAAAAGTAAATTTAATCTTGCCTCTTTGAAACCTACAAAAGACGCGGCGCAATTCCACGCCTTTAGGACGTACCACCAAGTACAGAAATGGAGAGGCATAGAGAAAAATCCTGAAGACTGGGGTCGAAAGCATGTCGCTTACGGGCTCACTCCCATAACAATGGCGGACAAACCAGCTCCCGATTCCTTATTAAAATCGGTATCTTGTAACTGCAAAAGGGGGTGTGGTGGGGCATGCAGCTACCGAAAGGCGGGACTTAAATGTTCGGTTGTATGTGGCTTCTGCAACGGAGAATCTTGCGGAAATATGCCGGAAATCCGCATTGAAAGCGAGGACGAGGATGACGACATTTTTCAGGCTACGGACCAAAACTACGACCATGACACCGACAATAACCAGCCCGGACCATCGAAACGTACCAAAATGTAGTAGAAAATAATTTTTGTAACTCTCTAAAATCATAATTTACTATTCTTAAATTAAAAAAAAAAATGCGATATACTTTTTGCCTTTAACTTTGTTTACGATAAGTATAATACTGTTAAATGATAATATTCAAGTGCCTTTTAGTTTTTTTTATAATTATGTACAAATATAATGATATATAATAAGAATAATAAAATAAAACTCAACCAAAATGAAGTTTCCGCATTTTTTTCAAATAGTGCAACTTCACGGAGCTGTAACTCCTAAAATATGTGTGCTACAAAAAAATTGTTTTAACAAAAAATGTAGGAAATTTTGTCCTCTTTAACTTTGGGTAGAACATATTTTGTCGTGAAAGTAGTTATTGAGTTATTGTCAAAAAAACAAAATTTTGTACCTAAAATCCAAGATGGCGGCTCGAGCGCATGCGCCTCGAGGTCGGAAACTTGGATTTTTTATTAGGGCGCCAAGCTTAACAACATACTGTAAAATCACTACCACCCCACCTTTTGCATTCAAAAAACCCCCACGTATTGGACTATCCGTGCAATAATTAAAAATCTTGAAAGATTAAGTGAATTTAAATGCCGATTTTAATAACTAATTTTCAACATATATTTTACTTCGCTATTGTATGTGTGGTGTTCTTATTTCTGTATGTTTTAAGTATAGTGATTTTATATTCCACATATCTACTACTATTTACAATATTCTATACTTGTGTAAGCGAGTCTCGTGGAAATGAAGATTATTAATATTAATATTAAATAGTTTTGCCGCCTAGTAAAGAGAGAAAATGTACTATTTGTTTTTCAATTATTTTTGCTTGATGTACAGACAATCTGACAAAGGTCATCAAATGTAATTGGTTATCGAAAGAATGCAAAGATCGTAAATAAATAATTTTACAAATAGTTCTTTTTTAGTTCTCATATATAGTTTTTTCTGCTGTTTGCAAAATCTTATAAAGAGTATGTTTCATTGCAAGTATAAGTAAACAAAAAAAATTATTTAATTGGAGTTCCGCCAGTACCAGTTGTCTTACAGTGGCGTTGTGCTGGATAGTTTTGTATATTATGTATGTATTATCAAAGGTTAAATATTGCCAAATTTAAGTAAATAAGATATTATACACCAACGGTTTACGCGGAAATATTTTAAGCTGGATTATGTCGTACATGGATGGTAGGACATTAAGAGTAAAGCTGCATAATGAATATACTTCATTAGGGAAATTAAGTCTTGGGGTTTCCCAAGGCTCTGTGCTTGGACCATTCATTTTCTTACGTTATGTAAGTGATATGCCTATTTATATTAAAGTTAGACATGTAACAATGTTCGCAGATGATACTATTACAGTATCTGCAGATGACCCCGAGGAAATTGCGCAGTTAGTCCATAACGTCATGGATAAATTAAGCACATGGTGTTAAAGAAATAGACTGGTTCTAAACGATAGAAAAACTATATGTTTATACTTTGATCTTCAAAGGGTGCTTCCATCAACAGTAATATATAACCATATATCCTTATCTGAATTTGGTAAACTTCTAGGTACCAATCTTGATACAAAATTATCTTTCGATGTCCATATTGATTTTGTTACAAAACTTATTTTGCAATTCTACAACTAAAAGATGTGCTGAATGAAAATGGTCTATTAAGAACATATTATGCATTGGCTTATCCACACAGTTCGTATATCATTTGTTGGGGTAATGCTAATGACAGAGAATGTATATTTATAGCACAAAATAGTATATTACGTACCATGAACTGTAAGTGATACATTCGAGACCTGAAAAGTCACTTACTGTTCGCGGTTAGTAAATGGTTTTTTGTAATACCTGTGAAAATCAAAGAAAAGTAATTAATGATTAAATTTTAATATTTTAAATAAATTAGGTATATCGTATATGCTAGAAATTAACAAAAGAAAGCCTAATAGATAAACAACTCGTTGAAAAGTCAAGTTTCACAAGCAGTTTTTGAGGAAATACTATTATGGATATCGAAGAAGCTGCAAATATTGCTTGTACATCGCTTCTACCTGGGAAATCTAAAAAAAGGTACGAAATCACATATGATGTATTTAGAAAGTGGTGCGACGCTAAATATGTGGATATTCATACCAGTGAGGCGGTTTTACTCGCATATTTTCTAGAGAAATCTAAAAAATCTCCAGCCAGCTTATGGTGCGAATATTCCATGCTGCGGTCAACCATCTCCTTAAATGATAATGTTGACATTTCAAAATATGCCAAATTAAGGGCATTTTTAAAAAACAAAAATATTGGATATCGTCCCAAAAAAAGTGAGGTGTTTACTATAGAACAAATTGTAAAATTTTTGAGTGAAGCATCTGACCAAACATATCTGATGAATACGGTCGTTGCTATTATGGGAATTGCGGGAGCCTGCCGCAAAGATGAATTATGCAAGGTAACAGTAGACGATATTGTTGATAAAGGAAGCGTAATACTTATCAAAATACCTGATTCTAAAAATCACCTTTCAAGAAGTTTCACTATCGTAGACAATGACAATTTCCACTGTCTGGAATTATTCAGGAAATATATGAGTCTGCAACCAAAAAATTCAGAAAATAAAAGATTATTCTTGAGATATAAAAATGGGAAATGCGTTAACCAACCAGTTGGGAGAAATATTTTCGCTAAAATTCCGTCTGATATTGCAACATTTTTAAATTTGGAAAATGCAAAAAATTACAATGGACATTCGTTTCGCAGAACCTTGGCAACTCTTTTGGCTAACAGCGGAGTCGACGTTCTTGCGTTGAAAAGGCACGGTGGGTGGAAGTCCTCGGCAGTAGCAGAAAGTTATGTGGCGGAATCTTTAACGAACAAAATACAAGTAGCTAACAAGATTTCAACATTAGCAACCTAGAAGCCGGTTCATCTCGTCAAACATCTGATAATGATCTCTCGGATAATATGGAGAATACTCCACTAGATGGTCCTGAAGTAATTAAAGAAATACAAAAAAATTTAACATCAATTTTGACTGTTGATAATATGAATAATTGTACTTTTTACATTTCCATAAATAATAAAGATGCTTAAAATAATATCTTCATTTTTGTGTAAGCATGAAATGTTTGGTTTCAACGATAGATTTTTTTTACCTAAAATTTCTGTTGATCTGAGCAGGTAAATAATAACTAGTACGTAATATTCACTTACAGCCCACGTCGGACTGTAAGTGAATATTACAGCCCTGTAACCATGGCAACCAGTAAATGAATTGTAAGTTCAGCTTACTCTAATAAAAATTTGTTAATAATGATCCACTTACAGTACAGGTATTACAAAAAATAATTATTAGACGTATCTATAGCTTGTTACGTCGAGAAACTTGTCTGATAATTTTTAAGGCCAAAAATATTCTTACTGCTGCATGTATCTACATATTAAAATCCCTGTGTTTCACTAAAAAAAAAATCTAGCTTTATTTAAGTAGATCTGCAAATCACGTTTACGGTACAAGACATGGCCAATTATTATCAATTCCTAGACACTCTACAACAAAATATGAACATCCCCCGTTTTATAGCTGTATATAACAAATTGCCGAATGAAATTAGAGCCATTGTGAATTATAATACATTTAAGAGAAAAGTAGAAGAATTACTTGTCACAAATTCTTTCTATTCTATAAGTAACTTAAACACTGATTTTAATTGGGGATAGATAGGTGTTCATATTTTTAATTTAGTTACAAGATTAATGTTATTCTTTTATATACGGTTTTAACATATTCAAGTAACGGTTGCATGATAGTATAGTTCATTTTATACTGTCCGGTAAATGGCTATTCATTTGCGGCCGGTAAATCGAACATTACAGTATCACATAGTGTAATGTGTTACCTAGTAACACTTTCACATTATTGTTATTAGTAAGCAAATATTTTTAGTTTTGATTTTTGACTTTTCAGTTAAAAATATAAGAAATAAAATATTTAAATACACAGCTTTAGCAATTATTTAATACAAGAAAAGTTTATTTTCCTCCAAAATATCCATAATACAAAACAATGAAAAAATTATGGTTTTATTTATTTGACAGTGACAAGCTAAACACAATCATAATTAGTTATGAAAAGCAATAGCTATAACATCGTTAAGGTGATGCGACTCGATTACGAACTAATATTTTTTAAATCTCAATAATCATAACTTTTTACTCATTTTAAAAAGAATTATAAAGACAGTATGAAATAAAATATTACACGATACACGTCCGGTAGGTCTCATTAAAGTACTCGTTTATATTCCGGACTCGGCTCCTGCGTCGCCTCGCCCGCAAAACAACTCTTACTGCAATAAGTCACCTACCGAACTTATAAGCGTAAATTTGTATTACCTCCTTCTTTGCATGTTTGTATATGAATGTATGTATTGTTACATGTTTCCGCCCCTAGGAAACACCCTGTATGAATTCCCTGGGTTCCAAATAATTTTAACAAGGGGTAACCACAACACTTTATTAAATCATTTACTGATACACAATACTTCTAATTAACTTTTACAATGTTTATATTTACACTTCGGATTTAACCTCACTTACCGCTACCAACTTCACTTTAGTAAAAACTTCTTCCTCCGCCGGAAATCTCGCCTTATATACCTACTCTGATATTGCCTCTAGAGTTATCTAGAACATAATCGAGAATCTTCTTCCACCACACCCCAGAAAACTCTAACTCTTTCTACAAGTTTCCAGGATGTCACTATTAATCATAGGTGTATCATGGGGGGTGTAATGCATAACAGTATATTATTTTGTTTTATCTGTGTATATTTGTCCATTTATTTTGTATTTTGTAACTTGTTGACTTGACATATATGCTGTGTATCTTAAATGGCTAATAAAATGAATAAATGAATTACGGGTGAAACACATATCGGTAATTATGGAATTTGTGAAACTCGTACGACCGCACGCCCTTGAATCTTTTACGTTCACTCTTTTTGAACTGACTATAGTCGATATATAAAATAATGTTACATAGATAAACTACACTATAATGTTACTTACATCGATGGAGGACACGGACGCATGGCACCAAAGTCATTGCAGAACGTCTCAATATGAACGGTTTTGATTGGGTATTGATAGCTAAAATAGAGAACCATTGATATCATTTATATACGCTGACAGTTAACTGGCAATCTCTGGTCTGGATATAATTTGATTATTCAGATTGTGGCGTTAAACTAGATGCAAGTTGTTGAATTTTTTTTCATAATTTTTGGTGATAATTTTTTTAAAGGCTTTTTCAGAATGTTTGTAATTGAAAACTGTTTATCCTGTACTGAAATGACTCCTCACCAATTTAATGATCTATTAGAATTCTACGATTTATATCTAAAATTTAATTAATAGACTATATATATTTCTATGTAGAGGATAGAACAATAACAGAAGCAACTAAATCTGGATTACCATGACATCACTATCTCGAGACTTAAATAAATTCTTCTAAATGCGTTAATATATACATAATATACTCATTGTTTATATTTGTGGCAGATATGCAATTAATTAACTAATTAATTATGCTTTAATACATCCGACTACTATATTACAATTTAGTATGTAGTAGACTGTGTGGAAGATTAAAATAAGCGTTTAAGGTAATTAATATGATAATTGGTTTATATTAATGACTTGAATAATGTACAAAAAGCAGTCTGGTGTTTCTCTCAAGAATAATTTAAACTCCTGTATTTATAAAAAGAGCAAGAGAATCTTGAGATATCAAGAAAATAAGGAAGAAAAAATATTCTCTAAGGGTATTTAAAAATTGTATGCACTTTACAACTCTTTCTAAGAGCGCATGATTAACTCAGGTTGGGTTAAATGAATTGGTTCCTCAGCTACAAGGTGTTTAAACCTCGTCTGGCGATATTTATAGACAAAGCTCCTATCGTATTTTGGTCTACCATTCAAGATAATTCTTTAGAAATAGGTTCAGTTAATCGCAAATACACCCCAAAATCTTAATCTGGTGGCCGACTTCCGTTAAATTATATTTTTAATGAATTTTTATAATTGGTTGAAGTTAAAATATAATTTAAATTTTAAGATGATTCTTTGAAAATTTCATATTTTAAAGTTAATTAGTTGTGTTGGTGGAACCTACCCCACAAGATATTTGCTTGATTTTTTTTATATCAAATGAAAGTTTAGGATCCCGTCTATCGAAAAAACATTGTTAACCTCATAGAAATCTTAATTTTCAATATGTAATAATCCGCGCGCTAAAACACTAACCCATTAACGTTCATGGCAAATTAGCTACGAAACATTTTTTTTGATTTAGATGTTTTAAGGGTTGAAGAGAAATTTTCTCGAGAAAAAAAGTCCTTTCATTCAATTGTTCAAACAATAAAAATAAACAAATTACAGTAAAAAAATATTTTCACTTTACCAGTCGATTGTACGGGAAAATCCAATGAAAAATTATGGCGGTTTTCTTAAAGAAAGGCAAAATTCGCTCTTTTAACGTTCTTCTAAAAAATTCAAAACTTCATCATGATGAATCAATCGAAGTATTGCTAGAATTCACCGTACAGCTATTGTAAAACAGTAAATTCAGCGAGATATGATTTATTTCATCAATTTTGCGTGAGTTGTGTTTCAAGGAATTAAAGAACTTTGATAGTAGTTGATGTTTCCGTGCTGGAGTTCTCTACATAAAAAATTTACAGAATTCTCCACCAAGCATACTTCTAACACATTGAAAAATAACGTAGTTATCATGAAGAAAATTCACATATACATGTTTTCACCCCCTACTCCCAAATTACCAAACCACTCTGAAAACCGCCCAATTACACACCCCTTATCCACATGTTAATAACACTCGCTATCATCTACAGTAATTTTTATGTATTTTCCTTTTTTTCGCATTTGAAAACCATGTATTGCCTTGCCATCGAGTGTCGGATTGTGGGCGCAAAGGCCCACAGGGAAAAATATGCAGGGAGCCCCAGATCAGCGATGTGGAAAGTTTGAAGGTGAATCTCCCAGCGCTATGAGTGCAATTTCAAAAAATTAATGTTAAATTGTAGGAAAAAGTTATATAAATTTTAGCACGAAAATGTATTTTTTTTTTCTCTGAATATCACTAAGGGCGAGTTGTATCAACTAAGTTTAATGCCAAATCAGCTTGATCCAAGATAAAAATTCATGGTTATTATTGTTGTAACAATCGTAGCCATGGATATTGATCCTTAGTCTAGCTGATCTTGGCTTAAACCCTCTTGGTACAACTCGCCCTTAGTATAAGTTTTATTTTAAAATAAAGTTGATTTATACATAAAAATAAACATACAGAAAAATTGCTTTTTATAAAATATGTAAAATAAAAAACAGGAAACACGAACAAACAAACCATTAAGCACACAAAAAGTAACAAATATATATCTCTTTTAAAACATGTTAGACATCTCACTAACATAAACTTAACATTTCGTTATTTTCAAACTGAAAGTAGTGCAGAAAATTTCTTTACTTTCTTAGCCAGGGTATTAATTATTAATTCATAAGCCTTTTCTAATAAATCCCATTCAACGCTTCTAACTTCTCCTGACCTAATAGTACAGTAGCATCTATCATTTTAGTCGGCAACTGCTGTCTTTGCAAGTAAATCGACTTTCTCGTTATTCAGTATTCCAGAATGGGCCTTAATCCACATGAAAGTTATCTTATAATCAAGAAGAGAAAGCTGTACATACAATTTTAAGATGTCTATGACTAAGGGCGAAGTTTTTACGGTTATATGATTAAGACCACCAAGCGCGCTAAGGGAATCAAACATAATAAATTTCCGCTGGGCGATATTGAGGTAGCAGTATTCCAAAGCTTTGAGTGGCTGTATCCTCTACTGACAAAACAGAAGCTTGATTTGGGAGTCTATATTTTACTGAGACTTCAAGTTCGGAAATATAAATAGCATAACCTATGTCCTTCTCACTTTCTGACCCATCTGTATACATTTACATTTCATCTGGATATTGCGGAGTGACGTTTTTACATAGGACTCTATTACCTGCTTCGTTATCGGTAAATGAAGGTTATTATTAACGGTGCCATATATTGTGGGAAAAATGGTTCAAAGTACACATAAAGGGTACTGAACTTTTGAGGATAACACTATCATGTGAACTATTATTACTAAAAGGCTCCGTTAACGGGGGAGACTTTTTTTATTCCAATATTTATAAGTGAGGTTCTGAATGCATAAGGTTTTAATAAAAAGTCTTTACTCCCTGCTCTTAATTTAAGAACGAATTTATCACTGAGGAGTTGTCTTCTACAATTTTACGAAGGTTCCCTAGCCTTGACCCTTGCAGCTTCTGTTAGACTAGATTTCATTAAATCTAGGCACACCTGAAGTATTTTACTCTGAAATGTGTCCAAACAGTGAAGTAAATTGTTGCTGGCTGCTCCATAAAATATTGCACTATAAGCTATGACTGACCTAATAAGTAATTTATACATCAATAATGCTATTTCTGGATCTGCCCCCCAACTTACTTTATTGCAGCTGTGAATAGTGTTTAACTGTTTTTCCTATTTTGAAATAATATTTTCGACGTGTGATTTCCACGTTAATTTCTGATCGAGCTGAAAACCCAAGTATTTCACAACTTTCTTATATGGCACCTAACAGTCATCTAACAGAATTGTTTAGCGAACAGGTAAATTGTGTCTGGAGAATATTGAGACGGAAGTTTTTTAATTTTTTAAAACCATTTATTTTTAAATATACGTTTGTAACTTTCCCTCTTATTATATTATCAATTTCATTTTCGTGTGTAAATTTTAAGTCATGATTCAACAAAGGCTTGTTAACAATCGGAAAGTGAATTCCATCTAACGTCATTAAAACAAGTTTTTTTGCCTCTTTCTTTTGCATATGCCAAATTATTTGTTTGGAAGTATTTTATGATATATATAACAATAACACGTTTGTTTACATAACCAGAAACCATCTGACGCTCAAGTGCATATAAAAAAAATGAGTTCGAAATTTATACTGCACTAGTCTACTTTTTGTGAAGATGAGTGGGATGCACCTTGATTATAGTCTGGAAGCATGATGACTCTTTTGAAAATTTATCGTTACATGAATCTTGTGTGAGTTAAATAATTTCGACGAACATAAATTAGGATAATATAGACTCCTGGCATATTTGGCCAGGCAAATGAAGGGAAAACAGACAGAATATTTAGACAAATTAGTAGCCCCAATGTTCTTGTAGATTGGCTTTGGGAGAGATAATGGGAGAGGCTTCTCATTTCATGAGTAAAAAAATGTCATTTGTATCATCGTTTTTATCAACAATTAGAGTGAAAAATGAGTATTCTTAAAATACTCGAAAAACTATCGGTCGTAGAGGCACGTGAAGTATTGGTGATTTGTGCGCGATATTGGATTTAGAACTATATTAGATGTACTATATTGCATTGTTATACACATGTGCCAGGTTTCAAAGTAGGCCGTCAGAAATAACGATTTGAGGTTGAGAAGTTTTTTCTCCATCAAATTTTATTGGATAGAATGATAAATTTAGGTGTAAATAACAAAAAAATCATAGTGTGCATGCACAATTTTGGCTGGAAGACATACTTAAATGCATTTTTATGCAAAAAAGTGCATTTCTTGCGATTTTCTCGAATTTTTCGACAGTTTTTCGATTATAATCATTTAAAATTCATTAATATTGACTAGAAACTTTTTATTTTATTATCACATAAACTTTATTGTGCATATTAAAGTCATTTTTACCCTCCAGATGCAATAACTAGCCTTTGATTGCATCCAAAAGTTGCTTTAATATTAAATATATCTCGGAAAACATTTATACTTGGAGGTTTTCATGATCGCTGATTACGAATCTGACATGAAAATTGGAAAATTCAAAATGGCTCACCGGAAATGGCGCGAAATAAAAAAGTGCCTTTTTCGCGTTTCTTTCACTTAAAACGAAAAAAAGACCATACAAATTGCATCTAAGAATTTCCTATTATAAATTTCTATTTTTTTAATCTCCCCCCTCCCCCTTTCTTTTCGCTCTCCCTCGTCGCCCTTTTACCACGTCTCTCTTAGCCCTGAAAAACAAAATAAAATCATTATATTTACGTTTACCTTCTCCACTTTTACCGCAGTAGACTAAAAATAGCGCGGTTTTTAAATTACACATACTTTTTAATTTTTAAATTTTAGAAATAATTTTTGTATACCTATTTAAAAAGAAGGGCTGGGCTAAAAGAGACATGGTCATGTCAGAATCGTAATCAGCGACCATGAAATCCCCCGAGTATAATTTTTTTCCGAAATTTAATATTAAAGCAACTTTTGGATACAATCAAGGGCAAAGAATTGCATCAGGAGGGTAAAAAATGACTCTATATGCACAATAAAGTTTATGTGATAATAAAGTAAAAAGTTTTTAGTCAATGTTAATTATTTTTAAACGATTGTGTTTGAGAATTTATCGAAAAATCCGAAAAAATAGCAAAACATGCACCTTTTTGCATAAAAGTGTATTTAAATATGTCTTCTAGCCAAAACTGTGCATACGCACTATGATTCTATTGTTATTTACACCTAAATCTATCATTCTATCCAATAAAATCTGATGGAGAAAAAACTCCTCGAAAATCGATCTCAAATCATTATTTCTGACGGCCTAAAGCCTTACCTGAATTAGAACTAGTCGCAATTTCCATTGCAAGATTAGCCGACAGAGAAAGTGACTTAGTAAAAGCGCTATAAAAAGGGGAACATCCTAGAAACCCCAACAAATAAAACATTTACTTTTATTGGTACCCTATTTTGCTTATTTAAAGTACGCCCCAGACTGTTTAAATCCAACTTTTAAAAACGCGCGTTTTAAAGTTACCATGGCAACATCAATAACCCGACAAACGTGAAGTCAAAATGAAAATGTCAACTTTTTAATTATTTAGATGAATTATTACAGGAATTATTGCGGGATTAACCGCGAATCTGCTTTTCTGTTTAAGTAATCAATGTTAGAACTCATTTTAAAGCAATATACAATCAGTAACAACTGTAGTGACAATAATTAATCCTATGTGACAGATTGCAAATTAATTTTTGTATTCCTCATTTGACACTGACAGGTATCCTAATGCCACATCACGAATTCACGCTGCGCCGTCGTGCTCGAAAAATCGCGCGTGTTTTAAAGATCTTAATATCCACTTATACTTTAATATACTATTGTCTACTACCGTGCATAAATTTACTTACAGACCTATATATTAAAGTACTCGTTACTGAGTGGCTTTCTTACCTCAATTTCCAGTTTCATTATTCACAAATCACAACGATGACATCCAAAAATAAGTCATTATAGTCACACAAGTTGCCGATAAAGTAACACTTCTTATACCCATTACCCGCACCATCACTAAACAATAAATAATTTAATCACAGATTCAATACTTTCTAACACAGACTTAGTGTTTATACCTAATAAAGTTATAAAAAAAGCTAGCATTTTTTAACATAGCTGAAAAAACCGCTGTTAAATTATACGCGAAATAATAAAAAATACACCTGTTCCTTAAGATCAATGACCTAATAATATAGACAAGGGATGAAATAACTTCGCATGCACAGAACTAACTTGATTTATGTTGTTACTACTTTGGATGCACCGTACTGGTCACACTACATCGCCATAGCTCCATGGTGGCTTCTGAGAATTCTCAACAATTGTGATCTATGTAGCTGTGCGTTCTGTAGACGGGTGTCTTGATTGTGTTCTCCAATGTTATTGTTGACAATGCCGGACGGTTTTAGTGTGAAATTAAATAGTAATGAAAATTATAAGTGAATTTGTCACGTTATGTGTTGTGGTATTACGAAATTCTATACGGAAGATGTATTTAATCCAGGATGAACACGAAGTTGATCTATCCAACTCTAAGAATGGCAAGTGGCTCTAATTGTTTTTTTGTTTCAAAACATTCCTAATATTTATCTTATTCATATGTATGTCCGTCGTATTGACGAAAGGTAGATTAATAATTTTTTCTACATCTATTTAATTATATGACAATTATTAGTATTTTTTGGTGAAAACTTGTACCTATAATTCTCTGTAGTGAATTATGGACCCATAATTCACTGTTTCACTAATCCAATGGTATTTTTAATCGACTGCGACCAGTTTTTGCTGCAGCTGACAATCAACTCGCTGACAGTGACAACCAAGTATATCGCCATATTGTTTGTTTACGTTTTCCACTTCTTATGAGTAGGTACCGATTAATATCAAATTTCAGTCTTTAATTGTTTAATAAAATTAGAAAAAGCATAATATTGCATTCGCGATTATAACCATTAATCACACAGAAGATTTGCGCCACTCTCCTACGGTTCGTGGGTTCAAATATCATTTTCGGGAATAATCGCTCATATAATACTATACTATAAACCAGGTTTAAATGGGAAAGCAACAGGGAGATGAATACGTATTTAACCATTGTGTAAAATATATTTTGTCAAATATTCAATAACTGAATTGAAAAACGGATATTTTAATTTTAATGAAGTTATATGGAAATCCGTAGGATATTTACCTTTTGTTCGAAACAAGCATGCCCAGGACCCAACGATTTAAAAGTAAGTTGGTAATGAATTCTCTTTACAATATATGGGTCATTACAAGTATTACTAGTATTCGTTAGATATTTTGACAATAAAAATCTTCCTTACTTTTAACAAATAACTTAATATTGTTGTTCTAAATGAAAACACTATTATATAAATACATTAATTAGAAAGAATTTATTTATTTATTTATTTAGCGTACACTGCTCAACAGGTATAACCCATTTACAGAGTAGGACAGATACATAAAAACAAAATATTAAGTGTATACAATATACATTAAAGAAATATAAAGTACTCCTAAAAATAACATACCATAACTAAAGAAAAACAAATATCAAAGACAAGAAATATAAAAATACACATTATGAGACAAGCATAATAATAAAACTATATAAAAACAGAATCCAAAAAAAAAACAAAGAATCAATAACTATAAAAATCTTTTATGGAATTGACAGTGCTGCTGAAAATATCAAATTTGTCACAATAAATGTTTGTTGTAATTATGACACATTGAGAATAGAGGAGAAAATTTAAGTCTATTAGAGCGCGGAGGGGGAAGATAGAAAGTTTGCATTATCCAAGTATTTAATGGGACATAAAATTGTAATTTATTTAAAAATTCTGGGCAATCGATCTAGTTATGTATTAGATTATGTAAAAATATTTGAGAGTAGCAAACCCGCCTGTTCTCAAGAGTGTCCATAAAGAATTTACTCAAGAGTTCTAGATGTGGAAAACCAATTGGTGGGTATGCTCCATCACACTTGAACCACAATAATTTTACAAATCGCCTTTGTACTCTTTCTAGACTAAATGTAGACAAATTCAAAAAGTACTGCGCGCATTTAAAAAACTCTAGTCATTCGAAAGAATATGTTTTATTGTACTTATAATCCAAAAATTAAGACTGTGCTATTATTATTACATAAGATATAGCGAATTGAACTCCAAAATTTGGAGGTGATTGATCGATGAGAAATATACCCTTTACATTGATTGCTAGGCATATTTTTCCAACAAAAGTAATTGCAATAAAATGTTAATTGGATTAATATATCATTATATAAGAATATGTAAGCAAAATGAATTATCATTCTAACGACTCCCGGCAAAGATATGAATAAATCTGTGGATCAACTGTACAAAGTTCACTAAGCCATCTTCTGACTCTTTTTCTCCTTGATAAAAATTTTTATGAATTTTGTGATTAGTTCCACGTAAAAGCTGAGACTTTTCTCTACATTTCATGTTATTTTCATTTTTTTAGGAGCTCTGAATAGTAAGAATTATCGATCGATGAGCCCGGTCGCACGAAACTTCCGGAAAATTCTCATTTTTCGCGCATTTCGAAGCGGCTTAAAACTATAAGTGGAAAACTCGATTTATCTTCTAAACGGCTTAAGTAAGACAAATATTTGTGGAGAGAGAAAGTAGAGTAGAGAAAAAGACGAGCTACAACTTTTGTTGGGAACTTCTTTCTGTATTTTCATTATTTTGGCCGCTAGAGCAAAAAAAAACAAAAACCAAAAAGTTTTCCAAATTTTTTTGAATTTTCCCGGAACTTGGAAGTGCAAAGAATGCATCATCTCATTCTCCAGGTTATTACCTACTTAAATCCCAGAGATGTTCCTTTTATTAATTTTTGTTACCCTAAATTGTTAATTTGCCTGTACTACTGTCAAATATGACTTAAATAAAAATACGTTTACAACCCACCATGGTTGAATTGTTTCCTAGGATGATCGTCCTGTATATTTTTCAATAAAACTATAACAGGTGCCTTCCTTGTTAATTCTGTTAACTATATGCCAAATATTATTACCATCTGCCACATTTTTACTTGCACATCCACATAAAGGAATGAAAGTACAGTAATCTTCAAACAATTTCAAGATTTTTATTTTGTTGAATTAGGTTTAGAATGTCCTGAGATGTGGTGATTTTAAATTTGAACAAAAAAAAAAAATTCGTTATCAATTCTCTTCCAGTGAAAGTCTTACCCATTTCCTCTCTGGCAGTAGCGTCAACTACCTACCAAATTTGACTGTTCTCCGTCAAGTAGTTTTTACTTACACATCCACGCAGTGGATTGGAAGTAATAGTAATCGCTACTAATTGTCATTTTTTTTTTTTTCTTGAAATAGGTTTAGAATGTCATGAAACGTCGAGATTTTAAATTTGAGTGAAAGAAAAATTTCTGTCTGTCGGTCTGTAACGTTTTTTGTCCGCACGTTTTCTCCGGAACGATTTAAGATATTGGCTTGAAATTTTGTACACGTATATGTTATAACGAGGTCTGGAACCAGATTGTTTTTTGAACATATCTGGTGAAGGGTTGGGGGGTAAATAGGGGGAAATAATAAAGCAAGCTGGTAAGAGTAAATAAACTTGAAATTCGGTGAATGTACTAGAAGTCAAGGCGTCAAAATGTTTTATAATATTTTCCATCCCCCCACCACCCCCCACTCCATTATTAAAGGGGTTGATAAAATAAAATTCAGATTTTCACTTGAAATTTGGTATACGTATATATTACAATAACATCTGGAACTAGATTATATTTTGGGATTATTCCGTTCAAGGGTTGGGGGTTAAATAGGGGCAAATAGGGTAAAATCCGTAAAGTAAGCTGATAAGAGTACAGAAACTTAAGATTCGGTGTATGTACTAGAAGTCAAGGCCTCAAATTTCTTTATAATATTTTTCAACCCCCCACCACCCCTACTCCATTATTAAAGTGGCCGATAAAACAAAATAGAGATATTTACTTGAAATTTGGTACACGTATGTGTTATAACGACATCTGGAACTAGATTATATTTTGAGATGATTCCGTTGAAGGGTTGGGGTTTAGTAGGGGTGAATATGGGAAAATAAGTAAAGCAAACTGGTAAGTAAAGACATTTGGGATTTGGTGTATATACTAGAAGAGAAGGTCTCAGCTTTTTTATATAATATTTTCCATCCCTCCACCACCCTTACTAAAAGAGTTGATAAAATTAAACTGAGATTTTCACTTGAAATTTGGTCCACATATGTATTATAACGACATCTGAAACTAGATTACAGTTTGACAAGATTTCGTTGAAGGAGTGGTAGTGTTTCTGTCCCGGAAATCCCGGGACGGGATTTCCCGGGAATTATGTCACTTTTTATCGTTCCCGTTCCCGGGAAATAACAGTCGGGATTTCCCGGACCCTTGGAAATAAAAATAAGTTTTAAAAATATTAAATTTCCTGCTCTCATCACATAAATCGACTGCAACGAGTGAACCGGAGACGTGGAAGAGTGCGGGCACTCCGAAATTTTACCAAGCGTGCGCGTCGGACGGCATTTATCTTTTATTACGTTATTGTATTATTTCCTGTAGTTAGTGTTGTTGTGTCTCCTTAATTATAAATAAAGCAAAACGAAACTGACGGATTTATTTTTTGACCAAAGGAAGAAAACAAACATTTAAAAAATTTGAATGGTGACATTTTGAAAAAAAAATGTGTTTTTCAAGAAATATATGAAACATTTATTGTTTCCCGGGAATCCCGGGAACGGCAAATTCTATTTCCCGATTCCCGGGAATGAAAAAAAGTCGGGAAATCAGAAACCCTAAGGAGTGGAGGCTAAGTAGAGGTAAATAAGGAAAGATAAGTAAAGCAAGCTGACAAGAGTACAGAAACTAGGAATTGGTGTATATATTAGAAACCAAGGCTCCAAATTTCTTTCTAATATTTTTCAATCCCCCACTCTCACCACCTCCACTCCATTATTAAAGAGATTGATAACATAAAATCTAGATATTCACTTGAAAGTTAGTACATGTTTGTATTGTAATTACATCTAATTGAGATGATTCCGTTGAAGGGGGAGGGTTGTCAATAGGAGAAAATAAGTAGAGCAAGCTAGAAACTTCATTTTCAACGTATGTGGTAAAAACCAAAGCCTCAAATTTTTCTATGACGTCTGCCCCAAATATTATTATAATTCTATAATAAATAATTTCCACATACTAGAGTGCAAATATAGTCATGATGTTTCCTTTAAAGCAACTTGGATGGAAAATATGGATGTGGAAGTAGTGATTCCTTGGGCAGCGGTTTTTAGTTATAGCGCCAACGGACAAACAGACTAACGGAATCGAAAGACCTTCATTTTCGTAATTTACATGATCCGAAAAGCGGAAATTCGAAGAAATCTCGGAGGGCGATTTTTTCACGAATACAATACTTCCTTTCGGTAAGTATTTTGTTTTGAAATAGGTTTAGAATTTCATGAAACGTCGATCTTTTTTTGAGCGAAAAAAAAAAATCTGTCTGTCGGTCTGTAACTTTTTTGTGGGTACGTTTTCTCTGGAACGGTTTAAGACATTGACTTGAAATTTGGTATACTACTGTGTACTATAGCGACATCTGGAACTAGATTATATTTTGAGCTTACTCCAGTAAATTGAACAAGTTGGGAAGAGTCCAAAAATTTGGGACTTGGTGTATTTACTAGAAGTTAAGACCTCATTTTTTTTACCACATTTGCCATTACCACCCCTACTCAATTATTAAAAGGGTTAAAAAAATAAAATTTAGATATTCACTTGACATTTGGTATACGTACATATTATAACGACATATCGAACTAGATTATATTTTGATATGATTCCGTTGAAGACCTAGGGGGTAAATAGGGTAAAATAAGTAAAGGAAGTAGTATGAGTCCAGAAACTTGTGGTTTGGCGTATATACTAGAAGAAAGAAATCTTAAAATCCTTTTTTAATTTTTTTGGCATCAGCATCTGGGCAGACGTTTACAAATACTATTATTAAAATTCTATGAGCAATTATTTCAACAAGCTGGAGTATATAGCATCAAGATGCTTTCGTTTAAAGAAACTTGGATGGACAACATAGATGGGGAAGTAATGATTCCTTAGGCAGCGGTTTTTTTTACAATATATTTATCCTGAGCAAATTAACGATGACTGGTGAAAATTTCGGCAAGATAAGACAAAACCTGAAACATAACATGTTTTGTAGTAAATTATTGTTTGCTTGCTTATAGTTATGCCAAAAAATATTTTGTATGAGATTTCGCAAACAGGTTTCTATACATAAATCCATTTTATTGCTCTCTGTTCTTTAGCGCAGCAAGATGTGAGCTGTCAGAGAATTACAACTATTAAAAATTGACATTTTAATTTAATCTTCATCTTTCATTGAATGGATATATAACTGGAATATAGGTTATCGAAACGGTGCAAATATTGGAAATTAATTTTAATTTCTGTAATCGACATATTACGAACAGTTACTTTAATTGGCTAAACTATATTTCATCTACGAATAGAAAGCGTGTTACAAATATTGGTGAAAGACAAAACTGTTTCATTATAATCAGAAACCCCCGCACACATAATATTCGGGGGATTCCGTCAAAATTTGCAATTGATATTATACTTACATCACCATATGTTTTGGCCGTCTTATTCTATAAATAGCAAAAACGGTGCCCAGCGGATTTAGACAAATATGTTACTAATTATTATCTTTATTTTGCAGCATGCTTGAACGAGGCCTAATTATGGCAAAAATGAATGTATTACCTTTTTATAAAAAAAGTGAAAATGTAATTCTGTATCAACAATTACTAATGACAATTAATTAAAATACAATTGACTCAGTAAAGGTTCTTAGAAGGTTACAAGTATTGGAAAGGCGATTGATGTGACTGTTCTTCGATAAATTAGTGGTAAGCCTGATTCATAAAATATATGATTATGGTTATCAATATTAAGAACATCAGGTATACCTACAATACCTATAAGCTGCAATCTATTGCAGTATCTGTTGGGGTGAATAAGAAAATTAGCATGACGCACATGGCCTAACTTTAATAGGAAGTAGTCTGTATTCTAGTTGTGAGATTATAACATACCTAGCTTGAGATGAGTTTTAGTCATTATGATAACAATCCGTATTCTCTTGATTCCTACTAATTTAACTAGAGTATTTTCAAACTAGCAAAGTCGAAAATTTTAAAAAATCAAGTCTTGTTAGTAAAATTTCATACCGTGCCTTCTTTATTTCAAGAATTTTTTGAAAAATTCCTTTCTTGGTTGAACTTAGAAAGCAAATGTGTGCACGAGGACTAAACGGCGTGGGATACTGTTAGGCGGGAATCCTCCACAGCCCCATAGGCGAAAAGTTGTCGAATGTTCGAGATTACAATTTTTTAAAAGGCCTCCATTTCTGTAGGTACCCTATTAGAGAGTAAAAGTACGATTTAAACGAATTGAGCCCTCAGACAATTCAAATCTATTAAGATGTCACTTTAGCCATGAATATCTCAAAAACGGAGAAACAAAAAACATTGAAAAAAAACCGCTGCCTAAGGAATCACTACTTCCACATCCAGATTTTCCATCCAAGTCTCTTTAAGGGAAAATATTTTTACTATATTTGCACTGTAGTATATGGAAATAATTGGTCATAGAATTTTAACAATAATTGAGGCAGACATTTTGGTTTCTAGCATATACGCCAAAAATGAAATTTCTTTAACGGAATCGTCTCAATATATAATCTAGTTCCAGATGTCGCTATAATACATACGAGTACTAAATTTCAAGTGAATATGTCAATTATATTTTATCAACCCCTTTAATAATGGTGTAGGGGTAGTGGAGGGGTTGAAAAATGTTATGAAAAATCTGAGGCCTTGGCTTCTTGTATAGACATCAAATCCCAAGTTTCTGTACTCTTACCAGCTTGTTTTACTTATTTCCCCATATTCACCCATATTTAACCCTAACCCTTCAACGGAATCTTCTCAAAATATAATTCAGTTCCAGGTGCCGTTATATCATATACGTGTAAAAAAGTGAATACCTCAATTTTATTTCTTCAACCCCGTTAATAATGAAGTGGGGGTGGGGTGGTGAGAAAGTTGAAAAATATTATACAAAAATCAGAGCCCTTGACTTCTAGTATATACACCAAATTCCAAGTTTCTATACTCTTACCAGCTGCTTGCTTTACTTATTTTCCCCTATTTGCCCGTATTTAATCCGCAACCCATCAAGGGAATCATCTCATAATATAATCTAATTATAGATGTCGTAATAATACATACATGTACCAACTTTTAAGTGAAAATCTCAATTTTATTTTATCAACCCTTTTAATAATGGAATGTGGGTGGTGGGAGGAATTGAAAATATTATAAAAAAAATCGGAGGCGCCGGCTTCTAATATATACACCAAATCTCAAATTTCTGTACTCCTACCAACTTGTTTTACTTATTTTGCCATATTCACCCCTATTTAACTCCCAACCTTTCAACGGAATCATCTCAAAATATAATCTAGTTCCAGGTGTCGTTATAATACTTACGTGTACTAAATTTCAAATGAATATCCCAATTTCATTTTATCAACCCCTTTAATAATGGAGTGGGGGTGGTAGGAGAGTTGAAAAATGTTATAAAAAAATCTGAGGCCTTCTCTCCTAGTATATACACCAAATTACAAGTTCCTGTACTCTTATCAGCCTGCTTTACTTATTTTCCCCTATTATCCCTATTTAACCCTCAACCCTTCAACGGAATCATCTCAAAATATAATCTAGTTCTAAGTATCGTTATAATATATATGTGTACCAAATTTCAAGGGAATATCTTAATTTTATTTTAACAACCCCTTTTATAATGGAGTGGGGGTGGTGCGGTGGGATGGAAAGTGATTATGTGTTCATCGCATTGTAAAGCAGTCATTGCAAGTTATATTGAAAAATGTCCCACCATACCAACTTATTAATCCATATATTTCGAAAACTATGCATAATAATAATATTTTATGTAAATATTTAAGTAAAGAGAACGATGACATTTTTTCGTAATTTTTTAGTTTAAAATTTCAATTTATAACGAAAAACCACGTGCTTATTCGGTTGGTGAAAATCTCTCTTTAAGAAGCATTTATGTTAATTCATTTGACAAATAACGTCATCATATGACGTATTTTCAACAGTTTTTTACAATAAAAAACGTACTTCGTGAAAAACTGTTGAAAGCTCGGAAAATATGCACGTTACAAAAAAACTACAAGAGGCCAAAATTTTACAAAATATCACCTACACGTCTGAATTTTTTAAGATTTTTAAATTTCATGGTTTACGAGATTTGTAAAAAGTTATTTCTCGTCAAATTATCTTAAAATATATTTTGTTTTTTAAATTTACCTGAGTTTTGGTAGTTAACCAATTAACAGGATCCTTAGGATTGAATATTTATCTAGATCCAAATTTTGAAGAGAGGGGATGATATTCCTTATAATTCAATATTTATCAGGGTAAAACTTTTAAGGAGGAATATTCCATTGCCTCACAATTTCACATTTATCTCATTATAAACAATATAAATCATTCGGAACTCGTTACTATTTACATCACACTGATCATTTAAAAATATACCTCTCTCATTTTACCTAATGCAAATGCAAATCTCCAAACTCGGGTATAACCTCCCCCCCCTCTCGAAGGGCCTGATTAGCAACACGCGGCAATCCCCAACACTGTTTTTGAAACCATTTAACTACGTGCCTACAAACTGTATTATTTTATTAGTACGTCAAAATCCGTGCGTTTTAAACGTCAACATTATTTATATTAATTTTAGATATTACTCAGATAGTAATATAATTAAATAAATGGATACTGACAGTGAAAACGAGATTTCTTTGAGATAAAGCAAGCTGCAGAAATCGCGTCATTAAACTTGTTACCCGAAAAATCGAAAAAATTATATATGACATATGAAACTTTCTTAAATAGGAGGAGAAATGAAATGAAGATGAACTAGCCTGCGGCTCGTGTCTTCACCCTCGTGAATAATAGCCATCATTATATGCTAATGAATAAAATACTTACTACAAATGTTTCAAGGCATGACAAATTTCAAAGTATTTTTATTCATAATTTTGACGAAAACTCACTTTCTATGGACTGAAAGTACACCAAGCAACTACAAAAGAGAAACATTATAAAAAATTTGAACATTCTGTTGAAGTTTTTTTCTCATGACTCGAAACATTTCTGTATTTTACTTTCAGAAATTTTCAAAATATTTTTGATTTTTTTATATTTTGGGGATGATATCACCCCCTTCGAGGGCCTATGGGTGACATGATCTCGCTTTTTAAAGATTGATTTAATAGAAATAATACAAATAGAATTGAATAGGGTAATTGAGAATAACATTTTCAAAAAATCAAGAAGAACGCCTCTCTTGGTTCTTAATAACGCCTAATTTGAGACCTGTTAAATATTTTTACGATTTTCCCAAGCTCGCAATCCGCTATCCAAAAAAGGTGGATTTTGCGGTCATTCAATCTTAATCACATGTAAAACATAACTGAGGCGAATAAAATGTTGTGTGTTTAAATGCAATTTAAACCACTAATAAATCATGACGCCACTGTCAATCATAGCGTGTTTTGCATACTCGTTTAATTAAAACTTATTTGTTGAAATTTTAATTTGATGAACGATAGCATGCCATTTAAATAGCAAAAAGTGCTTTAGTATAACATGTACTTCATTTTAATATTATCAAAAAAGCAAATTTGCACATAGTGAAAACACCTAATTGCTTCATACAGTCCATGCCATAGGCGCCGACTTTTCGGCTGCTCGGGGGCTCGAGTCCCCGGCCAGAAGTCAGATCAGAGGCGGAGTACCGTCCAAAAATATTGTGCTTGTATTTATATTTTTTTACTCCCAAACTAACAGAACTGAGCTCCGTAGTAATAGACAGTAGTAGTAGTAGTAGTAGTAGTAGTAGTAGTAGTAGTAGAATATTAAGTAGGTACTTTATTTTTGTTCGTGAAGAAAGAATTTATTTATGTTAATACTATCTAGAACTGTTCATATTTGTTTAGTACTGCTTATTTTAATGTAAAAAGTATTGAAATAAAGTTTTTGTTTTAAAATTGTCTGAAATATTTACAGTCCATGAAAGTGTTGCAAAAACGTCCTGGGTACTCCCCGAGGGTGCTCAATACGATGGTTATATTTTTAGACCTCCCACCCCTCGGGAACTAACCCTAAACGCGAAAAACCACCTCTTGTCGCGGTTTTTCCATTCTAGGCATGCAAGGCCTTGTCGTATCAGGTTTATCGGGTAGGCCGTACGAACTTTCACCATTCAACATATCAACCCCCGGGGTTGTAACTGCCCCCTGATAATCAGATTTCCATAAAAATTTCAAAATTGATAAAAATTTGTTTCTATTCGTTTTCAATGGTGCTCAATGCGACAGCAACATACATTTCTCCCCTAACTACCCCAAATCCCCGAAACCACCCCTTTCTAAATTTCTGGCAACTGGACATGTGAAGTTTTATTATGTGATAAGGTAATATCAAGAACTTGCAGCACATTTGCTACTCAATATCCAGAAAAACGGAAACCGCTACCAAACACTGTAAAACGCACACTGGAAAATTTTTAAAATTATGGCTCTGTCAAGGCAAAAATGCAAAGAAGAAAGCCTATTGCTGATGACGAAAACATTGAAATAGTCATTCTGGGATATTTTCATGCCTTTCCAAGGATGTCATTAAGACAAGCTGCTCTGGAATCGGGACTATGCAAGGATTCAATTCACAGAATCTTATTAAAACATAAGTTTCACCCGTTTTCACTCCATATGATTCAAGGAATCAAAGAAACAGATTTCCTAAAGATACAGAATTTTTAGAGTTTATTCTAATAAGGTCTGAGGGTGACGATTCTTATTTGGGAAATATTATATGGACAGATGAAGCAAAATTTACTAAAAATGGAGTTTTTAATTGACACAATTCGTATTATTGGAGTGACTCAAATCCTCATATGTTCAGAGAGCGAAACTTTCAGGAAAGTTGGCAGTTCAATGTTCAATGCCATAAGAAACGATAGAGTGGTGGCATTACAAGTTTACCAGGAAAATTTAAATGATAAATTAAATTTTCTCTTCTGCTAATATGTATAGGCAAATTTTTGTTTTTTTTTTTTTAGGTGAAAGATATCTGAATATCTTACAAAATTTGAATAATAACTATTTAAAAAATTTACCTCTCGCCGAACATAGAAACATTTTTTATCAGCACGGCGGTGCTCCCCCACATAACGCATATTTAATTAATAATTATTTACAAGAAACTCTTTACGATCAATGGATTGCCAATAATGGACCTTTCTTATGGCCTTCTCGCTCGCCCGACTTATCAATTCTGGATTATTTTATTTGGGGAACTATTAAAAATAAAGTTTATGAAAGCCCATTAACAACCATTGAAGATTGTATTCAGAGAGTAAGAAATGCATTTCAAAACATATCACAGGATTCAATTAGAAGAGCTACCCATGAGGAACTAATCCGAAGGTGCGAAAAATATGTCGAGGTTTGAGGGCGGAATTTTGAGCAATTATAAAATAAAATGGAATCGTGTTTTAAGTTGATCTTATCTCTGCTATTTTAGTTCATGCCATATCTTCAATTCGATTAATACGCATGTTACACTGTTAGTGTTATTTTCTGTTTTTGTGGATATCGAGTAGCAAATGTGCTGCAAGTTCTTGATATTACCTTATCACATTCTCCATAAATAATAAACAAATTTAAAAAGTCTTCGTGGGTGTAATTTAAACGTGCTGGCATTTTTTGACATAATATAATGACTGATTGTTTCTAATCACGGTTATTTTGATGAAATGATTACAACAATTCATGAATTTCTAATAAAAATATTTCAAAAAGTTGAAAACTTTAACCCCTCAATGCTAATATCAGAAAAAAGGGAATTCAATTTTACACAACTTGACGTAAAAAAAATACAGGGTGTTCCATTTGACCTAAACAAGTTTTCGCGGTTTGAAGTTGACAAAATGTAACGCGAAAAACGGAACACTTGGTATGATATTATTGAATTTATTTCAGTTGTAGAACGTAGTTCTGATTGTGTTCTTTCTCCGTGCCAAAGAGCAAGTGAAGATGGCCTACACAGAAAAAGTTATAACGGTTCTTGCAAACCGTTGCACCTGTCAATTTTTTTATAAAATGTCAAATATATTCGAAACTACTAGGTTTAGATATAGGATGTGCCACATGCCTGAACTCAGAAATCTATTGTCATCTCGAAAAGTCGAAAATATCTAGGCTGTTCCATTTAAAATAAGCAAGTTGGTATCGACTTCCGGTATAACTGGAATTACCCCATGCTTCTAATTATTTTAGTTGGATTGGCCACACCGACATTAGTAACCATCTAAATTTTCAAAAACTTCTGATGCGTATTTTTCTCTATATCGATCGATTCACTTCCCGGTGAGACACCCTGTACAGTAGGTATTGCGGAAGAATTGGTGGACCCCCGGCCAAAATTTCAAAAGTCGGCGGCTATGGTCCATGCACATTTATAAAAAATAATAGCAGTAAATTTCCTGCTCTTGGAAAAATGCATGTAAGATTTTTATCTTGTTTTTATTGGTAGTTACTCGAACTTTTGTTTCATTAGTTCCTTTAAAACGGTACTCTATAAACGACAAATTGCCTCGGGCAATGTAAAATCCTCAAACTTTGGTCACCAACTAGAAAATTTTATTGGACTCATCCACAGTTTATTTAATTTTACGCAACTACGCAACTAAGATTAAGAAACTAGATACGCTGTGTTTCAAATCACCGATAGCTATTTTTGAATAAAACTGGTTTAGCTAGGAAATATATACCTTCCTAAATATCGAACATTTAGAAATGTGTCGCAACTTGACCAAAGCGAGTATGGGAACGGCTAATCATGATTTCGTGCTTTCTATCTCAATCTTGAGTCACCGAGCATCACCTGAAAGCACACCGCGGATGGATGCACCACAATAGCGGAATAGAGTAAAGTAGGAGGGCCCATAGACCACCTTGCTTTGCTCTGTATACAACAACAAACTTTAAAGTCAGTCTTGTCAAGAGAACAATAGGGCAAAGTGCCGGAGTGGTTTGACTTCCGAATACACTACCACGTGCTTTTTGTGGCGTTTTACTAACTTTTGAGAAATGTTACGCGTGATTTGTTTAAAGTTTACTGTGTTTAATCAATGCATATTACAGTAGAATATTTTTTTTGTGGATTTGTGGAGATGAACCAGCATTCTTGTGATTTTGTTTACTTTTTAAAGTGTAGTTTATGTTGTAGTTAGTGTGTGTTTATTATAAGGTCTTCAGTCGCAATATAAAGGTAGGGTTTTTGAAAATTTGTAACAATATACAGTATTGTCCATAACGGATAAATAATTTTCTACGTAATTTATAATTTATAAGTAAACTCTTAAAACACGTCAATTCTTAATTCTAAAATGACGTTTTTTGGGCATAATTTTATACCTCTCCCCTTCAACCCCTCTTGGCTACCATTTTAAAATTTTTTAATAGAACGAGGGTGCGTGTGATAGCTCATCTGAAAGTGTCTTTAATTCACTATCCAGCAATATAAGGTTTTTTGAATTTTGTATATTCTTCATCAAGAAAATTAAATTTGAAAATTTTAAAATGTATTTGAAATGTGACCTAAACTATTTATGCCTATGTACGAAATATCTGTCAAATCTGAGTATTCTAATTGATTTTGTGTCATGCCATAACATTCAATTTAAATGTCTAGTTTTTTCTGATACGCAGGTGGCAAAATACCCAACAAAAAGGAAGAAGTTAAAAGGGTTTCTTCTTACATGTCAAAGAGAATTATAATTCCTTTATTTGCTACATCTCACAGTAGTCCAAAATCAGAGAAAAATGGACAAAAATCTGATTATTATCAGTGTCAAGAATGACGTACATATCACGAGAAAAAGAAAGAAATTAAATAAATCTGGGGTGGGTCTTAAGGGGTGGTTATTTAACAGTGGCTATTTCATGTAAATTATTCAAAATGACTCATGAAGTATGAAATAATAATAATAAAATATCAAACTCAGGTGTGGCTTTGTAGAAGGTAGTTTTTTGACAACGTGAAAATGCATATATTTTTTTTTGCATGCATTTTATTATATCAAACTCAGGGTGGCTTCGTCGGGGTGGTTTTTGGACAAAGTGACCATTTATGTTTTTATGCATGCATTCTATGAAAATAGAATACGAGAAGAGAGAATAGAGTTCGAGGTGAATAATGGAAAAAAAAAATAAAATTAGGGGGTGGTTTTTTGAGAAAATAACAATTTGCATGTTTTTACTTTCCATGCTTCTGGCTTCTGACGGAATCTCTCGATTACGATTGCATTTGTCCAGTCTTGAAAAAACTCTGTTGCAAAAGTTAAATGTAGCGATTCTTATGCCAACGACTGCTTGCGCATCCCCTGCTTTTCCATCAGACAGTTCTCTTCTTGTAGGCATTCTAAAATAAAAAATTTGAATTTGGTTGTTGCTTAAACTAGGGTAGTTTAGGGTGGGGGCGATGCAATCGCTTCAGTATGTGCTATAGATGTAAATCTTTTAGCCTCCATAGTATAGCGTTTGCCATACTACTGACGGCAATGACACTAAAACGCGATTTTTTTCTAATGGAACAACTTCGAACAAAAATATATTTAACTGCGGCATAAAGGGATACCTAGAGTATATTTTAGAATGAAAAGCTCCGTGGCTTTTAGTGGCAAACTATCTTAGGTCTAATAGAATTTACAAAATGCCAAAAAAATTACATTTATAAAAAGTAATAAAATCAGCCGCTTCAAACTAAAATTTGTGGAAATCATTTACATGTAAATAAAGTATTTGCCTTAAAGTTGTTGTAAAAATTACAAACCAAAAGCACACATATTTGAAGCACAGTCACACGTTGAAATCTGTCAACAAACTGAAATAAAATCATAGTTTAACAATTATTCCTGTTTGAAGGGTCATCACAGATAGATTTCTCGCACAAATGGGTCGATATTTCGGGAAATATCACCTGTGATATACCGTAATGTACCGTTGGAACGTGAAAGCTGTATAACACATTTATAAAATTTGAATTTTGTCAACTTTTTATTTCCGAGTTTATTTCGGACCACAGTGCACCTCATCTGTGCAAACTTATGGTTCTAGTTATTTATTTCTGATTGTCAAGTTGATCATTATTTTAACAATAAGTCTTTCGGTTACGCAAAGAAATTTTGATAATTAATAAAAATGATCCCGGAATCGATACACAATATTTTAGAAGAATTTCAGCAACGCCTTCATTATTGTCAAAAAGCAATGGGTGCCCAGTTTGAACATTTGATTTAACTGTTCATGTTCTTTTGTTTACTTAGTAACATTAAAAATGTAATATTTTTCAATAAAAAAAATGAGATATCGCACACACACCCTCATTCCGTTTAAAAATTTTAAAGCGGTAGCTGTCACAAGGGGTTGAAGGGGAAGGTATAAAATTATGTTTAAAAAATGTCATTTTAAAATTAAAAATTGACGTGTTTTAAGATTTTATTTATAAATTGTAAATTACATAGATATGGCTTGTCAGAAATAGGCAATTGCCGTGATTTTAGACATTCCAGAATTTTTATTATGGTTTAGGTACATTAATTTTAGGAAAAGGTGCAAGTCAAAGAGTGTGTATTCAGATCCAATAAAGCTTAGGGTATTTTCCAAACTATGCAAATAGCATTTGGGTATAAGTAAAAATTGATTGTATGACGTACTAACATATTTATTATGTTGATAAATAATTCTGAAGAATTCGTATATCGTTATTAGACTTAAATACACTTGACTTTTGCACTTTTCCCCTAAGTTAATGTAAACTGGGGTAAAATACTCTTGAATGTTCAAAACGATGAAATTTCTCTAATTTGGCAAGTCATATTTGAAAAACTTTTATTCGAGGGATCAAAATGTACATGATAAAAATATAGACAGTGCCACCTAGAACCAATTTTCCAGAAGAATGGTGCGCGGTCCTTTATACTTGTGAAGAATCAATTTTGATTTTTTTTTGTCTCGCCCCGCCAAGTTTGTTCGAAATCGCAAATTTGAGCAAAATTGGTAAACGAGTGCCCCATGCATTTATTATGGGAAATAATGTTTTCGTTTTTGCATAAAATCGCGAAAATCGCATACAGGTACCCTCTTCAGAATTAGTCAGGGAATACGAATTTATTTTACTGCGTATTTCTGAAGTGATTTTTGATAGGCGATTCTCTTTGTACAAATTATTGACTAATATACGATTCAAATGTATTAACTTTAACCGGAAAAAATTGAAAAAATGATGTGTTCATTATGTCTCTATTCTAAATCATTCACTGAAATTTGAATTGGACAGTTTTGAAGTTCTGCTAAGTTGTATTGAAAAATGTCCTACTTTTTAAGGAAATTTTGATGATACCATATGCCTACTATGTAAGATGTTTTAGATGCCGATAAAGCACGGAATTTTTTGTACGAGGACACTTTTTCATAATTTTGTATTTTAAAGTTCTCGTCTACTCTAATCGAATTTAGAAAATACAAAATATTTCGTCGACACACAATCTATAATTTCGTTTAAATAATTTATTGATTACTTTAGAAAATGTTCTGTAATTTAAAAATAAATAAAAAGTCGAAGAAATAGTTTTAAAAGCTTTTTAGCTTTATTCTGAAGAAAAATGGTAATAAACAATAATAATTTTTTTAAATAATTTGAAGGTTCCATTAGGAAACTTTTAATTGACAAAATTAAACAAGGTAACCGTTATACTCTTCACCGATTTACTGCACTTTTTATATAATTGTTGCACATTTTATAGGATACCCTTCGCAGTTTTTTTGTAAATATTATTAGTTTTAGACATTTTTAGTTTAATTACAAAACAAAAAAAAAATTATGTATTTTTTTTTATTTAAAGAAATGTAAAACTTTTTTATTTATCGATCGATTTTGCTCAAAAACAATGGGGTTCTTCCTCTAGCTAACACTAACTAACTGTCCAAATTTCATTACAATCGGACTTTTCGTTCTTAAGTTATCGTGCTTACAAGAAACATGACGGACAGACAGACAGACGGACGGACAGACAGACAGACAGACGGACAGACGGACGGGCGGATATTTTGAAAGTTGTTCAGAATTCGACCACCAACACAGTGATATGAAATTTTTCTCTACGAGCAATATTACTGGTTTTAGAAATGTGCCGATCGAATGCAATATACTCTTCATTTTGTATTTGCGAAGAGTATAACAACTAACTAAAGTATAAAAGGTGTTTGATGATGCTGAATAAGAATATAAAACTAAATATTCTATTAATAAATCGATAATATATTTTTTGAAAAACCAGCGACATCAAAGTTTATTGCGACGAAACTCAAAACAAATCACGTTTTTAAATATTACTGTGTTTCACTTTTCATGAGTACATCCTTATATTTCTGGAATTAAAAACAGGATTTATTTCAAAGGGTAAGTTTTACACTACTTCAAGGTAGCTTAGAGCGCATAGACCGATTTAATTTATTCCATAGTCGCGCATATTAGGGGGACGAAAATGGAGTCCATTTTTAGGTAAATCGTATTAGGTATTTCTTTATAAAAAATATTAGCACTATCTTATTGAGCACCCTTTAGAACCTCTTTGCGCCAATTTTATAAATTTTATTGTTTATTTCATTTTTTATTTCTTTTATGTTTAATTTTTTTAAAACAAATAATGACAGAAAAGCTTGCATTATGTTAAATCACAAATTTTATTTACGATTTTCAAGAGGAGTAGGTTTAAACAAATAAACTCAATAGGGTCTGTGTACATGGAATATCTTTAACATTTTTGGTGACTGTGATGATGTGTTTGATTGTTACTTTAAACTTGTAGCATAAAATGTGAATTAACTTTGTTTCTACCTTCACCTCGATCCGAGTAAAAGGCCATTATTACTTTTTGACAAAACGTTGTATTTAGCTGTTTATAACTCTAAAATTACTGGGGATATTTTAACGAAATATGGCACAAAGGATGCCCTATAAGATGGTAGTAATGTTTTTTATGAAGAAATCTCTAATACGATTTGTTTAAAAATTAACCCCATTTTCACTCCCTAATCTGCACGTCTATGGAGTAAATTAAATAGGAATATGAGCTCCAAGTTACGTACAACTTATTCAAATTTTAAATGAATCCGGTTTTTAATTCCAGAGATACAAGGGTGTACTTATGAAGTGAAACTATATGTGGTGAAACACAGTCTATATACACTATTCTTTGCCATATATTTATCATATTAATAGCTCCTAGAAAAATTAACTGCGGTTTACTTAACACGGTGCTGAAGAATAAATTGGTATGGACTAAAAACTGGAAATTCTCTGTTCAGTGAATGAGTTTTCAAACTTGTTACTATTATAATTGCTTATTGTTCTGGTGGAGTCAAACTATTTTTGTTCCAAAATTGTTATGGAATGACTTTTTTTTACCTTCAACTATTTTACTGTCGTCTCAGGAAATTTGAAGGAAAACATAACAAAATCGGCCGTTCTTAATATAAAGAAATTTAAAAAAAATTGAACCGCCTTAAAAAGATATCGCAAACAATTATAAAATTAAATTTCACCATCGCACAATGGAGCTAAAACTTGATAAAGTTGTCAAAAATTTTAAAATCCAAATTCATCATTTTATCAACTTCTTCGACGTACCTAATCACCAATATTATTGAAATTTCGATGAAATATTGATTTTGTTCAGTTATTGACAGTTCGACTCACTGTGTATTGAAACATGTTCTTTATAGGATTTTGCAAACAGCTGAAAAATTATCTATGAGAACTAAGAAAAACTATATATAAAATTAATGAAATCGTTGCATTCTTTCGATAACCTGACTTCTGGTTGTGCTAGCAAATCAAAATCCTAAAATAAATTTGTCCAATTTATTATTTGACATTCTTATTATAACACTAGCATCCAACATAGTCCCCTACGGCTAAGCAGATTAAACTAGTATCTACATGACCCCTACGGTATGAAGATTCAGTTAAAATGAAAACAAAGGCCTAAAAGGAATTTATTTACCTACCTTGTCTTAAACATTTTTTTCATTCTAATGGATTACGTTTTCATAAAAACTCTCATTCAGTTTCTTGGAAATGCTTGGCCTTTGAAACGGTTTTCGCGCTTATTCTGAGCTCACCAGAAAGGCACAAAGCCACTCATAACGATGTTTCTTGCAAAACCAAGGCAATATTCATGAATAAGTATGAAATATTTATATTTGACATTGACTGATAAAAAACAACAGATCTTGACCTATCTATTAGCTAACTAGTATTGGAGCCTATGTACTCTAAGCATATTTAAAAGTGAATTATTTATTATTTGTTTGCTTAAAGTAATAAAACATATTCTTTATAGGATTTTGCAAACAGCGGAAAAAACTATATATGCGAACTAAAAGAAAAACTATATGTAAAAATGTAATGAAATATTTGCTTTCGATAACCTGACTTCTGGTTACACTAGCAAATCAAAGTCCTAAAATAAATTTGTCCAATTTCTTATTTGACATTGTCATTATAACACTAGCATCCAACATAGTCCCCTACGGCTAAGCAGATTAAACTAGTATCTACATGACCCCTTACGGTATGAAGATTCAGTTAAAAATGAGAACAAAGGCCTAAAAGGAATTTATTTACCTGTTTTACCTCAATGTTTTATTCAAATCACTAACGCATTCGCCAAATTTGCAAATACGCTGGTAATACAAAAAAACTTGTTTTCAATTCTTTCTTATTTTAAACGTACTTGACGAAACTTTAATGTCATCGCCGTGCTGTACCCTGCTGTTTGCAACAGATTTGATAGATATTCGCTTAAACTACGTGCGAATAATTAATAATTATGAAAAACACACTTTTGGGTCGAATGGAGGACCTCCTCATTTTAAAAAATATTTGAAGTCAAATCGGTTAAAAACAAAATTTCACTTGTTATGTGTGATATCTTTTATGTCAAAGATTAAAGAAGGAAATTAGTGAGTAATACATTAACTTAACTGGTTTTGTTGCGCACTAAAATTGTCTTCGTACATTTATTTACCTCCAACTAGTTGTAGTATGGGATACCTATAGACTATCTGCAGAATGTCTACTAGCGCCGCACAGTGGGGCAAGAAGCTACATTTGTGGACAATTAATATTATGTAAGGAAGTCTAAAGGTATAAAATAGAGAAAAATACTTGCGACTATACATTTGAATATGTGTTACATAACCTAAAAAATTTTAATAAACCAATTTTATTGGCTAACATCTCATGTCAGCTTATATTTAACCAAATTTCTTTTTTTCTAATGTTCAGGCTGAATGCCAACGGTTAAACATAACCTAAAAATACAAAATAATAGCAGAACATTTTCTTAAAAAGAAATTAGATAATAGATTCATTTGATCTAGATAAATTATTACACAGCCACACAAAAAACATTTTTCTGGCCTGGGGATCTGACCATGCTCACTATATGTTTTTGGGGTCTCTGAATCCGAATCCGAGATCTATTTAACTCCATCACATCAGGACTTTGCCTTAACCTCAAAAAACTTATAATTTAAGCGATTTCGACATCTCTTCTAGACAAAAATGACCCCCTCTTTTTTGTATTAGATCGTTTGAAAATTAAATTTAAAATCCGATGATGTGGGGCATTTCTGCCAAACGAAAGTTTGCAAAGTCTGAAAAAATTCAAAGGAATGTAGAAAGGCGAGAGAAATCGAATGGTGTAAACCGCGGCTCTGTATCTCGTTTAGTTTTCGAGATATAGCCTCGGGAAGCGGTGAAAATATTCAATTTTCGCCTTCCGGTGACTTCAAGCGGCAATATCTCGAAAACCAAGTCGCGCACCAACCTCCAATTAATTCCAAAGAATTTCTTACATCTTTCTACGTAGCTCTGATTTTTTCCAGATTTTTGCCAGCTTCCGTTTGGCAGAAATGGCCCTCGAAGCTGGGCCGTGTCGCTCGAGAAGTGAAATCCTCGGACCTCTCACTTTGGCGGCCGATATCTCACTTAAAGAGCACCGGAAAAATATCGTACCATACATCATCGGATTGGAAATTTAATTTGGAATCTATCTAGCACAAAAAAGAGGGGGTCATTTTTGTCTAGAAAAAGTTCCAGCGATTTATGAGAAGAGATGTCGAAATCGCTTGGGTTTTTTGAGGTTATGGCAAAATCCTGATGTGATAGAGTTAAGTTAAACAGACCTCGAATTCGGATTCAGTGACCCTAAAAAAATATGGTAAACATGGTCAGATCTCCAGGCCAGAAATATTTTTTTTGTGTGCTTCTGTGTTATTTTTATAGACATTTTTAAGTTTTCGGGTTATATTTTATTTTTATTTTTTTAAATTATCAAATTTGGTCAAGATTTGAGCTAGCAGACGATTTTTGTCCACAAATGTATCTTTTTGCTCCACTGTGCGCCGCGGCGCAGAATTTGTCTACATAATTGTGCAGTGACTTTTGTATTGTCTTCTAAGTGTTGATTTGTTTTTTATGTTTTCTTGAAACACATTGTTTCTTTTTGTAATTGTTATTAATCGTGACCACATAACATTTCTTACAAAGTAAATACAATTTTCATAACCATTATATTTATTTATTGCATTAAAACCGTTGAAATTATTATATTTATAGGTTATTGTGTACAGCTCTGTTACTAAGGCTTCAAGGGCCATTACTTTCGATCTCCGTTAAACATTAACCGCCTGCCAAATCATTGAGAGTGCAATTGTTTCTATAGTAACTGAATCGGTTTGACCGACGGTTTACGTTTAATGGAGATCGAAAGTAATGGCCCTAACATTTTTTAATACAATGACACGGATTTAATCAATTGTCACCGAAAATGGAGGCTAATTGTTCAAATGTTAGAATTGGTAAATGTTAGTCAAGTCGAAATAATCGCCAAGTAATTTTGGATTGAAAAATATCTGTCGAAATGTTGACAATAAATTTTAAAAAGTGTTCCCGTAATTATCGCTAAAAAGGAGGCAAAATGATAAAGTTTTAAAATTCGATAATGTGGTGAATCAAAAATGTCAAAAAGTTAAAAGAAAATAAAAAAAAATACTCTGGTAACGGGACTCGAAGCCGGAAAACCTCGGGTTGCAAAATCAAATCAAAAACACATTTATCCAAAATTAAACTGTTCAATCTATCCCACCCGAACACCCATGTTCGAAGCCAGCTGAACATCTACATAATAATAATTGAAAGACTGGATGGAGTGGGGTCAGGTAGGATTACAAAAAATTATTAGTAAATAACCAACTCCTTTTACAAAACGTAAATTATAAGACAAGTAAAAATGAAAATTTAACTATGTAAATTTAAAATAATTTGTATATATAAATTTATGTGCATAAAATATGATTAAAATTGATTTTGCGGGAAAATTATTAACAAAAAAACCCGCTTCAGGAAATTCCACAAGAGCGAATGGCTATGTCAAAACCACTTAATTTATTGTTTGAAACATAGTTATGAATATATATAAAAAATACAGTTAGGAAGAAGAAAATTTCGACAAAAGACAAAAATTACAAAAAGAAACGAAGAAAGGGATAGGAAGGAATAAAGGCAGAAAATTGTGTTAGGTAGCATTTAAAGAAGAAGAAAAAAGGTTTTGGCTACAATTGTTGCCGAAATATGTGCAACGCTTGGTATGGTAATTTGTGTTTAATGCGAAATGGTGCATTATACTCTCTGATTTGTGTAATGTTGTTTGTAAGCGGCCTATCACCAAGCTTGAATTGATAACATTTTTGCGATGTAGTTTTGATGTAGTCCACTAGTGGTGTTATGTCATTCAAAGCGCATGTAAACCTCTAATGGAGGTGTATCTAGAAGAATTTGTGATGCTGCGTAAGAATTTGTTCTCTAAAACAGTAAGTTTTTTCATTGTCGTGGCCGACGCGCTGCAACACGTCGCCCTCATGTAAGAGCCGGTCTCACAATAATCTCTTGTGTCCCCGTCGCTTAACATGATCGACCACGGCGGATTCCAATTTTGAATTGGTAGTTAAGGTTATTTAAATAAATACGTCAAGTGGAAGGTCGTATGATGTCTCTACGGAAAAAAGAAGATTGGCATTTTGTCAACATCGTAAACTGCGTTGACGAAATTGAAAATTGAGCTCGGCTCGAGCTAATCAAAGATGGCTCTTTTTGACGTTTATGACAGGTACTGCACGTAAGTTATTGACTAGACCGCCGCGAGCGCTAGTCGTAAGCTCCACCTTTCTGCTGATAGTCTATAGGAAGATAAATTAATGTTGACCGATCCTTCTTTAGACATTTTTTACCCCACTTTATTTCTGTATATTGTGCATACGATATAGTGACAAATATACACTCATTATTTTCCATTTTTCAGAAAATTACTCTTTACACAAGGTCTTATTTGCCTAAAAAATTATGTTTGCTTGGAAATATTCGATGTTCGATATATCGTAAGGGTTTCTTATTTCGTGTACTGATATTGATGAAATCTACAGTTGTAATCGCCAGTAAATCCACATTGTAATTAAAGTTATGTTGATAAACTTTTTGTTTTAAATATCCCAGAAAAATCCACGACGGTTAAATCGGCGCTCCGTTGTGGCTATGGGTTAGATCCGTATTATCTACAGCAAAATTTTTGATTTGATTGTTCACCAACTCGCAATGCACAGAGCAACCATTGTGCGATATTATTTCTCGAAAGAAACAATATGATATTTTAAACATTTTCCAACGATTTCAATTAATACACTATTTGACTGAGGGTGCAAGATGGACTTGCTAGCTAGGGGTAGAGAATGAATGAAGAGTTGAATTTTTGGCACTCAAACGAATATAGCGGTCTTGAGCAAGATTTGTTTTCGTTCTACCTGCCTTAGTTGCCAATCTAGTGTTTTCCAATTGTAGCATAGTTGCAGATCACTATACGGCTTGTTTTTACTCACAGTCTGAGATTTATGAAACTACTGTAGAGAATTTATACATTATTGTGCTCAAACTTTGTGACGTATTGAAGTGTTTCTGCATCCGACTCGATAGGTGGCTCTATTACCTGTGAATCCGGTCATTCTACTCTTTTTAACCGTCTTTGGTTGAAAGCTTTGGGGGTAGTTTACAAGCAAAAGTACATGGACACGTAATATCCTAGTATCTCTTGCCTTCACTTCTTTATTACGTCCACATGGAGTGGAAATATATAAATAATATATTATAATAAATATATTTGCTAATCCGCAAACATTTATCTTAGAATAAGATATATATTCTAATTAACGATATTTTTAATTATGCCCAATAAAAATCAGCATCCAAAATCAATTAAAATTTACATATTGATCAAATAAATTTGGGGAATTATCAAAAATGCTTTGTAAACGGAACATAAAGACTTGAATGTCTAGACGAGTTAACCGTACCTGTCGGTTGTATAGATAAGAATTAAGTCAGGCACAAAAATTTGTTTTAATTAAGAAGGTTATTTTTCGATATACCGGGTGCCCAGGTGCCCCCAGTTTTTCCCATATTCTTTAATAATTTAAAATTATAATGCACAGGATATTTGGTATGAAAATCCATCCAGACAGCCAGACTTAAAGGTACTCTTCTGGTTTAACACTACTACTAACTTTTTTATTTTAAATAGCACTCTCTTTATTTTACTTCCACATTCACGTAGTGGAGTGGAAGTACAGTAATCGTAAAAAAAATTCAAAGATTTTTATTGTTGAAACAGGCTTAAAATGTCATGAAACGTCGAAATTTTAAATTTGAGCGAAAAGACATTTTCTGTCTGTCGGTCGGTCTGTCTGTCTGTCTGTCTGTCGGTCGGTCGGTCTGTCTGTCTGTAATTTTTTTTTTGTGCGCACGTTTTCCCTAGAATGGTTTAAGATACTGACTTGGTGTTTGGTACACGTATGTGCTATAACGAGATCTGGAACTGGATTGATTTCTGAACGTCAAATTGAGATATTCACTTAAAATTTGATACACGTATGTATTCTAACGATATATGGAACTAGATTATATTTTGAGATGATTCCATTGAAGGGTTGGGGGTTAAATAGGGGTAAATAAGGAAAGCAAGCTGGTAAGAGTACAGAAATTTGGAATTAGGTGTATATGCTAGAAGCGAGGACCACAAATGTTTGCATATTTTCCATCACCCCACCATCCTCACTCTATTATTAAAGGCGTTGATAAGGTATAATTGATATATTCACTTGAAATGTGGTACATGTACGTATTATAACAACATCTGGGACTAGATCATATTTTGAGATGATGCCGTTGAAGGGTTGGGGGTTAAATAGGGGTAAATAGTGGAAAATAAGTAAAGCAAACTGGTAAGAGTACAGAAACTTGGGATTTGCTGTATATACTAGAAGTAAAGGCCTCATATTTTTATAATATTTTTTAATGGATGGAAAATCTGGATGTGGAAGTAATGATTTTTAAATCTAATCTCTACAATGTTCTTTTCAAAGTTAAAATCGAATCATAATCTTGAAAAATAGAATTGTGTGTAATTATTTAGTTGACGTGAAAATCATATTTAATTTTATAATAGGTAGGTACTTAGTAAATGACAACAGTATTTCATCGGAACGTATTTTTAAACATTTTTCACACAAAATATAACAATTTTATGAAATTCTTACAACGTACTGCTCAAAATTCACTTTTTTCAAATGGCACCTTTTACATTTTTACATGTATTTGGTAGAGATTTAAGTTAGTTTGTTAAGGCAATTTTAAGATTACAATCGGCCTATATATGGATGCGAAACTACAGTTTGGAGTGAAATAGGAAAATGGAATGAATGACATTTTGTAAATGTCTATTTCAAATTAAAAAATTCGAGTCAATAACGTCAACAATAAATTGAATGAATTGAAAAATAAAAGCCAACATACGCTGAGGACCAAAAAGAAAAAAAAAAAAGAAAATTCCATACCTTTAGTAAACAAGTATGTTTTTTGTCTTCTTCGATTCTTTGGGACTTCCTACCACATGTGTTTTTTCTTTTTAAGCGGTGCTCGGGGAATCTACAATATATCACAATTACCCAGTATGTTACTGGTAAATAACCTCTACGCCCTTGACTTTTACGTCAAAGGATCAGTTAGAGGTTGCTTTTTTTAAATAAATAACACAAATAAGTATAAAAACTTGAAATTAAATATTTCGCCGGCGTTTCGGAAATCTAATCTGTTTCTATTTTCAAGGCTTTTTTGAAAAATCTTTTTTGCTTTGTATGATAAATACAGCTCTAAGGATGTTTGTTATATTCAATATCCATAGATAATTACTATTTACATAGAACTGTTGATAGTAGTTTTTTTAGTTTTTATACAATGTTAAGTTTGTGAAGTTCTTCTTTTAACATTGGCACCCAAGTTGTACAGACATCTACGGAACAATTGTTAAAATTTTAACAAAAGAGGCAGATAGCAACAAAAGAAAAATTAAAGAATCCGCGATAATATTATTGAATGAGGATAGATGCGTGTCGAATTGTTCCGTAGATGTCTGTACAACTTGGTTGCCAATGTTAAAAGAAGAACTTCACAAACTTAACGTTGTATAAAAACTAAAAGAACTGTTAACTGTATTTATCATACACAGCAAAAAAGATTTTTTTAAAAAGCCTCGAAAAAGGAAACAGATTATATTTCCGAAACGTTAGCGAAATATTTAATTTCAAGTTTTTATACTTATTTGTGTTATTTATTTAAAAAAAGCAACCTCTAACTGATCCTTTGACGTAAAAGTCACAGGCGTACAGGTTATTTACCAGTAACATACTGGTTAATTGTGATATTTTGTAGATTCCCCGAGCACCGCTTAAAAAGAAAAAACACATGTGGCAGGAAGTCCCAAAAAATTGAAGAAGAAAAAATGAAGATAACGCCACAAATAACATTTAGACAATATGAAAATATGGGACTGTGAAAATATTTCATAAACATTCACATTCTGCGTAAAATAAAAGTAAAGAAGTGTGTAAACCTAATTTGCAATTCATTAGGAATACATATGAAAAAGGTGAAATATTCAACTATGTGTGCTCAAACGGTTGAATCGCCTTTCAAAGATGCTAATTTGTTGTTCTTGCTCTTCTGTTTTAAGCGTCCTGTTGTAAATCGGAAACAGTATGGCCTGTGTTTATAAGATAATTATCCTTTCAACATCAAGAGTATCATTAAGTACAAACAGAAGTATTTTATATTTCATAATGACAGTTAGGAGAAATTAACAAGCTAACCATTATATTCTTCGCCGATTTACTGCACTTTTTATATAATTGTTGCACATTCTATAGGAAACTCTTCGCAATTGTTTTGGTAAATAATATTAGTTTTAGACATTTTTAGTGAAATTACAAAACACATATTTTTTTTTATTATTTAAAAATTAATGAACTTTTTACTTATTGATAGATTTTGTTCAATTTTTATAAAAATTCCGAATTAACAACTTTTACAAATTTATTGATAAACAGCTGATTTTTTTCAAGATTGCTTAATAATGACATGTAAAATCTAATTTTCGAATTGTCCGACAAAATAGATTTCCCGATTTTCCAGTACGATGCGTGGAAATCTTTCGAAAGAAGTGGATGGGGAACGCCGCGTTTTCGAAAATTTTCGCGGAGGCAAAAAGTTGTAGGTTAGGCGCAATTAAGCCATACAAGAAGTTACAAGAGGATATGTATAAATTAATTTTTTGTACGCGGACATTTTTTTCGCATTTAATCCGCAATGTGTGTATTTTAGAGAAAAAACACAAGAGTCGAAAAATGTAAAGTGAAAATTTTCCAATAGAACTGGCTCTTTTAAATTTTCCTCTAGTAGTTGGTTTTATCGCGTGTACAATGTGCAGACTGGTACATGTATGTATATATGCATTTGCACTTTTCTCCTGTATTTTGAGCACCAACGATGCATTTTTACGAAAAATAACAACAGGCAAACGTTCAAAATTTTCTATCGATTTGGATTTTTTAGATTTTTCCGCAGTTGTTTATTTTTTCGAAAGATCGCGCTGGTACGTTTTTTATATCTTGAGCAAAAATATTATCATTTATACCGTCTAGGCGTTATTGGTCATTATTTTGTAAGAATTTATTTTCAGAATTATTTGATGAATAGTATATTATATACATATACCGGGTGTCCCAGAATTGAGTCCCCCGACGAGTTTATATTGGCCCCCTATAACCCAACTTACCTTACTCCAAAAATGCATCCCTGAAGAAGTACATCCTCTTAAAGTGAGACAGACAAATTTTTTTTTTTTTTTCAATAATTTCCATTATATCGATGATAATATTTTCAAATCTTGGTGGGAGCTCTTTAAATACTGCAAGAAAATGGTTCAGAGAAGTATGAGGTTAATCTTGGAGTTCCTCAAGGCTCTGTTCTGAGACCACTTATTTTCCTATTGTTTATAAATGACTTACCACTTCATATTCACACTGAGTGCGTTGTGCTATTCGCAGAGGATGTCTCAATAAGAGAAGAGGCAGACACCTCTGAGGAACTGCGGGAGAAGCTCACTACTCTTTTTGAATAATTCACAAGTTGATGCGGTATTAATAAATTAATTGTTAACATGAAAAAAACTGTCTTAAGGTGGCCATTCCCTAGAAAGAGACATTCGATAGGGAAATATTTATTATTTTTAGCTATAGCTTTTTTTTCTTAGTACGTATATTTAAAAAAACTATAAGAGTACCTAAGTAGAACCATAACAAGTCTATTACTATGAATTTTCACTCAATAATTTTAGTGGTTTGCAAAATAGCTCGATTTAAATTTAAAAATTGTGTTAATCTTCCTATTTCGTAGTTTTAAATCGAGCTATTTTGCAAACCACTGAAATTATTGAGTGAAAATTCATAGTAATAGTCTTGTTACAGTTCTACTTAGGTACTCTTATATTTTCTTTAAATATACGTACTAAGAAAAAAAAGTTATGGGGAAAAATAATAAATATTTCCCTATCGGATGTCTCTTTCTAGGGAATGGCCACCTTAAATCAATTTTTTGGTAGAACAAAATGTAACACTGACATGAATGTAAGATACGACCAATTAACATTTGTCCCAAGTGCAACAACAAAATTTCTTGGTATTCATATTGACAGTGACATGAGCTTGAAATACCATATTAGCAACGTTTGCTGAAAAATACGTAGTGGCTAATATGCAATCTTGCAACCCAAAAATGTTTTAGACCAAAACTCATTATTAAATGTTTATTATGCCCTCATTAATTCGGTACTGTCGTATAACGTCATTTTGTGGGGTGGCGCTTCTGAGAGCGAAAGTGTTCTATTACTCAAAAATGAGTCATCCGATTAATTTTTGACTTACACAAAATTCAGCCATGCCTGAGTATTTTTTAATCAACATGCTGTACTGACGTTTCCTTGCGTGTATATATAATAATAATTATAATAATAAACTGCTTTATTCAAAGAGTGTGATGTACATTTACAAATACATTACGAATAGCAATTTACAAGGCGAAGTTTAGCCATGTGACTATTCTTACACTTAACCTTATAAATCACTTACCTAACTAACTACATAAAAATAAAACATTAAAATACAAAAATAAAATACAATATTACAATAATCCAATGTAATAGGGGAACGGTATACACTTTATAAAATATATTTATGGAAATACTAAAAAATTAATTACTCAAAATAACTAAATAAAAGAATCAATCATAATACAGTGCAAAATGATGCCCAAGAATATATTCTAGTTTTTGTTGTAATTAATGAATCGGGCTTTGTTTTTTTTACGGAAAATATTAACTGTCGATAGATTTTTATATATGGGATCAATTGAGTTATATAAGGCTACGGATGTGTAAGAAAAGCTACGTTGGAAAAGGGCTGTACGATGTTGCGACACTGTTAGCACGTACCGATGTCTGATGTTTACAGTATGTACTGACGATCTGAAAATTAACTTGTCTCTCAAGTATCCAATTGTCTCATGTATGCACAAAAGAATATTAGCAAATATAAAACAACTTCTATTACATCATCACCCTACTAGACATGGTAATTTACTGAAAATACAGAAAAGCAGAACAGCACTGTACGAGAAGTCTCCACTACTAGCCGGAGTAAAATTTTTCAATTCCCTGCCTCCCAAAATTAAAGAAAAAGCTTCGTTATATTCTTTTAAAAAAGAATTGCGGCGAATTTTTAAATAATAATTAGGTACCTATACACTTTCAGCTACTTAAAAAGAAGAACTGTTTTACGATATATTTTATTATCTATTTATTTCGATGTTATTTTATTTATGTATGTTGGTGTAATTATCGTCATGTATATTTTATATATTTTATTATTAATATTATTATTTTGTTCATTTATTGACGTGTCCTATTTCATTATACTATGATTGAAAGAATAAATAAATCGTGAGCGATGCTGGACAGTTCTCCCGTGTCTCCGACATTCTCACGGGGGAAGCGCCAGCGAATTATCTACAACCACTCCCCACATCCCGCAGGGTTAGTGGTTGTAGATTCCAGAATCGTGTGCCCTAAGTAGACGCAGGGACCCCAAGACGACTGCCTTCTGCATTTGGCCTGCCAACTATTCGGCTGATTTTTGGCAGGCCGGTATGGTGTTCAATGCTGAGAGCAGCGTAGGCCTCATCCCACCGAGAACGTCGATTATCAGGACGACCATCTTGACCGAGTAGTCCGGGTATAGCGCTCGGAGCTCATACCGGAGATCTCGGTATTTGGTCCGTTTCTCCTCCTCCTTCAAGGTGATGTCTGTCTCGGCAGGTGCCGAGAACTCGATGACATACATCACCTTGGTCTGGTGGTCGAGGAGGACTATGTCAGGTTTGTTGGCTTGAATCAGCCTGACGGTCGGGAACGAGTAGTTCCAATAAATTCGGCACTTCTCGTTCTCGACAACGGACTCGATCTCTCCGGGAACATAAGGCAGCACTGGTGTTCGGTCTACCTCGTACGAGTGCCGAAGATGGTAATACAGCACTCGTAAAGCCGCATTATGTCTATGGATGTAGGCCGGAGTCGCGTAAATCGGACATGCAGATAGTAAATGCATGAGCGACTCCGGCGCCTGATGGCAGGTCCTACAATTTAGGTCGGGGACCTCTACACCCATAACACGACTGCAGTAGACCAAGGCGTTAATAACACCATGTTGGCAGGCCACAATGAATCCCTCGGTCTCCGACTTTAGCCCTGCTGACCTCAGGAATGCGAAGGTCAGCTTTGCCGATAAACCCAGTGTCTCTATGTTGTTGTAGAACACTCCATGCATGGGTTTATCGACGTGCTGCCTGAACAGATTTCTCTGCTCGGCAGCTTTAATTTGGGTTGTCAGGCGGTTTGGCGGAAGCTCAGTTACTGACTGTGCATCAGCACCTCGCCTGCCTCTTCGCCTGAAGTCGAAAACGAGACCGAGATCATCTGCGGCCCTGCGTGCTGTCTTAAATAAAAATCCGCCCACCCCTACGGTTTCATGATCTCTCACTAACCGCAGGAGTGGATCTGAGCTCCCCAAGATGATACATGCCATACTCAGCGCTACTCTGCCATGCATGCTCTCCAGGCTTAAGAGTCCTCTGCCCCCCCGTTGACGTGGGAGGTACACTCGAGGAACGGACGATCTAGGATGAACGCTTCTGTGAATATGCATCATCTTGCGGGTATTCCTATCCAATTGACGCAGCTCATCTACTGTCCACTTGACTACTCCAAATGAGTAGAGCAGAATCGGAACGGCAAGTGTATTAGTCGCAGACATATTGTTCTTTCCCGAAAGTTCGGAAGACCAGATCTTTCGGAGTCGGTGTCTGTACTTGCCGCGGAGAGTGTCCTTAATTTGTTTTACGTCCTGGATGTGATGTTGTTGCACACCCAAGTACGTGTAGGTCTCTCCGGCATCCAAATGTCTTAGGATGCTTCCGTCTGCCAGCTGCGCATCTTCAGGGAATAGCCCGCATCGTCATCTCTTGAGGTGGACGACTTCACATTTGTTCAACCCAAATTCCATGCCAATAGCCCGCGTGTACTCTTGGACCACCCTAAGAGAGCTTTGGAGTTCGCCCTCTCCGGAGGCATACAGTTTTAGGTCATCCATATAGAATAAATGGGTGACCTTGTGCCTCCGGTTGCTGGGTGATCCACATTGGTATCCGCGGGTTTGACGTAGTTCTACAAACAACGGCAGCAGTGAGATGCAGAATAGGAGAGGACTGAGGGAGTCGCCCTGGAACACTCCTCTCCTAAATGATACCGGCTCTGTCGAAATCCGCTGAGCACCAGATGTTACGGTGAAGCGGGTTCTCCAGAGTGGCATCAGTTATTATCATTATTATTATTATTATTATTATTATTATACATGCACATATTAGAGACGGACATTTTTGTATACGATATGGAATCAGCAGATTATGAACGGATGCCTCTTAAAAAAACTATTCTACGATAATTATTAAACATTATTATCAGGTTATGTATAAAATACCTCCATATTTGATTAAATCAGATTCACAGAGTACGTGTAGTTACGTACTCTGTGTCAGATTGACAAAATAGTGTACGATTTTAAAGTACGTCGAAAGTATCACGAGTTATTATAAATGGACGAGTCAATTTACAATTTATAATGTACAATGGAACGGTACACTTCACACTTTAATCTATCGATCTACATCCGCTGATTTTTTCCCTCGCAAAAACAATTAATAACAGCAGCAAGGAAAGTTTCAATAAAGTAACGGTACCTGATACATCTCTTAATGTAACTAGTTGTCGAAGTTTTCTTGTTTATAGGATTATAGAACAAGCTAATGCCCAGATGTAATTAATCATGAATGCGATACGATGCTATAGGAAAGTTATATGGAGTGAATGCGGTTATGTATTTAATATACTTTACTCAAATTGCATTGGCTGTATTTGTTCGTCCCCTTTTAATAAAGCTATAATTAAAAAGTTATTTGCATTAAGAGAGCAAAGTGTCACTCTAAAACGACAATGACACTTTGCTCTTGAATTACATGCTTGATTATTATCTATTGTTATGTATTTCCGTCTTTGTATGAATCCGTGGGTTCTAAATAATTTTAACAAGGGGTAAACCACTAACACTTTATTTAATAATTTGCTGACTATACAATACTTCAAAATAACCTTTACACATTGTTTACTTGATATTTAGAACCCACGAATTCATACAGAGTGTCACCTAGAGGCGGAAATACGTAACAAATGAGCAACATGCATGAATTTTAGAAATGCCATAATTTATTATTTTTTCGTTATATATGTTATATAAGTTGAGAAAGTAATGAAGAAAAGGTATTAAAAAAATGTGTAGCCTAAATAAACGACTTTGAAATTCAAAATTTTATGGGAACATATCCACGTGACTGAAAACACCACGCTATTGGTCTGACGTCATTCGGCATAATGTCTAATGGTCGTCTATCTGCCAAGGGGTTAAATCGTAAATTGTTTTGTGTTTTGTAAATGAGTATTGATATTTTCATAAAAGAAATCATTCATTTATTTATTTATTTTAATTATTAAGTGGTAAAAATGACGGACAGTGGGTTTTTACGGGGCCAGAGTGACAATTTGCCCGTTGTTGATGTGTTTATGATGACAAACTTTTTTGCTACTAATACTGATTTTATTAGTGCAGACATTGGAGGTACTAAAGCAACAAGGTATGTGTCATTCATTATTCTAAACATTAATTCAATTGTGCCCATTTTTATCCTTTTACTGTAGTTAAATATAACAAATTATTTATGTACCTAACCTCAAAATAGGTAAACAAGGCAATGTTTTAATGTTATATTAATTAATATTTTTCATCTTAGAATGCTTTACTTTTTTATATAATAAATACCTCCCGTCGCTTACTAAGTACGTACTTTTAGGTAGGTAGGTACATTAATAGTAAAAATAACTGTTGACATACATGATAGATATACGTATATAAATATATAACTGGATAATATGTAGAACGTCGAGAAGTTACATTATTCCCACCGTTCTTATACATTTATACATTTTAATTCAAGGTTCCTATTAACAGAAGTTAGTAAACTTTTGTATTCCTATAAATAGGAAAGTGACCAAATTTACCATGATATGTAAACAAATTATCACAATAATATTAGGGTTAGGTATTTACATATTTTCATAATATTATTATAAAATAATTAGTTTTAATGGGTAAATTTACATCAAAATGATCCTGGCTGCAATATAATCTTTAGGATGACGATAATTCTGCATTTCGGTCGTCTCGTCTCATAGCTCTGCACCATTTCTTTCTAACTTTATCGCGTCTAGGCACATTAAAAAATAACTTTTCTGTAGTTTTTATTGTAGTATTTGTGCATTTGGGCACAATACACTATTTATAGCTACTTTTCTTTGTATTTTCCATAACACAATATAAATAATGTGTACACATTCGCAATCACAATACGTTTTCCGTCGGTGCGATGTGCCCAATGACGTCACACACAAGAAGCGCGGAAACTTCTCCATTTAAACGTAGTTAAATTGACAGCTGCAGTAAATAATTTTTTTAACCTTTAATTAGAACATAAAACAAAAATAAAATACTGGAAAAATAATGTCTTTTAGTGATCTATTCATCTGTCATGTTTAAAAAAATTATGCATTTTGCTCATTGGCGTCAGAAGCGGAATTTTAACAAGAGGATTTTCGGAAGTATTCGAGAAGCTTTGGACAGTGTATTCTCGGGAAGTAGTGCTAACACAGAGGACTGATTTACTGGACATTGTTCGAGGGTTATTTTCGAACAGAAAAATAGTGTTTATCCCTTGTTAGAATTATTTAGAACCTACGGATCCTGAAGGGTGGTTTCAGGGTGAAAATACGTAATACTATCTATCATTTCAAAATATCAAAATAATTAGGTTGAATCATTGGCCGAAAACCCCGATTCGTCAACATTTAATGGATGTGACCAAAATAAACAAGGGAACAAAATACAAATGTTTCCACCTTATATATTTTTTTGTATCTATCTGAATCAATAATTATTATTTTGACGAACAATGCGTATTTTTCCCATAAATATTTCAGATTAAAGGTTACATAAATTGACGTAACATGGTCACTACTGCTATACATAAAGCGAGTTACTTAAACTTTATTCAAGAACATAATATCTAAGAAAGGTGGGATGCACTGGACTTGTTACTACATTTTGAAAAAAAAATGTAGTATAGGTTTTGCATTTTTGCGGTGGACCATCGAAACCCGAAAAAAAACGTCGGATCGAAATGAAAGTCATATCTGTCGACTCGAGAGCGAATTTCCGTCCGTCGGTCAGTCGGTCTGTCGGTCTGTCTGTCTGTCTGTCTGTCACGCCCAGACCCCCTAATCCGTTTTCGGATTTCGATGAGACTTGGGTGGTTAATAGGAGGTCTTTAGAAAACCTTAACGCCGGAAGCTCGGCTCCGTTCGGAAACCGGAAGTATCCGATATAGACGTTTCAAGTTTTTCGGGAGAAATTAAATAACTCGGTAACGGGTAGTCGGATCGAGATATTTCAAAAAAGAGATGGTGCCGCTGGCAAAGCGCTACAAATAAGTATACCAGAGTCTATGTCGAAAAATAAAAGAAAATTGAATTTTTTTGCAAAAAACTGGTTTTCTCGAAATCGGGCTAGGAAGTACGATAATTGTCCAGAATATTGATCGATTTCGATGAGACTTGGTGAGATTAAAGGTACACGGCCACAAATGAAGCCTATTGCTGGCGGCCCGAATCCGTTGACCGCAAGTATTTTTTCCAGGGGCCGAGTATGATTTTTCAAGGAAATTAATAACTCCCGAACGGAAGGTCCGATTTTGATTTTCAAAAATGGAAATTGTAGGGCTCGATTAGATCTATTAGTTGACGTTTGTGAGAAATTTGACAAAACAAAAGCGAATCTACAAATCCTGGAAAATTTGATTTTTTTATATACATTCTACAAATTCCGAACAGTTTCCCAATAAAAAGCGAAAATTAACTATTCCGTAGACCAATCTCTATAATCAGTATAAGGCACGGACCTTTTTGGACAAAAAATCTGATATAGAGTTTTTTCGAAAAATTTAAAATAAACAAGTTATTTACGAAAAAAAAATATTACAAATTGATACATTCTCCGTGCAATATAGGTGCAAACAAATAAATGTAATGTTATATTTAAAACATCATCATTCATTTCCTTACTTTCATTTACTAAATAAAAATAGAACCGATGCCCGTTCTGTGTTTCAAAATGTAGTTAGCCTTTACTTTAGTCAATGCAAAAAAAGAAAAATAAAACATGTCAAAATGTACTGAGACATCGCTTGCTGCCATCTGCTGAAGATGTACTGAATCACCCCAACAGGGATAAAAAGCATATTAAAATGTAGTTTTTTTAGCTTGTTCAATATTACTTTAAAAAAATTCGGTAGAGGTATTTACACAGAACTTCCCTCTTTATTTGTACAGGGTGATCACTCTACAGAATTATTATTTAAGAAATGACTTATGAGAATAATAATCGGAATGTGGCTATCACTATTATTACATAGAAAATCTGATAACTTTTGGTCAAAAAAATTGAGTGGTGATCGGACAGCAAAAATAAATATTAAATAAAAGGACCCAAATATGGAAGATATGCATATATGCATAATTATCTTTACAAATTTGACCACCCTGTATGTTTTTCAATAAACTATAATATGTATTTTCCTTGACAATTGTGTCAACTATAAGTCAAATATCACTGCCATCTGTCACAATTTTACTTCCACATCCACGCATAGCCCAGTTGTCAGAGACACAAATTGATAAAAACCGGTCAATAAATGTTATGTGGCTGAATTTTTCCAAATAAGTATTTTTGTTGGTGTAAAATACGATAAAAAAGAAGTTTACATCTGTAAAGTTCCGGCGACCCCTAAAAAATCGAAAATATTGGCCGAAATTCGGTTTTTGGCCAATAGCCCGAAAAATTAAAAAAACATATAAAAAAACCTAATAGCACTAGGCGATAGAAGGGAAAATTTCACATCAAAAACGTATTGTTTTTTTTTTGAACGATCAAAAATGTGAGCTCAACAAAGCTTAAATAAAACGAGAAACACGTGGCTATTGGATTATCATATTTTCAAATATAAAATTATTGTATGAAGGAATAAAACCCCTGGCGGTTAGTAGTGGTGTGGACGTACAGCAATCGTGAAAAAATTTTTTGTTGTTGAAATATTCAAGTTATATGCATTAAGTGATTGGAAATGATGATGGACTTATTTTAATTAAAAAAGGTATTTAAATAGGAAAGAAGTAGAGAACAGGATAGTTTTGGATTTTAAAGCACATCTCGGGCATAGATTGACAGTTACCTTTATTATCTCAGGAGATACAGAGAATGAACATAGTTTTACAAATATACAGGGTGTTCCGTAATAATATGCAAAAAATTTAACTAACAATTCCTTATCGAAAATGAAAGTGGGTTTTTCACATTTTTTTGATATAAGTCTTTCCTGTCCAGCTACACCTCCTTAAAGGGGTGTGCAAAAACGGTCGATTTTACGATTCCAAAAGGTTTTTAATTTCTATCTGAAAATAACGTAATCGGAAATAGACGAAAAGTTACTAAAGAGAAGAAAAGCTTTTATTCAATGATTTTCTTTAGCTCGAAATGTTGTATGTATGTTTCATGTCCATTTAATGAAACCATTTCACCCACCTAGCGTGCATACAAAGGGGTGATATTAACTACCCTTCCCTGGGTGCCTGGACACAGCAGTATTGAGGGTAACGAGCGGGCACACGCTCTGGCCAGAGGGGGCTCTCGGAAGCCTCTACTGAGTCCGGAGCCGGCCCTAGGTTACCCTAGATCCAACGCCTGGAGGTTAATAGAAGACTGGACCCGCTCCCAGTTCATTGACTACTGGGCATCCCACCCAGGACTCCGGCAAGTGAAGCTCCTCATCTCAGGGCCCTTGCCGGAAAGAACAAAACAAATTCTGCGGCTAAGCAGGAAACAAGTTAGAGTCGTGACAGGTCTTTTGACCGGACACGGCTCTTTCAGGAAACACCTGCACACCATGGGGGTGGTGGACCACCCCTACTGCAGGTTTTGCGAGGACGAGGAAGAAACTTCCATCCACTTCCTGACTTCTTGCCCTAGGTCGATGAACATGAGGCACAAACACCTCGGCACTGGCTTTCCAATGCTGGAGGAAATAAGAAATTCCCCAATAGGGAGGATTTTGGCGTTTGGACTAGAATGCGGCCTGTATGGGGGCTTTCAATAAATTGGTTAGCGGTTGCACAATGGGCCACAAGGCCTGAGTGCGGCGACCTTTGGTCGCCAAGCTGGAAGAAGAAGAAGAGAGAACTACCCTTCTTATGATTTTCTCTTAACTTGAAGGAATCAGATATTTCTTCTTTTTTGGAAAGTAACGTATTCAAGATTTCGGATTCGAGACTTCTTGTTTCGTATAAGTATTTTCTTTAGTATAGTTTCATAAGATTTTTTTTTTTTTTTGTATATATTAAATGTTTTGTTCAATATATTATTCTTTAATTTATTACGAATTTCAAACTATTTCTTAGATATCAATGATGTCGAGGATGTTGTAGCACACTTTTGGCTTTGTTAAAATAAATGTTAGTAACTTAAATTTTCACTTAATTATATATGTCTTATACATTATAATTTCTGATTAGACTATAGAAGGCCAAGCAAAACATTTGACTAAACTGCCGTGTATAGCCCAACACTACTCACGTATTTATATTTCTTCATTGGAATCTTAATTATCTGACTCTGGCCGAATCAGAGTGAAACGTAACGAAATAACAAACACCATCATATTTGGGGAAACCACAAGTAGACAAATTGAACCTAAAATTATTAAAATGGAATATCCACTTTTATCGGAGTGGAACATACAACATGTAATTTATACTCTAATAAACTCTGTATTTGAGAAAAAAAAAATTAAATTCCTCGTAGAAATTATCTCTAGATGATTTCTATAATTAAATTAGAAATAGCGTTAAAAAATGAACGGGAAATTATTTGTTTGTGGCTAGCAATTTTATTCAACATGAGTGAGCGTAAAACTAAAACGGTGTGGTCCAAGAAAAATTTCAAAAAGATGCGATATGTAAAAAAGGCATAGTATAATAATATAATATTTAACGAGCGGTAATGGAGGTAATAACTCGATTATAACAATAAATATTAACATAACAGTTCGTCTTCACTAACAGTGTAGGGAAATTAGCATTTCTGACTAAAAAATTTATTGAATGCATTGAAACTTGGACAGTAAGTTCGTGTTCGCTAGAGGAAGAACGTGAAAACACTTAATGGATAAATAAAAAAGATATTATTTGTTTAAATAAAGAAAAAAACAATGTTGTTTTTAGTCCGGTATATTTAGACATCGGAAGGTACAAAAATTCACACCCAGCTGAAAGTTGGTAGGATTGTTCAAAACACCATTATAAATGAACTCAGAAAAGTCCTCATCGATCCGATCCTGGAAAGAAATTTACGCGGGGTCAAAGGTCACAAAAAATGTGTTTTTCGCGATTTTCAGCAAAACGGTAAGTTTTATCATAAAATTAGCTCTGGCAAATTGTAGATCAGATAACTATCTATAAAAAATGTCTCCATACTTTTTTTCCTAAGAGCCACCGTTTCTGAGATATGACGATTCAAAAAGTTGGAAGAGTTGTAATCGTCATAATATGCACACGTTTCACGCCACCTTTAAGGTAGTTAAAATATTGATATTAACAACATAAATGCGACATACATCATTGATGGAGGATATTTATTACACCGCGTTGTGTGGGATAACGAAGAAACATTCAACGTTATCTTAGATAAATACGTTCAGTATGTACGTCGACATTTTGGTCCCAGAGTTACTGTCGTATTTGATGGCTGTAATGATTGTACGAGAAATATTAAAGCCGCAGAACAACGTCATCGAACTTCAGCAACATCTTCATCTTCTGATATTTTATTTGATCAATCTATGACAGTTCCTACTAGTAAACAGAAATGTCTTGCAAATACTCACAAAAAATCTCGGTTCTTTTCAATGTTGAAAGAAAAGTTTACTGCTGAAAATATATTGGTAAAACAAGCTAGTAATGATGCCGATGTCTGATAATTGAAACAGCAATAGAGCAATTCAATTTAACAAATGCAGCTATTGTTTTTGGTGAAGATGTAGACTTACTCGTATTACTCACTGCTCGAACTCCAACCGAAAAAACTATTTTTTTTAAACCTGGAAAAGCTCAACATCAATCGGAAATATATTCATCGAAAAGTTTATCTACTTTTGCAAACTGTCAAAACCATGTACTATTTTTACACGCAATCACTGGCTGTGATACATCTGCATTTTTCAGAAGGGGTAAAACAACAGTTTTTGAAATGTTTGAAAAACAAGATTTAGTTCAATGCGCTGAAGTTTTTAAAAAGAGTAATTCAACTTCACAAGAAGTTATCACCAACGGAATTCATTTTCTTCTTTCTATGTACGGAGCTCCTAAAAAAAACTACCTGCTTATAGTTTCAATATGCATATTTCGTTAAAAATACTAGAAATAAAAAACAAGTGCAATTAGCTTGTCTTCCTCCAACCTCAGTGGCTGCTCATCAACATCTTTTTCGGATATATTATCAAGTTCAAGTGTGGCTTGGTTATCAGCTAGACCCAAAAGACTTGTGTTGGAAGTTGGTCGACAATACATTAAAACCAGTTCAGACTTTACTCCCACCTGCGCGAGAAAAACTGCTAAACACAATTTTTTGCAACTGTAAAAAGGGATGTAGTGGTAAAGGTGGTTGCAAAAAAGTTGGACTGTTTTGTTCTCTAGCATGTACAAATTGTCAAGGTCGGTCGTGCTCCAATGTTGAATCAGCAACAGTAAGGGATTCGTTTGACAGCAACGAGGAGACATGCGATGCATCACTATTGAGGCAATTTACTTGCACCCAGGATGAAGAAGAAGAACAAGAAGAAGAGGAAGCAGAAGTATTAGAGAATTATGACTCAGACGAATAAATTTCCCTATTTTGTTTTAATTTACACCGCTTTTATCATTTTCAACCCTTGCTAATATCTTTTATTATTCAATAGTTTCAAATTAAACAGAATCACAACAGACCCGTGGCATAGGCCTACCGGGGAAACCGCGTTAAAAAAAAGGGCTAAGTACACTACCTCAAAGGTGGCGTGGAAACGTCATGCATATTATGACGATTACAACTCTTCCAACTTTTTGAATCGTCGTATCTCAGAAACGGTGGCTCTTAGGAAAAAAAGTATTGAGACATTTTTTATGGATAATTATCTGATCTACAATTTTCGTCTGAGCTAACTTTATGATAAAACTTACCGGTTTGCTGAAAATCGCGAAAATTCCATTTTTGTGACCTTTGACCCCGCGTAAATTTTTTTTTTTCCAGGTATCGGATCGATGAGGACTTTTTTGAGTTCATTTATAATGGTGATTTAAACAATCTGATCAACTTTCAGCTGGGTGTGAATTTTTGTACCTTCACTCCTATTTTTTGGTCTAATTTGACCGGATTATTTGTTTTGTAAAAAACTGTCCAAAACTAATGTTATTTACTAAAAATCAGTGCAGCAAATCGGCGCGAAGAGTATAATGGTTAGCTTGTTTATTAATATTACTAATACGTCAGTTCCGGACAATCTTAATGTAAGTGTTCGGTTGCATATAGGTGCCCATCGATAAAAAGGCATAACAATTGGTATGCAAATATGTGTATGTAAAGTATGTGTATATACTAGTACCTAACCGGTATTAAACTTTTAAATATTCTGCAGAAGTAACAAAATAGAATAAGGAAAATCTAACCGGTATTAACTATATAATTACGTTTAAAACCGAGTTTAAAACATAACAAGCATTCATATTGTATCCTTTTACTTCCACATCCACGTAGTGGATTGGAAGTAGGTTTAGAATGTCATGAAACACCGAGATTTTAAATTTGAGCAAAAAAAATAATAATTTCTGTCTGTCGGTCTGTCTGTCTGTAACTTTTTTGTCCGCACGCCTTCTCCGGAACGGTTTAAGATATTGACTTGAAATTTTGTATACGTATATGTTATAACGAGATCTGGAACTGGATTGTTTTTTGAAGATATCCGGTTAAGGGTTGGGGGTAAATAGGAGTAAATATGGGGAAATATGTAAAGCAAGCTAATAAGAGTACAGAAGCTTGAAATTTGATGTATGTACTACAAGCCAAGGCCCCAGATTTTTTTACAATATTTTTCAACCCCCCACCACCCCTAGTCCATTATTAAAAGGGTTGATAAAATAAAATTTAGATACTCATTTGAAATTTGGTACCCGTATATATTATAACGACATCTGGAACTGGATTATATTTTGAGATGATTCCGTTGAAGGGTTGGGGCTTAAATAGGGGTAAATACGGGAAAATAAGTAAAACAAGTTGGTACGAATACAAAAACTTGAAATTCGGTGTATATACTAGAAGCAAAAGCCTCAGATTTTTTATAATATTTTTCAACCCCCTACCACCCCTACTTAATTATTAAAGGGGTTGAATAAGCAACACAAAATAGTGTATATAAACAACCCGAAAAAGTGTACTGTTTGACCGTGGAATTTATACCTGGATCCGTCCCTTCTTGAAGTGGGTGATATAAAATAAGCAACAGCCAGCCAGATGTGTGAATAAAAAAGATAAGTTTTTGTTTATGTAGCATTAGCATTGGTTTATTTATTTATGTCTTTATTAAATTTTAAACAAGAAATGGAGATCAAAATTGAAAATGGACAACCTCCTCATTCCTTCTGTGAATGAGATAAGTGACCTTTTCTCAAACTGCAATTCCTCTATCCCACTCGTCTGGTGGCTTTCAATCAGCACATTAAAAGAATTTGGACATATAGTTCCAAAATCCATGTGACCAATCAGATCATCTGGCTTTCCTATATACCTTTTTGAGTCTGACAGTACCAAGTATTACATTCTTCCTCACAAAAGTATAGTGGGAGCAAGTTTAGCATTGCCTCCATAACTGTACTGGATAGAAACGCGTTGTTTCTATATCCTGAATAGGCAAGGCATTACAAATTTTGAAACTTTGCTTGTGTTGAATTTTTAGTTTGTTTATTAGTTTTTGGCCGCCATAAGAATGATGCGTGGGTTAGCGTGGGTATGACAAGTGATTTGTTTAAGCACACTATATTTATTGTGACAAACATGCAGATCGACAGACATTAATTCATTAAAAAATTATTCTATTCTTCAATGGAGAAAATCTTCCTCTTCCTTTTTACAAACAGTGTGTAAAGTTAATTTATATTTATATTTTGTTAATTTATGTTTTATGGCATCAAAACGCCAAGGTGTGTGTAATTTCTTTCACAAATCAATTATATTACATTACTATTCCCGAAGAGAAAATCTTTATAAAATTAAACTTTAACACAGCATCATAAATATATACATTTGCCATCTGTAATCTCTCTAATCGATTTTATTAGCATGTGAACGGAAATTCTTAAGTGAAGGTAGGTAAATACCAAATTAAATAAACGAATTTTATCAAAATCATCGAATTCCCAATTCTACAGCTACTTGTTCAGTTATGTGGTTTTTAAGTTAAATGTAAGTAGCTATTTACTTCCACCGTTAGAACTTTAATGATTATAAATAATGTCGCTTTGCATAATAAAACTGGTGTTACCTGAAAAAACTTTTAACTACAGTATTATAGTACTAGAAAATGTTGTCTTGTGAACTACTTCCACTTGATATGTCCATATTTAGGCATATTACGTGCTTATTAATTATTTTAATAATTAGTGGAAAGAAAAAAATTTGTGTCTCTTTTCTCTTTATATCACTGCATTTCTTTATTTAATTATTGGATTTATCGGAATAAACCTTTTACGTTGTATAATTTCCATTACCAAGTCGATCACTGCCGTCGGAACATTGATTCAAACATCATCCCGGATAAATTTACCGATTTTCTTCTTTTTCGTACAGTGCAAAAACCTTAGTTGAATTTTGCTCTAAAATTATAATAACATAAATCCTGACTGTCTATATGACCCTAATGATTACTTCGTATAGCGGATGCGGTCCAGTTTCAGAGGGAGCATTCTACTTTGTTTTATTACGATTGTTCCAAGTTTGTTGTTAAATACACCCCAATAACATTTTAGAGTGATATTGACATATTTCTTAATTTGCGTAAAATAGTTTCGAAACAAAGAGACCCACTGTATGTTATATAGTTTCTATATCTTGTACATATCTTCATAATTTTGTGTGCTTAACCAATGACCTTATTAACATTTTACTAGTACTAGTTTTAATATAACATATCTTGTATAAAGCATAGTATTTTACATGCCTCTGGGAATCGCCCTGTATGATGATATGTCCCATTTTCAATATCACACTATTATATATATATGTTCAAAATTTAAAACAAAAATTTTATAATTAAAAGAAGTTACTGTGTTTAACAGATACAGTCTTCATACACACAAAAATACATTTTTTTAAGTTATTTGAGTCTAGTCTCTTTTGAAAAGGATTTTTCTTCTTTTAACCGTCTTTTTTATATTTACGTCCTGACAAATTTTAGCTATAGCTATTCCACCACTCATCCATGACAGGTACACCTAGGCATCAACACAACAACCATTCCCTACGATATGCATTTACCGCGGCTGAGACTCGAACCTAGGAGAGATAACAGCGACTAGACATGTTCTGTCACTCAACAGCGGTCTAGCGTATTCCTACCGTCCCGGCCACACATTAACAACACCACCAAACAATGACAATGTCTGTGCAATTTTATTATGGTGATTATTAATAACAATTTGTTTGTTACAATATTCGATTATATCAAATAGGCATAATAAACAAGCTGACCATTATACTCTTCGCCGATTTACTGCACTTTATATATAATCGTTGCACATTCTATAAGATACTCTTCGCAGTTTCCTTTGTGAATAATATTAGTTTTAGACATTTTTTGTTTAATTACAAAACATAAAAAAATATATTTTTCTTGAAATAATTAATAATTTCTTTATTTACTGATTGATTTTGTTCAAAAACAATAAGGTTCTTCCTCTAGCTAACACTAACTTACTGCCCAAATTTCAATACAATCGGATTTTTCGTTCTTAACTTATCGTGCTTACAAATAACAGACGGACAGATAGTTTCTGAATCTAGCAGCTTTTATTTTTATTTTTTATTTTTATTTATTAACCGTTCCACGGGTAAATATCCATTTACGGTGGAAGTGCTGTGAAGGGTCCTATCTCACGGCAAAAAATAAGAGCAGTTTATAGCTGGTTATGAGAAAGAGGTCCGAAGGACACTGTATATTGTTTTTTCTTTTTTGAAGCAATCAGTTCCAATTTGCGCTTTCCGATTCCGGACATTTTTCCATTTCATCACCTATGTATTATGTTTAATACCTTTTCAATTTTAAATTTCTTTTTTAAATTTTAATAAAGAGATAAACAAATAATCCAATGCTAATGCTAGAACAAACAGACAAGCAATAACTTATCTCCCTTCATCTACATCTGGCTGGCTGACTGTTTATTTATATTGCCCATGTTGCTCCCCATATACCTGAAGAAGGGACGGGACGTATGTAGTATAAATTCTATGACATTCCAGCTATAGTGCACTAACACAGACAAGCAGTCTGTTTTATTTTTAAGGACCGCATTAACAAACACATTTCATTAATTTTTCAATTCTTAAATCGACGCGTGCTTTAGTCCTCCACCACTAAATCTCATTTTACGCAGAATTTTTTAAATCTACTGATTACTTAGATTTTATCGAGTTATTGGAGTTTTAACCGATTCTTTTCGCGTTTTTCTGGGAGCGTCACACAAACACGTCCGCTCTCGACGGAGATGGAGGAGTCGGTTCGACTTATTACTGTTGTACACAAAAAAATACGTTTATTAATTGAATAGTAAGGGCTTGTATTTGCGAAATAAGGCTCTAAGGAGTTCTAAGAGTCTTGGAGAACCTAAAGACCCTAGTGCTCAACGGTGTTGAAATTTCCTTTGCTAGTGACGTAAAATACCTAGTCATTTTTGACCAAAAATGTACGTGGAATTACCACATCGAAAAAGTCACACAAAAAGCAACATTAGTCCCTGAAGGTACAGGCAGATGCGTGGAATAAATTGGGGGTCAAATCCCAAAATGACCCTATGGTTATATACTAGGGCAGTAAATAAAACCCATGAAAACCTACGGATCAGTAACATGGAGGTAAGACAGTGCAGTTGGGGGCAATAAGGCTGTAAGGTGACGTACAAAGGCTAGCTTGCCTGTGCGCCACGAAAGCCATAGAAACTGCTTCAACAACTGCGTTGGAAGTCTTTCTGGTCTTGCCACCACTACACATATTTATCCAAGGAGAAGCTCGCTCGGTGATGCACAAGCTAATGCAAGGCTCTACACTCTACAGCAATAAGGCGGCAGCACAAAACAGAGCACCAGAAGTTATACTTAGAACACCAGAAGTTATACTTAGAGCTGGATCCCATTCTAGGAATGTCCACTTTCATTACAGTCCCAAACTATAACTTTAATGAGAATTTCACTATTAAAATACCAGACAGGGAAGACTGAACAAACGTCCTACAATACCGGTACAAACAGTCTGGTATACAGGCGGCTCTAAAATAAAACAGGGAGTCGGAGCTGGGATTTATGGGATAAGGTCAAAAACGAAAATACCAATAAGTCGCAGTGTAGTAGTGTGCAAAGCAAATTATAAGGCAAGGAACTGTTGCCATTTTTCCGACAGTCAAGCTGCGCAATCGGTTCCATACAAGTCGAATCGAGGCATATGGGACTGCATAAATGCCCTTGCAAACCTAGGAAGTCAGAACAAAGTGACCGTGCCGTGGGTACCAGGACACAAGGGAAATAAAAAGGCTGATGAGCTGGATAGAGAAGGCGTACGTAACGCCCTTATACGACCCCAACCCTTTTGCGGTGTGGCCAAGCCATGCATACGAGCATCTATTAACATATGGGTGTAAATTCAATCTCTGGAATGGTGAAAGAATTTCTCGCGCCAGAGACAGAGCTCATTAAAGAACGATCGGCCAAATTTACGGAGGAACTATTATGCCAAAATAGAAAAGCCATTAGAATAATAGTGGGTCTTCTAACCGGCCACTGCCAACTTAATAGTAATCTGAGTCTGATGGGTCTGGCAGAGGACGCAACATGCAGATTCTAGCAAGAGGTAGAGGAATCTTCTGTCCTTGTGTTGTGAAGGCCTTGCTGGACTGAGATTCCAACTACTTGGTGAGGAAAAACCAAGAGCTGATAGCTACACTAAGGGACCCTTATCAAGGCTGTGGAGTCTAATACAAAGGACAAAGGAGCTTTAAGAAAAACAAACAGGAGCACCACAATAGATCCATGGAAGTCGCGGTGGACAAGGCCAATCAACCAGCTCCGCCTTTCTGATCTAATCTAAAAAGGCTCTAAGGACAAATGTTTATATAAAAAGATGTTCTTAAATTCGGAGAAGAAATCTTCTCCCTCATTTCTGACATGTCGGTATGTTCGTTCCTGTATACTACATAAAATTGCCTATACTATTCATTACATTATTCACCTAATTTATGACAAGTATGATAATTGCTCAATTAAAATACACCTCTATGATTATTACATTTTTTGTTCAATTTGCTACTATCATTTGCAAGCAAGTTGCAAGTTATTTTAGAATCTAATAGCTCCAAGATGTTTTCTTAGTGCTTGGAATGTTGTGTTGAATGTTAATTGAGATAATTAAATGATTATATATGATTAAGTTTTTTTAGTGGAAATATTGTTATAAATATGTGTCCCAATTTCGAAATTATGTTTCATAGGTTATATTTTATTTTTTTATTGCTTCTTGTAACCATAAAACTACTACATGGTAATTGATAATTGGTCATTAGACATGTATTAAGGTTTATTCGTCTATTTAAAAACCTACATTTGACAGGTTCAATTGTAAAGTATTCGAAAGGTCATAAAATACCAATAAATAGTTAATTCTTGATATGCTAATACAGTAGTTGTAAAACGGAAAGAAATATTTAAAAAATAGAAATGAAAAATTAAGCCTTTAAACTATTTACGACATTCTTGGAGAAAGCATTTGTCGAAAATTATTGTGAAAATATTTTAATTGACATTATCAGATATGTAACGGCATTGCACATTCTTGAACCACTTTTATTAAAATTCTTACGGAGTTCTATAATGTTTAAAAAAATTTAAGTATATCAAAGGTTGCCGGCAATAGCATTTTTACTATCTGCTAATAGACATCCTTCAAATTTTTTCAGTCAACTCGTATCATTGCATGTAGTGGAATGGAAGTATAGTAATCGTAAAAAAAGAACATTTTTTGCTTTTAAAATAGGTTTAGAATGTCATGAAACGTGTTGATTTTAAATTTGAGGGAAAACAATTTTATATCTGTCTGTCTGTATTTTTTTTTTACCCATGTTTTCTCAGGAACGGTTTAAGATATCGACTTGAATGGGCGTAGCAGGGTTTAGCTGCCCCAGCGTTTTTGTGAACGAAATTTTGAGAACTTTTTGGTATAGTTTATCTCAGACTTATTTTGGGTGTAAAAAATGTCTGCGTCTTTGATAGTGCAGTAAAGAACAAAGATGCCGACATTTTTTATACCGACAATAACTTTGGGATAAAGTATACATATAAAATATAAAGTTCACGAAAAATTTAGATTTCCTTATGATTTAACTTAAACTTAAAAAAGTTTTTGTTATTTGCAGCGACGAGATCCCATGAAAACAAAATTTTATTATCATGATTTTTTTAATAAATTCTGCCAGCACAACTATGAAACTTTTCCTGTTCCATCTTTAAGGACCTTCCTATAACATGCATTTTTTTCCAAAGCGATGGAAGAAGTACACCGTGGTAAAAAAATCTATTATTTCAATTTTCTTTTCCAATTTGACAACTGATGATTGAGAGTATTATTTATACATGAGTTTACCCAGAAAAAATAACTGCATAACTGCATCATGGATATAATAAATAATTCATACCGAGTCTAGAAAGAAGCAATTCTTCATTTATTAATTATTAAATAATACATTGTACAGAAAATTAAGGATATTGTAAAAAGTGTACTTCATTACGTCCCTATATTTTTTTTTCATGTTGTATGTTTTTGCACAGTTTTTAGATGCTTAGAGAATAGAAGTGATGTCCCTTTTTATCGCATTTGTGTTTTTCTAAATATTCGAATACATGTAATGAATTTCCATTTTGTGGTTATGGCGAAGGCGCGGGTATACGAAGTTCAAATATAGGTTGGTGGTGATGGAAACAAAACATGGGATTAACAGGGCATGCATGCATAACTTCTTTACTTTGGATGTCTAAAAACTATGCAACATCATACAACGTGCGAAAAAACTGTAGGTACGTATTCAAATGTCTTTTTTACAATACAGGGTAGAGTGTTTCACCGGGAACTGAATCGATCGATATAGGGAAAAGTATTCAACAAAAAATTTTGAAAATTGGGGGAGTGTGACCAGTTGAATCAAAATAATTACAAGTAAGTGGTACTTAAAGTTATATCGACAGTAGATACTGACTCGCTTATTTTAAACGGAACACCCCTTTGATTTTCGAAATGACCATAAAATTCTGAGTCGAAATACGTAGCATACCTTATACCTAATCCCAGCAGTTTCGAAGATATTTGACGTTTTATAAGTAATTTGATGGGTGGATCGGTTTGCAAGAACCGTTATAACTGTCTTCGTGTAGGAGATCCTCATTTGCTCTTTGGTACTTAGAAAGAGCACAAGATAAGCTACTCTCTGCAATAAAAATAAATTCCATAATAGTATACCAATTTTTCACGTTACATTTTGTTAAAATCAAACCTCAAAAACCGTTTTTAGTTCAAATGGAACACCCTGTATTTTTTACATCAAGTTATGTAAAATTAAATTCCCTTCTTTCTAATTTAGGCATTATAGGAGTTAAAGTTACAACTTTTTAAAACTTAGCCATGATGAGAAACAACCATTAATGTCAGTCATTCTCTTATGTCAAAAAATGTCAGCACGTTTAAATTACACCCACTAAGACATTTTGGATTTGTTTATTATTTATGGATAATGTGATAAAGTCATATCAAGAACATGTAACACATTTGCTACTCTATACCCACAAGAACAGAAACCATCACCATACACTGTAAAACGCATATTGGACAGTATTAGAATATTTGTCTCTGCCAAATCAGGAACTCTAATTAATATGGTAAGGATTTGGCACCTTCTGCCATGGTATCTCTAGGCAGGTATCAGTCTTGTCTTGTTATGAAACCTGTCGCATCTACATATTAGCCTTAACTTGAAATCGACATTTCAGTAAGCTGAATCTAAACCCAAGGTTAAGGAACCAGATCAACTTACAATGTTCAATATTCATGAATACACATTTATGTTAATTTATATACTAACGGCTACTAAATTAAAAAGATAATTAGTAATCAGTATTAGCTAGATTATAAAGATTTCGAATGTACATTAAAAAATATATGTAGTTATATATTAGATAAGTACATAGATTTTCAAGTTGAAAAATATTGTAAAGTAATATGAGGTATTGGATTCTAGTATACACCCCAAATCTTAAGTTTATGTACTCTTACCAGCTTGCTTTACTCATTTTCCCCGATGTACTTACCTCTACTTACCCTCCACCCATTCAACGGAATCGTCTCAAGATATAATTTGGTTCCAGATGTCGTTATAATACATAAGTGTACTAAATTTCAAGTGAATATCTCAATTTAATTTTATCGACCCCTTTAATAACGGAGTGGGGGGTGGCGTAGGAGTTGAAAAATCTTATAAAAAAATCTGACGCCTTGGCTTCTAATATATACACCAAATCCTAAGTTTCTGTACTCTTACCAGCTTGCTTTACTTGTTTTCTCCTATTTACCCCTATTTAACAGTCAACCCTTCAACGGAATCATCTCAAAATATAATCTAGTACCCGGTGTCGCTATATTATATACGTGTACCAAATTTCAAGTGAATATCTCAATTTTATTTTATCAACCCCTTTAATAATGGAGTAGGAGAGGAGATCGAATATATTATAAAAAGATCTGAAGCCTTGTTTTCTGGTATATACACTAAATTCCAAACTTTGGTACTCTAACCAGCTTGCTTTACTTATTTTCATATATTTACCCCTATTTACCCCCAATCCTTCACCAGATAAGTATATATCATCAGATATGTATATATCTTAAACCGTTCGAGAGGAAACGTGCGCACAAAATAAATTACAGAAAAATCGACAGACCGACAAACAGACAAAGATTTTTTCGCTCAAGTTTAAAGACTCGACGTTTTATGACATTCTAAGCCTATTTCAACAAAAGAAAAATTTTGAAAATTACATCCCATTCTTTCGCAAGGACGATTCTGGGATGCAGAAAATTTCGGAATTCGATATGACGTTTCATTGATACGACTTATGCAATCAATTTTATTATGCAAAAGTTTGTAATTACCACATATGGCAAATAATAGTCTCTTTAAATGTAGACATGAAAAATTCAAGAAAAATCAACAGCTGTTGAATGAATTCGCTTTCAGGGTACACTTCGGAAATTTTAAATGATAAAAGCTTAAGATATTTCTTCTCAACATTTCCAACAACCAATTCATAGACAAAATAAAATGGACTCCAATTCAAAGAAACGTAATCTAATTTAGATGGCACATACGAAAAGTAAAGTACTTTGAATGCAGTTATTGTTGATCAATTAGGTTAAGATGTTCATTAAAATACAGTTTTGACTCGAATAATATAACAAGGCCTTTTACAGATTCACATTAAATCTGCAGATTTTAATTTACGTATCCTGAAAATTTTCTACAGTGTCAATTTTCAAATGATCAGCAAATAACATTTTTTCAGGCAATAATCTATTCTAAATCATTAATGAAAAGCAAGAATAGTAGAGGGCCAAGATTTGACCCTTGGAATATACAAGAATTAGCAATGAATTATTTAGTATCAAACCCATTAGATATATACTGAATAATATTAGTTAAGTAAGACATAATTAGTGTTATAAAAGATTTATCAATTCCATAAATAGTTTTTGAATTTAACTATAAAAAGTAATGCTATTGTGCATTTTCTATCTTTCACAACTTTCTTGTTTAGACATTTTTTCGTAAGCCTTGTTTTATCATCGACTGGATTTTTTCCAAAAGAGATATATGGTGCACAGTATGTACGTCGTTTAACTTAAAATGTAAGTTTTTAATTCTCATCATTCATCCTCCTGGAATATTTAGAAAATAAAACATGCATTGTATTGCTTTCGAAATGAGCTCTCAAACGATCTGTCACTTTAATGCCCTTACATTTGGGTGGTTTTACCTTTCCGGATAAACACCGCTGAGATGTAGTAATAAAAAAGTAAAGTTGACTTGTCTTAGAATTTTCTAAAGAGATACTGTATATCCAAGTTACAGAACAATACTCCACATTGTATAATATCTAATACCTGTGGTATGTGTTTATAGAAGAGAAATATAGAGATAAAGAGAGACGAAGCGAAAATAATGGAAATATCGACAAACAACATGCGGTAGATTATGAAATCATCGCTGATTTATCTATTAACAGTAAAGGATTTAACTTTGTTTAGATCAAAACGTATAGATAGACCATGTTGACCGGGTATTCATACAGTTTGTCGGAAATGTATGTGACAAGCTAAAAGTTATGGCTAAAAACAGTAACCTCTGTCTTTCCTTTGAATACGACAACTTTAAATTTTTTGATATTACAGCTGATGATGTATTAATAGATTCAGTAGATATAATAACTTAATTCATCGTTTGTTGAATTGCTAAATGATTTAAGACTTGCATTGAATGGAAAAGTTCGCCGTTATCTATTTTCTCATCGCAACCGGCATATACATTACGAGCAAGTGATAGTAGGAAATACGACAATGACCCCTTGACCTAAAGTGAAACAAAACGGAACATGCGCTGCTTTAATATTCTGGCTTTGTCGCGGTCTAGAAATCGTCTTTGACGGTTTTTATTAGCTCTTCCGCCCACTTCTTATAAGCATGCCCTCGCTGAAGGCTTCATTAGTACAGTGAAACTTATGTAACCTCGGTTCGACAAGCAGGTAGACTAGGTAGCAACTGGTTTAGGACAGATAATTTAGAATTCCCTGTTATTTTGACAGAATTGAGATATCAGTAACACGTCTCTTTTCGTTACATCAAATTCCAACTGATACATTTCCTTAAAAGGCTTTTACCTATGATGCAACGACATAAAACCATTACTGGATTACATAAAAAATATTTCTTGGTTTTTTATTAAACAAAACTTGATGGTATGTGCAAATAAAATGACACAGATATTACCACACGATTTTTAATAGAGTTTTTCATTCAGTGGAATTTGAATATGTAGAATATTTTTACACGAATTATATTATATTTTGGCAACTTAATTCGAGAAAAATGTATAGATAAGAATAGCACGACTAATTTATTTGATTAAATGTCATGGAATTGGAGACGTCTCTTATAGATATGCAATTGATCTTTTTCACGAAAAGTTCCCCAACACAACAGCTGCATCGCGACAATCATTGCGCAAACTTGACAACAAATTTGATGAAACTGGATCTGTATTGGATGTCAAACAACTCAGGAAAAAATGCAGTGAAGATGACGCTTTAACACTTTTGACAATAAATTCAATAATAGACAACCCGAAATTATCTTTACGAAAACGCTCACAAAGACTGGAAGAAAGTAAAAGTCATTTACGAAGAATTTATATGGAAAACAATGTTTGGCCGTTTAAGTCGAGGTTCGCGGATACACTTGAAAATAGAGATGAAGGGAAGCGATTGGATTTTTGTTTATGGGTCGGTGAGAATTACCTCGTAGATAGAAGTTTTTCACACAATGTTACTTTTTACTGACGAATCAACATCTTGCACCAATGCTCACGTTTCATCACAAAATAGTCGCTATTGGGCTATTGAAAATCCAAACTGTCATTATTAAAAAGCGAATGTATGGTATGGGACTTTTTACGATTGAGTCTTTGGTCCATATTTCATAGAAAAAAAAATTAAATCAGCATGTTTATTTAGGCTTTTTGGAGAAGTTCGTATTGTCAATTTTAAACACTCTGCAACCGGAACCAAGGAGTAACATTTTTTGGCAGCAAGACGGTTGCCGCGCTCATTTCACAGTTTTGGCACGGCAGTGGTTGACAGATCGCTTCGGAGATAGATGGATGGGAAGACATGGTCCGATTACTTTTTCTGCAAGACCACCAGCCCTTACACGATGGAGTTCAAAGTGGGTCGGGTGCGGACACAGACGCGTATTTGGTAGCTCTTAGAAAATCTCGAATAAAGTCGGTTAAGACGGCAAGAAATTGCGCGAAATTGTGTTGAATTAAAGCGTGAACAATTCTACATCAATTGATATAAATTAGCATGAGTCTGACGATTTCATATAGTTGCTATTTGATTAGTTGAACATAGGATTAGTTGAACATAGGAACATAGGAACATAGGAACATTAGTTGAACATAGGAACATCACAAAAGCGTATATAAACAACTTAGTAAAGGGACAAACATACGGCAAAATAATAAAAACTGTACACCGAGTGGACGTAGTGTGGGAATACAAAACAAAGAAGGAAGCTGTCAACATAAACATAAAGATAAGTTAAGTATATTAGTTTATTAGTTTAGTTTATAACACAACGGGAGGGTCTCGACGGGCAGCTGTCACGTGGTCCATATACTGGGCTTGTTGGTGAATGCAAAGGTATTTATCTGATCACGGAGTGGCTTGTCTGTTGAATATACAGGGCATTTCAAATGTTGTTCTCGATCTCTTTTTTTGCTTTTGAAGATTTTATTGTGTTTTTCATTACCTTGGCAGATCGGTATACAGGGTGTCTTTAAGTGTTCTCTCGGGGTTCTTTTTTGTTTTTGCAGATTTTATTTTCCTGTTTTGTATTATCTTGACAGATCGGTATACAGGGTGTCTTCAAGAGTTCTCTAGGCGCTCTTCTTCATCCTTGCACTTCCACTGTCGATGGCTATCTACCGGTGGAATGGTTCATAAATTAAATATTCTTGCGGCGAGCTGATTTATGTCTTGACAACCGGACGAGGTGGACGCACTGACGCAGGGCGTTGAAGCGAAAACGAGGATCTCTGGTGAAACATATGAAACTATATTTGGATGCAAGCGGACCGGAGAAGGTACACACTTCTAGACTCGAAAACAGAAGAAATGGAAGACAGAAGAATTAAAGGAAGCATGGAAATTTAAAAGAAGCGTCCCACAAACACATACACTCCCCATGATAATAGATGGAAGCTTAAAAGAAGCATGGAAACATAAAAAAAGCATCTCACAAGCACCTACATTTTCCATCCTATATTCCTACCCCATGTGTCATGTGGCTCTTGCTGCTGACAACAAGCATGTCCTATGTTCAACCCAGTGTATGCAGCCGGTTCGGCGGTATATAAAACATCAATATTGGGTGCCTGAATTGGCAGCAATGCTCACCTTACCCTGGCAAATCAATCAATCAATCACACTATTGGATATTTTTGTGTAGGGTTTTAAAACAGAAAGTTTATATAGATGACCTGTCACATGATCGGGAAATACTAACAGCAGGAATACAAGATGTGGTGAATGAAATGAATGTACCTGCAACCATTCGTAAGGTCTATGGAGAATTTACTAAAAGGGTGGAAAAATGTGTTGAGATTGGAGGAGACTATCTGGAATAATATTTTTTTTTTTTGAATCGTATATTAGCTACGTGACATAACTCTCACGGGAATTTAATTTTAAGATGCATCATTTTTTTAAACTTTAATTTAACTTGCTGTGCATGTTAGTTTGTTGTAATGTTTGTTGTTTGTAATACTACGACTGAGGTATTGTCTGCGTATAGAGTAAAGCATATATCGTTAGATGGCGTAATGATATCATTGATATACAAAATAAAGATAATTGGACCTATTACGAACCCTTCGATTACGCCCATGTTTATTTGTCTTAAATCTAATTACGTGTTTTGTTTTGATATACGTTATTTATACTTACATATTATTTACGTGAATTTAGAAATGACGAAATCCAATTCAGCTCCGGTACTTAATTGAAAATAGTTTAAAAAGTCAAAAGAATTGAGCGTTCTACTTCATTATAACTATTTGATAAGAAAATTAAGTGGCAGGACGATAGGCAACCTTTTTACATTACTTTGGAGATATGAAAACACCTGTTTGCATGTTTATAAGAAATACCTCTTCAACGGTTATTTATGAGGAAAATAGATATTTATTTTAATGTTAACACTTCAATGTAGCGATCTGGACTTGTGCTAGGAGTAATTTATTGCCAGTGGTGTTTTTCAGTTGATTTATAATACCACTTTATCTGCATAATGTTATATTTAGTCCGCGTAATGCATGGTTGACTGCTTTGGTGCTAAATTTGTCATGTTCCAGCCCTCGCAATATACATTACAATATGCATAATATTTCATTATTACTATTACAAAGGTGGAGTCTGAGATTACAGTGTACACTGCGGAGAAAATTATATAAAAAATTAAAATCAGAGAGAGAAAGATGTTTATCTGACGCGTGCTGACGCCTAAATACCTATATACTAACTGGGTAATAATAATAATAATAATTTATTGGTCAACGTTAGATACAAATTGTATATGTGACAAGTCAAGAAGAGAATAAATAAAGAAAGAAGTATAAGTGCAAGTATATGTCGGCATAATTGAAATATAATATTAAGATTCAAAACAAGGAACAAGTACAAATAAATATAATATTAAACTAGAAACAGAGCACAAACATTACTGATTGTAAAAAAAAGCGTAACAAATAAACAGAGAGTAAGTAAATACCCGCATATGTTATGTTATTGCAACATTGAGATAGTACTGGTTAAAACTATTTATCGCTAAAGAAATCTGATACCCTATAGTATCATTTCTCATATAAATAGAGTTTTAATTTACTTTTAAATTTCGCGAAGTGCGAAATATCTCGGATATCACTGGGAAGAGCATTATACAGAGATATGCAGTTGTAAGAAGGCGATCTCTTATAAATACTTTTGTGATGCATTGGTATACTCAAGAGATTGCCATGTCTTGTGGGGTACTCGTGATAGTTTGACCTTCTGTCAAATAGATTTAGATTACTTTTAGCATAGGTTAGACATTTATAAATATAGACAAAAGGAGCGGTAAAAATACGATTTTTAATAAAAGTGTCTCTACAACTGACATTTATTTTGAGGTCAAAAATGAGCCTTATTATTCCCTTATGGCAGATAAACACTCTTGCACAGTCGGAGGCTCCACCCCACGCGAGAATACCAAAGGACATGTGACTATAGGCCATGGAATAGTAAATGGTCATAAGGCTAGCCTGATCTAGAAGTGACTTCATCTGTAACAGTGCAAAAAATGCTTTGTTTAGCTGACTACATACATGGTCAATATGTTTCTGCCAGGAAAGTTTATGATCCAAGAATACACCTAGTAGTTTAGCTGAGTCACAAAATATAAGTTCCTCATTGTTCATTAAATTTATAGGAAGCGGTTTTTGAAGGTGAAAATTAAGACAAACAGTTTTTTTTTCATTTAATATTAGCTTATTTCTTTGGCACCATGTACTTAGAGATTCTGTTGTGTCTTTGACCAATTTATAAAGTTTATCCGGTGTATCGGCTGACACTGTAATAGTGGTGTCATCCGCGAACATAGTCACGTGGCCTTGGTCTATGAAGCAAGGCAGATCATTAACGTACAGCATGAACAATAGCGGACCTAGCACAGAACCCTGTGGAATTCCAAGTGTAACATTAAAAGTTTCAGACGTTACTCCATCTAAGCTTACTCTTAGCTTTCTATTTTCCATGTAGGAAATTACCCACTGGAGAATATTTCCCCTAATACCAATGCTATATAGTTTTTGGCTTAAAATGTCTTTGTTGACAGTATCGAAGGCTTTGGAAAGTTCAAATAGCAGTGAAACAACATACTGTCGAATTTGAAATCATTTCCAATGTTTTAAAAACAATTTTGGAATATGTTGATGTGTTTTTGATTTTTTTCCATCATCACATGCTGGCTAATAACACAGGCACACACAAAAGAATGTCAAATTTCTGAGGTTTCATATACTATACACTCCCATGTAGAACACGATCCCGATGTCAGTTTTACAAAACTTAGTCGGTATTTATTGTTAACCACGAAGAATAGGTTAAAACAGGCAGAATAAGGTTCTTTTCTGTGGTACCGTATTATATTGTCTTCAAATGATCTGCGTAATGGTTCCCTTTTTAGTTTTATTGCTTTCGTTCTCTCTCTTTTCAATGCCCAATAGTAGTTTACCAGATTTAACGGATCCACTTAAATTATTTTTGCATTAGCATAGAACCCTACTTAATTTCATAACGATGTGTAGAATAGTTTATTCCTTATAAATAATTATTTAACACCGTTTTTGCGGACAGTACTCCCATTCTTGGCGTCTATTGGATAAATAAGAATAATAAAAATAGTCATTAAAACTAGAAATCCATTATCTGTTCGGTTGACTCGCTCTAACTAAGAAACGGAACAACGATTTAATCTTAAATTTTTGCCTTGTCATTACTACATATTTGTTAACAAAATATGTTAATATGAAGGTAAAATATAAGTGATTAGAACTCGGGCGTGGCCTACTGTGAATACCTATTTGATTAAACACTTATTGGATAATTAGTATTGGAGCCTATAGGTATACTCTATGCATGTTTTCTTTCCGCTGTTTGCAAAATCCTATAAAGAACATGTTTCACTTATTGGATAAAACAACTGGCGGGGTGTGAACTTTGCGTTCCTCCAACGATTTTGTCTTTGAGCGGGAGCAGTATTTTTTTAGGGCTTCATAGTCAACTAGGAACCCTCGTAGTTTTGGTATCCAGATATCACCATTATTAGAAAAAAAAATCATAAATACCGTTTCCAACATTTTCAGGTTTCATTGTTAAATGCTTGTGTGTAACGGATGTTGGTTTCTAGGAAAACGGCAAGGATTCGGTGTTATTTCACATATTAAATTAATGTTTATATGAAATGTATCTAAATAGTTTTAAAAATATCTTGAACTTGGTGGGTTTAAGTTAGTCTTGTAATAAAAAAAAATTGAAACAAAAGTTAAATTTAATTGAAAAAATAAACTTTAAAAAGGAACAAATAATAACATAGGCACACAAAAAACCGTGCTCTATACTTTTGACCAGGCCATATTATTCTTATGTTTTTGGACCTGCTGAATCCTAATTAAGATTTTCACTGATTTTTAGTTTTTTTTTGAAATTAGGAGCAATGCTGACGTGATGGAGCAATTCTGACGACATCATCGGATACAGCAGGTCCAAAAACATAAGAATAACAGGATTTGATCGAAAGTACAGAGCATCTTTTCGTGTGCCTGTTCAAGACTTTGCAACCCCCCTTATCTAAAAAACTGTCAATTTTCCGACCTTGTGTCCATAGGAACTTTTGATCAGAAGCTCAAGAGGAATGGCATATATCGATTCCAATGAATTTAACTGAGGCGGAGGCCACTTCCCAATAGAAATGAGCACCCCCTTTGCACCTCAAATATTTGGAAAACTGTTCATTTTCCGACCTTGTGCCCGTGAGAACTTTTGCCCGGGACGGATTGAGCTTCAATATGCATCTGGTTTCATCCAATTTGACCGGAGGTGATTTCCCATCTAAACTGTACCAGGTCCTTCACAGAAAAAGAAATAGCCAGTGTTTTGAGCCAATAAATATAAATTAATTGTTCCGTTTTAAAGATTAATTTTTTGTGTTTTTAATTTTTTAAATTTATCTCTTTATCCAAGATTTGACCCTGCATTTGTTAATCGTATAGAGAACGCAAATGCTACAGGAAATCCATGCTCAAGTAGTCTTTCTTACTCTTATATCAATGTCATATGTCAGCACTGGGCTAGTTGTCTCCCTATTTTTAACATTTTTTCATTTTCCTGTATTTGATTCGCCAACTAGATTCTGCATTTATGTTATAGCAATTTCAGTATTAGTACTTTTTACTGACAAGTACGCCAGAAATGATGGAAAATATTGTATAATTTTTTTCTATTCAATTTGGCATACTTTTCTTGTCGTATGTGTCAGCACTGAGCTAGTTGTCTCCCTATTTTTAAATTTTTTTCATTTTTCTATATTTGATTTCACAACTAGAATCTGCATTTATGTTATAGTAATTTCAGTATTAGACCTTTTTACTGAAAAGTACGTCAGAAAGAATGAAAAATATTGTATAACTTTTTCTGTTTAATAATTTGGCGTACTTTTTTTGGCATTTGGTCATTGACTTATAGATACCTTTTCTACAATATTATTACATTTACTTTCTAACACATTATGCACAGGATCTGAAATAATCATGGAAGACATCAGCATACATTGAAAAGAAATTATTACATAAAATCCAATCGAGCTCATTAATATATAATATGAATAACACAGGCACAGGACAAAATATTAAGCCCTGTGGAACTCCCTTGCTTAAAGACGAATGTTCAGAATTGGCTCTGTATGTCATATTTTCACTATCATGCATACATACTGTTGATGATTGGTTAAAAATGAATTAATCCGATTTAGTGGTTGTCCTCTAATCTCATAGTCATATAGTACAGTCAACAATTTTGCATGATTGACACAGTCATATGCCCTACTGAAACCAAAAAATATTCCAACATGGCATTCCCCTGTCTCAACATATAGAATTAAAATGTTATAGAATGTTTTTTTTTCCAATTATTTTGGACTTCCTGCCACATGCATTTTTTCTTTTTAAGCGGTGCTCGGGGAATCTACAAATACCACAATTAACCAGTGTGTTCCTGGTAAATAACCTCCACGCCTGTGACTTTTACGTCAAAGGATCAGTTAGAGGTTGCTTTTTTAAATAAATGACACAAATAAGTATAAAAACTTGAAATTACATATTTCGCCGACGTTTCAGAAATCCAATCTGTTTCCTTTTTCAAGGCTTTTTTAAAAAATCTTTTTTGCTGTGTATGATAAATACACAGCTCTAAGAATGTTTGTTATAGTTAACCGTTTTTTAAAATTTTTATACAATGTTAAGTTTGTGAAGTTCTTCTTTTAACATTGGCAACCAAGTTGTACAGACATCTACACAACAATTCGACACGCATCTATCATCATTCAATAATATTATCGCGGATTCTTTAATTTTTCTTTGTTTGGTATCTGCTTCCTTTGTTAAAATTTTTGCAGAGTCCCAGTTTATTCTATGTCCGTTAAAAGAAGAACTTCACAAACTTAACATTGTATAAAAATTTTTAAAAAAATTAATTATATCAACAGTTCTATGTAAATAGTAAGTATCTATGGACATTGAATATAACATTCTTAGAGCTGTGTATTTATCATACACAGCAAAAAAGCCTTGAAAAAGGAAACGTCGGCGAAATATTTAATTTCAAGTTTTTATACTTATTTGTGTTATTAATTTAAAAAAAGCAACCTCTAACTGATCCTTTGACGTACAAGTCACAGGCGTAGAGGTTATTTTCCAGTAAAATACTGGTTAATTGTGATATTTTGTAGATTCCCTGAGCTCCGGTTGAAAAGAAAAAATGCATGTGGCAGGAAGTCCCAAAGAATTGGGAAAAAAATTAAGATAATCCCACAAATAACATTTAGACTAGAATGGGCTATCGCCCATTCTAGCTCCTCCGGAGGGGTGACACCTAAAGCTGTCAATGCGAGTGCTCCGCACTCGATTAGGTAACGCTTGAATCATTGTAGAAAGCTTGATTTTTAGTTTTCAATTTTCACTTTTTTTGGGTTTTTTAAATTTTATTTTTCAGTTTTTTAATTTTCAGTTTTTTAGTTTTTCGGTTTTTTATCATTCAGTGTTTCGGTTTTTCAGTTTTCAGTTTTTAATTTTTTCAGTTTTTCAGTCTTCAGTTTTTACTTTTTTAGTTTTTCAATTTTCAGTTTTCACTTTTTCAATTTTTTAATTTTGTTTTCAATTTTCAGTTTTTAGTTTTTCAATTTTTCAGTTTTCAGTTTTTGTGGTTTTCCGTTTTTAGTTTCATTTTTCAGTTTGTCAGTTTTTCAGTATTTCAGTTTTTCAGTTTTTCAGTCTTTTAGTCTTTCAGTGTTTCAGTTTCTCAGTTTCCCAATTTCTCAGTTTTCCAGTTTTTCAGTTTCAGTTTTAAAGTTTTAAAGTTTAGAAGTTTTGAAGTTTTTAATTTTCTAAGTTTTTAAGTTTCTAAGTTTCTAAGTTTTTAAGTTTTTAGGTTTTTAAGTTTTTAGGTTTTGAAGATTTGCAGTTTTTAAGTTTTGAAGTTTTTAAGTTAAGTTTTTCAGGTTTTCAGTGTTTCAGTTTTTTGTTTTTCATTTTTTCATTGTTTAGTTTTTCATTTGTCAGCCTTTTATTTCAGTTTTTCGGTTTTTCAGTTTTCACCTTTCGATTTTTTAGTTTTCAATTTTTCAAGTTTTCAAGATTTCAAGTTTTCAAGTTTCCAAGATTTCAAGTTCTCAATTTTTCAAGTTTGCAAGTTTTCAACTCTTCAAGTTTTTAAGTTTCCAAGTTTTCAAGATTTCAAGTTTTCAATTTCTCAATTTTTCAAGTTTGCAAGTTTGCAAGTTTTCAAGATTTCAAGTTTTCAAGTCTTCAAGTTTTCAGTTTTTCATTATTTCAGTTTTTCAGATTTTTAGTTTTTCAGTTTTCCAATTTTTCAGTTTCAGTTTTTCACTTTCATATTCGATTAGGTACTTCAGCAACCTTCACATTCCGAGTTTCAGCTGAATCGGCAAATAAGAAAGTTACAGTAAATGGCGGATATTAGGCTATGGGGACGCCGCCATTTTGAAATTTTCAATGTCGACGTCATATTCACAATCAACTACTTCAGTAACTTCAACATATCGAGTTTCATTTGAATCGGACGATAAATAAGGAAGTTACAGTAAATGATGAATATTATGCCACGGGGACGCCGCCATTTTGAATTTTTGAATTACGATAACATATTCGTGATCTGCGACCTCGATAACATATACATACCTATTTTGAGACGAATGGCACCGTAAATGGTAAAATGGGTCCTGCAACTCCGCCGCCATTTTGAATTTTTCAATTTCGACGTCATATTCACGATCAGCTACTTCAGTAACTTCAACATACCGAGTTTCATTTGAATCGATTGAAAAATAAGGAAGTTACAGTAAATGATGAATATTAGGCTATGGGGACGCCGCCATTTTGAATTTTTGAGTTACGATAACATATTCGTGATCTGTGACCTCGATAACACATACGTACTTATTTTCAGTCGAATAGCATCGTAAATGGCAAAATGTGTCCTGCAGCTCCGCCGCCATCTTGAATTTTTCAATTTAGATTTGGGATTCGTAATCGGCGACTTCGAAAACCCCCACATACCGATTTTGAGCGGTGTGACGCCATAATCGACAAACATCGTCCGCCATTTTGGCGCCGCCATTTTGAATTTTGCGATTCCGACGTCACATTCGTGAGCACCGTGGTCGATAATCCCCGAGTACCAAATTTCAGGCCAATCGGACGACAAATAAATTTAATTCGATAAATTTGGCTCACCCTATATCGAGATTTGTTTTGGGCACCCGACTATTGGCATTCTATTTAATTTGTAAAAATTTTACATCAAAACTTATTTCCGCGTTGCTGGCAACGCCGTGTTGCCAGCAACGCGTGCTAACTTCACACACATAATTTTTACCACCTATTACAGTGCTCTGCATTGTCGACAAAAATTTATGTCTGAAAGGAAAACATGGACTTTAAAAACTGTGATTTTTCAGGAAATAATGGGAGTTGAGAGGCTTTTTAGGTCTCAAATTAATCATAAAGGACGATATTTTGTTGTGATAGTGGAGTGTGCGGGCCAAATCGGAAATTCGGCCCGACACGGGCGTGTGAAAGTTGGGTTTTTTGTGAGAAAGTGAAAAACGTCTACGTACAAAAAAATTCATAATTAAGCAAGTACATAGAATAGAAGCTCGTTCTGTGTATCGATGGAAAGGGGGAGCTTGGCCCTTTCCCGTGATCCCAAAATTTACAGGGAAAATCGAAAATTCGGCCTCACAGGGGCGAGACAAATGTGACAAATTTGAGTGTGTTAAAACGTAACCTAGAAAATTGTAAAACATGAAATCTTAAAACACTCATATTTTAGTTAATACTGGACGCAGAGGCTCGATTTTAGTCTCTATTTGAACACGAAGATTCGCATTTTATTCGTGCAGCACGTGCCCTGGGTTAATTAAAAAATTTAGTGTAGTTCTGTGCGAAATAAGAATGGATATTTTCGTAAAAATCGAAAACCGTAAGTACTTTAAAAATACATAAGTGAATAAAAATCGGGAGTGGAACGGCGTTGGACGTCTCTCTGGAAAAAAGAGGAACGTAGCTTTCTGGCGATACCAAGTTTGACCGGAAAAATGGAAAATTAGGCCCGCGGCGAGCGCGACAAAATTAGCTTTTCTGGGATATTTTAAATTTAAAATATCACATAATTTCGAAAAATTCTTCCACTTTGACCGCCCGTATCTCGTTAATTTTTGAAGCTGGAAAAAAACAAAAAAAAAGACTTTTAGATAATTTATTTTTCTACATTTTCGTTAGGGCGAAGTATTTTGCTCTAGGAGGCCCCGTTTAGAAGTTATGGAGGTTTAAAGGAAGAAATGTCGTATTTTCGGCCATTCTGCACCGCCGCACATTTCGGGCGATATCTCCGAAACGAAAAATCGTACGGAATTTTTGAAGATACCGGAGGGAGCGGAAAGAAACGCTCTTGTCCTTTGAGATTTTTTTATTTTGAGCTAGCTCCAGCCGTTTTCGAGTTATAGGCGAAAAACCGAAAAAATGAGTCTCGCTTCGGATTCGAAACAGCGCAAAAACGTGCAATCTTAAAACGTCCGTATTTTTGGAAATACATATTTTGGAGCGCCGTACGGCATCGCGGCGGAACGGGGAGAGATTCTAGTTATAGCTAGCCGCAAACTGCGAGGTCGAAATCGAAAATTAAGCCCGGCAGGAGCGAAAGGAAATCGTACATTTTTGACGTTTACGAAATACCAAATCGCCTTCCCCTATTTTCTCTTTTACCCCTCGACTCCTCATTCCCCAAAAAAGCGGGCGAGAGAGATAGGTGACTTTCGTTCGATTATAACGGAAAAACCCGGAAAAATACCGGAACCGAGTATAGCCTAAGCACTGTAGGATTCCGTCCCGAACACTTTCGAGCCGGGCACGGACCGGCGAAATGAAGCGCGTCTCGACGGCATGTACCTTAAGATCGCGAAGAGGAAGGGGCTCGCACCAACTGCTCTTTAATATTATGATAATAGTTATAAAATGTTGTTATAGCCGTTATAGCGAATTTGCCACAACGATAATAAATTAGTGTTGACTGGAGGAAGAGCCCTATTGTTGACGAACGATATCAATCAGTAAATAAGAAAGTTCTAAAGCGAAAACAATTACACCCCTAGTTGGAGGGTTGTTTAAAATATTTTTTCAAAATAAAAATAATTAAAGAAAATTTTAAGGTTTAGATATGAATAAATATTGCTACATTGCAAAACCGGCTAAGCTTAAGTTTCAATGGTCCCTAATGTTTATAAGCTTAAAAGTAATAAATTTGTCACAAATGCGATAAGACTATGGATTTCAATAAATCAGCGAAGTATAATGTTTAGCTCGTTATTGTTATATATTTTCTTGGGTAGAGACATAAGTTCATGACAGAACACCCCCACAGCCCTACCAAAACTCTAACCACACATACATTTTTAAATTTGAAATTTAATATGTTGAAAGAGTCAGACAGACATATTTATAATGGAAATCCCGAGTTGACGCTTGTCTTGGCTAAAGAGTCAAGAGTTTCATTATTTTCAATGCTAATGTGTGCTTTTGCCAACACAAAATGAAATCTTTTTCCATAGTTAATACGCTGTGTAACAGTTTCTTTATTTTTAGTGACGTACTTAAAGAAATAACTAATGATTAAAACAAATAGTTATTTTCCAGCTCTAATCAACTCGGCTAAGTTTTGAGTTTTCGATGAAGATGTACTGGGCTATGAACCAACCAAATTTATTCAAATTATAATAAAATGTAAGCGTTGTTACACAGCACCGGAATTGGACGAAGTAAGAATAATAATACAACAGTTAACACACTAACATTGTTTACAAAACAACAAACCTCGTGACTTGCCACACGACATGCAAAACAGATCTTGTGATCTAAATAGGTAGTTACAGCTAGGCATTCATGGCCAGAGCATTAGTAGTAATTTTAACTGGCAAGTGCAGTACATGACAGGAAGAGAATAAATTATGATAAATTCCGGAGTAAAACTGTTTCATTTTCTACATTTCTGCCTAAGCAATCTCCGTACCATGCATTTCTTATGTCTGATTAAGTGATCGATGAAACTGCTGGAAAAAATAATAGCCATGCAGTAGTATGCATTGAGTTACTTTTTACAACCATTAATGGATCGTTTCGTTTATGTTGAGATCACATTAAGCGTAATTCAAAATGTATGTTTCCGTACCAGTTGCTGACATTAACAGATAAATAATTGCATTCATGCATTGTTGATTATGCGCATCTATTTGTTTTAATTGCTAGAAATAGTTGTCTGCAACAGAAGATTGTATACTACAAACCTCTCAAGAATTTGACGACGACAGTTGCGGTTTGAAAATTTATATTGATGCAAGGGCAGTAATAAAATTTAGAAATTTAGTTTTACAATTAAAATCGAAATTTTTAACCGACTTTAAATACTTTTAAAAAGGGGGAGGGTCTCAATTTGGAGGGGCTTAAGCCATAAATGTTTAGAATAATTTGGCGGCATTCGTTAGTGATATGGTTGTACAAGAGGTCTAAAGGTTTAGACTGAGTTTTATAAATGCTTTTTAAATGCCTATATGTTCTGCTTCCAATAGACCTTTCAGGGAAACTTTCATCCAAAAACTGTCGTACAGTATAGTGCGGAGGAACACCATGTTTACGAAATATTATATTTTGCTCTAGACAACGTTTGCCCTTTTTAATAATATCAATCTGAGTTGGATTAAATAATTTTCCTATATTGTCAAAATAGACATTCAACTTCGTAATAGATCGCATAGAGCTGAAAATTGGTACAGACCTTAAATACACTATTACAAATGAAATGTCAAAAGTTCCCACCGATCCCATGCCGGCTAAAAATTTCATTCAGGGTCATCAGACAAGTAGTGTTATCGTAAAAATAGATCATACAAAGTTTGTAGACTATGCAATTATCTACAAAATCTGTTTCAATACTTTCTTTCCTACGAATCATCATTCGTGAGATATCGCGATTTCAGAAGTTGGAAATTTTTTTACTTAAGGTAGCCATTCCCTAGAAAGAGGAGACATCCGATAGGGAAATATTTATTATTTTTGCTCATAACTTTTTTTTCTTAGTATGCATATTTTTTAAAAATATAAGAGTACCTAAGTAGAACTATAAAAAGACTTACTATGAATTTTCACTCAATAATTTCAGTGGTTTGCAAAATAGCTCGATTTAAAACTAGGAAATAGGAAGATTAACACAATTTTTAAATTTAAATCGAGCTATTTTGCAAACCACTAAAATTATCGAGTGAAAATTATAGTAATAGTCTTGTTATGGTTCTGCTTAGGTACTCTTATAGTTTTTTTAAATATACGTACTAAGAAAAAAAAGTTGTAGCTAAAAATAGTAAATATTTCCCTATCGGATGTCTCTTTCTAGGGAATGCCCACCTTAATATACACACATTTCCGCACCACCTATGAGGTAATGCACTTGGTGCATTTTTTTAACCTGGTTTCCCCAGTAGGCATAATCCGCGATCGATTATGATATACGACGATTTTTAAAACTTAACAATAACCTGTTCCACTTTGATAATTAATAGGACACTGTCCAAAGAGACTTCCTTAATCATAATCGATCGCAGATTATACCTACTAGAAGACATGACTGTAGAAGTCAAATTCGAACATTATTAATCATACGACGATTTTTAAAAGTTAACAATAACCCGTTCCACTTTGATAACCAGTAGGAAACTGTCCGATCAGACTTGCTTAGATTAATAACACAGGTCAACATTTTATCTAGGCTTGTGCACGGGCATCGGAGATGGTATCTGAGGGTTTTTGGGATCGCTGATTACGATGAGCGGGTCCGTTAGGCTCCATCACGTCAAGTTCAAGGTCATTTGAAGGTCAAACGATCAAAAAACCTTCCAATAAATCTAAAAAAACTCATGGATATGTTCTTGAGGTCACTGAATCCGAGTCCGGTGTTTGTTTTTACTTCGCATGCATCCTCAAGGTCATTCAAGGTCGTCTCAAGGTCATTTGAGGGGGTATTGAAACAAAAATGCAAAAGTACCATCTGCAAAATCTGAAAGAGTTCATACGTTCGTTTTCGAGGACCCTGACTCTGAATCTGAGGTCAGTCGACCTCAGTTCAGGGCCATTTGAAGGTCAAACGGTCAAAACACCTTCCAAAAAATCTGAAAAAATTCATGGACATGCTTTTGAGGTCGCTGAAACCGAGTCCGGTGTTTATTTTTACTTTGCATGCATCCTCGAGGTCATTCAAGGTCATCTGAAGGTCATTTGAGGTGATTTTGAGACAAAAATGCTAAGTACCATCCGAAAAATCTGAAAAATTTCATACGTTCGTTTTTGAGGACCCTGAATCTGAATCTGAGGTCAGTCAACCTCATTTTAAGGTAATTTTAAAGGCAATTTGAAGGTCAAACGGTCAAAAAACCTTCAAAAAAATCTGAAAAAATTCATGGACATGTTTTGGTGGTCGCTGAATTCGAATCCGGTGTTTGTTTTCACTTTGCATGCATCCTCGAGGTCATTCAAGGTCATATCAACGCAGGTATTCTAGTCCTGTGGCACAATTGTGCATTTCGCAGATTGAGATTGTTACCATGTTATGTATTAAGGAGATTTATGCTATAAAAGATTCTTTGTAAAATGACTGCAGAATCCAGGTAAATAAGTAGAATTGAGGCTGTCTATCGGACTATACGAATTTTCCAAAGAATCTTGTGTAGCTCAAATTGTCGAATTGACCACGATTAACTAAAACTTGTGGTTGCACCCAGGGCACCTCCACGTGGTGACGGTGGGCAACGGAGTTGTCCCACTATCCGGCAAAGTCCCTGGGTTATGGCTTCCATGCCGTCAGGGCAACCACACGTAAAAGTGTTGTGAGACAGGGGTTCGGATCCCCAGAACCGGCGGCTGGTCAGGGTGGGAAAGCGGGCCCGAAGGCATCGTCATCCAGCGACCGTAGTAGCTCTTCATTGGTGGGAAATTTGGCCTTTGAAGAGTCAAATGCTACAAGTTAAAGATCTTGTAAAAATAACGTTAACAGCTTTTGTGTCGTTTGCGAGCTGTATACTCCCAAAAACAATTTTTCAGATGCATTAAAAAAATATGAAAGAACATTTAATATTGTAACTGATTCTATGAGCAATATTAGCATTTTTGTCTCAAAACCCCCTCAAATGACCTTGAGATGAGCTTGAATGACCTCGAGGATGAATGCAAAGTAAAAACAAACGCCGGACTCTGATTCAGTGACCTCAAAAACATATCCATGAATTTTTTTAGATTTTTTGGTTTGACCTTTAAATGACCTTGAATTTGACGTGATGGAGCCTAACCGACCCGCTCATCATAATCAGCGACCCCAAAAACCTTAGGATACCATCTCCGATGCCCGTACAAAAGCCTAGATAAAATGTTGACCTGTGTAATGTTCGAATTCCACTTCAACAGTCACGTCTTCTTCTTCGCCTCCTTCCTCTAATTGCTAGATAAAAAGAGTTACCTCCTCATTGATGTCATAAGTATTCTCATCTGTTGTATTTGGTTCAACATTGGAGCAAGACTAGCCTTGGCAATTGGTACATACTGATGAACAAAATAATCCGACTATTTTACAGCCACAGTTATTACTACAACTCTTCTTGCAATTATAAGAAATAGTGTTAAGAAGTTTTTCTGGAGCAAGCGGGAAAAGAGTTTGAATTGGCTCCGAACCATTGTCTATTAATATCCTTCCATGGCTGGCATATTTAAGTCTAAAACGTTTTCATGAAAATTGCTCACAATTAATTTTATTTCATATGCTAAACCAGTAGTAAAAACTTCGGAATGGCTCCTATTTTTTAACAGGTATTAGGCAATATGGATGTTTGCAACTAGAAATTGGAGTGCCTAGAAATTTCGCGGATAATTGTCAAATATTGTTGACACTATTTGATGCAATTTTTGCATTAATGACCAACGATCATTTTTTGATTTTACACTATTATTTAGTATATTCTAATAGTTCTAGTCGTCCAGTAATAGATCATGCCTGTGTAAATTAGTTCCAAGAATAGATGCTGTTTTGAGGCAGAATGAATAGAGAACAAAAACATGAGATGCGACTATCCATATTTTTGAGTATTTTAAATTCTATTTTGTTTTAGACATAATCGATACAATATTAGTGATGATAGGCTTTCATTAAAAAAAATCATCAAAATAGGCCAAAATGAAAATCGCTGGCGAATTAGGAAACAGAAAATATGTTTCATTTCCATTTTAAATACATAAAGTATCAATGAATAGGTTCGCAAAGTTTATCGTCACTGAATGTGGAGGAAATGTAAAAGAGCAAACATTATCTGTCTATTACCAACCGGATAATGAGCTAAACGAGCCAAGCGAGCTTACAGATATATATATTATACAAACTGCACGTAGTAATTGTGTGTGACCTCTTGCCTTCCGTGCTGGTAGTTATTGTAGCAAAAATATAAACATAAAATTTGTCAAAGAATACCGCCAATTAGTAGAGGTGTAGAGTAGGGCAATATAATTTCATATACATAGAATATAAATATTCAGATTACGTGTAGATTAATTTAAAAAAATGTATGTTCCTATAAATAGTTTCTGTTGAAGTGATTTTAAAACATAATCAATGAAAACTAGAGCCGTTTTGTCCAAAACTTGTATTTTATAACTTTCGCTCCTTTTTTATTTACCCCAGTCACTCCCAACACCATTCGAATTGCTTTGTTTTAGTGTTGCTTACATACAAAACACATATAAATATATTAAACTACCGGTGTCGTTTTATATCCATTATCTCTTCTTTCTCGTGTTTTTTGTTTGCTCATTGTAAGTTGGCAATTAACGGTATAAAGTACCTCAAACAGTTTTTAACCTTACAAAAAATTGCAAAAAAACTATAGTGCACCACATTACCATTCAGGTTCTATAGTTCACGGATATTAGATCTAAAATAGATTGAAAAGTGAAATTAACTTATGTGAATAATGTTTTAGTCTTTGGAAAGTATGCTCATCAATGACTGACTTTTAATTCGCGAAAAGTTGCTTCCTCTAAAAACCACCTTAAACACTCATCACGGCAGTTATTTCCATTTTTCCATGAAGTGGTTGCTTCCACAGAAAATTATAAACTTATTGAAAATGGTCTGCATAAAATTTACTAGCAGACTCAGTGTTGAAGAAAATGATATCTCCATGCCTTTTCTTTCATTAAAAAGTTTTACTAACAGTACTTTTATTTTTCCAAAAAACGCTGATGATATCAATAGGAAAATTATGTCCTTGAATATAATAATAGAAGGGATCAAGACAATAAATTAAAGGGATCAAGACAATAAATTAACTCTGTTCATTCGCCAACGCAACGTTTCGTTTACTCGGCGTAAAGTTCTTCAGGGCTACATTTTAAAATTCAGATTAGAACAAATTGGAGGGTGGCATCTTTAGCTATCATTAGACAATTATAGACACGGGTGTTAACAATTAACAGATCTGTTCCTGCAGACCAGTTTGTGGGGGAGAATACTTCGAGGTCTACCCACTGCAGCGTACATTGATCAGAATAGCCAAACTTAAAGTTTGAGGATAAATTAACTAATTCAAAATTCATGTAGAAAAAGCCTTGGTTGGTATCACCATGGGGGTCGTTCATATGCGGTGTGGAGGCATAAATGTGTTATTAGATTCTACGCCGTTACTACGTTTGAAGAGCTGGAAAGTCTAGTGGAACTTATATATAGCTATCATCCGAGCTAGGCTTGAATATTTCATGTTTATACTTCTTGTATTTTTACAATTAATAAGCTGAAATATATTTGAACTCGACTTTTTTTATCCACAGATCTAACATTGACGACCTGCGTACGATTCGGTGGCGTGAATCGGATAACTGAGTTTTCGGGTCGACTTTGATTCCGTCCACTCTGGAAACAGCATTACGATTACAGTCTATCACTAGTTGTTATAGTCTAAGAAGTGTCTTTCAAGTGCTAATTTATAGGATGACGACCTGGGCAGAAGTGTATCACTATACAACAAGATAAGACGGAAAGCAGATAGTAACAATCAAGGTATGTAAACTATTCCATACTCGTGTTTGGGGGATTTTAGGAGTTGTGAGAATCCGCCTGAGAGTGGAGGTAGCCACAGAAAGTACGGCTGCCGTCACATAGTTATGAATTTTTGTCGTGTCATTCAGACGCGTGGTGCTAATTCATCCACAGTACCAGAGGACAGCTCTGGTACCATAGACACAATCTTCAATTGTTTAGTGGTTTGACAACAGTAGCGTTAACAAGAAGTTTTTGTACAATTTCTCACACAAATTAGGTTTCAAAACTTTATATCACAATAAGCTTACAAAAGACGTCATATTTTTTTTATAAATTTACCCATGTCATGGTACCGGCTCATCGTAGACTCACAAAATATGAACTGCACAACTCTATCACCGAGACACTCTGCATATAATTGAAGAAATTATGTGCAATGCTTCGTATACCTAAATACTCATACCTCTAGATTCTGAGCTAAACTAACCGAATGATGTCATTTTTAAATTGTTTTGATTAGACTTTTGGTTGGGATTTTTTACAATTTTTAATTTTATTTTTATTCTAATTTTGAATGTAAATTCACAGTTAAGTGGCCATGCATTCTATCAAAACTCGTATTTGCTACAGACTCATAAAGCATGAAGTCTGTCATCAAGCCACATATAATTAAAAAATTTACATAATATTATCTTTTCTTATATCAGTTAGTTAGTTATAGATAATTTATTCAAGTATTCTTCTCTTGATCTTATTAAACTAGACTCTGCATTGATCAACGACTCGTATATGAATTTATTTAAGAACTAATTAATAGGTATGCGTGTGTATACTTAGGATAAATTAATTTTAATTTTATAGCAGCTTAATTCGACCTTGAACTCTCAATTTTTTCTAATTTAAAAAATGTGGATCTAAAGGAGACGATAAGGAACAATGTAAAGGCGCTGTGTAATATAGCAGTGGCCATTAATACGCTTGAATGGTGAAACTAATTATGTGTGGGTAATTTATTCCATCACCTTTAAATTAAAAATAATGAGTTTTAGTTAAATGCCGATTACATTTTTAAATATTATCGTTTTAAATAAGTATATTTGAAAAATTTCCTTTGAAATTGTTAATCTTAAAATTCTTTAAGTAAATTAGTGTACACTAGATACGTGTCTGTATCTAAACGAATATTCCTACTTAATTGAGATATTCCCATACTACTGACATCAGTATCGATATATTCCGATACTAAGTAAATTTCGTATCGATACAATCCTTTCGATCCTTTACTCTTATTAGTACCTGAACTCGAGATATTTAACTTAGTAGCATTTTGGCCAATTATTATTAATTAACAAATGCCTATTTTTGGCTAATATTTGAACGGTATCATTTTGAAACATACTTACTTCATATGAAACGCCCAAAAACATTTCTAACTAATAAAAACTAATTTTCAAGCCTGAACAGCTTTTTTTTTAAATTTATGTATCAAGATTACCTCCCGTTTTGTTGCACCGTACTCAATTGTTTCCAGCTTATTCAAGTTGGTGGTATACATATGTATTTAGGGGAATTTGATATTTAGACCATGTGTCAGACTATCAGTCATTATAATTTGGGGGGACTGAATGAAACTTTTACCACAGGTTTCTGAGGTCATATGGAGCAAAGAATTCGGGGGGGGGGGGTACATCATGGGGAGGTAGCTTTCAAATATGGCGGCCGTACAAAATGGCGGCCCGACAATCAATTTTTAAATTCAATTATCTCGCGATCGGATGGAGCATCTTGATTTTTTTTTCTAAATGTAGGTGAATGAACGAACTACAATTTTGTTCCTAATGTTTATGGCCGAAAAAATAATAGCACATTGACAAAGCGCTCGGTGCTTTGAGCACCGTCAGGCGAGACGAGACGGCCATATATGAAAGCAACAGAGGGATATGTGAACAACTAAGAGAAATGAAAATGCTTTATTAATATTATTAATAAACTTGAATTTATTCTTCTTCACTAGACTCACTATTGCAGCTATTTGTAATTGTACTCTTCCTCATCTACTGTTGGTTTGGTACACCCCTTGCACCCACAGCTCTCGGTGCGTTGGATTTGAATTGCTAAGCACGAGTAAGTTTCTGGTACACAGTTCCTCTTGCAGTTGCACCGCAGAAAGGAAAGTACGCAAGTTATCCATCCACTTGACGCGTAAGTTACCAGAAATATCCTTTTCCCACCCATGAGCAAAGGGGTCCGGAATTATTGGTCTAGTTTCCAGGCTTCTGAGCCAAATTCCAGCCTGGTAGTTGGCACGTTTATTGTGCTGTCTCAAGGTGTCTTTACAAGGAGGCATTTGGAAACTCTCAATTTGCCCCTTCTTTCCTCTGAACATCTGGTAACGTAGCTCATCAACAGATTTCACCTTGCATTTAGGGGCATATAACTGGCAGACGAATTTCTTTATGGTGTCATCAACATCATTAGACAGCACCCAATCTCTGCCTAACTTGCTGAATGGTTAAAAAAAACTTTGCTCCTTTTTTGCACAAAAGCTTAAATCCTTTAAGTTTTCCCTGGCCAGCAAAAGCGCTGACTGTGTCACAGCCAGAGCAGCAATAATGCCCGATGAGAGCTGTAACAAGCTGTTCGCCTAAGGCAGATACTATCTGGGAAACTTGAATAACTGTTAAAACACTTTTGTTTCTCTTCACAATACATTATTTTTTGCTTTTTACTGTTTTGCACAAACCTACGGCCAAAACTAATACATCCGCATCGTTTGAAAAGCAAAGAACTGGTTCATATGATGTAGCCGCCTTGCTTGCATGCAGCATCATTCTGGAATCAGCTTCTTCTTGAGTGCAGAACAGCTCAGGAATAGTTTCGCTCCCAGTAGACGTGATCCTGAAGCGGATTTCACCAACTGTTACGAAAATTTCTTGGTTTCCAACCATGTTCTTAAATTTGTCCTCTTTGCAACTGTCAACAAAGAATTTTATCATTTTAATTTTGCTGTAACTGTTCCTTAACAGCTTCCTCCAACAATCCACTTTGTGGCCACCCTTGATTTCATTGAATTTCATACCTTCAGAGGTTCCTCTTTTTTCCCGCTACAACGATTTTATCGAAACTTCTCGCTAATCATCAAATACTGTGTCAATTCTACAGCAACTCCTACCTGTATTCAAAATATGCTTATGAGAAAAGTCGTTGTCAATTCGTCAAACGTTTTTTATTCTCCGAATCTTTTTCCGACAGACTAGCAGAGGTGATGTATTTTTCCAAGTGATGGTCAAGCACTGATCTGCAGGTTTTCTTCAAAGACCCCTTATTTTAAAATACAGTATTAATGCTCAACCCCGCCCCGCCCACTTTGAATCTCGAAATGTCGGGTTCTATTGATTCGATCTTCAATTTCTTTTTTGCGTTTTAAATGTGAGATGTTGCTCTAAAACTTTTATTCAGAACATGTTCTCGATATACCCATCCGTTAGTCCAATAAGCAGCAAAACGTAAATTTCAAAAAACCCAATTTTTCGTTTTTTCGAATTTTGACCAATAGATACTGTTTTTTTTTGCCATAAACATTACGAACAAAAATGAAGTCAATTCATTAACCTACATTTAGAAATAGAGAAATTCAAGACTGCTCCACCCGGTCTCGAGATAATTGAATATAAAGATTCGCAGACGTGCCGCCATTTTAAACGGCCGCCATATTTGAAAGCTACCTCCCCATGATGGACTCCCCCGACTTTTTTGCTCCAGATGAATCTGGAAACAGCTGGTAAAAGTTCCATTCAGTCACAGTAAAGATACAGAAAGCAAAAGGGCGTGGAGTTCAAGGCTTGGGCACCATTGATTACTTAGGGTAATCAAAGAAAATTAAAGATAAAGATAAACAAAAGACAGAAGTTACATATATACAACAGTACTATATTACAAAAATATTATATTACAAAAATGAACTATCACAGCATCAACGATACTGTATAGCAAAGTACCAGACAGAAATATATACAAAGGAAACTATATTACAAAATTTACTATATTACAAGATACTCTATATTACAATGTGCACAACGGCAAAGCAAATCTGAGGCGTGTACGAGAACCAAAAATATATTACAAAAGATATGTCTCGTAACCTTATCTCAAAGTTCATGAACTTTAACACTCTCGTTACAACAAAAATTGAACCACGACTTACGATATCTCACTAACAAACGTGCATTATAGTACTACAATAAGATATTAATCATGAGGAATCACGACAAAAGCAACTACGAAACAGTACTACGGCGAAGTATTTGCGACAACGAATTCAAGATACAAGCAACTACGAATTAATATACAACAATGGATTTAATTATAACAATGGATTTAAAATGCAAATAGCCAAAAATATAATAGATTTCACTTGAATCTAATATGTTAAATTTAGACACTTTTGGCTCTAATAGCTCAACAATCATGTGAAAATAATCCCTTTTATTGGTAACAATTTAAAGTACTTATCTTTTATTTTGTTATCCTGATGGAGAGAACTCCTAGATACGGTCCTGTTCTCCGATGATTATGGATATAAATTCACATGTGGCTGCCTTAATCCCATTGTGAGGTTATGAAATCGTAGAAGATTGTCGCCAAGACAAAATGAAGAAAATCTCTTCGCCCAGAATGTTTTTATATATTCCAATTCAAAATGTAGTATAGCAAGGTTGACTTCTTATGAAAATTGCTCGCTTAGTGGAAAACGTAGTAGGTATCGCAATTTGAATGTGCATAATCTCAAATCTTGCTTAAAGCAAATAATATAACGTTGAAAGGCTTCTACGTTAAATGCATTAGCATTAGACGGAACTCAATTTGATTATAAGAAAAACTTTATGAGAAAAACTCTATGAAAAAGTTACGTATATTTATAATTATGATTATGAGAAAATTACGTATTTTTATAATTATGATTAGGAGAAAAACCTAAAACAATATTTCAAATGTTAGACGGTATTTGCCGATATAATAATTAAAACCTTACCTCATGTGATCATCACGAGGTTTTTCAAATTCTATTATCCCCTTTACAGGTCAAACGAAATTATAAATACGTCTTATTAGTTCAATGGTTCAACGAGAAAGAGTTTCACCCGGCGTTATTTAGTTGAAATATCATTCCTCGAGCGCTATCTAGTATTCGCGAGCGTTAACGTTCATCACGGTACAAGGAGCAAGTGCACTCTATTAGTACTAAGGTTTGTGGGAATAATATTCCCGATAACTTATAATTTTTCTAATAAATATTAACAGTGTAACGAAGGATGCTATCGAGCATTCCGCATGTTACATTGTCCCGATCGGACCTCTAGAACCGGAGATATTCACCTTTTTACATAAAAACGAAATTGTTCATAAAAAAAAATGCAATAGGCTTTGGAACTTCAAAACTCAGATATATACTCCTGGTGATACCCCAGAAGGTATGAAATCATAAAGTTGCTGTTACAAAATTATACACATCAATGTTCTATTTTTACTCCACTATTAGCAATATTGACAACATCGGTTTCTTCAGAGCATCTATTTTCAAAAGCAGGAGCTACCGTATGTAGATAGAAATACGCTTCAGGAGGAGCGGCGGAGAAAAGTAATATATTTATGAAATAAAGACATAAATTTATTGTAACGTATCTTTCTGTTGATATTTGGAAGTATTTATCGGTACTTAGAAACATCGATTAATATTTGAAAGTATCGATGGATATTTAGAATTATTGCTGCTGAGGTATGTGGATACCTCATACTTTACATTCGATATTTTGAAGTATCGATACTTTGCCTTCAAATGTGTTGATGCATTCCAGTATCGCACATCCCTAATCATCAAACTATTATCCTCATACTTCATGGGCTTAGTTGAGTTTACTCATGTTGCGCGCTTTGTTCTATTTCAACTGATTTTGGAAGGATTGTAAATAACAACAATAATAAACACTTTTTTTTCATTTAACGCCTTAAAGCCTTATTTATATTAACGATGTGATTGTAATAATAAAACTGTAAAATTTGTAAATAGAGAGAAAGGTCAGATAATTTCTACTATTACTCAAGGCTTTATTCAGTTAATGAGACAGCCGCGTGCAGATACCTAATGACATACTAGAAATACTTATTAGGAGGAAAAATCTAACACAATGCAACCATCGACCATTACCAATAAATAATACCACTGAAGTAAGTGTTCTAGCGTAATCTTTCAAGCGTTTAATCGGTAATTTAAATGTGAATAACACGAAAATGAGAGGCGTTCTGGTTGTGATTATTGCCATTTATTGTATTGTTTTAAAAATGATGAAGACAGATAAATGCCTACTAGATTAATTATAATAAGAAACTGTAAAAGGAACTTTGAAAACTTGCCAACATGGAATTATTCTCATGAATATTGAAAGTAAATTGTGAAGACAATATTTTCTTTCTTACCCTGTAACACCAAAAACACAAAATATAACTGGGTCTAAATTAATTTAATCAGTTTTTTTACTTGTAATCGTGAGAGAATCTCCTAAAGGCTCCTCTACACAATGGCCCTTCACGATGGGCTATCATGTAGAGGGCGCTTTGGTCGACGATAGCCTCTGTACCGGTAGCGGATAGTGGCTGACTCACAGATCAAGAAATAAACATAAATATTGAAAACAAGTAGGTAATGTTTGAAGCCAAAATCTTATTTGTTGTGTTTATTATTTTGTTTACATTTCGCCGGCTTATGATTGGGCAATTTGAACCATCCATGTTATATCTCATTTTTATAAATATTGATACCTATTAACCTTGACTTAATTGCGTTGCATCAATTGAGATAAGAATTTCATTATGCAGTAAATACTTTTCCATTCATTCAAACTAGAACGCTGACAAAGCCATATCAGCATAAAAATTCAACAAAGAGCTTAACAATTGCTAACCTTCAATTTATGCAACCCTAGCATTAAGGAAGTTATAAGTAAGACTAGATTTGTATAGAGCCATCAGATTGATTATTAGAATAGACAGATATCATAAGCTAGACATAAGAATCAATTCCATTCCATTATATTATAATTCAATAAGAAACATTTCAAGCTACGTTAAACTACATTTATAATAATTCAAGTAACATTAAGAAAGTGTAACCCAAGTGTTGTAAAAATCTTCGAAAAATAAAAAATCTTTTTTTAAAAACCAACCGTTCTTGTTACGACGATAACAAGTGGCGCAGTCGTCCGGATTTTTTCTACGAAGCAGGCGAGAACAAGCGACCCTTCTTTGGTGGATTCCAATCCTTTGAGAAAAAGAACCAAAATCCCGAAGAAAATCAACCAAATCAAATTCAAAGAAGAAAATCAACCAAATCAAATTCAAAGAAGAAAATCAATCACAACTCAAATTCAAAGACGAAAATCAAATCAAACAAACAACTAGGCAACTCCAAGGCAAGAAACGGTACGAGTGGAAGGAAGATCTAATCACACCCCTGGCTCGCACATTCTTGAAGAACTTTGTGGAAGGAAGATCTGATCACACCCCTGGCAAAGTGCTCCTGGAATCCTGTTGTCATCAAAAATCAACTTCATCATCAGCAACTGGAACAACCCAGCAACTGACGAAACTTCCCAGCAGCAGACTGGTACACATCTCAACAATCATCCAGAACGTCCCAACAACCGGAACATCCCAATCAACAGAGAAACAACCCGTACACATGCAACTTTACCTCAAGACAACACTCTTGTAAGTACAAAGTTTTACCATTGAAAAAGTAGCATTGTATTTTGTATTTTCAAAAAGCCAATTTAAAAATCTATTGAAAGAAAAATGGATAGAGAAAATGAAATTGAAAATGAAATTGAAAACGAAGTCGACGATTTACCCTCATTCAAATTAACAGAATTATTTTCACTAATACCAGAGTACGACGGAGACCAAATTCTCCTTGAATCATTTTTAAGTTCATGTCAAGCCGCCTTACATATTTCAAATGTTGAACAAAAAGTGTTAGTAATCATTCACATTAAAAACAAACTCAGAGGCAAAGCTTCACAATTAGTAAATTCGAAATTCACAAACGATTGGTCAGAAATAAAAAATTTACTAATATCAAATTTTGGTGAAACAAGAAATCTTCCCAGTTTAATACATGATTTACAGTACATGAAACAAGGCAAAGATTCTGCTCTCAATTTTGTCCACAAAATTCAAACCCACAATGCGAAATTGCACTCAGCAATAAACAGACAATCAAATTTAACTGAAAATGAAAAGAAATCTCAAGCCGCGTTAATTGACAACATGTGTCTCGACACATTATTGACAGGTTTAGATTCAAAATTAGGTGCAATAATAAGGGCTTCAAACCCTGAAACAATTTTAGATGCAGCACAAAGAATACGCCGAGAAAATCAATTAGGTTACTTAGAAAACCAAAGACAAAACTTACGACCAAATTTTACAAACAAACCACCACACTTTCAAACAAACCAACCACAAAACAGAAATCAAAAAATGTGTAATTACTGTAAAAAACCAGGTCATTTAATAAATGAATGCAGGAAAAGAAATTTCAACAACAATCAACCACAATTCAACACAAATCAAACTTTTTCAAACCAACAAAATTTTCAAAGATTTCCTCAACAAAACAGTTCATTTCAAAGATTTTCAAATCAACAACCAAGCACATCTTTTCAAAATTCAAACTTTCAAAATCAGAGACCTTCTGTAATTCAAAGAAACCCAAATTTCCAAAGACCTAACACAAACAGTGCAAACACCCATTCAAATCAAAATCAAACACAAAATTTTCAAAGACAAGCACATCATTTAAACGAACAAATGAGCGAAGAAATGACTGGAACTTTTGCTCATTTTCCTCAGACCAGTCAACACCAACAACCACAACACCAACAAACATCGAATTTACAACAACAAATAGACCAAATTTCACACCGTGTACAAGATTTATAAATATAAATGCGACACGATCCGAAAACCTCTATTATATTACTTCACGAAGCAAAACTTGCAAATTTTTAATTGATACAGGCGCGGGTATATCAATTATAAAACCACAAATTGTTCCCCCAAATTTAATTCAACCCACAGAAAAAATAAATGTACAAGGTATAACGAATGAATTAATTCCAATTTCAACTTGTGTACACTACACCTTTTTTACTGAAAACAGTAATGATCCATTAAAATGTTATGTAGCGGACATTAACATCGATTTTGACGGATTATTAGGTGCGGACTTTCTTGATCATTATGAAAGTGTAATTGATTTAAAAAATCGCAAATTAATCACCAAGTACAAAACACTTGACCTTCACAAAAGCGGAGAAGAAAAAATTCAACAAGGATTACACGAAGAAAACACTCAACAAGAATTTCACGAAGACAAAAATCAACAAATCACTCAAGAAAAACTTCAACAAGAAAGAAAAATTGAAAACAAAATCAAGATTGAACCAAGAACAGAACAAGTCTACAAACTCAAATGCAACAAACCAAACAAGGAACTGATTTTATTATCAGAAGAAAAAGAAGAAGTAATCATCCCAAATGCACTAGTCAAAACCAACGAAAATGGAGAATTTTTCACAACAATTTTAAACAAGTCAGAAAAAGAAAAGGAAATAAATTTGAACAATCTACAATTTGAAGAAATTCCAACAATGCAATCAAACGAGCAGTGTAACAGAAAATTGAACTACATCCAAGTCAACAACACAGACAGACAGGCAGAAATTGAAAAACAACTTCGACTGGAACATCTAAACGAAGAAGAAAAAGAAAAAATCATAAGCACATGTTTAGACTTTTCAGAAATTTTCTACCTAGAAGGAGACCAACTAACTTTCACAAATGAAATCAAACATTCGATCAATACCAACGATGCAAAACCAACTTTCACAAAATCTTACAGGTACCCTCACATACACAAACAAGAAGTGAAAACGCAAATTACAAAAATGCTGGACCAAGGAATCATTCAACCCTCAATATCACCATGGTCATCACCAGTATGGGTAGTCCCAAAAAAGTTAGACGCAAGCGGAAAACAAAAATGGCGTGTGGTAATAGACTATAGGAAACTGAATGAAGTTACCGTAGATGACAAATACCCACTACCAAACATAACAGACTTACTTGATCAGCTAGGAAAATGTCAATACTTTACAACTCTCGATCTAGCATCTGGCTTTCACCAGATTGAGTTAAATCCAAAAGATGTAGAAAAGACAGCATTTTCAGTGGAGAATGGACACTATGAGTACAAAAGGATGCCATTTGGATTGAAGAACGCCCCTTCAACATTCCAACGTGTCATGGACAATATACTAGTAGGAATTCAAAACGAAAGATGCTTAGTATACATGGATGACATCATCATTTACTCGACAACTCTTGAAGAACACATCAACAGACTAAAAGAAATTTTTACCAGACTATCAGAAGCAAATTTAAAAATTCAACCAGACAAATGTGAATTTTTAAGAAAAGAAGTAGCATACTTAGGGCACATAATAACGAAAGACGGAGTAAAACCGAACCCAGAAAAAATTTCAGCAGTTCAAAACTTTCCAACACCAAAAAACCCAAAGGACATTAAATCATTTCTAGGATTAGCAGGTTACTATAGAAGATTCATACCCAACTTTGCGAAAATTGTCAAACCTTTAACCTCTTTACTACGCAAAGATGCAGAATTCAACTTCAACGAACAATGTCACGAAGCTTTCAACAAATTAAAACATGCTTTAACAAATTATCCCATTCTTCAATACCCAGATTTTGACAAGGAATTCATTTTAACCACAGACGCATCAAATTTTGCTATTGGCGCAGTCCTATCACAAAAAATAGACAACAAAGATCTACCAATTGCATACACCAGCAGAACACTCAGCCAAACAGAGTCAAAATACAGCACGATACAGAAAGAATGCCTCAGCATCATCGTAGCTACAAAGACCTTCAGACCATACCTTTACGGAAGAAAATTCAAACTTGTAACAGACCATCGACCTTTGACATGGTTATTTTCAATAAAAGACCCAGGATCAAAACTTGCGAGATGGAGATTAAAACTAGAAGAGTATGATTATGAGATAACATACAAACCTGGAAAACAAAACACCAACGCAGACGCACTATCCCGAATAAAATTACAAGCACTCAGAATACTTCACAACGGATTACAAGAAGATACATTACAAGAAGATAGTAACGATGGAAGCGAAACCACAGAAATAGCCCCCGAAACAATAATCGAAGAATATTCAAGATACAAGAAACTAAAAGAACAAAAATCGTTAATCGACTTTTCAAAATGCAAAAATTCAAACGAAAATTTTCTTGACAAATCTCACAAAAACATATTAACACCAATCATGCAAGGAAAAATAACTGAAAACCAATTCAAAATAATTGAAGACTTTTTCGAAGAGAATCGCCAATATCGAGATGACAAAATAAACGTCCAAAACAGCAAAACAATAAAGAACAGGAAGTATTACATAATACCAACATCTTACGAAAACACAGAACAACTTTTATTTCACGTAATTTACGAAAACAAAAATGATCTATTAGAAAATTCAACTTACTATTTAGAAGAGATGAAAGAAATACCTTTACTTGAAATCTTATCATATATATTTTCAGACGATGAAATTGAATTCATCACATGCAACAAAGAAATAACAACCCCAACAGAAGATCAAAGACCAGTTATAATTGATCAATATCACTCAGGCAAAGCAAATCTACACAGAGGCATAAACGAAACAATCAATCGTATAAAACAAAAATACAACTGGCCAAATCTCAACAAACAAGTCGAACATTTCATCAAAAATTGCGAAACTTGCAACAAAGCTAAAATATGTCGAAAAAATTTAAGCAATCCCCTCGTAATAACCGAAACACCGAATACCCCATTTGAAAGAATAAATTTAGACATTTTAAAAATCCCAGAAAACAATCTCATTTTAACAATACGAGACGAATTAACAAAATTCACTCAAGCTTACCCTTTACAAGACAAATCAGCGAAAAATGTAGTAAACACTTTACTATTATATTTTCAACATTACGGAACCCCATTACGTATACATTGCGACAGAGGAGGCGAATTTGATAATCACCTTTTAAAAGACCTTTGCACATTGTATGACATAAAATTAACCTATTCTTCAGTAAATCACCCCCAATCAAACGGATCACTCGAAAGATTCCACGCAACCCTTTTAGAAATGATACGAGCGACAGTAACAGACAATCCCAGAGATCACCCACTAACATGTTTACCGTACGCGATAATATGTTACAACAATTCAAAAAATCAAACACATGGATTCACCCCGTATGAGCTAATATTCGGGCATACAAACTCGAGACCCCCTGAAAAAACGTACAATCAAGAAGAACTAATTTCAAAATACGTACGCGATTTAAATAACAAAATTTCTTATTTTTATCAATTAGCACGAGAACGAACATTCGAGAAAAAAGCAAAAGCAAAAGCAAGATATGACTGGAATTTTCAACCAAAAGAAAAACAATTTAACATTAAAGACCAAGTTTTTATCAAAGAATCACAAAGAAAATCAAAATTAGCAAATAAATCAAACGGACCTTTTGAAATAATTAAAGTTTTAGAAAAGAACGCATTAATTGTAAAAGACCCTGTAACAGACAGAGAATTTACTATAAACTCAGACATGATAAGTTCGAAACTAGAATAAAATACTTTCTTTATTTTCAGGTTATCATTCGCGATAATAAGAGTAAGTACACACACAATGAACTATGACTTAAAATTATTAAACAATACCATTGGAATTTATTATCATCCTGAAACTGAAATGAAAATTGCAAATGACAAATGGACAATAATGACTTACAAAAACATATCTTTATTAAAACAAGTTTACAATCAAAACGTTGATTTAATAAATAACATAAACTCAAGATTATTTTATGAAAACTCTCCGAGATTAAAATTCTTTTACACAGAAGTACAACCACACATAAGTTTAATTAACAAACAATTAAAATCCATTGAAACTAAATTAACGGAAATTAAATATGATACCCCAAATTATCGTTATAAAAGAGGATTATTAAACGGTATAGGATCAATTTGGAAAGCAATAACAGGAAACTTAGACGCATCAGACGGTGAATATTACACTGATTGTATTAACAAATTAAAAGACGATGAACATCAAATTGAGAATCTTTTAAAAAATCAAATCTCAGTAACCACATCAACAATCAAAAATTTCAATTACACAATACGAAAACTACAAATAGACGAACAAACGTTTAACGAAGATATTATAAAAATTCAAAATACTTTGTTAGATATCTCAGATAACGAAAATTATTATGAAGCGAGATTTAAATTTATTGAAATTTGCGAACAAATCACCGAATCGAACATAATTATTGAAAATGAATTAGATGACATAATTGAAAGCATAACTTTTGCAAGATTAAATACTTTACACCCCTCAATCATTCAACCAAGTGAATTAGTAAATGAATTACGAAAAATTTCACAAAAATTACAAAGAAGTCATTTACCCCTTTTACCAGATTTATCAAATGTAGCATCTTATTTTGACATTATAAGTCTCAAAGCATTTCAAACACAAAGAGAACTCGTATTTGTATTAGACATCCCAATTGTCGAACCGTACAATTTTAAACTATTTCATTTATACTCTATTCCGATTAAAGATAATCGTACGCAAATGTTTCATTTAATTTTACCAACTTCAAAATACATAGCACTTTCAGATGATAAGACATTGTACATACATCTGGATAATTTTGAAAATTGTAAACAAATTGAATTCAAACTATGTAAATATTTATTACCAAACCCTGTAGATTTAAATGCAAATTGCGAAGCACAACTTCTATTACATCCATTGAAATTACCAGAAAATTGTGTAACAACATTACTTTATTCAGAAGACTACAAAGTACAATTAATTTCACAAAATACTTGGCTTGTAGCAATCACAAATTCAGTACCTTTTGTAATAAATTGTCTAGGACAATCTGAAACAAAAATAGTTGAACAAAATGCAATTTTAAATTTATACCCACATTGTACAGTATATATAGGATCAACCAGAGTATATGCAATTTATGAAAAAAAGACGTCAATTCAAGAAACAATTCAAATTCCTGAAATTAAATTTAACTGTTGTTCTCATTTACCTAGAGAAATACCAAACTTAAAACCATTAAAAATTTCAAAACTAAATCTTGATGAATTAAATATTGCCGAACATAAATTAAATCAATATAGCAAAGATCTCGACAAATTAATAAATGGACCATTCGTTCAGAAACATATTTCATGGTTTACGTACTTTATAATAGTATTGGTAATATTACTTATTATTTTAATTATATTGTGTAAATGTAAAAGAAGGTATCCAAAAATAGGAATAGCCTTAGGAAACAGCCCAAGTCCAGATCACCCTGACGATAGCTCGAGAAATTTATTAACAAGGTTCAGAAGACAAGTAACCCCTTTAAGAAGACAACCAATCCGAAGAAATTTTAGCGACCCAACTATCGAAGAAGAAATTGAATTAAATCCTAATTCACAAAAATTAGTTTCAAGACAAACTTGACCCCTAATTTTTAATCTTCGTAGGGAGGAATTGTTATATCTCATTTTTATAAATATTGATACCTATTAACCTTGACTTAATTGCGTTGCATCAATTGAGATAAGAATTTCATTATGCAGTAAATACTTTTCCATTCATTCAAACTAGAACGCTGACAAAGCCATATCAGCATAAAAATTCAACAAAGAGCTTAACAATTGCTAACCTTCAATTTATGCAACCCTAGCATTAAGGAAGTTATAAGTAAGACTAGATTTGTATAGAGCCATCAGATTGATTATTAGAATAGACAGATATCATAAGCTAGACATAAGAATCAATTCCATTCCATTATATTATAATTCAATAAGAAACATTTCAAGCTACGTTAAACTACATTTATAATAATTCAAGTAACATTAAGAAAGTGTAACCCAAGTGTTGTAAAAATCTTCGAAAAATAAAAAATCTTTTTTTAAAAACCAACCGTTCTTGTTACGACGATAACATCCAGTCAACGTACTTGATGACAGTTGACATATCAACAAAAGCAATCTGTTCTGTGGTTTGTTTTTAAGTTTGTGTTTTTGTATGATGTGCGTTATAAAATGTTTAACCATTGATCATTGATATGCGATTTTCAATGCCTACAAAGTGCTTTGTGTGCAATGCGTATCAAGTAAAAGAAAATATGCCATCTATTCATAAGTAAGTCAATAGAGGCATAGGCGTAGAGGGAGTGTCAGGTAGCCATGTTTATTTTAAGTTCATAAAATTATTTAAATCAAAATATGTATTTTCATCCTTCTCATTTTTTAAATTTTAATATCATAGATGAATCAGGATCATTTATGTAACATGCCTAGTGTAATATAACTGTTTCATAAGTACCAAAGCATCAAAAATTAATAAGAATCCTTATCTCGTAATTACCCCTCTTCAAACGATACGCCTATGCGGACGAATGTAAACATAACCCATCCTTGCTCCTTCTATCACTTTATTGTTTACTTTGGCCAAAGATTAGAGAATTAACAAGATAGGACAGCCGACAGAAAACCTATTATCTTTTAGCAACGGCGCCATTGGCCTCGACATTTAAATTGGAGTTCTCGCGCAGTTGCCACAATGTGACAATCAGACGGAGAAGGTAACATTAGAAAGAGAGTACAATAGTGAAAATTGGACAACAATGTCCTGATAGAACGACCGAACTCATCTAACTGTCAGTGCCCAAGGTCACTAAAAAACCGGTTGCTTTGTAATATATGTCACATGAAGTATTTCTATGTTTATATGTAGGTATCTATTTGGTTAGGATAGATAGAATTGTACATCGAAAGAATAATTTAGAAACTTTTTTCTATAAAATGAGGAAAAAACAGCCACACGCAGCTGTTATCGAGGTCTATACGTGATGTAGCACTTGTCGATTCTAATGAGCCAACCTATCCTTTAGTAAGTTTGGTCCAATTCATTCGTGCCCCTTTAACACAGTAGAGAAATACCTTTAAATTGGAGTTCACAACTGTCTTCGTCTATTTCGTCTTCTCCGTTTGACTGTCCTATCTTGTTAGTTTCTGATCTTTGCTTTGGCTTCAAACACAGTATATACCATTTCTAGAGTATTCTTTATCTACGTGTTTTATTGATCTGTAGGCTGACTCATGTCCACAAGATGGTCCATCATTCTGTGCTTAGTTGAAAATGGAATGTCTCTTTTCCCTTCATTTACCTGGGTTATCAAGCAGTATAGCATGAGCACAGGTATTTCATCGGGGTAAAGACAAGAAATATCAATTAAAAGCCGCGTCACCTCCTCTGCTGCGCTTGTTAAAGCAGGTCAAAATTACTATAATACGAAAACGGTCTATTTTCCACTGTTGTCGCGTTTTTCGAGTTTCGAAATTAAAGTGATTTACTGGACGCTTTGATATTGGAATTTGCAAAAATCCAAATGTCACATGGGGCAAGGGATTCACATTTTGGATTTATAGGGGGACCACATTTTGGGTCCTTGGAGGGGCCTACCGGGCAGCTTTTTGCGACAATATGTATAGGTACTGGTACTTAAATTCGATGCTTAAAGTACTGGTACTTGAAATAGTGGCTTATTTAAGTACTAAGTACTTTTTTAAATACTTAAAGTAGCAAATTGATGTACTTAATACTTAGTGCTTGAATTAACCGAATTCAAGTAACACTTATTTAAATTTTTAAGTATCACCTTAGCAGTGGCGGCTCGTGATATTGTCTGCAGAGGAGGCTTGATATTCTGAAAGACAACTGATGTGCAATATGACTACAATTTGTACATTTCCCCACCACCCCTGAGGTATTACAACGGCGCGTTACATTTTTTTGCCGTGGGTTGTTCGCCAGGATACCGATTCACGACTTGAGAGAATAGAACTAATAAAAGAATAGAATGAAAAGGAAATAGAAAATATGATGAGATGAAAAAATCATTCTTATGAAATTCTCGTTCCTACGACTCGAGTATCGGTATCCAAAGGAGTCCTACTATCCCACTTGTAATTAAATTATATAACTTTTAATAAAAATAAAAATAGTTTTGGTAAAAAAATTAAAGTGTTTTTCTACAAACAAAAAATTGTATTCATTATCACTGCCAGGCGTGTAAAATTATAAGTTTTAATAGAAATTAAAATAGTTTTGAGAAAGAAGTTATATAAAAAAAATATAACCGCGGAACTCTATATTATGGAGAATTATAAAAAATATTTCCTAAAAAATAAATAACACAAATAAATATTTTTTCTAAAATAACAACTACCTATATTAATCTCTGCTTTAAAGCCTGAATATTTTTATAAATGAGTGGTAACCTGCGATTTTTGGAACTAGCAAAATGGTTGATTATTTCATCATAAAATGAATCGCGTTTCCTCAATTCATTTGATACATTTGAAAGGCGGTCTTGACTCATTTTGTTTCTAGTAAAAATGTTTTTATGCGTTTAAGTGCTGAAAATGATCATTCTACAGAAGCTTACCGGAATTGTCTCAAAAAATAGTGGCGTTATTCAAAAAGTTCTCTAATTTTGGGTCATAAGTTTTAAAAAAATCTACCAGCTCTTTGAAATTTTCTTTATTGCACGATTCTCGTTTTTCGTCACGTCCTCGGAAAGAATTTTCTTGTGAAGATAACTATATAACGGCATCTATTAACCTCTTTAATATTCCCCTATTCTCACGGACCTTTTCGTTAACATTTTCTATTTCTCTCTTATGTGCAGAATCCAAGAAATTTACAATATTTTGTTTACCAAACATTTCGAATTTAATGCAAGATGAAATGTGCTCCTGGGATTTTTCGTGCCTTTCTAAACCTCGCGACAAATTTTGCAAATTATTAAACCCGGCCCTGCCCCAAATTGAGGATTGATCATTAGTAAATAATAAACATCTCCAACAATATAATTTGTTTCTAACTGTTGATGCCGTTAACCACTCGACTTTTTTATAATTGTTATCACAAAACCCTCTGTTTTGTTTACCACTTTTAAAAACTAACGAAAGCATTGCTGGTGTAGGCCTGGCATTTCTTTTAATTCTTACCTTTTCGTCATAAATAAGAGTAGTAAATCCATTTAATAACAAATAATCCACCACGTCTGGACAACAAGACATGTTGTTGGGAATATTTTCACCTAGAGCACTTATTTCTAGCCCGCCTATCAAATGTTTTATGTATTTATACGTCAAGTTGTTCTTACCGGCTAAACGCAACTGTCAGACGTCAGTTCGTTTTCTTTGTGAATCACCTGACTCTTGAATGACCTGTGCACATGCGCTATAAAGAACTGAGATCTGGAGGCTAGCCTCATACTTGGCTATTCCAAGTGTTGCTATTTTACACAGCGCAAAGAAATTCAAGGTCATTCGTGTTATAAGTAAATGCGGTAAAGTTGGAAGCTATTTCGTATTAGCCTCCAGCGAACCGCAGTGTTCATTCAGTAAAAGACCGGCCGACCGGGAAATATACATACAAAGACTATCCGGACTGTAACGTTATAGGTATGTTTGTGGAAAGGAAATGCAAAAATGTTATATATAAACTGAAAATTAGTTAATGAATAATAAACAATAAAAAATATTGAAAATTGAGATATACCTAATAGAAATTTCTTAAGATGTATTTTTGAAGATATGGTGGTTCTTCCAAGGGGAGGCTCAGCCTCCCCTGACGAGCCGCCACTGCACCTTAGGGACTTGTACTGGGTACTGGTACTTATTTATATTTTTAGAAAATACTGGCACTTAATACTTAAATACATTTTATCGGTACTTACAACAGCTCTGTGTACTTGACGCATTTTTTTGCACGTGGTTTCCTTTGTAGGCATAATCCACGATTAATTATGATTAAGCAAATATAATCAGACAGTTCCCTATTGATTAATAAAATGGTACTCTTGGTAATTATTATATAATGTTAAAAATTTACAGCTGCTGGTATTTTTGTGAAACAAGCTGATAATGACGCTGATGTCCTCATAATTGAAACAGCAATAAAATAATTCAATACAAATAAAACTATCGTTGTTGGTGAATATGTTGATTTGTTAATACTACTGACTGCACGAACTCCAATTGACAAGATTATTTACTTTTTACAATCTGGAAAAGCTCAAATATACACAAAAATGTATTCATCACAAAGTTTAACTTCATATCCAAAATGTCAAGTTCATTTCTTTTTATTCTTGACAGCTTCCAAAAGTGGAAACTTTATTTTAGTATCAGAAGAGAACTATACACACTGTATGGTATGTAAAAGTGCAAAACCAAGAGTTAAACCTCCTCGAATGTAAAGAAAATTGTGAACAAGACGAAAATGACACAGATGAAGTGTTAAAATGTTTAAAGCTACTGAGCTGGAGATATATATTTTACAACCATGATAATGGCTATCATAAATTTTCTACTTTGAAGAATTTTTTTAATAAAATGTAAGAGAAGAATGCTATAAAATATCTTTAAGTACCAGAATCGGAATCGTCGTTTCGCTATGCTATTAAGATCAAAGAGAACGTATATCATGATTAACGATATCGAGAGATTTCTTGTAAACGAAATTTTAAAAATTTATCAATAAATGATTTGCCATAACTCATTTGTCAAATAAAATAATACTCATAAGTTTAAAAATAAGTGAATAATAAGAGAATTGCAAATCTCGTAATAAATCAACAATTAAACAGAAACAATTCAAATAGAATGTAATGTTGTTTTCTATCTTACGATAACTGTCTATAACGAAATTGTTTATCTACTTATTTATATGAAAATAGCAATTGTTCCACTGTCTGCTCTATGTGAAAGTAGTATTTTTTACTCTAGAGATGAAAATACTTTCATGTCTAAAGTGAAAATTGAAAAAATGTCAAAACAGTTTTAATAATGGATAGAAGAGATGCTTTCATTATCCTACGTATCTATTTTACTTACCATAGCAATGATTAAACAATTCACAGTTCGTTTACAATTTCATATGATTATTATGTCTATGGACTCAGAAAGTGAATATGGTGAATCATGAATAATCCCAAATATAGCTGAAGATATGTGGCTGAAGTGGCAAACAGAAGCGGCTCTAACAAGTTTTTCAGGTGGTGCGAGATCTCATTGTGGCGCTCCCCTCCTCCCAGTAGGCTATCGCTTATTCGTGATTTATACGTAGAGATTGAAGATAACATACATTTTTTTAGTTGTAATTTGTTTTATGGAGAGAAGCAGGCAGCTCTGAGGAGAGGGAAAAGTATCACTGCTCCTGGCGGTGCTTCGAAGCACCGCTATATGGTGTGCAACAGAGCTCTGCCGATCTGGATGGTATAGTGCGCCATAGGAGTGTCTTGATGTAAACAGTGCGTTCATACCTGTATTACCTATATACACAGCAATCGCCTCGAACTCTCAAACACCTCGCTCAACGACGGTCAAAATAGGATATGAAATGTCTTTTTAACACTGATACCAAAGTTAAAGAATTGACAAGATAGGACAGCCGGCCAAAAACCTTTGATATTTTAGCAATGGCGCCGTTGATCTCGACATTTACATTAAAGTTATAGAGCAGTTGTCATAATGTATCAATCACACGGAAAAGGTAAAATTAGAGAAAGAGGCCAATAGTTAAAAATCTACAACTCTGTCCTAATAGAAGTCCGAACTCAGCTGACTGTCAGAATCCAAGATCACCAAAGAAACAAGTTGCTTCGTAATATACTTCACACGAAGTATTTCTGTGTTCATATTTAGTTAGGTATCTCTTTAATTAGGATAGAATGCTTTAGTGACAGGATAATTTTGCAACTTTTTTTCTATAAAATGAGGAGAAAACAGCCACACGCGACTATCATCGAGGTCTACACGTGACGTAGCCCGTGCCGATTCTAATGAGCCAACCTGTCCTTTAGTAATCTTGGTCAAATTAGTTTAATGCGTACCGGACGAATCCCGAAACCGTCTCCGCTCAATGCCGTGTCCCTTTAATTTGAAGTTAACAACGAGATTTGTTTATTTCGTCTTCTCTGACTGTTTTCGAACAGCCAAGTCTTAAAATGACCGGAAAGTGAAAATAGAATTTTTTTCGCGGTTCCGCAGGCCCTATTTCGAGAACGAAAGCAGCTAGAGAGCTACGGTTTGCGCCATTCGATTTCTCTCCTTTTCCTACGTACTGTTGAATTTTTTTAGATTTTTGGAATTTCAACTTCCCAAGCGGGGGTGCTAGGGGAAAATTGGATGTTTAAAACCTTTTTTTATTATCATATTCGGTTTCAGCGTCCCAAAATAGATAAGGGTAGGAGGGTCTACCCTGTGAGTCTCGACTTTACTCTTGTAAAACTGATACTAGCGATAAATCTTCGGCAGGTAGTCTAATTGATTCTTGGTATTGAACATGTCTTAAGTACCAAATCACTGTCCCGACGTGAGCACAACACCCTACCGTTCTAGTCGTTTTCTCTCTCTATCTCTGAAACCGCTCAATTTTCGGCAAATTGAAGGTCATATTTGTAATCAGCATGCCAAAAAACAGATGTTAGTACACTTTTCTAAGGTGGGCGCATTGGGCCCAAAATTGGCATTCTTCTTTCAAGTGAATATCTCAATTTTACTTTATCAACCCCCTTAATAATCGAGTGGAGGTGGTGAGGAATTGAAAAGATGATCAAGAAGTCTGAGGTCTTGGCTTCTAGTATATACACCAAATCCCAAGTTTCTGTACTCTTACCAGCTTGCTCTACTTATTTTCTCCTATTTACCCCTACTTACCCCCACTCCTTCAACGGAATCACCTCAAAATATAATCTAGTTTCAGATGTCCTTTTAATACATACGTGTTCCAAATTTCAAGTGAATATCGCAATTTTATCACTTCAACAGAATCATCACAAAATATAATATGGATCCAGATGCCATTATAAAACATACGTGTACGTTTCAATTTTATTGTATTAAAACGTGCGCACAGAAAGAAAGTTACAGAAATTTTGTGACGCCCAAATTTAGAATCTCGAAGTTTTATGACATTCTAACTCTATTTTAAAAAAATGGGTTTTTGAAAACTCGCTTCGCTCATATGGGCAAAGTCTCATCTCGCGAAAAAAATAGTATTTTCATTTCTTATTGTAAAACATATAATAAATATAAATGTCACATTCTTGTGAAACAAATTAGTAGATAATTATTTTCTGTTTCAGTCTTTGCATAGGCACAGAAGGCAAGAACTCTCTAATTCCTCTCTTCTGTGGCAAAGGTAAATCGTTTATTTTTTTGTTACATTGTTATGGAAATGCATACAAGCAGTTACAAAAAACGCTTGGATTAAGACAAGATAGGATGACGATAATGTTCACTTACAGCAATTTTGTAATATTGTAATGATTAGTATATTGTTAGTTATTATGGAAATGAGCATAAACACAATATATTATAAACGTTTCAAAGCTCCGTTAATAACTTATTTATTTATTTATTTATTTATTTAATCATACATCATCCAACAGTACAAAACCATTTATAGGATGGAAATCTAAACTAACTTAACCTAACCTAACTAAATACAGGATGGAAATCTAAACTAACTTAACCTAACCTAACTAAAAAGTACAAACAGAAGTTATGAAGGCGATTAGACTGCACAACAGTAGATAAAATTTCTGACTGCTAGGCAAATATGTCCAATTCACTGCAATGAGTATCATAACTAGTACAAACATTAAAAAGAGGAGAAAACTTTAATACGTTAGATCTAGGAGTGGATAAATAAAAAGTATGAGAATGACGAGAATTAATCCGTGGGACATAGAAGTTCAGTTGGCTTAATATTTCACTGCAATTTATTTTATTATGCATAATTTTATCTAGAAAACGCAAAGCAAAGGACTCACGCCTCTCGGAAAGACTAGTAATATCAAATTTTTCAAGTAATTGATTTTGAGAAGCTCCAATTGGTGGATATGTACCATCAGTTTTCCAGTTTAAAAATTTCAGGAAGCGGCGCTGAATGTTTTCCAATTTATCATTATGAGTATTATACCCAGATTGCCAGACAAGTGAAGCATACTCCAGTTTAGACCGACAGAAAGCAAAATAAAGCATCTTTAAAGTTTTCGCATCATTAAAATCATGGCTGTTACGCAAAATGAAGCCTAACATTCTGTATGCATGCGAAATTACAGCATCAATATGGTTAGTGAAGGTTAATTTTTTATCAAAAGTTACACCTATATCCTTGAACGTAGATGGTCTGTTCAGCATGTCGCCATCAACATTATAATTATATATAATTAGGGATTCCTTGGTTGTATAACTCATAACATTGCACTTGCCAACATTTAGGTGAAGATCATTTTCATCGCACCAAGCCGATAACTTAGTTAAGTTTTTTGCAGCCATTAAAATCATTAATCCTATGCAACATCTTGACGTCATCGGCATATATTAAGAAATATACGTCTAAGTGATCACTGATGTCGTTAATAAAAATATTAAAGAAAAGGGGTCCAAGTATTGATCCCTGGGGTACTCCTGACGTGGCTCGGTATTCAACAGATTTATATCCATTATATGATACGAACTGAACTCTATCAGTCAAGTAACTCTCAAGAAATTGAAGTAAACCGTCAGATAATCCGAATTTGTCAAGTTTACAGAGAAGTTTCCTATGGTTCAGTCTGTCAAACGCCTTAGAAAAGTCAGTATAGACTGAGTCTACCTGTATTTGAGAATCAATTGATTCAGCAATGTACTGAGTAGCGCAGATTAAGTTCGTTACGGTGGAGCGACCTTTCATATAACCGTGTTGTTGCGTAGATATTTTCAGTTGAACATGTGCATACATGTTATCATGTAGCAGGATTTCGAAAGCTTTACCAAAGTTACATATGATTGTTATCGGTCTATAATTGGTAACATCATTTCTTTCACCTTTTTTATACACAGGGCATCCCCAAAATGGGCATGACTCTCCAGGTCCATAAAACAAAATTAAGTTTATGTTATTGGTCAGAGAAGATGACAGAAATAGAATGCTGATGAACTTAGTACCTATCTCAAAGCAATTAAAATACTTATGAAATGATTTAATTGGTTTTGGTAATAAAATGAATGAAAGAGTATCGAAATTACTGCAAGTAAGTAGCAATAAACTGACATTACTCGAAGAAGCAATCTATGAATATGTTCTGTCACCAATCCATTTTAATATCGTAGTAAATAACGTGATGAGAGAGACGAAATTTGCAGATGATGTTAGCTTATTAACAGCAAGCTAGGATGAGTTCGTACACTTGTTAGAGAATCGTCGAACAATCTAGGTATGGTTTAACTGTAAATTACAGAGAAACAAAAATAATTGTAGATTCTACTACTAGTATAAATCTCCCAGATACGTTGACGATAGATAGGTGATTGTGAACAAATAGAGAAAATGTTATGCCTTGGAACCCCTTGTGGTTGAAAATAATAGACTTCGTGTTATAGATAACTACATTTAGCGAAAATAAACATGTTACTGAATAATTTACGCACAAAATTTCGTTTTCTTTATATCTGTGAGAATCAAGTGATTAGATTATTAATGACGAGTGAAAAATGTCGGCTAGAATCAAGGATGAATGTTTACAATAAAAGTTAATTAAATTGTTTTGTAGCTTTTTCTAATAGCGTTTTCCACTGGACAACACTGAGTGCAATCGTGCGCGTGCAAATGACGACATGCATTTCACGAATTTTACAGTAGTGACAATAGTGCGACTAGGTTATGAACCGAGTCTCCGATAAAATTGTAAATTTTTGATACACTGCTCTTATCTTTCATCCTGCTAGCTACTACAATTTCGTTCGCAGTACTGCCTAAGGATCTACTCAAAAATGCATCTATTACAGTAAATGAGAAACAGAAAGGGTCCTACTGGAGAAATACTCCAGGCCAAAGACAAGCGAAAAAGTTCATAACTTATTCGACGAAGAATGCCACAAGGCTTCTAGAACTCGACAAGTTCGACTTAAGGCTGATGTAACTGGCTCTTGCCCCTTGAGAATATGGGTAAGGCAGATGACGATTCTTGCAGATACTGTGATACTGCAATAAAACAGTGGAATATATTCATTACTAGTCCGCACTAGGTATCTAGAAAAGGCGGAATTAACGCCTGAAGACTCTAGGGCAATTAGCCTTTGGAAAATCACTAGCTTTGCAAATAGCTTGGGAGTGCCGGGCAACAACTAATTGTAAGGTAAAGACCTGTTAGTAGTCTTAATTCCTTTTTGATGAGTTCAAGTAGCTCTTTAGCTCTCTTTTGCGAATAAGTAATGAACTTTTTCGCTTGTTTTTGTCCTGGAGTTGAGTTCCAGTAGGAGGATTTTGCCTTCTATTCCTTCATGCCCTGGCACCCACATCAAGTTGACCTTGTTGTTTCTTGCCAGTTGCTTTATTGTTTGTAGACATTCCCAGGCAATTTGTGACTCAAAGGCGAATGAACTCAGAGCTTTGAGTGCTGCCTGGCTGTCTGAAACTATATAGATTCTTGATCCCCGTGTGCCTTTATTTATGCACTGTCGAGCACAAAGATCTATGGCATATATTTCTGCCTGAAAGATGGTGGGAGTGTAACCCAAGGCTATTGTTAACCTGCAGTTTGGGCCGTATACACCGGCGCCTACTCCCTTATCCGTTTTGGATCCATCCGTGTACCAGATGAGTGATCCTTTTTCCCATTGTGGACCTCCAGAGCTCCACACCTGGCGGCTAGGAATTACCACTTCAAAGGTTCTCTCAAAGTCGAACCTTTTTGGTGTGAAGTCTGTGGGTTTGGTCATTGAGTCTAACTGGACTTCGTTTAGGACAGTCAGATGACCAACCAGATCCCCTGGTTTGAATTTCTTACTAGAGTGTATCCTGTAGGCGCCAAGAGCTGCCTTCCTTTTAACATGGATATGCAAGGGAGGCAGATCCAGTAGCGCCTCCATTGCTGCTGTTGGACAGGTGCGTATTGTACCTGTGATTCCAAGACACGCTAACCGTTGCAGTTTTTGCAACCTGTTTTGTGCTGTTTTTTCTTTTGTTTTTGTCCACCATACCATCGATGCGTAGGTGACAATAGGTCTAATCACCGTTAAATATGACCAGTAGATCATTTTCGGTTTTAGTCCCCAGGTTTTACCGAAGAGCCTATGGCATGTCCAAAATGCCATCGTTGCTCTTCCGATTAAGTGTTAGGTGTGCGTTCCAAGTGAGTTTTTGATCTAGGATTACTCCTAGATATATGACTTCACTGGAGAAGCTAATCAGTGTGCCATTCAACGTTGGAGGCTTTAATGTAAGCTTCTTTCTTTTGGTGAATGGTACTATGACTGTTTTACATGGGTTGACATTTAGGCCCTCCTCCATGTACCAATTTTTGATAATGTTGAGAGCAATTTGCAATAGGCCTGACATCATCCTATCGTTTTTGCCTCTTATTATTATCACTAACACAACACTGCAGCTATTAACAAATCTGTATAATCTATAGTTTTGTGTACAATTATATTAATACATAGCAAAAGTTCATGCCCTATGGCCAAATAAAATTCTCACAATCTGTGATGGAAGAAAACTTATGCAAATTATGATTAGTGATTTTATAATTAATATGAAGTAAGTTTGCTGTTTGTAAATGATATTGTTTGGCGTTTATTAATAGCTATATCAATATAATTTTGTTAGCTCAAGGGATAAATATTTGTTAAGTAGTTCTAAACCATATACCAGCCATTGATTGATGTGACCGATTAAAACCATTGAAAGTTATGTCAACCGCAAAATGGAATACATCGACAAATAATAAAAGCAAAAGTAGCACCAAGTGAGAGCCTTATGTTACATATATCAAATTAAATGTATAACCTCGATTTAAATATTATTCGGTATAACAGGTAACCTTTAAACCATCCAAGTATATTACCTCCTATACTATATTTTTAACAACGATATTCTGCTTGAAATCAGTATAGGTGACACTGGTGAGTATCAACTATTCCAAAATAAGCACTCTTTGACGTTAATGAAATTAAATAATACTATTTTAAATATTGCTGTATACAAAATTAATCAATTATTGTAATTTTTAAAACTGCCTCAGATTTTAAAATGAAATAAATGCTTATTTAATATTAAACAAAAAAGATGTTTTTGGTTCAGATCGACTTCACATTAATTTTATTATTTTTTGTCATCCTATATTCTAAAGTATTTTTCATATTAGGAACCATTGAATAATTGTTGCATACCAGGCTTATGATGGTAACGCTAACATTTCTTCTTGTATGTATACTTTAACGACACGAAAATTTCCGTGCGGCGGTATCACTATTGTATGTAAATAATAATGGGACAAAAAAGAAATGTTTCATAAATATTTATTATTTCTACCGTTAAAGTAAGACAAATGGTGGGTAGATTGATAAACATAGTTAAGCTGTGTCACAATGTGATTTTAAATCACAAATACTATTTGGGACAGTTATTATTGCCTTGTTTTGATAATGTGTATGAAACACATGGAAAATAAATTTTGCAATAAGATGATCAAGGTATCATAAAAATAATTCTATATCAATTTTTAATTTTTTTTTTGATTTCTAATGTATTTCGGAACAATATTTCACAATAAGTTTCCACTTGATATAGCAACAGATATCATTAACTTATTTTAATGTTTTCGTTGTCGGTGGAGGACGATTTGGGACTGATATGAGAAATGCCAAATTAGGATCTTCGCTTGTATAGCGTCCATGGAAAATGTTGAAGCGGATTATGGCTTCGAGATTCTTGCAACCCCAGACTGATTATAAATCAAGTAATTTCATCTTTAAAAGAATTACTGAAGTCTATAGTGTGTCACAGATTGACTTTTTCGCATCTAGATTTAAAAAAAGCATTAAATATTGTTCTTGGTTGAAGAATCCAGATAACATAACTGTTGACGCATTCACATTGTCTTGGCGGAATGTACCATTCTACGCATTTCCCCAAGTTTTATTATCTAAAAGTTCTTAAAATGATTTGACACAACAAATCTAACGAAATTATAGTCGCGTCTTATTAGCAAACGCAGCCTGGGCATACTGTTTCTCTTCAAATGTCTAAACGTTAAATTATTGTGGAACCTGAATATTATCTTCCTTTCTGTTGGCAGACATAAGAATCTATCCCTGGAGATAGGATGGTTATCCGCAAGACATTTGAATGACAATCAATATATGTCGCACTTAAATCTCTCTCAATTTCGTCCTTCTAACATTATAAATGCTATTTGAGGCAATGGTGGAATTTTTGTAATCTGCTTATATAAACATCTATTAGAAATGTAATGACTTATGTATTCTATTCCTTTCAGCAGCAGAGAATGTTATATGATTCCCTGAATTATTTGCGTTCCTCACTTTAATAATAGAACCAGGGTTTGGTTCTGACTCCTTTATTAAAAGTTTCTTTAAAGAAGTTTTGCGATATGCACCAATGCACCAATTAAGAAAGTACGAATTAGTAAACCAAAAGCACCCTGGCTAACAGATGCTATAAAAATAATGATAAAAACTCGAAATAATGTACGCGCTAGGTTTAAAAGAACAAAGAATTTAAATGATTGGGAAACATGCAAAAACTTACGTAATATGGTCAATACTGCCATACAAAATGAAAAAAAGGGTTACCTGAACTATATACAAGAACAACACAATACAAAAAAAACATGGGATACACTTAACTTGTTTAATATCATATCAAAAAAGCAAAAATCAAATATACCAGATCACCTCAGCGATAGCAACAAAGGGAATGAGTTTTTTTATTGGATCAGTTTCTACCACTGTCACTCCCCCTTCTCAAGCATCTATTGATTTTTATGAATTAAATAAATTCAGTCCCAACCTTACCTTTCAACTAGCTAGTATAAATCAGGAGAATGTCGAAAATGCTATTAATAAAATTAAATATAATGCTGTTGGTAATGATAAGATCAATATAAAAATGTTAAAACTGTGTATACCCTATTTACCATCTATTATTACATATATGGTTATTGGTTAATAAAGCAATAACCACCGGCAAATACCCTCAAGCATGGAAGAAATCTCTGATCTTTCCTATAAATAAAGTTAACAAACTCACAAACTATTCAGATCTAAGACCAATAGATATTCTACCAGTTCTCTCAAAAGTTCTAGAAAGGTTGGTATATAACCAGATATATCACTACATACACGAAAATTCTATTATACCCATTAGCCAATCTGGTTATCGAGAGAGTCACAGTACCACTCTTCTAAAGATAACTGGCGATATTGTTGGAGGTCTGGACAAGGGCAATGTGACAATACTTCTTTCCCTAGATTATAGCAAAGCATTTGATAATATGAACCATAAAATGTTATGCTCTAAAATGATATATTATGGGTTTGATGAAAATACCATACATTTTATGGAATCATTTCTTAGCGATAGGAAACAGTGTGTGGTTAATAAACGACAACGTATCAAATGATTTATATGTTATACATGGTGCGCCACAAGGGTCAATTCTGGCTCCGTTGTTGTTTATAATCTATACATCTGATTTTCATCGCTATCTGGAACACTTTACACCAAACTTTTATGCAGATGATACACAATTCTATTGCACCTCTAACATTGAAGATCTTGAAAATATTAATAATCTTCTAAATGAAGAAATCAATGCTTTGGTACTTATTTCAAAAAATCTTTAAATCCGAATAAATCCTCGGTTATTATATTTGGTCCAGACAAAGACCGCTGGAGGACCATAAATGGCGTCTCAATATTGGTAGACTGAGTGTTGTCCCTTAAGCAAATCACAAGAAAACACCTGTCACTCAAAAGTTAATATCTTTAAATACCTGTAGATAAGTGAGATCTCTTTTAAGAAATTTGCTGTTTGCGCCATCTGATAAATATGTATTCAAATATAATTTCCTATATTAAAATATATAGTGCAGAATTCTGTAATTCTTAAAATACTTATTTTTATTTGATAGTTATCACCTTTTGGGGCATTAACATCTACTGGAGCATTTAACTTATTTTTTATTTGGGATAACTCTGCGGGGAGCATTTTTCTGAAAACAAAAAAATTGTAATATCTCTGAAACTACAAGTAGGTTCATAAAGAGGGAAAAGTAGATCATAAAATGAACGGCATTTTTATAAAAGGAAATAGTTTATTTCGCTGTTGTTGACAAAATCCTACCATAGAAGTACATTAAATGGTTTTGCTGCCTAGTCTAGAAGGGAAAATGTACTATTTGTTATTTAACTATTTTATGCTTAGTGTATACTGTAAGCACAGGCCATACAATTTGATTGGCATTCCGCCAGTACTTGTTGTCTTACAGTGACGTCGCTCTAGATAGTTTTGTATATTATGTACACGTTTATTAATTATTTATTAAAAAAGTAAAAATGAAACGCAAAGTGAAATGTTACCAAATTGAAATAAACAAGATATTACGGGTGAAACCTTCATTGGTCGTATATAGCATATTGCAGAAAATAAATAAAAAAACACCTAAAGCGGAGCAGGCGTAGAGACGCCTGCCTAGACTCGTATTTCGATACGAAAAGGCAGCAACGTTGGGCGAGGCTAGTACTTGGATGGGTGACTCTCTTCTAGGATATACAGCATTCTCGCCCCACCTTCTAACGGCTCGTATATCAGCGCATACGTAGAAGGTATGTAACTTTAGGCGGCGGTTACATAGCAGATATACCATCCTTCGGGGGGGATGCAATACAGTCGGCCCTTTGTCTATTAAATGTTAGGCAAGTAAAAAATCCCTACTCTTCGATATAGAAGAGACTGGACAAAATTTACAAATCAGGTGTAGTTCGTCTCCTGGTGTCGGTGATTGGTCTTAGTAGCAGAAATAGGCCGACGTTAAATAATCTAATAAAGAATTTTTTTTTAAGTAACCTAAACAAATTATGAAATTTGCCAAACCCGTACAACCGCACTCCCTTTTCACTCTTTTTGGACCTGGTTATAATGACTTTTGGATTATGCATATTTGGGTGCATAAGAGAGTAAATTTCCCCTACTATCACGTGCCTATAGGAGTACGTCGAATTATCAGGAGCCCTTTAAATGAAGAAAGTACATGAACTTCTGGCTAGGACTAACAGCTTTAAAATGTATGTCAATTTTCCGAACACCGAAACCGCCTTCACAACGCACTACAAAATTACGAAAGAATTATGGGTATTTATTACCAGTACCATCCGTTCTTTAACTTTCCTTATATTTCCATATGTACAAATTATGATAATTTAGAAGCGATTTATGGCTGTTTAATTATCATTAAATATGAAACTAACGCCTTAAATTTAAAATTCCAGCAATGGCCACAATTTAAAATAGTATATGGAATGTCAAGATTTACACGTATCCGATCTTGCTTATCTAACGGAAATTAAATTTATGTATTGGCTTATTTAACCTACAAGGTGCGTGTGACAGCAGGTTTTCTTAGAAAAAATATGATCAATTCATTTTCAACTTCTAGCGCGTTTGTGTGTGGGTACAGTTATTTTGTATAAATAATAATGTAGATCGGGAATTCTTTCTCCCACCTGCCTATTAGTGAACGGAACGAGTCTTAATCACTAATATGGTACGTAGAACTCAACGCCACTTTTAGATTAGGAAGGAATCGGAGGATTACAAAGTAAATTTAGTAACAAAAATTTTGATTTTCTGGACAATTTTTCGATTGAAAAATGACAAACAATCAAAAAGAGCATATGAACAGTACGAACAATAAATAAAAATATAATCTTTACCATGTCTAATCCCAAAATTCTCCATTAATATATTGCTTAAATTTTTTTAAACTTTTAGTAACTTCTAAAACTAATTGAACATTGCTATGTATTTCCGTCAGTTGATCTGTACATACGGAAGCCCTCTACAGATTGCAGTTCTCGACGAATCCGCTTGATTTTTAAAAAATAATTTAACACCGTTTACTCGTATCCTTTTTTTGCTATTGGAGTCCATTGAATAAATAATATGGATAATTAAAATTATAATAAGAATACATTTTTTTCCCCTTTAAATCACTCTAACTCAAAACTGAACAATATCTTGGTTTCAAATATTTACTGTGCAAGAAGCGAGAAACTCTTTTATCTTTATGAATTGATACGAGGTATGCTAGGTCGAAACTATGGAAGTTGGTGGCAACTTTCTTGATTAAAACGTTTATTTCTAGGATTAGCCGTTTTCGAGAAAATCACATCTGAAAAAAATTAACCTACGAACTATTGTTATGTGTATAGCACTTATTGGATGCAATAATTTGCCTGATGTGCTTTCTTATTTCTACCAACGATTGTTGAAACCTTTTTCCGAGAGTCATAAGCTTAGTAAATTTTATCATCGGCATCCTAATAAATTAAGAGTTATGATAACAGCTGTTTAATTAAAATTAAATTTCACTAATTGACGACTTAACAGAAGAGTATAGTGTATCTAGATGTAATATAAATTCCGGAAGCTCCTTTTCTTCTAGCGCATTGGAAAGGCGCTGTTAGACCAGCTTATATGGGCAAATGAGTACCAAATGCATTTCTTGCGGGAATACGTTCAGAAGACACTACCTATTATAGAAATCCATATTACCTACCAGACGGTAACGGTCTTATACTGTTTAAAACAATTTTGTCTATAACAAAAGCAAATATTAAATTTTTTCAATCAAACAAAATTTTTTATATTTGTTTACCCATTTCCAATAAGAAATATTGATATTTTCAATGTAATTAATTTCAAAAAATTTAAAAATCGCCAATTTCTAAAAGTGTAATAAAAAAATATTTTCTATTCATTACATATTTTATTTCCCCATCCACCATTTTCACTTGGTAAAATAGGTTTCGAATGTCATGAAACGTCGAAATTTTAAATTTGAGCAAAAAAAATCTGTCGGGTCTGTCTGTCTGTAACTTTCTTGTGCGCTGGTTTTCTCTGGAAAGGTTTGACATATTGACTTGAAATTTTAAACACGTGTGTATTATAACGAGATCTGAAACTGGATTGTTTTTTGAACTTATACGGTGAAGGGTTGGGGGTAAATATGGGAAAATAAGTTAAATAACGATGCACGATCGATGAACAATTGGCTGGATATCGAGGCCGATGCCCTTTCAAGATGTACATTCCTTCAAAACCCGATAAATGTGGCATTGAAATTGTGATGTGCTATGATGCTAAAACGTCTTTTGTACACAACGCTGAAGTTTATATAGGCAAGAACTCCACATCAAGTGATATTCCTGTCGCCCAGTATTATTGCGATAAACTTACCACTTCTTTTCAAGGAACAAATAGAAATTTGACCACGTTCAACTGGTTCACATATGTACAGATGGCAAAAAACCTTTTAAAAAAATAAATACGGTTGTAGGTACCTTGAGAAAATATAGAAAAGAAATTCCTCCAACATTTTTGGATCTCAAACAGAGGCCGATGAATTCCGCCATGTTTTGCTATAGTGAGAACCTTACACTACTATCATATTGTTCTCCAAATAAAACTAAAAAAAAAAACTGTTGTAATATATGCACGAAAAAGGAGATGAGCCATATACCACCAAAGCACCAGAAATTGTAAAATTTTATGAGCCCACTAAGGGAGGTGTGGACGAGGTTCTAATGCACCGGATAAAGAAATTATCGCCAACAGAAGAGCTTACCTGAAAAAACTCGCACTATTTAGTGAAACCTCATATGGAAAGTCGTTTGGATATTCCAACTTTGAGACGTGTACTCCACCATACTAATAAAATTGAGATATTCACTTGAAATTTGGTACATGCATATATAATATAAAGACATCTGGAAGTAGATTATATTTTGAGATTATTCCGTTAAAGGGTTGGGGGTTAAATAGGGGTAAATAGGGGGAAATAAGTAAATCAAGCTGGTAAGAGTACAGAAACTTGGCATTTAGTGTATATACTAGAAGCCAAAGCTTCAAATTTTTTATAACATTTTTCAAACCCTCCACACCCCCACTCCCACTATTAAAAAGGTTGATAAAATAAAATTGAGATTTTCACTTGAAATGTGGTACATGTATGTATTATAACAACATCTGTAATTAGATTATATTTTGAGATGATTTCGTTAAAGGGTTGAGGGTTAAAAAGGAGTAAATAGTGGAAAATAAGTAAAGCAAGCTGATAAATGTTCAGAAACTTGGGATTTGATGTCTATGCTAGAAGCCAAGGTCTCAGATTTTAACATTGGAAATTATAATGTTCGCTCATAGCGTATCGGACGAAAGTTACGAGATTTTTCTAAGGCCGTCGGCATGAAGGCATCAAGGTCAGACTATGTAATACTGAGCGAGAGCCTGTTACTATGTGGGAAGCGAATGCGGTGTAGTCGATCAGCGCCGATCGATATTGTACCGCCTGTTCAACAAAATGCGGTACTGAGAAAGCAAATCTTGTAGCATCGAGCCGGGACGCATTAGTACTGCTACGGCGGATGAATAAAGAAGGGTGATATCGTTTGTCTCACCATTTATTCCTTGCCCTAGTGTTCATCATCAGCCGTACGGTTGGCGCATAGGTAATGTTCTATTCCACTATTTTCAACTGGGCGATAGTCCGCTTACGCGCAACATTACCCAAATCAGAATGCATAATGCCCGTTTCCAAATCAAACACCCCTTACCATACCAGGCGTTGCCTATCTTTCGGCAACCTCTCTAGCCACACTCTTTCCTATAGCAAAACTTCTTTCTATCATACACTTTTCACCATAGTAATTTTATTTTATAACCTATCCTCTTTCCCCTTCCTATTGTTTATAATCTGTTTGTATTTTTGCAATGTTTGCTATTTTGTCATTTTTTGTTATTAAAATTCCTTTTTGACCGACAAACTTCGTAAAAATTCCGACTATCTTAAAACTCAACTTTCCTTTCCAATAACCAAAGCAGACTGCAGACTGTTGGGGTGCAATATCCTTGAACGGGTCTTTACCATTGCGTTTATTCCCATCTCAGCAACCAAATTAGTTTCAGTGTTCTCCCCAAGTTTAATTTTAGTGCCTTCGAATCCTTCGTGTTTTAAAAACCTATTTTAAATATAAAAATTTTAATGTTAAATTCAAGCCGCCACAGGCGCCTATTTTAATCATTGTTCTTTAAGCCAAACCGGTCACGATCCGTCCAAGCGCACTAACACCACGGCGCTGCGTGATTGTTCGGTTGGCTGCCTGCTGAATTTTTTTTCTTTAATTTTCTGACGATTGGTGTATTTTTTCACAAATTCTTCTCTATGATTTCTTTAGGTTAGGTTAGTATGTTTTTATTCTGCTTGAAATAAATCTATTCTTTCGTGTGATCTCTTTAGGTTGGGTTAGTAGGTTTTTATTATATCTAGTTGTTAATAATTAGTAACCCCGCAGGCAGTATTAGCCTCGCAGACAAAGAAGGTAGGTGCGGGGGTGTCCCCTCACGTTATTTTTGTAACAAGTACCTAAAATTATGTTTTTTGGGATAGATCGTAGCTGTTTCCGGACAAGGCGAAGCCAAGTCCGGAATAAGTTTATGTTTTACGTATGGTGTTATCATTTCCAGTGTTCCGATGGCTGCAAGAATTGCGAAATCTGTGAATTTTTTGTAATATTTTCCAACCCTTCCACCATCCCCACTCCATTACGAAAGGGGCTGATAAAATTTTCAAGAAATGTATGTACTCGAAAAATGTTTGGCAATGATTGAAGCACTTGGGAGGTTACAAGTGAATATCAATTTTACGAAAAAAGTTATCGAACATTTCTTGGAAATCGGTAAAAAATATTTCAAAAATTTGTTTGAAAAAATTTAATATTTTCTTTTGTTAGAAACAAAATTGTTTCATTTATTTATTTATTTATTTATTTATTGCATACACTGTTCAACAGGTAAGATACCCAATTACAGAACAGGAATAAAGGCATGCAAAGCATTAATTACATAATATACAACAACATAGAGAGAAAGTAAAATGAAGAAAAAAATTACTTAAATGTACGAACTATGAATAACTAATGATACGAAGAAAGAGAAAAAAATAACATGGGAAATGTTTAAATATAAAAACTATATATACATATATACACATATGTGATTCAAAGCGAATTAAGAAAAACAAAGACACTCACTGGTTATTTAATTTAGAACATTTTGTATTATGTCACTAAGGCTGCAATTAAAAATATCGAAGTCGTTACATAATTTGTTAGAAGTACTGCAAATCGTATATAAAGGTGAATTATTTAGTACGTTGGTACGCGGCGTAGGTAAATAGAAAACTTGGTGATTACCAGAGGTTAATCTGGGAACGTGAAAATTAAGCTTACTAATTATTTCGGGTGCGTCAAAATCATTGTGTAGTAATTTAAACAAAAATACTTGAGAAAAGTACGTACGCCTATCCTCAAGAGTAGTCATAGAATATCTTTCAAGCAAGTTACTTTGCGGAAAATCAATCACTGTCGGATTTGAACCACAGTAATTTAAGAAATCTACGTTGAACTGCCTCCAAGTTATTCTTGTAAACATCATAACTGGAACTCCAAATTAGCGATGCGTACTCAAGTTTCGATCTGACGAAGGATTGATAAAGAATTTTCAGAGTATCAGTATTAGTGAACTCTCGACTAGTACGAACGATGAATCCAAGGGCTTTGGAGGCTTCGGACACAATGGTATCGATATGATCAGTGAAGGATAATTTACTATCAAAAGTTACGCCGGGGTCGCGAAATGTTATAAGTCTTTGAAGTATGACATTATCTAACCTGTAATCAAAAATAATAGGTGATGTTTTTAAAGAAAAGGACATTACGTTACATTTATTAGGATTCATGAATAATTTATTTACTATACACCAGGTGTTTATTTTGTCAAGAGAAGTCTGAAGTTGAAAACAGTCATCGATTTCATCAATTACTGTGAAAATTTTTAGATCGTCGGCATATAAAAGGTGAGGCAAATTAATTTCGTTCACTATGTCGTTAATAAATATATTAAAAAACAAGGGCCCCAGAATAGATCTCTGGGGAACTCCAGATGTGGCAGCAAATTCGATGGATTTGAACCCATTTAATGCAACGTGCTGAATCCTATTCATTAAATAAGATTTAAACAAAAGGAGCAAAGAATATGAGAAGCCGATTTTTTCTAATTTATTAAGTAACAACTGGTGATCAAGTCTATCAAACGCTTTGGAGAAATCGGTATATATGACATCTACCTGCCCACGTTCATCTAAGGATTCAGAAATATATTGAGTTAAACAAAATAAATTTGTTGTTGTTGAACGCCCTTTCATAAATCCATGTTGATTAATAGAGATTTTGGTGTTAATCGAATGATATATTCTATCATGAAGTAATATTTCTAAGACTTTACAGAAGTTACAAATTACAGAGATTGGTCTAAAGTTCTCAATATTTAGTTTGTTTCCCTTTTTGAAGATGGGACATACTTTGGAATATTTCCATAGGTCAGGAAATAGGCAGTTTTTTAAGATTAAGTTAAAAATTAGAGTTAGAGGATATGCAAAGATGATAGCGCAATCCTTTAATAAAAAAGCTGGAATGGAATCAGGACCGGTCGTCATTTTGGGTTTAATTCGTTTTAGAGCCTGAATAACCTCATCTTCACTGAAAGAGTTTATGCTAACAATAGGGTTATTGTTAGGTATATCGGTCTCAATGTGATATTCCTCGATATCTAATGAAGACTCATTATAAGATTGACCGAAATAATTGGCAAATGCATATAGTATATCAGATGGATTGTTTAGCGAAGATCCCTCGAAGAACATCTCTTCAGATACACTGGCCGACCCTTTTCTACTTTTGATGAAAGCCCAAAATTTATTGCGATCATTTTTTATATTGTCTTCAGAGTTCTGCACGAAATTTCTGTAGGCTAAATTGGTATCATATTTTATTTCCCTTCTGATGTTTTTGAGGTTATTGTGTATAAGTGGATCACTGGTTCTTGCATACTGTCTCCTAAGACGTTCTTTAAGGCTATTTTTTTTTCTTTTTTTTTTAAACAATATCAGACCAGGTTACTGTCTAGTAATATGGATTTTCATGATCGGTACTGTCTCCTAAACTGATTCCAGCAAAAAAACTCATTGCTCGTTACTCATGCGCCATATAGGCTGGTTTATATCTATAAATTTACCGATATACCAAGCATAATATGTATCAACGATGACCTTGCCTACAGAGGTAATAAATTCCTTATAAAACGTTTTTAATAACGCAACATAATTAATTTAAAGAAATTATTAAAAATTTACTGTTTTACGTTCGAACGAATACATGATCAGAAGATATGAATCATTCGTTTTATTACCCACTTTATTATTGTACGCGGGATTCATAAATTTTCATTTGAATATCTAACCAGCAATTACGGATTTTACTGTTGTTTGACTCTGTTCAAATAACTTTCTCATAATTAAAAATGTAAAAAGAAGGCCTATAATATATTCCAACGCATTCAATTTTTAAGTTAACCTATTATAACAGGGTTTATAGTTGTTTGGACAAATACATGCCGAAGGCAAATTTTTATATATTTGTGTCCAAATATTTTAACACGCCTAGTATTATTATATTGTTCGGTCTTTCATTCTCTGTAAGAATTGGTTATTTCGTATTAAATGCTCAACCTTTGTTGATAAAAATCTACGCACTGAGAGGAACGATATACAAAAGAAACTGATATTATAACTAAATAATGGACTATAATCATAATGAAAAAATACCGTTTCTAGTTTTTTACTGTTAGATTTACACAGTAGTCTCGCGTTGTATTTCAGTGTATTTATTGTAAAGTTAATTCAGCATCCTTAATTAGAATTGATTTTAATTTTCCCATACAAATTACAAACATGTTGTACAGTGTGTCCACCCTCTCGCCTACACACCCTCGTATCTCCCTCGATTTTTTAGATCAACTCCAATTTTTGTCACTTATTACTCAACAAAATTGATTATTTCTTGCCTAAGAAAAATTACTTCATAGATCATGATCTACTGGTTAAATAAACAAATAATTTTAAAAAATTAAAAAATACTTTTTCAAACACAAACTGACACTGTTAAAAATGCAATAAAAAGAAGAAAATAATGTTAATAATAGCGATAATTATATTAATAAACGTAAAAGCGTGGGGCGTTGCAAAATCAGAAAATTTTACTCATCAGGCGCCCCACGATTTTACGTTTATTAACATAATTATTGTTATTACCAACATTATTTCCTTCATTTAGTGCATTTTTAACAGTTGCAGTTTGTGTTCAAAAGCGTGTTTTTTATTTTTTTTTTAAATTATTTATATATTTCCTTCTTTTAAGTTTTGTTCCAATTAGAACTGTGTTTGTTCAATAAAATTCCTTCCCCATAATTGACAAAACCCATAAGAATTCTTGAATTTTGACTAAATATTTATAATGTGCGACCTTGAAAGTCCCCATATATCGATTTTAATTCAAATCAGACCATAAATTACAAAACTTATCTGTCATTTTGACGCCACCATTTTGAAATGTATTTTAAATTGTTAAACTATGACCAAATAATTGTAATCTGCAACCTCGAGAATCTACAGATACCGATTTTCAGTCGAATTTGACGATATAACTTATCGGCCATGTTGACACCGACATTTTGAATTTTTAAGTTTTGACCACATGTTTGTTTTTACTTATCAAACCCTTTCTTTGGATACCCATATCAAGGGGATTGTAAAGAAAATGATAATCGTCCATCTTGGGACAGCGGCCATTTTGAACAACATAATATTGAGTATACTAATATTGTGTTGTCATTAGAGCTACACACAATTGCCAAGTTTCATGATGACACAACAGTTAGAACTGGGTAAAATTGAGTTCATTAGATTTTTTTACTTACATACAATATAAATTATAATATGTAGGTATAGTTAGTTACAGGTCGACGTAATAAAAGCTAGTTAACAATATGAAATTTTAAAAAATATGGTAGGCTTTATTGAATCGAAAGAATGTCATAACGAGAGAGTGTTCAGAATCCGAATTTAGCCTATATCCTACAAATTTTTGTTAAAAAATATTAATTTTTAGTATTTTATTTAATTAAAGTAATAGCAACAAGGCAGATATCTCAAAGGAATATCTTCGTAAAGAAATTGCCTCAATTTTGAAAAGTGCCGACTTCTCGTCCACATCTGCCAAAAATGTAAGGCAAGAGCTTGAAGAAAAATTGGATGCAAAATTGCAATCGAGGAAAAAGGAAATCGGTGACCTACTCGTGGAGTTCGTTAGCTCCAAAGAGGACGAAAAGAAAGGCACGAAGGCAGAATCCGAGGAAAGTAGGAGGGGGGAGGGGAAGGAAGAGGGATCCGTGGCTCTGCTGAAAAGAAGTCAGCTGCTAAGAAAGCCGAGAAGGTACTCGAAGAAGAGTTATACTAATGAGCAGAGTGGAGCAGAGTCGAGGAGGAATATTCTCCAAAAAGGGCTAAACTAATCAAGACTCGCAAGCTACCCTACCCCATGAAGGAAAAGGGTTCTGAATTCGACTCCGATGAGGATTAGACAAAGCCAAGAAGGGAAGGAAAGGTTGCGGTGGTGAAGACAAGAGCGACTCAAGTGATTCTCTCGCCTGAATTAGCAGCTCTGGTTGGACAAGACTTGATGGCCAGACATGGGGTACTCAAGAAGACATGGGTAATAATCAAAGAGGACTCGTACTACCCGAAGAATAAGCAACGCTTGAAAGCCTTCGGTATTTATTAATGATATAAAGTGGTTACACATGTTTGATTGATTTCTTAAATGAAAGTTGAAGGTCCAAAAAGTTCTACATTATTTTGAATTGTATTAGCAGTCCTTAAAATTCTAGTTATCGTCTCATCTTGTCCATAAATGGTATTATGAAAAGGTACATGAAATGTATCCGAATTACGATTTCTTCTATCATTTACTTTAAATTTTATTAGATTAGCAATGTTAGGGCACTAAATATAACCATTAAGTATTTTGTGCACCTTCTATATTGTTAATATGAATATTATAATTTGGACACCAGATCCTAGACCAATATTCCAATACTGAACGTATCAATGAACAGTATAGCAATTTTAGACTGTTTACAGAAAAATCTCCTCAAGATCTTTGAGTGAAACCCAGCATTTTCTAATGACTTTGATATTATTTCATATACCGGGTGAGTCACGAATTGCGCTCTCCCCGATATTTCCTAAAATATTTGGAATGGAAAATTGAAATTTGGAGGCCTTATTACACGACTAAAATGCCATCTTTTCAATAAAGAATCAAGTTTGATGCACATCCGGTTTGACGGGAAATGCCCACTTTCGATTTTTAAATGGAACAGCCTATATATTTTTACATTTTTGGAATCTAGAGGAAATTTTGAATACAATACATCCATTTTGGTCACTTTTTGATAAACATTAAAAATTTTATTAAAAAATCTATTTCTGATTCCAGAGTGCTGTGGTGCCCAAAATATATTTTAGTTTGTGTGCTACGTTACTATAAAAATAAAAAGAGCAATATGATTGCATTACTTAATTCTCTAGAGGCGTTTAAAATTTTCAAATGTGATTTTTACCCACTAACTCGGTTTTTACTTCCCTCGCATACCGAAGGGAAGTATTTTAAATGGGAATTTAATCGTTCACCAACATTTTTAAATACCTCATTTTCAGCTGTCAGACAAATACAAAATAAAGCGTTGCGGAAATCTCTTTGAGTAAAAATTAAAGAAAATTAATAATTTTAGTAGAAATGAAAAGGTCGATATGTTATTGATATATGGAGAGCGTCTCAAAAATTCAACTGCAGCTGCAGAACTGTATCAGCAAGGATATCCCAACAGACGTCATCCAAGCAGACACTTGTTTGCCAGAGTGGAACAAGAATTGAGAAACGAACCCAATCAACAAGATGACCATCAAACATTTATTGTAAGTGAGGACAAAGAAATTGATGTATTAGGATTTGTGATGGTACACCCAACAACATCAACAAGGGAATTGTCAATGGAATGCGACATTAGTCAGTCTTCGGTTTGCAGAATTTTAAAGAAACATAAGTTTCGGTCTTATAAATACCAAATACAACAACATCTTTATGGAGATGATAACGACAGGAGGCTAGTATATTGCAACTGGTTCTTAAATGCAGTACAACAAAACCCAGGTTTTCCTTTTCATATTTTATATTCAGATGAAAGTAGATTTACGAACCAAGGTATGTTTAACAGAAATAATACTAGGTACTGGGCTCAAGAAAATCCGAGGTTGGTAGGGCGGGGGAATATTCAGGAAAGATTTGGGTTTAACTGTTGGCTTGGAGTACTTGGAGATCGAATAATTGGACCCATATTTTTTGATGGAACACTTACTGGCGAACGATATTTATTCTTTTTACAAAACCAGACAGCAGAATTTCTTGACTTACTTCCTCTTGCCTATTTACAAAATCTGGTTTTCCAACAAGATGGTGCTCCCCCACATAATTCCAGAAGAGTGATGGAATATTTAAACAACTTGCATAGTGAACGCCTTATCGCAAATCAAGGTCATATCAGGTGGCCTCCTAGGAATTGCGTAGAGCCATTCAAGCAACTGTACGCAGAGCCGAATTGTGTATAGAAAAAAATGGTGGACATTTTGAACAATATCTATAAATGTCAATTTATGGTTTAATTATATTAATTATTTTAAAGATACCTAGGTACTGTTACCTAGTTTAAGTTTAATTGTTCAAACGGAATTGATTTTTATTTATTTATAGGCCCGATATTTATGTTCATTTAAATAAAACTCTGAAAACCGAACTGATGTCGCATTCTATTGCAAATGTCCTTGTGGATGTAATTGTGTTTACCTCCACATACTTATGCTAAACTTAATTGTAACGTTCTTTGCGCTCACAATTATTAAATGTTTGATAGCTCAAGATTGCCTATAACTACACGAGTCTGTCTGAAAGCTGATATTGTTTTATTACATTCAATGGCTACTATGATTTTTCCAATGTTATTAGGTTACCAGATTTACACAGAAATGTGCCAGTTTAGTTTCCAAAGCCCACTAATCTATTATCTATTAGCAGCATGTTTTTAAAAGCTTGGTTGCATTGTATTTTGGCTGAAATCTCAAATATTTCTGAGCGGATTATCAAAATTTTGGTATCATTAGATTCGTATGAAAATGAGGTATTTACAAATGTTGGTGAACGATTAAATTCCCATTTAAAAAAACCGAGTTAGTGGGTAAAAATCACATTTAAAAATTTTAAACGCCTCTAGAGAATTAAGTAATGCAATCATATTGCTCTTTTTATTTTTATAGTAACGTAGCACACAAACTAAAATATATTTTGGGCACCACAGCACTCTGGATTCAGAAATAGATTTTTAAATAAAATTTTTAATGTTTATCAAAAAGTGACCAACATGGATGTATTGTATTCAAAATTTCCTCTAGATTCCAAAAATGTAAAAATATATAGGGTGTTCCATTTAAAAATCGAAAGTTGTGGGCATTTCAGGTCAAACCGGATGTGCACCCGGTATATGAATGTTATAAGACAACTGTCTTATAATTAATTCCCAGATCTTTTACACGATTAGTCTCGTGCAACACTTTATTAATTTTGTGAGGATAGCTATAAGACGAGTTTATTCTTGCAAATATAATCTTATAGCACTTATTCACATTTAAATGTAGGACATTTTCATCGCACCAATGGGACAAACCATCCAAATCACTTTACAAAAATTGAGCATCAGAAAGATTTTTAATTACTCTGAACACTTTTAAATCATCCGAAAACATTAGGAAAGTACTAGTTTCTATTACCTAAGCTAAATCATTCACAATCAGAATAATTAATAAAGGACCGATGTGAGATCCTAGAGGAACTCCTGATCTTGCTTTAATCGATGATGATAGAAAACTACCATATTTTACACATTTAAGATAACTGCTAATTCATTCAAATTTATTGCCACTGACACCTAACCTTTCTAATTTTGCAATAAGTAGATCATGGTTGATTTTGGCAAAAGCTTTAGAAAAGTCAGAGTCAACCTGAACTTTCTATTCCAAGGATATAGAAGTATGATAAAATATCTTGAAAATTCCTTCATCAGTTAAGCTATTATAAAATAACCCAGTGTATCTAACTAATTAGCATCCTGATGGTTGCAGAATATTTCTTTCATTTTCCTCAATTTATTCCAAACAGGAAATGTAATTGGTGTTTGTGTTGTGCTAGTTTATATAAGTTAAATGAATATATAAATTTTAAATATTTTTATTATAAGCTCGAAGATTTTTTCTGTTTTCGGTCTACTTTTTTTTATTAATGTCTCCGCAACAAAGTAAATGTTGTAGAAGAACATGTAGTTTTTATTCTCACTGTTATACGAAAAATTTCCTTGAGTCAGCAGTTTCCAGAACGCCGTTGTATTAGATGTTTAATTTTTATGAAAAGTCGTTCTAATCCAAAATTAATTTTTCGGTTCTATGCGTGCTAAGAAAATAGTTGAATTAAATTTACCTACATATTGTCCCCTGCGTAAAATTGCTGCCGACAGAAAAATCTACCTTACTTTCAGTCATTATTATAAATGATGTAATCATCAAATAGCAATTGTTGTAGTCTTCAAATTGCAAGATTGCTCTCTCTTCAATTATCACCTCGGAAAGTATAGACATGGAACAAAAGTTTAATTTTCTTACTTCCTTTGCTATTGTATTGTACGAACGAAATAAAACAGTTCCAAGGAGATTGTTTCATATGGTTTTGATACCGCTAGGATGATGATGATAAATTACCTCCGTAAATATTTTTTCTGGCCATAATTGATTTAATGTACACAAACGCAAGCAACATGTTGCTCTTACTGCGTCCTGAAAATATCATTTCAAAAGGATGTATCACGCACATTGGAAATATTTATTTTTAACAAGATGCTTATAGACTTCTTATATTTCAACGGTAGTTTATTTGTAGACCAATAGAGAGTTTACCATGTACATTAATTTTAAAAATTGACACTTTATATGTACCTACATAGTGTTAACTTTTTAAATATGTCGATTTTATAGTGGTGTTGGAGGTCCCGGAATTTTGTAAATCCTATGAATAAAGGTCTAAAATTAATACAATATGTTATTTTCTTGCGTATTTTGGAAAATGTTGTATTTTACGGAATAACTTTTATTTGGAAATTGCAAAAAATTCAGTCAATAATAATATAATTTTTTGAAAATCAAACAACTTGCTTAGAAAACTTAAATTTTAACATCCTCATATTCTTTGGTTTCTTCTAAAGACACTTTAATGTGTTACTTAGGTTTTAATTTTATGTTCCATAAGCTTACTACAGTTTGTAATAGTCCGAGAGATGATGAACTGTTTGTTTAAAGCTGTACAAAATGTAATGTAACTAAGATGTTAAACAATCTGAAGCTTTACCGGCACGGTCGCTCAGCGGTCTAAAAAGTGTTAGTGGAAACTACTCTTGGTCAGAGTGTCTATAATCTACTGGGTGCGTATAAACATTCCGTCAGTTTAATATTTCCGGCCAATCAGTAATGGGCTGCGAAAAACGAGTACGGAGTTTTATTCGGTGCCAAATAAGATACTAAATGTCGCAGGCACATATTTATACTAGTTTCACACATTATGCGTTAATGATCGAATGGCTCAGTATATAAGTTGGCCAGCTTTGGCCCTCAAACCCGTTGACATCCCTCATGTATTAAAACACAAATAAATATTTAAAAGTGAATTATTTATTATTTGTTTGCGTATAGTAATGAAACATATTCTTTATAGGATTTTGCAAACAGTGAAAAGAAAAGCTATCTATGAGAACTAAAGGAAAAACTATATATAAAAATATTAATGAAATCTTTGCATTCTTTCGATAACCTGATTTCTGGTTATGCTAACAAGTAAAAATTCTCATTTGCCATTCTCATTTTAACACTAGCATCCAACCTAGTACCCTCGGCTAAGTAGGCTAAACTAGTATCTACATGATCTCCTACGATATGTAAATTCAGTTAAAAATGAGAACAAAGGCCTGAAATTAATTTATTTACGTACCTTTGTTCTCATTTTTAACTGAATTTACATATCGTAGGGGATCATGTAGATACTAGTTTAGCCTGCTTAGCCGTAGGGGACTAGGTTGGATGCTAGTGTTAAAATGAGAATGGCAAATGAGAATTTTTACTTACTAGCATAACCAGAAGTCAGGTTATCAGAAGAATGCAAAGATTTCATTAATATTTTTATATATAGTTTTTCCTTTAGTTCTCATAGATAGCTTTTCTTTTCACTGTTTGCAAAATCCTATAAAGAATATGTTTCACAAATAAATAATTCAACAAAATCCACAATTTTAATCAGCCAACCCATTGTTTCTAGCAAGTCCTTAGTCCGTTTTTCCCTGTATTCCTGAAAAATAACTCACGTTTCTTCATAAAGTCTAAACATTTGTTTTAATCCTGTTTCAGGACAATTTTAAATAAAATACATATAGATTGTTAAAAATTAATGCGTTATCCTGGCTCTAAATTATAACAGGCTCGCGCGAAGGTCCCCAGTCAAACATCGACATTTATTGTATTTATTATATTATGTAATTCTGTATACTGTAATACGATAAAATATTATAACGAGATCTGGAATAGATTATATCCTGAGCTTATTCCGTTGAAGGATTGGGGGGTAAATGGGGATAAATAAATAAAGCAAGCTAGTAAGTGCTCAGAAATTTGAGAATTGGTGTACCTATAGGTATACTGGAACACAATTTCTCAATTTTTATGACATCTGACACCCCCACCTCCATCTCTAACATTCCCTCCCCATTATTAGAGAGGTTATCAAAATAAAATTTAACATTTTTACGATTCGTGGCATTCCAAACCTATTACAACAAAAAAAACCTAAAGCTACTTTTAGAATTACGGTATTTTGCTCTATTTTGAAATCGTACTCTTTAATTAGAATTATTGCCGAATACGTTATTGATAAAAAATGGAAATATTGAAGTATGTTCATTCAAAGATCCGAATGATTCGTGAACAATGAGTTTCTCTACCTTAATCTACGCTTATGTATAAATGTGTCGTAGACAACTACTCTAAAAGAGAACCAATTAATTCTTTGTTTAAACGGGGCTACACACGACCGTTCACAATCATTAATCTGTATTTATTTTTTAATTTGAGGTGTCTACTTACATCCTGTATATCTGCATGAGTTATGATTACCCATTAGTTTTTCCTTTCATAAGAATAATTTTCTCTGTCCAAAGTTATTCTTTGACAAATTAACAAATAAATAGATACGGATAATATTATTACTGTGATCATGAAAGAATGACTATAATACATTAAAGTCAGTTAACATCTACTAACAATATGTCAACCTGAATATCCAGTGTAAGTCGGAAACAGTCAGAGATAATTGGCTCTAAAGGTGTGAGAATTGCAAATAAGAGAATGGAATAGAATATAAAATACGTGTTTTAAATGTTGCAAACGTATAGATATAACAAATAACGAAGACATAATTTTACTTCCACATCAACGTAGTGGATTGGAAGTATAGTAATCGTAAACAAAAATTCTTTTTTTTTTACCTGAAATAGGTTTAGGATATCATGAAACGTCGAGATTTTAAATTCGAGCGAAAAAAAAAGAGGAAATTTCTGTCTGTCTGTCTGTCTGTCGGTTTGTCCGCACGTTTTCTCCGGAACGGTTTAAGATATTGACTTGAAATTTTGTACACGTATATATTGTACCGAGATCTTGAACTGAAATGTTTTTTTAGCATATCCGGTGAAGGGTTGAGGGGTAAATAGGGGGAAATAAGTAAAACAAGCTGGTAAGAGTACAGAAATTTGAAATTTAATGTATATGTACTAGAAGTCAAGGCCCCAATTTTTTTTATGATATTTTCCATCCCCCATTCCATTATTAAAGGGGTTGATAAAATAAAATTGAGACATTCACTTGAAATTTGGTATACGTTTATATTATAATGACATCTGGAACTAGATTATATTTTTGGAATATTCCGTTGAAGGGTTGGGGGTTAAATACAAAGAGTTCTATAACTAGAGGAGAAAAGCTACATAAGCCTGACGTATAATAATCAGCAAATGGCACGGGTGTTCTCATCCTTCTCACACATTTCGTCTCTCGCTTTGTCTTTTTGTTTTGTAAAACAGAGGGAGAGGGTACGAGGTGTGCGACAAGGACGAAGACACCCGCGTTGTGTGGCCAATCAATGGCTTGTCTCCTCTAGTTATTTATAGACCTCGTTGGTTAAATATTAACGTAGTAGGCGCCGATGCCAACAATTTTGACATTTAAACATTGTAATGTTGTCACTATGACAGAATTAAAGTCGAATTATCAAATTAATAAATTTTATTTGAAAAACAATGAAGAAATAATTTAATTGATTGATTGATAGATTGATTTGCCAGCGTATGGTGGGCATTGCTACCAATTCCGGGCATCCATGGAGGTTCGTTCCAACACGCAGCCCGGTCGTCCGTCGAATACGCCCAACGGACGGCCAAACCGCGTGCCGGAACCAAATCTCGGATGTTTTATATACCGCCGGACCAGCTGCATACGCCGGGTTGGGCATTGGACATGCTTGTTGTCAGCAGCGAGAGCCGCGTGACGCATGGAGTCGGAATATAGGATGGGAAGTGTAGGTATTTGAGAGATGCTTCTTTTAAATTTCCATGCTTCTAATAAGTTTCCATTTGTCATCATCGGCTGGGGTGTGGTGCAGTTGTTTGCAAGATGCTTCTTTTCAGTTTCCATACTTCTTTTAAGTTTCCATCTATCGCCATCTCCTTATTGTTCTAAGTTTTCTGCTTCTTGTGTCTCTGAATCTAGCAGCTTTCATTTTTTATTTTATTTTTGTATTTTATTCCCATTTTTCCATTTCTTTTTTTTTTATTTATTAACCGCTCCACAAGTAAATAACCATCTACGGTGGAGTTGCTGGGGAAGGCCCTATCTCGCGGTAGCATTATTATTATTATCACCATTATTATTATTTTTTGCGTGTTATGAGCAAAAATGTCCGAAGGGATAGTTTGCTCACCCTGTATGTCGTTTCCTTGAAACAATCGGTTTCAATTTTGGGCAGTTTTTCCATTTCATCACCTATACAGGGTGATTCACGTAGGCCATTCATTAGAAGTTTTTCAACTTGCAGTTGGATTAGAAACTTGAAATTTGGTATGCAGCCATAATCGATCATGCCCGTTCTATCTAAAATATTTTTAGTCCTCCAACTATACGGGGTGTGCCAAAAATTGGTACCAACTTTCTTATTTTAAATGGAAACCTATATTTTTCTTTACATGGTTCGATTGGTCTTCTAATTCTGAGTTTAGAGAACCTAAGTTATGTTAACTTATCTATTACAATTTTTGACATATGTCCAATTTTTTGAAAAAAATTGCCGCTGTAGTAGTTTACCAACACATTTGTATCTCGCAAACCTTTCAAAATTATGAAACTAAATTTGTGAAGCAGTTAGCCGGAAGTCCAGGCTAACGTTTGATCTACGATCGGTGGTCCCATTTTGTACCATATGGGCGCAGAAGATTTTCAAACGTCGCAATCAAAAATTGTCAAAAAGTCAATTTTTTCAAATGGCACCTACTTTTTTTTTCACACCATTCGAAAGAAAATTGAATTTTAGGGTGAGTTACTTAAGCATTCCCTATACCTAACTTCACCCCATATCGAGTTATTCAATAAAAATCAAGAAATACCTTATCTTGCCGAGAGATTCCTTACTTCATCAAGTATGCCATGGAAACAAAAGACAGTTGTAATAATTTTTAAAGAAAAATATGGATTCTTATTTAATTACACACAACACCAACAAATTATTATTAACGAACAAGAACAATGTTGACGAAATTCTGACGTAAATGTTCAATGTGACCACCATATTTTTGTTCAAATATTCTATTATTCTACTTTCAACAGATTGCGTAGCACATCTTTGCGCCTACCATTTCTGACGCCAGAAAATTGAATTTTAGGGCCACTTTTATTAACATTGTGTATGTCTTTCTATAGTCGTTTTTGAGTTATTGGCATTTTTTGAAAAAAATATTGTTTTTTTTCTCAAGGGTAGTAGGCTTTGGAAACAATCATTTCATTTTAATTTTTATTCAAAAATCGTATTGCAATAATAAATAATAACAACAAAATAACAAATAAACAGATTAACAAAATAATTATTTCAATACAAATGCTCAATGTGTGCACCGTTTTCACTGACAGAATTTCGTCAACATTGTTCTTGTTCGTTAATAATAATTTGTTGGTGTTGTGTGTAATTAAATAAGAATCCATATTTTTCTTTAAAAATTGTTACAACTGTCTTTTGTTTCCATGGCATACTTGAAGTTAGGAATCTCTCGGCAAGATAAGGTATTTCTTGATTTTTATTAAATAACTCGATATGGGGTGAAGTTAGGTATAGGGAATGCTTAAGTAACTCACCCTAAAATTCAATTTTCTTTCGAATGGTGTGAAAAAAAATAGTAGGTGCCATTTGAAAAAATTGACTTTTTGACAATTTTTGATTGCGACATTTGAAAATCGACTGCGCCCATATGGTAGAAAATTGGACCACCGATGGGACATCAAAAGTTAGCCTGGACTTCCAGCTAACTGCATCACAAATTTGGTTTCATAATTTTGAAAGGTTTGCGAGATACAAATTTGTTGGTAAACTACTACAGCGGCAATTTTTTTCAAAAAATTGGACATATGTCAAAAATTGTAATAGATAAGTTATTATAACTTAGGTTCTCTAAACTCAGAATTAGAAGATCAATCGAACCATATAAAGAAAAATATAGGTTTCCATTTAAAATAAGAAAGTTGGTACCAATTTTTGGCACACCCTGTATAGTTGGAGGACTGAAAATATTTTAGATAGAACGGGCACGATCGATTATGGCTGCATACCAAATTTCAAGTTTCTAATCCAACTGCAAGTTGAAAAACTTCTAATGAATGGCCTACGTGAATCACCCTGTATATTATGTTTATTACCTATCTATTATGTTTAATATCTTTTCAACTGCCGCTTCTTTGAGACAATCGGTTTCAATTTCCGTCTAAAATATTATGTATTGAATCAATAAATCGAGCTGATAAAAATTAAGATGGTAAAGATCAAATAGAAAGATGGAATAGAATAATATCAATTAAAGATAAAAATAAATAAATAATAGCTTATCTGCCTTTCTGCAGCGTCTTGTGATTGCTGTATTATTGTATTTCCTTTCCTTTTATTTCTTCGGTTGAGTTAATATTGTCCCCTTTAAAAACTTTCCACTGTATATAATAACTTTAGGTCACAACACAGCTATATTGCTTTGTAAACATATGCGCCTCATCTTGACACTGACTATGCTATTATTTGTTACCCATGAACCATTTGGGTCGTCTAGGGTGTACGTAGGTAGGGACACTGCACTTCACTTGAGCTTGTTTGCTTTATTTGATTTAATATTATTAGAAAAACTTGTAATAATTCCTTATGAACCCTGTTTTTCTATTGAGGCGCTTCATTTCAAGCAGAATTTCATAATCTACTGGTGGCTGAAATTTTTTCGAGTTTAACGGGATTTCTACCACTTTTTTACCGCTTTTTAGAGAGTATCTTAAAAAACACGTATATCCACGACGACACTTAACTCAGACCGACAATGAAGAAATAATTTAATGAAACAAAATTATGGTAAATGTTCAATATAACCACCATTCTCCTCGGTACACTTATCCATATGATTCATGAAAGATCGCTTCAAGTTATTATTATTAACTAATACCAATGGTATTATTTAATAATAATACCATTGGTTCAGAATAAGGCAGCTGCTGCATTGATTTTTTACCAAAATTGGGTGTGGGTATTTCTGGTATTTTTGTAAAGAAAATATTTCATTGCGCTTCATATACCAAAATTCAATGAGTTAAAATCTGGTCTACGTGCTAACCAAGGTTATATACTAGGGTAGTAAGACCCATGATAACCTATGGATCAGTAGCATGGTGGACTAAAACAGTGCAGTTGGGAGCTGTAAGGCTGTTAAGTGGTATACAAAGCTTGCAAAAGCTTGTGCGCCACGGGAGCCATAAAAACTGCTCCAACGGCTGCACTGGAAGTCTGGAAACACTATGCATTTAATGAGGAAATAAATTATTATTATTATTATTATTATTATTAATTCCGATAGCATTATGTATTATATGTATTTAATAAGCGTGTTTAAAAGTTCGATCGAGTCCTAGAAATTCCACCTAAAACTGAATTATCAAAACACACAACTTATGATTTAAAAAACATGTGTATATAATTTGAATAACTGAATATATATTGACTACATAATGTTCTACTTTATAACTGTTTTCATTTCTATATTGCAATAAATATATGCTGCTTAATCAACTCCTTAAAATCCACGAAAGATAATTAACGATTTTCAAGCGTTTCTAACTTGTGAAGTTCCAATAACAGGAAACGTTATAGGTAGTCATTTTCATTCCAACTGTTCTACTAGTTCTACGAGTTATAACAACAACGTTGTGATAGCAAAATTTATATACTTGTTGGTTTATGATCTTGACAGGTATTTTACCATTTAAGTCTAATGGCAAATATGAGTGTTAACGGATAGTAAAACCTTAACACTTCATTTTAATCGTAAACTATCTCAAACGGTTAAATAGCATAAATCAAACAACCGCTTTGCCGCGTGCCTTCATCTGTTTCCTTTCCAGGACTTTTAATATTCTTAATGTAGATGATATGTTCTGCAATAATTGGTAGAAAACTTATAATATATTAGCCCACGCAAGATCCTTAGCCCGAAATCATCAGGTATCACATCGAAAAAAACAATACAGGGATAGTTAATAATGTCTGTAACCACTGGAGAATTAATCCTTTGCCTAAGCATGGCCGACAAGAGAAGTGATATGAGAATTTTTCTTAGTGGTGGACACTTATAATTTATAAACGAAAATAATTATTAAAAATAATAAGCTTGATATTTAGTAATCATGAATGGGGGTCCAGAGGTGTCTCTTTTTAAAAACCTCTGGACCACCATTAACTGAGATGTATGTTGTGTTTTTATAATAATTACGTGGTAATTAATCGATAACAAAGTAATCGGCTTGATACTTCTTTGTCATGCCCAATGACATAGCTTGTCGGTTTAGAATGTCTGTCGCTGGACTTCCACTAACTAGCCCGATAAGTAGGTAGAAGGGTGTACTAAAATTCGTACCCAGAAGAAGTATAAGTTGGTATTGTCTGTAATTGTTTATTTGTGGCATATTCAGATTTTCTTACTTTTTATTGGGTATTTTGCCACTGAAAAATATTTAAAAATTTTAATGAAAAAACCTCTGCCCAAACGGATCAGACAGAGGTTGGTTCTTGAGTACTTGACTGTTTCAAAAAGTCTCACACCTAAAAATATATAAACTAGAACAATGTTATAAACTAAAAACTCAAAATCAAAGCTATAGGAAGTTAACGTTTCGGAAGAGAATCTACTTCCGTTCTCAAAATTTTTTGGCTGTCAACCATGACAGTTCTTTGTTTATGTATTTCCATAGTCACGTGAGACATTAAATTATATTTATCTTATTTTTACTTACTTCGTCTCTAAGGATGGGCAACCAACTAGTACAAAAATCTATTGAATAATTAGAAACGCATCTATCCTCGTTTAATAAAATAATCGCGGATTCTTTAAGTTTTCTTTTAGTTCCGTTGCTCTCTTTTTCCAAAATCTTGGCCGAGTCCCATTTAATTCTATGATTATTATCCCATGCGTGTTCACAAATTTTGGATTTTTTAAATTCTCCCCTTTTAGCGTAATTTCTATGTTCACCAAGCCTTACGTTGAAAGGTCTAGATGATTCACCTACGTAATGTTTTCCGCACTCACACGGAACACTATAAATACAATTTTTTGAGTTTTGAACAATATTTGGAGGTTTGGTTCTTGATAAAACCGATCTTAGCGTGGAGCCCGTTTGAAAAACCGTTCGTACGGAAAACCTATTCCCAATTTTTCGTAATTTATCCGAGAAACCATGTATATATGGAATTACTGCCATTGACCTAAATACCTCAGGTTGTGATAGTATATTCTCTCTACTACCAATGTTCAATAACTGACTATCAACAAAACTCTCAGGATATTGATTATTTAATAAGACAGTTTTTATAAATTGTTTTTCGTTCTTTAATATTACATCATTTGAAGAAATAATTTTGGCCCTGTCATACAAACACTTAACAACACCTTTCTTAACACTAATATGTTGATTTGAATTGAAATTTAAGTATCTGTTTGTGTGTGTTTGTTTTCTATACACACTGGTTTGGTATGTGCTATCTAATTTTTTAATTAAAATATCTAAGAAAGGTAATTCATTACTATTGTCTATTTCTATTGTAAATTTAATTGAAGGTTCTTTTTCGTTAATCTGATTCAAAAAATTACTTAAACATTCTTTACTATAAGGCCATATAGCAAAAATGTCATCTACATATCTCCACCATACAATGGGTTTATAAGCTAGATTATTAATATTACTTTCCTCGAAATTTTCCATGAAAATGTTACTTAATATTGGAGATAATGAAGAACCCATGGCCATCCCAAAGTCTTGTTGATAGAAGTCATTATTTAATTGAAAGTATGTTGTTTTAATGCAAAGTGTAAGTAATTCCATTATAGTTTCAATGCTTAACTTAGTTCTATTCGCCAAATTCCCATCTTGTTGCAATTTGTTTTTAATTATTATTAATGTTTTATCTACATTGTTCTAGTTTATATATTTTTAGGTGTGAGACTTTTTGAAACAGTCAAGTACTCAAGAACCAACCTCTGTCTGATCCGTTTGCGCAGAGGTTTTTTCATTAAAATTTTTAAATATTTTTCAGTGGCAAAATACCCAATAAAAAGTAAGAAAAGTATAAGTTGCGATAACACTTTTAGAAAAAACCGTCAATAATCGGCTTATTTTCACTGTACCTTGTTCAAATTTGTACTTAAATACTTACTATCAACGGGTAAGTATAGCTCACGGCAAGCCGAAAAAGTGTGTTTTTGAGAAGTTTTAAAATATCTTTTATTTTTCAGGATGTATCGATTTTTCCAAAAAAATATATTTTTGAAAATCCGATAGACTTGCTCCACGGAGGTTTCTACAGTAACAAACTTGTGCTCATCCCCTTTATAAAGAGTTGTACTCTCATGCTGTGATGGTTTTATTAATTTTAAAGGTAAATAAATGGCTTTAAAATAATAGCATTCGTTTTGGTTAGGTTTTTTTAAAAATAATTTTGCCAATTTCAATTTTATAGAAATTACTCATATGGGAATCAATTACTGACATTTTTTAACGAATTTATAGAAAAAAATTGTCCTACGACATTCTGGAGCCCAAAAATTGGCAAAATTTTTTTAAAAAAAGCTAACCTAAAAAAATGCTATTATTTTAAAGTCATTTATTTACCTTTAAAATTAATAATGCAGTTACAATTCTTTCACAGCATAATAGTACAACTCCTTGTAAAGAAGATGAGTCCAAGATCATTAATGTAGAACCCTCTGTGGAGCAAGTCTATCCGATTTTTGGAAAGTCTTTTTTTTAAAAGTCGATATATCTCGAAAAATAAAAAATATTTTAAAATTTTTCAAAAACGTGCTTTTTCGGCTTGCGTGAACTATACTTGCGGTTAATAGTAAGTATTTAAATGTAAATTTGAAAAAGATACAGCGAAAACAAGAAAAGCCGATTATTGATGGTCTTTTAATGTATTTTGAGAAGTGTTATCGCAATTGATACTTAAAGAAATAACAATCCAAAGATCTTTTCAGCACCTACAACTTTCTCGTTCAACTTTTTTCGATGAGGCGTAGTTTTTTTTTTCTATTTACGAAAAACTGTTTTTTTTCAACTTTTCAAATTTTTTAGGTCAAGTTCGTCACTTCAGATCACGTCCATCGAATCACAAATCTTTCTTAGAATTTCTTATTTATACAACCGTATTTTTAGTTTATGGGTATGAATTTTGGTAAATTTAACAATAGACCGTGACAGGTTGATCGGGTTAAACAGGGATGCATGCCAATTGCATTTTTGTATTCCCTAAGTGACAAGAAGTAATCGATGAAAAATATTCGCTTGATAAAAATATTCGCAACAATTCTAAAAGACATTTTGAGTTATTTAGTGAAGTTTCCACCACTAAGAAAACTTACGTTCTCTGCCTTGCTCTAAGGAACAGGACTAGTAATGTTCATAGCGATTACAAATGTGTTAGGTAATTGCACGCTTGCTCCTCTACCACAAGTGTAGTGAAGGATGATAATGATGATGTTGACGATGTTGCTTGATAATGTTGTTGACATTGATGACTAAGATGATGACGACACTGATAATGATGATGTCGACGATGATGATTATGTTATTGATGATGATCTTTGTGATGTTGATGATCATGATGATGATGTGGATGATAAAAACTATTATTATAATTATGATGAATTTCCGTCATTCAAATGCTTTATAATGAAAAATCACGTTTAATGTGTATTCCACCTCAAGTTAATATTCCTTACAACCAAGACTCAGAAGCTATCGTGTTTTGTAGATATTTGACTGCTTTTACTTCCCTCGCATACCGAAGGGAAGTATTGTATTCGAGAAAAAATCACCCTCCGAGATTTTTTCGGATTCTGACGTTTCAGAACACGTAGATTACGAAAATATAGGTTTTTCAATTCCGTCAGTCTGTCTGTCTGTCTGTCTGTCTGTCTGTTGATGCATTTACTAAAAAACTACTTGATGGAGAGCAGTCAAATTCGGTAGGTAGTTGACGCTGCTGTCAGCGAAGAAATGGTAGAAATTTCACTGGAAAATATACAGGGTGGACCGTCTAAACGGAATAAATAATGAAACAATTTTTTTTTTGCTCAAATTTAAAATTTCCACGTTTCATGACGCGCTAAACCTATTTCAGAAAAAAAAAATTCTGAAAATTTTTTCACCAACATTTTTGAAAAAATTTTTGCCAAGATGAAAAAAAAATTATTTTGCTCAAATTTAAAATTTCTACGTTTCATGACACGCTGAACCTATTTCAGGAAAAAAAATTTGAAAATTTTTTTCACCAATATTTTTGAAAATTTTTTACTACTAAAATGAAATAATTTTGTTTTCTTTCTTCGAATTTAAAATTTCCACGTTTCATGGCATTCTAAGCCTGATTCAAAAAAAAAAATTTTTTGAAAATTTTTTTTACCATTTTTGAAAATTTGTGTAGGTACCTACCACTAAAATAGATGGAATTTTTTTCATTTCTTCAAATTTCAAATTTCCACGTTTCATAGCGTTCTAAATCTATTTAAAAGAAAAATTAGATTTTTTTTTTCCATTTTTAAAAAATTTTACCACTAAGATAGAATTTTTTTTTCTTTGTTCAGATTTTAACTATCCACGTTTCCATGGCATTCTAAAACTATTCAAACAAATTTAAAAACGTTTTTGAAATATTTTTAAAAAAATTTGAAAACATTTTTAATCCATTTGTATCACTACTATAGAACAGATGAAACATTTTTTTTTGCTCAAATTAAAAATTTCCACGTTTCATGATATTCCAAACCAATTTCGGAAAAAAAAAATTTGCAACATTTTATTACCAGTTTGGAAAAATATTTAACACTAGAATGCTCAAATTTAAAAGTTCCACGTTTCATGGCATTCTAAACCTATTTTAAAAAATACATAATTTTTAATTTTTAAACTTTTTTTAGCACTACTATGGAATAGAAGGAAACTTTCCTTTTTGCTCAAATTTTAAACCTACTTCAGAAGAAAAAAATTTGAAATTTATTTTACCAACATCTTTCGAAAAATTTTTAAAAAATGAAATTTTTTAACCACCACTATACTTCCACTCCATTACGTGAATATTGGATTGAAAATGTGACAGATGGCAATAATATCTGGCATATGCACCTATTATAATTTTATTGAAAAATATACAGGGTGGTCATCCCAAGAAATATTTCAGTCATGGTGGATGTTTGTAAAGGTATTTGCGCAAGCCTGCCATATGTGGCATCTGCTATTTAGTATAGAGCTTTTGCTGTTGGATGAGCAATCTGTATATTTTTTTGACCAAAACTTATCAAGTTTTCTTTGTAATGATAGCAATAACTATATTCCGATTATTATTCTCAATGTCATTTCGTAATTATTAATTTTTTAGAGTGACTGCCATGCACAAATAACGAGGGAAGTTCTGTGTAAATACCTTTACCGATTTTTTTCTTTAGTTTCGTAACAGTCCTATTTAAAATACTATTTTTAACATTTTAAAGTAAATTTGATGTCATTGACCCTACGTAAAGTTTGTTCTAACTTGTGATACCTCTGACTGTTTTCATATCTTGTAGGAAATGCATATTAAACATTTGTGTCTGACAACAATTCCATTTTCTATGACGACAACTTAACTTGATTCTGCTAATACTCCTTGGATTTAATTAGAAACCTCTAAAGTAATTAACCAAAGCTGTCGTTCTTAATAGACAGTCTATACATATACACAAGAGCATGAACAGGACTTTTCTTATTTAATTTTCTAATTACGTATATTAAAACATGGATTTCGTTAGAGTTTTTTAAAATGATTTAAAAAATTTGTCCAGATATAAGATATTTATTTGATTAATATATATTATATGCTGGAATTTCAGAGATTGATCCAACTAGATATTTGTCGCCGAAGCCTTTGAGATGGTAATTCATTTGACACCAATAATTCTAGTTGAAATTTTCCTTCTGAAACAGTATTTAGGCAAGAATTAATTAGGATCGCTAACCTCTACGCTTAATTAATATTAAAATTATTTTACTACCTACATCAATAATAATTAATTTACAAACCAGACCTGAATAAATTTAGATGATGAATAAATAAGGATCCCAGAACAAATTTTTTGATAATTATAGTTGAAATATACACTTTCATGATCCATCCGACTTTACTGTTATTCAAAATGACTGGTCAAAACTGTTAAGTTAGCATAATTTTACGGCTCATAACTTGTCACTTTTATGCTTGACTAATGATATATGATTACCGTAAACAATATCTAGTATTATAAAGTGTGACCAGTTGACTCTGACTGATTATTTTAAAAATAATCTGACAACTTGCTTTAAAAAAATGAAATGACATAGCTGTAACTACTAAACTATTGGTTGCATTCTATATGTCGGTAGGAATTAAAGTGTACTTTGACACTACCATAGGTAGCTTTTCATGCAGACATAAATTAATTTTAACCAATGCTTTCTATAAAAGTAGAAAGTAAATCAAGTTCGGTTAATGCGAAAATTCAACCAAATAATTTAATACTAATTTAACTTGAACTATCATCGTTTGAAACTTATCTCTATTCTTCATCAGTGCTTGCCATTCCATAACCATTCTATATTGTTGTTTTGTATAACATTTACACCATACAATTCTTCAAAAACTAAATTAACAGCTGTTTCTTTTTCAGCAAACTCAGTGATCTATCAACTTTAACACAACAAAAGTGACACCATAGCCTTGGGGTAAATCGAGAGCGAATAGAAAAACTCTTAACTAGTAAAAGTTTTATATTCCAACGTAATTAGCTGGGCACACACGCAGAGGTTTATCTGCGGACTTAATCCAGGATAGTTTAAGTCTGTGCTCTTTCGTGGACTTGGTTTGTGACAGACTAAATATTGCCACTCCACTAGCTTAAAAGACATGTCCGTAGACAACTTTGGCGTACTTAATCTCTCGCAGACAAAACTGTCTGTTAGTGGGTGAAATCTTTAGATTTATCTGCATACTTCGCCAAAACTGCGGAATTCGGTCTCGACCAAAGTTTTTAGTAGAAATCTTTAACGTTTCTGGTGATAAATAGGTACTTTTTGTTATGTTAGTGAGAAAATGGCCAGAAAAAATATAAATAAGAAAAAAGTTGCATTATGTTTGGCTATAATTAACATACATCTTATGACAAATAACTTTTACTCTATAACTACAAAACGCCGAAGCAAATGGGTAAAGAATATGGTTACTAGAAAAGGAGACTCAAAGTCATTTGCCGTTATTGAAGCAATTGAGACAAAACGAGCTCGACGATTTTAGAAACTATTTAAGAATGGATAGTACAACGTTTGAAAGATTATTGTCCATGGTAAAAGAAGAACTAACAGAACAACATATGTCTGTCCTGAGAGAACCAGTGTCTCCAGAGGAGCGTCTAATAGCTACGCTTAGATTCCTTGCAACGCTACGGATAGATCTTATGAAGATCTAAAATATTTCGTTGGATTTTTGGTCAAGCACTGAAAAACATATTTATAAGCAGCATACAAAAATAAGCATTTTACTAATCTAGTGTTACAAAACTAAATATTTCATTAACTTAATTAACTTTACATCACAAGAAATATCTCTTGCAGCATCTGAATAATACTTATATAATGCATCAGATATAGAAGGTTGAGGATTTGACCGAGAGGACGGGGTGGTTTTGGTACTTGATGAATACGTTTAATCTATATCGGGAGGCGTCTGCCAAGAAAAAGTATTGTGTTTGAAGCAGAAGGATCACTTACATTTGTTAGACGAGTTAATTCCTTAAATAAACCCTTTGCTACTATTTTGTTAATTAGTGGCTTAGCTAAGACTTGCAGCAGAATACACTTTTTTATAATACTGAATCAATGCATCAAAACCCCTATTTATAAATTATTAAATTCATTTGATTTGATTTTCCATAAAGCTGCATGACTTTTATAAATATTTATAAACTCGGTTAAAAATGCTTTCCCCATAAAATGTGTATCAATACTTTCAAAACAGGCATCAGTACTTTCAGCCATTTCGTTTTAAAATAATTAAACGCGGATTTAACCTGCGAAAGAAAACTGCGCTAATTATGGCATCAACGTACTTAACATGTAGTTTATGTCTCCAGACAAGTCTGTACATGTATTAAGAATGGCGCGTGGTCACGCACTAACACACAGATTTGTTAACAGACTTTGACTGTACCGGGTAAAGTCCGTAGATAAACCTCTGTGTGTGTACCCGGCTAATCTGTTGTCTAGGAGAGGTTACTCTCTCGCAGACAATGTGAAAAACTAAATAAAAAACCGCTGTCTAAGGAATCATTACTTCCACAACCAGACTTCCCGTCCAAGTCCCTTTAAACTAAAACATCTTGTTACTATAATTGCGCTCCAGTAAGTGGAAATAATTGTTCATTAAATTTTAATAATGTCTAGTAGAAAATGTTGAGAACTCTTATTCTCATACACACACCAAAACGCAATTTTATTTTGCTAACATTGGATGTCAAGAGAAACATTGAGACCATGACTTTTAGTATAATACACTGCTGGCCACTCGAACTTACACATAGAGACTTTTAGGCAAAATTTAAAGTTCAATATTTTCAACAGGAATGCAAATTTTTGAACGCGGTTTGCAAATTTTAAGAGCTAGTTTTTTTCGGATTAAGCTGCATGACGTATATTTATCGTAGGACCATAAGTTTATTATATACGGGGTGATCAATGAAGTCATGCAAAAAATCAAAAAGTTTGTATGAGTGAAATTTCCGCAAAAAATTTTTTTGGTCGTTGCAATATGGTTCCTTACTAAGGTAACATCAATATCTCTAGACTGTTTTGTCAATTTTCGGATGAAGGCCCTTAGGCCTTGTACACACTACTCAACATAAAATTTGGATACCGAAATCTTTAAAATGCTATAACTTGACATTGGATTGACGGTTCTTGATGATTTTTGCGGATTTGGAATCCTTATTTCACGTAGATTTTCTATGGTCTAAGCATTTTATTTGAGGGTTGAAATTTACACATTATACCGGGTCGATAATAAACAAAAACGTAGCGACAAGAACAAGTTTATTACATTAAATTCTACAATATACAACCATTGCTTAACAACCACCAAAAGTCAATTCTTAAAAAAATTATAATTCTAATTCTGGTAATTTTTAATAACTGAAAAAAATTTTAACTAAAAAATTAAAAATTAATTTAATTTAAACTTAAATTAAAATTAAATTGAAATTGCCTAATTAAAATTAGGTACATTAATTAAAAAAAAGAGAAGTTAATATTTTGTTGGTCCTCCTGCTCGGAATATTACTTCCCGACATCGATTTGGTAGAGTATCCACAAGATTATTTATAAAATCTTGTGGAATATTCTCCCATTCTTCACGAATAGCCTCACTGAGCGTTTCTGAGGTTTCAGGGGGTACATCAAGAGATCTTACTTTAAGTTTTAAATAAGACCAAACGTGTTCGATGACATTAAGATCCGGAGACTTTGCAGGCCAGTCCATCCTATTGATGTTTTGTGCCTGCAAAAACTCTGTGATCCTTCGCGCTCTGTGAGGTCGAGCGTTGTCATCCACCAATAGAATTTCTGGGCCGTAATGTCGAGCAAAAGGAACAACAATAGGTTCCAAAATTTCCTCCTGATAAACAGTAGCATTAATGGTTTGGTTGGTAATGAATAGCTCGGTTTTACCATTTCTTATGATACCTCCCCACACTGTAACACCTCCGCCACCAAATGCTTCTTGAGGGGCCATATTTTCCTCCAAATATCGCTGATTTGGCCTTCTCCAAACTAACATTCGGCCATCGAAGTGAAACAAATTAAATCTTGTTTCGTCAGTAAATAAACAATGGCTCCACTCTGCATTACCCCAATTCGCATGCCGATTTGCCCATGCCCGCCTATTCGCTCTATGGCGTTGTAATAACCGCACACATTTTGCTCTGCGACGGGCTCTATAATTTAAAATGTTTGGCATTATGTTATGTTTTAAAAAAAAAAAATCTCACCTCAAGTTGTTTTTATTTAATGTTTTTCTCACTGTTCTGTCCGAAACTCTCACCCCAGTTTGTTGTCTTAAAGAGTCATTTAGTTTTCTAGAGTTCTTTGTTCTATTCCGCATAGTTTCTCTCATTAAAATTCTTTCGGTTCTTTGGTTTATTTTTTTTGTGTGTCCACCCCCATGCCCATAATTATGATCACCAGTAGTTTCGACGCGGCGCGCGGCGGTTCAAATTATAAATTGTCTTTCGGCTGACATTGTAAATGTGCGCAACTTGCTGTTTTGACATTCCTTCGTCGAATGCAATTTTCCCTTTCTGCCGTGGTTAAACGCCTCATATTAATTAAACTTTACAAAATTATAACATTGAAATATGTCAGATTATTTCTAAAATAATGTAAACAGTTTTTAATTCCATAGCAACAAATTTGTTTTTCCAATGCCTACTTTGAAATTGACGCGTCGCCTAGAAATTACACCCGATCATAATTATGGGCATGGGGGTGGACAAAGAACTCTGTAAAACTGAATGATTCTTTGAGACAACAAACTGGGGTGTGAGTTTCGGACAGAACAGTGAGAAGAACATTAAATAAAAACAACTTGAGGTGAGAATTTATTTTTACAAAAACTTAAATTATGCCAAACTTTAGAGCGCGTCGTACCCTACGTTTTTGTTTATTATCGACCCGGTATAATGTGTAAATTTCAACCCTCAAATAAAATGCTTAGACCATAGAAAATCTACGTGAAATAAGGATTCCAAATCCGCAAAAATCATCAAGAACCGTCAATCCAATGTCAAGTTATAGCATTTTAAATATTTCGGTATCCAAATTTTATGTTGAGTAGTGTGTACAAGGCCTAAGGGCCTTAATCCGAAAACTGACAAAACCGTCTAGAGATATTGATGTTACCTTAGTGAGGAACCATATTGCAACGACCAAAAAAATTTTTTGCGGAAATTTCACTCATACAAACTTTTTGATTTTTTGCATGACTTCATTGATCACCCCGTATATAATAAACTTATGGTCCTACGATAAATATACGTCATGCAGCTTAATCCGAAAAAAACTAGCTCCTAAAATTTGCAAGCCGCGTTCAAAAATTTGCATTGTTGTTGAAAATATTGAGCTTTAAATTTTGCCTAAAAGTCTCTATGTGTAAGTTCGAGTGGCCAGCAGTTTATATGCCAAATACCAAGTTTCTGGACTTGTACTAGCTTGCTTTACTTATTGCCCCCTATTTGCCAGATCTCGTTATAATTCGTATGTGTACCAGTTTCAAATAAGTATATCTTAATTTTATTTTGTTAAATCTTTTAATAATGAAGTGAGGGCAGTATATGTAAAAAAAACTGACTTGCTCTACTTACTTTGCCCTATTTAGCGGTATTTTCTTCCCAACCCTTCAATGGAATCATCCGAAAATATTCCAGATATCGTTATAATACATACGTATATAAAATATCAAGTGAATATTTCAATTTATTTTGTTAACACCTTTAATAATGGAGTGGGCGTGGTTTCTAGTAGTATATACACCAAATCCCCAGTTTCTGGACACTTTCTGACTTGCTTTTCTTATTATCCCCTATTTACCCCCAACTCTTTAACGGAATCGTCTCAAAATATAATCTAGTTCCCCATATCGTTATAATACATACGTGTACCAAATTTCATATGAATGTCTCACGTCTCAATGTTATTTTATTAACCCTTTCAATAATGAAGTGGGGATGGGTGGTGGTGGGGAGTGGCAAATGTTATAAAAAAAATTGTGGCCTTAGTTTCTACTATATACACTAAATTTCAACTTTCTGGACCCTTACCAGCTTAAATGACTTATTTTCCCTGTACTTACTCCCCAACTTTTCACCGGAATAAGTTTAAAATATGATCTAGTTCTACCAGTGGCGGCTCGTCAGGGGAGGCTGAGCCTGGAGGCTGAGCCTCCCCTTGGAAGAACCACCATATCTTCAAAAGGAATATCTTAAGAAATTTCTATTAGGTATATCTCAATTTTCAATAATTTTTATTGTTTATTATTCATTAATTAATTTTCAGTTTATATATAACATTTTTGCATTTCCTTTCCACAAACATACCTATAACGTTACAGTCCGGATAGTCTTTGTATGCATATTTCCCGGTCGGCCGGTCTTTTACTGAATGAACACTGCGGTTCGCTGGAGGCTAATACGAAATAGCTTCCAACTTTACCGCATTTACTTATAACATGAATGACCTTGAATTTCTTTGCGCTGTGTAAAATAGCAACACTTGGAATAGCCAAGTATGAGGCTAGCCTCAGAGCTCAGTTATTTATAGCGCATGTGTACAGGTCATTCAAGAGTCAGGTGATTCACAAAGAAAACGAACTGACATCTGACAGTCTGACAGTTGCGTTTAACCGGTTAAGAACAACTTGACGTATAAATACATAAAACATTTGATAGGCGTGCTAGAAATAAGTGCTCTAGGTGAAAATATTCCCAACAACATGTCTTGTTGTCCAGACGTGATGGATTATTTGTTATTAAATGGATTTACTACTCTTATTTATGACGAAAAGGTAAGAATTAATAGAAATGCCAGGCCTACACCAGCAATGCTTTCGTTAGTTTTTAAAAGTGATAAACAAAACAGAGGGTTTTGTGATAACAATTATAAAAAAGTCGAGTGGTTAACGGCATCAACAGTTAGAAACAAATTATATTGTTGGAGATGTTTATTATTTACTAATGATCAATCCTCAATTTGGGGCAGGGCCGGGTTTAATAATTTGCAAAATTTGTCGCGAGGTTTAGAAAGGCACGAAAAATCCCAGGAGCACATTTCATCTTGCATTAAATTCGAAATGTTTGGTAAACAAGATATTGTAAATTTCTTGGATTCTGCACATAAGAGAGAAATAGAAAATGTTAACAAAAAGGTCCGTGAGAATAGGGAAATATTAAAGAGGTTAATAGATGCCGTTATATAGTTATCTTCACAAGAAAATTCTTTCCGAGGACATGACGAAAAACGAGAATCGTGCAATAAAGGAAATTTCAAAGAGCTGGTAGATTTTTTAAAAACTTATGACCCAAAATTAGAGAACTTTTTGAATAACGCCACTATTTTTTGAGACAATTCCGGTAAGCTTCTGTAGAATGATCATTTTCAACACTTAAACGCATAAAAACATTTTTACTAGAAACAAAATGAGTCAAGACCGCCTTTCAAATGTATCGCTTATTTCAATAGAAAAACGTTTTTTGTCAGAATTGAGTAACCGCGATTCATTTTATGATGAAATAATCAACCATTTTGCTACTTCCAAAAATCGCAGGTTACCACTCATTTATAAAAATATTCAGGCTTTAAAGCAGAGATTAATATCGGTAGTTGTTATTTTAGAAAAAATATTTATTTGTGTTATTTATTTTTTAGGAAATATTTTTTATAATTCTCCATAATATAGAGTTCCGCGGTTATATTTTTTTTATATAACTTCTTTCTCAAAACTGTTTTAATTTCTATTAAAACTTAAAATTTTACAGGCCTGGCAGTGATAATGAATACAATTTTTTGTTTGTAGAAAAACACTTTAATTTTTTTACCAAAACTATTTTTATTTTTATTAAAAGTTATATAATTTAATTACAAGTGGGATAGTAGGACTCCTTTGGATACCGATACTCGAGTCGTAGGAACGAGAATTTCATGAGAATGATTTTTTCATCTCATCATATTTTCTATTTCCTTTTCATTCTATTCTTTTATTAGTTCTATTCTCTCAAGTCGTGAATCGGTATCCTGGCGAACAACCCACGGCAAAAAATGTGACGCGCCGTTGTAATACCTCAGGGGTGGTGGGGAAATGTACAAATTGTAGTCATATTGCACATCAGTTGTCTTTCAGAATATCAAGCCTCCTCTGCAGACAATATCATGAGCCGCCACTGAGTTCTACATATTGCTAGAATAAATAAGTGTACCAAATTTCAAGTCAATGTCTTAAACTGTTCCAAGGAAAACGTGCGCACAAGAAAAATGCAGACTGACAAATAGACAGAAATATTTTTTTGTTCAAATTTAAAATCTCGACGTTTCTAAATCTATTTCAATAAAAAAAAGGATTTTTTTTAAATTGTACTTCCACTCCACTTAGTAGTCAATAACTAAACGTAACGAGCTCATATCTCACATCCCTAGATTTCTGTGTCTGGGGGCAGGCCTGACGAGAATGGGGACAGGGAGATTCCCCTGGCCTGGATTTTTTAGAGGACCCGTGCTTCAGGGCGTCTGGAAGCAAAATTTGAAAATTTTTGAAAGATAAAAATCGTAAAAGCTGTAAAATAGCATTTTTTTTATTAATTACACTCCGTTATAATTATTATCTGATATTTCCATTATCTTCATTATTTTGTGACTCTAATATGTTATGTCCAATTTTGTTTCATAAAGTACAAAAAGTGGTAAGTAAAATGGAAAGATTTTTCCGAAAAGAAATTCTCTTTCCTTTTGTACGAAAATAGGATAATCTTGATGTTTCATATACTTAATGAGTTTTCTTTAAAATATATTGCTACGCCCCCTAGGGGATGATGTTGATAGCTAATGGGTAGTAGCCGGAATTAAGTAGCAATTGTTATAGGCAAAATGGAATACTGGCATCCATTTACTTCATCAAAGCATGTAGTGTGCGCCGTCTCTGAGGCACTGGTAGTACGTTTTCTGGAAACAGAAGTTTGTAGATGGATAGAGATTTCTACATTATTCTAGATTACCGCACGAAGATGGTTCAAGACTTTACTAGAAATATATGGAAGTTTGCTGGAATGCTTCTAGATGCCTCTTGTAAAGTGTATAAGCCAATGTAAACACACGGAGAGGAAATTATTAATGAATTGAGGTTAGGTAATTCGAAAGTGATACAAAGTGAACAGTATAGTGTAAGTATCAAGTAAAAAATATTGTCAAATATTATTTTAGTCAGTAAACATATACCTTAGTTAACAAAAGTATTGTAGAGTTTTCAGTAAGTTAATCAGTAAATTGCGTTTTTCTCTTGTTATAATTTTGGAACGCAAGGATTTTTAAGAGAGGTTATCTAAGGAGTGGAGACACGCGGCAATATAAACTGTTTGAGAACTAAGCTTATGTGTAGGTGCAAGTTTCAAAAATATGGGATCTGTAAGTTGGACCTGCTCTTTTCCCCACGGGCCTGTATCTTCTCGCCAAGGCCCTGTTTGGGGGTATCTGAAAGAAGTAGTTTATGCCATATAATTAAACTTCAGAGAACAATTTGTTGAACGAATTCAAATGGCCTCACAACAATTACTACAAAAAATATCCACAAGAGTTACAAGGACGGAAATGCGAAAGAGAGTTCATGCTTGTACTCGAAATAGGGGTGAACTATTTGATCATCAACTGTAAATGTTGATCAATAAATATACAGAAGTAGTTAAAACTTGCTGTTGTTACAACAAGATGGCCAACAGGAAACTCCCGGTGTACATAGATGACCAATTATTGAGGTAACAGTAATCCAAAGTACTTGGGTGTCACCCTGGACAGAACACTCTCCTTTAAGAAGCACCTTGAATCTATTGCGGCGAAACTAAGAACTCGCAATAACATCATCCATAAGCTCTGCGGAACAACATGCGGATCAATAGCAACTACCCTCCGATGCTCAGCACTCGGGCTCGTGTACTCAGCAGCTGAATACTGTGCCCCCATTTGGATGAACAGCTCCATACAAAAATAATTGATATAAACGCAAAATATTGTAATATCTCTGAAACTAATTATTTTTAGCTAATGCATATTTGGGTTCATAATGTATGAAAAATTATCTCCGCCATCAACTTTTTAAAGGATTAAGTCGAATTACGAGTAACCCTGTAAATAGATTGTCAAAGACAACGCCACAAATGTACAATCAAAAATTCCCTCCATAAAACAAAACTTCACAATCTTAATGCGAATCTTCTGCACAATACCTGACTCAACATTCTGTTATGATTCTGAGAACGTTTTAATGCCTTCGTGTTACTGATACATCTATAAAGTATATGTAGGCATGTCATTTTTATAAAGAAGTTTTAGTAACCGTAATTTGCTATGTGAGAAGGTTTTTTACGTTCCATTAATGACCTACCTTTCTTAATCTCCGCGCTTCAGATAATGTATAATAAAGTAGAGAGAGAAAGCTCACGCTAAGAAAATCCGTTTGGTTTTTGGACCTATTGCCACTTCTAATATGAGATAGTATAAACTTGACCAGAGTTCTTGCTTATGCGGGGTTGGTTCCGAATTGTGTTGTAAAGAAATCGACAGGTTCTAAACGGCACAAGTCAACATTTTGCAACCGATTTTAATTTTACTTCCACATCCACATAGTGGAGTGGAAGTATAGTAATCGTAAAAAAAAAAATCAAACATTTTTTTGTTCAAATAGGCTTAAAATGTCATAAAACATTGAGATTCTAAACTTGAACGAAAAATAAATCTATCTGTTGGTTGGCCTGTCTGTTGGTCAGTCGGTGTTTCTGTAACTTTTTTTTGTGCGCATGGAGCGGTTTACGATATTGACTTGAAATTTGGTATACATACAGGGTGTCCTAGAATTGAGTTCCCGGACGGAAACCTGTAATTCCTGAGGTCGTTTTGGGCCTATATAACCCCACTTACCTTAGTCCAAAAATGCATCCCTGAAGAAGTACGTCCTCTTAAAGTGGGGCAGAAAAAAATTGCTTCCAATAATTTTTCTTATATTGAAGGTAAATTTAAATTAAACATATACTTGCTATTTTTTGACGCTATTAATGAATTAATTTTTGTATTGTCATGACAACGAGACAGGTTTTCTGTTTCACAAGCTCCTATAACCTATTAGGAAAAAACGATAATTCTTGATTTTTTGTTTATACTACACAAAATTTTAAAAGCATTAAATTGTGTACTAAATCAGTTGGACAATATGTAGAGCATTTGTTGTGAATGTAATTTTTGTTAAATACGCTAGTTTTCTGTTATTACAAAATTTTATTTTGGAATTGTAAATAAATGTTAAATACAAATAGAGGAAAGAGCGATAATTTCTTGTATTTTGATTAATATTACAAAAAATTTAAGAGTGCCTTTTTTGCAACCCTTTTAATGCCCTGTAAAAATGTTCAAAAATTCCGTAATTACAGGGTGATTAAAAAAATATAGCCAGTCAAATATTAATTATCATGAAAAAAAAATGAGGAACAAAAGATATTTTGGTGTTATCAAGTTTACGTAGAGTACTTATAGAGATATAACTTCCATCAAAATTTGAAAATTGTATCTTCAATATAACGGAAATGATTAGAAAAAAAAATTTTTGTTACTCACTTTACGAGGATGTACTTCCTCAGGGATACATTTTTGGACAAAGGTAAGTTGGTTTATATGGGCTCAATATAAACCCAGGAATCGTAGGTTTCCGTCCGGGAACTCAATTCTGGGTCACCCTGTATATATCATGACGAGATCTGGAAGTAGATTATATTTTGCGCTAATTCTGGTGAAGGGTTGGGCGGTCAAATTGTAGTAAATAAGGGAAAATAATTAATGCCAGCTGATAAAAGTACAGAATTTCGAATTTAGTGTTTATACTAGAAGCCAAGATCTCAGATTTTTTTAGAATATGTCCTACCCCTTCGTCAGGAACCCCGCTTCATTATTAAAGGGGTTGATGACATAAAATTGAGATATTCACTTAAAATTTCGTACACGAATGTATTATGACGACATCTGGAACTAGATTATATTTTGATATGATACCGTTGAAGGGTTGAGGATTAAATCCTCCCAATCAGCAAATGTGTTTTATAATTTAAATGTTCTACGATTATTTTGTTCTATTGTTATTTTATTAATGCTTTTAAATGCTGATTGATTATATTAGAGTTCCAGAAAATACTATTTTGTTATCTGCAACTGAACTATTTTATAAATGTATCATTAAAACATTTCTACAGCAAAATTATAAAATATCTTATAATGGAGTTAAGAAATTATTTAATAAATGTTTTCGTTACCAAGTTATAAAATATTGTAGCTTATACAACTACATCGTTTTATAACGATTTTTAGTATCGTTTAGCAGCATTTTTAGCACCGTTATAAATATGCATTTGAATTATTTTATAGTTATTTCTTATCATTTTACAAAACGGTTATATTAAAGATCTATTTGTGACTATTTTGCTTTTAAGAATAAATGTTGTCCCAGAGCATGTTATATAATTATTATATAGCATTGTATTTGCTGTAATATGGAAGGAGCAACAAAGTCATTACAAAACAAAATTGTTTACTTGAGCATAAAAATGTGGTGGCTAACAATACAATAAAACATACCTACTTGAGAAAATTAGTCATAATTAAAGTCTGTCTTTTAATGAAAATTTGTCATAATTATAGTGCACAAGTTATAAAAAAAATTATTATCCCGAAATTTTGGTTACCAACATTGACAAGAGCGGTGCAGATCTTAACAGATCATATAACGGCCAAACTTAAAACATCAGATTTAGGACAACGGAAAAACTTAAAAAGTTGTTGTACAAATATTAGGTGTATGTATTAACAGCGTAGTGGTTTTGGCAATAAGACACAGTTTATATTGCTGTAAAATGAAACGACGCGTTTCACTCGCTGCATTGTTAACGTATCAGGTCGTATGCCAAAGTAAAAGTAATTCCGTGTTTTTGGCAATGCGAGGCCCGTTAAAAATATATTAAAAATATGGCCATAGATCACAGTCAAATTTTCTCTGCGGCAAAAATTGGAGTCGTTGTAAGCTACAACAAGTCTCTTAAATACTTATTATAGGATATTAGGTACCTAGTATTGAATCACAATGCCATATGCTTTTAGTGTCAAAAATACTTCTTAAACTTTTAGGATACATTTTGGAAATTATTTTATTTTATTAGAGTGTACAAAGCAGCATTTTTTAAAATAATAACTATTTAAAAGCTCTTATAAAACAGTGTTTAGTTGTGCTATAGCAGTAATTTAACATACAGTGAAGTGTGTTTTATAGTACAATTAAATGATGCTTTAATTAAACTGCAATATAGTGATGGTACTAAATTTTCATAAGGCTTCTGGAAATGTTTATACAGTACAAAATATCAACAGCGACTGAAATATTTTATAGGATGGTGCCAATTTTGCATTTATAGCTGCTGTGAAAACGTTATGAAAGTGTTTCTGAGTAACGTTGTTTTATAAAATTTGTGTTAGAAACATTCCTACAACTTTTATAAAACATCAAATTACTAGTTGGGTTTACATTGCTTTCTGTCAAAATGCGGTGGACTAGTGGTCCAATCAAATTATGATCTCGTCGTCGGGATAAATAGGGTAAAATAAGTAAAGCATGCTGGTAGAAGTACAGAATTTGGAATTTGGTGGCTGAATATATGTTAGAGATGAGATATTCACTTGTTTGGTACACATGTATTGTGTAGATTTTCTTGAGATAAGGGGTAGGGAGTGGGGGTGTAAATGAAAGAATCTAATATGAGTCCAGTTCATTTTTGGCGTATATGCTAGAAGCCAACGCCTCAAATTGTTTTATGACATCTCCCTCAAATATTGTATTATAAGAATTCTACGACCAATTATTTCCACATATTAGAGTGCAAATATAGGCAAGATGTTTTCCTTTAAAAAGACAGAAGGGAAGTCTGGATGTGGAAATTATGTGGATGTGGAAGTGATTCCTTAGGCAGCGGTTTCTTTTAAAGAAGATCAGGTTATTAATTCAAATTGAAATCAATACTATGGAATGACTTAAGTGACATCTATAAAAAAAAATTCAAACAGTAGACTTGGTGGTGGCGGAGGTTCCATATTAGTTCCATTAAGTTGTGTTAGTACAGGCAATGAAGGCAAAATTTTGTAAAAACCTCGCAAAAATTAATAAACGGATCATTTTCAGGATTTAAGTAGGTAATAACCTGTAGAAGGTAATGATGCATTCCTTGCACTTCCAAGTTCCGGGAAAATTCAAAAACTTTTGGAAAAACTTTTTGATTTTCGTTTTTTTTTTTGCTCTAGCGGTTAAATTAATGAAAATACAAAAAAAGGTTTTGAACAAAATTTATAGCTCGTCTCTTTCTCTACAAAAAAGGTCTTTACAAATTTTTGTCTTACTTAAGCTGTTTAGGAGATAAATCCAGTTTTGCACAGTTTTAAGCCGCTCCGAAATGCGCGGAAAATGAGAATTCTCTGAGAGTTTCGTACGACCGGACACATCGATCGATAATTCTTTCTATTCAGAGCCGCTAAAAAAATGAAAACAACATAAAATGTAGAGAAGAGTCTCAGCTTTAATATAGAACTAATCACAACATTCATAAAAAAAAATTTATCATATAGAAAACAGTGCTAGAAGATGACTTAGTAAACTTTATACAGTTGATTTATTCATATCTTTAAGTTTTATGCATCCTGCTTATTTCTCCCGCAATAATGGGTGCTTTTTCAGCACATAGATTCGATTCCACGCACTTTAATCTATATTTTGTGAAAATTTTATTCAGGAATGTTAAGAAACAAATAAATTGCATACGTTTTACTGTATACTTGCGCATTTTCTAAACGTGTATGAATAATGTAGATAAATTCAAAAAGTACTGCATGCATTTAAAAACTCTAAAGTCAGTCGAAAGAATGTGTTTTATTGTACTTATAATTCAGAAATTAAGACTGTGCTATTATTATTAAATAAGACATAGCGAATTGAACTCCAAAATTTGGAGGTGATTAATCGATGAGAAATATACCCTCCACTTTGATCGCAAGGCATATTTTTCCAACAAAAGTAATTGCAATAAAAATTTAATTGGATTAATATATCATTAAATAGGAATATACAAGCAAAATGAATTATCATTCTAACGACTCCCGGCAAAGATATTAATAAATCTGTGGATCAACTGTACAAAGTTTACTAAGTCATCTACTGACACTTTTTCTCCATGACAAAATTTTTTATGAATTTTGTGACTAGTTCCACATTAAAGCTCACTTTTTTAGTGGCTCTGAATAGTAAGAATTATCTATCGATGAGCCCGGTCGTACGAAACTCCCGAAGAATTCCCATTTTTCGCGCATTTCGAAGCGGCTTAAAACTATAAGTGGAAAACTCGATTTATCTTCTAAACGGCTTAAGTAAGACAACCATTTGTAAAGACCTTCTTTGTAGAGAATGAGACGAGCTACAATTTTTGTTGGTAACTTCTTTCTCTGCTTTCATTATTTTGGCCGCTAGAGCCAGAAAACCGAAAATCAAAAAGTTTTTCCAATTTTTTTTGAATTTTCCCGGAACTTGAAAGTGCAAAGAATGCATCGTCTCATTCTTCAGGTTACTACCTACTTAAGTCCCAGAGATGATCCTTTTATTAATTTTTGTTACCCTAAATGGCTAATTTGTCTGTACTATGTCTAGTACAGGGTGACTGAAAATCGAGAAGAGCTTTTCTATTCGAGAATTTGGGGGATGCGCTAGTGACAATTTAAACTATTTCACCGGAATTGTATTTCAATTGGTACTCAGGTATTTTTGGAATAATTTTTGCAGATTAACATGAAATGTAGTACATTGGGATGCGAAGATTTTCTGATAACCGAGTATGATATTAAAGCTTCAATGTGACGAATATTTTACGTTGTAGAAATTACATAGGGGCTCCTAAAAATGTGGAAAAAATGAAACTAATTGAAATGCCTTTAAAAAAACTATCACTAAAAATTACGACAAAATTTCACCATCGTTCAGTTAGTTAAACCTTATTACCTAAATTAGGCAAATAATGGCGTGATATATACAAAATAGCTAAAATAATATACAATGTGTCCACGGAAAAACGATATTATACAGTATGACCCACTTAAGATCGCAACACCCCAGTATACCAGTTCATTGATGCTTGGTAGTAAGAAAAGATCGATAAGGTGGTTCTTTAAACTTAGTAATATGTGATACATGTCAGTAGCGTGCGATTTTAAGGGGGTTTGAAAAGTCGATTTTTCAAGAAAAAGTCTTGGTGATTTTTTTAGAAAAAGACTAGTAAGCACCTTTCAAACTCTTTTGTATAAAATTGCATCGTAGTGGGATCAAAGGTGCTTGAGATAGTGGCGTTCAAAAATACATTTTCTTTAAGCAAAATTTAATTAATTATCTGTAAAACGGATTCTCAAGTCAAAAAAATTTATTCTTTATTTTTTGTTCACAGTAATGTATTGTAAATTTCATACGATATCAATTGGCGCAGGATAAAAACGAAAACTCGGAGTCCACGTGGACTTGATCCGCTTGTCACATTATGTCACATTGTGTTGACAAATCAAACTGGCTAGGCATCTAATCCAGCCCACATTTCTATGTGACAGGCGAATCATGTCCACCTGGACTCCGAGTTTTCTTTTTTATGCTATCCCAATTGATATCGTATGAACTATACTAGTTTGAATTGATTGCATAACAAAATAATTATTTTTGTATTATTTAATAAGGTAACAATTCTAATTCGTACATACCTACCATTTTTCTAATAAATAATCTTCAATAAAGATCTCAGTAAGCCATGAAAATAAAAGATAATGCAAATGTCAATTGATTTATTTTTTATTTTTATTTCTTTTATCTTCTTTTTAATTATTGTTTTTATTTATTTTGTTGTAAAATAAATTTGTGTCTAGTGCAATGCATTATTTTGAACAAAAAATCGGTAAAGGTATTTACACAGAACTTCCCTCTTTACTTGTGCATGGCGGTCACTCTAAAAAATCAATAATTACGAGACGACATTGAAAATAATTATCGGAATATGGTTGTCACTATTATTACAAAGAAAACCTGATAAGTTTTGGTCAAAAATATATACAGAGTGCTCATCCAACAACAAAAGACCAATGCTAAATGACAGGTGCCAAATATGGAAGGCTTGTGCAAATACCTTTACAAATGTCCACCATGACTGAATTATTTCTTGGGATTACCACCCTGCATATTTTTCAATAAAAGTGTAATAGGTGCATATGCCAAATATTATTGCCATCTGTCACATTTTCAATTCCACATTCACGTAGTGGAGTGAAAGTACAATGGTGGTTAAAAGGTTTAATTTTTTCAAAAATGTAGGTAAAAAATTTTTTTTCTTCTGAAATAGGTTTAGAATATCATGAAACGTGGAAATTTTAAATTTGAGCAAAAAGGCAAGTTTCCTGCTATTCTATAGTAGTGGTAAAAAAATTGCCAATTATTTTTTTTTAAATAGGTTTAGAATGTCATGAAACGTGAAAATTTTAAAATGTGTGATTATATTTTACCAAATTTTACAATTATTTCCTCCGACTTGCAACAGTGGTCGCCCATTCTAAACAACAATCTTATTAATATTATTTAGTTTGTCTTAGTTAATTTAACGACTGATGTAGTAAATCGTGACTGATGCGGCAAAAAATGTTAATGTAGCGTCAGTCCAAGCACTTAACAATTTACTTCCACTAAAAAAGACAAATGTCTGAAATACTTTATTAATTCTTGGTTGATTAAATCATTTAACCTTTCTTTCGGCATTCGGTACTGTTAAAATTTTAACTAACGGATATTTTTTTATGAACTAACTCTCGTTTATCTGATTGATATATATTCCTATTTCACAAATGTTTGCTTTCCATTCCCTGACTGTATGTGGCTTTTAAGATTTTTAAAGATAAAGATCTCTTAAGATGAAATACATCATGTTCCGTTTCTATGTCAGAATTGATAATGAATTAACGTTTCTATGAATTCAATACAAAAAGAGCATCATACGTTTTGTTTTAAGGTACATTTCTTGCTTAAAAAGTTTATCAATGTAGGTACTGATGTAAACCATGTACCAGATGAATAAATCAAACACAAAATAATCATTGCAAAAGTCGACTTTTTATTTATCTATGTTAAACATTTCAATTATTTTCATGTTGCCTTACTTTCATATCCACGTAGTGGAGTGGAAGTATAGTAATCGTAAAAAATTTTTGAAATATTTTGTTTTTTTTTGTTGAATTGGGTTTAGAATGTCATGTCTGTAAATTTTTTTGTTCTCACGTTTTCTCTGGAACCGCTTGAGATATTGACTTGAAATTTTATACACGTGTGTATTATGACGAGATCTGGAACTGGACTGTTTTTATTCTGTGAAGGGTTGGCGGGTAAATATGAGAAAATAAGTAAAATAAGCTGGTAAGAGTACAGAAACTTGGTATTTGGTGTATATACTAGAAGCCAAGACCTCAGATATTTTTATAATATGTTTCAACCCCTCCACCTCCATTATTAAAAGGGTTGATAAAATAAAATTGATATTTTCACTTGAAATTTGGTGCATGTATATAATATAGCGTCATCTGTAATTTAATTATATTTTGAGATGATTTCGTTGAAGGGTTGGGGGTTAAATAGGGGTGAGTAGGGGAAAATAAATAAAGCAAGCAGATAAGAGTACAGATTTCTTTACAATATTTTTCAACCCCTCCACCATCCCCATGCCATTATGAAAGGGTCTGGTATAACTAAGTTGAGATATTCACTTGAAATTTGGTACACGTAGGTATTGTAACGACATTTAGAGCTAGATCATACTTTTAGGGTGATTCCTTTGAAGGGGTGAGGAGTAAGTAGACGTAGATAAAGGAAAATGAGTAGAGCAAGCTGGTAAGAGTGCAAAAACTTGAAATTTGGTGCATATGCTAGAAGCCAAGCCTTCAGATTTCCTCATAATATTTTTCAACCATTCCATTAATAAAGGAGTTAATAAAATAAAATTGGAATATTCGATTGAAATTTGGTACACGTATGTATTGTAATGACGTCTAATTGAGCGGAAATCCGTTGAAGGGGTGGAGGCGGGGAGTAATTGCCTAATTTTTTTTATGACGTATGTCCCAAATATTATTAAAATTCTATGACCAATTATTTCCACATACTAAAGTGCAAATAAAGTCAAGAAGTTTTCCTTTAAAGAGACGAATGGAAAATCTGGATGTGGAAGTAGTGATTCCTTAGGCAGCGGTTTTTTGTATTTCTATGCTTAAAATTGATTTAAAAAAAATTCTGTTCTGAATAAGTTTTAAGTTTATTTGTTTATTTAATACACCATTCTACAGAAGTCCGGTTCCAATTACAGAATGGGACAATTTTACCACTTATATAAATCTAAATCTAAAACTATATATACAAAATACATATTGTTGCGTGTTTTCCACCTTTTAGGAAACACCATGTATGAATCCGTGGGTTCTAAATAATTTCAACAAGAGATAAACCACACTTTATTTAATAATTCACTGACTATTTACACTTTGTTTACTTGATAATTAACCTCACTTTTTCACTACTAATTTCACTTTAATAAACTACTTTTTAATAAACTTCTTGATAAACTACTCTGAAATTACCTCTAGATTGAACCAGAATCTTCTTCCACCACACTCTAGAAAAGTCCATGGCTCTTTCTAGAGTCTTTCCAGTCACTATTAGTAGGCATAGGCGTATCATCTCCAGTTCCAAGGGGGTGTAATTCATAACAATATCTATTTGTGAATCTGGTTAAATGGATAACGTTCAACATGCTTACTAGGAGTGAAAGATAAGAAAGAGGCAAATATAGCTTACATGTTGTTTGCAACATTCATAAATAGAAATACAATATAAACTTAATAGCTACTATAACAATAAATTTATATTAATTTGATTCATTTTTTCATGCTTGTTATTGGTTAGGTTAGTATTTTAGTTATTAATTTTTATTTATTAAATTGTAGCTGGCTGTATGGCTATAAGCCTTTATGCCAGGGGAAAAAGAAAAAAATATATTCAATTTATAACAAGAGCCGAATGAAATTTAATAATTATTTTTCAAGTTTAAGTGTTATACCATATCAGAAAGTGTATAATAGACAACAAAGTTGATCAATTTTCTGTTATACATAAAGCCATAAACATTTTTTCATAATTTTCACAAATGCCGTTATTTTCATTTGACACCAAATAACAGAGTTCTTGAAAATTCTATTGGGACGGTGTACCCACTTAAAGCCTACTTATATAAAAAAACAACCAACATATTTAAAACATTTTTTTTAGTGGCGCATTATTATAGTTCTTCTCATCTGTATAATGGGTGGAAAAAATTGCAAAGAAAGCTGAAACTTCGTCTCTCGCTCTGAATGAGGGGCAAGTGGAGTCATTTGTATATACAGTGTGTCCCGGATGGACCTAACTATGCTTGTAATTTTCCTTATTTCGCATTTTAAGAGAAAAAGTCATTCTTCGTAAAAAGTTTTGCTTATCGTGAAAAGTCATTAGCCATACTTAGACTTTCAAAATAACATACAGAGTGGTTAGCAAATAAGGAAACGTGAATTTGTGCCAAGAGCAAAGTATTAGTTTTTTGAGATGAATATAAAAATGTTACTGAAAGAAGTTGTTTCTAATCTTAATAGTAGTCCAAGTATGAAATTTTAACGTCGTATCTCAAGGTTGATATTTTTGCGAAAATAGAATAAAAAATAATTTTACGAATTTATCATATCTGGACTACTAACGGGTGTCTCAATAAGAGCGCCGGATTTGAATTTGCCGCCATTTGGTTTGTGCGATTAGTTCCGTGTTCATTTGTTGACAGTTGTCATGTACAAACCACGCGATTATAGAAATCATGCAGCACTATTCAAATGAGCAACGTTTAATTATTGTGAAAACTCACTACAAAAGTGGTGAAAGTTTTGCAGAAACAGTTCGCAGATTACGTGCCATTTTCGGTATCGCGAATTTTTGTGGGCCGAATTGGATCGAATTGATGTGGATGATATGTTTCTCCAACAAGACGGTGCGACCTGCCACACAGCTCTCGAAACAATGGCGTTACTGCAGACTAGGTTTCCACACCGTGTCATTTCTCGGCTTGGCGATCAACATTGGCCACCAAGGTCGTGCGATTTAACGCCGATGGACTACTTTCTTTGGGGTTATCTGAAGGACAAGTGTATGAGAATAAGCCACAAATAATTGAACGCCTTAAAGAAGAGATGCGCGTTGTTGCGGAAATAACGCCACAGGTATGCGAAAAAGTGATCCAGAACTTTATGAATAGATTGACCCTATGCCAATGGCCATTTGCCGGATGTCATGTTTCATGTTTAATTGCAACTATTCCCCATCACGTTGAAAAATAAATTTTCGCTTAATTTAAAAAAGAAGGTTTTTTTAACATTAAATCCGGCACATTTGTTGAGACACCCTTTATTAACATTAAAAACAACTTATTTCAGTAACACTTTTATATTCCTTTCAAAAAACTACTTTACTCTTGGCACAAATTCACGTATCCTTATTTGTTAATCACCTTGTATGTTATTTTGAAAGTCTGAGTATGGCCAACGATTTTTCACGATAAGCAAAACTCTTTATGAAGAATGACTTTTTCTCTTAAAATGCAAAATAAGGAAAATTACAAGTATAGTTAGGTCCATCCGGGGACACACTGTATATTTTGAAGTATGGAAAGTAAGGGGCCTTAGAGTTAACCCCTCCAAGGCGGAACTGGTCATATTTACAAGTAGACGCAGGCTAGACGGTTTCGTCGCACCTGTGCTCTACAATACCACTCTAACGATCTCAAGGACAGTGAAGTATCTGGGGGTCATCCTGGATTCTAAGCTGACTTGGAGAGATCACATAGAGAGACAAGTACAAAGAGCCACTACAACCCTCTGGGTATGTAGAAGAAACTTTGGTAAAACTTGGGGGTTAAACCCCAGGGTAACAATGTGGTACTACACTGTCATAGTTAGACCAATGATCACGTATGCTTCTGTCATCTGGTGGCCTACCGTAACTGGGCGAAACATACGACAGAAGCTACTTCAAAGAATTGCCTGTCTGGGAGTCACAGGAGCAATACGCACGACCCCCACGGCAGCTCTGGAGGTCCTTCTGGACCTCGTGCCCCTTCACTTGGTCATTGTGGCCGAGGCTCGGAAAGCGGCCTACAGACTGAAATGTGGTGGTCAGTGGAAGTTCGAAGGAGAGCAATTAGGCCACACAAGGGCCCTATCTGATGCGATAGAAGCCCACCCACTCCTGGAGGACAGGAGTGACGACGTAGTGCCTTCCTTCTTCGCGCAACCCTTTGAGGTGGTCATCCCCAAAAGGGAAGACTGGAACCCTGCCGATATCGTCTGGTTTACAGACGGATTGAGGCTAGAGGAAGGTACCGGAGCAGGGATATATGGAGAAAGGCCCAGGGCTGAGCTTTCCTATGCCCTGGGCAAATTCGCCACAGTTTTCCAGCCTGAGATATTCGCCATCTTGTTTTGTCCACAGGAGAATATCCGATGGGAATACTCCAACAAACACATACACATATGTAGTGACAGTCAAGCGGCCATCAAGGCCCTTGCATCGACAAGAACCAAATCAAAATTGGTTCAAAACTGTAAATAGGCTCTCTGCGAACTAGGCTCATCTAATTGGGTCAGGCTTTTCTGGTTGCCTGGATACAGCAACATTGAGGGTAACGAGCGGGCAGACGCTCTGGTTAGAGGGAGCTCTCGGAAGCCTCTACTGGGTCCGGAGCCGGCCCTAGGTTACTCTAGATCCAACGCCAGGAGGTTAATAGAAGACTGGACCCGCTCCCAGTTCATTGACTACTGGGCATCCCACCCAGGACTTCGGCAAGCAAAGCACCTCATCTCAGGGCCCTTGCCGGAGAGAAAAAACAAATTCTGCGACTAAGCAGGAAACAAGTCAGAGTCGTGACAGGTCTTTTGACCGGACACTGCCCTCCTCGATACTTCCCTAACTAGCCAGAAAGCCGGTATCTTTAAAGTTATTTTGCCACGTTTCTTCAACCCATTATAAAGATGAGAAGAACTATACGCGGTTTCACGAAAAAACACAAAAATTTAAATAATTTTTAAACCATCAACAACTGAATAACATGTATGGTTATGTTGATTGGGAATTACCTCTCCTATCATCACACTTCGTATAATCGCGACCTTATGGGACAACTTATATAATTTTGCTAAAATATAGGTTACATAATAATGTTCAATCGACTGTTACCAAACAGGCTTGCATTTGTGTATATTTCTTAAGGATATCCTTCCACGGAATGTGCATTTCAAGTTTAACATACAATGTCACGGTCATCGTAAAGATACATTAACTGTGTTGATTGCATATTAATTACCAACACATGAATGAAGCCACTATACATTTAACTGACTTTTAATAAATAATTATATGTGGATTCATTAAGCTGCTATAAAGTACACCTGTTGTTCTCTTTCAAGCACCAGTGAATTAATTATTACTAACATTCACAGTTCAACATTGTAAATTGCTGTTTTTACTATTGATATTATAGCCGTGTGCAGACTTAATTGGTACTTTTCACAATTTATTGATAATAAAAGAAGTGCTATGTATTACAGACTCGCTTTATCTAACACATGATCTTTTGTATTACAGTGGATATATCACAAGAAATAGATCAATTTGTATATGTTGAGTGCTGTCATCTGCACATCACCAATAATGAAGAAAACGTTCACTTATTTGGCCACGTCAGAAATTAGACAATGCACGACTAAATCTAGCATTGGTATTACACCTAGTCGTGGAAGTGCAAAATTATTTTAGCTGTCTAATTCAATCAAGTGGACAAAGTAGTCATTGTAGTCAAAAATGTTCTGTATAGAAATTCATTTCATGAAGTTATTAAGGTTGTTTGGATAAGCAAAGAGCAACTATTCTTTGAAAGTACATGTAATTCTGTGAAGTGCCACGAATTGTAATGTATAGTGCCTATCTCCTTAATTAGTAACGTATTGTGACTTTGTAACGGATTAGAATAAGTACCCTTATACTTCATATTTTGCTAAAGTGATTGTGTTTAATTTGTCTCTATATAAGCTAAATATAGCTTTCAGTGTAATAATGAAACTGTTAAACGTCTCGCTGTATGAACTATGTACGGACCTTTACAGGTAATTTTTACACGAAGCGTTTTCTCTCTGATTTAATTGTAGAAGCCCAGTTAACAATTTATGAATGAAAAATGTAAAACTAGCGAAATTGAAATACTTACAGATAGGGAAAAGCCAGTCTATTACTAGGCCTATAGGAACAAAGTATTTTACAGCGATAAAACTGTATGTAGCGTTTTACAAAGATAAAATTGCATGTTCGTGATCTATATCCGTGCCTCCTACCTGTCTTACCTCTAATGATGACATTTGATAAATGCAATGTTCTCAAAAGACGGGACGGGACTTTGTGTTAATGAGTGAAATAACCTTTGTAAAAAAATGATCATTGACATTGACATTGATTTTTTTCACGATTTTCCTCCTTCATCTTTTTTCACAGTGCCAACACATCACAGATTTTACAGATACAAGGTTCTCTGTTTTTTTTCTTCAAGCGTAAGGAAAGCATGACATTTCTTAACTCATTTCATGATATTATAGTTAGACATTTTAGACGGCGCACAGTGGTCAATTTTCAAATTCTACAAATTTGCAAATGTATAGAAAATATTCGTTAGGAAAGGGAAAAAATACAAATTTTAGATACTAAATGGGTAGTTTTAAAGATTTATTTAGTTCTAAAATTCTGAAACTCTGTAAATGTGATAATATTGTACTCGTGAATACAACAAAAATAGTAAAAAAAGGACCAAGGGGATGGTTTTTTGGGGGTTGAAAATTAAATATTATTTTAAAGTTACATAACTTTTTAAATAAGATCTGTGAATCTACGAAAAAAATCTAAAGTAGATACAGGGTGTAATCAGTTTCATGTCATTAAAAAAACTGGTGGTAGGGAACGACAAGACAAACAAAAAAACTTTATATAACATGGGGTTTAAAGCTCATAGTTTTGGAGAAAAAAAAATTAACAAAAATTTCGCAAATTTTCAATAAAATTTTTTGAGAACTGCTGGAATATTGAGGTAGGTTTAGATCTAGATCTGATCTGAAGAAAACTATACTTTAACTCTCCCTTGTGCAATATTTTAGTTACTGTGGGTGTTTCGTTATGTACACACGTCCAACCTGCCGTTCGTTGTTTTCGTTATTTTTTAATTTCGCGTCATTGTGTATTTATAGTTAAGATTTATTTTATTGACTTACCGTTCAAGTTGTCAAATTCTTGATGACGTACAGACACAACTTACTTGTTCATTCTTTTTGTATTCCTTTTTGGCTTTTGTACCAAGTTTTTATTTAATTTTTCTTTATTGACAACGTTAGTTGATAGTTTAGTGTTTAGTGTTGAACGAAGTGCGTATGTCCTTAATTCGACGTACCGAACTGTGTATTGATGCAGATGCAGAGATTTGGAATCATTTAGGTAGGTAGTAAGCTTTTAACCCAGGACACTCATTTATGTTACAAATGTTAATAAACCACATTTAAATTTTCTGAATTATAAACAATCCAATATTTTGTTCCAAATTAAAAACACACATGTAAAAAAATGCTCTGTTTAAACCTCTATTGCCATTATTTGCTTGCAATTGTGCACGAAGAGAGAACGAATTATTTACCTCTTTATAATTGCCTCAGTTCAGTTGAGCCGGTCCATCAAAGGCGGTGTGCCGGCGAGCACTTTTTTATGACAATTTAAAAGTTTTATAATTGGGAACTACAAGTCCATTGACCAAGAAAAGCAGTGATTTTCAATTGTTGTCTACCATAATATTAAAAATGTTGACCTAGATCAGATTTTTTTCAAACTGCCTCTAGAGGGAAAAGTCATAAAGGTTTTTTGTTTGTCTAGTCGGTCCCCATTACCAGTTTTTTTTTTAATGACATGAAACTGATTAATGTAAGCTCTTAAGGGATGGCTTTTGAAGGGGTGCAGCGGAGAATGTTTTATTTCTAGGAGGACGAAATTATTTCAATTATCCGTTTTCTACTTTTGGTGCAAAATGGTTAACTTTATAATTTTAGGTTGTTCATGAAATAATATTCAGATATGTTGTAACTTAAATCGTATTTAAAATCAATTGCTCTATATACAAACATATATTAATGATAATAAAAATAAAAGTAAGCAAATAAAACAATTAGTCGCTATCACTGTAATCACAAACAATTTTCTTGGCAGGCCAGTTGATGATTAATTAGGAGTGTCCTCTATCAACTCTTCCAGTTCACTAAAATTAATTTCCCCATCCAAGCAGGAATCATCAGTTTTTAAAAACTTGACCTTAATCCTACAACTTTTTAGCCATCGTTCACAAATTTGATATCTATTTTTTTTAAATCTTGTCCATTATTGTCTGTTCTCAAGTTTCTCTACAATGTTGTACGACAAAACGATTAAGGATTTGCAAGTACATCTTATTTTTTTCCTTCTTGTCAGATTCCGTTGACCGTACTTAAAAGAGACTTCTCCGTGGTGTAGCATAAGTAACTAAAAAGGAAAATCATGATTAGAGTAGCACATGGTAGCAGCTCTTTTTCCCTTAAAATGACAAAGTAGTAATAGGTAATTATCGTTCTTAAAGCGACAAAATGTGAATCAAGATGAATAAAACTATACAGCTGTAAGAATGTATAGATATTCAGAAAATTACAATTATTTGGTTAAAAATGGCACCCCTATAAAAAGTACTAAAAGCTAAACGTTGGTGATTTGGTTTTAGAATAAAAAACTACATACCTTGTACATTCTCCATGACACAGAATAACTTCAATGCAATACCACATTTGAAGCACCTTTACTGAACAGTGTCTAATCATAAACTCAATTTTACTTGACCTACACCCGTCCGCAATCCCTAATAAACCGGTCATCATAAAAATAGAGGGAAGGGAAGAACATGGTAAAATTTTCAGAACTATTTAGTTTAGGGTATTTATTACCAAGATGTATTAATAATGTTTTTATTGGAGTGGGTGGAAATTTGGATAATGTCCGCCTAGATTAATAAAATGGACCACTGTGCGGCTGTGCGTTACCATTAACAGCGGAGGTAAATGTACTTTTTCTGATGCTGACAGTACAATATATCCATAGCAACGCGCATTTTGTTTAATACACCGATAATGCGATATTATATAACACAATGCATTTTTGGCGGTGAAATTCGAGATTTTTTATCATAATTTTTTATAGCTAATCGACGTTTGAAGAAAGAATGGAATAGAATAACGTGTTTTATTCGGAGCAAAAGCCACTTGTTGTGACTCGTCTGTAATTGCCGGATTCACTTCGTTCATTCGGCAAATAAATCTACATGCTCCTCACAAAAGTACCACTTTTACTCCTAATAAAACAATGACTATCATAAAATGGAACAGTTGTAAATTACACAAGCTATTTCTAGCATTTGTGTTATTAATATCAAAACATGATTTTAGTGCAAAACATTTATTTAAGGAATGATTAGGTATTTAAAATTTTAATCGTGTTAAAATAACATACCTGTTTGAAAAAATTCCGTCGGTATAGCATTTCTCTCGGAACTACCTCATTCAAGTTCATCACAGCTTGAGTACATCTGTAATCATTAAGTCAAATACTAGGAGCATAAATCAACAAAAACATTAGTTTAAAGAAATAATTACTACCGTAATTGCCTAACTAATTAACTCTTATTACTTTCAAACATGTGCATGAATTAGAAAACAATTTTTCCAGTATATAACATATAGATGAACGAATATAATTTATGACCTATCAAAATGAAAGTCTGTATAGGTATTAGGATATTAATTTCTAATCTTTAAAATTTTGTGAGAGTAAAACTGCAAAGAAACTGCTAAAAAATAAAAAGCTTTCAAATTAATTTATTTACAAAATACCTATCTTTCCACAAACTCCAAAACATTTGAATGTTGCACTCGGATGCTATACTCGACTCGTCAAAATAAATTCAGAAACGTATCCTGTATTTACAGTAAACTAATGTCATGATTTAACGGATACACTCGATTTTTATATAATATTAATCCATTCTTAGACAAACTCTTCGGAATTAAACAGGAAAACGAATATTCTGGCCTGAAAGAAATAATGGCATGGGTGTCTCAGGGTACTGTTCTTGGCCCTGTCATACATGATATATGCTAGTGATATGCTATTACTAGAAGGTACCACTGTAGCCACATTTGCGGACGATACAGCAGTTGTTGCAGTTGATAAAGAGCAAGAAATATCCACCAGAAAACTGCAAGTAGCAAGTAACACATTACTTGATTTGATCAATCAATGGGAGATCAAGCTAAGCGAGCTCAAATCCATTCATGTTAACCGACAAAAGGCTAGTATATCAAGGGTAGTATTGTGCCCTACGAGAACACTGCCAAATACTTAGGTATGTCATTGGATGCTAAGCTACGACGTAAAAAGCATGTGAAGAAAAAAAGAATTGAACTTGATTTGAAATACAGACACCATTATTGACTTCTTGGAAAACATTCCAAGCAATCAATAAGTAATAGGATATAAATACGCAATTAAATCCTGAAACCAGTATGGCTTATATGGTACACAGCTCTGAGGCTGTGTCAGAAATACTAATATTAAAACTATACAAACCTTCCAAAAGAAAGTGTTGAATAACAGGTGCTCCATGGTACATACGTAACTCCGACTTGAACTGAGACCTCTCGAGTAAGAGAAAAGTGAGATTATGTAAGATTTATGTAACAAAATCCGACAACATTCAGGACCTGAATCACTCATGAAATAGAGTAAATATCACCCACCAGCAATTGAGTGTTTACCAAGAAAGATTATTAGACATGTAGAAACAGAATACAAATTCAAATAAATAAATGACTGATTGTAGCCACCGTACGTGATTTCCACTTCTAACACCACTTACTTTAAATTCCGTATGTTTGGTTTAATCTGGCTTAGGGCCGGTTCATCAATGCGAGAATAAAGTAATCCTATAGCTAAAGTTATCCTGCAGATAATGTGGTAGATAAAATTTGTACCGTTTCAAGTAATAGCATCATATCCAGCATTTTGACTACAACTAGGGGTAAATAGGGTAAAATACTATACGTATCTTTTTGATAGAGCATAAAGTTCCCTGTTGGTGAAGCATAAAATAATGGTTATCAACAAATGTGGCGGTACATATGATAGTTAAGTTTATCTAGGCTGTCAGAGTTTCATAATGGAGTTCTTAAGCACTTGTTTTTTGTCAAAATGCAGCCAAGAATCTAAAAAAAAATCATACGCCATATGTGGACTCTAAAAAACATTTTCCATTACACAACCGATTTTTCAGATCTGTTATTGTTTATATCGTTGCTAAAACACAAACAAATAACAATTTTGTACGGTCATGGTTTTTGTGGTTTTGGGGAAATTTTCGTGATATGGAACTTCTTTGAAACAAAATTCTTGACGTAAATGGCATCAATTTTTTGTTGAACAAACGCTGATTTTTTATTTGAGCAAGAAGTCATGAAGCAAAACAATTTTGCGTCGACGTCGGATGAAGTGTTTATATTTGAAAATGTGAGTAAGTGATGGTACTTCCTTATTTTTATCAACGTCTTTAATAAAAGATGAGCCCATTACGTTGATTCGGCACCGCGACTTTCTTGAAAATGTGTCTGCCGGTAGTAATGTGCTTTTAAGCCTAATCTTTTTTTAATGGCCTTATTTATATTAACGTCCTGGTGGAATTCAGTTATTGATGTTCTACCACTCAACCAGGACACGTACACATCAACACAACAACCATTCCCTGCGATATTGTCATCTACCACAGCTGTGACTCGAAATCAGGAGAGAAAACAGCAACTAACATGTTGTACCACTCAACAGCGGTCTAGCTTACTGCTACCGTTTCGGTAACACATGAAAAACGCCACTAAACATCCATACCCTGACCAGAATTCGAACCCGGACCCTGTGGTCGCATGTCGAACCCTTAGCACTGGGCCACTGAGCTGGCACTTCTCTAATGTACTCCGTCGAATCTCAGTGGAGTTAACCTAGTCTTATTTATTAAACAGTGTTTAACTTAAAGTGTAAGTTTTTATTTTTAAAATTTCTGGCATATCCGGAAAATATAAAATGCATTATGTTACTCTCGAATGAGCTTTCAAATGTGTTACTATTACTAGACAGTCTCCTACATTAAAAATAAGATAGTGATTATTGCACCTCTCCCAGTAAAAACATTATCGCTGAAATATAGCTAGTGAAAAAGTAAAATTGACGTTTTTTAGGATTTTTTTATAGAATAACTATACATTTATGTTACAGGATTTATTCAATTTGAACTTTTCACATTGAATGTGTTTCACCAATGTCCTCAATCTTATAATTTAGTTCACAACGTCACTAGATACACCTTAACTTATTATCGTATCGTATGTCACTGATTTGCCCTCCTATCACTAACAAGACACAAGAAGTTATTGTATGCTAATTATGTAATAAGAATAGGGAGTCCAAACATATACCTACCGTTAGTCTGGTTACTTAATGGGAAAGCTATATTAGTAAACACGCTCGTGGCTATACCCTTTATGACCATTACCCACGGCATGCTTTAAATAGTACGTCCTCTTATTACACTATTTATACTCAGTTCTTTCATTTTACTTCCACATCCACGTAGTGGATTGGAAGTATAGTAATCGCAAAAAAAATTTCAAAAATTTTTATTCGTGAAATAGGTTTAGAATGTCATGAAACGTCGAGATTTTAAATTTGAGCGAAAAAAAATTTCTGTCTGTCGGTCTGTCTGTCTGTAACTTTTTTTTGTCCGCACGTTTTCTCCGGAACGGTTTAAGATATTGACTTGAAATTTTGTACACGTATATATTATAACGAGATCTGGAACTGGATTGTTTTTTGAGGATATCCGGTGAAGGGTTGGGGGATAAATAGGGGTAAATAGGGGAAAATAAGTAAAGCAAGCTTGCAAGAGTACAGAAACTTGAAATTCGGTGTATGTACTAGAAGTTAAGACCTCAGATTTTTTTATAATATTTTTCAATCTCCCACCACCCCTACCCCATTAATGGGGTTGATAAAATAAAGTTGAGATTTTCATTTGAAATTTCGTACACGTATGTATTATAACGACGTCTGAAATTAGATTATATTTTGAGATGATTCCGTTGAAGGGTTGGGGGTTAATTTAGGGTAAATAGGGGAATATAAGTAAAACAAGTAGGTAAGAGTACAGAAACTTGAAATTCGGTGTATGTACTAGAAGCCAGTGCGTCAGATTTTTTATAATATTTTTCAACCCCCACCACCCCTACTCCAATATGAAAAGGGTTGATAAAATAAAATTGAGATATTCATTTGAAATTTGGTACACGTATGTATTATAACGATAACTGGAATAAGATTATAATTTGAGATGAGTCCGTTGAAGGGTTGGGGGTTAAATAGGGGTAAATAGGGTAAAATAAGTAAAGCAAGCTGGTAAGACTAGAGAAACTTGAAATTCGGTGTATGTACTAGAAGCCAAAGCGTCAGAATTTTTTGTAATATTTTTCAACCCCACCACCCCTACTCCAATATGAAAAGGGTTGATAAAATAAAATTGAGATATTCATTTGAAATTTGGTACACGTATGTATCATAACGACATCTGGAACTAGATTATGTTTTGAGATGATTCCCTTGAAGGGTTGGGGGTTAAATAGGGGTAAATAGGGGAAAATAAGTAAAGCAAGCTGGTAAGACTACAGAAACTTGAAATTCGGTGTATGTACTAGAAGCCAAGGTCTCAGATTGTTTATAATATTTTTCAACCCCCCACCACCCCTCCTCCATTATTCAAGGGGTTGATAAAATAAAATTGAGATATTCACATGAAATTTAGTACGCATATGTATTATAACGACATTTGGAACTAGATTATATTTTGAGATGATTCCGTTGAAGGGTTGGGGGTTAAATAGGGGTAAATAGGGGAAAATAAGTAAAGCAGGCTGATAAGACTACAGAAACTTGAAATTCGGTGTATGTACTAGAAGCCAAGGTCTAAGATTATTTATAATATTTTTCAACCCCTACCACCCCTACTTCATTATTAAAAGGGTCGATAAAATAAAATTGAGATATTGATTTGAAATTTGGTACACATATGAATTATAACGACATCTGGAACTAGATTATACTTTGAGATAATTCCGTTGAAGGGTTTGGGGTTATTTAGGGGTAAATAGGGGGAAATAAGTAAAACAAGCTGGTATGAGTACAGAAACTTGAAATTTGGTGTATGTACTAGAAGCCAAGGCCTCAGATTTTTTAATAATATATTTCATCACCCAACACCCTTACTCCATTATTCAAGGGGTTGATAAAATAAAATTGAGATATTCACATGAAATTTAGTACGCGTATGTATTATAACGACATCTTGAACTAGAATATATTTTGAGATGATTCCGTTGAAGGGTTGGGGGTTAAATAGGGGTATATAGGGGAAAATAAGTAAAGCAAGCTGATAAAAGTACAGAAATTTGGGATTTGGTGTATATACTAGAAGCGAGGGTCTCAGGTTTTTTATTAGTATTTTCCATCTCCCCACCACCCCCACTCCCTTATTAAGAGTTGATAAAATTAAATTTAAATTTTCACTTGAAATTTGGGACATTTATGTATTATAACTATATCTGAAACTAGATTATATTTTGACATGATTGCGTTGAAGGAGTGGGGGTTAAATAGGGGTAAATAGGGAAAATAAGTAAAGCGAGCTGGTAAGACTACAGAAACATGAAATTCGGTGTATGTACTAAAAGCCAAGGTCTCAGAGTTTATAATAATATTTTTCAACCCTTCCACTACCCTTACTACATTATTAAAGGGGTTGATAAAATAAAATTGAGATATTCACTTGTAATTTGCTAGACGTATGTATTATAACGACATCTGAAACTAGATTATATTTTGGGATCATTCCGTAGAAGGGTTGGGGTTAATAGGAGTGACTAGGGGAAAATAAGTAAATCAAGCTGATAAGAGTACAGAAATTTGGGATTCTGTGTATATAGTAAAAACCAAGGCCTCAGATTTCTTTCTAATATTTTTCAAACTCCACCACCTCCGCTTCATTATTAATGGGATTGATAACATCAAATTGAAATATTCACTTGAAAATTAGTACACGTATGCATTGTAGTGACATCTGATTGAGATGAATCCATTGAAGGGGTGGGAGGTGGTAAGTTGTGTATAGTAGAAAATAAGTAGGGTGAACTAGAAATTTAATTTTTAACGTATATGGTAGAAACCAACTCCTCAAACTTTTCTATGACATCTTCCCAAATCACATTAAAATTCTATGACCAATCATTTCCACATGCTAGAGTGCAAATATAGTCAAGATGTTTCCTTTAAAGTGACTTGGATGAAGAATCTGGATGTGGAAGTAGTGATTCCTTAGGCAGCGGTTTTACTCTCCATATTAGGTTTTCTAATCATGTGGATCATATATTATATATAATAGAAAATAAGAAAATACCTCGCTGTCTTATTTGTTGCTAGCATTATAGAAGTTTACTTAAACTGTTCACTGATCTATACTTCCATCCCTTAAAACATATACTTATATAAACAAAATGATAGTAATGAATGGAATTTTCCGATGCTCTAAACCTTTTTAAGTTGAAAACGTTATAAATCAGGCGTATAACTATCCTCGATTCGGGTACAAATCAGGGGTCCGCAAAAGGGATTAATTTAGAAAAGAATGCTTGGAGCCAAAGTATAAGTTACTTGAGGCCCAAAGAATGATTTGTCACAGATATTACATCATTTGATTAATGTTACTTGTGTTCATGAATTTTTTAATTTGCGCTGATTTTAGGTCAAAATTTTTACAGTTTTCGGCGAATAACATTTTGCGGCTCTCAGGATTTTTCGTTGGACACCTTATTTACTTTTTCCTTAAAAATACATAAGAAGAATCATGATGTGAGTGGTCCCTCATCGCTCCAATATTTGGTAAATTTTCTAACAACTCAAACTGTTACCAGCGTCCACGGATATAGACATACTAGCTGTAAAAGTGTAAATAATAAATTCTGTGTGCAGTGGAAAGCCTAAATCAGCCCAAAAAAAAAGAAGAGAAAATAAAACCAGCAATCACAAGACCATGCCCTACAGAAAGCTAAGCTATAAACCAATTTATTTTATTTTATCTATTGGTTTAATAACTGTATCAACTTAATTTCTATTAACTTAAATTATTAACTCAAAACCTAATATATTAAACAGTTTATCATTAATCTTAAAATTAAACCCATGCTAAATAGAAGGCAGGTAATAAGATTGAAAAGTACTCGAAATTGGAAAACGGCAACTGAAACTAATTACTACAGAAATGGCATACAGGATATACAAAATATCCTTGAAAAACATTTGAAATGGACACACTAATGCAGGACGTAGAAACGAGAACACGCCAATTACTGTTGCAAAAATCGACGGTGACGGGAACTGCCTATACGGAGCCTTAAGCCACTAACTGTAGGGAGAAAATATAACATCACAGGCACATTGATTAGATGCAAACAGTGACGGCAGATTTCTGATTTGAAAATGAAATAGAGTCTTAAAATTAATAACTATCAGTGAAACTATCACAGAATAGCAATAAATAATTTCTGCTTTTGTATGTATTCAAGGCCAGCCTTATTAGTTTAAGAAAATGGAACATTGTGGAATGACGATTAAACCGTTGATATATCGTAAACCTTTAATGATAGGTATAGAACATGGTTAATAAAATTTGTTCGGAAATAAAGGAATAATAATAAAGGAATAATCCAAAAATATAAACATACAGAATAGTTTTAATAAATATTGTCTTTTTATTGAGTAATGACAGATAATGATAGGGTGCCATGGAAAACAAATTTTAAAGTCATACGTCAAATCTTTAAAATACGCATATACTCAGAGTATATTGTTATTGAACTTATAAAATTGATCAATAATATTATCAAGTATTAGTTTATTAGTTAAAATTATGGATACTCTAAATGTAGTAGAAAAAATTGAACTTGTGCGCCTTAAAGGAGATAATGACAGAATTTTGGGAGAGGTATGTGAGATATTTAATAACAGGCACCCGAATATGCCCAACATCACTAAAACAAAATTCTTAATGAGTGTGGCGCTGTGACAAGGCGTATTATAAGAACGGATAATGTACAAAGAAGACCCAGGTACGAGCAGACCGTTTTAAATTATTTTAACAACAATCCAAATGCCAATGTAAAAGTATAGCTTAGATTTGAATTTACCTAGAGAATATATTCGCCGATGCCTTAAAAAGAATAAGGTAAAACCATTCAAACCCAAGTTTTTACATACGTTGGAACCTGGTGACGATGAAACACGGATGAAGTTTTGCTTGTGGGCTCAAGGAGAGTATCTTAATAACAGACATTTTTTGTTAAACTACTTTATTCAGCGATGAGGCAACTTTTACCACAAATGGGGTGGTATCGTCAAAAAATTGTAGGTTTATGGCTATGGAAAACCCAGAGTGAGTCATTAATGTAAAAGACAATATTCCCAAAAAGTTAATGTTTGGTGTGGTCTACTCAATGAAACAATCATTGGTCCATTCTTTTTTTAAGGTAATATGAATAGCTTGCAGTTTTTACAGTTGCTAAGAAACGAATTTTGGGATATGCTACATGAACTTTCAATACAAGAAATAGTAAATCTACACTTTCAATTAGATGTCAGCCTTGTCCATAATGCCAGAGTGGTTACCAGATGACTTAATGCCAACTTTCCTAATCGATGGATAGGTCGAGGTAGCCCGTTAATTGGATGGCCACCACGATCCCCGGACTTAACACCGATGGACCTCTTTTTATGGGAGTTTAATAAAATCTAAAGTTTACAGATCACGCCCGAGTAAAAGAGAAGATTTGTGTGCAAGAATAAGAACAAGCTTGTGCAGAAGTTACCCGGCAATGTCGTAAAGAATATTAAAAAACGATTCGACAAGTGCATCGAAATAAACGGCGGCCTTGTAGAGGTTACGAAAATTTAAGTTGATTTGTATGATCGTGTTTTAGTTTTAGTGTAATGTTTTAATGTGTTGTTATTTTGTGTGTGTGTATTAAATACCCAATTATTGTTACTTTCAATTGTTCATACATGTTTTTAAGTCAAATATGATTAAATTTGTTTAAAAGACAATATTTATTAAAACTATCCACTTAATTTATCTTTCTATTGTTTATTTTTCATGGGCTACTTCGATTTTTAGAAAAAATCATATAAAAGTTATTATAAAATATTACCTACATTAATTTTGCCATAAATCTGTCATTGTTTAATATTTTTTCACGAAATTTTGGATTTACCCATTTGAGATGTTTTTGAATCCAGTGGTATAGTTAGATTTTATTAAAAAAAATCGCTAATCAAATTTGTCCATTTTTGACATTGAAAAAAATTATAGTAGGTCTTGAAAATTGAAATTTATCTCTAAATTTTTGTCATAAAGTAGGACTTTCGCTATCTTAAAAAAAAGCCCTGTTAAAATCAGATAATAGGCACATTTTTTACAGGGGTGTTTCTATTCAAAATGGGTCACACTGTATACAGGGCGTTCCATTTGAGAAAGTAAAGTTGCATAACCTGCCGCTTATTTAAGGCGCCTTGTACGTTTTGAACATAATATAATTAAATGCATCATTTTAAAGAGAATAACTTTACCATTTGACATTTATTTCTATGTCTCATCGTTTTCCAGATAATGCCTACATAGCTAGGACACCCTGTATATATTTTTTGCGTGAATCCGTTTAAAAACTATACTTCCAATCCACTACGTGGATGTGGAAGTAATAAGTTCCGCAAAATAATTGAACGCAGGATCATTCCGACGTAACGGCCCTTTTTTGTCCAGTTCCAATGAACTATGTAAATCTATTTAACTCATTATAATATATTTGTACTTGGTTTAAAATGTAACGGATTTATTATTAGTTGATTTTATGCATCAACAACATATAAAGCGCACACGTCAATTTTTTGTTTTGAATTTATAAATGTAAATTTTATGTAAATCCATGATTGATTATTTCTTTAGATGTAATCTCGAAAGTAGTACATGAATAAATTAGTAAAGATACAAGTTTGCAAACTGAAAACCTAGTTTAGTTTGTTAAATTTTTATCTGACTATGCATCGCAAAAAATTTTTGAAAAAAATGAACAGCCCTTTAAAAAACGGTCACTAGAAATTATGAAATTAAATTTTACCGCCGTTCAGTTAATTGAACCATATTACCTAATATTAATTTTGAGATCGGTGTAAAAACGAACAAATAACAAAAATAAATGAGTATTTTTAAAGGCGGTTCAATTTTTTCGCCCTTTCCAGTAGCCCAATTCCATGTAAGTCTACACAAAAGCTCTAGCAGCTCTATTGGATTCGCCATTTTGAATCTTTAATTTTTAATATCAGATAAAGTATCAACTGCTCTGAAAGTACCACTCTTTAACTCCAACTGTCGCCTTCACCATAATCTCGCATGTTCTCGAATCAAAAGTACTTCTTGCCGTCTTCTCTGACCTTATAATAGACATAGCTTGATCTAGTAGGGAATCACCACCTAGCTGTACTCTCACAGTTTGAAAAATATTTCGTAGAAATAAGCCATTTTTACAATGCCAGAGAAATCGATGCTCGAACATAAAAAAATATAAATACTGATCGAGTACCTCCTCCTTTTTATTTATTTTTTTAATTGATAAAAAGAATCAACTATGTATTTTCGAGTTACTAGTAACACTAAGGCCTTCGCTCCACGAAGTGTATCATCGTAGACGCGTACAGGATTCGTCTTGCAGCGTACGATATGATATTTCACACATAGCGTACAGCACGCTAATTGAATTTGAGGTACAGCTTTTTATTTAGTAACTAGCGACGATGAAAAGGTGTTGTTTATAATCCTTTTCGTCATCGTAGTCGAAGAAGACATCGAAGAAGGTTTTGGATGCATCCTTATCCAATTGATCTCCTGAGCTATATCATTCCATGCTTTATCTACTATATCTTTCCTTGGAAATTCTGATAATGAATAGTTATATAAACATGGATGTTTTTCCACCGTTTCCACAAATTTAATTGCTAGACTTTCACTCATTTTAACTCAAAAAATAAAAGATTATACTAAGCTAATATGCAGTGATACGGCCAGCTATTAACTGGACGGTACTACGACGTACAATGGAAAAAAAGCCTTTTTTTGGACAAAAGTCTGCCTACAAGTCAAATATTAATCAATTTTGACCTACCTTGGCTTAAAATGTAGGTTATAGGCTACACTTTCAAAGTATACTGCCTAAACTGCAAACCCAGATTTTCTAATCTCAAGAAATGTATCAAATATTATTATGAGAATAATCATTTTTTTCTATTTCTACAAGTCAAATCTTAATCAATTTTTATCTACCTTGGCTTAAAATGTAGGTTATTGGTTACACTTTCAGAGTATACTGCGTAAATTACAAACCCCGATTTTCTAAAATCAAAAAATTCAACAGAACATAATTACCCTACTCGAAATTTTATTAACATGTTTTATAAATTGCTTTCAGTTATTAACACATTTTGTTATAAAATACATTTTTTTTCGAGCCAATGAATTAAAATTTTACCTACAAATAAAAGAGGTTTGTAAATTATTAAAATAAAAAAATGTGTACTATAAATAACAAAAGTCGAATCTTTTATTGACAATGATTGTGGAGATATATCGAAGACACTAATTAAATATTAGTATATCTACCTAATATCTAATCTCTATTTAAAAGATCCAGTCGAATATTTTATTGTTATTAATTATCTTGAAGATATATTGGAGAGGTTAACTATATCTATAAAATTGTTAATATTGATATATTGTATTGATTTATAGAAAAAGACTTGAAGAAAGAATCTTTAAATTGTTTTATACAAATTAAACATTGTTACAAAAATGAAATATAAAATCAAGAAAAGAAGTTGTGTGAAATTATTTGGAATGGTGATAAACAAAAATATACAAAAAAAGATTTAATATTAAATAACATTAGGGATACATCTAAATTTGATGAAAATCAATTAAAAATTATATAGAAAAAATTGATCTATTTGACTTGTAGAAATAGAAAAAAGTGATTACTCTCATATTTGATACATTTTTTGAGGTTAGAAAATCGGGGTTTGCACAAAAAGCCTACATCGCATAATATCTTATCTAATATCCGTTTATGATATTACGCCTCGCGGAGCGAGGAACCAAAGTGAAAAGTTAACATTTTTGAGTGTTCATAGCTTTAGGGCTTCTTGAGATTGTTCCTTCAAAATCAGTAAAAAGGAGTTCTGAGGAAGTTATACACAAAACAGAGTATTAAATTTTTTTTTTAATGTAGTTTTTTATTAACATCTTTTTTTGTCGCTTTAAAACTGGATGCTTATGATTAAAATCCTTGATTATATCAAAGTACTGGATTTATACATTTAAACCTATAGTGCATGTATAATCTGTGTTATAAAAAAATATGTCTAGAGGCAGCACATAACGTTTTTATCAGATAGTTTATCATCTGATGCTGAGAAACTAATGTTTAACCTAAATAAGTTCCAGAAAAAATTGGTAATTTAGTTACAAGGTATAATTAAATCTACTATAATGTGTCAATATGCGGCAGCGTGATGTAATTTTAATCCTAATCGTTATTTCTTGCAGGCAAGAGGAACATAAAATTAAAAATCAAGCATACATTTGTGAACTTAAATTATTAATAACAATAATGTTACAGTTAAATTATGGTCCTAAGTCAAATATTTTCCTGTAGAAACGGATTGATCGATAAAAAGGTGTTACGAAATTATTTTATTCTTTGTGGAAGCTTGTATGTACAACAAAGTGAAATGTTATGGCAATAATTTTGCTGAAATGGGCAATCCTTCCTTCCTTTCTCTTTGTCCCCTTTCGATCTTTTTTTCCTACATTCTTATATGTATTCATCGACACGAATCATAACACGGTTCAATCCACTATCTGGTATTCCCTCGTTCTATGAACAGCTTTATCAGTAAATTCATTAATTAGAAATTGTGTATGTAATAATTAAATAGCTTTATCATATGATTACATTTTCTAATCTAGAATAAAACCTACAATTTCATTACATATAGGGATTCCGTCTCTCTTTTTTGTGACGATTATTAAAAATCTTTTGATTTAATTTAGATACATGTTTAGATGAAGAACAAAACATCTTAATTTAGATGGATGATTCATCACAATTTGTTATTTAGATGATTAATAATAAAGCAAACATTCTATAAATACCTGGGCATATTAAAATGTTAACCGGCATTAAACAATTAACTGTGGTAATGGAGAGTTGATTGGAAATTTTGGTAATCTGATTCAAGCCAAGAGATACTATACTCATACTGATACTAAGTTGGAGACGACCGTTGTATATCTTAGTTGATATCTTGTACAAAATACATAAAAAATACATAAGACATAAATTGGTCAATTCTCAATTCAAGAAGCAGTATACGAAAAATATTACATTAGAAAACCCTAAGCCACAATATGCAACGATTATCAATATTAAATGAAAGAGTTTGACGAGTGAAGTACGATAAACTATGTGACGCCATTGTAAACTCAATATTGTGGATGCCCTAAGATGGCGGATTACCTTTTCCTTCACAATCCCCTTGACATGGATATCAAATGAAAGAGATTTCTCCGTGTGCTTGTCTGTAAAATAAGTAAAACACTAAAAAATAGAAAATGAAATTATTTCAAAAAAACATTAAAAAAAGTTTTTATTTAAAAAAATATACTAAGTAAAAATTATTTTTCTTAATTAATACGTCTGGAAACCAAACGCTTTGGGGACGGTCATATAACGTTATTCCACAGTTACTTTGCCGAACTGACCGCCCCCAAAGCTTTTGGATTCCAGATTAGGCCAGGCGTCAGGTAAATTAACATCGTTTTAAATCGGGCAAGAGATTTTACTATTGGAACCAATTCATTATAATAGGCCTCTTTTAGACATACTAATTTTCCCCCTCGCATGCCCTCCGGAACACCCCAATATCGCTCAAAAATCATTTTTTTTGCCAATATCTCGGTTCTGAACGGTCCAACGAAAAAGAAAATGGTTATCAAAGTTAAAGATAAATAAATTCTCTATCGAAATGGTTCAAACACATATTTACGTCGTATTAATATTTTTCAAAAGTCAAGCAACGTATCGGCTCTGTATAACTATATTTTTCTATATTTTCATGCTTTCTACTTGCTATTATGTTTAATATTCACTTTTGAAGTTTAAGTACGTAAATTTATTATCAATTTTAAAATTGCAAATGTCTATAACTGTCGGTGGTTACTAAAATTATTCGCTCGTTTCCACGTCACCTTGCGTTTGACGCGTTTTTTAAGTGGTGTCCCCAATAGACCTAATACGCCTTTTGTTTATTTGGATAACATACTTCTAATTCTTTTATTCTCTACTGCCAATGTATTAGATTAGTTTGGATTTTCTTGAAGTTGAAAGTCCAAAATGGTCCCTTGCGTCAATGAAACTGCGAGTATAGGTTTCATTATCGACAGCATCGTCTTTGTCAGATTCAGGCTGCTCGTATTTATCGTGTTCCCAAAAAGCTAATACCTCATCTTCGAGTTCTTCGACTTGATCTAAGTCGTTTTCATATATTTCGGCATTTGTACATGGACTACACGGTTGTCTTTGACATCCAGAATAAATAACCTAGACCAGCTTTTCTACAAATACATGCGGTTGCTTTAGTAAGTCAGTGGTAAAAAGTACATGTAATCTACTTTTTACCACTGACTTACTAAAGCATATGTCTGAACCATTTCGATAGAGAATTTACTTATCTTTAACTTTGATGACCACCTCTTTTTTTTCGTAGGACTGTTCAGAATCGAAATATTAGCAAAAAATTATATTTGAACGATATTGCCCCAAAGGAGTGTTCCGGAGGAGCGGGCGAGGGGGAAAAGAGGCCTATAATAAACTGGTTCCAACAGTAAAATCTTTTACCCGACTTAAAACGGTATTTACACATTCTGAACTCCCTGACGCCTGGCCTAGATGTATGAATTTAAAAAATATATATTTTTTACTTAGTAAATTTTTTTATTTATTTTTTTTATTTTGTTTTTATATAATTTTGTTGTGTTATGTTGACGCAAACTGCACGCTTTCGAAGTGCTTGTCCATGCCCCTGGAACACCTTGTATATAAAATAGCTGTTAACTGTCGTTGTATGAACCTTGAATATGTAAAGATGATTCATAAATCACACTTCTAATAGTTAATATTTTTTCCATTCGGCAATAAGTGTGGCAAAGAAATTTCAATACCGAGCTTTAAACAATCACCACATGCTGTTTGAATAAGTTCCATTCAATAGAAAATCCCTGCACCTGTTCAGTAAGCCTCAGTGTTCGTTTTATTCTAAGCTTATTCAAAACTCAACAATAATAATCAATCGATTATTATACATACAAAGAAGACAATAGCTGTGCATAAATAGTTTATTACTATTATTTTACTGCCACCGCGCGAATATAGTCATATAAATAGGTGCTAAACGTGCTGCTAAAATATTATTTATTCATAGACAATAGTAGCTGGAGAAAAGCATACATTTAAAATGAGTTGAAAATTATATTTAGTGTCATCGGCGTCGGCGTCGCGAACAAGTTATGACTTGTCTAGCGCGCTGTGCTCATGTTTTAGTCTTCTGCCGAAACAGAAGTCATTTGAGCACAAAAAATAGTCTTCTGCCGAAGCAGAAGTCATTTGAGCACAAAAAAGTCTATATAAGAAAACACTTTTTCTCAGCGAGCAAGTAGTGATCGATCCTTCAAGTAGTAATGTTCCAGCCTTCAGCAACTAATAGTCTTCTGCCGAAACAGAAGTCATTTGAGCACAGAAGCCAACGCCAATGCCGATGAGGTTATCCCTTCCTCTTGTGTTGTAACCAGACAGTGTGTTTTAATTGAGTTTTATTGTGTTGAGTGTCAAGTGGCAATGCATACCCGGAGTGGCAAGGCAGTAGGCACTGGGGTCGAGAGCGACGTCTCCACGTCGGCCCCCCCTCACTGCACGACGCCCCTCACAGCATCTGACCACGAAGTGCTCCGCCAACACGACGCCCTGACAAGGGGTACGGGGGTCACGCCCGACGTCTCCACGACGGTGGCCCCACACTGCACAGCAAGCAACACAGCAACCCGGCTCGGCGAGGTAAGCATGTCCTCTGATTTCTCCACAGGCACAAGTGCTACGCATGGCGTCGCGACGACGGCGCCCCACTACTGTGCGTCGCCGGGCTCAGCGCCTAGGCATAGCGAGGCAGGACTCGCCACCAACATAGGACACGACACTGGGGTCACGCATGACGTCATCACGACGGTGCCCCCTCGCTGCATGGCACGCAGCGCAGCCACCTGGCATGGAACCCAGGCAACAAATATGGAATGGAGTAGCAACGATTCCCAGGCGACGCCCCCTTACTGCATGGAGCGCAACGCAGCATCGTGGCACGAAAACTCGGCGATGGAACAGGGATTAGATGGTGATGATGACATGGTGATGCCCCCTCGCTGTATGGTGGACCCAACAGCATCCCGGGCCAACGACGATTCCTCGACGCTGGGAGATCGCCGCTTCGCTGGATTCGCTTCCACACATGGGGAAGCCTCCCACTCTGGCTCAGGGCTGCCCAGCGGTCAGTACACCATTGCTGCCACACCCGACTGGCCCCAACTCTTCAGCGACGCCTCGCTGACACCGCGCCGCCAGCTGGCCACCCCTCACTGCATGGTACCACCAACAGCAACCAGCCCAAGTCCAAGCACGCCGCCCAACGCACAGTACTTCGTCACGCCTACCTCGTCGGCCGGCGCCTACCACGTCACCCCGCCGTACCAGACGGCAAGACCTAGTGCTACGCCCCAAAGACAAATAGTGCTCCAAAACCAAACGACTGGAACGATCCCAGTCCCCTCTGCCGCCATAACGGACCAACCCCAACCGAGCTTGGGACTACCCAGCTATGAACAATTAGCGCAACTCCTGGCTCTGACCACTTCAAACCTAGCCTCCATTACCCGGCAGCAAGAAAATTGCCGGCCACCCATTACTGCACGTAACGAATCACAGCCGTACGCCACGGAAAAGGCTACTTACGTGGACATGGCGACCAACAGCGTGAGGCCAGATCTTTCCGGAGGGAAGAGGATCCACGACGACCCGACTACACAGATTCTGGGGAAATGGACCCCCAGTGGCGCCCAACACAAAACCTAGCAGAGAGCATGACAAGACTAATGGAGGGAAGCGTTCAAGCCGCAATACACGCAATACAAGGTCATCACAGGATGCCCACAAGAAGAACGAGAGCGCTGCCCACTTACTCAGGCCTGGAATGGGAGGATCCAGTCAACTTCCTGGATGAGCTCGAGGAGGCGATGCTCCATGAAGACATCCACGGCAGGGATAAAGTGAGAGTAGCTATAGAACAGCTCGAGGGTCAAGCCAGACGCACCCTGGAGATGTGGAAGTCCCACAACATCACATACGAGTTCCTAAAGGAAAAGCTCCTGCGGCAGTTCAACGACACTGCCACCCTGGGGAAGCTACGCTCCAGGTTACACGGGGAGAGACAAAAAGACGACGAACCCGCCGCCGTTTTTATACAACGCAAAATTGGACTCTGGCTGAGGGTAGAACGGTATACGCCGGAAGAAGAGATGGTTATGGAGGTGCGCGAGCTCCTGCGACCGGAACTAAGATTCGCAACTAGAAATGTCCCAGTGGCCACGATGGAAAGCTTGAGCCGAGTGGCTGAAAACGCTGAGGGTGACTACAGGGAATTTCAGAGGCAACTCCGACCGCTGCCGAGGCCAGCCACCATCCCGCCTGCGAGTAATACTACCAATAGTCTACCAAAGTGCCGCAAGTGCCCGGGATTTCACTATCACCGAGACTGCCCCACCAACCAAACTCGGTCAGAGCCCCAGCAAGGCAACTCCAATTTCCGCGGACACGACTCCAACCAGCGAGCCAACCCCAATTTCCGTGGACACGACTCCAACCAACAGGGAAACCCTAACTTCCGCCAACAAAATGTCCAGACAGGGGGTAACAACTTCCGAGGGCATGGCACCAATTCAAACAACCCTAGCCAACAAGCAGGTCAAACCAATAACCCAGGCCCAGGACAGACATCCACGGCACCACCACAGCAACGAAGTCAGGCAACCACACGGCAAGAACCCCGCAATGCACCGCCATCGGGAAACTCCCAATGGGTCGGGCAGAACTAGGGCGCCCGGCCCCACCGCTGGAAATTAACAGCCTAGACTTACCAACCAAGACAGAGGACGCAGTGCTGCAACTACAAGCCACAACCTTGGTGTTTCCACCACCGACCAAGAAGAATGAGATTGATGAAGCTACAGCCACGCAGGAGCAGGAAACGTATCAACCACGCCCGTTGACACCACGGCAACAAAGCAACAGAGCCGCCGCCTTTGCTTTCCTTTGCCCGGGCCGCCTGGACAGGCGGTCACCAGTCAACACCGTGACGCAAGATGCTACCTCCCTCAGCTCGGACCAGTCAACCACGCTCATTCCTCAGCCTCAGCCAGGTGAACAGGAACCCAAGGAAGTAGCGAGTATGGACGCCTTCCCGGAGCAGCAGGACGCTGGACTTTCCCGGAAGGATAAAAGGTCAGTATTGCCAACCACTGCCCCACTAATAGCCTCTGTATTTTTGGACAAGGTATTCCCGCCAACTCATACCCGAGATGTCAGCACGAAGCCATCTCCCCCGAGGTCACCTCCACTCGGCCTGCCAGGCCCCGAGCCGCCTCCCAGGATTCAGTCCAGCCAGACTGACCTGCTCAGACCACCTCTGCAACAAATCACGGATACCGAAGATGACATCGATGATGACGATACCGATGATGACGATACCGAAGATGACGATCCCGAAGATGACGATACCGATGATGACGATACCGAAGATGACGATACCGAAGATGACGATACCGATGATGACGATACCGAAGATGACGAGACCGAAGATGACGATACCGAAGATGACGATAACGACGATGACGATCCCGAGGATCCAGGTCATCCGGCCCCGCCAGAACCAGCAGCACCTGCTGTCACAGGACACCAGCCCGCTGCCCCAGAGCCAGCAGCACCCGCTGCCCAACAGCCAACCACGCCTACTGTCACAGGACCAGTAGCGCCCGTTGCCCAGAAGCCAGTCACGCCTACTATCACAGGATCAGTAGTGCCCGCTGCCCAACAGCCAACCACGCCTACTGTCACAGGACCAGTAGCGCCCGTTGCCCAGAAGCCAGTCACGCCTACTATCACAGGATCAGTAGTGCCCGCTGCCCCAAAGCCAGATGCCAACGCACAAGTCTACATCCGTGGATCTGGTACCTACTTCCGTGGACATGGCGACTATCTACGTGGACATAGCACCACAGCCGCCGCTAAACCAAAATTTCCAGCCCGCCGACTGCCCCCAGTCGTGCCTGGCCCATCCACCTCAGCCAAGAGGAGACAAACAAACAAGAATGAGAAGTCCCCGGCGCTGTCAGCCGCACCGCCGCCGCCAGCAGACCCAGGGCCTTCTACGTCAAGACGAGAGCAGCCGCTCGACACGACGCCATACTGTTCCCGATGCCGTTCTGGGCGAAGGCCGTGACCACGCCTGGCCACGACCGACAGTAGCCATCCGCCAGCCAGATGCCTGTCCCAGTCCGGACACGAGTATTCGTCAACTCGAACGCCAGCCCGAGCTCAGCCGGCTCCGGCGCACCGCTCCAGGATCCCGCTACCTTAGCACGTAGCACAGCAGGACCTAGCAGCCCCCACGAGGCGCTCCAGTATCTCACTGCCTTAGCCCGCAGTACAGCAGGACGTTGCAGCCTCAATAAACCGCTCCAGTCTCCCGTTGCCTTAGCAAGCAACACAGCAGGACGTTGCAGCCTCATAGGTTCGCTCCAGAATCCCGCTGCCGTAGCACGCAGCACAGCAGGACTTAGCAGCCCCCAATTCACAACAGGATCAGGCAGCCCCGGGCGTCGCGGAGACGACGTCCAGAAAAACGAAACGTGCGATAATATACCATTGTAAATAATTCAACGCCACAGGGCGAAAACTTTGTTCAAACTAGAATACATTTATGATTTGTCACATAAAATACTTTAATTTTAAATATCTTGTTTTACCTAAAATATCTTAATGGACCTATTATTAGTTACTTATATAAAATATCTTACCACACTTAATCTTAGTCTATATATGTTAAAATATCTTAGTTGTTGAAATATCTTAACACTTACTCTTAGTTTATAGTTTTGAAAATATTGTATCCACTCACTCTTACATTATATAATTGAAATTATTGAACTGAAACATAACCTGTATGCCTTTATTAATGTTCAATAAAGTCACAAAAAAGGGGGGTGGTGTCATCGGCGTCGGCGTCGCGAACAAGTTATGACTTGTCTAGCGCGCTGTGCTCATGTTTTAGTCTTCTGCCGAAACAGAAGTCATTTGAGCACAAAAAATAGTCTTCTGCCGAAGCAGAAGTCATTTGAGCACAAAAAAGTCTATATAAGAAAACACTTTTTCTCAGCGAGCAAGTAGTGATCGATCCTTCAAGTAGTAATGTTCCAGCCTTCAGCAACTAATAGTCTTCTGCCGAAACAGAAGTCATTTGAGCACAGAAGCCAACGCCAATGCCGATGAGGTTATCCCTTCCTCTTGTGTTGTAACCAGACAGTGTGTTTTAATTGAGTTTTATTGTGTTGAGTGTCAAGTGGCAATGCATACCCGGAGTGGCAAGGCAGTAGGCACTGGGGTCGAGAGCGACGTCTCCACGTCGGCCCCCCCTCACTGCACGACGCCCCTCACAGCATCTGACCACGAAGTGCTCCGCCAACACGACGCCCTGACAAGGGGTACGGGGGTCACGCCCGACGTCTCCACGACGGTGGCCCCACACTGCACAGCAAGCAACACAGCAACCCGGCTCGGCGAGGTAAGCATGTCCTCTGATTTCTCCACAGGCACAAGTGCTACGCATGGCGTCGCGACGACGGCGCCCCACTACTGTGCGTCGCCGGGCTCAGCGCCTAGGCATAGCGAGGCAGGACTCGCCACCAACATAGGACACGACACTGGGGTCACGCATGACGTCATCACGACGGTGCCCCCTCGCTGCATGGCACGCAGCGCAGCCACCTGGCATGGAACCCAGGCAACAAATATGGAATGGAGTAGCAACGATTCCCAGGCGATGCCCCCTTACTGCATGGAGCGCAACGCAGCATCGTGGCACGAAAACTCGGCGATGGAACAGGGATTAGATGGTGATGATGACATGGTGATGCCCCCTCGCTGTATGGTGGACCCAACAGCATCCCGGGCCAACGACGATTCCTCGACGCTGGGAGATCGCCGCTTCGCTGGATTCGCTTCCACACATGGGGAAGCCTCCCACTCTGGCTCAGGGCTGCCCAGCGGTCAGTACACCATTGCTGCCACACCCGACTGGCCCCAACTCTTCAGCGACGCCTCGCTGACACCGCGCCGCCAGCTGGCCACCCCTCACTGCATGGTACCACCAACAGCAACCAGCCCAAGTCCAAGCACGCCGCCCAACGCACAGTACTTCGTCACGCCTACCTCGTCGGCCGGCGCCTACCACGTCACCCCGCCGTACCAGACGGCAAGACCTAGTGCTACGCCCCAAAGACAAATAGTGCTCCAAAACCAAACGACTGGAACGATCCCAGTCCCCTCTGCCGCCATAACGGACCAACCCCAACCGAGCTTGGGACTACCCAGCTATGAACAATTAGCGCAACTCCTGGCTCTGACCACTTCAAACCTAGCCTCCATTACCCGGCAGCAAGAAAATTGCCGGCCACCCATTACTGCACGTAACGAATCACAGCCGTACGCCACGGAAAAGGCTAACTTACGTGGACATTAGATTAAGAAAGTAAAATTTTGATTCATAACATAGACCTGCAAAAAAACATTATTTTTGTTTTTTCTTTAACCCAAAAAGTGCAAATCTCTAAATACGGCGGTTTGAAACAAATTTGATAAAACCCTGTTATGCAAAAAAATGTCTCCCTGCAATTTTTGTCTTATCTCTTCAAATAACGGGGATATCTTGCTTAGATATATTCTCTTAAAGTAGACCATGGATTTCAAATATATTAAAATCATTTTGTAGCTTATAAAAATCGGCAACTTTATCGTAGAAACAATTTTTTTGCACGACCAATATTAAGTGAGATATTCTCGAGGGCCCTGGTAAAATGGACACTGGACAGCCTGTATAGTGGGGTAAAAAACGAAATCTCGAATTTTATCTTGCGCATATAAAGATTAGTTTCTGTTGTGGGTTCACACGAAGTCTTGAAAATTTCATAAAAATTGAGTTGAAAAATATTTTAAATTTTATTCTTTATTTTATTTTATTTTATTTTATTTTATTTTACTTTACTTTACTTTACTTTACTTACTTTACTTTACTTTACTTTACTTTACTTTACTTTACTTTACTTTACTTTACTTTACTTTACTTTACTTTACTTTACTTTACTTTGCTTTATTTTACTTTATTTTATTTTATTTTATTTTATTTTATTTTATGAATACAGCTACCCAGACAGATGTGCATCCAATTACAGGGCAGGAAATATACAAATAAAATATGTACACAATACAGAGTACAATCTTAAAATTAAATATTTTACAGCGAATAATTCTTATTAAATTAAAAATGGGAAGTACATAGTAATGTGAGAAAATAATTTGAACTAAACAATGATATAGTAGGAACTAAAGATTATTTTAAGGGCGATTTAGAATACATTGTTTTATATTATTAATGCTACAATGAAAAATATCAAGGGTCGACTGATAGCTTAAATAGTTAGAGCACATATTGTGAATAGAAGATTTAATACATTTGTTCTTGGCGTAGCTAGATAGAATAGGGCGTATGAGCCAGTCTGAAAAGATGGAACATTGAAATGTATCGAACTGAGAATATCCGGGCCGTCAATATGACTTTTTAATAGTTTGTGTAGAAACAAAACAGAAAAATAGACCCTACGTGTCGCTAAGTTATTAAGATTAAATTTGGCTAATAAGTCAGCTTGTGGCGTGCCTGTGCCGTGATAAATTCCGTCAGCTTTAAGGGAAAGATATTTAACGTGCCTTCTCTGAACCCGTTCCAAATTAAGAATTGTATTGTGGATTCCAGTTTTGGCCGTACAAAAGTATTAAATAGGAAAGAAAGTGTGGAAATATCTTTAAAGTGCTTTGAATTTAGCATAATGAAGCCTAGATTTCTGTAGGCATTAGCAATTATGTGATCTATGTGGGCAGTAAAAGTTAATTTTGAGTCAAAGATGACTCCAAGATCCTTGAATTGAGTGCATCTGGTTACCATGTCATTGCCTATTTTGTAGGAAAAATTTATAGAGCTTTTTTTCTTCTCGTATCGCATCGCATTACATTTTGATATATTTAAGGGTAGGCTATTGTTTTCACACCATGAGTTTATTTTTGTGAGGTGATGTTGTAATCGATTGCAGTCTACTTTGGAGTTAATAGATGCAAACAGTTTAAGATCATCGGCGTAGAGGAGGACATTACTTTGTATATCTTGGCAAATGTCATTGATGAAAATTATAAATAACAGTGGACTCAAAACAGAGCCTTGTGGAACTCATGATGTCGCTACCACTTCAATAGATAAAAATCCATGATACTTCACATTTAATGTTTTGTTACCAAGACATGACTCAAATAAACTTAAAAATTCAAGACTTAACCAAAAGCTGATAGCTTTTGCAGTAGGAGCCCATGATTCAGTCTGTCAAATGGTTTAGGCAGGTCTGCATAAATTATATCTGTTTGACCACCATCTACCATCTACTACATCTTCTTAAAGTGGGATAGAAAAAAACATTTGTTTCTAATAATTTCCGTTATATAGGAGATAAAATAAAATAAAATAAATACTCTATGTAAACTTGACAACGACCAAATATCTTTTGTTTCTCAATTTCTTTCATAATAATTAATATTTGATTGGCTATATTTTTCTAATCGTCCTGTAAAATTACGGAATACTTGAATATTTTTGCAGAGTATTGAAAGGACTGCAAAAGGGTAGGTACTCTTAAAATTGTTTGTAATATTAATGAAAATACAAGGAATCATCGTATTTTCCTCCATTTGTATTTAACACTTATTTACAATTCTAGAATAAAATACTGTAATAACAGAAAAGTACAGTTTATTATAAAAAATACATTAATAACAAATGCTCCACATGACACCCACCTGTTTCAGTACACAAATTAATACTTTTAAAATGTTGTGTAATATCAACGAAAAATCAAGAATTATCATGTTCTCTTTGTAGGTGCTTGTGAAACAGGAAACCTGTCGGGTTTGAGAAACAAAAGATATTTAGTTGTTATCAATCTTACATAGAGTACTTAGAGAGATACAACAGGTCCCATAAAAATTTGAAAATTTTGTTTTTTGTTTAACGGAAATTATTGGAATTTTTTTTCTGTCTCACTTTAAGAGAATGTACTTCCTCAGGGATGCATTTTTGGACTAAGGTAAGTTGGGCTATACGGGTCCAATATGAACTCAGGAAGCACAAGTGTGCGTTCGGGAACTCAATTCTGGGTCACCCTGTATGCACCAAATCCCAAGTTTCTGTACTACCAGCTTACTTTACTTATTTTCCCCAACTCTTCAACGGATATATTCAAAAAACAATCCAGTTCCAAATCGCGTTATAATACATACGTTATAATACATCCACTACGTGGAATGGAAGTATTTAAGCAATCTTTATTGATCTTATAATATAATTCACTCCATATTTATAAAGCATATAAAAAGCTGAAAGCTGCCGACCTGCGAGAGACTGGGGGATGCCTTATTTCTCTAGACTTTATTACATGACAAATGTAATGTATTACTTATTAGATAAAACAGCATTACTCTTATGTAAAGTATGTTCTGGCATGATAAGAAATAAACGGAAACACGACTCTGTTAATTAAGATTTTTATCTCTTGTGATTTAGTTACACCTATCACCCCTAACTAGAACGGCATACCCAGGGAACACATAAACAGAGTCGTACTTTGAATTTCACTGCCAGTGTCGCGAAGGATGGGCAGTGCGTCCACCAATGCGTAAGATATTCATATCTTGACGCAAATCAGAATAAGACTTTTCAATTTACCAGAAACGTCGTTCGGTTTCCGCCGAAAACGCGATTTTTAAACCTCTAGTATTATATTATTCATTCTAATACGCAAAAATTTGAGGTACGGCTCTGTAGTACTCTTGTCAGAAGTAATTGTGCCGACTGCCGGTTTTTATGTGCCCTAATCAAATGGAAACAAGTACACTTAGAACGATTACAAGAGAATAAGGCGATCTCGCATCACCCTCGAACGGCTTCTAAATCTTTATATACGTAGAAACTGTATAATTTTAGGCGACGATTTTATAGTGGATATACTACCCTTTAGAAGGACTGTAAAGCAGAGACAAAAATAAATACTCTTGTTGCGACAGACTGAGGGTTGTTACCGACGAAGTTATTTAATAGATTAAAATAGAAACAACGAGTAATTATGAAATTCGTAATATTGGTGAGCAAACTAAGACGAATATCATGATCCTTATAATACCGGTAAGAGCATTTTTTTCCATCAGCATTACCGTCAAGTCAACAAACGTTTAACGACTGGAATGGTGATTAATGACAGACCAAAGAATTAGAGACATGACAAATGATATCTTTCATACTATTCATGTCCAGGTTTCGGATTATAAAGAAAATCATTTGAGCGGCAACTGCTAACATATTACCAGCAGTTGTTACCTTTTATGTGAACGATAATGTTAAATCGCTTAATGTAACTGTCATGCTGATAAAGATTTACTTACAGTAGTAAGAGATCGTTTTTTGTGTTATTAATTTGGAAACATTTTTCAGAGACAAAATAAATCATCTCCTATATTATATTTCTTACAGCATATATTTATTTTAAAAAGTCGTGATATCCATTCTGATGAAATCTCGTTCGAATACCTGGACTTTTATCAGTTACTCATAATTAGCAACTGATCAGATGAAGGCTTTGCTATATTAAAATTATTAATTACTGTTACTTATTAATTAGGTGCATTAATTACACCATGTAGTGGCGTTAAATTATGTCTCCAAATTATGTTTTTTAAATGAAACACTCGATATATTACTACATATTTGGATCCCTGTTTTAAAGATAAATCAAACTTTATGCATTTGATGGACCGTTGATGCATCGGTACCATAGGTAAATTTGGACCAAGAATGTGTTGAAAGATATAGCAGGATAACATTGTGTGTGGAGGATGTGCCGTGGGCTACTTCCGAAGAAAACACAAAAGGAATCGGTTAAAACCCCATTAAACTCGATAAAAAGTCATTGGTGGTTAAAAAAAATTCAGCGTAAAGTGAAGTGTCATAATAGAAGAACAAAGTACATATCGAATTAATAACTGAAAATTACTGGTATAGTGTTTGTTAATAATACCAAAAATAAGGTAAACACGTGCAAAACCTAGTTTTCGCCATCGCGCAATGCCGAAAACAGAACGATTTATACCTGGGATCCTTTCAAGTGATTGGTTATTGGTAAAGAAGGCTGAATGCTAAATACTGTTTAGTGTCAAGTGGACGACATCTGGTAATAAAGCAATATAGACATTTTAGCCATGTTGTGACTTAAGGGTTATAAAACTCCAACTAGAACTGTTTTTGGAAAGTAGAGTGTGGGAATCCTACAGAACAGAGAGGGAACCTGCCAACATATACACATGAACGAAACCGATTAAGTTCTATTAGTAGTTTTAGTTTATTAATCTTTAATCCTTATTAATTATTAAACCAAATTGAATTTCTCAAAATTAGAAATGTATTAAACATAAGGCAGGTCCCACAACAGGAATGTTTTGACTGGCAGTTGTCACATGGTCCATATACTGGGTTTATTTACGAATAAAGAAGTATTTCTGGGGTCAAAATAGTTGGGGTCTGCTTAATATACAGAGCATCCCAAAGGTTCTAGATCTCCCTATTGCCTTTTGCCTTTTGCAGATTTTACTTATTATTTTGCTTTACTTTGACAGATCGGTATACAGGATATCTCATCGGTTCTCTCGAGGCTCCTCCTTGCACCTCCACCGTAATTGGCTATTTACCTATGGAACGGTTAATAAATAGAAGCTTCTTACAGCGAGTTAATTTATGTCTTGGCAATCAAGCAAATGAACGCACTGAGCACCGATACCGGAAGTCGTTTTCGTTTCACGAAAACACAAATTTCTGGGAAACATTAAACCATATCTGGACGTAATCTGGCAGGAGGAGATGCACACTGCTAGATCCAGAAACAGAAGACTGAGAAGAAGAATGAACAAAGAGATGATGATAGATGGTTGCTTAAAAGAAGTATCTCACCTACACTTTCCATCCAATGATGATAGATGGAAACCTAAGAAAAGCATGGAAACTTAAAAGAAACAGCTCACAAATACCTGTACTTCCCATCCTATGTTCCTACTCCATGCGCCAGTGGCTCTCGCTACTGGCAACAAGCATGTCCCATATCCAATCCGCCGTATTGAGCCGGACCGGCGGTATATAAAAATATCCAGATTGAATATCTGGAAGTGCCAGCAACGCCTACCATACGCTGGCTAATCAATCAATCAATCAACTAGGGGGATAAGTAAAACAGTGAAAAACATTTTTTTTCTCGGGAACAGTCCAACCGACTTTGATATAAAAAAAATGTTTAGGGTTTTGACGGCATAAACCTGGACAAATATCAGATACATTTACCGGAAATCTGTTTTTCAAAAAATTTTCAATACTTAAAAAAATGTATGGGATGAACTTTAAGCACACCCACCAATAAAGCGGGAGACTATTTGGGATAGGTCCTTTGTTACTATTTATACTATTTTTACATTCTTCAATTTCTAAGCTTTGCATCTAAACATCTAGATGTTGAATAGAGGATCCTGAAGCTCTATTATGTGGTACAACCTTAACTTACTGGTTCCTTAATATGTGATTATTACTAAAAAAAATTTGGGCAATGCTAAAATTTCCATTTCTTCTGTATTTGAAATGAGCCATATTATGTTCTTCGAATCTTGTTAGATTTGGACTTTTCGTTTATCCAACAAACCTCTAATTATTATAACTCTTACAACTAATTTTTTAAATATCTTTGGCATGATTCAATTTTCAACCCAAAGGTCCGGGATTTACGAAATTGATTCATACATTGATTTTATAATAATTAATAGTAAGTTTATGTTACAAATAATAGTTTTTATTGTTACAGAGAATCGAAATGGAAAGTGTGATTCGTGAAGGAGCACTTCGTTTACTAACCGCTGAAGCTACTTGTGATGTCATCCTCAGCTGCCAAGGACATCGACTGATGGCCCATAAATTAATACTCTCCATGGCTAGTCCTGTTTTTAGGGTAAGAAATAATCGAAATTTTCAAACTTGATATTTTCCAGCTGGCATAGTAGGATACTTTTATCTGTAAATTAATCTATATAAGAAAATTAATACCACAATCTAGTCGCCCAAACAGAAAACGCCCCTATTATCATAATAAATTTTGCTAGAAATATGTATTTGGGTCTAATATAAAAGTGTATAACTAATTACTTTTTATTCGGTACATTGTATGATTTTAATGAAACATTCTTTATAGGATTTTGCAAACAGCAGAATCTGTGAGAACTAAAAGAAAAAGTAACTTTAAAATTACTGATTTACAATCTTTGCATTTTTTCGATAACCTGAATTCTGGTTATGCTAGCAATTAAAATCCTTAAATGAATTTGTCTTTCTTATTTGACAAATTTTCATTCTAACACTGGTTTCCACATAGCCTCCTACGGCTATGCAGCTATATTTTCTTGCATTAAGTGCTTGAATTGTGTTCTTATCTAGTATTAAGGTCTTATAAGTGTCATATATTTGCTAGAAAAAATCTCAGTAATAGGAGGAGCAATAGGATTTCTCGAGGTAAAAGCACAATTACGCTACTTTAACAGTTTATTGAATTCTTAAGTTTACATGATACCTATAGAAAAGCAAAACTTACTTTTTTACAACAAATTGCACATGACATTTACTCACAATAAAACATTTAGAACTAATATCAGAATTTCATATTATACCTCAATCTAACGTCGTACTAAAGATAAACCCCCCATCTAAAAATAAACTAAGTAAAAACAAGGCAAATTTTACACGATATGTTTCTTTTGCGCTGTTTTAGCTTAGTAATGACAATTTACAGTGTTTCTCTTTAGTATTACGAAGAATTTTAGGATATACGGTGTATTCTAATATACAGTTACATAAATTCAGATTTGTTTTACTAAATTTTTACTTAGTTAGCAAGTAGATCTTGGTACCAGCTATAAGAAACTGATTCTAACTCATTTTTAGCAAAAAATGATTTAACGGGGGTTTTGCTTAGTAGGGCAGTATATTACTTAAGTAAATTTTAAGACACTTAATAACAAAAATACATCAAAGCAAAAAACCACTCTTAAGGGGGATATATAACTACCTTCAATTAAAGAAATATATCCACTGTATTTTAAAAAAGTAAAGTACATTTTTTATTAATTTGCATTAATATTAAGTTTGCGTGCCGATGGTATGAAAAGATTTACTTTCAACTTGTTCAAAAGCAGCCGTTGATTTTTCCAGAAAATCAAAATTAAAAGAGTTGAGAAAATTGATTTTTTTTTTGTTGCTTCTATCATAACGAAATCTTTTATTTTTGAGTAGTGGCAATCTTCGTTTTTTGCTGTTTCCGGTAAATCCTCTTTAACATCCAAACATAGTCAGGCATCATATTAATACTGCAGTTTCCCTGATACCCTGTTTCCATAAATTTTAGATCTTGGTGAAATCTTTCTCCTCGTTCTTCACTGAAATTTTCAAGAATTGGTTGAAAATTTTCTCAAGAATCATAAAAGTGGAAATTGTAAGGAGATAGTGAAAAGCATGGTCAGTAACTTTGGCAAATTGGGGTGCAATATGAATTTGAAACCTTTTTTTTTCTTCATAACCACATAGACCAGATTCCGGAAAATCATGGAGAGTTCAGTAAAGAACAAGGAGAAATATTTCACCAAGATCTATAAGTTATGGAAACAAGGTACCTATCAGGGAAGCTGGAGTATTAATATATTGGCTGACTAAGTTTGGATGCTAAAGACAGATTTAGAACCAACAATAAAACGAAAGCTGCTACTAAGTAGGTCCTTCGGAAATAAAAGATTTCGTTAGAAAAAACTAAAAGAAAACAAAAATAAAATTTTCTGAAATAAACAATTTTTTTACTTTTGATTTTTTGGAAAAATCAAGGGTTGTTATTGAATAAGTTAAAACTAAATCTGTTCATACCATCGCATCGGCACGCAAACTTAATATTCAAGGAAATTCATACAAAATTTCCTTTAGTTTTTAAAACGCAATGGAAATATTTTCTTTAGTTGGGGGTGGTTAAATCTCTCCTTAAGACTGGTTTATTTTTTTATGTGCTAAGAATCGCAGGACTTTATTTGTACTTATTTCCATATGACTTTTTTATGGGAGGAGGTTTTACACACTCCAGGGGTAGATTGTGATCAAATTTTAGTCCAAAAAGATCCACCCATAAAAAAAATATGTCAGATTGTTTAACGTGTTACATGGGATTTTGTTATTTATGGTGGTTTTATAACCTGTAAGGGGTTGTCTTACTATAATATGGGTATTGAGTGTAAAGAATAGCTTACTTACGGTTACCTGGTTGCTGGGCAATTTTTTTCTGTACTTTGATAAATGATTAGAAACCCATTTTGATCCATTTTTGGACTATTTTCAAAGTGCAAAAAAAATCTGTTGGGTGTAAGCACAATTCTGATGCCAGATTTCGATTCAGCGGCTCAAAATATATACGAGTAGAGTGGTCTGGTCAAAAGATTGGAAACAAACATTTTTTTTGTGTGTCTGTGTAATTGTCACATTTTTATTTAACACCTAAATATACCTCTCCATCAAAAAACTTATTATAATTAATTACTGAATTAGAACGCCCAACTGGCCTATTATTAATATGTTATTACATATTGTTCTCATAGGTTCATTATTTAAAGCGTGTAGTGTATTGTACATCTTTGAAGGATACATAGGGATTAAATATTATAAATGATAATGACTTAATAGTTGTATTCATATTTTGTGTAATTTTTTTTTCTGGGCCTATCACTTAACTAGTGACTTGTTTCTCACGCTGCGTGCTACATAAATAAATACTTGCTATTTAAATGTATACAAAATTAATCTCTTGAAAGTATTTATCACAATTGATAAATGATCTGTGGTTCTTTTCCTTGACGAAAGTAAAGAACATCTTATATGAAACTAATTGAAATATTTAAAGACAACCTGCTACTAATTATTTACATCTCAGTTTATACATTACACGTAAAGGTGTATATTATGATAACTATTTAGATTTTCCATATTACTAACAGTAATGATTATTTTTTGCAGGGTTTACTGCTTGAAGACTGCTCAGACCCAACAGTGGTGATCTTCCCAGACATTAACGGAAATATAATGTCCTTAGTATTAGATTATATTTATACGGGTAGTGTGGTGGTTTATTCCAACACCATTCACGACTTTCTTGGAGTTGCTGGTCTATTAAAAATACATTTAGATATAGAATACCCAGAAAGACTGTCGCCTAATAAAAACAGAATTTTCCATAAAACTACCGAATCAGAGAAATGTCAATTTGACGAAGATATTGTGAAAAAGAAAGAGGAGGTGGAAAATTTGGATGTCGTGTCCTCTAGTAATCCGGAAGTTTATAGCAAAAAGAATCAAAGGAAACTACCCAATCTCTTACCCATCGGTACTTTACATAACCAGCAGAAACTGCGACAGCAAAGGAGATTATGCAGTTATGTTTTACCAAGCCCCTGGTGTCCTAGAGTGCAGAGGGTTTTTGGGGATCCCCGAAATGATTATTTAGAAGTACACGAGAGTCAGGTGAGTTTCTACTAGGCATCTAATTTTAAGTTTTTCTTAAACATTTCATGTTGCTGACAATCGGTCACGGAGATAAATATCATTATTACTTTTGAGCAACACTAGAAGTGAAGAAGGAATCGTAACCTCGATTGTAACCTCCAAGAAATTCGAGTATTTGACGAGTTTTTACTCTGTATCATTAAGAGGTTTGGAAAAAAATACCGGGTGGGTCACGAATTGCGCTCGCCCCGATATTTCCTAAAATATTTGGAATAGAAAATTGAAATTTGGAGGCCTTATTAGACGACTAAAATGCCATCTTTTCTATAAAGAATCAAGTTTGGTGCACATCCGGTTTGATCGGAAATGCCCACAACTTTCGATTTTTAAATGGAACACCCTATATATTTTTACATTTTTGGAATCTAGTGGAAATTTTGAATACAATAAATCCATTTTTGTCACTTTTTGATAAACATTAAAAATTTTATTAAAAAATCTATTTCTGAATCCAGAGTACTGTGGTGCATAAAATATATTTTAGTTTGTGTGCTACGTTACTTTAAAAATAAAAAGAGCAATATGATTGCATTACTTAATTCTCTAGAGGCGTTTAAAATTTTTAAATGTGATTTTTACCCACTAACTCGGTTTTTTAAATGGGAATTTAATCGTTCACCAACATTTTTAAATACCTCATTTTCATACGAATCTAATGATACCAAAATTTTGAAAATCCGCTCAGAAATATTTGAGATTTCAGCCAAAATACAATGCAACCAAGCTTTTAGAAACATGCGGCTAATAGATAATAGATTAGTGGGCTTTGGAAACTAAAATGGCACATTTCTGTGTAAATCTGGTAACCTAATAACATTGGAAAAATCATGGTAGCCATTGAATGTAATAAAACAATATCAGCTGTCAGACAGACTCGTGTAGTTATAGGCAATCTTGAGCTATCAAACATTTAATAATTGTGAGCGCAAAGAACGTTACAATTAAGTTTAGCATAGGTATGTGGAGGTAAACACAATTACATCCACAAGGACATTTGCAATAGAATGCGACATCAGTTCGGTTTTCAGAGTTTTATTTAAATGAACATAAATATCGGGCCTATAAATAAATAAAAATCAATTCCGTTTGAACAATTAAACTTAAACTAGGTAACAGTCGGTATCTTTAAAATAATTAATATAATTAAACCATAAATTGACATTCATAGATATTGTTCAAAATGTCCACCATTTTTTTCTATACACAATTCGGCTCTGCGTACAGTTGATTGAATGGCTCTACGCAATTCAGCCGGCGTTATTTCATTAAGAGCCCGTACAACATTATTTTGCAGCTCTTCACGGGTATTTGAAGAAGATTTATAAACTTTATTTTTGAGAGTGCCCCATACATAATAGTCGAGGGGTGTTAAGTCAGGTGACCTAGGAGGCCACCTGATATGACCTTGATTTGCGATAAGGCGTTCACCATGCAAGTTGTTTAAATATTCCATCACTCTTCTGGAATTATGTGGGGGAGCACCATCTTGTTGGAAAAACAGATTTTGTAAATAGGCAAGAGGAAGTAAGTCAAGAAATTCTGCTGTCTGGTTTTGTAAAAAGAATAAATATCGTTCGCCAGTAAGTGTTCCATAAAAAAATATGGGTCCAATTATTCGATCTCCAAGTACTCCAAGCCAACAGTTAAACCCAAATCTTTCCTGAATATTCCCCCGCCCTACCAACCTCGGATTTTCTTGAGCCCAGTACCTAGTATTATTTCTGTTAAACATACCTTGGTTCGTAAATCTACTTTCATCTGAATATAAAATATGAAAAGGAAAACCTGGGTTTTGTTGTACTGCATTTAAGAACGAGTTGCAATATACTAGCCTCCTGTCGTTATCATCTCCATAAAGATGTTGGTGTATTTGGTATTTATAAGAGCGAAACTTATGTTTCTTTAAAATTCTGCAAACCGAAGACTAACTAATGTCGCATTCAATTGACAATTTCCTTGTTGATGTTGTTGGGTGTACCATCACAAATCCTAATACATCAATTTCTTTGTCCTCACTTACAATAAATGTTTGATGGTCATCTTGTTGATTGGGTTCGTTTCTTAATTCTTGTTCCACTCTGGCAAACAAGTGTCTGCTTGGATGACGTCTGTTGGGATATCGTTGCTGATACAGTTCTGCAGCTGCAGTTGAATTTTTGAGACGCTCTCCATATATCAGTAACATATCGACCTTTTCATTTCTACTAAAATTATTCATTTTTTAAAATTTTTACTCAAAGAGATTTCCGCAACGCTTTATTTTGTATCTGTCTGGCAGCTGATATTGTTTTTTTTATTACATTCAATGGCTACTATGATTTTTCCAATGTTATTAGGTTACCGGATTTACACAGAAATGTGCCATTTTAGTTTCCAAAGCCCACTAATCTATTATTTATTAGCCGCATGTTTCTAAAAGCTTGGTTGCATTGTATTATGGCTGAAATCTCAAATATTTCTGAGCGGATTTTCAAAATTTTGGTATCATTAAATTCGTATGAAAATGAGGTATTTAAAAATGTTGGTGAACGATTAAATTCCCATTTAAAAAAACCGAGTTAGTGGGTAAAAATCACATTTAAAAATTTTGAACGCCTCTAGAAAATTAAGCAATGCAATTATATTGCTCTTTTTATTTTTATAGTAACGTAGCACACAAACTAAAATATATTTTGGGCACCACAGCACTCTGGATTCAGAAATAGATTTTTTAATAAAATGTTTAATGTTTATCAAAAAGTGACCAAAATGGATGTATTGTATTCAAAATTTGCTCTAGATTCCAAAAATGTAAAAATATATAGGGTGTTCCATTTAAAAATCGAAAGTTGTGGGCATTTCCGGTCAAACCGGATGTGCACCAAACTTGATTTTTTATTGAAAAGATGGCATTTTAGTCGTGTAATGAGGCTTTATAATTTCAATTTTCTATTCCAAATATTTTAGGAAATATCGGGGCGAGCGCAATTCGTGACTCACCCGGTATGTGTGTGTTAGTTCAGGTTAGTTAGGATCTGGAACTAGATTATATTTTGATCTTACGCCGGTTAAGAGTTGGGGGTCAATATGGGCAAATAGGGGAAAATAAGCAATACAAGCTGATAAGAGTAGAAACGTAAGGATTTGGTGTATATACTAGAAATCTCCCACCACCTCCATCACTTCATTATTAAAGGGGATAATAAAATAAAATTGAGATTAATACTTGAAATTTGGTACACGTATGTATTATAGATGATATATGAAGTAGTTGTAGTAGTATTTTAGATGATTCCGTTGAAGAGCTGGGGGAGAAATAGATGTAGATATTCTAAATATATAAACAAATAAGCGAACAAATTGTCCTAAATTCGGCATATGTGTTCTAAAGTATCACATTCTTTAACAAAGACTGCTGACCCAAGATAGACGATGATGTAATCTGGATTGAAGAACTATACAATTAAAGAAGCTCTACAATTAACACATAAATCATTTCTTTTGGTGCTTTTTCTTGTCATTCTGGTTTCTGTTTCTAAGTTCTGCTTTATTAAATGCCGTCAGTAAGTGGTACTATCTAATTTCTTTGGCTCCAAGCAAGTCATTTATATCTAGAACAAATTCTAAGTTGGATGTAATCACTTAATTTAATAAAAGTTTCGACTCATGGCGTATTATTTAGTTGTGTAATTTTTTGCACGGTCACTAAGAAATAAACAATATATTTAGTGAAATGGCCAACCCAACAAATAAAAATAGTGTATTTTTTTACAAAGGCGATATGAAAAGGTAATATTGGATATTTCTGCCTCTGGGTATTTTGCAAATTAGTTGATATAATGCTCTCGTATTCTGATTTGAAATACACAGTTAGTCGAACCACGAGAGAAGAAATTAACAGTGTTTTTGCACTACTGTTCAATTAAACTAATTTATTAATAGATACAATTAAATTACTTCATTACATTAAAATTACCTGGTAAGATTGATTAATCCATTTCTCATTCGACATGACAAAGTGATATACACTGAATAAATAAACTTCCTGGCTTATTACCTATAAATTATGAACACGTTAATGAATTAATATAATATAATGTATCCCATCGTTAGTTACAAAGCCGCAGCTCTATAAAAAATAAATGTTCTCGACGCTGAATCCGAATCCGTGGTCCAAAAACAGGTTTTAATAGGTCCATTTTTTTTAGAGTCAAAAACATCCCTGAAAATGGTGTAAAATCATAGAAATAATGTCATAACTCTTAATGAAGTGTGAAAAACAGTAGATGCTTAGTAGTCTAGAGTAGAGAATATAAATTCGATCCACAAGAACCTATTTTTATCATTAAAACCGAAATTCGCTCTAGGGGAGGGGGGGGGCTGAAAATCTAAGACGCAGGTGACTGCGAATAAAATGTATAAAGGCCAAATTTTTGTATCTCTTAGTGCAAAATATCTAACTCTGGTACGACAACCAGCCATTATTATCAAAGGGTTGAAACGCACCCCTATGGAGGCTTAAAACTACCTCCCACCGACTAAGAAATCTCATAAGTTTGAAAACGGGGAAAAGATTTGGGCTTTTGTAGTCTTGGCCAGGGTGGACAAATACATAATAATAATAATAATAATAGTATAATAATAATAAAGTGCCTTTATTGAAAATATGCATTTGGCGGAGTCTAGTCCAGAGGCTGCTCAAATACTCAACCATAAAAATGAACAAAATAAATCATTACAAAAAGAAAAATGATAATAGATGGGAAGGAAATTATTCTAAAAACAATTTGAGATAAAGAGAGAAGTATGTGTCTACATTAGGTAGGCTTAAAAATGTTTTATTTCTGATTCCTTGTTCACTGGTCTTGAAGAAATTTTTTGTAATGAAAATAAAATGAGTTTACTGAAACTTGCTTCATATTAACAAGAATGGATTTATATAACGTTGATGCGGAGTACGTATAATGATTTTTGGAAAAAAGCTGTTGAATGATGAGGAATTGTTAAATTCTCAGTGTATCTTAAATTTCGCTCGAATGGAGGACCTGAGAATCAAAAGTTCTAGTATGGGGGATTTGCTAATTGTACCAATTTACGAGTAAAATTTGCAAGATGTAATTTGCGTCTTGTGGCCATATTTAACCATCCAAGGGTTTTTAACTTATGCGATACTATGACGACAAGAATATTGGTGTTATCCCTAATGAATTGTCTATTGTTCTCCTTTCCAAATACGATAACAGCAGATTTATCTGCATTAATTTTTAGGCAATGCCGGCAAGAATAATTTACAAGATTTTTAATATCTTGATTTATGTGCTCAATGGACTGCATAATCTGTGATGAATCAAAGGTGCCATAAATCTGGGTATCGTCAGCATAGAAGTGTGATCTATAGGTTTTTAAGACACTGAAACAATCAGTAATATATAAGATAAATAACAGCGGTCCCAAAATTGACCCTTGCGATACACCATATTCAAGCATCTCTGACTCAGAAAAAGAAGTATTCTTGACTGCAATTTTCTGTTTGCGATTAGTAAAGTAAGATTTAAGTATTTTTAAAGCACTGTTAGAAAAGTTATAGTATTTTAGTTTGGAGAGCAATAAGTTGTGTTTAATCGTATCAAACGCTTTAGAATAGTCAAGCAACACAAGAGCTATCGTTTTTCCAATATCGTAGCCTTTAATTATATCATCAGAGACTTTGAGAACAGCACTTGTGGTGCTATGACCAACTCTAATATAATATGGAGTGAATTCATTCCAACCACTGACACAGGACTAGCGACTATCCTTATCGGGTGATAAGAGCTACCCCTATGCTCAAATGATGCATATGAGTGCTTTTGAAATTCGGAAAGAGCCATATACTTGTAGCTCATTGGGCCAAATATATAAATCTGTTACGACAACCACCCAATCTTCTTAATAAAGTTGAATTATCCCTACTGGAAGGATAAGAACTACCCCTTCAGACGGACAGATCTCATTAGTTTTAATATCCCGGAACAATAATTCATCCATATCCATATATCCACATATTTTGATTCATGGTCCATAACATTTTTTTTTGGGGGGCTGTGTTATTTACTGATATACACAAGTCTAAAATATTGAAAGGTATTACATATTGGTAATTTGGCAGAAAATTTTATACTTACCAATCATTATTAGCCAATCGGACACATTTATTTTGTCATGTTGCTATAGCAACCATCAAATTTCATGGAAATCTTACTTACCCATGAGCATCTACCTATGTGATTAATAAGTGGAAATTTCCCTAGTTTGACAGCAATGATTAGACAATAGTGTTTATATTATGAAAAATATTTTTATATTTATTTTAAATTTAATTAGTACAATTCTGACTTACCATGTTTCTTTACTACATCCTTAACTAATTCCAAAAGGTTTAAGAATTCCACTTGTCTATCGTTTTTCCTCGGTGACGAATAAAGCACAGAGCCGTTGTTTTTTTTTTCACTATGTGTCTGTGTTTCATAAAATACAAATAATACTGCGACACCAATTTATTCTTTTGGACGCTAGATTTGTGGTCAGAACAAGGCACAACTTCACGAAGAATGCTAGTAATATCCTGAAATAAATTTTCTTGCTCAGGATTTAATCCAGATTCTTCCACTAAATATGTCAAATACATTTTTACGATAGGCTTTAATGTGCTCTGATTCTTTACAAAAAGAACAGTGTCTATATGATTTGCTGTTCATTTTATTATCAATTTTTTGGTTAACTGTCTTGTTGCTTGCTTGCTGATGTTACAAACTACAATACAACATTCATATTGACAAGTGAGTTTTGACATGTTCCAACACACTTGTGATTCCATTGCTAACTATTATCGATTCTTTTAGTCGATATTATTTGTCACAACTTTAAATCACAGCAAAATATCATTTCATTTCGACTTCACTTTACTGTAGTACAGATTTACTTCACTCTCATTATCGCTTACCTTAACTAGCGTTCCCCCGAATCCTAGTATGAAAAATATAAAAATAAAATATATTTTTGACCATATTTTATCTTTTGTTAAATATTTCGTTTTACTAAGACATGAGAAAACCACATAAAAATTAAGAGGAATCCTCGCATGCGGGAAATATACGTGAAATATAACAAACGCGCTGAGCTCTAGCAGCTTTATTTTTACAAGTATCACACTCACGATCAGTATTACTGATCGTGTATCACACTCATTTTTTTTTTAGAAGAAGTTAGCTACTAGTTCTACAATGTGACCATTGCTTTTTCAAATCCGTTGAACCAATCTTAAGAAAAAAAATCACAAACTTTATCATTTGATTGTCTGATATTTATTTAATTTTCACATACTTCTAGATATCATTCTCAAAAAAGCATCGGTCAGATAATTCTATCATCTTTTGTTTACACATTCGTTTAAAGATAATTCAAAAATGTCAATTTTTTAATGAGTTATACTTCAGGGCAATTACGCATGTAATTTAATAATTGTTTAGGCATGTTTTCCATCTCCACCTAGCCAGAGAGGCGGATCATATACGCATTGGCTCTTTGTCTAACTTGAGACTTCTCATTCTCTAGGCTTTGACTCTTACTACAGTAGAGAATTATATAAACTGAGCTTGTTGCGTACCTATTTTAATTCAATTTTTACCGGAACACATTTAATAGCGTAATGGGTATAAACAATAGTTAAAGGCGCAAAGTGTATCAATATGGTACAAGAAAAAAAAGAGGAATTACTTCCACATCCACGTAGTGGATTGGAAGTACAGCAATCGTAAAAAAAATCAAATTTTATTTCTTGAAATAGGTTTAGAACTTCATGAAACGTCGAGATTTTAAATTTCAGCGAAAAAGAAATTTCTGTTTGTCGGTCTGTCTGTCTGTAATTTTTTTTTTGTCAGCACATTTTCTCCGGAACGGTTTAAGACATTGTCTTGAAATTTTGTACACCTATATATTATAACGAGATCTGGACTGGATTGTTTTTTGAACATATCCGATGAAGGGTTGGGGGTAATTAGGGATAAATGGGGGGGAAATAGGTAAAGCAAGCTGGTAAGAGTACAGAAACTTGAAATTTGGTGTATGTATACTAGCAGCCAAGGCCTCCAATTTTTTATATTTAGAAGCCGAGGCCTCAGATTTTTTAATAACAAATTTCAACCCCCCCACCACCCCTACTCCATTATTAAAGGGGTTGATAAAATAAAATTGACTTATTCACTTGAAATTTGGTACACGTATATATTATAATGACATCTGGAACTAAATTACATTTTTAGTTTATTCCGTTGAAGGGTTGGGGGTTAAATAGGGGTAAATAGGGGAAAATAATTAAAGCAAGCTGATAAGAGTACAGAAACTTGAAGTACGGTGTATGTATTTGGAGCCAAGGCCAGCGATTTTTTTATAATATTTTTTAACCCCCCACCCCCCCTACTCCATTATTAAAGAGGTTGATACAATAAAATTGAGATATTCGCTTGAAATTTGGTACATGTGTATTATAACGACAATTGGAACTAAATCATATTTTGAGATGATTCCGTTGAAGGGGTGGCGATGTAAGTATAGGTACATGAATAGGGGAAAATGTGTAAAAGCAAGCTGTGTAGAGTATAAATACTTGAGGTTTGGTGCGCACCTATACGGGAAGCCAAGCCCTCAGATTTCTTTATAATATTTTTCATCTGATATCTAAATCTATGTTCTCGCATTTTTACGCCTCGACGCCGATCGACGCCTAGCGTCATTTTTGTAAAACTCGTGTATTTGATAAATTTTAATTCCTACATTCATATTCTTACGTCTCGACGCTGACTGATGCCTAACGTCGTTGTTGTAAAACTTGTGTTTCTAAATCTATGTTCTTGCATTTTTACGTCTCGACACCGACCGACGCCTAGCGTCGTTTTTGTAAAACTCGTGTGTTTGACAAATTTCGATTCCTAGATTCATTTTCTTGCATTTTTACGTCTCAGCGCCGACCGACGCCTAACGTCATTGTTGTGAACCTTCTGAATTTGATAAATTTTAATACTGAGAATCATATTCTTTCATTTTTTCGTTTCGACGTCGACCGACGTCTAGCGTCGTTTCTGTAATATTCTAATTTTAATAACAATAGGTATGGATATATTAAATACCATGTGACAACAAGACTACCTTGTTTGATTTACCAATACTTTCATTTTAATGAAAATCAAACTAGAAATAACCTTAGAAAAATGCAATGGAATATAATTAGTCAACCGCCCAACCGCACTAACACTACGACGCTGCGCGACGTGGTTGTGCGGTTGGCTCCGGCAATGTTGTATATTTTAATTATTGAATAAAATATGTTAAGGCAGTATTTTTTTTGAGAGATATTTTTTAATATTTTTCACTAAATGCAAATGTGAGCTTTGGCAATTTAAGTAATGTCCGGCGGCTTATTTGAAATATAAAAAACATTTAAGAAAACGGTAATAAATTAATTAAATTGCGAAAACTGACATTTGTTTTGGGTAAAAAGAATTTAAAAATACATTTGGGATAAAAATACTGGACATTTGCTAAGTACATATTACACTTTTTTTTTAATAAGATTTCGAAAAAATGAATGTTTAAATCAAATACGTCCTGTACGTAATTTCTTAAAAAATAAATGCATAAGTGAGGACGTCCCTGTTTTTGCTGCCACCTGTCCTGGTAGGTGTATAACTGTATAATATGTTGGTAGGAAAATGTTAACATTCTTTTTCATAACTATAAAAGCAAATTTCCGGGTAATTTGTAAAAATTTTGATATTCATGCAATAAAATATTTAAATGGGAGAATGCCACTCAATTCTGGTTTTTGTTCAATAATAGGTATAAAAACAAATATTTATAGAATGATGTATTTCAGGATACTGAATAAAATATAAAAGTTAGTATCTGGCAATACGGTAAACTTTCGTCAAATTTACTAAAAAAATTCTTTATAGTATTTTATATCTTACATAAATACCCATAATGTTTTTTTTATATATAAATGCCTATAACTTTTCTACAAACAAATAAGAAAAAAAGCAGAAGGCACTAGGTTTTGAACCCAGAACCCCGCGATTGAAAGTCTCATCATCATCAAACAAATTTATTCAAATATTTAAATACAATTTATGCCTCACCGGATCATGACCCGGAGCCAACCGTACAACCACGTCGCGTAGCGTCGTGGTAATAGTGCGGTTGGACGGGTCTTGACCGGTTTGGCTTAATAAAATTTATAAAACAGATAAAACTCCTGCCGCCTGTGGCGGCTTAAAATTATCAATTAATTTAAACATGTTAAAAACTTAACTAAAAACAATGGATATAAAACTTAAATCTATTTTGTGGGAAAAAACACTTTTTAAAAATTTTGTTGCTTAGATGGAGACAAACTCAATTGGAAAAGCTCCATTTAAACAAGTTACCCCAACAGTCTGCTCGCCGCTGGGAAATTTTGGTTATGGGAAAGGAAGATTGAGTTTAAAATGATTGGAATTTTTACAAAGGTTTATCGGTCTAAAATGAATTTGTTAACAAAAACGTACAAAATGACAAAAATTACAAAAATACAAACATATAACAAACAAGAAGAGGGAAAGAGATAGATACAGAATAAAAGATATGGTGGTGAAAAGTGTATGATAGTTGGAAGTTTTGGTAGAAGCGATTGAAAGTCTGATGCTACATCAGACCCACCACCTGTTCATGTCCAGTAGTTATCTGTTTTCACGGTTTTCACTTCAAATGTGAATATATAAATAAATTATAAGTTCTCAGGTAATAATGCTATGAAATAAATCTGTTGCCCTCTTCTCACTGCGCCTGCGGTTGAAAGAGAAGACGTATCCGTTCTTTCTTCACTAGCAAATAAAATGTAAAGTTATTTCTCCTACAAATGGTGTTGCCGGGGGTAAACTAAACGGTAATCCTTGAAACTTCGCAGGGGAACTACTAAGGGCATTCCTCTTAAGAACCAAAAAAATTAAACTACAATCAAAACTGTGTACCATTTTTTTTATAATATATTTATATGTACTTTTCTTTTTTCTTTAGCAAGAAAAAATTATGTAACATAACTGTAATATATGTATTTATTTTAGACAATAATTTACACCTTATTTTACTAGAACGCGGAGAAAGTAAATAAATGTCAATTAATAACAAAATTTTCTGTCGGTGAAATACGTCAAAATGCCAGTCAAGGCCATCTTATTTATGCATAAGATGCAACACCGATGCCAGATTTTGCAAACATTTCTAAAGTTGTTTTTGCAAGTAATTTTGGTATAATATTTTATTACCGAATCTCCTTCGCTCTTGAATTAAAAATCCAGAAATTTTTTCTTGCTCACAAATTTTTAAAGAAAATTCGGACCTCGAAAAAGTTTCCAGAATTAATTCAAGCACTAGGGAGATTATAAGTGATAACTTTTATAGGCCTAATATTATTTGGTCAAATGGATCAGATAGAAATTGGTATTTGAATACGTATGTTTAGAGTATGCGCACGGTGTAACAATACTTAAAATTAAAAACATGGAAACAAATTGATAATGAAATCGGAATCGGATTGGGATCATTGTTCCATCAAAAGTACTAATTTAAACTAGATCTACCTACTAGCTCTCGCATGTAATGTCATCAATAGTAATATAACAAGTGCTGTGACTATTTCTATGATGTTTATGAGGGAAACCGAGCTGCAGATTCAACGAGTTCAAAGGACTATGTAATTCCTGCCTTGTCAGAGCCAAATATTCTAAAACTATCCAATATGCGTTTGTGATGATGGTTTTTGTTCTTGTGGGTATCGAGTAGCAAATGTGTTACATGATCTTAATATTACTTTATCACACTCTCCATAAATAATAAGCAAATCTAAAAATTCTTCGTGGGTGTAAATTAAACGTGCTGGCATTTTTTGACATAAGACAATGACTGACATTAATGATTGTTTCTAATCATGTCAATGGGTTGATGGCAGTTGTTACTAAAAATTCTTGAACATTTAAGAAAATCGCCAATATTTCAAAAAGTTGTAACTTTAACCCCTACAATACCTATACTAGAAAAAAAGGAATTTAATTTTACATAATTTGATGTAAAAGAAATATAGGATGTTCCATTTGAAACAAAAAAGTTCTTGAGGTTTGAGTTTGACAAAAAGAAATATAATTTTACATAACTTGATGTAAATAAATACTCGGTGTTTCATTTGAACTAAAAGAAATTTTGAAGAAAGTTTTAACGGCTCAAAATCTTTTATTACATACTTTTCCCAATATCGAACAATTCAGTTCCCGGTGAAATACTTACCCTGTATAGGTTTCGGGAGTACCCAAAACAATGTTGCGATTTTACTGGGAATATCACAAAAAGTATTTTTACCGACAGAGTAGTTGTAACATTATCATCTTTGATATCGTAGAGAGAAATGCGGAACATCATTGATAATTTTTGACCTCATGTTGATATTTTTTCCTATTCCACTGTTATATGGCGAGGGCGTCGGTGTCATGGATAAGTGGAAGAGCAGCTTAATTTTATAGGTTTTTATATTTTTATTACTGCTTTTAATATTTGTTAAAGTATTGCTGAACTTCGCCTATTTTTCCATTTGCTTATTAAATAGTTCTGTAATTGATTATATTCTTTCATATGGAAAATAAGGACACTATTTTTTTTTTTCAGTTTCCTGACCCTATGATTATTATTATTATTATTACATGTAAAAATGTCAAAAGTGAAAGATTGACAATGGCGAATACAACAAGGGCTGCCATAATTGTATAACTTTTACAGATTTACACGAAATTATACCAATGAAAAGGTTTTAAAAAATTGATTTAAAAAAATGGTCACTTTTAAGGGCACAATTTCCTTCAAATTTTTAAAAAATTATTTTTAAATGGCAGAGCATTTATTTTCAGAAATCATATTTGTGAACTTCCACAACGTACCACTTTTTTGTAATCGAAATTCTGATAATGAAATCTCTATTGTTACGTTTATTCACCTTTTGGGAAACACCCTGTATGAATCCGTGGGTTCTAAATAATTTCAACAAGAGATAAACACCACTAACACTTTATTCAATAATTTACTGACTATACAATACTTCAAACATTCAAAATAACCTTTACACTCTTATTTAACCTCACTTTTTACCGAACGTGTCACTTCTCAAATAAACTTCCTTCTTAAAACTTCTTCTTCCGCGCTGGTAATCGCGCCTTATATACTCTGAAATTACCTCTAGATTGAACCAGAATCTTCTTCCACCACACTCTAGAAAAGTCTTTCTAGAGTCTTTCCAGTCACTATCAGTAGGCATAGGCGTATCATCTCCAGTTCCAAGGGGGTGTAATTCATAACACTGTCCCCTCCTTAAGCCTGATCTGTCGTTTAAGCTGGTTTATTTCCTTTTTGACTTCTTCTTCGAACTTGTTTACTTATACTTTGACTTCACCAACTTCTTCTTCGACCTTGCCTATTTTTACTTCGACCTCATTAACTTTACGCTACCCATATCTTCCTTAATCTCATTTTTTATTTCTTCAACGACTGTAAACAAGGCATTTTGTTGTGTCTCTATAGCTTTCCTTAAGTCGTCATTTTCCTTTTGACGGCTTCGTTCTTTTTCTTGTCGTCTCCTTTCCCGTTCCTCTTTCTCTTCCTGGCGTTTTCTTTCCTGTTCTTCTTTCTCTTCCTGGCGCTTTCTTTCCTGTTCTTCTTTCTCTTCCTGGCGCTTTCTTTCCTGTTCTTCTTTCTCTTCCTGGCGCTTTCTTTCCTGTTCTTCTTTCTCTTCCTGGCGTTTCTTTTCTTGGTCCATCATCATCTTTTGCATTTGGGCGAATAAGTCCTGTATTTGTTTTTCGGATGCCATGCTTCTGGTCGTTACCGGCATACAATTATGTTGAAATCAAATAAATTTAATAATTACGTCACTATCGGTAATGGGACTGTCCAGAAAAAACTCAAAACGACACAAAAAGAAGTCTTATCTAGAGTCTGTCACTTAACCACTAACGTCCAACAAAATGTTCCAAAAATATCTCAAAAACACTTAACACTATTTTTCTGTTCGGAAATAATCCTCGAACAATGTCCAGTAAATTAGTCCTTTCTGTGTTAGCACTAACTCCGAGAATACTGTGCCAGTTTTCTCAACACTTTCGAAAAATCCTCGTGTCAAAATTCCGCGTCTGACACTAGTGTTACGTTTATTCACCTTTTGGGAAACACCCTGTATGAATCCGTGGGTTCTAAATAATTTCAACAAGAGATAAACACCACTAACACTTTATTCAATAATTTACTTACTATACAATACTTCAAACATTCAAAATAACCTTTACACTCTTATTTAACCTCACTTTTTACCGAACGTGTCACTTCTCAAATAAACTTTCTTCTTAAAACTTCTTCTTCCGCGCTGGTAATCGCGCCTTATATACTCTGAAATTACCTCTAGATTGAACCAGAATCTTCTTCCACCACACTCTAGAAAAGTCCTTGGCTCTTTCTAGACTCTTTCCAGTCACTATCAGTAGGCATAGGCGCATCATCTCCAGTTCCAAGGGGGTGTAATTCATAACACTATTAGTACTTCCACATCCATGTAGTGGATTGATCCGACAGGAAGTGATGTCAAAATTCCATGACGTGGGCAAAATTTGCTTATATGGAAAGTGGCTCCCTGTATGTCTATGGTAGTACTTACTCACATAAAGTTTTTCATGTATCTTATTCATAGGAAATCTGTACAACCGGCCCTCCGCCTATCAAGATGTTTTCCTTTAAAGAAACTTGGATGGAACATCTGAATGTGGAAGTAATTATTCCTTAGGCAGCGGTTTTTTTCTTGACATGCTCTAATTTTATTTCGCACAGTTCAATAGAACGACAGGTCCGGCAATTTTCACCACCACTATCTTCATGGGTAAGTGAATATTATCTCACCAAGAACTCTAACATTTTGGTTCAAATATTTAATTTAGGAAATCTGGACTCGTAAAAGTTGTCAGCTTAGAATTCTTTTATATCAACTAAAATAACACAACCTTAAGCATGGCTGCTCGTTTACCTATGATATATCTTTAATGCTAATTAGTTGGTTAACTAATGAGCCATTATCAATAAATGATCCAACAAATTAATTTTTATCTACACAACAAATTAATTTTAATGTAATATTATATCTATACAATGTAAACATTTATCTTGAAAAGATCGTAATTAACTTGCTTATACGATTGATTTAGCAATAATCCAAAAGATAATTAATATAAAATGTATTACTTCCATTAATGATATGCTAAAAGCGCATGTTTACAAATATTGAAAGACGATTATACAAATGAGGGTCAAGTGCTAATAGAATAGTAACACAATAGAATAATTTAGCATGTTGTGTTTAATTGTTAATTAAATGATAAGAGCCTATACATGATTTTGTGTAATGTTTAATTAGTTTCACATTATATTTCTAATTAGTTATTTTACTACTATCAAAAGAAATAAATAAATATTCATTTCAATACAGTCACAATACCATGCTAATTAGATGCTGGATTTTATTATCTTATGATTTACGTTTGGTACCGTTTGTTGGTGCTTAATGTAAACAATTAAAGAGGCTTTCCGGAATGCATATCTTAAATACACTTTTTAACTGCTTTCTTTAAAAAAGAGAAGGTTGTTAATTCCAATCTTATGTTTGTTCTTTTTAACCCCCCACGCAAGGAGGGGTGTTATAAGTGAAGCCTTTGTGTGGGTGTGTGTGTGTGTGTGTCGCCTGTCTGTCTGTAGCATCCTATCTCCAAGTTGGCTGAACAGATTTCAAAGCGGTTTTTTGTTCAAAAGCTGGTATTTGCGAGATGGTTCTTAGCCATATCTGGTGGAAATTGGGTATGCTGTTTCCAAGATTTTCAGATTTCATTGTTAAAAACTCAGTGTAACGGACGTTGTGTATTAAGAAATTTCGGAGGATCCGGCGTTATTTCACATATTAAACAAGCTGGCCATTATACTCTTCGCCGATTTACTGCACTGTTTATAATTGTTGCACATTCTATAGGATACTCGTCGCAGATTTTTTTGTAAATAATATTGGTTTTAGACATTTTTTGTTTAATTACAAAACATACAAAAAAAAAATTTTTCATTCAAATAATTATTAACTATTTTGTCGTGCTTACAAGAAACCTGACGAACGGACATTTTGAAAGTTGTTCAAAATTCGATCACCAACACAGTAATATGAACATTTTTTCTTTACGAGCAATATTACCGGTTTTAGAAATGTGCTGATCGAATGCAATATACTCTTCGTTTTGTATTTGCGAAAAGTCTAATGTTTATCTGGAATGTATTTAAACAGTTTATAAGTTATTTAAAAAAAAATAAAAAACGCGCTTTTAAGAACAAACTGAAACTGTTAAAAAATGTACTAAAAAGTAGAAAATAAAAAATAGTAAACGTAAAAGCGTAGGGTGCCCGATGAGGGAAATTTTCTGTTTTTCCAGGTATTTTGAGCGCCCCACGCCTTTACGTTTACTATTATTTATTTTCTACTTTTTAGTGCATTTTTTGACAGTTTCAGTTTGTTCTTAAAATCGTTATTTTTTTAATTTTTTAAAATTATTTATTTATTATCCTCTTTTTAATTCTGTCACATTTTTTTTTAATTACTTATTTAATGTCGGCCTAATTCTGCTACTAAGGCCAATCACCGACGAAAGGAGCTGGAAATTTTGCCGAACCTCTTCACTATCGAAGAGTAGGGATCTTTTACTTGTCTAACATTTAATAGACAAGGGACCGACTGCTTTACATCCCCTCCGAAGGATGATATATCCGCTATGTAACCCCCGCCTAAAGTTACATGCTTTCTACGCATGCGCCGTTAGAAGATGGAGCGAGAACGCTGTGTTTCCCTGGATAGGCTTACCCATCCAAGTACTAACCGCGCCCGACGTTGCTGCATTTACGTATCGAAATGCGAGTATATGCAGACGTCTCTACGCTCGCTCCTTTCCGTTACAATTAGAATAGTGTGTTTGTCCGACAAAATTCTTTCCCTATAAATGACAAAACCTATTCGTGATCCTGAAGCAGCTAATTATAGTCTGCGGCTTAGAAAATCCCCAGATACCGATTTTTATACGAATCACACCATAAACTACAAAACTTATCTGCCATATTGACGCCGTCATTTTGAATTGTTAAATTTGTACCAGATAATAATAATCTACAACCTCGATAACCCTTAGATACCGATTTTCAGTCGAATCAGACGATCTGTAGATAATAATAATAATAAATAGCCTTTATTCAGTATTACAATATATGATTGATAGACTCGACCTTTACTTGGTGAAAATCCATTATCACTAATGAAATAAAAAACACTAAACTGTTTTTCACGTTTTCACATGTATTACGTCAACATGACGATCGTTTCGCTAAAACATTAGCTTCATCAGATGAGCGCACTGTAACACTACTCACAAATTGAACTTATTGAACCTTAAATACATGAAATTGAATTACCTGAAAACTAATTTAAATAAAATTGTGATTATTTACTTATAATATAAAATGTACTACTAGGAAATGGTATTAAAATAGATTAACAAGTGGAGAATTATTTATGTCTAATTGATCGTTAAGTAAAATATTATCGTTTTTATACCTATTAATTTCTAAGCTCTCAAGTAACGACAACTTTGATCCTTTACTAGCTGTATGAAGGATATCAAAATCGTCGTTAAATAAGTGCTTTTCTTCCAAAAGGTGATTTGCAAAGGTAGAATTAATTTTATTATTCAAAAAAGATTTTGTATGTTCCATTATCCGTTTTTTAAAATTTCTACCTGTTTGTCCCACATATATCTTAGGGCAAGTCCCACAAGTTAGTTTATACACTCCCGACAACTCTTCTTTTTTATTCTTATCTTTATTGTTTTTAATAATAGAGCCTAAAGTATTATTAGTTTTATAAGCTATATTCAGACCTTGCTTCTTTAAAAAAGTACTAATCTTTTCTGACGGGTCCCCAATGAATGTTAATGACCTGAAATTAGATTTTGAATTATCATGATCTTTATAGGTCGGATATACTGCATTTATCGCGTTATTGTACCGTTTTTTGTGCAATAAGTTATCTATAAAAGAGGCTTGAAATCCGTTATTAACCGCGATTTGCTTAATTAAGTTAAACTCCTTATTAAATTCGTAATCTGATAGTGGAATATTTATTAGCCTATGTAACATACTATGATAAGCTGCGTGCTTATGCTGTCTAGGGTCCTAGACAGCATAAGCATGCAGCTTATCGTCACTTCTACTGAATATGACTTATAACTAGCACTTTCTCAGAAACATTTCTTAATAATTAAGACCGTCGATGGATTCCATGAGTACTCGGATCGCTACACAAACTTGACGTGATCAAAAGTGACCTGTAGTAAGTAGTTATCTAACTCACGCCACAGAATTGCACGCTGGTCGTCAACCTTATAATTAGTGGATCAATAAGAAATTGAATTAGAATGGCCATTTCCACTCGGATGAATTGCTCCACGCGCCTTCGGCTTGTGTCGCAAAAATTTCATCCTCATGGAAATGGCCAACTTTCTCACTCGTTGAACAATATACTATTTCAATCCTAGACAAATTTTTAAGCATAGAGGAGATTTTAAACTTCAGTTTTTTTTTTTTTAAGGGGGTGTTATGAGATGCCAGTGATTGATCCTGATGCATTGATGCTGCTCATTCAAAATTAATTAACAAAAATTGTCGGCCAGACAAGTTGTAATAGATAGGAGAGATTTTAAACTTAATTTTAAAACAAAATCAAGGAGGTACCTATTATGAAATGCAGCACTCTCATAAAAAAAAATTATAACAAAAGGTTTGTCAGAAGTTAATTAACAAAAATTGTCAGACAGACAATATTTTCAAAAATGGTTCATTATTTATCATAAATTGTGAAAATTTCAAGCAGATATTTTGAAAAGTAGAATCATTTTTTAGCTAAATTCAAAAAGCCATAAAACATAACAATTAACACATGTTTACTAGTCTGGCAGGCGTAACAAGTTTTTTACATGTTTTGCAACCATTTTCACCTTTTAAATTTGAAGTGATCCATGGGCTACTTTTTTGTCATGAGAGATCGATCTAATTCATCAGTCGCATTTCTTCATTCACTGAGCATACTGTCCAGTTTTTATTACAATCAATACACTAGTCTGGAAGTTATGAGCAAAAAACTTCTAAATTATTTAATGAATTATTATTATTATTAAATTCACAAAAAATTACATCGCGTATGCAACAGTAATGAATTTTGTTATAAAATATTTGTACATTTATTAAACATGCATACAAATTGTCATTTTGTATCGCCCTCTATTGGCTTTATCTGCTCGAGTGCTTTTCTCTATGTTCATTAAGGTTATATTCTGCATATCATGTCGATTTTTATAATTTGGGTACTTTCGCTGATATAAATTTAAGCACTATTTATACTCATACTTTCAAAACTAATGCATAATTCTTGGACATTGTCAACATCAACTGTCTTGTGCTTACTGCAACGATTTCTGGCTCGTTTTCCTCAAAAAAGGAGAAATCGTTTGATATCAAAGAATTGTTTTTATTATTTTGAGAAGTTTTGATATGTGCAACTAAAAAATAATTGTTCCATTAAAGTTATTCTAAAAATTCTATGCAATGGCACATAGCCTTTAAGAATGAATAGGAAAAAAATTACCGATACTTTTATGGCTATTTTGACCCAAATTACACGCTCTCGAACTATTCAACCATACCCCTGGGACACCCATAATGTGTAGTAAACAACTGGACTGTAATAAAAGAAATAAAATATATAGGCATATTTGTGTATCTCTGACACGTCAAGTTTTAAATGGAATCGTGATTCGTTTATATCATATTAGATAATGTAATATATTATTAACTTTTTATTATATCGTGGGTTCTTTCATACAGCAGACAAAATTATAGGTATGAACCTCTAACTACATATAATTAACTGGAGAAAAAACAATAACCGACATAATATACCCAATACCGCTCTTGGACACTGATTTATTTAAATTTGGGGAACCGTTAGATTCATACATATAATATACTAATAATAATTATTGTTTAAAGTAACTAAAATTACTGAGTGTCAGTTAGATTCGATTATAGATTTTTTAGTAAATATTAAAATCATTGGGTTTCGAAAAAAAAACACAAACTTTGATTAGCTTTGTTTTATTCAGACGTGAACGTGTTCCATAATAAGAACCGACAAAAATATGTCGGTTCTTGATTTATTAAAATGACTATGTTGGATAATTTGTTCCTCACGAAATAAACAAATTTTGTGGTAATAGTAAAGACCTATAATTTATGAAGAAAATAAAATAACGTGTTCAGCAAAGTGAAAAACTTTTTGCACTTAGTGCAACAACATTTCGAAAGTACCAACCGCTGTCGCTGTCAAAGTTCTAAGTCAAATTCGTATTCTAGATACAGCATTTTAGTTTTTAAACGAGGTTCTCAGTTAGTCGAAACAACGAAGGAAAAATAGGGAAAATAATTCGTGTAGTTGCCAATTTTTGTATAGTTGTCGGAGGAAGTGCCCTGAACAACATACTAAAAGTCCTGACCAGTTGATGGTCCCCGGGGTGGTGGAGGGCTTAGTTTAAAGGTTACGCTTTCAAGTTTCTCTTGAATAACTCGAAAACCACGCTCTCTTTTATTCATAGATGATTGTGATTTGCTCCAGATTGTTAAAATTCGGTCTGCAAATACCTGTAAAATATTATCTATTTAAATACTAAAATTAAATACTTCATTAAGTAAGTGTGAAAAATCAAACCTATTCAGGGCCCCACATATTCAAAATAATTATCGTAAAAAATTGATTAAGCAAACATTTCGTTGTTTAATTACTGTTTTATTTCAAAGAGAAGAAAGACATTATGCATGCCATTATTTTCGATTAAACAATAGGTTGTCCTATTAGTTAGTTTTGAAACCAGATGATAGCTTGTGACGTATCGATGCCGTATTAATGTCTATAATAAAATCTAATTTTTCTGTTGCTGTTGATCGTATAAATGCTTACTGAAGAAAAAGAAATTGAAATTATTTTAATTCACGGCGAAAATAGAACAAATAGGGACACAGCTAATATTTTTAACCGAAGATATCCAAGAAGTCTGTTTCTCAGTCAACAGTTGGACGTATTTTCCAAAAATTCAAAACAACCGGCTGGTATTGATCATATTCATCATATTTTTGATTGAAAAAACAAAAAGGAAACATTCCCACATCGCAAACAACGATGAACGCGTTTGGGGAGTAGTTTTTAGCCGATAGGGGTGAAACTTGAGGGTTAGGGGAGCTGGGAACCCGCGCAATCGATTCATCGCAAAAAATTACGTAGGGGAACATATTAATCGTATTACAATATCAGAAGTGGACCGGTTTTCCGCAAATTTGCATGGGATATAGCGCAACCGCGCACTTTGCCGAGATCAATTTTGTAAAAAAAGTGTTTTCGAGTAATCTCCGTGTCAATACGAATCGATCAAGCCCACTTGGACTCATATCACTTTATACTTTAGAATTTTTCCATTTTCTTTTTTTGATATGCTGGGAAATTTTTTTGCAAAGGGTGACTTGTCTGAAAATGGGTTTCCCGTGACTTTGGGGTCTTACAGATGCTGTGGAATCATTTTTAGACATGACTAAAAATACTTTTGAATTAATCGAAATATTTTTAATCCCAGCGCCTCCCAGCAAAACGCTAGATCATTGCTACAGAGAACAAAGTTGTAGATAAACTCCAGGAAAAAGATTTATACATTGTTGTTCCCTTTAAAAAAATAGTTCTCGTTGAAAATCTAATATCGCTGAACTTAATGAAGAGTAATTAGTGTTTAATCTCAATATTTAACAGGTGTTTGCAGATCGCAGCCTTCTATGATTAAAACCAAACATTTTAAAATGTCTTTAAATATCAAAATGATATCTAGGAGTTAAATCATATGTATTTTGGCCAGTAAAATTCAAATATGAAAAGATATATAGGTCGTATAGTAAAAAATTTGATTTTCACGTAAATATCGTCCAAATCGGAAGTCAGCCATTTTGGTTCTTTACATCACGTAATTGGAAATTTTATTTCATATGACAATAGTGGCCTTGAGCTAGGCCACCTGGTATAATATAACGTTATCGTACACTTTAAACATAATTAAGTAACATTTTGAGTCTTATAAAACAACGTAACGACGTCGTTACGACGAATATACAACTTACATTTAGATTTGACGACCTTGTTGCAACCCTTTTGGACGGTTTGAAAAGGGTTTTCATACAACTTTTATACGACTTAATTGGATATATAAGATCGTTATAAAGCTATTAGATCGTGCGAATTCAAAGACTTCTTAATATCATAAAGAAGACGCTACAAGGTCATGATGACCTTTATTAGGACCTTCATCATCATCATCATCTTGGTGCAACAGCTCTTACAGAGCCATGACCTTCTTAAGCTTCTTTCGCCATTCTGTCCTATTTTGTAATTGGTTTCTCCAGTTTGGGCACCTATGTTCCTAGCATCCACCGAAACACAATCAGCCCACCTACGCTTGGGTCTGGCCTGTTTTCTACCTAACAGCCGTGTTTGATATTGTTGACCATAATATTTTACTAAATAAACTAAGTCTGTATGGAATTAGGGGCAACTGTTTAGAGGTATTTAAATCTTATCTAAATAAGAGAACGCAGGTAGTGGAGTGGGATGCACAAAGAAGTGAACTGCTGCAAATTAAAAGAAGAGTTCCCCAATGTTCGGTCCTAGGGCCCATACTTTTTCTTGTCTACATTAATGATCTGCCACAAAGCATAAATAATTTTAACACTACAGCTGTTATGTATGCAGATGATACCACTTTTATTACGAGTCTAGACAAGGAAAGTGAAAATATGAAAATTTAAAATAGAAAAAATTTTGAAAATTTTGTATAAAATGGATGATGGAAAAAGTTTTGCTCAAATTTAAAATGTCCACGTTTCGTGACATATTTAAAAAAAACATATGAAAATTTAAAATAGAACAAAATTTGGAAATTTTTTTATAAAATGGGTGACGGAAAATTTTTTTTTTTGCTCAAATTTAAAATTTTCACGTTTCATGACATTCTAAACGCATTTCAAGAAAGAAATTTGTTTTGAAAATTTAAAAAATATATTTATTTTTTATTATTTTACCACTACAATAGAATAGATGATGGATTTTTTTTTTCAATTTTAAAATTTCCACGTTTCATTATATTCTCAACCTATTTCAACAAAAAAATGTTCTTGGAAATTAAAAAAAATCCCACCACTGATGGAAAAAAGTTATCAGGTTTTCCCTGTAATAATAGGGCTAACTACATGGCGATTATAATTCTCATGTCATCTCTTAATTAAAAATTTTTTAGAGTGACCGTCTTGTATGATAAAGAGGAAAGTTCTGTGTAAATACCTTTACCGATTTTTATTGAATAGTTTACTGTATTTCTTAAAATAATGAAGGGTCCGTTATCAATACAAAAATTCTTAAATATTCAAATTCTAATTGCTAATATCAAGGAATCAAGTCTGAAAGATTATAAAATAAGGAATGAATAATATAGACGACAAAATGTACATTATTCTTATAAGTTATTAAAAAGAACACATTTTTATACTAAAAATCAAATTCTTTTCCAGATTTCTCCATCATCACGGACCTCTAAACCAGAACTAAATGACTCCAACAATAACTTTCAGCCTCAACCAGTCCATAGCATATCAAGATTTCACATGCCAAATAAAGTAAATGATACTAGGCCTAGCATGTACCAAAATTCAAAAGAGTTATCAAATTTTAGAGATTCATCGTTCAACAAATTCTCCTTCGAACCATATGCTTTAAATAAAGTGAGTAATGTGAGCATTGTAAACAAGTCCACAACAAAGAATAACGACAAAATTTATTGTAAAGAACCATACAGCGAAAAAAGCGATTTGCCAAAGACAATACCAATTACATCGACAAATTGTTTTCAATTACAGCCAGAAAGTTTAATAAAAGCTACTACAGTTAGAGAGGCTGAGAAAAACGACGACACATTAACTCTAAGAACATCTTCAAGTGACACTATCAAAGATACAATTAGAGATAATAATTCCAACCACTCTAGCAGCAATGATGAAGAGTCTGATAAGATATATGAAGATGGTAAAGCGGATGCAAAGGATGAGAAAGAAAAACCATTTAAGTGCAAAGATTGTGGGAAGAGTTTTAGCCAATTAAGGAATTACAAATACCACCGGTAAGTGTACAATTTTGAAGATTTAAAGAAAGTATTCATTAAACTTAAATAATAATAAAAATATAAATTATTTTCCAAGTGATACATACGATAAATAATATAATTAATACTTGATAATAACAATATTTCCAAAATATATGTTTTATATGATATGTAAATGACGGGAGTAACCGAAATATGTTTTAATAATAATTTTGGGGGTAAATAAACGAAGCAAGGGCGAAAGTAATCTTGTAAATGAGCCCGTGACGAATTTAGATCTAAAATTAACAGTTAAGTGTGGACATAATTAAATAATATATTTACGTACTGCTTATTTAAGGACTTAATATAAATATAATGTATGTTGAGATTATTGAATTTTAAGGGTACTTCTGGAAAATACACGGAGTGTTGTAGCCCGAAAAGTAAAATGGACCACAGATTAGTACAAAAAAATTAAAGTCGCAAGTACGCTTAAATGAAAATCTTGCAAGTTGTTTAAACCAATCGTATCTATGCATATAGCATTAGTTCATTGATCACATTTTTTTCACATGGATTTTCTCAAAAATTGTTTACCCTAGAAAAAAATCGGTAAAGGTATTTACACAGAACTTCGGTCTTTATTTATATAGAGTGGCCGCTCTAATAAATTATCAATTAAGTAACGAAATAGGAGAATAATAATCGGAATGTGGTTATCACTATTGCTACAAATAAAACCTGATAACTTTTTGTTAATAAATATACAGTGGTCATCCGTCATAAAAAATAAAAAATGAATAAAACGTGCTATATATAGAAGGTTTGCGTAAATACCTCTACCAATTTTCACATTCATTCTTTGAATTATTTCTTAGAGTGACCATATATTTTTCATTAAAAGTATAATAGGCCTTGCCAATTGTGTTAACTACATGCTAAACATTATTGCCATTTGTCACGTTTTTCCATTATTTATTTTCTTTGGGCAGTTCAGCCTGAATATTTTCCAAGGAAAACTTACCCATTTCTTCACTAGCAGCAGCGTCAACTACCTACCAAAGGATCCCGCACACTACAAAAAAGAGGAAAACAAGAGTTGGAGTAAATGATATCCCTACAACAATATTTTATACCTTCAATAGTTACGAAGAATTCAGTCAAAGAATTTGATTTATATTTTGACACCCTTCCATGTTCCTACCTTTTCCATCTCTTACGGAAGGTGTAATACCTTTCGCAAATGCATTTCTATATATTTTTCGAAAATATTGCAGGATTTATTCTAAGGCACTCCCTTACCCTTTTCCACCCCTTCTGGGACCTGAAAGTGCATTTGTCAATTGCGCACTAGTATTTATTTTTCAAAAGTGTTACTTAACCACTCGTCGTGGAGAACATTCAATAATCGGTGCAGAAATTATTCCGAGACACCACCTCACCCTCCTCTACCCCTTCCGGGGGTGGAAGTGATTATCAAAAATACGCATCTGCATCTATTTTACAAAAATGTTATTGAATCATTCAAATGGGTAAAACGGTCAATGTCAAGTGCACTCCTTTATCCTTTCCCACTCCTTCTGGAGGGTGAAAAAGACTATGAGCAATTCTCACCGGTATCTCTTTGAAAAATATTATGGAGCCGTTATGGTGATGAAGATATCAGACGATACAATACAGATGCCCAGCTGTCAATGCTATTTTCAAGGTATAAGGGTGACATAGATACTTGCCATTACATTCTCTCGACTTATACCAGTCATCTTAATAATGCTGTATTATTTCGAAAGAGATACCATTACGCAGGCTTAAGAGTAGTTTTCACCCTTCGGAAGAGGTGTGAAAACTATCCTTTAAAGTAATTTCGCCAACTTTCTTCGGAAATACGCTTTTCATCTTAATGGCTCCATAATATTTTGAATAAGAAATACAGGTTTGCACTGGTCAAAGTCATTTTGGCTTCCCCCAAAGGATGGAGTCTCGCAGTAATTCATGCACGTATGAGTTGATATATTCATTACCATAACGACTCCATAATATTTTTCAAAGAGAAATACCAATGTGGTGACCAATCCAGCAATTTTTTTTCACCCCCCCCCCCCCCCCCCCCAGAAGGGATGGGAAAGAATAAGAAGGTGCCTCGGAATAAATCCTGCACCTATCATTGATCGTTTTATCCATTTGAATGATTCAATAACATTTTATTTATTTATTTAACAATACACTGCCCAACAGAGCATTCCAATTACAGAGCAGGAGATGATAAGTACATACAGATATATTAAAAAATATTAAAAGAATATAAACAGAAATGTGGTAACGTTTTTTAATTTATACATTTAATCTCTTTGTCTCAGCTACATTGCAGTGGAATATATCAAACTGATCTTGAAGACTATTATAGTTCTCACACATTTTGTACAATAGCGAAAATTTCTGTACGTTAGTTCTGGAGGTCGGCAGATAGAATAAAGAATTTTGTCTGGAACCCGGTCTAGGTGTTCGAAAATTAGGGAAACTTAAGATAGCACTACAATCTGTAATATTACGTATTACTTTAAAAAGAAATATTTGTTGTGAAATAGTTCGGCGAGTATCCAAACTCGAAAGCGAAAATCTGTTTAAAAGTGCAGTCTGGGGAAAACCAATAGCAGGATAGGCACCGTCCTCCTTGTAACTTAACGTCTTTAAGAAACGTCTCTGAATTCTCTCTATATTTTATATATGTATGTTGTAATGAGGAGACCAAATAATTGACGCGTATTCTAATTTTGACCGAACAAAAGATTGATATAGTAGTTTCAGCATGTTACTGTCGTTAAAATCATGAGAACATCGTGTTATGAATCCCAGTGTTCTAAAACTTGCATTGGTTATGGTGTTTATATGACAATTAAAGTTTAGTTTACTATCAAATGTTACACCGAGATCGCGAAAGGTTGATGGACGTGTAAGCACTGAATCTTCTAAACAATAATTAAATTCGACCAGCTAATGTTTATTGGTAAAAGTTAGAGCATTGCACTTCCTTGCGTTCAACTGTAGTTTGTTCAAATTGTGCCATTCATTTACTTTATCAAGTGCCGTTTGTAGAGCGAGGCAATCAGTAACATCATTTACGTTATTGTACAACTTCATATCGTCTGCACATAAGAGACAATTGACACCCAGTTCTACTGTGATGTCATTAATAAAAATATTGAAAAATAAAGGACCTAACACTGAACCCTGGGGTACGCCTGAAGTGAATAAAAATTCTAGAGACCGCTGACCACAGTATTCAACGTGGTGGTGTCTGTTTGCAAGATATGATTTGAAGAATGATAGCAGATTTTTTGAGAAACCAAATTGTTGAAATTTTGAATATAAAATACTGTGGTCAAGTCTGTGTAAATTACGTCAATTTGTGAGATTGCGTCGGTAGCATCAGTTATATATTGGGTAATACAAAAAAGATTGATTGAGGTAGATCTTCCCTTGAAGAAACCGTGCTGGTATTTAGTAATGCGATCCTTTGCATAAGAAAATGTTGGCTCGTACAGGAAAGTTTCGAAAGCTTTGGAGAAATTGTTGATAATCGTTATGGGTCTGTAATTCTCAATATTATTATTTTGATACAGGAATTATCTTAGAACATTTGAGTGAATCGGGGAATATGTTAGATTTAATGGCCAGGTTGAATAAAAAAGTGAGAGGAATTGCAAACACGCTAGCACAATCATGTAATAGAAAGGCGGGAATTTTGTCAGGGCCCATCGTAAATTTAGGCTTGATTTTTTTAGTGAATTTAAAACTTCTTGCTTTGTATACTGTTCAATTGTTAAAGAATCAGCATTTGCGTCATGATTGCCCTCAATTGGAACACCTAAAGTGATATAAGAACTACAAAAGTATTCAGCAAAACCATCTATCAATTCTTTGTTGCCAACATAATGTCTATCCTTATAGTACATATCTGCCGATAAATTATTACTAGTTTTCTTATTGATAAACTGCCAAAACTTGTTGGAATTGGTCTTGATATTTTTTTTCAATGTCGCTACAATATTTTCGATATTCAATATCAACCTGATTTTTGACAAAAGTTCTTAATAATTTAAACTCCTCGAATGCAAGAGGATCATCAACGTTTTTGTAATCACTCCATGCTCTCTGCTTCAGTTTAATACCATTAATAATATTGGAATTGTATCAAGGAGGGTAGCTCTTGCCTTTGACTACAGTTTTTGGAACAGTTGACTCAAGAACGGCATATATTTTTTCATAAAATTGCTCAAAGGCATAACTTACATAAAAAATATTGAATAGAAAATGCCAATCAATATCTGTTAAGTTTTGATAGAGGTCAGTCAGGTTGGCTTTGCGGTAGTTATAGTAAGTCAGATTAACGGTATTTTTATTATTTTTGTGTTTTTCATGCACATTAAATTTTCGTTAAATGAATGCAGACGCACAATTTTGATGATCACTTCCATCCCCGGAAGGGGTGGAGATGGGTGAGCTGGTGTCTCGGAATAATTCCTGCACCGATTATTGAATGTTGAGTGATTGAGTAACACTTTTGAAAAAGAACTAATAGTTCGCAATTGTCAAATGCATTTTCATCTCCCGGAAGGGGTAGAAAAGGGTAAGAGGGTGCCTTGAAATAAATCCTGCGCCTCTCACCTGTTGATTGTTTTCCACAATTGAATTGCTTAACCTTTATCAGGAATATACTTATCATCTTAGTGACTGTAACATTTTTGAAAAAAGTTTAAAATGCATCCGCAAAGGTATTTACACCCTCTGTAAGGGGTCCACCCCTTAGGAGGTAGAGTAGGAAGGTGGAAGGGTGTCAAAATATAAATCAAATTCCTTGACTAAATTTTTCGTAACTCTTTTAAGCAAAAAATGTTATTGTAACGCTTTTACCTCCTTAGAGAATGAAGAGGGGTAGAAGGGTGTATTTTGGGAACTCCAGCGCTTTTGCACTCTTGATCTACTCTGCCAGTAGAGTAATATCAACATTTCGGCGAATTTAACCGAGGCCGTATTTTTTTAAATTTGATTCTCTATCAGATCTATTGAATCTGATTCTGTGTATTTTTTCTCAGATTATTAATCAATTTTATCTATACTAAGTAGTTTCCATAAAATAAATTTTCTATTATTAACAAATCACTTACGCGACTCAAAGTCCAGTTGTCTTTATTATGTAAATTGCGGCTCTTATTGTACGCTCTAATTCAAACAAGAACACTTTGTTTATTGTTTTCTGTTGAACTCAAGTAGTACTACAGAAGGCAAATGTGTTAATGTGAAATAACTAAAAGTACCGCAATTATATTTAAAGGAATTATGGTGTATTAATATTTAGTGTCAACACGATATATTGACATTTAGAGGACACTCATTTTTGTTCGAATTGTTTGCTCAAGTAATTATACTCATTATACGGTTTATTGTCCACCTGGGACGATGTAGTGAAAAAAGTTGAAGTTTAACGATATTTACTTTACGAATTTCTCGGAATTTGACCAACAAATTCTTAATTATTTATTAATGTAATCTGAGGAATACTTACGGAGTGTACAGAAGTCAACAAATCTGAAAAAGTTATATAAAAGAATATTTTGAAGAAAAAGCTTTTATAGTACAGGCAATGAAGGCAAAATTTTGTAAAAACCTTGCAAAAATTAATAAAAGTATCATCTCTGGGATTTAAGTAGGTATTAACCTGTAGAATGGAATGATGCATTCTTTGCACTTCCAAGTTCCGGGAAAATTTTAAAAAATTTGGAGAAACTTTTTGATTTTCGGGTTTTTTGCTCTAGCGGCTAAAATAATTAAAATAGAGAAAGAAGTTTCGAACATAAGTTGTAGCTCGTCTCTTTCTCTACAGAAAAGGTTTTTACAAATTTGTGTCTTACATAAGCCGTTTAGGAGATAAATACACTTTTGCACTTATAGTTTTGTGCCGCTCCAAAATGCGCGGAAAATGAGAATTCTCCGGGAGATTCGTACGTCCGGACACATCGATCGATAATTCTTACTATTCAGAGCCGCTAAAAAATATGAAAATAACACAAAATGTAGAGAAAAGCCTCATCTTTAATGTGAAACACAAAATTCATACAAATTTTTATCATAGAGAAAGAAGTGTTAGAATATGGGTAAGTAAACTTTATACAGTTGATTTATTCATATCTTTGAGTTTTATGTATCCTGCCTATTTCTCCCGTAACAGTGGATGCATTTTCACTGCATGAATTCGATTCCACGCACTTTAAACCATATTTCGTGAAAATCTCAAATGTTAAGAAACAAATAAGCTGTATATGTTTTACTGCATAATTGTTCATTTTCTGAACGTGTATGAATACTGTAGACAAATTTAAAAAGTACTGCACGCATTTAAAAAGCTCTAAAATCTTTCCAAAGAATGTGTTTTATTGTACTTATAATCCAAAAATTAAGGCTGTGCTTTTATTATTAATTAAGATGTAGCGAATTGAACTCTAAAATTTGGAGGTGACTGATCGATGAGAAATATACCATTTACTTTGCTCGCAAGGCATATATCTCCAACAAAAATAATTGCGATAAAATGTTAATATATCATTATATAAGAATACATTAGCAAAATGAATTATCATTCTAACGACTCCCGGGAAAGATATGAATAAATCTGTGAATCAAGTGTACAGAGTTTACTAAGCCATCTTCTAACACTTTTTCTCTATGATAAAATTCTTTATGTATTTTGTGACTAATTCCAGATTAAAGCTGAGACTTCTCTCTACATTCTCTACATTTTCATTTTTTAGGGGCTCTGAATAGTAAGAATTATCGATCGATGAGCCCGGTCATACGAAACTCCCGGAGAATTCTCATTTTTCGCGCATTTCGAAGCGGTTCAAAACTATAAAGTGATAATAAACTCGATTTATCTTCTAAACGGCTTAAGTAAGACAAAAATCTGTAAAGACCTTTTTTGTAGAGAAAGAGACAAGCTACAACTTTTTTCCCTATTTTCATTATTTTGGCCGCTAGAGCAAAGAAAAACGAAAATCAAAAAGTTTTCCAAATTTTTTTGAATTTTCCAGGAACTTGGAAGTGCAAAGAATAAATGGCTAATTTTCTTGTACTATTATTTGAAGAAACTGCACTAGAAAGTAATAATCATTTTTTAAAATTCATACGCCTGGAAACAAAAAGCTTTGGGGACGGTCATATAAAGCACTATTGCATAGTTACATTGCTCAATTGACCGACCCCAAAGTTTTTGTTCTCCAGATGAATGAATTTATAAAAATTATTTTTACTTTTTAGTACAGTTTTTTCAAATAAAAGCTTTTTCTTAAACTTATTTTTATATAATTTTATTTTTTACTTTTTAGCCTACTTATTTTACAGACAAACAGGCAGACAAAACCCTTTCATTTGATACCCAAGGCAACGGAGTCGTGATGAAAAAGATAATTTGCCATCCTAAGGCGTCCGCCATATTTGATTTAGAATGATGTTACATAGTTTATCGTATTTTACTAGTCAAACCCTTTCATTTGATACTCATATCAAGGGGGCTGTGAAGAAAGAGGCGATCCGCCATCTTGGAACGTCCACCATATTGAATTTAGAATGACGTCACATAATTTACCGTATTTTACTCGTCAATCCCTTTCATTTGATACCCATACCAGGGGGGTTATGAAGAAAATGGTGATCCGCTATCTTTGGATATCCGCCATATTGGATTTAGACCGATAATGGCTATACTGTGTTGTATTTTCACCGGACTTACACACGTGTGCCAAATTTCAAAGCACTAGCTTAGTTAGAACTAGTCGAAATTCAGCTTGCAAGATTTGACCCAAACAAAGTAACTAACAAACTAACATTGCATGTTAAATAAAAGCATTTAAAATAATATAAGCCATAATTCTCCTGCAAATCGAGTAAAACTCTTTTACTGTTTATGTAAACTAAGAGCGTTATAAGCTCCTAAAATACATGATATAAAAACCGCTGCCTAACTTCCACATCCAGATGTACCGAATAGATGCTAAGAATGAGAGAAATGATTCCCGAAAACGGTGTTAAATAAGTATTTATAAAAAGTAAACTACTGAATCGTACGTACAGACCAACTGGCAATGACGGTTACAATTTTAGAACTTGAAAACAGTTAAAATCAACCTAAACATAGTACCCTTTTTTAAGGTATAGTCTTTCCTTTTCAAAAAGCTATAATCAAAATCGATTCCTTGCAGAATCACAGATGACGAACCTGAGCGCTGACACGTTGGCCGAGAATAAAGCGTATACCCAGCGGAATACGTAATAGAGATAGAAAACTAGATTTTGGTATTAATAAGAATAATAAACATACGATCGTTAAAATTAGATTCAGTGAATTATGAATCAATAATTCACTACACTGAATTATAGGTACGATTTTTCACCAAAAAAATGCTATTAATTGCCATATAATTAAATAGGTGTTGAAAAATGTATTGTTCAACGTAACCGTGCTTATCATGTTATGAAACACGTGCTTAAATATTTATATAGTAAAAAACCGCTGCCTAAGGAATCACTATTTCCACATTCAAATTTCTCGTCCAAGTCACTTTAAAGGAAACATCTTAACTATATTTGCACTCTAGTATGTGGAAATTATTGGTCATAAAATTTTAATAATATTTGGGGCAGATATTATAGAAAATTTGAGACGTTGGTTTCTACTATATACGTTAAAAATGAAGTTTCTAGCTTAGTCCACTTATTTTGCGCCATTCACAACCAACCACCTTCCACCCCTTCACTAACTTTCAAGTGAATATCTCAATTTTATGTTATCAATCCCTTTAATAATGGAGTGGAGGTGGTGGGGAAAAATATTAGAAAGAAATCTGAGGCCTTGGTTTCTAGTATATACACCAAATCCCAAATTTCTGTACTCTTACCAGCTTGCTTTACTTATTTTTCCCTATTTACCCCTAATTTAACCCTCAACCCTTTAACGGAATAATCCCAAAATATAATCTAGTTCCTGATGTCAATATAATATATACATATACGAAATTTCTAGTGAATATCTCAATTTTTTTATCAGCCCCTTTAATGATGGAGTGGAGGGTGATGTGGGGATGGAATATATTATGTACAATTTTGAGGCCTTGGCTTCTAGTACATACACCAAATTTCAAGTTTCTGTTCTCTTACCAGCAGCTTGCTCTACTTGTTTTCTCCTATTTACCCCTATTTACTCCCCAACCCTTCACCGGATTTGTTCAAAAAACAATCCAGTTCCAGATCTCGTTATAACATATATGTGCACAAAATTTCAGGTCAATATCTTAAACCGTTCCGGAGAAAACGTGCGGACAAAAAAAAAAGTTACAGACAAACAGACAGACCGACCGACAGACAGAATTTTTTTTTTTGCTCAAATTTAAAATTTCGACGTTCCATGACATTTTAAACCTATTTCAAGGGGAAAAAAAAGGATTTTTTTTTACGATTACTATACTTCCAATCCACTACGTGGATGTGGAAGTAATACAAACACATGTCCATCCTTACTGCAGTCCCAATAATGGGATGGCATTTAGTATCTCGCCTAGGGTGGGCGGCAAAAAGTCTGAAGCCGCCCCTGAGCAATTATTAAAGTTAAGTTGTACAGGCAGATGCTTTATAAGTAGCGCCAATTTGTATTTTTCAAACATGTGCTTTATATAAGTACCGCCAATTTGTATTAAAAATGATGTCAATCAGTGTATCAGCGCAATCTACAAATCGATTATCTTGTCATGAATGACATGTAGTATCATCTAGTCACTTAAGTTGTCCTCTTAATAAGACATAATGAGCACATATGTCGACAATGTGATTGCGTACATTTTTTTATAGAATATTTCAAATATTAATCATTCAACAAATAGTTCATTAAAATTACATGAAGGCAATGCTTAATTTTTATTAATTTTATTATATACGATTTCTAGTATAATGCTGATGTGTTCTTTTCCTTAAATATTTAAAACTTTTTAAAAGTTACACTTATTGTAAATATAGTACCAGAAATAGCGCCAAATGGTTCTATTTAGAGGAAATGTCAATCATTTCCAGTTGTAAGAAGGCCTGTAGCCAAGGAAGTGTCAGGGGGTGCTCGGCACCCTCTTGGAACATTTGAGTACTCCCTAATGAAATTGAAATTGGAATTGCCACACCCCCCTCCCCCTTGGAAATTCGATGACTACTCTCTATAATTTATTTCTGGTTACAGGCCTGGTTGTAAAAAGATAAGCATTACGTAGCGAAGACCAATATTTACAAATGTACTCATTCTTATTTTTGGTTACTTCGCAAGGTAATTATAAAAAGAAATCGCTGCCGCGACCATCCACCTAACTTAACGGACATCACGTCGTATCTGTATACCTGTTTAAAGCTATTTAATACCCTTTCAAATTTGTACAGACCTATTTACAGATCTGGTTTAAAGCTGTTTAAGACCTGTTTAAAATCGTACAGATCTGGTTGCGGACTTGTTTTAAAGCAGTTTCAGCAGCTTCTGGATACTTCTTCGCCTTCATCCCACCACCCACCAGCCACACACCGTCACTTCGGTTGGACACGTGACATCGAGAGCTCCCCGTTACCTAATCTACTGGCGCAAGTGGTCCAGGATCCGCATAGCTATCCTACTGACTTTTGCTGATTCCTTCATTTTTGTAGATCATATAGCGAAAGTGTTTACTTCTAAAGATGTACCTTTCTTATGAATTTGCTGTGGTTATTGAAATTCAGCTTGTGATATAAAGTTGAGCCCAGGCGTTTGACTGTTGTTTGAGCACTTGAGTATGATTGCTGATAGTAAATGGTTAAAGATAATCTGTCCGGATTTTATTGGGTTGGGTTTTATTGGGTTAGGTTTCAATCTCCACTTGTTGAACCATGTCATTATTCCGTTCACTAGGTCCTATAATTCAACAACAGTTTTTCTGCAGTTAGTGCGATTATGACTGATTAGAGTGGTATCATCAACGTATTGTAGAATGCATGCATCAGAACTAAAGTAGATCAGAGTCCCTTTTAAAGTTTTAAATATCATAGTAATAGATGTTAAATAATAGTGGCGACAGAGAGAGGAGCCTTGTGGTAGTTCTTGTTGTGTTGTAGCATTCCTTCATTTAAATCTTTCATTATGCATATAAGATATTTTAGAGAATTCAACACTGGCAGCTTATACAGCGAGCACCCATACCATACACTGTCGAATGCTTTATTAATGTCGAACAGAATTGCTGCACTATGCTGTTCTTTAAATTTTACTGTTCGGATGTTTGATGTAATGATCGTCATTTGGTGTGTGGTGGAGCATTTAAATATCAACAAGTATATATAGCCCGAGAGCTCACGACACCGAGGGTGAAAGTGCTTTGTAAAATGTAATATTTATTTATTAGTTTATTCAAAAATAATAGTCAGCCTGCGCGCTGACAGAATAGCGAGTCAGTAGTCAGCTCTCATTTTCGAAGCGGACTCGTGTCGCTGGAGAAGCGAAATGTTCGAACCTCTTATTTTGGCGGCCGGTATCTCACTTAATAATTACAGAAACATTTCGTGTCCCTCATCATCGGATTGGAATTTAATTTCCAATCGATCAAGCACAAAAAAGGAGGGATTAATTTTGTCTAGAAAAAGTTACAGCGGTTTATGCGAAGAGAAGTCGAAATCGCATAAATTTCGTAATGATTTTTCCAAAAAAATTAGAAGTGTCCGCAAGGATCTGAAAAAGTTCGGGGCTACATAAGAAGGCGAGAAAAATCTAACGGCGCAAACCGCAGCTCTGTATCTCGTTTCGTTTTCGAGATTGAACCAAAATCTCTCTTTTTACCCATTTTCGATGGCTCAATCTCGAAAACGAAACTAGATACAAAGCTGCGGTTTGCGTCATTCGATTTCTCTCGCCTTCCTACGTACCCCTGAATTTTTTCAGATTCTTGCGGGCACTTTCAATTTTTTGGAAAACCATAAAAGAGTACCTACTAATTAAAAGATTTATGCGCTTTCGACATCTCTTTCTAACTTTTTCTAGGCAAAATTAACCCTCCCTTCTTTGTGCTTGATCGATTTGAAATTACATTTCCAATCCAATGATGTGGGGCACGGTATTTCCTGTAACCTTTGACCTAAAACACACTAGGCGGTTTTCGCCGATTCGGCCGCCGAATCGGCAGCCGCCTGTTACAAAACACACTAAGCGGTGCTAAGCGGTTAACCACTTGTCGTAGGAAGGCAACGTTGTCACTGTTTTCAGTAGTGCTGATAATACAGGGACAAAAATGAATTTGTCTGACAAAGAAAGAATTAATTTTGTTAGGTTTATTATACACTGTCCATCAAAAATAAAAAAAAGAAATCATGGGCGCATCGGGGAACATCCTATTGTTAAAGAACTCGAAACAAAAAGTTTAAAACAGTATAGTAACTACTTCTTCCCAGTTCTTTTCTTTTATTTCTGTCACCATAATTATTGTTTATATATAGCAGGTCGTTCTTGAATTACATTTATTAATAGTTCAGTATCAGTAATGGGATATATTTTAAATGCGTAAATACAATACTTTTAACGTGCAATTTGGCTTCAATGCAAGCTCAAACCGCTCGACAAATAAGTGAATGTGTGAACAGGTCCATTTGTTTACATTGCAGCATACGCCGCTCGAAGCAATAAAAACGATTCGGCACATGAATCGAACGACGGTACGCGCGGTGGTGGATGCTGCTCTCGCAGCGCGTCATAGTGTGAACAGCTCCATTTGTTTCTATTGCAGCATGTGTCGAGTCGGCTGCCGATTCGGCGGCCGATTACGCGAAAACCGCCTAGTGTGTTTTAGGCCTTTAAGTGAGATAGCGGCCGCCAAAGTAAGAGGTCCGAGAATTTCGCTTCTCCAGCGACACGGGTCCGCTTCGGAAATGAGAGCTGACTGCTCGCTGTTCTATCAGCGTTCAGGCTGACCATTATTTTTGAATAAACTAATAAATAAATAAATTAATAAATAAATATTAGATTTTACAAAGATCTTTCACCCTCGGTGTCGTGAGCTCTCGGGCTTCTTTGAAACACTTAAAAATCATATATTGCATTTCAATCATCAAGTTTGTGTTGACCTAAAGTTGTTATCTAAATTATACTAATGTGAAAAATATTTGTATAGTTCTGAAAAGATAATCGATAAAAATTAATAATCAATATTTAATAGACAGAAGTTCGGCCACCCTTTCAGGCCGAAAAATAAAAGTCTGCTTAACCGCTCGTAACAAACTGGATATTGTAAGCTATTTAAATTTGGTTATAATTGTTTTGAATAAACTATTGTATTGTTCCATTTTTAGAAGTAACGATCCTAATTTCAAAAGCTTATATTCATATTTACTTTTATTTAGTGCCGCTTTTTTCGTTTTGTTTATTTATCTACTTATGAACCTATGTTTAATGAAACAACATTCAAGTTGATTTTTTCTGAAGATCTATACAGTGTAAAGTGGCAGAGGACTATTTCTTACTATTTTTTGACAATTTGAAGTAAGCGCAATGAAAAGTACTTAGTATATTTTTATTTATTTTTATTTTATTTATTTTATGAATACAGCTGCCCAGACAGATGTGCATCCAATTACAGGGCAGGAAATATACAAATAAGTATGTATACAGTACAGAGTAAAAACTTAAAACTAAATATTTTACAACGAATAATAACTATCAATTTAATAATGGAAAATGCAAAGTAATGTGAGCAGATACTTTAACTAAACGGTGATGTAGTAGGAACTAAAAGTTAATTTAAGAGTGATTTAAAATACATTGCTTTATATTATTAGTACTACAATTATAAATATCAAGGTTCAACTGACAGCTTAAATAGTTAGAGTACATATTGTGAATAGAAGATTTTAATACATTTGTTCTTGGCGTAGCTAAGTAGAATAGGGCGTATGAGCGAGTCTGAAAAGATGGAACATTGAAATGTATGGAACTGAGAATATCCGGGCAGTCTATCCGACCTGTTAATAGTTTGTGTAGGCACAAAACAGAAAAATAGACTCTACGTGTCGCTAAGTCATTTAGATTAAATCTAGCTAATAATTTAGATTGTGGCGTCCCTCTGGGGGGATAAATTCCTTCAGCTTCAAGGGAGAGATATTTGACGTGCTTTCTTTGAACCAGTTCCGAATTAAGAATATGAATATTGTATTGTGGATTCCAGATAATACCACAGTATTCCAGTTTTGGGCGTACACAGGCATTAAATAGGAGAGAAAGTGTGGAAATATCTTTAAAGTGCCTTGAGTTTCGCATAATAAAGCCTAGATTTCTGTAGGCATTAGCAATTGTCTGATCAATGTGGGCAGTAAAAGTTAATTTTGAGTCAAAGATGAATCCAAGATCCTTGAATTGAGTGCATCTAGTTACCATATCATTGCCTATTTTGTAGGAAAAGTTTATAGAGTTATTTCTTCTCGTAAAGGTCATTGAATTACATTTTGATATATTTAAGTGTAGCCTATTATTTTCGCACCATGTGTTTATTTTTGTGAGGTCGTGTTGCAGTCGATGGCAGTCTTCTTCGGAGTTAATAGATGCAAACAGTTTAAGATCATCGGCGTATAGGAGGACATTACTTTGTATATCTTGGCAAATATCATTGATGAAAATTATAAATAACAGTGGGCCCAAAACAGAGCCCTGTGGAACTCCTGATGTCGCTGATACTTCAATAGATGAAAACCCGTGATACTTCACGTTTAATGTTCTGTTACCAAGATATGACTCGAAAAAACTTAGAAAGTCAAGACTTAAACCAAAATCTGACAGCTTCTTAAGTAAAAGCCCATGATCCAGTCTGTCAAATGCTTTAGAGAGGTCTGTATAAATTACATCGGCTTGGCCACCATGATCCAGTGCATTTGCGATAAAGTGTGTAACGCTTACCAAGTTGGTAATCGTAGATCTACCTGCCAGGAACCAATGTTGACTATAGGAGAGTTGAGATTTAACATGAAAAGAGATTACATCGTATATGACAATTTCAAAGAGTTTACCAAAATTACAGAGGATAACTATAGGTCTGTAATTTTCAATATTAGTCTTATCACCATCAGAGCTGCCTCGCGACTCAGACAGCCTCGATAGATCAACTAAATCAATTGAAAACACGCTAAATGTGAAACTATATAACCATATCCACAATGACTTAAAATCTTTGAAAGTTAATATTAAGCAGCATTTTCTAAAATTCTTACTGTTTTTATTCCTTCGAGGATTTTCTTAGCATCCCATTTTAGTTACAACTATTCATTAATCATTAATCAACACTTTTCATAACACTATAACTTATAATTATGGTCTCTTTTCAATCCACATTTACTTGAGATGCACTGAATCTCGTTTCATGTTACGAACGGTACTCCATCTTTCTTCTACTTTAAATAGTCTGCATTTTTGCAATTTTGCTTCTAAATTAGGTTCTTGGTCTGTTGTTTAACTTTGAGTTGGATATGGGACATGCTTCCAAGTCTTCTATTTCTGAATCTAGCAGTGTGCACCTCCTTCTACCCGCTTGCGTTCACTTCGTTCGTCTGCCAAGACATACAGGCATTCGCTCGCCGCAGGGCGCTTTGTTTTTTATTATTAACCGTTCCACAGGTAAATATCCATTTACGGTGGAAGTGCCCTATATCGCAATAAAAAAGCTTTTTATGGCGGGTTGGTTATAAAAAAGAGACCCGAGAGAATATTTTGCACACCCTGTATTTTGCTTTGTTTCTAGAGTAATTACTTTCAACATTGCCAGCTGCCAGATGTTTACGTTATCACACTAACCACTTGAGAAATGGTGCTCGGTCGTCTTAGCATAGGTATAGGCACTTACACTTGCTTTATTTGATTCTATTTAAAAAAACTGTACGCGTAATTATTAATTCCATATGAACTTTGTTTTTCTATTATGGCGTTTCACTTCGCACAGAATTTCTTGATGTATCGGTGGCTTAATTTTTATCGAGTTTAACATGGTTTTTACCGCTTTTTTAGCTCTTTGAGTCTTATGATAAATACTTAAAAATAAAATAAGATAACTATTTTCTCGTTTAACTCGCTCTTACTCAAAAACTGGCCAATAAATTTATCTCAAATTTTTATCGTATTATCACTATACCGGGTGATTTTTTTAACCTAAACTTTCAAATATCTGGCGTAATAAACACTCTACGAAAAAATGTTGCGGATAAAAGTTGTAGAATTGGATGGGGGCAGTTCGGCGGTTTATGTCACTTTGACTTTGGATGGAAGGGTTAAGGTCACTCAAGGTCAAATTTGTTTCCTTATATGGTACCTTTATTTTTTATTACAAATTCGGATTGTTTGACTAAAAATGGAGTTGCTCACTTGGAAATTGTCATTTTTTAAAATTATCCGGCGAGGAAAATTCAAAAATTTAGAACTTTGAGATTTCTTTACTCGAAAATGAAGAAGTTTGGACAAAAATTGCAAGAGGCAAAAAAAGTATGGAACCATCCCGGGAATATTGTCAATTTTTTTCAGAATAGAGCATTGTGGAGTTTTCAGTTGCATCAAAAAGGGCATTGGACAATTCCGAAAAAATTTGAGAATATTCCTGGGACGATTCCAAAAATTTTTTGCATCTTGCAATTTTTGTCCAAACTTCTTTTTCGAGTAAAATAATCGCAAAATTCTAAAATTTTGATTTTTCTCGCCGGATATAAAAAATGTTTCGAACAAAAATTAGTCTATGTTTAGTCAGACAATCCGAATTTGTAATAAAAATAGGGGTTCCTATTTAAAAACGAATTTGTCCTTGAATGACCTTAACTCTTCCACCCAGTCAGGGTGACATATACCGCCGAACTGCCCCCATCCAATTCTACAACTTTTGTTTGAAACATTTTTTGGTAGAGTGCTTATTACTTGAGATATTTGAAAGTTTCAGGTTAGAAACAATCACCCAGTATATTTATTAGTAAAATCTGATAACGTGAGTTAAATTGTAGAAAATATGAATGTTTTTGTCGATATAAGCGTGAGTATTGGCAGGGATAAATATAGCAAGCGGGAACCTTTTTTATTTTCCAAAATAGATACCATTAGAAAGAAATAAAGATAAAGAAAGAATGAAACTCTTAACTTGAACCTTTTTTTCTCTAAGAGTAGGAGTTTTAAAGAAAATCGTATGTGAAAAGATTTTGCCAATGAACTATTTTGCATAGCTTATTGAATAAATCAACTTTTTGTTCATAAGTTAATTAAACAAACACGCCTATTGCTGCGTATTATCCTACAATAACATTCCCATTCAATTCTTTCAGATCAGTTCACGAGGGAACAAAGGAATTTGCAGCGAAGTGTCCAGAATGTGGTAAAGTGTTCAATGACCGGGGTTACCTAAGCAGTCACCTGAAAATACATCGAGATAAAAAGGAATACGCTTGTCCTCACTGTCCCAAAAGGTTCAATCAAAGAGTCGCTTATAATATGCATCTTCGAATTCATACGGGTGAGTAACTTTTACGACCTCTATTGATCATTTTAGAAAATAAGGGCCATGCTGCCATGATCTTGGGTTTGTTTATTTTGCGTGCTATCTAAAAAAAGGCAGATAGCAGATACAGTCGGGTACAATTTAAGCTGACTTGTGCCATGGCCGCTAAAACGTCTGAACTAAGAAATGTCAGTAGTTCTCAAACAGCTTTTTCCTGTAACAGCAATGATGTCGATAAATAATTATAAAAAAATAGGAAAGATGTCGTAAAATGTTCAGATTATTAATTTAGTAACTGCGTCATTTTAATGGAATTCTGATTATACCGTGTCCGTCATAAAGTTGGCTACATATGGGAAAGAATTGTATTATTGACATTTCTAAAAAACTGTATTGGGGGTTCGTTTATGCATGTCCGACAACAAAAATTTACATTTGGACACATGTCATGTGTCGTTGACGGTGGTACCGAAGAATGGGTCAAATTGTTAAGATATCGAAAAATTGTATTAAGAAAAAGTGCATAGAATACAACAATTTTGAGGCAGATATGAAGAAAATAAAAAAGTGCAAATTTTACCCCTACCATTGATTACTAAGTATATGAAAAATCATAAATTCTTGTGCCTATTTCACAAATATTTGATTAGTTTCGACAAACACTTTATGTATTTTAGTTGAATAAAGGTATTTGCATGTAAAAAAAAACGAACCCCCAATACAGTATTTTTTTGGAATCACAATAATACAATTTTTCCCATATGTAGCCAACTTTATGGCGGACACTGTATGTATATAGGCTTGGGCACAAATGAAATTGATAACAAAAAATGAATGGGCCTTTTCAGCATATTTTTTTTATTGCGGAATCATAAATTTTATGAAAAATTAAAATACCCGTATTTTTTCAATTTCTATTTTGATGCAGATTAGAGCCAGAAAAAAATAATTAAAATCACCTATTTACAAGTCCAATTTAAACGATTATCCGTAACGCGCCATTAATACGTCAGCAATCCCGAGCCAATAGTGTAAAAGGCGACTCGGCAACTTTGTACAAAATCAGCATTCAATTGACGTTTGTAGTGATGGGCGATATCGCGATTTTCCAATCACTCCTTAACGGCGACTTATATTTTTTTCACTTCCGGTGGTTTTAAACTAACGCCATCACAATCTGCAAGCTGATATGTTTACCGTTCGCCGTAATTTGTTTGTGTGAATGTATGGCTGCATTAAGCAGCACTGGACAAGTATGAATTGAAAGTAAAACGATGTAAATTACACTTTGTATTAATATTTTATATAATCACGGTGATTTAATCACCGGCAGTGACATATCGCTCATGACCAGACGTTTGACAGCTTGTTTATGTTAACATTTTGGTTTTGAGGTTAGCGTAAATTGAAAGCCTCCGATTTCGATTAAAATGTCTAGCAAGCAGTGTTTTGTTCCATTCTGTGAAAACACGACCGAAAATGCCCCAGAAAAGACGACAGCTCAAATGAAAGTTTAAGGTTATCCGCTATCCGCACGCTCGGTGATCGCAGTGTTGTCGGTTTGCAAGTTTTTCTGTTGTGTCCTCGATGGTGATTGGTGGGATTACGTGTGCAACCAAGGCGCGTGAAACTCGAGCGTTTGAAATACCCCGTGAAAGTTGTTGTATTTCGCTAATTTATTTGTCAGAGATTGCTGTTCTAAGACGCCTCATTTTTAGATAAAAAATTATTTTATTTTCCCCAAATGACACCCACCATATTTAAATATCAAAATTCGAATGTACTGTAAAGGCCCATTGCCCAATTCAGTCAATAACAATGAGTTATCAGAAAAAGAAAAGTAATATTGTTACAGTTCAGCAAGAACCACTGGGAGGTATGCGCATTTCTTGCCAGGAAATGATAGGATCGTAGTATTAGTAGGGGAAATGATGTTAGTAAAAATAAAATATTTCATATAATAAAAAAAATCCGAAATCTCTATGAGAATAACGAAAATAAATTATTTTTATTTTAGCGGTAATAAATAAATATTCTGGTTGACAAAATATATATCAAAAAAAAAAATAACAATAATTTTAAAACAAATAAATTAAAACAATTCTGAAAGAACAACGCATTAGCACGTTTTCATAAACACTAAAACACTTGAACACTACACTTGAACAAAACACTTAACAATTTACGACACGTTTTCATAAACAATACAACACTACACAAGTTATCTACTCAACGCACGTTTCACCATTCATGTATTAATATATAACGTAAGGAAGTCGATTTTATTAGAGATAAACACGCGCTAGTAGTAATGAAAGACACATTTTTGGGGAAAATAAAGTTTTAACAAAACTCGCGGCTCGGCTTAATAAAATAAAAATTTTAGAAAGAAAATTATTAACTTTGAATAGAGCTTAAATAAAAAAAAGTAGATATGAGAATCGAGATCGAAATTGCAACCACCCCATTTACATTTCTTGTTGCTCGAGTATCTTACCGATTGAGCTACGCTATCCTATGTTCATTATATTCTAAAACGTGTAATATGTACATACTAGAAAATTGTAAGACTTAGTGGTTTGACATAGTTTGTTTGACAGAAGAATATCCACTATTTACCACTAAAAATAACTTAAATATTTCATATAAAGACGTTTTTCATATTTAGAGTGGTGTAAATAATCGTCTTTAAATCACAGTTTGAGAATCGCTGACTTATGACTATGTTTGTCACTCCTCAGTGTACATTTCATACTTCCCTCTCAAAAAAAGTGGGAAAGAATCTTGGTAGACATACATTGACAATGTCTTTAGGCTATTGCTTTAAGTTTGTGTGCAAGAGATAGTGATAACGCATGCGCAACAATAATTTATACATCGGTCATTTCAAACTGGACCCGTCTCTAGTAAGTGCATACTTTGGTAGATGCTAGGATTAATTACAAACGTATTTATGAATAATTTTTCTACATTCGATGAAGCGGTACATCTAGTTATAATTATATTAAAAAAGGGTTTTTTCAAATGGCGTTATTTGCGAATTTTTAAAATAACATCCGTAATTACTGTTATCTAGTACAAGACGTAGATTATTTACAGCAAAATATCGAGAAGAAACAGGTTAAAAAGAACAAAGAACTTAAAAAACATGTTCTTAAGATCGACAAAAATTGCTTATCGTATAGGATCTTAAAGTTACACACAAAACCTGCAATTTGACGTAAGGTTTGTTGCTCTATGATGCATTGCCCAAGAATAATCGGCTAATATATTTTTTTTCAAACAGTATTTTTAGTCATTTAAGTTTAGTTCAGTTCAGTTTTGAAGTAAAAGGTGTCCGAACCAATAGGGCTGGGGGTCAAAAATTATTTGACCCAGCCCTATTCGACCAATGGAACATGAGATATTGAAATGAATGCAACGCAGAAACAAAAAATAAAGGCATTTTTCAAAAAACTCAAAACAGATTACTTCTATACCGAACAAAATAAACAATTGGCCTACGTACATAATGTCCAGAATTAGCTAAAAAATGTTGCCATTTCAAAACAATTTCTTGTTTAAGAAAATTCTCGCTTATTTGCCTCCACTAGTTCCTGAGATTTAGAGGGGTAGAAGGTGGTATTTGCAGTATGTGAGGTAAGGCCCCCCCTGACAATTTTCCACCTTTCCGCTAAATCCAGGTTTTAGACACAAAACTATACACCTACATTATATTATTATTATAAAATTAGTATTATACGCGAACAATACTTGTAAAATTCACATGGAACGTGTTATCTCGAAAACATGATGAATGTAACATTTTATGTTGTTAATAAACAAGTTTATAAATTCACTAATAACCTGGTTACCTAAAGTGACCTATCCGGAAAGTAAAATAAATTGTCGCTTTAACCCATTTGCCAACCACACATTTTCTCATGTTTTTGTCTTCATGTTTTATTAAACCGACTCGCTTATAGACTTGCCTGTGGTTTATACATACTTACTGGACCTTGGTTGCGATCAGAGATAGCCATTGTTTACTTGGAAAGTATCTGTTCGAATAGTAGTCCAGTAAGTCAGTAAGTTTTACCTACAAAAATTATTAACAGCAAACCAAGGTTTTAAAAAATCGGAAATTTTCCTTAGAATTCAATGAACTATTTTCAAAACAAATGACGAGCATGCGTCCTCTTCAAAATGGCGGCCAAAGTTTGCGAAAAACAGTTTTTTACGTTAAAAAAGAAAACTTGGCGTCGTACACAAAAAAGTTGAATAGGAAAGTTGTGTAACTTTTTAATACGGATCGAGCTGGCCCGGTCCCAGTCTCGAAAAATTTCAAAATTAATTAGTCACTGCAAAAAAAACTCTAAAAGTTGGACGATGTCACACCACCTTATCGGAAAGTGTTTTTCTTTCCGGACGGGATTATCCTGGTCAATTTTTAAGTTAGTGGGCCTTATCCACCCCAAAGCAATCTAGACCAATGAATGAAAGCCCGCCCCTTTTTAGATGCCTCAAGTCATCCGGAAAGTTGCGTCCTCTGTAGTAGAAATTATGTGCGAGAACGCCAAATCGGAGTTTCTCCCACCCTAACAGCGCTCTGCAGATGTAAGTATTGTTGACGGGCTGATTGGCGTACGCCGCAGCATCGATCTCCGAGTTTCATTGATTTTGCAATGCTCAGCAACGGCCGATCGAGTTCCGAAATTTTTTTTATTGAAAATATGAGTATTCAATAATAACCCCTGCAAATTTTAGCCCTTTATCTTAAAAAATGGCGCTACAAGAATTTCTTTAAGAAAAAAATTATCTCGGCTCCAGAAGGTCGCAGAGCAAAAATTTTTTTTTTTGCAAATTTGTAGAAAAATGCCAACTATTTATTGGCAATAATGGCATTCCAATATAATTTAAGATCTCAAAGATGTTCAAGATCTTTTGGGAAAAATCGATTTTTGTCCGACTTTTCGCATATTAGGGCTCATTTCGAGATATGCGCAATAATTACACATGTTAGCGAAACAATTCAAGAAATTTTTCGGACCGGTCAGGTATAAAAATATGATGGCGTGTATGAGCTATTGGACAATGAAAAAAACGCGTTTTCTTTTCGAAAAAGTCGATTGTTGCAAAAAATTGGCAATATTTTGCAAATCTGTAAAAACGCTCTTATTCAATTTATCTTGGACTACGCTTTCACCGAGTTTCGTTCAAGAATATCTCTTCTTCACGGAAATACAGGTATTTAAAAAAATTATGATTTTTAACGGTTTTTTTTTTGCAATAACTAATTAATTTTGCAATTTATTGAGACCGGATCGGACCAGCTCGATCCGTGTTAAAAAGTTACACAACTTTGCTAATCAATTTTTTTTTGTACAACGCCAAGTTTTTTTTTAAACGCAAAAAACTGTTTTTCGCAAACTTTGACCGCCATTTTGAAAAGGACGCACGTTCGTCATTTGTTTTGAAAATAGTTCATTGAATTCTACGGAAAATTTCCGATTTTTTGCATACTTTGGTTTGCTGTTAATAATTTTTGCAAACAAATGCGATGTTTTCGACAGATTTATTGAACTATAGGCGGAGTGAAGATAGCAATCTTTTTGGCAATCTCATATACTAATTCATAACTTTTTTAATATCATTTGTCCATTAATCATCTTTGGTGATAAAATATCTATTTACATATTACATATAAAACAAGAAAATTCAACAGAATCTGAGATAGGCAGGGGATGGAGGTAGCAATCCACAAATAGCAAAATATTATTTTCTAATTTTTGTAATATCGTTTGTGCATAAATCATATTTGGTGGCAAAATACCTCTTTACATATAAAACAAGAAAATGCAACAAAATTCGAGATAACTAAGGGATGACGGGGTAGCAATCCACAAAAAGCAAAATATTAGTTTTTAATTTTCTTAATATCATTTATGCATCATCTTTAGTGGTAAAATACCTATTTACATATAAATCAATAAAATGCAACAAAATCGGAGATAGGTAGGGGACGAGGGGGGTAGCAATCCACAAAAATCAAAATATTAATTTCTAACTTTCTTAATATCGTTAATGCATAAACATCTTTGGTGGTAAAATACATGTTTACATATGAATTAAGAAAATCGCAGATAAGGAGGGAATGACGGGGTAACAATCCACAAAGAGCAAATTATTAATTTTTAACCATCGTAATGGCATTAAGAGAATGCGAATTGCTACCCCCCATCCCCTATCTATTTTGGAGTTTGTTGTATGTAAGTTACAAAACTACAGATCAAGCTAATAACACATTGTTGAGAGGTGACGAATAAACATTTATTTACCTTCGGGTGGACATTTAACTTGTAGTTTTAAGTCTATGCGAATATCTAGAAATATTCCTTAAAAATTTGAAATTGGTAATGAGATTAATTTTGCATATGACAGCGCACTATGAAATTCTTGATGAATTGTCGGATCTAAGTAAGTCTACGATGAGTGGATTTTAATGATGATACCTTACTAATGCAATCCATGGTTCCTGAATTGATTTGTGAGTGAGAATCATTAAAATGCAGTTATTTCTAAGCATGTAAGCATGATTTTTATGCTGCTGTCTACCATCTGCATACGGACAGCTACATTGCCATCTCTTGTTTTCGAAGACTTGGTATTCTTTATGCTCTGATTGGATTTTATTCCATTATTCTTGTTACCCTTTCGTGGATTTAGGGAGTAACAATAAATACATTATATTTTTATCGGTTGTTTAAAGTTGGATATTGTGAATAATTTGTTTGACATTGTGATAACTACGAGTTACTGAAATATAGATATTCCAGTACTATATTTTGATTTACTTCAGTTGTCACACCCAAGGTGACCAATGCATCTTGCGTGTGGTAGCCTAAAACTGAAGAACAGGAAAGTCGCAGAAATTACAACACTTTACCTGCATAGGGATTACATGAGAAATGCGTTGCCATTGAAATGGTCTGCCAACACTCCCAAGCACTTAAATACAACACTCGAATACTGACACTCGACACGCGTTTCGTCAATCACGTTGGGATCATCGGGAGATGATTAAAATTGAACTACAATTAAAGATTTGATGTTATCTTAATTTTAGATTTTGGACCAATTTTAGAAACCTTCCAGTATTTTGTGGAGAGGTTAAAAATATGCCTATATTTATATTAAAATGTTGTCATTGTCACCTAAACTCTGTCACGGTTTGACAATAAAGCGGACTATTTAGAATAGATAAAATATTTAATGGGCTCACTTGAAATAAGTTTTACAGCCAAAATTACATATATTATGAATACTTTTTCGATCGCAGCACTCTTTCCGAATCGTAAAGAAATCTGAAAAAATTCGCGTACAATCTGTAGATTATGGGCACAAAATGACTTCATTTTTGTATTGACACAATGTCAAGAAAACGTTTTTTTTTGGCCCGTTAAATTTTCTGTTATTCAAACATTGATTTTTAAGGACTTAAAAAACATACTTAATCGCATTGCTTCGGCCCGAGAAAAATCATGGTTATTTCTTATGACCCTAATAATAATTTTCCGTACACATAATTTGTCCAAAAAAGGAGAACATACTTAATATAAAAAAATTTAATTTCGTTTTCTTCGTTCGACTATGGGGGGGGGGGCTTAAAACTAACTTAAAAAATATTTAAGAAAAACAAAATTTTGAAAAGTAACTTTTTTAGACAACCCTAATGTTTATGTATTTGGAATTTGGTTTTGGATTGCGCCAGAGGCAGTCACACGGGTGTAGTCCCTACAAAATCTCGAATAAACTCGGTTAAAACTGTGAGAAATCATGCGAAATTGTGTTTAATTGAAGCGTGGAAAAATTCTACATTTATTGATATAAATTAGCATGAGTCTGGCTATTTCATGTAAGATATATCGGTTAAATATGTATCTGAAAGGGTATATAAACAATCTGAAAAAGGGACTCAAACATCTGACAATATAATATAAGCTGTGCACCATAAAGTTATCTTTTCAGTGAATGGCAACGATCTGTTTCTAAGAAGGATGCAGCAACGAATGCAACGGACGAAAAGATAAGTTCTGTTTATTGGTCTATTAATCTTTGCCACATGGTCCATATCTTGGGCTTATTTACGAATAGAGATATGTCTCTCAGATCAAAGGAGTTGGGGTCTGCCTCCCAAATGTTCTCCTAGATCTCTTTTTTATGCACTTGGTGTATAAAGAATGTCCAGGAGACTTAACAATACTTACAATCAACGATATGAAAGAAATTCATATTACGGTAGTAGTATAGGTCGTTCACTGATGAGTCGGGAGAAAGTCACTAGGAGAAAAAACGCTTCAGATAATTAAATACAAAAATGCGGCTTTGTCGTGTCGGTGAATTGATCTGGTTTTGGTCCTAAATATCTAAACAGTTTAAAAAATATTTTGAATTTGAGATAATAATTTTGAAATCAAAATGTGATAAACCAAAATAGACAAAACAGAGCGAAGAAAAGGTGGGCAGAAAATAGAGTAAAAGTAAGAGTGACTTGTCAAGGAAAGGCCAGCATGCCTGCCCTGAAGCCAGTGCAAGGTAAGTTGCTGTACAACACAGTCTCAAACATAGCCAGAGCGTGTACTGTACATAATAGTAGAGTAACTTGTGTACTAATTTTGGTGCCTTGCACCGACGGTTTTGTTATAGCTATTCTAACAGCGTCAAAGGAAGAAGGGACGAAGAGCTGGGTCAAATGCTCCGCCTACTTCCCAGGAGAGGAACCTATCCCCCCTATCCCCCGCAGCTATTGAGCGACATAGTTGCCTACTGCGGACAGGAACCTTCCAATGATAATGCTTCCAACGCACACCACGTGATATGGGAAAGCACCAACATCAACACATGGGGTGAGTACTTATTACAGTTCATTCTAGGCGAAGGTTTATTATTAGCTATTATGTTAGGCTACCTTTGTTACTTCGGTACGTAAAGAAAATTTAGATATAACCCTATGTACAGTACAAGTAAAATAAACGATGTAATTAAAAATTGTCATGTGTCTGAAGAGCTATCAGGCTCCGATCACAGACATTTAAGATTTGATATCACGACTCCCACCTTGACGGAGACGAAGTTCAGAAATCCTCCAGAGATCAACTGGGAGGGATATACAGAATCCCTCAAGAGACACCTGCAGGGAGGAACAGCATCTGGGAAAGATCTGTAGAGCCTTGAGGTGGCAGTGGAACTGGTAAGAGAGGCAGTACTAGCTACTTACCAGGAAAACTGCTCCGAGAAAACGAGGAAAAATAGAGGCAAAACGATCTGGTGTAATAAACACCCAGAAGACCTCAGAACAAAGGAGAGGAAACTGTTCAACAAGGCCAAATCCAACCAAGATTAGGATACCTATAAAACCAAACTCATATAATATAACATGGAAATCTGCAAGTCCAAAAAAAACTCTTGGGAGAGGTTTTGTGAGGAGGTCGAGTATGGCTCAGCGGCCTCCAGAATTCATGGGAACCTGGCTAAGAATGATTGTACTGCAAGGAAGTAGGTTTTCTCAAAAAAGTGGATGGAACCTAAAAGGAAACATTACCTAACGGAAAATATTCAATCGCTCTTGGAGGTACACTTTCCGGGTTAACTGCCTTTGATGGACTCGGAGGACAGCCGACATCCAAATCAAAGGCCGGCGCGGCCCAGACCTACGGACTGGAGATTGGCCAAAGAGGTAATAAAACCTGACAAAATCAGATGTGCAAGTTCCAACCATTCAAATCTCCTGGAATGGACGGAATTTACCCAATCTTAGTCCAGATAGGACAGGATATATTGCTATCACATTTATGTAAAGTATTCTGAGCCTGTTTGGGCTGGAGATACATACCATATATGGCGGAAGGTGAAGGTCACCTACCTTCCAAAAATAGATAGGATTTCGGACCAAACACCCAAATCATAATCCATAAGCCTGCCCCCTCTTTTATATTTACAACATTGGAAAAATTGCTGGACAGGTACATTAGAGACGAAATACAAAGGGAGCGTTTAATAACACAACAACGCATGCATTGTTAAACAGAGGAGTCCCAATCGAGCTCTGAGAATGGATTAAAGCCAGCTTAGAAAAAAAGGATAACAGTATCCACTTTAGGCGAGGCTACCATTGAGACAAAGGCGAGTACAGGTTGTCCCCAAGGAAGGGTACTATCTCCACTACTGTATGCAACCCTTGTTGATGACCTCCTCCGAAAAATTTGTGCAGAAGGCTTTTACTGCCTAGGATATGCTGACGATATAGTAATAGTTATCAGAGGGCGATTTGCGAACACAATATCATAGCGTTCACAAAAAGCCCTCAGTATTGTGGACAGGTGGTGTAATGAGGAATGAGTTTCCATAAATGCCCACAGAACCACAGTTGTCACTTTTACGCGATAAAGAGACTTGGAAATCCTGAAGCCCCTAACGCTCAACGGTGTGGAAATTCCATTTGCCAGTAAGGTAAAATACTAATTTTTTACCAAAAACTGGCATGGAATTTCCACATCGAGACAGTCACACAGAAAGCAACTATCGTTAAAATGGCGCTCCGCATCCGCACCCTGTTAGTTACACATTCATGTTATTACTAGAGTCTAGTAAATTTATGAATGCCAAGCCTGAAATAAATCGTCAGTGTGATGCGATTTAACTCCTTATTCATTTCAACTCATTTATATTGTATAATTTGCGCACAGTTTAAGGTGGCCATTCCCTAGAAAGAGACATCCGATAGGGAAATATTTACTATTTTTGGCCATAACTTTTTTTTCTTAGTACGTATATTAAAAAAAACTATAGAACTCCCTAAGTAGAACCTTAACAAGAATATTGCTGCGAATTTTCCCTCAATAATTCCCTCAGTGGTTTGAAAAATAGTTAGATTTAAATTTAAAAATTATGCTAATCTTCCTATTTCGTAGTTTTAAATTAAACTATTTTGCAAATCACTGAAATTATTGAGTGAAAATTCATAGTAATAGTCTTATTATGGTTCTACTTAGGTAGTCTTATAGTTTTTTAAATATACGTACTAAGAAAAAAAGTTATGGCCAAAGATAATAAATATTTCCCTATCGGATGTCTCTTTCTAGGGAATGGCCACCTTAATAAAGGTGTATCTAACTGCTGTCAGCAATTTGATGCTTGCAATATAAATGAGTTGAAAGGAATAAGGAGGTATAACGCGTCTCACTGATGATTTATTGCAAACTTGAGTTCATAAATTTACTAGACTATAGTTATAGACTTCAAACTGAAATAATATTAAAAATGTTATATTGCAACAATATTAGAAAATAAAAGAGGTCTGTTTTATCTTTAACCGAACACAGCATGGTCAATTTAAAAATGCCCATTTAATTAATTCCAATACGTATTTTCTATAACATGGACATCCGGCTCGCTAGAACTGTAGTTAAATTTCTCCGCTACCATACACCAACACTCAACAAATGATCACTAGGAATGCCACAAAGGCACATTGTAACTCGCTCGTGCCTCATGACTTTAGAACTGGTTTGAAGTCAATTTAAAGTCCATCCATAGTTATTGTACTTGTTACAATTAGTTTTTGCTGCTGTATTTCTTTATTGCAGGTGTAAACTATTGGTCAGCAATCTATAATGACCCAAAACGTGTAAAATGCTATATAGCTATTGTCTAAATGTTATTTGTGGCGTTGTCTTAATTTTGTTCTTCTTCAATTCTTTGGGACTTCCTGCGACATGTATTTTTTTCTTTTTAAGTGGTGCTCGGGGAATCTACAAAACATCACAGTTAACCAGTATGTTACTGGTAAATAACCTCTACGCCTGTGACTTTTACGCCAAAGGATCAGTTAGAGATTGCTTTTTTTTAAATAAACAATACAAATAAGTACAAAAACTTGAAATTAAATATTCCGCCGACGTTTCGGAAATCTAATCTGTTTCCCTTTTCAAGATTTTTTTGAAAAATCTATTCTGCTGTGTATGATAAATACACAGCTCTAAGAATGTTTGTTATATTCAATATCCATAGATACTTACAATTTGATAGTTAACAGTTTTTTTAGTTTTTATACAATGTTAAGTTTGTGAAGTTCTTCTTTTAACAATGGCGTGATAGATATGATATTAGGACGGTATTTCAAGCAAGCAACACTTTAAGATCTATTCTGACAAAGACGAAACCGAAGAACCACGAGCAAAATTCAAAAAACTGCATTTATAGTATTCCGTGTGAGTGCAACAAAGATTACGTGGGTGAGTCATACAGACCATTTAGTGTAATATTGGGCGAACATCAAAATTATATCAGAGAAAAATGAAATTCAGAGGTCCAAGATCTGCGAACACGCTTGGGAGAACGGACATAGAATAAACTGGGATTCGGCAAAAAAAAATTAACAAAAGAGACAGCAAAAATAAAAATTAAAGAATCCGCGATAATATTATTGAATGAGGATAGATGCGTGTCGAATTGTTCCATAGATGTCTGTACAACTTGGTAGCCAATATTAAAAGAAGAACTTCACTAACTTAACATTGTATAAAAACTAAAAAAAGCTGTTAACTCTATCAACAGTTCTATGTAAATAGTAAGTATCTATGGATATCGAATATAACAAACATTCTTAAAGCTGTGTATTTATCATACACGGCAAAAAAGATTTTTCAAAAAAAGCCTTGAAAAAGGAAACAGATCAGATTTCCGAAACGTCGGCGAAATATTTAATTTCAAGTTTTTGTACTTATTTGTGTTATTTATTTAAAAAAAAACAACCTCTAACTGATCCTTTGACGTAAAAAACGCACTATATAGCTATTGTCGATGTTGACAGATAATGAGTTTTTCCTATTATAAAAATTCCTGTATGTACTATTCAGAGAAAGAAAACATACATTCGAAAATTTCTCCTTGCATGGAAGCCGTTATTCATAATAGGCTTCATGCAAACAAATGATGACCATGGAAATTGGACAAATAGACAAGTTCAGTTATAGTTCTCTTCTACAGAATATATACCAACGCAGTTTTTTTTAAATGCTTGTTTTCTATAAAATTAGAAAATGAATTTGTTCACTATTGCATGAATACCCTTCAAATTGTCTACTTCTCGTAATCTCGGATTTTATAATTCTTACATGTGGAATATGCTTTAAAATCTTATTTTTAAATATTCTATTTATTACTTTAGGCACATCTATGCGCTTTAAATATTAGGTAATATATTTGGCAATTGAGCAAGAAAGTGAAAGCAACAACCCGTTGGATCTAATATTACAATATTTCTCTTCAACATAGACAGTCCACCAAAAAGTAGATTCTAGCCTGAGATAATCCAGATAAAAACTGAACAGATTATATTCACAATGAAGTGATCCACATTGTGTGATACAAACTATAATATCCAAAGATCTTTAATAATTTTGCAAAGAATAAATTCTGTGATTCAATAAACGTCTTAATTAATTTTCTTACACGAATTTATTTCCAGGTGTCAAACCCCATGAGTGTACCATCTGCGGTAAGAGCTTTTCGAGAAAAATGCTTTTGAAACAGCACCAACGCGTTCATACTGGGGAACGACCTTATTCCTGTCCAGAATGCGGAAAATCATTCGCCGATCGTTCAAATATGAGTCTACATGCTCGATTACATACAGGTAAATACCGACAGAAATATACAGGGTATCTCAGTCCCTACATCCAAATATCCTAGCTGTCTTATAGAAGATATCGAAAATGTTCAAATACAGAGCCGTTGCACAGGGGGGGGGGGCTCAAAAAAAATGTATCATTCAAAATTCTCTACAGTTTTAATTTTTGTCCAATAGCAATTTTTTTTTTTAATAATCGTCAGACTTCTGGCTACAAAACTGTCGAAGCAGGTTTATGCAAAAAATCGAAATTGAACTCTTACATACATCGTTATAATTGATCAGTATTGGTGGAATAAGCAGAGAAATCAAAATAATTACATAAATTGACCAAACTACGGCTACTTTTTTCTTTTCTTAAATCGGTTTTGAGTAAATAAATAAGAATATGCTCCAAAAAAGTGCCCTATCGCTTTTTAAAAAAAGGAGTTGTAATTTAGTCAATTTATGAAATTATTTTGGTTTTTCTGCTTATTCGACCAATTTTGATCAACTGTAACGACGTATGTTCAATTTCGATTTTTTCCATAAATCTGTCTCGACAGTTTTGTAGCCAGAAGTCTGACGATTATTTAAAAACATATGTTTTGCGATTGGATAAAAATTAAAGGTTGTAAAGAATTTTGAATAGTAATTTTTTTTCAGCCTCACCATGCGTGGGTAACATAAAGATGTATAGTTTGAATATATTTTAAAGACGAACCATTTAGGCGTGCCATCATAAACTTATGTTTCTTTCAAATGGATCACTTGGTATATTATTACATATTTAAGACGATTTAATGATATGGGTATGTACCAAAAACATGTCAGCTTTGTGAGTACACTACCACGCAACGGCACAGCATTTTTAGACCCAGTTTATGTCAAAAATTGAACAAATCTTCTAGTTCATGATACTCCTTTCGAAAACGAAATCGGCTACTTTATATCGGGCAAATCAGGAACCGTCAAATCTACTTTTTCTTATTTTTTTCGAATGTATGCAGTGGTGGATTTAGGAACAAGAGCCCAGCGTTCAATAGCTTCCTAGGCCCCCCTCCTAGTTTATTTTGTACTTCACATTTTAATTTTTTCATTACTGTGCTTGAACGTCATTGAATATCAAATTTTCAAATACGGGAGCCCCTCGAAACATTCAAGAAATAAGCCAGGGAGCCTTACCGAATATATATGTTGCGAAAATCTGGAATTTATTGTTATTTTTCGATAAATGGAAGAGTTCTGATACCAGGGTCTCCTGATAGCACATTTAGCATGAGAGAACTTTAAACAGAAAAGGTTTTGTAAATTATATTTCAAAAATACGATCGGGAAATTCACGGAAAAAGAATAAAATGCAAATGGAAAAATCGGTAAAGGTATTTACACAGAACTTCCCTCGTTATTTGTGCATGGCAGTCACTCTAAAAAATTAATAATTACGAAATGACATTGAGAATAATAATCGGAATATAGTTATTGCTATTATTACAAAGAAAACTTGATAAGTTTTGGTCAAAAAAATATACAGATTGCTCATCCAACAGTAAAAGTTCAATACTAAATAGCAGGTGCCACATATGGCAGGCTTGCGCATATACCTTTACAAATGTCCACCATGACTGAATTATTTCTTGGGATGACCACCCTGTACATTTTTCAATAAAAGTATAATAGGTGCATATGCCAGATATTATTGCAATCTGTCACATTTTCAATCCAACATTCACGTAATGGAGTGGAAGTATAGTGGTGGTTAAAAAATTTCATTTTTTTTTTAATTTTTCAAAAGATGTTGGTAAAATAATTTTCAAAATGTTTTCTTCTGAATTAGGTTTAAAATGTCAAACGTAGAAATTTTAAATTTGAGCAAAAAGGAAAGTTTCCTTCTATTCTATAGTAGTGCTAAACAAAGTTTAAAAATTAAAAATAACATATTTTTTAAAATAGGTTTAGAATGCTATGAAACGTGAAAATTTAAAATTTGAGCAAATAAAAAAACATTCGATCTATTTTAGTGGTAAAAACTTTTTGAAAAATTTTCAAATTTTTTTTTCTGAAATGCTTAGGTTTAGAATGTCATGAAACGTGAAGCTTTTAAATTTGAGCATTCTAGTGTTAATTTTTTTTCCAAACTGGTAACAAAATGCTGCAAATTTTTTTTTCCGAACTTGGTTTGGAATATCATGAAACGTAGATATTTTGAATTTGAGCAAAAAATTTTTTTTCGTCTGTTCTATAGTAGTGATAAACGGATTAAAAATGTTTTCAATTTTTTTTTTTTTATTTTTCAAAAACATGTTTAAATTTGTTTCAATAGTTTTAGAATGCCATGGAAACGTGGATAGTTAAAATCTGAACAAAGAAAAAAAAATTCTATCTTAGTGGTAAAATTTTTTTAAAATATTAAAAGAAAAGTTCTAATTTTTCTTTTAAATAGATTTAAAACGCTATGAAACGTGGAAATTTGAAATTTGAAGAAATAAAAAAAAATCCATCTGTTTTAGTGGTAAACAAATTTTCAAAAATGGTAGAAAAAAATTTCAAATTAGAATGCCATGAAACGTGGAAATTTTAAATTTGAAGAAAGAAAAAAAAATGGTTTCATTTTAGTAGAAACATTTTTCAAAAATATTGGTGAAAAAAATATTTTTTTTCCTGAAATAGGTTAAGCGTGTCATGAAACGTAGAAATTTTAAATTTAAGCAAAAAAAAATTTTTTTCATCTTGGTAAAAATTTTTTCAAAAATGTTGGTGAAAAAAATTTTCAATTTTTTTTTTCTGAAATAATTTTAGCGCGTCATGAAACGTGGACATTTTAAATTTGAGCAAAAAAAAATTTTTTCACTATTTATTCCGTTTAGACGGTCCACCCTGTATATTTTCCAGTGAAATTTCTACCATTTCTTCGCTGACAGTAGCGTCAACTACCTACCAAATTTGACTGCTCTCCGTCAAGTAGTTTTTTAGTAAATGCACCAACAGACAGACAGACAGACTGACGGAATTGAAAAACCTATATTTTCGTAATCTACGTGTTCTGAAACGTCAGAATCCGAAAAAATCTCGGAGGGTGATTTTTTCTCGAATACAATACTTCTCTTCGGTATGCGAGGGAAGTAAAAACTGACATTTTATAATTAGTCATCACCGATTCAAAAAATTGTTCTACGAAGAGCCAATTGAAACACTCAGTTTAGAAACCTAAAAAAAAATTGTTGCAAAAAGCAAAAACCCTTTGGAAAAGCTTCCCACTGATATAAAGTATCAGGGGTCTAATCTATTACGAGTGCCAAGATATTGGATGAAAAAGTGACTCGATTCTGGTGCTCTAATTTATTCCCCAAATTGATTTATTTGATCTGCTATTAATATACTTTTTGTTTTTATTTTACAGGTGTAAAACCATACGCGTGTAACCTGTGTCCGAAGAGCTTCACGAAAAAGCACCATTTAAAGACCCACATGAACTTCCACACTGGATTAAAACCCTACACTTGTGAGAAATGTGGGCTAGCTTTCTCTCAAAGCAGCAACATGAGAACCCATTACAAAAAATGTATTTTGAAGAGCATTACCTCTGCTAACACTGCTTCTGATGATCAAAAGGACAGTTCATGACCAATCACTGTTTATATTACATTATATATTATATTTTTATATAAGTTTACCAACAAACTAGTGAAACGTTTATGGATGAATTCTTCTTTTGGTAGGAAAGAATGGAATATTTGAAACCACTGCTATTTTGCACTGAAAGTATTTTTCTAATCTAATACCCTATATTTTATTTCTTTCAAGTTAGCAATTAAAGCTTCTATAGTCTATTTGGAAATAAAGAAGAGCCATAAAGGCTCATTGTATATGCAAATCCGCAAAAAACATGGTCAGTCAGCTCGTTAGTAGTCTATTTCTATTATCATGTTGGTGAGCTACTATCATTACTGACTATGTTTTTTGCGGATTTGCATTTATATTACTCCTCATTTCCAAATAGACTATAGTGTCACGACTAGATCAAATTATTACACTGCAATTTTTACATTTTTCTAACTGTTTTTTGAGGATTGAAAAAAATTATCACGTGGTGGGGCAAAACTGACACCGGATTCAGATTCAGCAGGTCAAAATACACCGGAAATATAGTTGGTTTGATCGGTGGAATCGACAACTTTTTTATTTTTGTGTGCCTGTGTTATTTTAACCAGATTTATATGGCCGGTACTGAAGAGAACTTTAAAAAATGTGTTCAGACTAATGTCAAAATGTCGAGATAATATCAGCTTTCAATATATTCTCTAAATGTTAAAAAATTGTGTACAATAGAATTTTAATTTTTGACAAATCGCCGTATTCTGGAATTGAATTTTTTACCGATTTTTTGCTCACCTTAAAATAAAATGAAACTGGTATCGGACCACCGCCGAGCCACATTCTACAGTTTGCAAAACTTTGAGAACCTCCTCCTTTAAAAGTTTTTATTTAACTTGCAATGTTAGTCTGTTAGTTTGTTTAGGTCAAATCTTGCAAACTGAATTAGAACCACTTCCTCTTATCCTACGGAGTTGAAATTTTACACGTTGATTCAATTTCGATGATAATGTGTGTTTATGAGAGGCATGACCTGATTCTACACCCAGGATATACAGTGTGGTCGATTAAGTGTGCAACAAATGGAAAAAAATCTTTTAGTTGCACGGTCAAAGTTTAAATACCGCCAAAAGTTATTGCATGTCCGATAATCATTTCAGGTGCACTTAGAATGGCTTCAAGTTAAATAGTATACAGGGTAGGGCAAAAAATATGAAAGTCGTTCAAGAGTAAAGTGCGCTTATGTCGAAAAATTATATATAAAAAAATGTTTTTAAGAAAAAGCTTTTATTTTAAAAAACTGTACTAAAAAGTAAAAAACAATTTTTAAAAATTCATACACCTGGAAACCAAAAGCTTTGGAAGCGGTCAATTGAGCAAAGTCCGTCCCTAATGCATTTGGTTTCCAGGTATATGAATTTGAAAAAGTTTTTTTTACTTTTTAGTACAATTTTTTAAAATAAAAGCTTCCTAAAAATTTTTTTTTTTTTAATTTTTTTAATAATCTTCAACGTCGATTAAAAAAATATACTCTGGCTTCTGCTCAATCTTGCCTATTATTACTATTATTATCAATCATGTGGAATAATAAAAAACCATAAAATAGTTACTGTGACATCTATATAATCTGATAAAATTGTATTTATGCAAACAAAAACAAATTTATACATAGCGGAAATTTTCATAGCTATCACACAAAATGAAGGAATTTCATATTTTTAAGTACCTAAACATAATCATAAATTTTATAAAAAGTGGCCCCCATAAACTCTAGTTGTCGCATTTACATTATACTGGATGAAAAAAAGGCTACAGCATCGTTAATCGACTTCAAATACCGCCTAAAAAAACATTTAATAAATAATTCATTTTCTTCCGTAATTACGTTCACACTTTTTTACAAACTAAAGCCACTTGACCCGTTGTTTAAATCTATGTTAATTAATTCTCATGTTGTTGCTTTTGCATTCTTTTTACTACGTATTTGCTGGTATGCTGTTTTTATTATCATTTTCTTGTACATGTCGTATGCTACATAGTATAGAAAGTTAAGTGTGAAATTAAAAACTATGTTATACACTGCATAATACACGGTATTAGCTTCATTGTACATTTTCTTTATTTTGTTAGGAATAAATTTCGTGATTTCACAGCTATTTTTAGAGGAAATTTTGTGATTAATTTCGAAACTGTCAAAATTCACAAATTTCAAAGTAGTGCTCTCTATTAAATTCAATAAACGGAAAACACCTTGAGTTATTAATACATTTAAATATATACTATTAAGAATGTAGCCCGACAAGAAATATACAATTTGATAAATTTTTGATGAACTTTTAAGTAAAAATGTCTTCTTCTCGTTTTTTTTAAGTTAATTTTTGATGGGCACTTTTTATGACGTTACGTCTATGAAATTTATAATTTTTTAGTTTCTCGCGCAAAAGTAAATTCGGAACACTTGCACTTCATTTTACGTGAAAACTAAAATATCAAATGATCTTTCTTGATCTAAATATTCTGTTCTTTAAAAAAGAATTTAACCTTCTTTATGGCCCATAAATATTTCTCGAGATATTTAAAAAAAACGAAATATCAAAATTCAAATTCAATTGTTTTAATGAAGCGCCCTCTACACACATGTAAACATTTTTATATTTTTTGAAAATATGGTAGCTAGACTATACAGGACGTTTCAGGTATGCGGTCATTAAGTTCTAGGGGTGATTCCACATCAAGAAATATGAAAAAGTTCATATAAACTGCAACCACAACTTCTCAGCTGGCTGCTGAGGAAGCTATGAAAGAGTAGCAACCGGTTAGCTCAGGGCTGGTCGAGGGTCACTCGGTGGCGAGAAGAGTTATATATTTTTTTGGACAATTATTTGCTTATCAAATTAACAAAGCAAAACTTTAATAAACTACAAAGAATTTGGACGCCAGCGTATTCAGTAAATAACACTCTTGCAAACTTTATTAGGGGGATAAAACAATCAAAATCAAATATAAAACAAACAATATATTAACATGAGTATAAGACTGAAAATTTTACAACACTTTACAAATTATTAAAAATATTAATGTGAAAAATTGATTTAATTAGTTAACTGACAAAAATTTAGTTAAAAAAAAATTTAATTTGAAGATTAACAAAAAACATTACAACAAGAAATGATCAACTGGTTTGCAATTTTTCTTCTGACCAAAAGTGGAATTTTGCACATAAATTTGGGCTACTTAGCTTAGCGGAGACGTGGAATCTCGACGAGGTCTGATCCTGAAGTTGGCCGCGGGTACCCGGGAAGGACGACGTAATATTCAAGTCCTGACAACGCTGATTTCCAGGAGACGCTGCGTCGGAATGATATCCAATACTTTGAGGATAACTCCAGATATTTGATCTATGCCTTGTGTCTTATTTCAATGTGGTCTGGTTCAGGATTTTGCAAGAAAAAGGGGTAATGTAAAGAACCAGTTGATAATAGAAAAAGAAATTAAAATTGTGGGAAAAAAGAAATTCAAGAAAACTACAAAAAAACAATGGTGACGTGACGAAGGTCACTGCAATTTAACAAAAAACCTGAGTATTGATAAAATTTTACTTCTGAAAATATATGAATAAGCTACTGATTAATATAATAAATTAAATGAATAAATGAGAAAACTCTACTGTCATGAAATTTTAGCCGTTTACATAATGGCTGACAGGTTATGATAAAAAATTTGAATAAAAGTAACAAAATTTAGTTAGAATTGAATTAGAGAGAAAATATCTGAATTACTATCTGAAAGAGACTAATACTGTAACAAATATAGCAAACAAAATTATGGGTTTAATCTCCTTAACCTCTTGTACTAACACGAGGTTAACAAATGTGACAAAACGACTTTCGACTTTTAATGAGATGAGATTGTCTACACATGATTAAGACACAAAGATTCTAATTTATCCCTTGAATAATTTCCGAGTTTAATCCTCGTCCACAATAATCTAAATAATGACAAAACACCACGGTATTGTGTTTCAAGCGACCACAAAATACAAAATTAGCACGATAATTAATGAGTTAACATGTGTCGAATGGACACGGAAATCGCACAAACATGTGCGTCAATAAAAATCAATATTACGCGGAATATCCTTTAATTCACAAAAATAACTACACATCAACGTTAACTCAATGATATGACATCATTTAATAATCAAATATATTCAAAATATCAGAGGATTAAAGAAATAAACGTGAAAAATCTGTTAAAGAATAAGTAAACGATCTTAACTCACCAGTCGAAAGCGAAAGTAAAGTAGCATGGATATTTCAAATGGCCTCAGTTATGTTTCTACCGCGTATGCGCACTTGTTGACTTCGCGTCGGCATTACCGCGGGTAATTCAAATTTATTTAGCACGGGAGCTTAAACGGTCCGAAAATCCCTCCTAAGAGTGCTGCAGACCTCTTAAGGGGGCACCCTTGCATTTTATTTAATATCTCAGGAACTCTTTGAGCTACAGTGACTAGTGTTTGCACGTGATTCGATATCCCGGCGAGGGGGGGCTCTGAAGTACAGTCGGTTTGTGACAGGTCTGGTAACTGTCTGCCGTTTTGATATGTCGTTAGATATGATACTGGACTAGACCACCTTCAAAGTTTGACCCTCGCAAGTGGTTGAAATCCCGATATGCCCGAAAAACCACCATTTTGAGATATTGGTAGATATGATCCTGGACATACCATAATTTTGGAATTTTGCCGGATACGACTGTTACATGAACGAGGTGGCAGGTCCGGTAACTGCTCAAAACCTTATTAGCTGTCTTGGAGCTCACGAGAGGGATGGGAAAATATGTTTGGCAGACGCGCAAGTGGTTTTGAGCAAGTGTGGGAGCACTTTGAAAAGACCGAAATCTCACAAAATTCTGCAATTTTTGTTAAATAATGAAAAATATGCAATAAAAATGTCTGCTGATTTGTTTTTCATATACCTAGATGTATTACAAACCAGAAAAACCAAACAGCAGAAATTTTTATTCGAACAAAAATTTTTTATGCTAAGAAAACGAAGAAACATTCCTAACGAGTTATAACTCTTTTTTTTCTCTCTAAATCTCCAGTTTGAAACAATATTTCTGTGCCAAAAACTCGGTATACGCAGGATTTTTTTAAATCATTTTTGTTTATATAAATGTCAATATCTTATGTATAAAAATAAGTTTATTCAATGTAAACATTTTTTTCTTACAATAAGATTGCTCTTAACATAAAATAGTATTTATAAGGACCGTTTGACATTACAGTGTGTAGTTATAAAAAAATCAAAAACTAATCTCGTCAGCACAGAACGTTCGAGGGTGGAGGAGGGGGGGCGGTGGTTTATTTGTATGTACTGTAAACGACAACCCCATTGCATATATTTGTTGTGTGTAAACTAGCTCTATATATATCGTATTATTGAATTATCCATAGATATGGTGAAAGAAGTTAAATCTGGCGCCAAAAATGTTTTTTCGTTTTTTTTAGCATAAAAAAATTTCATGCAAATGAAATTTTCTGCTGTTTGGTTTTTCTTGTTCATAATACATCTAGGTATGTGAAAAAAAAACACCAACAACAAAAATTGCAGAATTTTGTGAAATTTCGGTCTTTTCAAAGTGCTGCCACACTTGTCCAAAATCACTTGTCTGCCAAACATATTTTCTCGTCCCTCTCATGAACCACAAGACAGCTAACGAGGTTTTGAGCAGTTACTGGACCTGTTACCTCATTCATGGAACAGTCGTATCCGGCAAAATTTCAAAATTATGGTTTTTCGGGCATATCTCTGGATCACAACCACTTACGAGGGTCAAACTTTGCAGGGGGTATGGCCCGTATCATATCTACCGATATATCAAAATAGCAGACAGTTACCGGACCTGTCATAAACCGACTGTACTTCAAAGACAGGAAGGAAATTCGAAAACCCTAACTAGCCGACTTGGGGCGCTACCTACAATCATATTTTATGGTCAGCCAACAGACCCATTACCTGTCACAATAACATATAGGCAGCTCTTTGACTATCTGATGCTATCCACCAAGGGTAAATTCAATCAGGGGTGCACAAAATTGGAAAGGGGGGACTTATTCCCCCGCCTCCAAATTCTTTAATGTGAATTTTCTGTGATTATCTCATCGGAATATGATTCCTTGGCTATAAATACACAAAAAATGTTATCTTGTTGCAACACCGCACAGCGGGAAATTTACCGCTTTTTTGGACAAAAGTCCATTTGAACCACAGTTCTTGATCGATTTGAATATTTTAAATACTCGTGAATAATTTTAATTTACCCTCCGATTGATACAATATAAATGTTCTATTCTTCCCATAAACGTATCTGACCCATATCGGAACATTAAAAAAAATTAACAAAAATAGTGACTGCCCTGTACTGTAATTTTATAGTTGCATTTCCTGTTTCTTGGGTTGTTGATTAAGATTATGATTTTTAAATACTGACTGACCATTTTTTTGTTTTTAGGCACTTTTTGGATTTTTAGATATATGATTTCTTACTTCAGGCTGTTGTTGAATTGTTTTATTATTTTTGGATTATGTAGGCTGTCTTTTAATTATTTTTATTAGTTTTGTATTGCTGATCATCAACAGGTTATCCAAGTTGTCCAAGAATGATACAATTTTCAACAACAGCCCAAAGTAACATACAATAGTTCGAAAACCCCAAAAAAGTGCCTAAAAACCAAAAATGCCAATATATTTAAAAATTGGACCAGTTTTTTAGACATCTCATGGAAGAACGGCTTAATTTTATAAGTTTTATATTTTTAGTACTTCTTTTAATATTTGTTAAAGTATTGCTGAACTTCGCCTATTTTTTCATTTACTTATTAATTAGTTTTGTATTGAGTATATTCTTTTACGTAGAAAATGAAGACGCTATTATTATTACTACTGTCATTATTATATTCTTAAATATCTAAGAAGATCATATATTAAATATAATGACACCCTAGATTAATAAATTATATATCGAAGAGACTCAGAAAACTGCCCAGGGCTCGAAAAGTGTCCAATATCTAGAAATTGGATCATTTTTGGACGTAGGATAACCTGTTCGTAATCAGCAATCCAAAAATAAAAAAATAACTAAACAACAGGCTAAAGCAATCCAAAAATAATAAAATATTTCAACAACAGCCTAAAGGAAGAAATTATATATCGAAGAACTCCAACAAATGACCAATATTTAAAAATTGGACCACTTTTGGACAAACTGCGAATCATATTCTTAATCAGCCACCCAAGAAATATGAAATGCAACTATAAAATTACGGTGTTCTACAATATAGAGCAGTCACTATTTTTGATTTTTTTTTTTTTTAATGTTCCGATATTGGGTCAGATAGGATCATCAGAAGAGTAGATATTTAAATTGTAGTAAACGGAGGGTAAACTAGAATCATTCATGTGTATTGAAAAAAAAATACAATTCATATCGATCAAGAACTGTGCGTCAAATGGACTTTTGTCCAAAAAAGTGGTAAATTTCCGACTGTGCACCGTAGGATCAACCGGTTTCGAGATATTTGAGCCTAAAGGAATTTTTCCAGTCTTCTTGCGTAAATAGAATTTTTTTCAATGAATTTTGACCATTTAATTTATTTTGTTAATCTTTAAAACCTGTTGTGTCCTTTAGTTTAGTAGTAATTTGTTATTTTACCTTATAGTACAGGCAATGAAGGCAACATTTTGTAAAAACCTCAGAAAAATTAATAAAAGGATCATATTCGGGATTTAAGTAGGCCTTAATCTGTAGAATGGAATGATGCATTCTTTGCACTTCCAAGTTCCGAGAAAATTCAAAAAATTTGGAAAACCTTTATGATTTGTTTTTTTTTTTTGCTCTAGCGGCTAAAATAATCAAAGTACAGAAATGCGCGGAAAATGAGAATTCTCTGGGAGTTTCGTACGATCGGACACATCGATCGATAATTCTTACTATTATTCAGAGCCGCTAAAAAAATGAAAACAACCTCAAATGTAGAGAAGAGTCTCAGCTTTAATGTGGAACTAATCACAAAATTCATAAAAAAATTTATCATAGAGAAAAAAGTGTTAGAAGACGGCTTAGTAAACTTTATACAGTTGATTTATTCATATCTTTTGAGTTTTATGCATCCTGTCCATTTCTCCCGTAACAATGGGTGCTTTTTCACTGCATGGATTCGATTCCACGCGCTTTAGCTTATATTTTGTGAAAATTTCATTGAAGAATGTTGAGAAACAAGCAAGTTGTATATGTTTTACTGTACGATTGTGCATTTTCTGAACGTGTATGAATAATGGAGACAAATTCAAAAGTACTGCATGCATTTAAAAAACTCTTGTCATTCGAAAGAATATGTTTTATTGTACCTATAATCCAAAAATTAAGGCTGTGCTATTATTATTAATTAAGATATAGCGAATTCAACTCCAAAATTTGGAGGTGATTGATCGATGAGAAATATACCTCTACCCTCTACTTTGATCGCAAGGCATATTTTTCCAACAAAAGTAATTGCAATAAAATGTTAATTTGATTAATAAGTCATTATATAAGAATATACAAGCAAAATGAATTATCATTCTAACGACTCCCGGTAAAGATATGAATTAATCTGTGGATCAACTGTACAAAGTTTACTAAGCCATCTTCTGACGCGCTCTTTCTTTATGATAAATTCTTTTTATGAATTTTGTGATTAGTTCCACATTAAGGCTGAGACTTTTCTCTATATTTCATGTTATTTTAATTTTTTTAGGGACTCTGAATAGTAAAAATTATCGATCGATGAGCCCGGTCGTACGAAACTCCCGGAGAATTCTAATTTTTCGCACATTTCGAAGCTGCTTGAAACCATACCAAACCCGATTTATCTTCTAAACGGCTTAAGTAAGACAAAAATTTGTAAAGACCTTTTTTGTAGAGAAAGAGACGAGCTAGAACTTTTGTTAGGAACTTTTTCTCTATTTTCATTATTTTGACCGCTAGAGCAAAAAAACCGAAAATCAAAGTTTTTCCGAATTTTTTTGAATTTTCCCGTAACTTAGAAATGCAAAGAATGCATCATCTCATTCTCCAGGTTATTACCTACTTAAATCCCAGAGATGATCCTTTTATTAATTTTTGTTACCCTAAATGGCTAATTTGCCTGTACTATTAGTTTATTCAAGAGAATAATAAATGTATTTTCACTAGTTTTGGGTGCCCCCTTGAGATATCCGCAGCGCCCTTAGGAGGGATTTCCGGACCCATGTTTATATGAATTTTTTTCACATTTTTTTTGTATAGAATCACCAGAAATTAAAGACTGCACACCTGAAACACCCTATATAGTTACTTGTTTAAGAAAATTATCAAATACATTAAGATTTGTATTTAATAACCAAAACGGTTTTCGTTCTAAAGCGTCTACCTGCCATAACTGACGGTATCTTTTTATGATGAAGCCATTATATATGTATTGATGAAGGCGAATGCCCTATTGGCGTTTTCTATGACCTCAGAGGCGTTTAACTGCGTAAATCATAATAAATTACTCAACGAACTTTTACGATTTCGGCATAAAAGGTGTTCTATTGAAATGGCTGTTTTTCTTAAAGTGTCAGCAACGGTATAGAAATATCTACGCGATATAGAGTTGCATTTCTGCAAACGTGATCAATTCGTTAATTAATATGGGCGTATCACAAGGCTCAGTACTAGGCCCTGAACTTTGTATCATATACTCAATTTTGTCTAAATGTTATTTGTGGCATTATCTTATTTTTTTCCCTTCTAATTCTTTGGAACTTCCTGCCACATGTATTTTTTTTCTTTTTAACCGGTGCTCGGGGAATCTACCAAATATCACAATTAATCAGTATGTTACTGGGAAATAACCTCTACGTCTGTGACTTTTTACGTCAAAGGATCAGTTAGAGGTTGCTTTTTTAACAAATAACACAAATAAGTATAAAAAATTGAAATTAAATATTTCGCCGACGTTTCGGAAATCTAATCTGTTTCCTTTTTCAAGTCAAGTAATCTTTCTTGCTGTGTATAATAAATACACGGCTCTAAGAATGTTTGTTGTTCAATATCCATAGATACTTACTATTTACATAGAACTGTTGATATAGTTCACAGTTTTTTAAATTTTATACAATGTTAAGTTTGTGAAGTTCTTCTTTTAACATTGGCAACCAGGTTGTACAGACATCTACGGAACAATTCGACACGCATCTATCCTCATTCAATAATATTATCGTTGAGTCTTTAATTTCTCTTTTTTTCTTTTGTTAACATTTTTGCCGAGTCCCAGTTTATTCTATGTCCGTTCTCCCAAGCGTGTTCGCAGATCTTGGACCTCTGAATTTACTTTTTTCTGATATAATTTTTGTGTTCACCCAATCTTACACTAAACGTTCTGGATGACTCACTCACGTAATGTTTGTTACACTCACACGGAATGCTATAAATGCAGTTTTTTAAATTTTGCTCTTGGTTCTTCAGTTTCGTCTTTGTCAGAATAGATCTTAAAGTGTTTGTTCGAAATACCGTCCTAATATCAAATCTATCACCGATACGGCGCAACTTTTCGGATAATCCGCATACATAAGGAATACACGCTGTGTAACGTTTTTTAGTTGAAATACTAAACAATGATAAACCAGTACCCTGAAGGTTTTGTCGATAAAACCTTCATAAATACTGAAAATAACAATCAGGTACACAGAATAATAAAACAATCAGAATGGAATCTTTCAGGGAAGGGGAAGTTTCGCGCATTTCTAGGCGCGCATCCAATTCGCCATGTTCCTGGGGTAAAACAACTGATAATCGTGTGCTCTATACAGAGTTGCCAGATGTACAATAATTTCTGATGCACTAGGAATAAATAATTGTATAGTTTTGTCACAAAAGCATTAATATTCATGTGGTATATTTTGCAGTAATCAAATGTCTTCAAATTCAATTTCTTGAGAAATAAGATGGTTACATGAAAAAAATTATGTACTAAAATTAATAATTTTCATGTACCTTATAGCAATTTCAAAAACTCATCTGGCAACATTACGTATAACCTATTGGTCATAAGTTGACAGATATTATTTATTTTTTCGTTTGTTTTGCTGTTTATTTACATTAATCAATGCCTGACTGCATTTGTTTTGCATAATACTCTCATTTGAAATAACTCAATAATATTTTAAAATACATATATTCCTTTACACGCATAATGAAACAATTTATACACACCTCTCATATGACCTAATTTCAGTATAGGGTATTTATTCGTTATTGTATTGTACCTATTTTAGAAACAATTTTATATCGAACATTTCAGGACGGTATATCTACTACTATATTTAATTAATCATTGGCATTAAAATTTATAGATTTATTAATAAAACAAAATATACGTGTAATTATTACACAGGGATAAAGTCAATCGTATAGAATAAAAATAGACATTTATTGTCCCATGACATTGAGTAAAAATCTTCAACAGTTTTGTAGAAAAATATTGTAATATGGTTAGGCATTTAAAAATTCCTCTACAGAATACTTAGAAACAATTTTTAATGACATATGCGTATGCTTTCAGATTATATTTAAGAATTGTTGAATTGAAATTGCATTGTTTGACATATATGACAATTTATGTATTTACTGTAAAATAATGCATTTTAATAAAATGGGCTGTTCTTATAAAGTTCATATTGCAAGTCATTCACGCCCTTCGTATCATAATAGTTATTATTATTTAAATGCTGTGTAAAGATATTAAAATTTGTTTTTAACATGGCGTTAGTGTGATCCACTGTTTTTTACAAAATTAGTACGATAAAATGAGAAGTTCAGCACTAACATACAAAGGGAACTTTTAGAAAATTCAGAGGCAATTATTTTATAGAGTTTCTTGAGAAAAGCTGAAAAGTGTATTCTACAAAATTAAATTGCAAATTCCTAAGTGGCGACCTGACTACAACAGTACAGAATACGCCCCTGATTTTAACCCCAACAAGATGGCCGATTCTGGAGTTAAATTGTATATGGGCAATGCTCAGAGTTTCCCTTCTGATTGTTTTATTATTCTGTGATCAGGTACGACAAAAACCTGAAAAACGTTACACGGCGTTAATTGTATGAGGATTATCCGAAAGTTGCACCGTATCGATGATAGATTTGATATTAGGACGGTATTTCAAACAAACAACACTTTATGATCTATTCTGACAAAGACGAAACCGAAGAACCACGAGCAAAATTCAAAACACTGCATTTAGAGCATTCCGTGTGAGTGCAACAATACGTGGGTGAGTCATCCAGACCGTTTAGTGTAAGATTGGATGAACACAAAAAATTTATCAGAAAAAATTAAATTCAGAGGTCCAAGATCTGCGAACACGCTTGGGAGAACGGACATAGAATAAACTGGGACTCGGCAAAAATTTTAACAAAAGGCGGATAGCAAAAAAAGAAAAATTAAAGAATCAACGATAGATAATATTATTGCATGACGACAGATGCGTGTCGAATTGTTCCGTAGATGTCAGTAAAGTTGCCTTCATATTTCTAAGTCACATAAAAAATTCCCGTCGAACGAGTCCGCGCGGCGGTATCATTGAATAGGTAAAGATGCCGCCTGCCCGCTTTGTACTTACCGCATTTTTTACATGCCTTAGAAATATGAAGACGACTTTACAACCTGGTTGCCAATGTTAAAAGAAGAACTTCACAAATTTAACATTGTGTAAAATTAAAAAAACTGTTAACTATGTCAACGGTTCTATGTAAATAGTAAGTATCTATGGATATTTAATATAACAAACATTCTTAGAGCTGTGTATTTATCATATACAGCAAAAATAGATTTAAAAAAAGTCTTGAAAAGGGAAACAGATTAGGTTTCCGAATCGTCGGCGAAATATTTAATTTGAATTATTTATACATATTTGTGTCATTTGTCAAAAAAGCAACCTCTAGCTGATCCTTTGACATAAAAGGGCACAGGCGTAGAGGTTATTTCCCAGTAACATACTGGTTAATTGTGATATTTTGTAGATTCCCCGGTTAAAACGAAATAATAGATGTGGCAGGAAGTCCCAAAAATTAGAGGGGAAAAAATACTCAATAGTCTGTATTGACTAAAACTGCTTTCCTTATGCGTACTGATGATTTGTTTTTAAGTAATTGAAACAAATCAATAATGTACTTATAGGACAAGATGAGAGATGAAGAAATTTCACGAAAAAAAACTTCAAAGCATTTTTTTGTAGGTTATAGCATTTTCGAGTAAATCGTTAAAAATTTTTTTTTTTCAATGGCCTTATTTACGTCCTGGGGGAGTTCAGCTATTGCTGCTCTACCGCTCAACCAGGACACGTACACATAGACACCAACACAACAACCATTCCCTGCGATATTGCCTGAGACTCGAACTCAGGAGTGGCAGCAGCGACGGGACATGTTGTGCCACTCAACAATGGTCTAGCTCATTGCTACCGTCTCAGTGACACATGAAGAACGCCACCAAACGCCCATACCCTCGCCACCTCATAAGAAAAAGACAGCAGAGAAACTGTCGCCAGAACCGTTGAATTTTCAAAACTAAAATCATTGACCTTGAAGACGCCATTTCGGTGTAAAAATCAGGGCTGGTTTCGAAATAATTTCATTTCACAAATATAATTCCGACAGGACCGTATTACACAATTTAAGTTAAACATAATAAATAAAGGTTGATGTAAAAAATATATTTTGAATTTGAACTATGTTTCATAATAAATAATTAATGAAAGTGAAGGCTATTTTGAACTTAGTTAGAACAGATAAAGGGAACAAATAAACAAATAAAAATAATGTCTTTATTCGTACAAAATTTACATTTTACAAAAAAAATTATGTATGAAAATGCAAAGGTCGGAAAGAGATATATCGCCATTCCACTAATAAATAATAATTTTAGATGGAGTACAATATCTAAGTCTATAGGGGAAGATGAAATACCAGTAAAACTTCTGAAGCATGTTGCTGCAGAAGTATCTAATCTTCTGAGTCATATAATAAATTTATCGTTGCAAACTGGAATATTCCCAGAAAAGTTAAAGATTGCTAATGTAAAAGCTGTATATAAGAAAAAAGGGGATAAGAATTTTTTTTCCTTCTTCAATTCTTTGGGACTTCCTGCCACATGATGTTTTCTTTTTTAAGCGGTGCTCGGGGAATCTACAAAATATCACAATTAACCAGTATGTTACTGGTAAATAACCTCTACGCCTGTGACTTTTACGTGAAAGGATCAGTTAAAGGTCGCTTTTTTTAATTAAACAACACAAATAAGTATAAAAACTTGAAATTAAATATTTCGCCGACGTTTCGGAAATCTATTCTGTTTCCTTTTCAAGGCTTTTTTGAAAAATCTTTTTTTACGAAATATTTAATTTCAAGTTTTTATACTTATTTGTGTTGATCATTTGACGTAAAAGTCACAGGCGTAGAGGTTATTTACCAGTAACATTCTGGTTAATTGTGATATTTTGTAGGTTCCTCGAACACCGCTTAAGAAAGCCACATACATGTGGCAGGAAGTCCCAAAGAATTGAAGAAGGAAAAAAATTGTCACAAATAACATTTAGACAATATTAGGATAAGAATGTTATTAACAATTATAGGCCTATTGCTTTACTCTCAAATATAAGCAAAATTTTTGAAAAAATAATATACTCAAGATTAATAAACTATCTACAGGTCTATTCTGTAATTTTTTTGGTTAAAAATAAACGCCCTACTAAAATTTTAATTTTAACGGAATGCTAAAAATAATAACTGATTTTTCCATTCTCTATGCGACCATTTAACGGACCTGTTAAAGTCATAAGTTTTTAACGACCGGTTATTTCTTTCCCTTATATGCTCAAGATCAAATTAAAAACAAACCTAATGAGAGCAGGGAAGTCATTGAATGAAAGTAGTTAAGACAATGAGTATAGTATTAAGTTAAGACGGACAATAATCCCACAAAATATATAATACACGCAGATAAAATTGAATACCTACCGCATAAAATTATCGTCAAACAGGACCCGCGCTTCTATTTGAGGTTATGATCACGATTATTTGAAGGCGGAAAAATAATTGCTGGATATAAATGAGAAAATGGGTCGTCAAAAGAATCTCAAACTCATTGACAAACATTTTATTCTAGTGAAAAGTCAAAAAATTTCTGAAGTATTATGTTGTCTTCGGAGTTATGCAAATAACAATTTTTCGGTTGGCAAATCAATTCAAAGTTTGGATTAAATATTTTGTTTCTGTATTTTGAATGGTCCTGCCAGTTTCTTAAACAAAGTGCCATGTACTGAATGATATACAAAATTTTATGAACCAAAAATAAAATACGGTGTTTTTGCCCCTTTAACGGTACCGTTAAATTTTAGTGGCAGGTCCAAAGTCGCCTCTAATTTTAAACGATGTTGGTTAAATTTAACCCTAAAAAAAGTATACAGAATACAACCGACCGTTAACTTCATTCCGCTAATTATTTTAAGTGACCTTGCCGTTAAAACTTAACAAAAATGTTACAGAATAGACCTGAATATCAGTAGGGAACCTAAAAAATGACTTTTTGCAAAAATAACTTTTGTTTTGGCAATGTTTTGCAGCACAAACAAAACCCATGTTTTAAAACAAGAACAGAGAAATGATCCTAGACAAACCGCACAAGCACGTCTATGAATGCACTAAATTGTATGCTTTACCGCCCTCACTGTTTACAAGGTTTTACACCTAAATGGCGTCATGCGCGAACGATCAGCGCAAGCCGTTCCCGCCTTTTAAGTTTGCCTGCTGTCTTTTACTTTTATTTATGCTGTGCCCTCGCCAGAATTCGAACCCGGGACTCCGTGGTCGCAAGCTAAACTCCTTAGCACTACACCACTGAGCTGGCCGAATAATGTAAACACAGCACAATATTAATAATTCGTGGGACCCGAGGGGGCCTTAAAAGCCTGGAACCTCGAGCAACAGCCCGAATTGCCCGTGCATAACTAAGCCACTTTTATTACGTATCTGTAGTTGTAATGTGATGCTGATGGCCAATTTTATTACTGCAGTGACAAGTAGGACTAGTTTAAATAGCCTTTGTTCACATTGATGGATGTCTGAATTATTGGAAAGCTCATTGCATTTTTTTGTTTTCTTTACAAGCTTAATCTATTTCATCACCATGCATTTCTGCGATTGTACGCAGGCCTGTCTAGAGGGGGGGGTGGCCCGGGTTTCGCCCAAAGATGGAGATTTGAAGGTTAGTATTTGTATTAGGTAAAACGAGAGAGGTATATTTGTAAATGATTAGTGTGATGTAAATAATAGCGAGTTCCGAATGACTCGTATTGTTTATAATGAGATAAATATGAAATTGTTAGGTGAAGGAATATCCCCGTTCTCGCTTTTTAAAATTTCTATCGCGATATTTTTAGTCGCTCTCCGCTCTTTAAAATTTCGATATGGCCCCCTCCCCCCCCCCCCCCCGTTTTTCAAAATGTCGACCGAGAGATAAATATTCAATTCTAAGGAACGTTACCCCCTCTCTTCAAAATTTTGGTCGAGAATAATATTCAATCCTAGGGAATACTCCACCCAGCTCTTGAATGAATGCCACCTACCGCTCTTCGAATTCTATATTGAAGATTGGTGGGAGTCATATATTTACAACCCCCCAGGCCCAGACTTTCTCTCGACGGACCTGATTGTATGTTTTTAAACATCTGTCCATTTGAACTTTTTTTTTACTTTCTAAATTATTAGTGCATCCCTATTAAACTCTATGTATATTAGTTCTTGCGTGTTGCAAAGTTAAAATTATTAAATTTACTACCCAATTAAAATAGAAGATTTGTTTATAATCATATTTATTATCGATAAATAGCATATAAGCCTGGTGTGTATTAGTTTCTTCTCATGTTCGGTACCTGCTATTTGTACAACACTTAAAACCATAATTGTACATTAGTTTGACAGCTTTAATAGACATAAATTTACAATATGTTCTTCTTATGGACTTATACAAATTACCTGAAAGCGTTTGCAAATGGTGATTGGAAATAAAAATTATTATTAACTGCCAATTTAAATAATAAATATGTTAATGATTGACCATTTTTGTTTTTAGGTTATATTTATGCGTATTTAATTGCGTAATTTTAATTAAAATAAAATTTAATTTATCATTTTATCTCAGTTGAATTGAATTCAAAGCTATTTATTTTAAATGCCAATATTGAATACAAATAGAATCTGTGATAAATTAGTTATAAGTATTAACTGGCCTGTGGCGTATTTATTTTATTTATTGTAATACCATTTTATTATTTATATACCTATGAAGCAATAAAACGTATTTTTTATGTAGTTTTTATTATTTTTAACCCCATCCCTCGATCCCTCCCTTTTTATCACATTTGTGAAATTTCTCTTACACGAACATCCGTTTGCAAACTACTTTCCCCTTTACATTTAAAACAAAATTATTACAATCTATAAAAAAATATTCTTAATTTTTTACGAAAGCGTAGAAATCCTGTGTTATTCATATTTTTTTCCAAGTCGAAATTCACAATTGTACCTCGGAATTCACAGTTGTAAGTCGGAGTTCACAATAATATCTCAGAATTCATAATAATGGTATGTTGGAATTCACAACTGTAAACCGAAATTTACAATAATTGTAAATCAGAATTCACAATTATATCTCAGAACCAGACCCGTCAAGAGGGGGGGGATGTTTCCCTCCGGGCCCGGTGTTTTAGGAGGGGGCCCGGGTTCTACCCGAAGTTGGAGATTTGTATTGTTTATAATGAGATAAATATGAAATTGTTAAGTAAAGGAATACTTGCCCCTCCCCCCGCTCCTTAAAATTTCTACCGTGATAAACATTGAATTATAAGGGATATCACTCCCCTCCCCCCTGTTCCTTAAAATGTCCTCTGTGGTAAATGTTTAATTTCAAGGAATATCGCCCCTCGCCCTTTAAAATTTCGATCGAGATAAATATTCAATCCTAAGGAATACCTCCCCCTGCTCTTTGAAATTTTTATAGAGATAAATAGTTTATTATTATGAATGACATCCCCCGCTCTTCGAAATTTGTATTGAAGATTGATTCACAATTGCTAATTCGAAATTAACAATCTCGGAATTTTTTAATCAAACTGCCTACCCATAAATAACAGGACCTATTCGTCATCTTGAAGCCCACCATTTTGAATTCTTGAATTTCGATTAAATATTTATAATCTACGACCTAGAAAATTTCCAGATATCAATTTTCAGACGAATCAGTCAATAAGTTACAAAACTTATCCGTCATATTGACACCTCGCGCTGCCATTTTGAATCGATAAATTTCGGCGAAATATTTATAATCTGCAAGCTCGATAACTCTCAGATACCGATTTTCCGAATCAGGAGATAAGTGACAATAATTATCCTCCATATTGACGCCGCCATTTTTAATTTTTGAGCATCGATCACATATTTATAATTTGCAATTTTGACAAATTGGATAAATTGGAAATATTAAGGCATGTAAAACATTCACTCTAAGCGTTGGTACAAAGCTTGGTGTGATAGAATAAGACGCTAGATCGTGCTAGAACATTGCAAACGATATTGCGTATACGAATATAGTTAACCAGATATGTTATGCGCTTACCTCAAACGAAAGTAGTCGATTGATTACCTGGCTCACCATTACAAGTCCCTTATAAACTCCTGATTCATTCTTAATATTGCCGGTAGCATAGCCGTAGGTTAAATGACGTCCTTCAAAACTAACGTAACGTAACTGATATTAGAACCACGGAGTTAATTGGAAAAGGTTTTGGTAGGGTCGTGCGCCGAACAGACAAACACGACAGATGACATGTTGTCAGACGTATCATACAGTAAAATGAGACTTGTATTCTGATCTTCTGGAAAACTATTTGAGTGTTATGAGTTATCAAGACGGTAGTAAAGCTTTACTTGTGACCTCAGTTAAAAATCTTATCTTATTTTCAGTAGCACTGAACGAAAATTTTTAAATAAAATCACTACAGATTCTAATCTTAGCGTGAGAAAACATTGATCATATTAACATGAATGCATAATATATACTACGAAAACTGTAATTTAAACGGATATGAAAGATTGGGAATTCGACAATGTGCATTTATGAATGTTTTATTAAACAAGATTCGATAGTCTGACGCCATAAACAAGAACCAGTTCTTACTACAAATAGTAAATACTAAAACCAAAAGTGTTTTGTTTATCGCCGAATTATTACGTTGTGAATTTCACTTTTATTATTTACGGAATTACTATCTGGTTTGTATACAGGGTGGTCCGTAAATAATGGTCCATACAGCAACAACGAATTTCTAATAAAACATTGCTATGTAGGTAAACTTACCTCTGTTTACGAGTTGATATTAACAGAGTAGTCCATGTAAAAAGCGGGGTTTGGCGCTCTTGTATGTTTTATGTTTTCTTAGTCGCTGAAGTTTTTCATCTATTGTTACGAAAATTGTCGAATAGGAGGGTTTTTTGATTGATTGATTTGCCAGCGTAAGGTGGGCATTGCTGCCGATTCCGGTACATGGAGATTTGTTCCACCATGCAACCCGATCGCCCGCCGAACATCCATCTGCAGACGCCCAGTCGTCTATTACATATTCATGCGGCTCCACCCGACCGACCACCGGATCATCCCACCATGTGCCGGAACAAACCCCCGGTGCTTTTATATTTGAACACTGTCAGCCACTATTTCTAAAATTTGGTATAATGCCTTTACCATCAGTATATATATACTTTTCCATTATTGAAATACATAAAAACATTGGTAGTTTTAACACTCAATCTGACTCTCACAGTTATAGTACAAGATCTGCAGATTTACTAAGGACCACCCGTTTTAGGCTGAAAAAATCTGAAAATAATTCCCTAAATCTTAATCTGTATAACAAACTACCGTCTGAAGTAAAATCCTTAAATCTAGATCTGTTCAAAAGAACTGTTAAAAAAATTATATTGAAACACTGTTTTTATTCGGTTGACGATTATCTGAGGGCATCACCCCTATAAAAACCTAACCATCAAACAGTAATATTTAGTGATTAAATAATCACATTAAATGCACTTATATTGATGTGGAACAGAATTACTTCGTATTTTTCTTTGTATACACATAATTGTCTGCATCTTATCTTATATACACGTGCTTGTAGGTATGTATGTACCATTAAATGTTCTCGTCTTGATAATGTACAGTGTACTATGCTATACTGTTTGTTTTACTAGTCAATGTATTATGTAGATTTGTTATTTATTATTTGTATGTAAACTATGACTGATTGCTGGTTGATATAGTTGGAATTTGTTAACCATAGGATAGATTCTATTTTTACTTCCCTCGCATACCGAAGGGAAGTATTGTATTCGAGAAAAAATCACCCTCCGAGATTTTTTCGGATTCTGACGTTTCAGAACACGTAGATTGCGAAAATATAGGTTTTTCAATTCCGTCAGTCTGTCTGTCTGTCTGTCTGTCTGTCTGTTGGTGTATTTACTAAAAAACTACTTGACGGAGAGCAGTCAAATTTGGTAGGTAGTTAACCCTACTGTCAGCGAAGAACTGGTAGAATTTTCACTGAAAAATATACAGGGTGGACCGTCTAAACGGAATAAAGAGTGAAAAAAATTTTTTTTGCTCAAATTTAAAATTTCCACGTTTCATGACGCGCTAAACCTGTTTCAGGAAAAAAAAAATTTTGAAAATTTTTTTCAAACATTTTTGAAAAAATTTTTACCAAGATGAAAAAAATTTTGTTTTGCTCAAATTTAAAATTTCCACGTTTCATGACGCGCTAAACCTATTTCAGGAAAAAAAATTTTTTGAAAATTTTTTTCAAACATTTTTGAAAAAATTTTTACCAAGATGAAAAAAATTTGTTTTTGCTCAAATTTAAAATTTCTACGTTTCATGACACGCTTAACCTATTACAGGAAAAAAAAAATTGAAAATTTTTTTCACCAATATTTTTGAAAAAATTTTTACTACTAAAATGATTTTTTTTTTCTTTCTTCAAATTTAAAATTTTCACGTTTCATGGCATTCTAAGCCTGATTAAAAAAAAAGTTTTTTGAAATTTTATCACTAAGATAGAATTTTTCTTTCTTTGTTCAGATTTTAACTATCCACGTTTCCATGACATTCTAAAACTATTCAAACAAATTTAAAAATGTTTTTGAAGAATTTTTTTAAAAATTTGAAAACATTTTTAATCTATTTATGTATCACTACTATAGAACAGACGAAAAAATTTTTTTTGCTCAAATTTAAAATTTCCACGTTTCATGATATTCCAAACCAATTTCGGAAAAAAAAATTTGCAACATTTTGTTACCAGTTTGGAAAAAAATTTAACACCAGAATGCTCAAATTTAAATGACATTCTAAACCTAGGTATTTCAGAAAAAAAAATTTGAAAATTTTTTTCACCAACATTTTTCAAAAAGTTTTTACCACTAAAATAGATCGATTTGTTTTTTATTTGCTCAAATTTAAAATTTTCACGTTTCATAGCATTCTAAACCTATTTTAAAAATACATCATTTTTAATTTTTAAACTTTTTTTAGCACTACTATAGAACAGAAGGAAACTTTCCTTTTTGCTCTAATTTAAAATTTCTACCTTTGACATTTTAAACCTATTTCAGAATAAAAAAAATTTGAAAATTATTTTACCATCTTTTGAAAAATTTTAAAAAAATTAAATTTTTTAACCACCTCTATACTTCCACTCCATTACGTGAATGTTGGATTGAAAATGTGACAGATAGCAATAACATCTGGCATATGCACCTATTATACTTTTATTGAAAAATGTACAGGGTGGTCATCCCAAGAAATAATTCAGTCATGGTGGACATTTGTAAAGGTATTTGCGCAAGCCTGCCATATGTGGCACCTGCTATTTAGTATTGAACTTTTGCTGTTGGATGAGCAATCTGTATATTTTTTTGACCAAAACTTATCAAGTTTTCTTTGTAATAATAGCAATAACTCTACTCCGATTATTATTCTCAATGTCATTTCGTAATTATTATTTTTTTAGAGAGACTGGCATGAACGAGGGAAGTTCTGTGTAAATACTTTTACCGATTTTTTTTTTTGTTGACTTGCTACAAATGTACATAATTGTATATCATGTGGTTAAATAAATGCTATCTATCTATCTATCTATCTATACCGCCGGACCGGCTGCACACGCTGGATTGGACATTGGACATGCTTGTTATCAGCAGCGAGAGACGCATGGGTAGGAGTATAGGATGGAGCGTGTAGGTGTTTGTGAGATGTTTCTTCTTGTTTTCCTTGTCTTCATCGGATGGAAAGTGTAGGCGTTTGTGAGATGCTTCCTTTAAGGTTTTCATGCTTCTTTTTACTTTCAGGTGTTTGTGATATGCTTCTTCTTAGTTTCTGTCTGTGATCATCTTCTCTCCTATTCTACTTCTGCGTTTTCTTTTTCTTCTGTTTCTGAGTCTGGTAGTGTGTATGTCCTTGATATTTCTTTATTGTATTCCATTTTTTGTTGTGTCAATTTTTCCCAGTGTGTATAATTCTTTCCTAGCTTATTCATAATTCTCTCGATTGTTGTTATTCATGTGTAGCATGGCCTCCCTATTTTCAGTTTGTTGCTGTTCAGTCGCAGCGCTTTCTTTAGTAGGTGTGTCGTGTCTGCTTCAAGATCAGATGTACCGATTCTCCGGAGATAAGGAACGGTAGTTAATAAATCGTGGAGATAACGAAGGTGTACACATTTAACAATGGAGAGCTGAAGGCGGATCCCATTATAGGAATGCCCACGCGAAATTACACTCCCAAAGAATAACTTTAATAAGAATTTCAAAATCAAAATACCAGGCAATCAAGACTGGACAAGCGGTCCTCCAATACCGGCACAAACAGTCTGGTGTACAGACGACTCTAAGATAGAACAGGGAGTCGGAGCTGGGATTTATGGAATAAGGTCAAAAACGAAAATTCCAATAAGTCTAGGAAAATACGCCACAGTATTCCAGGCTGAAATGGCCGCAATACAGTGGTGCGCAAAGGAAATGATGAGGCAAGAAACTGTAAATGAGTCGATTCCCATTTTTTCCTATAGCCAGGCTGCGTTAAAAGCAATTGGTTCCATGCAAGTCGAATCGAATTGTATGGGACTGCATAAATGTCCTTATAGACCTAGTAAGTCAAAATAAAGTTGGTACCAAAACACAAGGGAAACGAAAAGGCTGGTGCACTGGCCAGAGAAGGTGCGGGTAGCATCCTCATAGGACCCGAACCCTTTTGTGGCGTGGCCAAGCCATGCATACGAGCATCCATTCAAATAAGTGCAAACCAAATCTCTGGAATGGTGGAAAAATTTCCCACGACAGAGACAGGCCACAGAGCTCATTACAGGACGATCGGCCAAATTTACGGAGGACCTATTATGCCAAAACAGAAAGGCCATTAGAATAGTAGTGGGTTTTCTAACCGACCACTGCCGACTTAATAGACATTTGAGTCTTATCGGTCTGACAGAGGACGCAACATGCAGATTCTGCCAAGAGACAGAGGAAACCTCAGTCCACGTATTGTGCCACTGCGAAGGCCTTGCTAGACTGATATTCCAACTACTTGGTGAGGAAAACTAAGTCTGATACAAAGGACAAAGGAGCTCTAATCAAAACAATCAAGAGCACCACAATAGATCCATAGGGGTCGCGGTATTCAAGGCCAATCAGTCAGCCCCTCCTTCCTAATCTAATCTAAATTAGCCAAGGAAACAGACTACCACGACCAATCCAGCGCTCATGAAAATGGGTTTTTAAATAAATTCGTACTTGCTTGGTAAAATCAATAAAATCATCTGCTGGAATATGTAAATAATTGTTACCATTTAAATTTCTTGGTAACCCATGTGGTCCTAGAAGATGATCCCCAATGATCTCACACCAAATATTGATTTTGAACTCATATTGAAAATGTCATTCTCGCGTTACATGAGCATTTTCAACTTCCCAAAAATGATTGTTTCTTTAAATTGAAGATACCTCGGCGAGTCAATTTAGCTTCGTCCGTGAATAATATTCATTTGACGAATCAGTCAGTGGTCAGTATATTGTCTACTTGGAATATCAGTTGCAAACTGGACGATCAGCTTGCAGTAAATTTTGTACAGGCGTAATATGGAATGGATGGTATCTTTCTCCATGCAACATTTTTAAATGGAAGTCTTACTGATTCCTGTAGCTGCACATAATCGCCTTGTACCAGTTTGTGGATCATCTGCAATGCGAGCTAATATTTCGTCTTCTTGGTCAGGCGTAATAATTTTCGGTCGGCCTAAATTATCACGTTTAGGACGAAATGTCTATGACCAGGTTGCAATCTGTTTGAACTTTTATAATAATAATCAATATTTGACAAAACCCGTGGTTTATGTATATAAAAAAGAATATGTGGAAAGCATACGAAAGGACCATATAAATCATCTCGTTCCCAGACCACATGGATCGTTTTTATAGCACTACTTAATCATCCTCTGATAAAATTGCAAACTTACTTTATCGAAACATTATCCTCTTAAATCGAAGCAACTTTTCATATTTATTACAGTGTTGATGAAGTAAATGTAAACATCGAAATGAGATCACGTTGTTTTATTATTACCGCACTTATAGGTGATTTAGCTTTATTAGCAGTTAGGCCATGAAATAAAGTCGTTACAAGCGCGCTTAATATCCGTTCTGCTTCAAGATCAGATGTACCGATTCTCCGGAGATAAGGAACGGTAGTTAATAAATCGTGGAGATAATGAAGGTGTACACATTTAACAATGGAGCTCATATACAGTGTTTGCTAGTTAACATAGAGTAGACCATGATATTTCTGTTATATTTCTTCAAATTAAATATTTCCACTTCCGACAATTTGAATATGAAGAAAGAATAGAATATTTTCAAAATTATCGAATGATTCCTTTTTCGACTATTTTGAGAAATATATTTTATATAATTGTAAAACCTACATGAAACAGTTTTTAAATAAAAACAATATTTGGGGGTCATTAAAATGATATGGCAGGCCAAAAACAAAAATTATTTATGACAGTTAATAAGCTGGAATTGCTTAAATCATTTTACTTTATCTTCATGGTGGCAAAGTCATTGTGCTAAATGCTGAGCAAATTTATCAAGTCGACTAAAAACTTAAAATTCAATATTTTTGGTGGTGTCATATTTGGCAATCCGAGACGCCACTCTCTTTTAGCGAAATTTTCATTCGGCCTTGCTCGGACCATTGCATTGTGGGCATCACATAGTGATGCGATGTTGGATTGTGTTAAATGAAGAACAGAGCCACCAACGACATAGAGGTGCCTTGAGGGCCACTGAATACGATGTACGCCTGTTAAGAAATGTAGTCGCAAGGGTCAGTACAAGCAGATTGACAAATGAATGGATATTTGGTACGAACACTTAGTAGTAGGGCCACGTCGGTGCACCACACAGCGCACATCGCATACAGTAAAATTAAATACAACCATTGTTTTAAATGAGAGTGATCAAATCAACAACTTGAGCCTCGCACATCGCACAGCCTTTAGCACGAGCGATACCGTGTCTGTTAATCCCTATTTGCAACAAAAGAGATAAAAATAACTACAGCAGTCTGATTTTAATTAAATTATGGAAGGAAATAGCCAAAAAATATATGAACTATTATAGTCTGTTTTTAAACCAGGAGGAGTAAACATGGAAGTTCCATTCACACCATAAAAGTAACCAGAAAATACACTAAACCTTTTTGAAGTTTTGGGCAACCAACAATACACATCTATAGTGTTTTTGTGTGTATTTTATTACAATGTATAATGCATCGACCTCTATTTGACCTTTAGGTATTTCAATACAGCATTCATACCATTTACGCAATATAAAGGCATCAAGTAATTAGCCACTTTTACATTCAAATTTATACAAAAGGGATTAAAAACTGATATATAATGTGCAAACGATAAAATAGAAATTATAACCAAATACTTTATGACATTAAATTAAAATTTTTACAATATGTCAGAATTTACTACTATTGCCTTGTGTAAAACTGGCGAAGGCGTATCCAATCACAGATGTATGATTTAGCGCGTTAAATTTAAAACGCTCCTCCTGGTTAAAAAACAGGCTATAGTACAACTTCTTTTGTACGCAGACTAGGCTAAGCGCTGTGCGATGTGCGCTGTGCGGTGCGCCTTTATTGCCGAACACGTTCCTTTGTTCTTTGATCATGCCGACCCTGCATCATTTTACTACTAACCCGGAGGCACAGCAAGGCAAGACTTAAATGGTGTACAAATGCGTACACAATTGGATAAAGAATGGAGTCGCAGTCGGCCAGTAATTAATCCCAATTCTATTTGTATGTTCACGATTGGCGCACATGAGTTGACCTTTAACAAACATAAGACTCAAATATTCAGTTTTATGCGATGGACAAGGAGATACAACAAGGCCTTTTGATGATTTGAGTAGAATTATTTTTCATAAGATTGGCTGGAGATCGGAAAACACACCAGGTATTACTTCCTTAGCCGATATGTATTTATGAAACACCTTGTATGAGACTTCAACTTGAACTTCAGATAATTTTAATTGAGGCAGTAGATTAAAATAGATAGTTACGGCTTCTGGTTCAATAGAATCTTAGGCGTTTAATATTTTTTTATTGAGCACTTTATTCCGTGACTTCAACACAGTGGTAACTGTTAAAGCTATTGTCGTGAAAATCATAGATTAATACTGCTGATATGCTTAAAATAAAGAAGGCGCAAACGGAACTAGTGAAGCTGAACAATTATCTTAGTACTCGATTTTAATAAAAATAACAATTCACATACTAAATATATGTTAATATAGTGAAACATATTCTTTATAGGATTTTGCAAGCAGCGGAAAGAAAAGAATGAGAACTAAAGGAAAAACTATATATAAAAATATTAATGAAATCATTGCATTCTTTCGATAACCTGACTTCTGGTTATGCTAGCAAGTAAAAATTCTTATTTGCCATTCTCATTTTAACACTAGCATCCCACGTAGTCCCCTACGGCTAGGCAGGCTAAACTAGTATCTGCATGATCCCCTATGATATGTAAATTCAGTTAAAAATGAGAACAAAGGCCTGAAATTAATTTATTTACGTACCTTGTCTTTAAAAATTTTTTCGTTCTAACGAATTACATTGTCATAAAATCTCATTCAGTTTCTTGGAAATGCTTAGCCTTTTTAAAGACAATTATTTTTTAATTGTTAAAGAAAGGGATTTCTATAATACCTTTATTCAGCAGAAGTGATTAATGAAAAATATGTTTATCACATTTGATAAGTCTCATAAATGATGTATTAAGACTACGTCTATTGTCTAGTAACCTACCTCTCGTTCTATATCTTTATTCCTAACTTTTTCTGCTTTGAAGTACTACCTTGAACTAAAAGATAATGCATCTATAACTTATATTTTAGTCAGTTATTTTTTATGAGCCTGTGAATAGTTAAATGCACAAGAAATCAAGAGATAACTATATTATATTGTTATTTTTATATACTAATAGATATCAATAGCCATCAAAAATGGAAACAAAAAAGATTATTTTATATCCCTTTTAAAACCCATTTTGATTTTTCTTCCTAGCATGTTTGGTTTTCGAGAAATTCAATTTTTTCTATAGGCCGCGCGCAAACAGTTTCAAATAAACGAAAATTCGTGCGCATTAAAAATACAAATTTTGCAATTTTTTCATCATCGATTTTCTCGAAAACCATGGCATATACAAGAATATTACAAGAGGACTTTTTTTTAGGCAATTAGTCACGCTTTCCTTTTTATGATGAGCATTTTTTTATATCTTCAACGGTTAACGAGTTATCAGTAATAGAAGGCTTTTTTCACCGAAGGGGTGGATTTTTGGAGGGGTTGTGCGGTACCCCCAGAACTGATTTTTGTGTTTTTGTGATGTATAGTCCCTTCACCAACAATTACTGAAGGAAAATCTCAGATAACATTTTTTATTATGGAAATCTTTACAATTATTGGGCTATTTAACACATATGTCAAATCACTATTACTCTTACAATACATTAACTATAGTAGAGGAACCAGACACATTTGTAACAGCTATTCGTGATTAATCCTTTGCCGTAGAACACACAAAAGTGACGAGCATGTTTCTTAGTGGTGGAAATATATTTATAAATAAAATCATAATTTAAAATAAATCAGCTTGACACTTACTAATCATACATTTTCGTAATATTGATCCCAGATAAATAGAAACTACAGTGTTGGTTGTTCTTTCTTATAATTTTATTATGCATTAAGTGTAGGTAACGATGGTATTTTTATATATGGCAGTGAGTTAATAGTTTGCTAATAATTTCAAAACGTTATAAATAAACAATATTTTGTACAACTGGGGGATGTCTGTAACAAAACAATGTGACTTTATCAAATAATATTAGAATTATACTTATTAATACAAAATTCAATAACACGGTAAAATATTTTCTAATAACAGAGATTCCCAAAACAAATTTTGTTTCATAATTCACCTTCTAGATATATGCTGGTTAAAAAAAACTTACTTAATGTATTTCTACATTCATTCATATAACTATACGAGTTTTACAATTATCTACGTTGTAACTGCATTTCACTAAAATGCTGACATCAAAATTAATTTTGGATCTCCTATACATGTAACATTGTTAATGTGGGTATTTTAAAATATCAGTAAATGTGCATAAGTGAATGGCTAATAGGTAGTATAATTATTTCCTCATATAATGAACACCAGAAAATACCACATATCCTAGTTTTACATAGTAGTAAAATATTAAAGCAAAGCTTAACTCAAACTTTATAAATTAAAAATACAAAGTGTGCGGCGTTAACAAACAGAATGTTAGTATATTAAATAAAAGGAGAAAATACTTAAATATACACCACAAAACACGTTTAAATATACGTTTTGATACTACTACTCAGTGCGAAGCAGATCAGCTGGGAATCAGAGAAGCTTTATAAAGTCTGTAAGTTCTTTAGTAAAGTATAGAGACCAAAGTATTGGTTAGTTTTATGGACTAGGAAATATTTTTGGACAAGATGATAAAACATACAGTATATGAAAATAGTACAATTGAAAGAATTAGATTGAAACAGCATTGAAATTGTCAAGAATTTGTCGAGACTCTAGCTACCATTGAACGGGACGTCGTCCAAGGATGTGTATCTCCATTAGTGACATTCTGTATGTAGAATACATATCTGCACTGGCATTAGAGAGTGAAACTAACGAAATTGAATTTAACGGTAGAATACTGAACAATCTAACGACGCTTGACCACACTGTCTATCGTGTGCTAGATTCAATCCCCAGCTTCGACACTGGCAATGTCGATAGGCAGTAGTTGTGTGTCCGTGTTCTTGAAAGTGTAAACCCTTTCAGAAAGCTTTGGATTTGGAGGTTATCTAAAATGTATGGTGTGTTCTTGTGTATATGTTTACTTAAATAACCAATTAGAAAAGAGACATAAAGTGGGTAATGTGGTGCAGAAGATTAATGTCCCAGGAAACAAATTTCTAATTTTAGAGTAAGAATGTTACAATTACACGTACTTTGCAACTTTTTCATCATTTTTGTTTTAATACCTTTTTATTTTTTTATAGGTGCAAAAACAGTAGATAATAATATTAAAATATTAATTTAAATCTTTCACTATTACTGAGGGAGCCAAACATATTTGTATACAAAGTAGTCGTAGCAAATATATTTATTTTGTGTTGTACGTTTAAGTTAATAAAAAGTAAGCGTTTAATCTGAAGGTGTTAATTACTATCATTGTTCTCTCTCTCAAAAACTCTCTTGGTATATAGGCACAACCTGGCTTTACAACCAAACAGATTTACTATATTTTATTACGTTTATAGAAACACTTATTAACTTATAGAAATATACAACTTATTGTTACATTTATTACAGGTATTGTATATTCGTACATTATTTTCTCAGTCTCAAGTATATCGGGTCAGTTCAGTCGTGTGCACACTGTACACTCCTTCAACATTTAAAAATACATATGTACGTCAAAGCCCTAGTCGACAGAAAATATGCATAAATAGTATGCGATAGTAGATAAACTATGGGCATTCGGGACCAATACCCCATGTTATTTCTTATGGAAGTTCATTCTAGTCATTTTTTGACCAATTTCATCTCCCACCACTTTTAGAGCCCCCCCTCGACCAATGGGTTCTTCTTACTACTAAGTCCTTCAACCGACAGAACCTTCCAGAAGGCGCGGGCGAGGCCTATAAGCGATGAGAGTAAAATTGGTAAAAATGACTAGAATGAACCTCCACAAGAAATAACATGGAATTTTAGTCGCGAATCCCCATAGCTTATCTAGTTATAATGTCAGATCATTTATGTTTCAAACAGGCACTAGCCCATTGTTTTGACGTCTACTTTTCCTACAATAAATATTATTCTAGAATACTGTAGTATTCGCAAATATCCCTAATTATATCAACTCTCGTACTGATAATTCAAAAATGAATCACATACCATTCAAGCACAAATGCCTGATTACAATTATTGTTTTCCTATAACCACTTAACTGATTGCTGATCAGCAAGAGAGCTATAATATTCGGTTCAATCAGTGAATAGTCTCCTTTAAACTGTAAACCTTAATTAAGATACGGCAAACGACTTAATAACTCGAAAATATATTTTTATTAGATATCTCATTCGAAAAGGCAGCTTTATGAGGGCTTGACGATAAAAGTGTATTATTTGCTAAGACTACATACAAACACAACCCTATTTGAATTATTAACCTCACTTGAAAACAATCCCATCTAATAAGCATAATATTTCATAACTGCCATACAAAATAGACGTACTTGGATAAAATGCATATGATTTTCTAGTGTTCACTGTACTTGGTGTGTAAGATATCTTAATAGGAGCACAAAAACACATTACAGAAATCAATAAAATTAAAAAATATCACAAACTACATTTTTAATAAATCGAATTCATTGGAATCTTCTCCGCTTCTTTTTCTCTTTTCGGGCACTTTGATTTATTGGACGAATTAGCTAGTATTTTACAAATTGCCTACTTCACTTTCGGTCTGCTCTATTCCTGCTTAAGTCCGTTGCTTGTCGGCTCTGACATTTCTTCCTCCTTTCGTTGAAGTTGGAAATACACCACTAATCGTCCGCTCAACATGAAGAGAAAAACTAAGGCTGGTGCAGTCCTTTCCAGTTTATCTGCCACCATGTAGTGGGAATATACCGCCATCAAGGTTAGCACAAGGAGGCATATATTTGAGGCGTTTTTTATTTTATCTGAAAATAAACAAAAACATTTATTTATGCAAACTTTCATTTTAATAACAGCTACTTTCGTTTGGAGTGAACATAATAAACAGGATTTCAATGAACAATAATCGTATGAGGGGCCATCCATTAATTACGTCACACTTTTAGGGGGGAGGAGGAGGTCAAACTTTTGTGACATCACATTATTTACATCTACGTATACCATTGTTTTAATTGAATGGTATTAAAAAAGAACAAAGATCAGAAAATTCTACTTCAAAATATAAAATATGTGAGGTCACAACAGGGTGGGGGGGAGGAGTTGACTCGAATCTGACAACCTATTGCATAGGGGGAGGGAGGAGTAGAAAAACCACGAACTTTGCGTGACGTAATTAATGGATTGCTCCTGATACAAAATTGCATGGTAGGGACAGAGACAACACATGAAATCACGAATCACTCTGTCGAACGAAAGCAGCTAATAAAACCACAAAAGCAAAATGATGATAAGGTACACAGTGTGTCCCAAATTGAGGGTACATGTATTGCTGTCTCTGTTATCGTAAAAGATAGAAGGTTAATTAAATGGACAATATTTTTGAGATAGATTGCAGTAGGTATACTACTGACAATTTACATCACTGAAGCCCATTTCCAGGCGTGGCGTGGAAGGGAGTAATTTAACAGGATTACTTACTCAGTGTCTCCCTTACTGTAGATTCATTTGGACGTAATTACTAAAAACGTGAAATTAAAATGTCAAATCGTACTGAACCAACGCAGGTTACAGTAAATGTTTGTATTCGCGATATTACCGATTTGCATTTTTATGGTAGACAACTGTATTGAACTAGATGCGACAGAGAAATGTTGTGGCCATGTAAAACTATTAATGCACATATTTCTTCGGAAAACCGTAGACGGAAGCGTAGGAGGCTTTACTTACAGTGACACGCAACATAATTTTAACTTAGAGTTAGTGGAATTTATGATAGGATGTAACATACTATGGTCGAAACTTGAAAATCCACTTTTGGACAATCTTTGGAAAAATATATTAGTGGCAAATATAGCAATGGTAAGGTGGCTTCGGAGCCTACACTAAGAAAAAAAATATATTTACGGAGTGAGAAAATATTAGACAGAGAATTTCTTCTGAGCTTAGTGGGAAGTACATCTGGCTTAGCGTGGACGAAACAATCAATGCTTGCGGGTCCAAAGTAGCGAATGTTTTAGTGGGTGCATTGGGGAAAAATTGTGCAATGAGCGGACACTTGATCGCTTTTAAAGTTTTAGAAGTTACAAAATCTCGCACTATAGCGGATGCAGTAAATTCAAGTTTACAAGACTTTTGGGGCGACAAATATAAAAAGAAAGAACAAGCATCGTACTACAGTACTAACACAGAAGTTGCTATTTCACAGGCGCAACAAGCATTTATGGATCCAACTGTTCAAGAAAATCTGGAGACCATACACGAATGTTTTACACGAATTCCACTAGCCGTATGGGACCTTCAGTATCAGATACCATCAGAATTTACTACGGTGGATGCAATAAACGTTCTGTTCGATCTTCGTCAATACATTTTTCAATTACCGGGAGATATTGCTACGAGGGTACAAAGACAATTCCAGACTGGTAAAGAAAAATCCCGGATTTGTTACGATAACAGGTGTATTAGACCTTTTAAACGGCAAAGAAGTAGATTTTGCTACACCGTGCATGAATGTGGTAACATTGCGAGAGTTTAGATATTTTAAGTATGCCCCAGTTACATCTGTGGACGTCGAGCGGTCCTTCTTGCATTATAAATGTATTTTCAACGAAAGACGTTAAAGTCTAACTCCAAAATATTTAGAAGAGGTATAGTAATACACTGTAGCGTGTTTCCGCCCCTAGGAAACACCCTGTAAAAATTCGTAGGTTCTAGACGACGTAACCACTAATTTTATTTAGTAACTTCTTAGAACTACACAATACTTTTTAATTAACTAAAATAATCTTTAACAATACTAACAACACTTTCTGTTTACTTCTGATTTCTAACCTCACTTGTCACTTTTCAACTTCTACTTCCGCCGGGAATACTCTGAAATTGCCTCTAGAGTTATCTAGAACATAATCGAGAATCTTTTTCCACCACACTCTAGAAAGTTCTATATCTTTCTACAAGGTTCCAGGACAGTCACTATTAGTCATGGGCGTATCAGTCTTTACTTTCTAGGGGGTGTAATGCATGACAATACATTTATTCTTGTAATCGGCATTGAAAAATACTTGTATGTTAATTCAGTGCGTCCCGTTATACCTCCAGTTCGTTTTGGGTGAGTGTTTATAATAAGTTGACTTTATCAGCTTTGGATAATATTGAATTCGCTAAAAGAAATTTCAAGGTAAGGTATTATTTCAAATTGCAAATCTTTATGCGCTGGCACATAACTACCTAAAGGCAACCCTGGTTTTACCTCATGTCCGATAGGTAATTCCGACCTCTGCATATAACATCAAGAACGTGAGTATTTATGCTGTGACGTGGATGTCTGACTTGCTTCGAATGTGAGTTCCAGAAAACCATGTTTTTGCTAACTTTCTAGTTAAATTTTACTTATTAGGAAGACCTCTCCGCCCTCCACTGATCCAGTCGCCTTGTTTACTCGAAATAAAACTCTCACATTTTATACCGTTTTATACTAAAATGTGACATAAACATGTTTTCATGACTCATCGTACCTACTGAGATGTAAATTATATTTACCAGTAACGTCGCAGAAAGTAATTTCTGGCTTCCACAACCAAAATATCTCTGGGTAAATAAAACTAGCCATATAATTTTTTTATTATAGCAATTTTGCAGCAGCTATATATTATGAGTAACTGAAATAAATCGACATTTATTCAAATCATGACGCAAGTCTTTTGTAAATAAATTCAGTCATTTCGTTATTTAACCCCATTCGTCAATATTTCGACAACTTCATGAAAATGTATTAATAACTTTATTTTTAATTCAATGAATGGGCTACTACGTTGTTCAGCTGGCAAATCAGATATATACCAATGAGTCCATTAAATAATTTCATTATTTAACCCTCTTCATATAAATGATCAGAAATGACATTTTTCAATTTATTTTTGCACGTAAACAACATAAATAACATCCTCGGTTACTGCCCTCTTTATTTTTTAAGTATTTTGTTCGCCCCACGCTTTTACTTATTAACATTACTTTCCTTTTCTTAGTACATTTTTTTATAGTTTCAGTTGATTTTTCGAAACGTGTTTTTCATTTCTTTAAATTACTTATTTATTTTCTTCTTTTTTTGCATTCTTGAAAAAACCCAAAAAATGTTCACTTTACCGATTTTATTGAAACTTTGGAAATATCTTCTTGGGTCCATAAATCGAAAAGTTAAGAGTTTTTTTTGTCAGTCGAACCTCCGACATTGTTAAATAAACAAATTAAGTTAACAATTGAATAACTTCCTGAATAATTATTCAAAATGGCTGAAATTTTTTTTAGGGGGTCTTGGGGGTCGCTGATTACGAATTTGATATTAAAGAGTTCAAATTCAAAATGACGGAATCAAAATGGCGCATATGTAATTAATTTCGTATATTTTTAACTAACAATTGAATAACTGCCAGAAAAATAACTAAAAATGGCTGAAACTTTTTTTAGGGGGTTTCAGAGGTCGCTGATTACGAATTTGATATCAAAGAGTCCAAAATCAAAATGGCAAATTCAAAATGGAGGTTGTGCCACTAATTGTTTGAAATATTCTCTGTGAATATTCATAATTTTATCGGAAAATTTTCAGAAAAGCTTTTTAGGTCGCAAATTATGAATTTAACATGGAAAAGTCAGAATTGAAAATGGCGGATTCAAAATGGCCGAAATATCATCCACTGTTTTAAATATTTTTTAAATCGCCGTAGTTGCAACTGATACTCCATTAAAAGAACTTTTGAAATCATTCATTACAAACCTTTTATTAATAACCATAATGTAAAATGACGGGTATTCCAAAATGGCGGATATCAAAAATTCAAAATGTTGTCCTTGTTTACATCTCAGGATAATTTTTTGACGTTCAAATTCATTAAAAAATTTTGATACGGGTTTCGGGAGCTAAAAAAATTAAATAAATTAAGACTCTAATTTTTTGTTAATTATATTGATTTTAACTTTACAGTAGGTACCAAGAATTTATGTACAATCTTCGACAGGAAGCGTGAAAAATGGATGGAATCCATGTTTTCTCTTCAATGAAGCTTCTTTACCCTTTTCCCCAACGACGGATAGTTCCAAAATGATCATCAGGATTGGCCTCGGTTAATGTACAGAGAATGCACGCGTCGATGTATGATTTATGGCAAGAAGCATAAATAAATAAAAGGTTATCGCCTTTGAAAATTTTGAAAAAATTATCGTCTCTTGTAATAGAAGCGTCGTACAACGATTTCTTAAGTTCCTGTGAAACTTCAAAAAATTCTTCGTTGATGCGTTGTCCGAACCTACGTGCCTATAATGCACGATCGGGAAAGTGGAGGTGAATATGGCACCGAATCTGTCATTCTAAAAAAATTATAACTCTCAGAGAAACCGAATATTTTAATGTAATAAACTGTTAAATATGACCATGGTTAACGTACCTACGTTTCAAATCTTATTGGTTTGGAGTCCAAATCAGTTATTGTATTGAAAGGGCGTTACCAATAGGCATCTACTCCGCGAGCGTACGGTCGGAAAATCGCTCCGTTTTTTTTTAATTTCTGGAAAATGGTTTAGAATTTCTGAATGAAATAAAATGCAAAGTTAAGCCAATAAACATACCTTTCGACTCTTTTTTGTTTAAAATCGATATCTGTAATTGTTTTCAAATGCGACCCCTCACAAGCACCTATCCCAAAGGCGCGGCGTAAGGTCGGAAAATCGCTCCGTTTTTTTCGAATTTCTGGAAAACGGTTCAGAATTTTTGTAATGAATATGCAAACTGAAGCTAATAAACGTAGCTTTCGACTGTTTTTTGTTTGAAATTGCAATCTATATTTGTTTTCAAATGCGACCCCTCACAAGCACCCATTCCACCAGCGTGCAGCTGGAAAACCGCTCCCTTTTTTTTAATTTCTGGAAAACGGATTATATTTTTCGAGTGAAACAAAAAACAAAATGTCTCTAATGAACACCTTCGAGCATTCTTAGTTTCTAGTCGATTTTTATCATTTGTTGTTGTTATAGTCCAAAATCACGTTGAGTTCTTTAATTATTTAAGTTCACTTTTCCAATTTTTTTTTTTATACAGGATGATTCACGTAGGCCATTCATTGGAAGTTTTTCAACTTGCAGTTGGATTAGAAACTTGAAATTTGGTATGCAGCCATAATCGATCATGCCCGTTCTATCTAAAATATTTTCAGTCCTCCAACTATACAGGGTGTGCCAAAAATTGGTTATTATTCTTATTTTAAATGGAAACCTATATTTTTTTTACATGGTTCGATTGGTGTTCTAATTCTGAGTTTAGAGAACCTGAGTTATGTTAACTTATCTATTACAATTTTTGACATATGTCCAATTTTTTGAAGAAAATTGCCGCTGTAGTAGTTTACGAACAAATTTGTATCTCGCAAACCTTTCAAAATTATGAAACCAAATTTGTGAAGCAGTTAGCTGGAAGTCCAGGCTAACTTTTGATGTCCCATCGGTGGTCCCATTTTGTACCATATGGGCGCAGTCGATTTTCAAATGTCGCAATCAAAAATTGTGAAAAAGTCAATTTTTTCAAATGGCACCTACTATTTTTTTTCACACCATTCGAAAGAAAATTGAATTTTAGGGTGAGTTACTTAAGCATTCTCTATACCTAACTTCACCCCATATCGAGTTATTCAATAAAAATCAAGAAATACCTTATCTTGCCGAGAGATTCCTTACTTCATCAAGTATGCCATGGAAACAAAAGACAGTTGTAATAATTTTTAAAGAAAAATATGGATTCTTATTTAATAACACACAACACCAACAAATTATTATTAACGAACAAGAACAATGTTGACGAAATTCTGTCAGTGAAAACGGTGCACACATTGAGCATTTGTATTGAAATAATTATTTTGTTAATCTGTTTATTTGTTGTTATTTTGTTGTTATTATTTATTATTGCAATATGATTTTTGAATAAAAATTTAAATGAATTGATTGTTTCCGAAGCCTACTACCCTTAAGAAAAAAAAAACAATATTTTTTTCAAAAAATGCCAATAACTCAAAAACGACTGTAGATAGACATACACAATGTTAATAAAAGTGGCCCTAAAATTCAATTTTGCATTGATTTCTGGCGTCAGAAATGGTAGGCGCAAAGATGTGCTACGCAATCTGTTGAAAGTAGAATAATAGAATATTGGTGGTCACATTGAACATTTACGTCAGAATTTCGTCAACATTGTTGTTGTTCGTTAATAATAATTTGTTGGTGTTGTGTGTAATTAAATAAGAATAAATATTTTTCTTGAATAACTCGATATGGGGTGAAGTTAGGTATAGGGAATGCTTAAGTAACTCACCCTAAAATTCAATTTTCTTTCGAATGGTGTGGAAAAAAATAGTAGGTGCCATTTGAAAAAATTGACTTCTTGACAATTTTTGATTGCGACATTTGAAAATCGACTGCGCCCATATGGTACAAAATGGGACCACCGATGGGACATCAAAAGTTAGCTTGGACTTCCAGCTAACTGCTTCATAATTTTGAAAGGTTTGCGAGATACAAATTTGTTCGTAAACTACTACAGCGGCAATTTTTTTCAAAAAATTGGACATATGTCAAAAATTGTAATAGATAAGTTAACATAACTTAGGTTCTCTAAACTCAGAATTAGAAGATCAGTCGAGCCATGTAAAGAAAAATATAGGTTTCCATTTAAAATAAGAAAGTTGGTACCAATTTTTGGCACACCCTGTATAGTTGGAGGACTGAAAATATTTTAGATAGAACGGGCATGATCGATTATGGCTGCATACCAAATTTCAAGTTTCTAATCCAACTGCAAGTTGAAAAACTTCTAATGAATGGCCTACGTGAATCACAATGTATATTTGAATTTTTAAATTTATATATGTAATCAGCGAGTCCCAAAACTCCCCTAAAAAAATTCAGCCATTTTGAATAATTATTCAGGAAGTTATTCAATTGTTAACTGAATTTGTTTATTTAACAATGTCGGAGGTTCGACCGACAAAAAAAAACTCTTAACTTTTCGATTTATGGACCCAAGAAGATATTTACAAAGTTTCAAAAAAATCGGTAAAGTATTGAATATTTTTTGGGTTTTTTAAAAATTTCGATACAGCGACTCGACTACATAAATGATATTAGTTATGTTGGTATGTATAATGTGGCATCTGCGAGGTTGAACACTCTTATAGAAATCTGTAAATAAGTGTTTCTAATGAAAGAGAAATTGACTGCTAACTTCAAAGAAATCAACAACTCCTATCAAGCAAATAATTAGACAGTTTTGAATTGTTTTAAAAACGAATACGAAAGTAAACAGACAAAATGAAAATTATAACGTGTTTAAAATTTCCTTTACATATTAAATTAAACAAAGACATGACGGTATGGCAAAAAATAATATACAATCATGGTCAATAAAAGAGGCATTTGGTATAATTCAACTTTATAAACTGTACAAAAATAAATTCAATTTTATTTGTAGACCTATGAGCCATGTGTTTATTTTAGTGAGATATTACCAAATTTTTGACCGCAACCTACATATTGTCAATGTTAGGATAAAAATAAACCTTTTAAATGTAATCTAAAAATTGTTGGTGCAGTAGGGATTTGTTGGTCGGTATTTTAGTATAAAATCACTTAACTGCTCTGCTGAAGTGAACTATTTAAATTAGGTTGTTTAAAATTAAATAACTACATACTGGTTTAAACAGAATTTCAAGTCTGTCTAATAAATGTTACTTGTTCAGTTTTGTAAGTTTTAATAAAGCTCAACTCTCGTTGGAGTCCGTCCTCAAATTTATTTTTTTTTTTATAATATGTACTGTCAAAGTGAATTCGATTAAAGAATAAGAATAGGATTTCTCGATTCCTCAAATCTAATTTATTTCGAACATATGACATAACATATAACATAAGACATTTTGTACATATTATGATTTAATAAAGGATCATGCACTCTGAAGCGAATCAAAGAACACATTTGTGTTGTGCATGGCCCTTTAACAACATTCTTAGATGTAAAATTTAATTGTACCACTTATTATTAATCACTCACATTTATTCGTAGTTTAATTGAAAATATTGTTGTTATTGTTAGAGTAGAGAATATCATAAAGCGACAGCAAACATGTCTTTATAAATAGATTTAAGAAAAGATCGATAAATAGTTCGTAATTATTGCTTATAGTTTTTAAATTCTATATTAAATTTTTTAATTTTATTTGCAAAAAGTCTAATTTTGAGGGGCAGGACATTATAAAATTGAGGAGCAAAATATGTTATACAGGGTGCGGCAATAGTGCGTCTGGCCTCGATATCTCGAGTTCTACGATAGCTAGAATTTTTAAAAAAAATTGGAAGTAAACTAGATAAAAAAGTCTATAACTGGATATTATTTTCGAACATACAGGGCGAGCCAAGACGAAATTACAGGACCAAGTGCCCCTTCTTTAAATGGAATGCTATGTATATCAGTACATTTTTCGAAGCCCCTTTCTAAGCTCTATTTATTCCTATTGTAATGAATTACACCCCCTTGGAACTGGAGATGATACGCCTATGCCTACTAATTGTGACTGGAAGCTAGGAGAAAGAAATGGACTTTTCTGGAATGTGGTAAGAGAAGATTCCTGATTGCTTCTAGATGGATCTAGAGAGTCAAATTCGGAGTATATAAGGCGCGATTACCAGCGCGGAAGGGGAAGTTTTATTAAGAAGGCAGTTTATAAAAGTGAACAAGTTGAAAAGTGAAAAGTGAGGTTAAATAGAAAGTAAACAAAGTTTGTTTTGAAGTATTGTATAGTCAGTAAATTATTAAATAAAGTGTTAGTGTTTAATCTCTTGTTAAAATTATTTAGAACCCACGGATTCCTACAGGGTGTTTCCTAAAAGGTGGAAAATTCGTAACACTATATTAACATTGAATATCTCCCAACCACTGGGATGTAATGAATTTTTTTGGTGAAATAATGCAATCTGCAGATGGATGTTAATAAAATCACCACAGTCACAATAATTATGGGTTTTAAGAAAAACTTACGTGAACACCAGTTAAGAGATATTTACTTAAAGTTTTTGAATCATTTTCATTTCATAAAACTGTACAGGGTGGCCAAAAATTATTTTTCAATTAAAAACTTTCTAAATTGAATGGGCTTGTTCCATGATATTCTTTTTATATGGTTTTTATACTTTTTCATGTAGTACTCGATATTCTCATTATACACTTCAAATTTCGTATTATTAACTTTTTCCGTTCTTGAGATATAAGGAGTTGAAATTAGTAATAGTTGCAAAAACCGAGCGCTCATTTGTGACGTCACTATACGCAAGTGATGTAAGAAAAATGGCTTTCTGGGACCTTTCAAATTTAACGTGAAAAGTCGAAAAACATGGAATTTTTAAACGCTGGTAACTAAATAAATACGTCGAGTGGAAGTTCGTTCTATGTGTCTACGGAAAGGAGAAGGTCGGCGATGAATTATAATCGTAAATTGCAGGGTCGAAGTCGAAAATTCGTTCTGGCAGGAGCGAGAGAAAATTGTAATTTTTTGACATTTCACCAAATTGTACTCCCCTACTGTCAAGTAGTAAGCAAAACAAACAATACTTCGAAAACACTTATAATTATAACCAATAAGGAGCATCAAGTCTATTGAGATCGCCGAGTCTATGCGTATAGTGACGTAGCGCCTGGCCACGCCCCATTTTCGCGAGATGGAAATTTGTAATACTTTTTAAGATACTAAACGTGCGAATAAGATTCTGATTTTTTGCAGACCCATTAATTTATACTTGCACTTTCGATTTATGAAATAAAAAAAAAAATGCCGAACAAGCCCATTTTCTCAATTTTTTCGAATGGAACACCACCCTGTATATTTTTCAACGATGTGATATAGAAATGAACATTTTTTGTAAGAACTTTCCTATGGCTAGTTGCAACCAATTTCGTTTTATTTAGCAATAGTTTCAAGACTCAAAAATAAACTTAAAAAAAGAGGTTTCTTCAAATAACTCAGTAGAAAAAAATTATAATAAATGTTCCACATGTTGCCCATTTTGATTGACACACATACGCTTTTGAAATGAGGTTCCCATACTGTTCCTGAAACTGCCGGTGTGAGAGATCTAAAGGCAGTTATTATTCTTTCCTTCATATTTTGTACTGTTGTTTTCTCTCAAGTATCCGTACATACTTACGAATATTACGAAGAAGTCGATATAAAGAAAATGAATATTTGTTATCGGAAAAATTGATTTTACTTACGTTTAGGCACAAACGCCATTGCTATACCACAAATTATTTCTAAGGTTCCTACTGCCCTCCTATACCATTTCGAGGGAACTTTAAAATCCAGTGCCTCTGCAAAGGGAAAAACCTTCGCATATTTAACATATTCTTTTCTCTGAAAAAAAGTAAATTATTATATTAAAATAATAAAATAAAATGTGATCAGACACGTTTATTAATTTACAAACTTTTGTAACAGGAAGATCAGAGGTTTTCATCAATCTGTTATAATGTAAGATTTTACTTGATACTTTAGAATCTCAGTCCATAACATTAGCACCTCAGTACAACTCCAAACGATACTCATCTTCAATATCAATATATCCAGAACTTTAACCTACAGAAAATTTCTTTTCAGGATATTCATAAAGAAGCAGTAATATTGTAATTCATTTGTTGTTAATGCAAAACTATGACGCCTAAGTTACATGTTTTTAAAAAATGCATTTTTTTCACAAAAAATGTCATATTTTGGTCTTCAATTGGAAAAAACCCTTCTTTTAAATTGTTTTATCTTTTGTACTTTTGAGGCGTACTAATAATTTATACATATTTATATATAATCAAACTTTGATCAAAAATATGTACCTATATATTTAAACATTTTTTTGAAACGCTTTGATGAGTCTGAATTGAATATAAATACCCTAGATTTTCGTTTTCAAGAGATTGCATAGGGAGATGCCAGACATTTTCGTTTCCAACTTTTTCTCTTTAAAACAAGAAACAATATAATAACAACGTTGCTGCTAAAAATTATCTTTGCTGATAAAATCAATGCTTTTTAAATGTTTTCTACCGCTATTAAAACCAAAATAAATAAATAGTAGAAACATTTGTAAATTTAGATACATAAACAAAAAGTTTTGCTTTAATGTATTTATAAAAAGAATTATGGATTTTAAAAATACGCTGAAATAGAACTGTAGAAAATAAATATTTACCTACGTTTGTAGTATTATTATTACATTATATCACATTAGATTTATACATTATATAATTATTAAACTTAAATACTTAACACAAAACATAGTTTTTTTATATTGTTTCTTATGATTACTACTTCCACATCCACAGTGGAGTAGAAGTAGTATAGTAATCATAAAAAAATATATTCATTTTTTTGTCGAACAGGTTTACAATGACATGAAACGTCGAGAAAAAATTCTGTCGGTATGTTATGTCAGTTGGTTGGTACACGTACGTATTATAACGAGAGCTATAAAACTGGATTATATTTTGAGCTTAGTTCACTGAGGGGTTGGGGGTAAATTTCCGTTGAATGAGATTAATGTTATTGTAGTTATTATGACGCTGACCAAGGAATCATATAGGTAAATACCTGTAACTGATTATGTACAAACTGTACCAGAAGTTGTGTTCAGTGATTCTGATGATGATGGTGACAATAATAATATTGATCAATGTCGATGATCATGACGAGATAATTTACGAATGTAATCAAACGATCATAATTATATTGTAGTTACATAAGTTAAGAAGGCTCGTTTTGTAATAAAATTGTTTATTTGTAACGTAATTAAATTTATGAATAAAAGAAAACTCTGTTAAAGTCGTGTTGAAGAGAAAAAAATCAACTTCACCACTCCTTTATAAGGGTTGCTTCGATCCTTCACTTTCCATGTTTCCGCAGATCCTGCACATGCTGATAATCGGAAATAATATGTAATACTGAAGTCAGAGGTTGACGGGAAAATTTGTATAAGATTAACTGAGTGGCACTGGTAAATCCAAACAGTGTTTTGTCTCTTAGTGAAACGCGCCAAGTTTTTTTGTATTTGAAAACAAATTTCTTTTATAATTTTTAACATTGGAAATGTTTATGTTCGTATATGGGGGTCGAGTTATCAGTTTTCGTCCAAGGTCAAAAGACAGGTGTCGCGGCCGAGTGAGACTGTCGTATATGCAACGGCTGATATATGCAAATGTAATATGGGTTGCATATAGCACAGGAGGTCAAGTGACCAGTTTTCATTTAAGGTCGAAATACAGCGGTGTCGCAATTGAGAGTGGATCGTAGCTGTTTCCGGAAAAAGTTTATGATTTATGTATGGCGTTATCATTTCCAATGTCCCGATGGTTGCAAGAATTGCGAAATTTGTGATTTTTTTTTTATAAATAGATACCGGACTTGGCGGTTTTAATTGATTTCAGATATTTTTGGAGAGATTACATTTTTTTATTTTATATTCTTGTAGTGAAGAGAGATATTCTTTTGAACAGAGTGTTGGAGCTATTTTTTACACAGAATCTGTTTTTGTGGGCATTTCACTACTTTTTGTAGATATTGTTTCTGTAAAGATACACGCGTGCTTGCTTATTATTTCTGTGAGCGTGGAGGACGTTAGAGTGAACTTGATGCTTTTGTTACACGTTTAGAAAAACTCAGGATTTCATTAACCACTTCTCTAGTGACGCGTTGGTGTAAGCATCAGCCTACGAATTAAGAGGTCCACGGTTCGATCCCTGAGTGTTCTCAGCTTATTTTCGACAAATATAAACTTAATACCTGTAACAAAATTTCCTTTGGATTACAATATGATGTTGAAGTCTAGATTGACGGCAGTAGATGCAGGGCCGGCCATATGGGCAGGCAAGCCATGCGGTCGCTTGGGGCGCTGGATGGCGAGGGGCGCCAAAACGCAAAAGGCAAGTGAATTTCCGCAAGTCGGTTGTAGTTTGAGAATAATTAAACTTAAAATTTTAAACAAAAGCGCGTACTCCAAACAGAAGCTGGAAATGACCATGATATATTGGCGGAGAACAGCTGTGCGATGAATTATTTCATTTAATATCTTCATGAAAAGAAACTAATGTAAACCGCTTATTGAAGTTTTAAACAATTTACAAAAAATAACTTACACGAAACTATGCCAAATGTGTGGATTAGTGTGTGCGTCCTCTTAACAATCCCAGTGACTGGCTAGTGGCGAACGCAGTTTCAGTAAACTAGGGTTAATAAAAACTGAGATTTTCAAAAACTCAAGATCAATTAACCTCACTATGATATCCACAGAAATTGAACTTTTACACTCGATAGATTTTATTGAACTCATTAAGCAGTTTGCACTACAGAAAGCTAGACGAGAGCAGTTCTTATGGACAGGTACGTTTTTCTTAATTGTTTATTTTCATTTCTATGATAATATTAATTTTAAAGACAGGTTACTAAAATTTGTACAATTTACCTAAGAAAGTATTGAACATTAGGAAGGCGGGGAGGGGGCGAAAAACTCAGAACTGGCCTGGGGAGAGAAATTTCATTGGGCCGAGCCTGAGTAGATGGCTAAAGGTACTTAAAAATTTAAAATTTCTAGACTGGATGCACGGATGGAAGCCCTGACGAGAGTGTGATAGTCTAGTGATCACTAGGTCGCGCCTGGTGATCCATTGATTATTTTTGGTTGACGTCATGCTGTCGTCGGCGAGATTTTGCATCGAGGTCAGACAACTCATTGTTTCATTTTTGGATTCCTGTGTTATGCGAATGTTATAATGGCCGCTGTTTTCATTTGCAAAAATTACGAAACTGTCTTTGTTTTGCTTACTACTGAATTAAGGCAATAGATGAGAAAGAGACAACGTTCGTTTCTTTAGAATTCCTGCTATTTTAAAGGAGTGTGGAGAAAAAAACAACAAACTGCCAAAATAACGCCGAGAAGCAGGATAAAGTTTCTAAAACGGGGATAATTAAACGAAACATTTCTGAAAAATCCTAGGCTTTGTTCAGATCACTTTATAACAGGTATTTTTCATATACACATATGTGTGCTTTGAACTGTTAACCTGAAACAAGGTTTTGTATTTAGACAGCTACATCAAAATCACGTGACCGGTGATGTCCTATTCGGAGATTTCATAGAAGTGAGATTATATTGTGTGAGAAAAGGGTAGTAGTATCATCGTTTTGTAAGTTTATTCCCATTTTTAATGCTTTTATTCACATTTCTAGATTGGAACCAGTGTAATATTAATACACTCCCTCATATAGAATACATATTATTTTTTAATGTTATTGACTTGACTTGGAAATCCAACCTATAAATTAGCCCTGTGTTTTTAATATTCAACGATATTACAAAATTATAGGTATTCTATAATATAAGAGGGTTTATTGATGTTACACAGGTTCCAAACTATAAAGGCGAATAAAACGTTAAAATTGATAATAAACTTACAAAAGCGTAAAATTTGAGGTTAAGTTAGCCATATGGTGCTACTGCTTTATTAAAGAGGCCACCGAACAGACAGGAATTCTTGTGGGCCTCACAGTTGGATATGTCGAGTCCTACGGCGGCTCCGTTGTGAAGGTTGAAATGGAGTCCAGCAAAGCCCTATGGGGGCCATGGCGAAGTCTTACGAGGGCCACGATGGAGCCCTACGAGGGCCCCATTATGCCTCAAGGCACTCGAAATTATCGAATCATCAACTAAAAATATTAAAACCATTGCAAATATTACTGACAATGTTTGTAAAATATTTTTGAGTTTATAATAAGATTTGAATCATGAATACATAACAAATGGAATTTATTGCGTTGTTTTTTAACATAAAGTAATTGAAAAATTGATAAAAGAACAATATTTTGTTCAAACAGCTGTAACTTTTACAAAATAAAGTTAAATTAAAAATGAAAGGTAAAATCATTTTCTACAACATTATAGCCTAAGAGGAAATTAAAAATCATAAGGTGCAGTGAAAATTGTTATGTAAAAACCGTCCTTACTAGCTGAAAAGTACATAGCTTGTGCAGTCAGAAGTCCATCTCGGGGAGGGAAGCGTAGGCGGGCCCGGGCGGTCAAACGCGTTAATTTTTAATCAAAATGAAATCTTTGAGTGCAGCTCTGAAATTTTGTGTAGTTACAGTTTTTAACTGTAGAAATTGCGTAAAATTATTGCCAGAAGTCTAGGCCGAGGATTAAATGTTGCCAGAAGTCGGTAAAGTTGTAAGAAACTTGTTCAAATTATTAAAATTTGACATTGGTCAAGGTGCAGTTCTGACGATTTTGTTTTTATATTTAAAATCTCTATTCTTCCGGGTTTTCCGGTTATTAACGTACTAGTGACATTAATGGAAGAAAAAACAAATCAAACTCATGAAATGTCAAAAAATGCTATTTTTCATTCACTTCTGTCGGCTCAAATTTTCGATTTCGCCCATGCAATTAACGATGTCGTGAAATTGCCAATTTCGATCTTTCGATATCAACATTAGGACGCCTTCCAGCATTTCTCTAGTTATAAATATTGAAAAATTTAATGTTTTGCTCTTTCCGACGATACTAATTAAAATTTCAAGTCGACCCCGACTCACATCGGATTACTCGATTCGAATCCTGTACGGGTGTACTTTTTTTTTATTTGTTTTGAACTTTTTTGATGTTTCTTATCCTAAAATTACATCGCACTTATTTATTGATTTCTACAGTTAAAAACTATAACTACACAAAATTTCAGAGCCGCACTGAAAGATTTTATTTCGATCAAAAATTAATGCGTGTGACCGCCCACCCACGCTTCTGGACTTCTGGCTGCAGAGCTATGTACTTTTCAGCTAGTAAGGAGGGTATTTACATAAAAATTTTCATTGCACCTTATCATTTTTAACTTCCGTAGCCAGCTTTTCGTCTATTAGTTCTTACATATTTTCCGAAAATACGAACAGAAACGGAGATACGTCATTCGAGTTTTTCAAGACGGCGACCGGAAGCCAGCAGATACAGTCCCGACTTTTTGGTTTTAGACTCTAACCATGTCCCTCTTCCACTTTGGGTAAAAATCTCGACTTTCAAAAATTTAATTCTAAATGCATTAGACTATATATTGTATACGTCATTGATATAAAAGTAAATTTGACCACTGCTGTCATAATTTAATCTAACAGTCCGCAGTTTGAAGTTTGAGACGTCGATCGAACAGTTTGTTGCGTGAAAATTTTATTTCGTGAGTGACATCTATCCCCAAAATGCTACCGAAGATAAGCGGTAAAGATGCCAAGAAAGCTGGAACGAATCAGCAGAATATACCTAAAACTTATAAAAAGAAGAAACTTAGAAGAAAGGAAAGTTACACTGTTTACATCGGCAGATTGTTGAAACAAATACATCCGAAAGCTGGGATATCCAGTAAAGCAATGGTCATCATGAACGGTTTCGTTAATGACATATTCGAGCGTATTGCTGCCGAGGCATCTCGTCTAGCCTATTACAACAAACGTTCCACTATTACTAGCGGAGAAATCCAGACTGCGGTACGTTTGCTGCTGCCTACTGAACTTATGAAGCACGCTGTCAGTCAGGGAACTAAGGCCTCCACGAAGTACACCAGTTCCAAGTAAATCATTGTTTTTCCTTCGTGTGTTGTAGCATCACCATATAAGAACCATGTGGCTTTAAAATTCAATAAAAATACTGAGTCATTTATAAGTGAATTATTTTTTGTTTGCATTTAACTGAATAGAACATATTCTTTGTAGGATTTTGTAAACAGCAGAAAAGTAAACTATGAAAAAAAGAAAAGAAAATCTGCCTATAAAAATACTAATTTCCAATCCTTGTCTTCTTTAGATAACCTACATTCTGGTTATGCTAGAAATGGAAAAAACTATAAAATGACTATATCTACACGAAACCGCTGCCTAAGGAGTCAGCGACGAAGACAGACTTGTTTAAGCGGCTCCTAAGAAGTCTCAAAAAAACTCGTTTAAAATGGTGGCAAATCGAAATTGTGTTGAATTAAAGCGTGGACAATTCTACACTAGTTGATACAAATTAGTATAAGTCTGGCTATTTCATATACCTAGCTGGTATTTGATTTCACTAAAAGTGTATTGAACAATTTGAAAATAGGATACAACTAAAAGAAAGTAAACACGTGTAATTGAACGACCCAGTGCTAGGTATCAAGTGGTTCATGACATAAACTTACGAGTTTATGCAACAACAAGCAGGCCAGGGTCGCATCAGTGACAGATATATGAAGCGAAGTGTAAGAAATCAGCCAAGAAAGAGGGATAAGCCATAAATTACAAACCAGACGACTATAGGAAGCCAATGAATATTAATTTCATTTATTAACTTAATGCATTAATTTAATTTATTAACTCTATTAACTATATTAAGTTAATTTATTAACTCAAAATTTAATTACAGCGACAGTTGAAACTAATTACTACAAAAACAATCTAATATACAGGGTGTACAAAATATTCTCTCGGGCCGCTTTCTCATAACCCGCTGTAAAAAGCTCTTTCTACCTAAAGACAGGGCTTTTCCACCACCGTAAATGAATATTTACCTTTGGAATGGTTAATAAACAAAGGCTCCTTGCAGCGAGCTAGTGTATGAATGTCTTCATAGTCAAACGAGGAGGATGCACTGACGCAGGACGTTGCAACGAAAACACAGATTTCTGAGAAACGTGAAACCATATATGGACGCTGGCGAGCAGGGGGAGGTGCACACTGCTAGATTCAGAAACAAAAGAAGAATAAATAAGGAGATGATGATGATGAATGGAAACTTAAAAAGAACCATGAAAACTAATAAGAAGCATCTCGCAAACGCGTACACTTCCCATCCGATAATGACAGATGGAAACTAAAAAAGAAGCATGGCTACTTAAATGAAGCATCTGGTAAACACCTACACTTCGCATCCTACATTCCTACCCCATGCGTCATGTGGCGTCAAGGTGAATGTTTGCCGAAAACTGAATATGAATCTTTCAACTTTAAATAACGGAAGAACGACGAGTTTTTGGAGGAAAACTTATTAGATCTTTTTTAAAGTACTTGAAAATACCTTTAAAATGAGCTTTAGTAAAAGTCGTTATATAAAAACTTACGGAGTTATGATGAAAATAAATCGGTTGTCTCGTTTTTTCGGAGAAAAAATCAGCAATGAAAAATAGCTTAACCGCAAGGATTGAAATTAAACGTAACCCATTCACGGTTTACTTTCTTTCTTTCTAGATGTTTGAACGGTTTAGAATGCGTAGATTTGGAAAAAAATATGATTCAATTTTGAAATTATTTTAGAAATTTTTGAAAAAATTGTCTTCTTTTCACAATAATAATAATAATAATAATAATAATAATAATAGTAATACCTAATAATAATAATAATATTTATTAACTATTTCAGATACATAAAGTATATATGGCAAGTAAAAATTTTACTTGATCGGACACACAATAAATAAAAGCATGTAGATAATAACACATGTACTAAATGCATAAAAGTAACAAAATATAATATGTATAGTTGTGACAATATACTACATACTGAACATGCACTACAATTAAACATAACCTTAAGGTTCTCTATTCAAAAATTGATATATGCTGTAAAAGCCTTTCCTTACTAGCAGATCTTTTATAGCGTGTTTATATTTTGCATAGCTGGTAATTTTTCTTATATGTGATGGTAAGCTGTTATATAAAGTAATACAGTTGTAATTCGGGGAATGCTTGTAGTTTGTTGTAAGATATTTTGGTATACTTATTAAGTCGCCATTACTAGTCTCATATATGTGATAATGATTCCGTTTTACAAATAAGTCCATGTTTTTTGTATTGAAAATACTACTGGGCGCATGATATAGGACACATCTAACGAAAAACGTATCGAGAGCGTTGGATCTGTCTATGCCGCTGCGCCGGCCTTGTAGTAGAGTAACAAGCTGCCTCTATTGTGTCATTCCGTTTGCAATGTGTTGCTAAAAGCTACGACCTATTTTAAACGATGCCCCATCAAAAGAGAAAAAGATTTGACTTGGTCGTGGAAAAATCGCCCTGTACAGGGAGGGGGTTGTAGGGGGCGATTTTCCGAAAAAGTCAAAAATTTTTTTGTTGTATATTTGAAATTTACAGCACGTCATCTTTGTTTTCACGTAATATTACGTACGTGTCTTAATGACTTAACGCTTGCCCTGAAACGTATAAATTCACAAATCCTTTAACTCATCATAACTCGAAGCGTGTTCATTTTTCGAAAAATACCCCTGAAATAAACGTTGTACGCTTGTTATCGAGGATTTAGTTGGGGTTTTCAAATTTATAATAGGATTTACCGTTTGATTTGTAGGAATTTTTTTGTGGACCGTTGTCGAATCTCACCGACCCGACCACGAACATGCGAGGAAGGTTCATAATTTCCGAACGCCCCTGCTATACTCGTCCTTATGCTATTGAGCACGCATACAGTCGATTTTCGTCCGATAACTGTTTAATCGTTGCCTTCTGAGACCGTTTTCTTTCTAATTCTTTCTCTCAACGGTTGTACTTATATTATAGAGATTTATTATCGAAGGTATTTAATACATAATTATTCAGTTTTTCGTAGTATGGTTAATAAAAATAATACTTGTAAAAAATGAAATACAGAAAATTATTTACAAATTAGGTACAAAAATTTAGGTACTATGCAAAAAAATGGTGCTTTTTTTATGTCTCTAGGGTGAATCGATGAATTTGGTAAATTTAATTTGAAAAATAAATTAATAACACAAACTTATGACGGCGCTGCAGTTATGTCAGGGCATCTTAATGGATTCCAAACAAAAATAAAAGATATTGCTCCTTAAGCTTACTTCATTCACTGTTACGCACACCAATTAAATTTAGTTCTGAGTAAAGCATGTAACGGAATTAAAGAAGTTAGAATATTATTTTCAAATATTACTGGTTTTTCGTCATTTTTTTCAAAATCTACCAAAAGAACTAATGTTTTAAATAGAATTAATATGAAACATAGAATTCCGACAAACGCTCCCACTCGTTGGAATTTTTCATCTAGAGTTGTTTTCACTGTTGACAGATACAGGAAAGAACTTATTGACGTTTTTAATTTTATTTCGGAAAGTGAAGATTTTTTAAATGACGATCAGACTTTACGAGCAGCTTACGGATTAAAATCGTTATTGTTGTATAAAAATTTCATATTTTTTCTAAAGGCTTTTAAAATGATTTTTGAGCAAACTGATGTTGTTTTCCAAATTTTACAGAATAAACTAACCGAAATAACATATTCTAAAAATAGACTTAATTCACTTATATCTAAATTAAAAGAATTTCGCAATACCGAAATACATTTCAATATTTTATACAATATTTTTTTAGAAAATGTTGAAAAAGTAGATGATGACGATGAGCCAAAGCCACAATGTAAAAAGAAATATAACTTTGACAGGGCAGATATACATTACAAACAAATTTTTATAGAAATTTTGGACACCATTATAGTCCAAATTAAAATGAGATTTTCCGATTTAAATTCTTTGCAATGTTTCGATTTAGTAAATCCCAATAATTTTACAACGTTTTCTAAATCATTTCCTACTAGTTTAATGGAGAAATTAATGGACCATTATCCTTTTTTTGACCGTATTTCGTTAAGAAATGAACTATGCGTGTTGTATTCTGACCAGCAACTTTTAAAATCATCTCAAGAAATGCTTACTTTTATATATAATAACAATTTAAAAAGCTGTCTCCCCGAACTGTACAAACTTTTGTCATTAGTGTCAACAATTCCGGTAACCTCAGCTTCTGTAGAACGATCATTTTCAGCACTTAAACGCATGAAAACATTTACTAGAAACAAAATGAGTCAAAACCGCCTCTCAACTGTATCGCTTATCTCAATAGAAAAATGTTTTTTGTTAGAATTGAAGTAACACGATTCATTTTATGATGAAGTAATCAACCATTTTGCCAGTTCCGAAAATCGCAGGTTACCACTCATTTATAAAAATATTTAGGCTTTAAAGCAGATATTAATATAGGCAGTTGCTATTTTAGAAAAAATATTTATTTGCGTTATTTATTTTTTAGGAAATATTTTTTAATTCTCCATAATATAGAGTTCCGCGGTTATATTTTTTTATATAACTTCTTTCTCAAAACTATTTTAATTTTTATTAAAAGTTATAATTTTACATATTGACATTTGATAATGAATACAATTTTTTGTTTGTAGGAAAACACATTTTTTTTACCAAAACTGTGTCTATTTTTATTAAAAGATATAATTTAATTACAAGTGGGATAGTAGGGCGGGCTCCTTTGGATACCGATACTCGAGTCGTAGGAACGAGAATTTCATGAGAATGATTTTTTCATCTCATCATATTTTCTTTTTCTTTTTCTTTCTATTGTTTTATTAGTTCTATTCTGTCAAGTCGTGAATCGGTATCCTGGCGAACAACCCACGGCAAAAAAATGTAACGCGCCGTTGTCCTACCTCAGGGGTGGTGGGGAAATGTACAAATTGTAGTCATATTTCACATCAGTTGTCTTTCAGAATATCAAGCCTCCTCTGCAGACAATATCACGAGCCGCCACTGTTATATATGTTATATGAACCGTCTCATAAACATAAAAATATTGTTTTAGGTGGAGCGCTGGCTGTACAGATTTCCTATGAATAAGATACATGAAAAACTTTGTGTGAGTGAGTAAGTACTACCACAGACATACAGGAAGCCACTTTTCATATAAGCAAGTTTTGTCCGCGTCATGGAATTTTTACGTCACTTCCGGTCACAATGTTTTGTGTCATCGAATGCATGAATAAAACTTACGTCAAAACGTAGGTTTTGAGGGATACAATGAGAATGTAGTGAGGTGCCAGGCGTAATTTGCCCGCAACCCTGAGACACCGTCTGAAGTCATAGAATAAATGATTTTTTTTTTTAAGTTGAGTACAAGCCTTCTAGTTATTAAAAAAATAGACTGCCTCTTCTTATTTGCCCGCATCCTCCCATTTTGACGTCACTTCCGATAAAATTCCATGACGCGGGCAAAATGTGCCTATATGAAAAGTGGCTCCCTGTAGGTCTGTAGTAGTATTTACTCACTCATACAAAGTTTTTCATGTATCTTATTCATAGGGAATCTGTACAGCCGGCTCTCTACCTATTTACATATTTTTTTAAACTGAGAAAATTAGATTACCTACTGTTTAAAAAGCTAATAAATCGATTATATTGCGAATCCTAGCAGATCCGATTTTGCTGTTAGCATTTTCGCAATCCTCAGACATACTAGAAACGATCTACAAAAGCTGTTCTCATCGGCATTTTCATCACTCTAAAAACTGGTTGAGTAGGGGTGTGTGTGTCAACAAAATTAAACATTAATTTACTCTGCATAGCGTGACATACGGTTTATTTTTATTGTGTATATGAACCGAGGCGGGGTTCTAATTTGAATTTAATGTCCCATCAGACCGATTCATTTTATTATGCTGTTTATATAATGTAATTATCTTAAATATATTTTCATGTCTTTTGTTATTCTAAACGTTGTGTTAAATTATCAAATGTACGTTCGTAAAAGGAAATAAGTAGCAAAGTAGATAATTATGGTGTCTTAATATATCCAGATATACTAAAGCTAATAAGTTTAACTTGTAAATCGTTTTAAATGCTTTGTGCATTCTTAATTACGATAAATTAAATTAACGCATAGTTGCAGTAATTGTTGGCACAAGAAGGTTTAATAAGTGCGAAATGACGCAAATTCTTATTGACCACAATAAAACATTTACAAGTCTTAAAAATATTTGCAACATCCTTGGCAGGCAGCGGGCCAAAAATTTAAAATATCATACCTATATATATTGTGTAATAGCATATTTCGCGAAAACCTCTGCACTCTTATCGATAAAAACCACTTACCAAGTCTTTGTGTAAATCCTTTGAAACTACACTAGATATTTTTATCAAGCCCACAAAAATAAAAAACAGTCCTAGTAATACCGACAACGATCGCAGAACCAGCGAACCCATTTTTTGATTTTTCATTTGTTACACCTGTTCAGTTACAGTTTTATTTCTTAATTTGGTCACTAGACACGCATTGTTTTGTTTACTTTTTTTGTTTTATTTTGTTTAATTTGTGTTTTCGCATCGCGAGCTTTCCATTTCGAACGCACCGACGCTTTAAAGAAAATCAATATTGGGCGCCTTGCTGTACTAACCAAGCTAAAAATATATGCGAATTTCCTACTCGCGAATTAATCCAATTATTACTAATCGGTTTAAGTGATCATGGGCTCTTGAACAATATTTCGTTAATAAATGTAATATTTAGAGTTAAATATGTTTAATTTAGCATATTTCGTTGGAATAGTATAGTAAATACATAATAAAATATTCAGGCTTCTTCTGCCACGCAACCAACATTTCTTGCATACGTTTGGTAATTGCCTGACTGTCAACCTGATCTAGCGTTGTCCAACTTACACGTATTGTTTCTATAGACCGAGCTTCCATGACAAAAAAGATACCCTATCGAACAAAATTGTTAATTCTTATTTTTTATGATTTTTTAAATTTAGCTAAAGAAAAATTATTTTACTTTTTAAAACACCCGCTTGAAATTTTCGCAATTTGTGGTAAATAATGAACTGAACTGAACTGAACCGTTATGACAAAATTTGTCCGACAATTTTTGTTAATTAATTCGTCAGATTTTATTATTTTTAAATTTTTTCTTGATGAAAGTACCTACACTCCATAACACCTTGGTTTTGTTTTAAAATAAAGTTTAGGATCTCTCCTGTTAGAGAACCAAAAATGTAAGGTTAACTTCGCCCTTAATAAAGACAATTTATTATTATTATTATTATTATTATTATTATTATTATTATTATTATCTATTACAACTTGTCTGTCTGACAATTTTCGTTAATTAATTTGTCAGACTTAATTTTGAATGTGCAGTATCAGTGCATCAGTATCAATCAATAGCATCTCCCCACATAACAAAATGATATGCAATGTGTACACCTTCTATATTCAATCTATGGATATGTATATCCACAAGATGGAGAAAGTATATCTAATGTACATCTAATGGATGTAGAATTAACATTTCTAGCATATACGTTTGTCGCCGACTTCCATATCTATTTCATATCCAATGAATGTACATAAACATATGCTATGTACATTCATTGGATATAAAACACACAGATCATATGTACACAATCGCATATTTTAGGAATATACATTACGTACCTCTGAAGTAATTTCCACGGACATCAAAACACTTATTGAACATTGCACTCGATGCATGTTGCTCCAGTCATATTGGAACATGATTAAAATGAACAGTTTTAATCATCTCGATGATATCAACACGATTGGTACAGCACGCGTCGAATGAAAGTGTTCAAGTGTTTTGATGTTCACGGGAACTACTTCAGAGGTATCCATATAAGAGGTAATAAAACAGATAGTTTAACAAGAAACATATTTTATATAACTATTATAAACATACACAAACTTATTTACGTATACAAAATAACCTAAATCATTACACAATATTCAAAATTTTCAATATTTACGTATACTCTTATACCTTCCGGTACAATAGTTTAACAAATTGTAAGCATATGTATAATACCGTAGTTACTTATGTCCTACATATGTGCTTAAAACATTCTCAACCATCAGTAAGTTATATCCCATACAGCACAAGGACATCCTCAGAACATACTGGGGACAACTTTTCAGGACATATAGGATATCCTGGGAAGATCCCATTATCACCTTAGGATGTCCGTGGGATATACAAATGGGACAGTACGTACGTCCTCAGGATATCAGTACGGGTGTGTACAGGACATCGCCAGCTCTTATAAGGGTTATGGGCTTTACTATGAACTACCCAAGGACATTGATTGGACTTTATATAGGACATCCCCAATTCTTTTAGGGTTTATTGGATATTTCTAAAGGCAGCAAAAAATACTTTTAAACTGAGCCAATAAGCGAAAACAAAGGAATACAAGTTTATATAATGGCAGAGGTAAAATGACTAATAAAAATGTGATACATATAATAATAATAATAATAATAATAATAATAATTTATTGACCAACGGTAGATACATCTTGTATATGTGGTAAGTCAGAAGAAAGTACAAAATATAAATATAAATATGAATAGAAAGAGTAAAGAACAATTATAATACATGAGTAACAAACAACACAAATATGTCAAATAGATAAAATAAAATATAATATAAAACATAAATATAAATAACAAAGAACAAATAATTATAATACATGGGTAACTAACAAACAAATATGTCAAATGCATAGTATAAAATATAATATAAATAGCATCATCTTCCATCAATAAAATCAGTTATACTGTAATAGCCTTTATTTGCTAGATATTCCTTAAGTTTTATTTTAAATTTAGAGTTTTGTGAAATATCTCGAATTTCTTTAGGAACAGCATTGTATAGTGTTATGCAGTTATAGAGGGGTGACCGTTTGAAAGTGCTTGTGTGATGAATCGGTATACTCAGAAAATCACCATGTCTTGTTTTGTAATTATGGTAATTTAATCTTTTTGTAAAGTGGCTTAAGTTATTTTTTGTGAAAGTTAAACATTTTAAAATGTATATCGATGGTGTAGTGAGGATACGTTGTTCTTTAAATATTTCTCTGCAACTTTCGTTTACTTTTAGATCAAAGATTAACCTGACGATTTTTTTTTGGCAAATAAACACTCGTTCACATTCCGGAGCTCTGCCCCAAGCGAGGATATTAAAAGATATATGACTGTAGGCCATAGAATAATAAATATTAATTAAGCCCGCCTTATCGAGAATTGATTTTAGCTGTAATATTGCAAAATATGCTTTACTTAGTTGATTACACACATGGTCGATATGTCTATACCAGGATAGTTTTGAATCAAGTAAAGAACCGAGTAATTTAGCAGAGTCCGATAGCACAATATTTTCACTAACCATGAAATTTTCTGGCAAAGGTTTTTGGAGGTAGAAGTTTAAACAAACAGTTTTTTTTTCATTCAGAATAAGTTTGTTTCTTTGACACCATGCACTTAAAGAATTAGTTATGTCATTGATCATATTATGTAGTTCCTCAGGAGTATCGGCAGACACGGTAATTGTTGTGTCATCTGCAAACATTGTAACATGACCATGCTCTATGTAGTTGGGTAAGTCGTTTACATACAACAAAAACAATAGCGGGCCTAACACCGAACCCTGAGGAACCCCAAGTGTCACATTAAAAATGTCGGACTTTTTTCCCTTCAAACTTACCCTTAAGGTTCTATTTTCCATATATGAAATTAGCCATGAAAGAATGTTGCCTCTGATGCCGAGGCTATTTAATTTCTCATTTAATATGTCTTTGTTGACTGAATCAAAAGCTTTGGACAGGTCGAACATCAGTGAGACAACATACTTTCCCTTGTCCAAACTTTGATAAACATAATCCAGAAGATGACAAGAAGCAGTTTCGACCGATTTGTTTGATCTAAATCCATGTTGTGAGACTGTTAGTATTTTATTATTTTCTACATAATTGGATATTCTGTTGTATACTGCTCTTTCGGGTATTTTAGACAGAATACTTAAAAGGGAGATTTGTCTATAATTTTCAAGATCGGTAGGGTCACCTTTTTTTAATAAGGGAATAACAGTTGCTAATTTTAGGATGTCTGGAAAAATCCCAGCATCTATTGATTTATTTATCAGATAAACAAATGGTGTGAGTATATTATTTTCAATATTCTTTATTATTTTTGTCGTTAATCCATCATACACTGAAAGAAATTTCTATTATCCATAAAGAGAAATTGACTAACCCCTAATAAATATCTGCATTAAATAGGCTCCAGCAAGACTGCTCTGTAACCGCAACAAAAACGATCTTGCTAAGATGCACTTATTTACCGTTAATAAAAGTTTTTCTTATTATTTATTTGTTACTGTAGGTTGATAGCTTTGCTATCAGGAGTCACCACCTATTTTAATCTTAATAAGTTTTTTGTTATAGTTAGTAAGTTCCTATTCCTTACACCATTACTACCTTGTAACCGGAAAAGAACTTTCCTGCTGCTAATAGGTGACTTTTTAACCACTATGCAGCTTACAATATAATGGCAACAAATAATCTCTCTTGACCTAGTAATGTCATTTTGCAAGTACGTTACTTGTAAATTCAATATTTTAATTTTATATTTTTTAGACTTCACACTTCATATTAAAACAATACATTTCTATGTTGACTCAGACAAAGAATTATTGTTGGTAAAATTAAAATAAATGATTCATTTAAGGAAACAAACGACTAATAAACAATTCAGGGTGCCTATTAAAAAAGGGGAACTTTGACTTGTAAGAAGACACAATCTCAGTTTACTATATAATTACTATACTTCCAATCCACTACGTGGATGTGGAAGTAATAGCTGCTTTCGTTCAGCAGAGTGATTCGTAATGATAAGGCACCTACCTGTTTCATGTGTTGTCTCTGTCCCTATACCCTAATAGCACATGGACGTCCCGAAAACGTCCCAAGAACGTACTCACAGGACATGAAAACGTCCCGAGGACGTACTCTACCGACGTAAGACGTACCGAGGACGTTTGAGGGACGTTCCGTGTCAGCAAAACGGGGTGTCCCGAGGACGTCCCACCCAGGACTTATGTGGGACGAATGTAGGTCTAGAGAGGACGTCCTGAAAACGTTGTTGGGACATACTATGCAAAACATATAGGTACCCTCCACCACTTTTAAGGTGTATTCACAGCAGAGGGTATTTATGTTCCTTTTCGGGTTTTTTAACCACATGCATTTCTTTCGAAATAGAATCCAGTGATTGGATTCTATTTCGAAGGGAATAAATGTGGTTAGAAAAGCCATAAAGATAAAAAAAATGACAATATATAATTACCATGTACAAAAATTATTCAATTAGATTGATTTTAAAACTTAATACTTTTATTTATCAACACCAAATGACAAATTTAGGCGAACATTTTATTTCTATTGTGCTATTGAAAAATAAGTTATGGCATTTGTATTTTTTTTTAAATTAACTTCTTACTCTACAAATTCAAGTGTCAAGTGTCAAAAATACAATTTTTATGGGATTTAAAAGTTATATATTATAATACCTAGTACAGTATAATATAGTTATATATACATTAAGTCATATTGAATATTATAAGAAATAAGCCAAGTATGCAATAAAACGTAAGATAAATGTATATCTCACCTTTTCTTAACATTTTGCACACTTCGTCTTTTTATAATTATCTTAGTTTATATTATTTTCTAATATTCTCTCTTTTTTGACACCCTCTCTGTTCTTTCTTTTGCCCTCTTCAATCACGATGTAATAGCCATTTCGTTGTCCTTCCAAGACTTTGAAGCGTTAGCGACTGCAGCAGCCCCTGTGCAAATAAAAGAAAAATTAACATTTCAGATGAAATCTTGGCAAAAAACATTAAGACTAATATATGCCACTTGAGGGCAAGCTTATATTTAAAATAAATTCTTATAATTTTCTTGGTGTCCTATTTAAAAAAAAAATCAGTTTAAATGTGAACATTTTTTTGTTTAACTGACTTTTGCATTTGAAAGGTTCCCTTGTTCATTTAAAAATTTTAAGAACACCTCTTTATATGAATGATTGATTCTACAAATAATACCAAAGACCGAGAGAAGCAGAAATATATGTTGACTAATGCTACCGCAGATTAATAACATTATTATAAGTTTAACGCTATATTTTTTGGCAATATTATTACAGAATTCAAGTAAAGAAAATGGCTATGGGTTAAGATGCATTAGGATTTACGGTTAGAAGCAGGTTTATTAGGTTGAACATTGATGATGTATAAAAGTTTTTGTACGTACGTACAGCATAATTTCAGAAAAATATAACAAATAGGGCATACGTTACAAATTTGTAAATTTTCCTCAAAAAGTACCTTTATTAGTTTTTTCCTTATATTAATTTACTGAAATCCCTAAATATACTTTACAAGTTTGTTGATGTTTTCTGGCGAATGTTTTTATTACTCGATGTATCAAACCTTACCTATTAAAAGTTACATCACCTCCACACTTGTTCATCAGAGATGTCGAATCATATAACACTTCGTTTAACACACTGCATGAGTAGGTACTTCTTTTCAATTTTTACTTCCCTCGCATACCGAAGGGAAGTATTGTATTTATAATGTTTAACCAACAATCTTCTTTTAAGTGAATAAGTTCGCTCCATGATAAACAACTAAAAACTACATACTCAAGTTCACAGGTGATCTCCCATAGAATTTTAACAGAGCCAAATAAGGTGGGTGGTAGTATATTTATTATTATAACCTACAAATAAGCCGCACCAAATTTATCTAGAATAAATTATCGATCTAAATGCTCATATATTAATAAATCAATTAAATAGACTTACCTGTTTTTGGTACTTTCTTTTGTAGCCGTTAAAAGTGACTAGTGCCAGTGTGCGGAAGAAATAAAAATGCAAAGAATTTATATAAATTCTTTGTAAAAATGATGCAATGCCTGCCAAATTGAATTTCCCAGTTTGACAGCAACTGAGTAACATTACATATATACATAAGCTCTGCTTAAATATTGCGGTGAAAATGGCTGTAATATAACCGAAACTCATGAAAAAAATAGTTGAAACGAATATAAGATTTCTGAAATCAGAAAAATCAAATTGACAAAATTTAAATAATGGACCATGAAATATGAAAATATTTTGTTATCAAAAGAAATTTTGTTAGTAAAACTTTTTAAGGATTGTAATTTAATTTTTACAGTTTTTAATTTCCTTTTTTAATCATATCCTCATCTGCTCAAAAAAAACATCACTCCTAGAGGTTATTTCACAAATGTGTTTAGGTTTGTCTTGACTAGACTCTAGCAGGATGTCCTCAAAACGTTTTATTCAGAACGTTTTAGGGACGATTGCAAACGGACGTCCTTGGGACGTACCATGTAAACCCGGGACGTTCAGACCAAACGAGGACCTAAATGAACGTCCTGGGGACGTTTGGTGTTATCAGGGTACCATGCAATTTTGCATCATATGATTACTGTTCATTGAAATCCTGTTTATTATGATTATGAATCACTCTGCTGAACGAAAGCAACTAATATACAATAACATAAAACAAGTTTTTTTATAAAAATTCTTTGCATAAAACCTTTCCCACAACTGTCTCGTCGAACGCCGAATTGCTTACTAGTTACTGCATGCGTCGCTGCATGGATGAAATGGCGCACGATGATAAAAACTCAATTGCGCTTGCGCCACGTGCAAAAATAAATAAGTAAGACTTTACGATTAGCAAGCCCGTCTTTACAGTTAACAGGTGACTTACCAACCATAGGTCTATTTGAGTTTTAACCATTAAATAGTTAACTTTAACTTAAGGCACTTATTTATCGTAAGAAATTATTTAGTTACCCCTAATAAAAAGAAAACTTATAACAATATTTTACCTAGTTTAAGTAAGTGCTGCTATTGGGACAAATAGTCAAAGATTTACCGTTGCAAAATCTCATTAGCAAAACAGTTTTTCTTATGGTTGGATAATGAAAATGTAGTCTTAACAAAAAAAATACTTATGATAATGCAGATCATCTTAGCAAAACATTCTATTTGGTCGGTTTCTTTCAGTGTAGCCAGATGAATTTTTATTTTTTAGCTGAATAATAATATTGTGTACCTCGTTTAACGTAACAGCATCAAAATACATTGAATTTACAAAGTTACAATTTAAAGTGCACGGCAAAGAGAGATTTGATCCAAAGTGATTAGCAATGTTTTTAGGCACAACATTGGAGAAGTGATGGCCAAGTGCCGTAGCAACTTCAGCAGTATTACTAATGATACAGTCATCAACTTTAAGAATAATTGTATCTTTTGAGTCTTTTTTATTTCTATCTAGTATTTTATTAACTATTTTCCAGGTTTCCCTGTTTTTATTTGAAGAATTATTAATTTGATTTTTGTAATAGGCCTGTTTAGTTACTTTTATATTCTTTCTGTAGTTCTTTTTTTCTTCATCATATTTTCTTTTGTGGTCAGGACAGTTTAAGTTGACTGTCATCCAGAACAAATTTTTCAGATATACACTTTGTTGTTTTAATTCTCGGGTAAACCATTCATTGTTATCTTTCTTATGATTTTTTATTTTTTTATTTTTTAGTGGACAGCTAGCCTCATAACACCATGTAATACTATCAATAAAATATTGAAATGCTTCAGTGACGTTTAGGTTATATATATTAGACCAGTCAGTCCGACTTAGATGATAGTTAAAAGTATTAATTGTACTGTCATTAATAATACGCTGTGTGAGAAAAATGGTATTACCAGTTTCAGGTAACGACTGCTTGGATAATTTAATAGTTAGTGCATGTGCTAAGTGATCTGCTATATTTGGTTGTAGAATATTACAGCAATAAGTGTTAGGATTCAAGTTAGTAATCATATAATCTATGCAACTACTAGTGGTATAGCCATTGATATTAGTAAATATTCGAGTAGGTTTAGTCAGTGTTACAGTCAAATCAAAGGCATTTATTATATCAGTTAGGATTTTAGTGTTAAAGCATTTTTTGTTGTAATCAATGTTAAAGTCACCACACAGTATAATATTTTTTGATACTCTTATGGCAATATTTAGAGCTTCGGACAAGATAATAGTGAAAGTATTAATATCTCCATTAGGAGGTCTATAAAGACAAATATTTACTATTTTCGAACCGTTGATAAAATAACTTACGCCACATATTTCGATATGACACTCTATGACACTCTAAAGATAATTTCTTAATGGATAGTAATTCATTAGCACAAACATTATTTTTTGCTAATATTAAAGATCCTCCATGAATATGCTCTTTCCTAGAAAATTGGCTTATTATTTTATAGTCGGGAATATTAATGCTATCTAAGTCATTACGTTGAAACCAGTGTTCAGATACACATAGTAAGTCAAAATTAAACTTTATTAAAAAACATTGTATTACGTCAATTTTGTTTGTCATACCCTGTGCATTAAAGTGGCATATCTTAAACATGCTTTCGTGATAGATATTGCTTAAATTAGGGTTGTTAAAAGAGATATCATTTACTGTATAATCTGTATTTCTGATAGGCGAGGGTATAAAAAAGTACTTCTATTATTGACTATAATTTCATCTGTCACAGCTTCTTTAGGAGTCGCTGCTAAGTCTCTCTGGCTAGTCCAGATAATATTAGAATCATTAGTGCTTAAATCAATTATTTCAGAATTAGTGTCGACACACAAATGACTTGAAGTATTAACATATTGTTCTGACAAAGTGGTTGGCATAACATTTACTGACTTAATGACGATGTTATTAACAATGGATTTTTTGTTGTTATTACACATAATGTATTTTACTAGTTTGTGGCAAGCATTAATTTTACACTGCCTATTATTATAAAGTTTTATTTGACTTAAATAATTTATAGAGACATTGACATTTAATTGACTAAATTTATGAATTTTATCGGAGATGAAGCTACTATAATGATTATACTTAGTTTTCCAGAAATATTTAGTGACGATGAGTACATTAGTAAATTTACTAAGCGGCAAAATATTTTTCAACACTAAATTTAAATATTTAAAGTGAATAATATTTTTTTCGTCGAACATTATTACGACAAAGTCATTAGAACCGCAGTCTTTTACTTTGGAAAAAATGTTTTCGGCTAATTCTGTAACACAAGCATTAGGTTTCACAAAACTTTCAACAGAATATTTTGATTTGTCAAGAAGATGCAACAGTATTTGTGAACAATTTTTACCAAATTCATCACCTAGAATTATAACTTTATTTCTTTCTTCACTTACATTGTTTGGACTACTTGGTTTACTGCTCGCATTTTCAGATTTTCCAATATTAAGTACTATTTTATTATCATTTTTTTTGTGTTTACTTTTAACGAGTGGCTTTTTTGCGTTTTCATCACATACCTTTTCATTAGAACATTTAGTTTGTACCATGATACTCTTCGTATTCGTGTTTTTTGTTTGAACACATTTATCATTGGTTTCTGTCTCAGTTTGAGAAGCAGTTTCCGCAGTTTCTTTAGGCATATTTTTTGCATTTTTTAAGGTTAACCTGTCGTTTAGTCTTTGAATTAAGCTATTTTGACTTTCAATTTCATTTTTATAGCTTTGTTCGGCGTCAAAAGCATCAGCTTCAAAGGCTTGCGACATGCGTCTCATTTTGAATATGTAGTGGTCTTTGTCTTCTATTTCTTTTTTAAGAACGTCAATGGTTTGAGTTAATTCTTCAATGTGTAGTTCTAGTTTGAGTACTTTGTCTTCTTTAGCACATTTTTTAGAGCAGAGAATTTTGTGTTTATTTAATATAATCAGGTCCTTTTTTTTGTCAGCGCATTCCCTATGAAAAACATTTTCACAAGAAACACAATAAAGCGCACTTACAGTCTCTTTTCTGCAACACTTGAAACGTGATTCCATTGTATTCACACTTATTCAGCTTTCGTGAATTAGAACACAGCCATTTCTTATCAGTATATAAATACACTTTGTAAACAAACCAAATCAAACCTAATTATAGCCGTAGATATTTAGTTTTTGGGATTTTTTCTTTGGTTGCCACGAATCCAAAAAGTTAATTTTATCACTTGCACTTTTTTGGCAAATATTTTCGTTTTATAACAGAAGTATTTACGATTTATTATAGGACAAATATTAACAAACTCACTCACTTACTGTGTGATTTCTGTGTAAGTGATATTATTATGTACTCCATACACATATTTGAATCTATCAGTTGGCTTATATAGCGTTAAAAGTAAATCTATCAAACTATAATAGAGGTTATATATAGTCCAATGAAATAGGTCGACAAATCAAAATTTTAAGGTAAATACTTGAATTTTTGATATGTTACTTTGAAGTATTTGAACACGATTAATGAAAGAATTTTTTTTTCAACCCCGAGAAGGGGTGAAAAAATATAACGAAGTGGTTTTTCAAAATTACTCAAAATGTGTAAAAGATAGTAAGAAGAGATTCAAACAAAAATTGTAAAAGCATGAAATATATTACATAAAAATGATCTCTTGCCCTTTTTTGGTACCTATTATTAAAATCAACAGAGTTTAGGGTGGTTAGAAGTTATAAGGGATGATGTGTACAACTTTAAAAAATCATAGCATGCTGAAAAGTTATAATGAATTTTAAAAAAATTCTATTCACTCTGAAAAATATAAAGGATTACGTATCTGACAATATAACATCTGCGGACAATAACCAATCACATTTTCCCCTTTTAGATAATATAATAAATACAAAGATATAACAGCAGCATTATATTTATGAAATATTTAACGTAACCTTATTTGTCCAAAGAACTTTAAAATGAACGTGGAAAAGACATCGACGCCCGGCGGATTTCTTAGAACTCTTGACTTGTCACAAAAAGGCGGCTAATTCAAAACACAGTAAATGTATTAAAATCAAATTATAAATAACTGCTATTTAAATAAGATATACATTTTTAATGAATTATTTGTACTGGAGGGGATTATCAAATAGAACAAATAAATAAGTTTTTAGAAGCAAATTTTACAAACCAATAAAAGACTATAAATAAATAATCTCAAAATAATATGTATACTTTTCATTATCGTTGTTGTTGAAATCTCCTAAATAATAATACCTATAATAGGACGACTCTAGGACTTGCCCAGGATATTCCCACAGTGGATATTTTGTTAGGCTTTTAATATCTTTGCAGGATATTACTAGGACATCCTGCCAGGATTTGCCTAGGATATCCCCATTTGGGATATTCTCAGGTTTTATATATATTTTATTGGTATATCCTAGGGATATCCTGAGGAATGTTGTACTCGATTGGGATATACGGGACCAAATGAGGATATCCTAGGGATGTCATGTGCTGTGTGGGATAATATGAACGTGTCTAATTTTTATTTACTATATTTATAAAAGACATACCCAATGTGACTTGATATAACAACAAATTTTGTAGGCCTCTGTCACTTTGCACCATCTTAACTAAACACACACCTGCCACAGTCAATTAAATCTAAAGAAATGCATTATAATAAATATACTCAACTTACATTATGGGAGCTTCATGCAAATGTAACAGCATAATATATAGCAATAAGCAAATATAAAATCCAGAGAATAAGAAACAGTTAACTTCCATCGCACATAAACACTATGCACGCAACACTATAGGGCTTAATGGCTACCGGCCGTAGCGAACTACAATCCATAAATGAATGATATGCGCATTGCGCCGACGCACTAGCCATAAACACATGCGCATCAGATAATGAGATAAAATTCGAGTACGTGTATAACTTAATTATACCTTAATGGACATGTTATGTATAAATTATTATGTATATACCTCCAGCAATATACATTGTATATGACGCTGATGGATGTCAGATATGAATATAGATTTCATATCGTATGTATATTTAAAAATACATATTCAAATTCCAGCATCTAATGTATATGCTATGAATGTGCATATCCACGAAATTTTATGTAGTAGCACCTCCTTAAAAAAGAACAACTGAAGTTTAAGATTATAGAAAAAAATTAAGGTGGCATTGTAAAAGCTTATTTAAAAAAAAACGTTCTCGCGGCGTTTAAAAATTAAGCCTGACATGATGAAAAATTTTTTTTTAAATGACAGACAAGTTTTTATGCATAGAGGAGATCTTAAAATTCAGTTGTTTTTTTAAAGGTCTGAAATTAAGTCTGAAAAATTAATGAACGAAAAATGTCAGACAAGTTGTAATAGATAGGAGAGATCCTAATCTTCATTTTATAACAAAAATCAGGGAAATGTTATGAGGTGTACTTTCATGAAAAAAATTATTTATAAAAAAATTAAGTCTGACAAATTAATTTACAAAAATTGGCAGTGAGATACATTTTTTCAAACTTGGTTTATTATTTGATAGCTAAAATTGCAAGCAGGTGTTTTGAAAAATAAAATCATGATTTTACAGCTAAGTTCAAAGATTCATAAAAACAACAATAAACAAATTTTTAATAGTCTGGTGGGCGCAACATGATTTTTATATGTTTTGCAACCATTTTCACCTTTTAAATTTGAGTTGTATGATGGGGTCCCTTTTTTTGTCATGAGAACTCGGTCTATTACATATGTCTGCCTTTGCACCTTGGTCTAGTCAATGACAGTTTTTTGTTTGGAACCTCAACAGAATCAATTTTGATGAAACTCTTTTAGGTGGAGAGCCGGCTATACAAATTTTCTATGAATAACATACATAAAAAACTTTGTGTGAGTAAATACTACCACAGACCTACAGAGAGCCACTTTTCATATAAGCAAATTTTGCCCGCGTCATGGAATTTTGGCGTCACTTATTCCGGTCACGATTTTTTGTGTCATTAAATACATGAATAAAACTTACGTCAAAATGTAGGTTTTGAGGTATACAATGAGATTATAGTTGGGTGCCAGGCTTAATTTGCCCGCAACCCTGATAGACCCACGTTTAAAGTTTTTTTTTGTGTTTTCTTAAGTCATCGAATACATGAATGATTTAAAAAAAATTTAAAGTACAAACCTTCTAGTTATTAAAAAAAATAGGGTGCCTCTTCTTATTTGCCTGCATCCTCCCATTTTGACGTCACTTCCGGTAAAATTCCATGATGCGCGCAAAATTTGCTTCTATGAAAAGTGGCTCTGTGGTAGCACTTACTCATACAAAGTTTTTCATGTATGTTATTCATAGGAAATCTGTACAGCCCGCCTCTGTACCTATTCTTAATGTTTATATTATTATATCACATAATTTGGGATCAGAAACATTTCGGCTTCTTGACCTTATTTACACTCTAGTATGTGGAAATTATTAGTCATAGAATTTTAATAATATTTGGGACAGATGTCATAAACAAATTCAGGCAGTTAATTACTCCCCCCCCGGCCCCTCAACCCCTTCAAAGGAATTATCTCAATCAGACGTCATTACAATTAGACCAAGATCCCAGAGCCCCCAGACCTACGTCATTTTAGCAAAGCAAATATTTTGACAATAAATAGTGTGATATGTGGTTAAGAACGTATGCATATTGGCTAACTTGAATGCGGGGCCCTTTTACAGATAACAGGTACTTACAAAAGGTACAAAAAATCTTACCTACCTTCATTAAAATATGATAGCAGTTGGTTTTCATAAGTGTTTGATAGAATACTTTTAAAAAATATAAAGACCAACTAGTCCAATAATTATAAAGATTTCCGTAACAAAAAATGTTATCTGAGATTATCCTTCAGTAGCTGTTAGTGGAGGGATTATACATCACAAAACCACAAAAATCAGAAGCTGGATTATTTTGCTAAAAAAAAGTCCTCTTGTAATTTTTTTGTATAAGCCATGATTTTCGAGAAAATCGATATTGAAAAAAATTGCAACATTTGTGTTTTTAATGCATACGAATTTTCCTTTATTTGAAATTCTTTGCGCGCGGCCTATATAAAATGTTGAATTGCTCGAAAACCAAACAAGCTAGAAAGAAAAATCAAAATGGGTTTTAAAGGGGATATAAAATACTCTCTTGTGTTTCCATTTTTGATGGCTATTGATATCTATTAGTATATAAAAATAACAATATAATGTAGTTACCTCTTGATTTTTTGCCCTTTTAACTATTCACAGGCCCATAAAAAATAACTGACTTTAATATAAATTGTAAATACATTGTCTTTCAGAAAAAGTTATAGGAATAAAAATATTCACATTTACAAATTTACCAGCATGTTGAAATTAGCCGAATTTTGGCCAATCTTATATTGTTTCCTAAAAATTAAAAAAAGACCCCAAACATCTTTAAAATTTAGCTCAATTTTTTTTTTTTTTTTAGTTTATATATCATATAACTATTGTTTCTTATCATTTAATAGTTAAAAAATTGCATAAAAAAATATCAAAAAATTGAATATGCAGCCTTTTTTGGATTTTTCTTGGTAAACTTCAACATGCTGGTAAATTTGTGAATATTTTTATTCCTAACTTTTTCTGCATTGAAGTACTGCCTTGAACTAATAGATAATGCATTTATAACTTACATTAAAGTCAGTTATTTTTCATGGGCCTGTGAATAGTTAGATGTACAAAAAATCAATTATATTGTTATTTTTATACACTAATAAATATCAATAGCCATCAAAATTGGTAATACACGAGAGTATTTGATATCTCATTTAAATTTTTCTTCCTAGCCTTGTTTGGTTTTCGAGCAATTCCGTTTTTTCTATTGTCCCGCGGCCAAGAAATTTCAAATAAACGAAAATTCGTGCGCATTAAAAATACAAATTTTACAATTTTTGTCATTATCGATTTTTTCAAAAACCATGGCATATACAACAAAATTACAAGAGGACTTTTCTTCGCTTTCTTTTTTGATGAGCAATTTTTTTATATCTTCAACGGTTAGCGAGTTATCAGTAAAATAAGGCATTTTTCACCGAAGGAGTGGATTTTTGGGGGAGTTGGGCGGCACCCCCAGAACTGACTTTTGTGATGTTTAATCCTCCCACTAACAGTTACTGAAGGAAAGTCTCAGATAACATTTTCTGCGAGCTTCTGGTGTATTTTTTACTTTACCGACTGGACTAAACATTCATTATGGCCAGACACTTTCTGTGGGCCTTAACTTCCGCCAGATGCTTTAAAGCTCGAAAAACACCCAACCTAATCTAACATAATAAATTTGTTGTCTAGTTTCGTTTTATACATAGTTGGTAGTAGATATGATGCCACAGTTATTTTGAAACAGAACAAAACAAAAAATATGTATTATGGTTTTCTTCGAGCCTTAAAGCGTCTGGTAGAAGTTAAGGTCCACGTGTCTGGCGATGATGAATGTTGGTTTTTAACAAACAGTCTTCAGTCAAATATATATGAAAACCAGCTATCATATTTTAACGTAGGTTAGTAAGATTTTTTTTGTAGCTTTTGTACCTGTTATCTGTAAAATGGTCCTGCTTTCAAACTAGCAAATATGCATACGTTCTTAACCACATATCACACTATTTATTGTCAAAATATTAGCCTTGCTAAAATTACATAGGTCTGGGGGCTCTGGGATCTTGGTCTAAATACATACATGCACCAAATTTTAAGCAAATATCTCAATTTTATTTTATCAACTCCTTTATTAATGGAATGGAGGTGGTGAGGGGTCTTGAAAAATATTATAAAGAAATGTGAGGCCTTGGCTTCCAGTATATGAACCAAATCTCAAGTTTCTGTACTATTACCAGATTGCTCTACTCATTTTCCCCCATTTACCTCTACTTACTCCCCCACCCCTTCAACGGAATTATCTCAAAATATGATTTAGTTCCAGATGTCATTATAATTCATGTGTCTACCAAATTTGAGGGGGTTGAAAAATATTATTAAAAAATCTGAGGCCTTGGCTTCTAGTATAAACACTAAATCCCAAATTTCTGTACCAAATTCAATTTAATGCCTTAATTTTAGTATATACAACAAATGCCAAGTTTCTGAACTCTTGCCACCTTACATTTCTTATTTTTCCCTATTTACCCCTAACCCTTTGCCGGAGTAAGCTCAAAATATAATCTAGTTCCAAATCTCATTATAATACATAAGTGTACCTTGCAAGTCAATATCTTAAACTATTCCAGAAAAAACGTGCTGACAAAAACAGTTACAGACAGAACTTTTTTCGCTCAAATTTAATGTATGGAAGTTAACAAAATATTTAAGTCTATCTAGATATTCTAATATAAAATAACGTAGATCCAAGTGCACCACCCATGTCAAGTGGGTAAATCCAAGAGTAAAATTGACTGGCACAAAAGGATTCAAACACCCAGCAAGGTACTATCTGACTGTCTATTTGAACTTTAAATTTTGAATTGATTGTTTTTCGTTTAAAATCCTAATTGGCAATTTTATTGTTCATCGGGATCATACACTTTTTTGCTTCGAGACATTCTACGAGGCTTTCCAACTTTTCAAATGTGCTAATGACATAGAACCTCACAAAGGAGAAATTCTGCCGCACCACATTTGAGCGAACCATATGGGGAAGTCCATAAATTACTTTTTTTAAGGAGTTTCTGGTTAGGATTAATACCAGCATTTGCTGACACCGCGCCAGGTTAAATAAAGTTTATTGTTATTTTGGACTTGAAATTTGGTCATTCCGTACAATGAAAACTGCAGTAAATCAGCATTAGAGTGTGCTTACCTAAGCATGGGGTTGTGGAGTAAGTCTGCACGTTTTTATAAGTAAAACACCACTCTGAGGAATTTTACTATTTTCATTTCCACGATTTTTCATCGACACTCCATCCTGACTGAATATTTGTTTATGCCTTTCACACTATGAACATCTTTGTCAATTTTAGTGCAGTTTCGAAAATATATTTATTGTTGAATTTCAACAAAAGACGATGGTGGAGTTCGATTTCGAATGGCGCCAGAGGCAGGCACGTCTGTGTAGCTCCTGTGAAATCTCGGATAAACTCGGTTAAAACTGTGAGAAATCGTGCGAAATTGAAGTGTGGGCCATTCTACATTGATTGATATAAATTAGCATGAATCTGGCTGTTTTGTGTAGTTAAAATACACCAGTTGAATGTGGCATCACCTGAAAGCGTATATAAACAACTTGAAAAAGGGACACAAACATCTGGCAATATAAGCTGTGCACCATAAATTTATCTTTTCAGTGAAGTGCAACGGGCTAGATTCTAAGAAGAGTGAAGTAACGAATGCAACTCGTGTAGAAATCTTTCAGAACAGAGAAGGGAAGATGCCAACATATGTACTCAAATGTTCTCGTAGGGCTCTTCCTTACATTTCCACTGTAAATGGCTGTTTACCTGTGGAACGGTTATTAGAAGCTGGCAGGAGGCACACACTGTTAAATCCAGAACCAGAAGACTTAGAAGAAGAATAAGTAATAAGATGATTATACATAGATGGAAACTAAAAAGAAGCATCTCAACAAACTCCTACACTTCCCATCTGATGATGATAGATGGGAAACTTAAAAGAAGTATCTCACAAACACCATCAGCCGGTCTAGCATTATATTAAAACATCCAAATTGGATGTCTGGAAGTGGCAGCAATGCGTACCTTACTCTAGCAAATCAAATCAAAAATATAGTTCAATAGTTCAATAGTTTATTCAATAGTTTGTCAATGAATACAATTTCGAAATAATATTTATGTTACAATTTATTGACATGATATAATTAACTTAAATAAGGGAAGACTTGCAGACAGGCGTATCAAACAAAAAAGGGTCAATGCAAATCAATTTTACAGCTTTACAGTCTATAAAAACCAAAAATTAAAGTTGTGCATTTTAAAAGAATCAACTGGTGTGATTTCAAGTACTAATAAAGAAAATGAAATTGGGTATAACAAAGAAATAAGTAGTTATTAAGAAATTTGTAAATTTAAAATGTATGCAAATTTGTAAATCTTACTCTATCTTGAAAAGGTAACCTTCCTTTTGTGCAAGTGCAACAGTTAAAATTATTGTGGGAAATCCATCGTTGACAAGTTTCGAGGTGGTACAGAAACAATAATTGCTCAGGAACACTTCACGGTGAAAAGAATTCTGTAAAATGGAAAGTGCGGGTTTCCATACCTAAAAAGACAAAATTGTTAAAAATAAGCCATAGACTTGTAATTAAATGGTGAAAACTTTACAAATTATTAAATTTTAATAGGAAAAACAAACCTTATAACAAAACAAAACATTAAGAGTAGCAAGTTTAAAAGGTTTGAAACAAAGTCAAAGAAAAAAGTAAAATAAAAATGAACTTTTCAACATTACTCAAATTTCAGTGATCGCTTTTAAAATATTTAAATGTAATTACAAAGACACTTACCTAAAGTAACTTAATTAAGAGCCATCCCTGAATTTGATGTCCTAATTTAGTTTTTCATGTGAGAAATACTGGCTGAAGTAAAGTTTGTGTTAAAGCCAGGTACTTTCTAAGTTTTTTTTCAAGTTTAAAGATGTATTGTTATACATATTTTGTTTCACATTTGATACCGGAATCTCTAGGGAGTTTTATGATGTCTTTTCAGGAAGTAAAGCATATTAATAGGGGCTACAAAGGTCCAGAAGTCACATGTAAATTCCTGGAAAGGAAATCATGCATAATTATATTAAATATAAACAAATAACTTTATATTGTATAGGTATAGTTAAAATAAGTAAGATAGAATGTTTAAAAGGGTAAACGAAACAAAAATTGATTGTAAAGTAGGAAATAAGGAAGATTTTAAATAATTGATAATTATCATGAAACAAAATTTCACAGGTCAACTATATGCATGAAAGTCACATATAAATGATCAGTGAGAAAAGGGGAAAACAATTTAATAGCTTAAAAAGAAATAAGAAGCAGTATAAGGAAAATATAAATTTGAAATTTTATAAAAATTAAATAAATTTCAATCAAGTGATATAAAAAATGTCAGATTAAATACTTTTGAGTTGGGGTAACCAAGAAAAATAAAAAAAAAAAGAAAAGTAGTAAATAATTTTTGAAAACGACGCTTTTTGAGAAATTTGTCCATTAAAAACGAAAAATTTAATTAAATATTGAAGAAAACTACTCAAAAACCAGTTAAAAGTAAAGAAAAAGGAAATATGCAAAATTAAATTCAAGAAAAGTGACAGTAAAACGTCAAATGAAAATCAGGCAAGTCAAATCTCCATTCATTTCCAATAGCAGTAATTTAAGACAGAAAGCATAGTTGTATGAGAGTTTGTTTCACGAAATTAATCATAATAACAAATATCCAGAAACAATAAAGCAAAAGTAGTATTGAAAATTGAAATTAATATTGGTAGTTGTTTTACCTGATAATAAAGACGTATCCAGAAGAGAAGAGCATCCAAAGGCAATAAATTTTTAATATTTTTGGGAAAGAAGAACACAAATTATAATATTACTGTAAAGGTTAATTTCAAAACGTTAAATTAGCCACGAAAGAACAGCTGAGGAACACAGATAATAGCGCCATCTATTAGTGGAACTTGGAATTGCTAGCGAAGAAAAGAACATCTAGGAAACAGGTACCTTTAATCAAAATAAACATCATTTGAGTTTTATTACTTTATTTTTAAAATTTTCTTTTCATTAATAAATAAAAAAAAATTTCGATTTACAAATAAAAGAAAAGGCCTATAGTATAAGTTATTTAATAAGAATATATGTCAATTTATCACAAAGAGTTTACCCTTGTCCAATAAATTTGTTATATTGATTTCATTTTTAATTATTTCATTAATTAAATCACATGATCTTTGAAACGACTGGCTAGTGAGTGAACTCGCACTGGGAGAGTCTTTTAAAAACATGCTCAACTGTTGTGATTGTGTGTTTATCCCTAGACAGTGGCGCCCATAAATAAATTTTTCTGTCTATCATAAAATTTTATTCTAAAAGAAAAGGTGAGTTAAAGTAGAATAAAAATTAAGAGAAGGGATAAACGAAAAATATAAAAACAAATAAATAAATAAATAAATAAATAAAAAAACACAACACATTGTCGCCCAACGCGAGGCAGAGTAAATTATTGGCTACGCAACGTAGGACAAAAGTAAAAAGTCAGCTTTGTGAGAAATTTATTAATAAAAATATCAGATTAAAACAAGGGTAATAAGGTTTGAAAGGCTTTGGTAATATTTTAGAATTGAATAATAATATAATTGATATTTGCAATATTGGTGTAAGTAAATGAGATTAAGGTCAGGTAAGAAAATGAACAAGGAAGACAAACAAACAGCACAGACATCCGCAACAGGAACCGAAACACGGGGACAACAAATAGAAGGACAGGTTGAACCAACAATAATGGGGGACAACGTACAAACGCCACAGGTGGTTGATAATGCTCAACCACAACCAACAATGGAAGCAAGTATGTTACAGCGAATGATGGAAATGATATCAGGACTAGGTACCAAAATGGAAGAAAACAAAGAAGACATAAACAAGAAAATGGAAGAAAACAAGGAAGACATAAACAAGAAAATGGAAGAAAACAAGGAAGACATAAACAAGAGGATGGAAGATATAAACAAAAATCTAGAACAAACCAACAGAAAATTAGAGGAATGCATGAACGATATGAAGGGAAGAGTAGCAAATGTGGAAGTAAAGTTAAATAGAATCACAGAAAACATGGTAGAAGAAATAAAAGAAAAAGTTAAGGTCGTCGGAGAAGAAATGAAATTTGAAGTACAACAGAATGTTGAAGGTCTCATTGTAAGAGGTTTAGAAGAAATTGATGGACAAATAAGTAGGCAAAACACAATGTTTGAAAATTATAAAAAAGAACAGGAGAGCATAGTCGATAAGGTCGAAAAGAATACGAAGATATTGCAGGCAAGACAGGGAGCGAATGCTAATCAGATGATCATGAACAACCATCCATGCAACAAGAACACATTCTATTTTTATGGTGATTCAAGGACACATCCGAAGATTTTTGCAACGAGATTACGACAACATATACAATCATTGCACCCAAGTACCAATATCAAACAAGTCATACAGACAATGTTAAGAAACGAGGCAGAGATATGGTACAACGTAATCGAACAAAATTTCGAGACGTTGGATGAATTTGAAGAGCTGCTTATGAAACAGTATTGGGGAGTGTACAACCAACAAAAGGTGAGACACAATTTGTTTAATGGGAAATACGTAGAAGCAAATGGAGTGTCAAGAGAGAATTATATATTACGAAAAATATATAATATAAAATACCTTGAACCAAAATTCACCGAAGCTGAAATGGTACGCTATCTAGGAAGACATTTTCCGGATGACATCAACAGTGTTATCATCACTCAAAGGATCATCACATTGGAACAGCTGATAAATTACATCAGAGACATTGACGATCACAGGACTGGATGGAGAAGACCATTCTTACAAAACGAAAACAGACATGAAGACAGGAACAGAAGGTATGAAATTGAAGCAAATACGAACCATGGTAACCAAAATTATGAAAATAGGTACAGAGAAAATGACAAACGGAAATGGAATTATGGAAGTAAGCAATATGAAGATACAAATAAAAGGTATGAAGCAGGACAAGATCGGAACTATACGAACAGGAATAACAACTACAGAAACTACAACCAAGAAAATAATGGGAATCAAAACTATCGAACAAGACAACAACAACAATCAAAGGAAGAAAAACCACAGGAAACAAGAACCTATGCACAAGTCACGAATACAAATGTAAGAAAAAGCACTCAACAACCTCAGGACATGAACAGGATAGAAACACAAGCACAAGTTAATCCTCGTCCGCAGGATTTTTAGAAAGGAAGATTTTAACTACAAAATACAGTCATATGCGCGAATTTATAACAATGGACAACGATAAGGATAAAATGCAACAAACAAGAAAGGGTAAGTTACCAATCATAAAGGTAAACATACAAGGTATAAATTTATCATCGTTACTGGATACTGGTTCGGAAGTATCACTGCTCAATGAGGATATATTTGACAAACACAAAGATAAGTTTGTACAAAATGTCATTAGGATATCAAAGGTAAAATTACTAAATGCGAATGGTCGAAAGTTTTCGGAAAGTAACAAAGTTTTAAATACGAGTTTTAACGTAGAAGGTCAATCTTATAAATGTGAATTATACATAGTACCAGATTTAAATTTTGATATGATATTAGGAGAAGATGTTTTATCTCAATTACGTGCCAATATTAATTTGGGAACAAGATTCCTAGAACTTGAGGGTAAAATAATACCTATATTAAATAAAAGTGAGAATATAATAAATAATGTAATAAAAATAAATAAAGGCAAACGAGCCAATGCGGGACACGAAATAGGGTCAGAGAGTACCTGTGTCAAAAATAATGCGGTAAATATGAGGGAGAAGAATCCTACATATGTAATAAATAATAGTAATTATAAAATGCACGAAAATATTGAAATAAAATGTCCATCTGAATATACAGAAGTTATTTATGAACTATTAAAAAGGTACAATTCACTTATAAACTATGAAGCTAGGGTAGCAACAGGGTATGTTCACAGATTACAAGTTGATGAAACAAAACCATTCAAAAGTAAAAATTATCCTATTCCTTTTAAATACAGAGAGCAAGTACAATATGAAATTCAAGATATGATACATTCTGATATAATAGAGTCAGCTAAAACAAACTACATAAATCCATTGGTTATAGTAAAGAAAAAAGGTAATGATATTAGACTTTGTTTAGATGCACGCACTTTAAATACAATAACTAAATCGCAATTTGATTCGCCACAAACAATTGATTCAATGTTATCTAGGATTGGAAAAAACACGATATTTTCCAAACTTGACTTAAAAAATTCTTTCTGGCTTATTCCACTTCATCCTGACTCACGAAAATATACTGGTTTCAGTGTGGAAGGGCATATTTTTCAATTTAAAGTGGTACCATTTGGTCTACAGAGTGCAAGTTCAGCTTTAGTTAGAGCAATGCAGAATATTCTTGATCGTTACGAGAACTTCTGTTTTCATTATATCGATGACATTCTGATTTTCTCTGAAACAACAAAAAAACATTATAAGCACTTAGATACAATTTTAAATGTTTTACATGAAGCAGGATTAAAATTAAATATTGAGAAGTGTGAATTTTATCAAAAATCGGTTAAATATTTGGGATATAAGATAACGCAAACAGGTATTAGCATTGGTAAGGATAGAATAAAAGAAATAAAGGAATATCCTACTCCAATAAATATAAAAACTCTAAGAGGATTTTTAGGAATTCTAAATTATTACAAAAAATTCGTACCTAAATTATCAGAACTCGAAGTTCCTTTGATTGAACTATTGAGAAAAGATATCAAATGGGCACAAGCAACAGAAACGGTAGAAAACTATATGAATAGCATACCAAGTACAGTAACGAAATTACCTCCTAGTACAATATTATTTGGTGACAGCCCAGAAAGACCATGGGAAAACCAAAATATTAAAAATCTACAAGATATCCATGAAATAGTACGTATGAGATTAAGACGAAATGCAGAAAAATATATGATACGCGAGAATAAACGCATAAAGAAGAAAATAACATTTAAAGAAGGGGACAAAGTGGTTGTTAAGAAAATGAGAATAACAAATAAAAAGGAAAACATTTGTGCGAAATTAGCATATCCATATGAAGGACCATATGTTATAAGCAAGATACTCAATCAAAATACATATGAATTGAAATATCCAAAAGAAGACAAATTACGGGGGAAATTTCATATTGAAATGATTTATCCATACGTAACAGATGAAAATCAATTTGCAAACTATCAATATTAGTACAAATATCCTGTCAACTTAGGAAACTAAGAAATTTTTCAAAGTATTTCAAATTTTATTAGTTGGGGGGGGGTAAATGACATGATATAATTAACTTAAATAAGGGAAGACTTGCAGACAGGCGTATCAAACAAAAAAGGGTCAATGCAAATCAATTTTACAGCTTTACAGTCTATAAAAACCAAAAATTAAAGTTGTGCATTTTAAAAGAATCAACTGGTGTGATTTCAAGTACTAATAAAGAAAATGAAATTGGGTATAACAAAGAAATAAGTAGTTATTAAGAAATTTGTAAATTTAAAATGTATGCAAATTTGTAAATCTTACTCTATCTTGAAAAGGTAACCTTCCTTTTGTGCAAGTGCAACAGTTAAAATTATTGTGGGAAATCCATCGTTGACAAGTTTCGAGGTGGTACAGAAACAATAATTGCTCAGGAACACTTCACGGTGAAAAGAATTCTGTAAAATGGAAAGTGCGGGTTTCCATACCTAAAAAGACAAAATTGTTAAAAATAAGCCATAGACTTGTAATTAAATGGTGAAAACTTTACAAATTATTAAATTTTAATAGGAAAAACAAACCTTATAACAAAACAAAACATTAAGAGTAGCAAGTTTAAAAGGTTTGAAACAAAGTCAAAGAAAAAAGTAAAATAAAAATGAACTTTTCAACATTACTCAAATTTCAGTGATCGCTTTTAAAATATTTAAATGTAATTACAAAGACACTTACCTAAAGTAACTTAATTAAGAGCCATCCCTGAATTTGATGTCCTAATTTAGTTTTTCATGTGAGAAATACTGGCTGAAGTAAAGTTTGTGTTAAAGCCAGGTACTTTCTAAGTTTTTTTTCAAGTTTAAAGATGTATTGTTATACATATTTTGTTTCACATTTGATACCGGAATCTCTAGGGAGTTTTATGATGTCTTTTCAGGAAGTAAAGCATATTAATAGGGGCTACAAAGGTCCAGAAGTCACATGTAAATTCCTGGAAAGGAAATCATGCATAATTATATTAAATATAAACAAATAACTTTATATTGTATAGGTATAGTTAAAATAAGTAAGATAGAATGTTTAAAAGGGTAAACGAAACAAAAATTGATTGTAAAGTAGGAAATAAGGAAGATTTTAAATAATTGATAATTATCATGAAACAAAATTTCACAGGTCAACTATATGCATGAAAGTCACATATAAATGATCAGTGAGAAAAGGGGAAAACAATTTAATAGCTTAAAAAGAAATAAGAAGCAGTATAAGGAAAATATAAATTTGAAATTTTATAAAAATTAAATAAATTTCAATCAAGTGATATAAAAAATGTCAGATTAAATACTTTTGAGTTGGGGTAACCAAGAAAAATAAAAAAAAAAAGAAAAGTAGTAAATAATTTTTGAAAACGACGCTTTTTGAGAAATTTGTCCATTAAAAACGAAAAATTTAATTAAATATTGAAGAAAACTACTCAAAAACCAGTTAAAAGTAAAGAAAAAGGAAATATGCAAAATTAAATTCAAGAAAAGTGACAGTAAAACGTCAAATGAAAATCAGGCAAGTCAAATCTCCATTCATTTCCAATAGCAGTAATTTAAGACAGAAAGCATAGTTGTATGAGAGTTTGTTTCACGAAATTAATCATAATAACAAATATCCAGAAACAATAAAGCAAAAGTAGTATTGAAAATTGAAATTAATATTGGTAGTTGTTTTACCTGATAATAAAGACGTATCCAGAAGAGAAGAGCATCCAAAGGCAATAAATTTTTAATATTTTTGGGAAAGAAGAACACAAATTATAATATTACTGTAAAGGTTAATTTCAAAACGTTAAATTAGCCACGAAAGAACAGCTGAGGAACACAGATAATAGCGCCATCTATTAGTGGAACTTGGAATTGCTAGCGAAGAAAAGAACATCTAGGAAACAGGTACCTTTAATCAAAATAAACATCATTTGAGTTTTATTACTTTATTTTTAAAATTTTCTTTTCATTAACAATAAATAAAAAAAAATTTCGATTTACAAATAAAAGAAAAGGCCTATAGTATAAGTTATTTAATAAGAATATATGTCAATTTATCACAAAGAGTTTACCCTTGTCCAATAAATTTGTTATATTGATTTCATTTTTAATTATTTCATTAATTAAATCACATGATCTTTGAAACGACTGGCTAGTGAGTGAACTCGCACTGGGAGAGTCTTTTAAAAACATGCTCAACTGTTGTGATTGTGTGTTTATCCCTAGACAGTGGCGCCCATAAATAAATTTTTCTGTCTATCATAAAATTTTATTCTAAAAGAAAAGGTGAGTTAAAGTAGAATAAAAATTAAGAGAAGGGATAAACGAAAAATATAAAAACAAATAAATAAATAAATAAATAAATAAAAAAACACAACATTATATATGCTTAATTGTACAGTTAGTACAGGCACCTAAATGACTGAACATTTGAATGTGCCTAGGAAGTGTATATTGAGTTATTTACATTTAATTATTTTTTTTAAGTGTGTATACTGAAGGAGTATAATTCATTAATCTATTAATCTAATTACTATCTAGTTACAATCTAGTTACTATAACTAAAGTAAATAGCAAAGTATATATTGCTTTTTTTTTGTGATAAATAATTCTGGTTTCTAAAAAAAAGTTTTAAAGGAGTCGTAATGATTACTTATAAAGTTTCTACATTTCTTGTTAAATGTTTTTAGATTTTTTGATTGTTTGATTTTAGTAGGTAGAAGGTTGTAAAATTTTGGAGCTAAGTATTGAAAAGATCTCAAACCGATATTCTTATTCATAGTAGGTATTTGAAGGTTCTTGCGTATTTTTCCCCTGGTATCGTGAGTTATCGTTTTTTTTAAATTTTCATTCTTATGTAAATAAGAGCAAGAAGAAAGAATATATAGTGATCGTACATTAAAAATATTCTCCGAGTATAACAAATCTGTGGGGTATAGCCAAGTTTTATTATAGATTACTTTCAGGATGAAATTTTGTGTTACATTCAGTTGTCTTAGTGAATTGTTATAAAGACCGCCCCAGGAAGTGATGCCATACCTGATTAAAGACTCTACTAATGCTTTGTAAACCATAGTTAATAATTTCTTTCCTAGGAATTCTCTCATTATATAAAATTTATGTATAAGTTTACGTATGTTTGTTGTCAATTTCAGAATGTGTTTATCCCATTTTAGATGCTGGTCAATTATTATTCCTAGGTATTTTGTCTGAGTTGTCTCTTTAAGTTCATCAGTCATGTCATTGAATCTAATGCTTGTAAATTCGGGTCGATTAGCAGAATTTAATGAAAAGGCTATATAGTGAGTTTTATTTAGATTTAATGTTAGTTTGAAAGTGTTTAGCCAGTTTTGTACCTTGTTTAATCCCTGTATGAGTTTAGATTTAGTTTGGTTCCAGGATACATCTTGAAATAATAATACTGTATCATCCGCGAATGAGATTATGGTGCCATTTATATTTAGTTTAGTTAAAGAATTTATATAAGTAATAAATAAAATTGGTCCCAGGACAGTGCCTTGTGGGACTCCTGTAGTAATTTTGCTTGGAGAGCTAATGGTTTCTCTAATGCGGACCATTTGATATCTGTCTGAGAGATAGCTTTTAAAGACATTTAACACGGTACCCCGTACACCATAATCCTGTAATATATCTAGAAGCTTTTTGTGTGGCACTGTCAAATGCCTTAGCTAAGTCCAAAAATACTGCAATGCACTTATTGTTGTTGTTAAGGTTTTCAGTTATTTCATTTGTAAGTTGGTTTATTGCATCACACGTACTAGAGCAGAAAGAAGAAAATGAAAATAAATATTCAACGAAAGACGATGCTCAAAGGCGTTATTACAACTTTCGTGCTAGGAGAAATCAAATAAAATTTTAGTGGCTTCGAAAAGATTTAAAAAAAAAAATTTCAATTTTTGTCTTTGGGCAAGTTTTCGGGGTTCATTCAATAATAGCAACGCTTAATATTGCATTTGTTTAGAACGACCTTTTGAAATAAAGACACTCGATACTCCAACATCATTTTCAGTTGCAGATGTAGTACCAGAATCCAAGGAAAAAGAAACAAACCAATTGATTATAGAACTTTTATTTTGATAGTATCAATAATTTTGCCTACAATCTAATAAATATAAGACAATAATTATCTTTAGTATAATTTACACTTTTATATACACTACGTCATGAGATTTTAAAAGGGATATACATATTGCTTGTAGGTCACAACAGAAAGCAATTTTTATGACAGTCGAATATTTTGAAATCTATACATTAGAAGAAAAAAACAAACGGAATGCTCTTAAAGTATGTGTGTATATATATTTATATATGTATATATAGATATAATAAACATTGGTCCTTATGTGCAAGTATTGCTTTAAACTTTAAAATATCTAATACTCCTAAATCTAACGAAATAATTTATATATAAAATGACAAAAAAATAGGGGTTCTATAGTATAATACAATATATATTTCAATAATCCTCTCCTATGAAACAAAAACAGGGTTCATTTATATAATCACTTTTTAAGCCACTACGTTGAGAAAAATAACATACATAGATATTTAATTCTTAGGGATAATCGTTGTTGTACACTTTCGCTAGCTGCAAGTTGGACGGTACATAGTTAATAGATATGCAGATCAGCAGACATAGATTTCATAAATTCCTAAACTAGTCTGAGAAATTTAAACTTAACAGAGGCAAATGTACACATTTCAGCTGAGAATCATATTAAAGGCAACATTCCCTTCATTATGGTGCCCTCGATAGAAAAAAGCGATGTGCCACAAGGCACAGTTTTGGACCCATTCTTAACCAACCATTTAGTAATGACTAATTTTTCGATTCGCCCAAATACTGCAACATAACTATTGCACAATGGGCACATTCTTTTTAAATAATGCAATAAATTTGGCAGGTCTACTATTAAATTGCTGAATTATGTTGTTTTTCTCTAAGCAGTGAAAATCAGTAACAGCTTGCCTGTATTCGTCATTCATGCATACTTTAATTATAAAAATTACATATTATTTACAAGTCTTAAGATATTATTTAATATTTTATACATATAGTACAGCAATCTGGAGCAGCATGGTGAAGTCATCATTACGTTTTTTCTGAAAATTAAAAATAGAATAGAATGTAATGTAAATGTCTCTTATCTCAGACTTGATAATGTACAAAGCAGTTCGTACTTGAGATGGGAATTTCCTCGCGTAATTAAACAGATACAGGGTGTATTTATATTTACACTTTTGCGTAATTTTGCAAACGATGAGCACTCTTAGAAAATATTATATCTAAAATATTTCCCGACAATATCACCAGAGCCTGGAGAGCAGAAACAAATGACGTCAAAATTAAGGTTTGCTTTAAAGTATGTCACCACTTAAAAATATCCGTGGATAATGGAGTGAAAGTATAAGTGATCGTATAAAAATTTCATTTTTTTTGCAACTCAATCGTAAAAACTACCCACAATCATAGTTCTACTAATTATATACGAAATAATAAAAAGTATTAGACTCCTGCAAAATTTTTACCCTATTTATTAGCAAAAATAAATTTAAACAAAAGCTAATTAACATATTCTTATTTATCAGCAGCTCTCGGAAATTTTATCTCGATGATGTGAAGGTCAGGGTTGGCTCTGCCAGCATGGAAAGATTTTTATGCACGTATAACACAATATATTCTATCTTGCACTCTTTTTAGGGAAATCCATAATATTCAAAGTTAATATGATCAGTATTATAAAGACTCACTCGAAAATGGGATATTGGGGGATGTAACGTTGAACTAACACTATCCAGTTTTGACCACAGTATGTTACATCCCACATCAATTCCCTTAAATCTAAATTAAAATTACGTAGAGTGTTACTATCAGTAGAGCCAGTAGCACTCATATGCTTTTGTGAGTAAATACATCTATTAACATTTGTTTTAGATGTCCAAGAAATCGTTTTGTTGCAACTACTACAATAAAGATCTGTTTCATCAAATAGGCTTGTTACTGGTAATAATAATAATAATAATAATAAATTGCCTTTATTTAGTATTAATACATACATAATACCAAGGGCGAAGTCTAGCCAAAGCTAGACGTAATTTTTTTATGGTATTCAATAGTATTCGATCATCTAGATAAGGTGTTAAAATTGCAGTTTCATAAGTATATCCAATCCTTAGATATTCAATGTTAAAGATTGGGTTTCAGTACAAAGCGCTTCGTCGACTCGTGACGTTATTCTGCATTAATACTACCTGCGCTACGGCTAATGAGTTTGAGTTTGCTACAGTGCCTAGTCAGTAGTTCATTATAATCCGTCTAACTTTAATATCATGAAATGAGTTAATGTGATGTTTGAAGAAAAAAGGTGTTTGCTTCCAATTTACACGATTATTATTATTTGGACTATTTATTTTTATTGCTTGCAATATTTTCAGAGGAATCCTAAATAGATAGTACATACCTGCCTAAATTTAATTTAATTAAAAAAAGAGCATACCTAATCCGATCAGGTATACTAATCTTAATAATAATTTTAATATGTAAAAATGTGTTAACCCAAAGTCAAAATTTAAGAATCTCGACTGTCACCCGATCAGCCTATGCAAAGTGACGTCACGCGAAGCTCCGCGCCATTTTCGTGCAATCCAACTTTGGTAATTTATTTAAGGGCTTAATAGTTCGAATAAAAACCTAAAAATTTGTAAATTGCCTTAAAAAGTGTTCTACTTTCGATTTCTAAAAAAAAAAAAAAGAAATGCTGAATGGGCCCATTGCAGTTCTGGAAAATCGCAAATCCACAAGTATATAGCAGCCCGAGAAGCACTAGATATTTTTGTATACTGCTGACTCTGTATAATTTCACTGTAGGATTGTAGACATACGGCTAGATTTATACTACGAAACTGCTTAACTATGAGCTTAGATGGTCTAGAGTCTGTATCAGCGTTTATGGCGTGTGCATCACGAGAAGCGTACGGTCGATTTGCAGCGAGAGATAAACAGTGCCGGATCAACCAGTCAAAACGCGTTGCACAGCTATTCTAATTAGTGGGCACAAACGTTGGCCCATTATCAAGTTTAACCACATGAAAGAATGAAAGAGATGAACATATAATTGTATAATTTTATAAGTGGAAAGTCGAAGATTTAGAATAGCCTGCTTGATATGTGTACGAGTTAGAGCAAATCTTAAAGCAAGGCATAGCTCGAGCCGTACACATGCCATAGAGGGTGAGACAGACTCTATCCTTTCCCTTTATTAAATGTTGACGTAAATGCCAAGAATTGCCACAGTGTAGGTAGAAGCGATTTGGCAATGTTTCACAATTTCGGCGGCAGCGTCTAATTAAAGGAGATGATAAAACCGCATTAGTAAAAAACACATAAAAGTACCACCATACACTGGAATCTAATATTGACACTCGGTCAGGGTCGAATGCAATAACATTTTAAAATGATATAAAATTCACTTTATCACGGACATGGCAATTTTATGCCATTAATCTTTAACATTGTTTGTTATATATAATTTAATATTATATAGAAGTGGTTTATTTTATTGGGAAAAATGTTTTGTTGCCAATTGGGTTTTTATATTTAATTATTATGAAAATAAACAAAATAAACATGCCATTCATATTAAAAAGAGCAGGAGAGCCGCCTCTGGCACCAAGATAAAATTCCCGAGCCATGTTTATCAGATACTTTTAGAGGTATTTCAGAATCGTATGAACTGCAAAATGCGCAAAAAGCAAAGTTTGTTCTGGGTTTATAAGTGTATTTTGAAAATACTGACGGCTACATTGCTGTATACATAAACAAGAGCTCGAGATAAATTGTAAACAATAAATCTAAAATTTTTAGAAGTGTAACTGAATCTATGTCTCTGCGCATATGAAGGTCACAGCTCATGAGATTTTGAAACACCACTGCATTTTAATGACAAAAACAGGTTTTTAGGTGTAACTTTCTATTTTACTACACATTGTCATAATACAGATATTTTTAAATACAAAAATATCTAATTTACTTGATCCACCACTCTCTTCAATATTGTAATAATAGAAATTGAAGGTTTGGTGATTATTATCAATTATCAATTTTACATTAAAAATTACCTTTAAATATGCAAACCATAATTGTAACTATAATTGTTTCTCACAATTTTCTCATTGACCTCTTCAAACAGATCCATTTTGCTGATATAAACATATTGCTTGCAAAATTATGCAAGGTGTCAAACTTCTAAATAGAAACTAGCTTTCTACAACTTACGATACGAGGAAAATGACAAGATGGTAATAATTTATGACTGCTGCCTAACATTTATACATTCCATTAATGTTAATGTTTCTTGCCTTTAAAATTACCCATTCTTTTTATTTTACACTTAGATATCGTATAAAACAATAAGAAAACAATTTCATTTTTTCACATTCTCGTCACTGATTCAATTTTTTTGGTTTCTATGAACGAACAATTATCTGCTCGCTAAGCAATATTAAATGGGTCCTAATAGTGGTCCATGTGGCACACCACAATTAAATTTTGAAATTTCTTGGTGTTACGAGTCATTTAAAATATCACAGAAATCAATACCGGCATTAACCTAGTAATACTACATTTGTACCAAGTTAACACTTTGACTATGGCTATGAATTGTCCTCAAAAGATTAAATTTCCCAGACAAAAATATCGTATTGAATATTTGGTCATATTATACATTCTATCTATCACACATTTTTTTAAAACACTCGCCCATCTATAATTAGACGATGAACAATAAGTTAATGAACTAAACTAGGTGATCCCAGGTTATCAATTTCCCTTTGTGCCCTACTAATTTTACTTTTGTCTTTGGGAGTCTCCTGTTCTCCGGTTTCCATGGCAAACATCTTCATCTTCTCCTTGAACGATAATTTCTCAGGGACGGCAGCATTCTGCGTCTGGTCTTTCCGTTGGGCCTGCTCTGCCAGTCTCCTTGCCCTTGGGTCTCTGTACACTTCTTGAGCACCTATCACACCTGGTGTGGCATTGGTCATGTTGGGTGATGCATCCGTCGGAGTATTGGGAGATGCCAGCATAGATTCCGCTTGACGAATGAAGCTCTGAAATAATACACACAATAATGCAATTAGCTCAAAAACGGAAGAGGTCTTCAACATTTGATATTAAACATTAATCAAAGAGCATAATAAAAAAGTTCTTAAGAAATATACTGAAAGGTATATACAATTAAAATAATACTACATACATTTGGATCTTCCCTGATGGTCTCATCGATCTGAAGAGTGTTTGGTGGCTGCTGAGCTGGACTAGCAGCCGACGTATCATTGAACGACACTCTTTTAGTCGTCTCCTTGGCTCTCATGGACATCACCGCAAAACTGGAACCTCTCTCGGGTGGCGGCGGCGCAGAATTCACTTCAGGTGGAGATGGTTGGCTGAGCTGTTGATGGTTATTGTTATGACTGTTATGATTGTTGTTCATGTTGACACCACCCGGTTTGAGAATGGACGTTGGTGGAACTTGAGATGGTTCCTGTTTGCTTGTCACTGTTGTCGAAGGTAGGGTGCTCACCACTGTCTGACTTGAGACTGGTTGGGGCATTGGCATGTGCGGAGTGGGACTTTCCTAGAACAAATTGCATGGTGTATTAGAAATACGAAAATTTGAGTAAAATTTCCACTGAAAATAGGCTTTTACACAATGTTTTTTAACAAATTGCCATTTAAAAGTGGCAATTTTAATAAAAATTCCGAATCAACAACTTACAAATCTATTGCCAATCAGCTGATTTTTTCAAGATTGCTTAATAGTAACATGTAGAATCCAATTTTCGAATTGTCCGAAAAAATGGATTTCCCGATTTTCCAGTACGACGCGTGGAAATATTTGCAAAGGAAAAAAGTTGTAGATTAGGTGCAATTAAGCCATCCAAGAAGTTACAAGAGGATATGTATAAATTAATTTTTTGTACGTGGGCACCTAGACCATAAATTCACTCGGAAAAAAGTTATACACAAAAATGTAAAAAATAAAAAAAAATTGAAATGTTTTGGTTTCTATTTTAATAGTTTTTTTAAATTTATTTTGTTTAACAAAAAGTTCTTTGATCTTATAAAGTGCCATTTCGATAGGAAATTTGATTCTCGACAAAAAATCGTATTCTGTGTATATACTAAAAATGCATAGTCTTTGAGTCATAGTTAAAAAACTTAAAAGTGGACAAATTTACCTCTTTCTCAAAAATCCAAGCCATAGTACTTTGTGGATTTATAATTTTTTTAGATAAATAAATAAATAAAATATTCACTGTTCTACTTATAATAATTTCAGAGATGTCACACCGGTTTCATTATGATAAACAGATGGATATAACGGGTCATCCTGCAATAGTTCTGTTTATCACTTTTTAGTATTGAACCTTAAAAAACTTTCGCGCCTATTTTAAACTCTATTATTTCTCTGTATCTTACCTTTTCCGTATCATCGTCATCTTGTTCAGCAGCCTCCATCGCCCTCCTCTGGAACTCCCTCTCCAGCTGCAATACCCGTAACTGCTCTTCTTGTTGTGGTGTCCGATATTGAAGTGACACCAACTCCCTAATCTGCTGCTCTTGCCACTGTCTCGCCGCCTCTCTTCTGGCTTCTTGCTGCCTTTCTTGCTCCTCTCTCGCCCAAGGATCTCTCGGAGGTTTACTTGACTGAGTACCACCTGTTGGGTAGAACGCCATCTTTGGAGGGTCTTGAGAGCTAGCAGAGTATAATGGATGTGTACTCGTCGGAGGCAATTCAGGTAAGTCATCCTTTCTACCAGGCTTTGGAGCAACCGGAGGAGATTTATAGGTGGGGGATATAGGAGTATTCACAATGTTCTGCTGCTGCTGTTGTTGTTGAATATAAGCGTTTTGTTGCTGGTGATAGGATGGATTCACCTGATTGTGTGGCGGATGCTGCTGACCGAGGTTCAAGTTTTGCATACTCTGCGCATTTTGAGACATCATGTGGTTGTAGTATTGCTGCTGCTGGTAATATTGACTGTTAGGATGCTGTTGTTGTCCATAAGGTGGAGAAAGAATCCTATTCTGCCGCCTTCTCACTTCCTCCGACATTTCAGCCAACTTCGCAGCTCCTCTCAAATGTCTGTCTTCGTTGCTCAACCTGTGTTGCTGGATATGTTCGGGATTTTGTCTTAGTTGAGGTATATCGACTTTGCTGCTTTCGTTAGCCCTAATATTGCCACTGCTTGCATATCGCATCATGTCGCCTTGTGCGTGATGTTTTAACATGTCTTCACTCTTGGATGTTCGCATCTCGTTATGCCTATTTATATCGCTATGCTGTATTTGTGCCTCTGAAATTCTAATGTTGCCTTGACTCGGATATCGCATCATTTCTTCGTGCCTAGAGTTCTGTGACTGCCTAAAGACATCTTCCCTAAGTAATCCTCCTCCGGTATTATTGTACCTTACATCTTGCGGTCGCTCTTCCTGTCTTTGACTATTTGGGTTAATGTGAAGAGGCTGTTGAACATTATTCGGATAAGCCAAGTTATTACTGTGTGTCGGACTTGGATAAGATTGATTTTCTTTGAAATTCTGTGCAGCATAAGGGTTGTTATATGGTATTTTGTTTACTTCCTCAGGATTCGTGTAGGTTTGAGGTTGCCTCATGTACTGCTGGTTATGTCCATAGTTCTGCCCGTAATTCGGTCCGTATTGTTGATGATTAACGCTCGGAAAAGACCCTGCTCTGCTATCTTCGCTGTGCAACCTGTGAGTGGAAGGAGGACTCTTGAGATTCGGAATTGACTGGTGCAAGTTGTTTGGTCTAGGGTTAGTTGCAGTTGTGTGCGGAGGATAATAAGCTGAAGACGGTCGCTGAGAATTAGCTACCGAAGAATGCAGTGAGTTTTGAGAACTTCTTAGTGCGGAAGTTCTAAAAAATAGAAATAAAAGACAGTATAAACAGAAGTGCATTTAGAGATAAAAAGAAACATATGAGTAAAAGTACCAATTGCCGACACTTATTTATAAAGAGGTATAGTTGCCTCCATTTGTGTAAGGCATATAAAAAATTTCCGCCAAAGGAATCCGCGCGGCGGTATCATTGAATCAGTAAAGCTGCGGCCTGCCCGCTTTGCAGGTACCTCATTTTTTATGTGCCTTTGAAATACGAAGTCAACTATACCCAAGTTTGGTTCCGATTTTTAATCCTATCAATTCCCCTTGCATATATTTTTCATTTGTCACATCTAGTATCAATATATCACACATTTACTTTTATTAAAGATTCTCGGTATATTCTTTTTGCATATATCATTTACTTATAGCATTAGAGGTATATATATTGATAAAAAATTTCTTAATTCTAAACTGTGTTTTATTTCACTTATTTGAGATTCAATCTTTAGCAGTGGAGTAACTAAGTTTATGTGTGCCTCAGCAGATTTCTTAAAGCGACCTGCTATTTTGCACCTGTCTTAATCGCTGATTATGAAAATCGTGGTCCCTCAATCCTAAAGATTTGGGGAACAGAGGGATTTTCGCGATAATTTCAATAAAAATCAAAAAAGATCCTACGAAATCCCCCTTTTTTAACACTAATTTGCAAAGGTGGTTGAGTTATACCAAATACAACCAAATTATATGATTCAGGATAACCAGAGAGGGCTAAAAACACCCCTGTTTGGTAAATTGGTAAAAAATACTTCTTTCCTACTTTTTGTTTCTTTGGTTGAATGGGCATTGACGGGCAAAAGTAAGATATTATCAACCCTTAAGGGGGTAAAACTACCCTCCCCCCATTCCCCTTCATTTAAGGGGAGACAATATTTTATTTTTGCCTAAGACAGTATCCAAATTTGAAGCTTAAGTAAATAAATATTTTTTATCAATTTACCAAATAGGAGAGGCTTTACCCCCTTAAGGATTGAGAATAATTTACTTTTGCTCGGCCCTTAAGGGTTGAGAATAATTTACTTTTGCTCAGCAATGTCCATTCAACCAAATTTGAAGGGAAAAGTAAAAAAAAAATGTATCAATTTTTTTAATGTAATTTCGATTTAGGGGTGGTTTAACCCTCCAAAAATGTTAGAATAAATTTCAAAACTTTTTAGTAATATTTTATCAAAAATAAAATGATTAATGCAAAAAAAATTAAGTCGTTTTTCAAAGCTTACTATTAAATTGAAGCATCAATATAGGAGTAGGAGGTGGTAGTACTACCCCCTTAAGGGTTGAGAATAATTAACTTTTGCCTGGCAATGCCCATTCAACCGAATTTAAAGCAAAAAGTAGAAAGGAATTATTTTTTTACCGTTTTTTTTTTTTTAATTTTAAGTCAATATAGGGGTGTTTAAAAATGAATTATTATTTGTTTGCTTCAATACAATTGTACTGAAACGTATTCTTTATAGGATTTTGCAAACAGCAGAAAAAATAACTATCTATAACTAAAACAAAAACGTGTAAAAATATTAACGAAATCTTTGCATTCTTTCGATAACCTGTGCTAGCAAATTAAAATCCTAAAATGAATTTGTCTAATTTCTTATTTGACAATTCTTATTCTAACACTAGCATCCGTACAGTCCCCTACGGCCATGCAGATTAAACTAGTATCTACATAACCTCGTAGGGGACTGTGCAGATGCTAGTGTTAGAATGAGAATTGTCAAATAAGAAATTAGACAAATTCATTTTAGGATTTCAATTTGCTAGAATAATCAGAATTCAGGTTATCGAAAGAATGCAAAGATTTCATTAATATTTTTACACAAAGTGTTTCTTTTAGTTATAGATAGTTATATTTTCTGCTGTTTGCAAAATCCTATAAAGAATACGTTTCAATCAATATAGGGATGTTCTTAAACCTCTCTGATTATCCCTAATCATATAATTTCGCTATATTTGGTATAAATCGACCACCTTTGCAAATTAATATTAAAAAAACGAGATTTCATAGGATTCCCTTTGATTTTTATTAAAATTATCGAGAAAAACCCTCTAAAAGGGGTGTTTCATTTCTTGCATTTTTAGGAGTGTTCCCCAACTTTTAAGATTGCGGGACTCCGATTTTGGTAATCAGTAACCCAAAAAATGTATAGTCAAAATACTTTTGGACATTTACACTTTGGTAAAAAAATGTCACACGTAAGCGTTTTTTAATTGAAACGTTTATTAAATATTGTATAAAGTAATTTCTTTGTTGCAAAAATGATGAAATTTCAAGATAACATACTGCTATTAAAAAAAACATATTATTGATTAAAACGGATATCGAAGTCTCACTTGCTGGGATAAAAATGGCGCCCCTGGCTTTGGTGCCCCCCTCACCCCGCAATGTGGGGCTTGCGTGGACGTTATTTACGCCACTGATCTTTAATCATCATTTTTCACAGCATATTAAGGGGACTTGCATGGTTTTCCTTATAAAAGCAACCACACAAAAAGTAGTGAAGAATAAAGGAAATCAAAGGAAATTAAAATAGGCAGTGCATAAAATTGTGCTGGTACATCTTTTGTAGTACGATAGATTGTAAAAGTTACCTTCATGCTAAGATATAAACCTATATCAGATGATGTTTGCCGTTCATTGAAAACTTTTAAAAAGTTTGTAATGGAAAAAATAATTTCAAATTTTAAAACAAATTGAAAGAACTAAAAGTTCATTTGGACCAAAATGTAAAAAAATGATACAAACAGCACGAGCAATCACATGGATATAATTAGAGTTCCAAATAATTCTTTCCAACTTGGGTGGCAAAACACAATCAATTATATAATGTATATATTTTATGTTCCTGAACTTAAATTGACATTATTTTAAATGACTTTTAACAACATTTGAGTATGAACAACTCGGGCATTCAGCACAGTTAATCATCTCATAGAAAAATTGTGTCGAATGGGATTAGACGGGTGGCTAGTGAGTGGGTCGCCTGTTATTTGAAAAATATATAAATTGTCGGCATATAGATTCCACAAAGTCTCAGCCTACATTAGTTCCCGTGGGGGGACCCAGGTCTCACAGAGCGCAACACTTGCAAAACACCACAAAAAATTATCATTTATGCAGTTGATACAAGTCAGGTAGTAGCTGAGCATAAACTTTCACTGTCAGTGGAGGCTGCAAATTCTGCACCAGATGAGTTTCAGGTTGGTGTTCAGATAATGGGCTACTCGTTAATGCTTTTCAACAGAAAACATCAGCTATGACCTCTGCCCTTTAATAAAGGTCAACAATAAATCTATAGAACAAGTTCCTCACTTAAAGTATTTGGGGTTGAACATGGACAAAAGCTGACATGGGAAAAACACACTGGTAGATTTGCTTCTAGACTAAGCACTTCGTGTTTCGACTTCAGGCAAATATATAAAACAGCTTTCCTGCAGGTACTTAAAGTGGCACATTTTAGACTAGTACAATTAGTAATAACATATGGGCTATTTTTCTGGGGCAACTCGGCACTTGTGATAAAAGTATTTAATATGCAAAAGAAAGTAATAAGATGTCTCACAGCATCTCATCATAGAGCATCTTGCAATATTTTTAGATCCTTGGAAATACTAGCATTACAATGACTATATATACTTAATAGCTGTAAACATAAAAAAGAATGAATCAAGATATCTGAAAAACAATATGATACATGAACACTACACACGAAGGGGTAATGAATTGAGATTGGCCGTTGGTCAAGATTAGGCAAGTTATCAGGGAATCGTGTACTATAATCACGCTACCAGGTTGCTTCAAAATCAAATCAAACTAAACTTTATTTTAAATTGAATTAACATTTTCTTCACCAGGCACACGAACCGGAGGCAGCCAAACATCCACAGTGCGAAGCATCATGGAAATTGAGAGGCTGGTCGAGACAAGGGCATTAAAAAGCAATTAAAAAGGCAAGCACAAGCTCCTTTCGCAGTAGAGTGAATTAAAATGTGTAAGAGATTAAACAGGTACAAAAAAAATAACTTAAAATAATTAACATCATATAAAAGACGTTATCGTAAAATATGTAAAAAAGCATAATTAACGAACAGTGAAAAATCGGAAATAAAAAAAAACATTTTTTGCAATGCGAGAGTACGAGCAGTTAAATTACGCAGCATATTTTTTCAGTTCTATATGTTTTCATTTTCAAAAAATTTCTTGCTTGGTAATGGTAGTTACACTGCTTTTGAATCTGCCTCATCTAACTATTTATCGATAAATGTTTTTTATTCTGTGGAAGAATTTTTGGATTCTAATCTTTAAATCTACAATTTAGTGCAACTTTATATTCATTTATATTTATTTGTGTACGTTGTCTTATTGCGTTATTAGTGTGATTTGATGTATGCTTGTTTGTATATTTGTATGACTAGCCTAATAATAATAATAATAATAATAATATTTATTGGTGCTAAAACAAGAAATGTTATACACAAGTCAAATACATTGATAAAACACAGTAAGAAACAAATTGTCAAAATAAAATTCAATGAATTATCTATTGATATTAAAAGCACATTAAAACACCTTAAGCTCAAGATAAAATTTTAATTTTCAGTAATTACTGACACATCACAGTCTAAAAATTCATTGATGGTGTAAAAAGCTTGGTTTATTAAAAATCTTTTAATAAGTCGTTTAAAATGATTGACCGGTAGTACTCTGATCCAGAGGCAATTTATTAAAAAATTTAGGTCCATAGTAATTGAGGCCATTTCTGCTAGATCTTATTCTTAAGTAGTTGGGTCTTATGTTATCTCCATTTCGGTTATCGTGATGGAGATAACATAAGATTTATATCATCAATTTTATAATTGCGACTAAGTTTTTTTTTACAGATGAATACATTTCTTTATTATTATTACTATTATTATTACAACACAGGTCACAAAAATAGTGATCTGCTTCTGGGACTCCATTGGGTGACCCCGATGTATTTCGACGCACTGAATATGAATCCGGTGTCAGTTTAGCTCATTAGCCCACCCATTTTTAGTAAATCGCGAAAATAAAATTTAATTTTTTAGATTATTTTAGCGATTTACTAAAAAGTGGTGGGAGATGGAGTTAAGAGGACACCGAATTCATGTTCAGTGTGTTGAAATACATATGGAATCACCCAATGGAGTCTCAGAAGCAGACAATAAAGAATTGTCTGTTTTTCGGACTCCATTGGGTATCCCCCTATGTATTTCGATGCGTCTTAAAAAACATAAGTAAAAATCATGTTAATATTGATAAAAACTTTTGTTTATAATAAATCTGGTAGAATTATACCAATTCCTGTGTGCCTGACCTGATTTATTCACAGTGGTTGCAAGATGTTTGAACTAACTGGAACATCACTGTATAATTTGTCTAGTATTATTGAACTATACATTAAAAACATGCGAAGAAAACTTGATATAAACTTTTACTCACCTATCACCAAGATGTTGTGGACTAGGAATTTTATTCCTGTAAATGCTGAGATTCTGGTAGAACCCACCATCCTGCTGATGTAAATTGTGAGTAGATCTGCTGCGAAGTCCGGCAGGATTAGGGATAGGACCGTTTTGAGTATTCTGAGTAGGATTATTACTATTATTATTAATGCTATTGTTCGAAGATGTTCTGCTATAACCAGCGTTAAAAGCTTCATGATTTGTTCGAGGTTGTTCAGAATTAGGGGAGTGAATTTGGTGAAGGGCTGGGACAGATTTTGAAGAGGGAATGGTACGTTCCGAATCCACTCTGGAGGGCAGGTCCCTTTCCGACATTCGTCTAGGTCCTGTAGAACATATCAAGTAAAAATTAGTCTTCAATTCAATTAGAACAATTTAAGAAAATAAAAACTACACACGCACTATAACAAAAACAATATGGTTGCATAACATGCCCTGAATTCTATACATTTAAAAAGTGTTTGTGAAGGATGATTTTTTTTACAGTAGTTAAAATAAATAGGGACAGACAAAGCTAAAAAAGTAAAACAAAAAATGCTAGATAAGAATATGGAAATCGTGCGCAACAGATAATCGTAATCTTACGATTAAAAGCGCCAAGTCGAAAATCCGTTAAAGCAGCTAACCTAGCAGCAGTATCTAAGTCGTCCTGCTCAATACTAGCACAGCTCTGAGTTTTCCGAGCAGTTTTTGGAGAATCCGAACAATTTTTCAACACCGGGCAAGTTTTCTTCGCATATCGACAACACTTTCGAACAGTCTTCTTAGTTTTTATATCCGAGCAACTCTTCCATGTTTTTGGCAAATATTTCTTTCTCATAACAATAATTTTGGGGGATTTTGGTTTGTTATTATTTTCGTTATTTTTAAGAGATGACTTTCTTGCATTGTTACGTCTCGTAACAATGTAAGAGTCTGGAAATTTCTTGTGTTCCCTAGATTTCTTTTGTATATCAGTTAGTCTCTCTAAGCTATCACATCGAACTAATTGACTATTAAAAGGTTTGTTGTTGCACTCTATAATTTCGCTAAAACGACGGTTATACTGTTTTGGCTTCATTTGCAGATTAGTTATATTATTAAGACACTCTACTTCATCAAGGCATTCTTTACTGTTTTTTAAAATACCCTTTGGCTTGGATACACTAGTATCATCTACCGTTGAATTCTGGGGCTTGGTCCCTTCTTTGTGTGTAAATTCGATATTAAAAATGCAATTTCTAAATTCACATCTATGAGTAAAATCAGCATCTATCGGCTTCTTGCCAATATTGTTATCCGAGTTGTATTTTGTTATCACTATTAACTTCTCTTTTTGTTTTGACTTTGGAGATAAATCTGGTTCTGAACTGAACTTCACTTTACTCCCTCTCAAAGTACCCTTTTCAGATTCTTCCGTATTTTCTTTTTCGAAGCAGTCACTGATTTTACTGTTTGAAAGATTCATGTTGAAGTCGCTCTTAGACTCGGAACCATTCAAGCTCCAGTCATAAAGAAGCTTCAAAATCTCCAACCTCTCATATTCAGTCAATTTATCGTTCAGTCTTTCTTCACTAACACTCTTACTTCGACTGGTGACAAATACTCTTTTATTTAAAGTCGGTACACTTATGGCTTTGTTATCGAACTGTTTAGCCAGGTCCTTCACTTTGCCATGCCTTATTTCATAGGGCGATTTCCAACTTTTATGTCTGATAGGAGTGTCCGGATCCATCTGACTTAAATCTAGATTAGATTCGTGAACCCCACTATTAATGCTTGATGTGGAGCTGGACAAATCCTGCAGCGATGTTGAGGATAATCTATGCTGCTTAAATTTTCTTGCGCTAATACTTAGGAACTTGTCTGTATCACTGATGTCATCGTTGTAATAAGAACTATCGTTTACTTCTATGGAATAACTTTTTTGTTGGACAAAGTTATTAGCCTTATCCTTCCACGACTTATTTGCCGGCTTAACACAAAATTCTTCTACTTTATCCGTTTTCATATTGGTGCCAGTTTCGTCGTAGGTTAACGTAACATTTTTTGGAGACGGCTCAGAAAAATCTGTCACTTGCAAATTGAAAACGGGTTCGTCACTTTCTATTTCTATGCGAGGTATAGTAAACTTACGTTTTTCAGACTTAAATAAACTGTCGTCTGAGTTAAAGAACACATTATTTTTTGGTTTTGTCGCCGGAGGTGTAAAGAGACGGTAATTTTGCGGGCTGTATAAGGATTCCTGGGAGCTCTGAGCATAGTCGTAAAAGCTGTAATCCATGGCTGCATGTACAAAAGGAGAAAAACGTGATACTACTATTGCAGTTACTAAACATTATCTTAACTTTTCAATTGTGTATATTCTAGCGATATTCCTCACTTTGGGTATTAACAAAGTCCAATGGAAATATGCAACAAATGATATTAAATGAATTTAAGATACAACCAGACTGAACAGTACTATAATATGCTGTTTCTTAACAGATCAGGTTAAACATAAAACAACTGATTGGTGTCGGCTGGAATCAATGGGTAGTTCGCTGCCTCCACACGTTATTTTGAAAAAATGGCACAAAAAAAGATTATTCACAAAGAAAAGGTTATTTAAAAAAGTAGACGTCAAAAATTAAAGTTATAAATGTGCTGAAATTCCTTTTTTCTTTTTTCATTTCTGTGCAGTAAAAATTTGCAATAATAGAGATAGCAACGTGGTTCTAAACATCTATTTTGATAACTCTATAAAACATGTTCTCAAAAGTATTTTCTTGCATATACAGGGTGTCCCAGAATTGAGTTTTCAGACGGGAACCTGTGCTTTCTGAGTTCATGTTGGGCCCGTATAACCCAACTTACCTTAGTCCTAAAGTCCTAAAATGCATCCCCAAGAAAGTACATTATCTTAAAGTGAAACAGAAAAACTTTTTATTCAATAATTTAAGTTATATTCGAATAAAATTATCAAATTTTCATGGGACCTGTATCTCTATAAGTACTCTATGTAAGCTCGATAACAACCAAATATTTTTTGTTTCTTAAACGCGACAGGTTTCCCGTTTCACAAGCACCTTTGACCTACAGAGCAAAATGATTATTCTTGATTTTTCGTGGATATTACACAAAATTATAAAAGTATCAGTTTGCGTACAGAAACAGGTGGACGTCATGTGGAGTATTTGTTATTAATATATTTTTTAGAATAAACTGTACTTTTCTGTTATTACAACATGTTATTCCAGAATTGTAAATATATATTAAATATAATTAGAGAAAAAAAACGATAATTTCTTGTATTTTCATTGATACTACAAAAAATTTTAAGAGTACCTTCTTTGTAGCCCTTTCAATGCCCTATACGAATGTGCAAGTATTCCCTAATTTTACAGAATTACAGCCAGTTAAATATTAATTTTTGTGAAAAAAATTGGAACAAAAGATATTTGGTTGTTATCAAGTTCACATAGAGTACCTACAGTGACACAACTCCTATCAACTTTTCATAATTTTATCTTCAATATAACAGAAATTATATTGGAAAGAAAATTATTTTCTGTCTCATTTTAAGGGATGCATTTTTGGACTAAGGTCAGTTGGGCCCAATATGAACTCAGGAATCACACGTTCCCATCTGGGAACGTAATTCTGGGACATCCTGTATATTAAGTATGTAAATTCATTTTTGGTTTAAAATGTAATATTTGTTATCCGGCGCTGAGAGAAGAATTATGTTCTAATATTTATAGGGGAGGGAACATAATGAGAAAGACAAGTTCTTTCTTTCAGAATATAGCAAAAATCAACGTGAAGAAAACTACAAAAATGCGATATCAAAAACAAAATGAAAACAGAAATAGAAAAGATGGCACGTGCTCATCAGGCAAACCCACCCTCTAGGTGGCATTGGTGCTGGAGATTGTTTAAGATGTGACATTACTTGTAGACCTCTCGTCTCAGAAGAAACAAAGACGGCAGCCTATAGAAAAGAACATGGGGGCTTGTAGAAGAACAGGTTTACTTTAGCCTTCAGTCCAAGGACGGACTTCTCAATAAGAAGGGTAAACAAATGTCACCCAGTGGGAACAAGCTTTGACCTGCTAGTTTATATAATAATACAAGATCGTCGGCACGATCAAAGAGCAACACTATTATATTAAAAGTATTTGATTTTCCATTTTGGCCTTTTTTTTCAAAATGGCGTCTGAAGCCAGCCGCAAGGTACAGACGATCTACTCTGGCAGTAAAATAGGAATAATTTTACTGTCTAATACATTTTCTGTGAATAACTATATTTTTTCAGAGAAATCCATTATATTTTTAATTTAACAGATATAAAAAATGGCCATGTATTCTTGAATTTGTATTTCAGTGAGTACCATTTTGTAACCCTTCAACTTTCTTTGTAGAGAAATAAACCTACTTGTCTGGTGTTTGAAGGGTAATATTTTGTTATTGGACTTAAATTTAATACCCAAACGGGGACAAAATTTTCCAATCATTACAAATAATAGGTAAAAACAATAACAATACTCTAGCCATGAAAATTATTCAAATTTATTGCTACCTTTTTCGCGTTTTAATTCTGACAGTTCTATGGAGATTGAGAGTTCATATATTAGATGGAGAATCCCATTTATAAATAACGGTATATATCAAATAAATTAAAAATCTCAAAAAATGGTTGAAATTTCACACCACATAAACTTTCAGAGGGAATAATGCGAAAGAACATGAAGTTTGCTATCAAAAAGTAGCTAATGGCATATTTTCAGTAAATAAATATAGTTTATACAAGGAAAACATTCTGCATCCAAATGTATATCCAGATCACAGAATAATAAATTAATCAGAAGGGAAACTCTCGCCATCGCCCTATAACAATTTAGCTCCAAAATTGTCCATCTTATTGGAATAAATATCAGGGATGTATTTTGTACTATTGTAGTCAAGTCAGCACTTAGGAATTTCTAATTTAATTTTGTAGAATATACTTTTCAACTTTTCTCAAGAAACCTTATAAAATAACTAACTGTCTCTGCATTTTCTAAAAGCTGTCTTGGTATGTTAGTGCTGAACGTCTCATTTTATTGTGCTAATTTTGTAAAACAAAACTGGATCAAATACCCACAATGTCTGGTTTCTACATATATAATCTTCTAAATAACTCGCACATTTTTATTGAAAATTTTCAATTAATAATGTTAATGCACAGTTACACACAAGAACTTATTTTGCTCTTTATCACTTTTACAGAGCTGGGCAGTACTCGAGTAAATTGTACTCCTAATTCGCAACTACTTTTATTTTTCAAGTACTTTACATTATTAGGCACTCGAGTACTTTTGGCAGCCACAACTGATGAGTAACGAATACGAGTACTGACGTGCAGTCAATGTCAGTCAGACAGTGTGAGAAGTGAACGTTTGACATGTGAAACTATATCATGGAGTGGTAAGTTGGTGCTTTAAACCTTGTTAACTTTTGTAGTTCTTTATATATGTAATAATAAATGCAGATTTTTAAAATAACTGACAAAAAAAATCAAAAATTTGTGGTGATTTATATATCACATTATAGCTAGGGAGCTGGTGGCAGAAATTTTTATCTCATCTTATTGACCATTTTTGGTCACCTGATTTTGACACTGCCACGCCGTCTGCAGGGCACATAAACCCCATCCAACCACACAGCAATGCAAATGAAAAGAATTTGAGATGAGTTGCTAGCAGATGCAGTTTAAAAATAGGTTATTAAAAATAACAGCTTTTACCCATCTCTGCGAAACACAATGATTTGTGTGCCCTCCATGCCGACAGTGGGACGTCAACCGAAAATGGTTCATTGTGTGACTGACGTTGAAAAGTGTCATAGTAAAAAGCCGGAAAAACCATTTCGGTCATTACGGCGTTGCTGAACTATTAGTTAATTTTGTGTTACTTTTTTCTTAGTGTTTACGCCAGCGCCATGTTCGATAATATGTTGTATTAAATTTTAGGAAATCTACAATTTGAGTATATTTGGTTTTATCTTTTACAAGTAGATGTCGCTAGGGGCATTGAATGTGAAGTATTGTATTTTTGTCTTTCCATAAAAAAAGATCAGAGTTTTTAGTTGGACTTAAATAGAGTGATTAGAATTGATCAGAAGCAACACAGACGGATTTTATTATTTTTCGACATATAAATTTAAAATAGTTTAAAGTTAATTTCAGTAAAGTTAATTTAGTGAAAATTTAAATTAGATCAGATATTCCTTTCTTTCCTTCCAACCTACCTTTTCATTTCCCATCTGATTTAAAACTGGATGGAGTCAAGGATATTGGTAAGATCTTTTATATCTTTTATGTTAAAAATTACAATTCTATTTAGTGTTCATGTTTGTGTGCTTATTCATTTTTAATAAATGTAACTGTTTCTGTAGATGTCGATCTACTTTTATTTACTGGTAATGATGTATTCTAATTTTTTGTCTATTACCTATTTCAATTTGGTATCTTTTGAAGTACTCGGACTCGTTACTCATTTTTAGAGGAGTACTCTCCAAATTTTGCAAAAGTACTCATTTGTTAGAGTACTTCAAAAACAAGTACTCGTACTCAAGTCTTCATGAGTACTTTCTAAAGGTACTCGTTGTGAAGTATTTGTGAGACTTTAGTGCGGTAGTCTGCCCAGCTCTGTTTTTACACGAATCATCCAACTTAAATAAATACAAATATGTATCTGCCAATATGACCAATAAGTAATACGTAATACTGTCAGATGGGTTCTTTAAAATTACCATAAGGTACTTGAAAATGATTAATTGCAGTACATAATTTTTTTTCATGTAACCAACCTTCTCATTTCTCAAAAAATTTGATTGCTGCAAAATATACCACATCAATATTATGATAAAACGATTTATAGAACAATGTATTCTTAGTTCATCAGAAATTATTGTACATCTGGCAACTCTGTATGTAGCACCCAATTGTCTGTTCTTTCATTCCAGGAACATGGCGAATTGGATGCGTGCCTAGAAATGTGCAAAAATTCCCCTTCTTTGAAAGATTCCATTCTAATTGTTTTACTATTCTGTATTCAGATCATGCGAAAAATTTAATAATCGTTAAGTAACGTTGAATACTTACATTTTTCAAAAAAAAAAAAATTAATTAATTCTCTCTCATTGTACTCTCAATGTCTGACACAATCAGCCTTTCTTATTTTTTTCTCTTTCAAAATTGGGCTAGTCCGGGAAACAAATTTTAGACATAGATATAATAAATTAGCATACTACAAATATTCAATTCAAACTAAAGCAACCAACCCATCATATATTCAACTTTATTAATATCAATTTTATACTAGCAATACTTAAGATATCGGAGCTTGGAAGAATATATAGTATATATTCCAATACTTCCCATGTCCGTGCTTACATCGGCATCTGCATTTCCTTCCTAATTTTACAACAAAATTATATTACTATCACCTCCCACATAACATTTAACAGCAAACTATTTTCCACAATTCATTAAAAATTAACAAACAATTATCAAATAAAAACAATTTTATGCTTATATGTCTTCTCTCTGCCTTATTAAATAAGTATTAAAATTGTAAATGTACAGAGAATGACTTTAATATAAACAAATACGTAAGTGAAATCTATAAAAACAGTTAAAAGATCTCACCTCTATGGGGTGTCGGACTAGGCTGTTGCAATAACGTGGCCAAACCATGATAAACGGCACCCGCTTTGGCTACTTCCAGGGTGACAATACTGGTGGTCCTTTGCAAGAATTCCGCCGCCTTTTCTTGCGTAATGCCTAACAAGGACTGACCGTCGACTGACAACAACTGATCTCCAGCTGCCAGGCGACCATCTCTATCTGCTGCTCCGCCTGGAACCACGGATTTTATGTAAATACCAAGCCTCTCCTGTCCTGCACCTTTGGCTGCGACTATAGACAATCCCATTCCGCCTCCTGCTTTGTGCAGCCTTATCACTTGAACCTAAAATAGTAATACATTATTAATAAACATAACAAGAGCGCTAATTTCAATAATAATAATAATGAATAAAGATTTTGTATTCATATTTTCATACATAAAAGTATAGAAAAATAGTTAACATATAATCTTACAACTGTTTTCAATGATTTATTAAAACACTTATTTTGTTTCTACCACTGTATTTTATTGTAACTTAACGCTACTATAGTTTCGATACTTCAACGTATCATCTTCAAAGCGACTCAAGTAAATGAATGAATACAAGAGAAAACCTAAGCTATTTATAATTTACATTATTTACCTAGTTTTATTACTATGGGGTAGGGGATTAAAATTATCAGAACTAAAATTAACAGAAAGTAATAGAGGGATTAAAGGATTATGAAGTAAATATATTAAAAAGGGGTGTGTTATATAGGTTCAACTGGTCATTAAGTAGGTAATTACCTGTGGTTTTGTTTGATTTGAAAATTTCTAAAGATTCTAATAAATTTAATTTAAAACCTTTATTTTGTACATGTAATATATCAAGAGTATTTATATCTGGAAAATGGTGATTTGATTCTAACAAATGGTTTAAAAAAGTGGAGTCTGTTTTTTCGAGCCTGAAAGACCGTAGATGTTCTTTGTATTGTGCTTCAAAGGACCGACCAGTTTGACCTATATAAAAGGCATCACGGTCCGAACATGACAATTTATCAACTCCTGAGTTTTGAATTTTCCTATTTTATCTCTTGCATTATACCGGGTGAGTCACGAATTGCGCTCGCCCCGATATTTCCTAAAATATTTGGAATAGAAAATTGAAACTTGGAGGCCTTATTACACGACTAAAATGCAAACCGAAGACTGACTAATATCGCATTCCATTGACAATTCCCTTGTTGATGTTGTTGGGTGTACCATCACAAATCCTAATACATCAATTTCTTTGTCCTCACTTACAATAAATGTTTGATGGTCATCTTGTTGATTGAGTTCGTTTCTTAATTCTTGTTCCACTTTGGCAAACAAGTGTCTGCTTGGATGACGTCTGTTGGGATATCGTTGCGGATACAGTTCTGCGGCTGCAGTTGAATTTTTGAGATGCTCTCCATATATCAGTAACATATAGACATTTTCATTTCTACTAAAATTATTAATTTTCTTTAATTTTTACTCAAAGAGATTTCCGCAACGCTTTATTTTGCAAAGAGTTTAACACATAGAGGAGACAAGCTCCATAAGCGTAATGTATAAGCAGCGGTAGACTGTAGGCTTCATCCTTTTCACACAGTTCGTTCTCTCTTTGTCGCACAGTACATGAGGGGAGGTGACGATTGCAATACATTGACAGTATGACAGATGACAAGTATACCTACCTGGGACTTATGGGTGACTTAGTTTTTCTACAAACTTTACAAGTACCTATAAACTATTGTCACAAAAAATAATTAATTAATATACAAATTAAACGTGATAAACAGATTAAACGTTATAAACAGAAGAAAAATTTGAGAAAACACGTGTAATTGTAAATAAAGCAGACCGCTATTCAAAACAAAGATTAAAAATTGACGGTATTTGTGAAAACAAAGCGCGCCGGGTAACGCTGAGTTCTGTGCTGAGTTGCTTTGTAAAACAGAGTGGAGAGAGATGGTACGAGGTCTGCGACAAGGACGAAAAGCGTACAACCAAATCGCGGCTCCCGGCAAATCCACGGCTTGCCTTCTCTAGTTATTAAACTCTTTGTTATTTTGTATCTGTCTGACAGCTGATATTGTTTTATTACATTCAATGGCTACTATGATTTTTCCAAAGTTATTAGGTTACCAGATTTACACAGAAATGTGCCATTTTAGTTTCCAAAGCCCACTAATCTATTATCTATTAGCCGCATGTTTCTAAAAGCTTGGTTGCATTGTATTTTGGCTGAAATCTCAAATATTTCTGAGTGGATTTTCAAAATTTTGGTATCATTAGATTCGTATGAAAATGAGGTATTTAAAAATGTTGGTGAACGATTAAATTCCCATTTAAAAAACCGAGTTAGTGGGTAAAAATCACATTTAAAAATTTTAAACGCCTTTAGGGAATTAAGTAATGCAATCATATTGCTCTTTTTATTTTTATAGTAATGTAGCACACAAACTAAAATATATTTTGGGCACCACAGCACTCTGGATTCAGAAATAGATTTTTTAATAAAATTTTTAATGTTTATCAAAAAGTGACCAAAATGGATGTATTTATTGTATTCAAAATTTCCTCTAGATTCCAAAAATGTAAAAATATATAGGGTGTTCCATTTAAAAATCGAAAGTTGTGCGCATTTCCGGTCAAATCGGATGTGCACCAAACTTGATTTTTTATTGAAAAGATGGCATTTTAGTCGTGTAATAAGGCCTCCAAATTTCAATTTTCTATTCCAAATATTTTAGGAAATATCGGGACGAGCGCAATTCGTGACTCACCCGGTATAATAAATGTGACACTTTTGTTTGTGGTTTAAAGGCAACCTTAAGATTATGATGTGACAATATGCCTGCAATTTCCTGTGAAATGTTATCGTAATATGTCAAAGATATAAATTTACTCTCACGTTTTTTAATGGGGATATATTCTGTTACAGGCTAATTTGTACAGCTTTTTATTAATTAAATGTTGTATTGGAACCCGTTGTTAATTGCTATTGTTTTTATCCATCAATTTGTTTTCAATGAATTTTGTATTATTTTTCATTTTAAGTTGGCTATATAATGAGTCCTTCCATTTGAATTCTGGAACAACCCCCAACATACGTTTTTGCAACGGAGGTCCCCTTTTACATCTGCAAGCAGTCCATGAGGTGAATCACAAAATTAAATGTGCCAGATGGTTTATAAAGTAAATTTTCTTCTAATGCAATGGGTATTTGTATGAGGATGGTGCAACAGATTTGTAAGGAAACCGTGAGGAGCAAGACGCCCCAATAACAACTGTCGCAAAATATGAGCCCAGAGAGAAAAATAAACTAAGGACTTGGTGGAGGCAAGGAAGATGGATGTGAGGGATACAATTTATAATATGTAGTCCGAAAGTTGTTGGCATAGTTGATTTTGTAGTTTTTGTAGTTAGTTTTATCCAACCGCTGAAGTAATGTTATCCTTGGTGAGAATATTATATTCTAATATTAACATTGTATGAACTATGAAGTAACAATTGTTATTTTACAGAAAACTCCTTTCAAATGGTATGCCCATGTGTGTGATTCTGTGTGACCTTGAGTCGATTTGATTCAGAAATTAAAAGATGATGACGTGAATGACAACATTTGTGATTTGAACTGTATGTTGTGTTGTTACTATCAGAGCAGCGTAACACTTTTATGTTTATGCACATAACTTGCTATGACACAATTTATCATATATCTAAAGGTGATAGTGCTGCCTCATTGTGCTCAACAAATGCTTAAGAAAAATGAGGCCGAATCACCAAAAATGGTCTATTTTTATCCAAAACTCTAAAAACGAGCAACTATGTGCATCTAACAGAATCTATAATCATAATAAAATGTAAAAATTAATACTGGATTCTTGTAGAAGGAACATTCTAGAATAACAAATACTAATTAGGTACTATGTTCGTGGAACCTATTTGGTTCTTCAAGCATGTTTAGAGCCAGAAAAGGGCCTTATGGACAACCCATCCTTTTAGTCCAGTGGAATTAGCAAAAGGGCATTAGGGTTTTTTAGAAAATTGGTACGTCAGCACGATTCTTAGTAAAAAGGTGGGTCTTGGGGCACCAATGAAGGTAATCGATGTTCCGCTAAAAATTTGGGGTGGGCATCATGGTTTTATATACATCTTTTCGTGTTTATCAAAAAATGCCAAATAGAAAAAAACTTCCATATTAAATTTTCTACAAAATGACCTATTCTACGATATCGATTTTCCACACCATTTTTCCGCAATTAATGACAAACCATTATGAGGCACTCTCTAGGAAAATGCGACCCCACTTTCTCCAAAATTCGGAGCTACAAAAATATTGTTGCAGGGCATGAAAAGATTGGAAAGAATTAATTAATACAATACAAATTTGAGTAGCGCAACTTATAATTTTAGTGATAATTTTTTTTTTTTTTTTTATTGTGGGGACGGTAGGTATCTTATTTTTTGAGTAAAAATAGAAAAAATATGTCTTGAGATTTTTTCTAAAAAGTTAACTTTTTTCGGTAAAACTGGGTTAAAAAATCTTCAATATTAAAACTTTGAGGATTTTCAACTCCAAAACAATGCACTTAATGAAAAAAATGTATAGAACAAAAATTGGTTGTAGGCGGTCAAAGAATAACTGTGAATTTTTTTTATCAATTTTTGGAAAGTTCTAGCAATAATTGAAATGGATTTTTTTCTTCCATCGCATCGCATCGCGATAAAACAAAAATTATAAATTGCGCCCCTCAGTTTCGTAAAGAAGACATTTTTTCCGACCTTTTCATGCCTTACAACAACATTTTTGTAGCTCTAAATGTCGGAGAAAGCAGGGGTGCATTTTCCCAGAGAATGTCTCATTATGGTTTTCTATTCATTTCGGAAAAACGGCGAGGAAAATGGATATCGTACTAAGTCATTTTGTGAAAAATTCAATAAGGAAACTTTTTTCTATTTGACATTTTTTGATAAAATCAACCGTTTTCGAGATATTTCGATTTTCTGCCGAAAAACACGAAAAAACGTATATACAGGGTGTAATTAGTTTAAAGTCATTAAAAAAAACTGTTAGTAGGAAACGACAAGACGAACGAAAAAACCTTATATAGCATGGGGTCTAAAGCTCATAGTTTTGGAGAAAAAAAATAAACAAAAATCTCGCAAATTCTCAATAAAATTTTTTGAGAACTGCTGGAATATTGAGGTAGATTTAGATTATCCCGCGTGTCTTTGCCTATGATCCCCAATATTTGTGTAGATAGCTATAAAATGTCAGCGGTCTTTAGCGATGCGATAAAGATGAAAGACGTCGACTTTTCTGAGTGTTTAGTAAATCAGAAAACTATACTCTGACTCTTTCTTGTGGAATATTTTAGTTACTGTGGGTGTTTTCGTTATATATACGTCCAACCCACCATTCGTTGTTTTTGTTATTTTTGAATTTCGGCTCACTGTGTATTTATAGTTATTTTACTTACCGTTCAAGTCGTTAAATTCTTGATTACGTACAGACACAACTTACTTGTTCGTTTTTTTGTATTCCTTTTTGAATTTTGGACCAAGTTTTCCTTTTATTTTTCTTTATTGACAATGTTAGTTGATAGTTTAGTGTTGAACGGAGTGCGTATATCCTTAATTCGACGTACCGAACTGTGTATTGATGCAGAAGCAGAGATTTCCAATAATTTAGGTAGGTGGTAAGCTTTTAACCCAGGACACTCATTTATGTTACAAATGTTAATAAATCACATTTAAATTTTCTAAATTATAAGCATTAATCCAATATTTTGTAATTAAAAAAAGACACGTGTAAAGAAATGCTCTGTTTAAACAGCTATGGCCATTATTTGCTTGAAGTTGTGCAGGAAGAGATAAGGAATTATTTACCTCTTTATAATTGCCTCAGGTCGGTTGAGATGGTCCATCAAAGGTGGTCAATGATCCAAGGCCTTTGCTTTGACACCGCAGACTGCTGTGTGTGCCGGCGAGGACTTTGCACTTTTTTATGACAATTTAAAAGTTGTATAATTGGGAACTACAAGTCCATTGACCAAGAAAAGCAGTGGTTCTCAATTGTTTTTAACCTTAATATTAAAAATGTTGACCTAGGTCAGTATTTTTCAAAGTGCCCCTAGAGGGAAAAGTCATAAAGGTTTTTCGTTTGTCTAGTCGGTCCCCATTAGCAGTTTTTTTTTAATGATATGAAACTGATTACACCCTGCATATGTATATAAAACCATGATGCCAATCCCAAATTTTTAGCGGAACATCGATACCTTCATTGATACCCCAAGACCCACCTTTCTACCAAGAATCGTGCTGACGTATCGGTCCTCGTAGAAAAAATCAAATTCCTCGAACTATTTATTTATTTGATATAATGAAATATTCATCAATGTGTAGAGTTGAGATTATCGTAATCTTACCTCTGGTTGTGTGGTGCTAAGGGCTGATGGTGGCCTGGGGGCAGACATATACACAGTCCAATGTCCCGAACTAGTTGGTTGGGCGGCAAGCCTGCAAAGGCCCGATGCTTGAAGGGGATGTAAAAAGTCCGCTAGGCCTGGTGGAACTCCTTGCACGACATCACAGCTGAAACCATCATCTGGCAATAGAAGTTGCAAAGGTGGGGCGGGATCCTCATATAAGGTCACTTCTCGACCTTCTGCTCTTGCTAATTCGTCTGCGACACTTTCAGCTGCCTTGGCTGCCTGTTCCAGAAGTGACGGAGATGCTAATTTCTCGCCTGGTTCAGCTAAATAAATACACATTCAATGATTATCAAATACTAAGAGATAACAAATTTGATTAAGCTAATAATTATTAATAAACATGATGTGATTTTGATAATTAATAATAATTTATTAATAATTTAAAATTATTAAACTATATTAAAATCAACAGATAAGGTTTGAAATTATATAAATAATAACAAACAAATTTATTTTTATCCTATGAGGAGGGTTCGAAAACTTCTGTCACATAGTTTTTGCTAGTCAATGGAAGAGTACTCAATGCTTTTCAAAAACTAAAAAATATTTCAGATTTTAGAATCTTCACATTTGTTGTTGATGGTTAAGGTGGGCAGCTTTATTTATATATAGCAAAGAGAGCTTGGAGAGCTCTTTATTCCAGTGGTGTAGATAGGAAATCAATCAGTTTCAGTTTTCTGGAACTTCAAGTATATATGATCTTCCAAAGGACCAAACTGTACCACTACACTAACTTTTGGCAATTACACAAAACTGCTTGTAAGAAAAGGCCTGGGAATGTCTAAGAATAAGGTGCTTCACCAAGACAATGGCACCAAGACTCATACCATTTGCAGGTACGAGGGCCAAATTGTAGGTGGTTTATCTTAATATACTGTTTATTTCAATATTTAAACTTATTTTAGTCCCTACTCATAAACCTGAACGGGGGTTTGAACTTTTGGTGTGAAACTGCCTCTGGAGACGTAGTTTCCTCAAACGTCAAAACTGTCGAACACAATACACAACGCACAGTTCGTTAACCATGTTAGCATCACCGGGGGACGATTAAAATTGAAAACAGTTTTAATCATATTCCGATGATGGTGATACAGTTGGGCTACAAAAATGAAAAATCACATAAAAATGACTTATTTTTATATTTTGCCCGTTCTTCTGTTAGCAAGAAAACATCTATTTAAAATAATTTAAACTCTTAATTTGAAGAAGAAAACATTTCTTAGAAAGTGGATAAATTGATATCTATCTTTATGACTTCATACCCGGTCCTACTGATCTTATAGAGCTGCAATAGATCACATTTTTTTTGTCATATGGTGTGATTGAAAAAATATTCCATTCAAGGTGTCTACTATTAACGAATAGAAAATACAATTTTGTAGATGTAATAAATTTAAAAAAATGCGAAGTTTGAAAATAGGAAAAGCTTAAAAATGACAATAGAGCAAGAGTGGTATAACACATCCAGTTATAGCGTGTATAAATAAAATATGCTGCTTAGAATGCGGATATTTGATAAAGTTTGAAGAATTATAGAATTGTGTTTTGACCTTTCCGTTGCCTGGTTTTATAAAAAATTATTTTTGCTGTGAATAACTACGTTCTATATAAGAAAAATTAAAATATTCAATGTCTTCATCTATATTTCGAACAGCTGATGAATAAATAGTTTTGAATTTTTCAATTTAGAACACTCATTCTATGCATGGACTATACGAAATGGAGCATATGCCTTGCGCGGACATTTCGTACCATATTTCTTTCCAACGATCCATTGTACATACAAATTTAATACAACCTCTTATCGGAAATTTAATTATCTTACATTTTTATAATAACCTTAATTGATCTCCAAACCATACAAAGTGAGATATTCGAAAAAAACATAATTTTTTAACATTTAACCTTTAATAATATTTTTTTAATGCTAGCAAGATTTTTATTGGTTTACAAATATGGTATAACTATGTTAGAGCACCGAGGATACAAGTGCATAGGTGTTAAAGATTATTGAAAAATTAAAATTAAGTCAAAATAATCGGTCTTTTCAAACACCCCTTGTAATAAATTAATCGAATTCCAAACACTTAGGCTATCTAAAAGATACATGATCTCCAAGTGATCCACATAAAGTGAGCCCTATAGGACTTACCTTTATATTGCATCAAGAGGGCTCCCAGTTGCATAGAATTCAACTTGAAACATGCCGCCGACAAATTCGCCAAATCCTCAGGTGCATACTTAGGTGCTTGAAGCAGATGAGCACATTGAACGATTTTAGCCAAATGGCATTCCGCTGCGAGTTCCAGCCCTTGTGACTCAGCCCAGGCCTGTAAATTCCTTAAACGATTGAACAATTTATTTCCAAAATTCCTCGTACACAAGTTGCTATTGCTTATAACATTAGACAGTGCCTTGGCTGAGATCCAATGAAACAGTTGGGAAAAGAGTTGTATGGTGAGTGCGGCATTCACTCGGCACTTTCTTAGCAGGTTCATAGCGCCGCTTAAGATATTAATAACTTCCCTAGGGTGGTCGTCGCCTGTAACTGACATCAAATATGCCATGGCAGAATTCAACTCGTCAGTCAAACAAGCCACCAAATTCTTAAATGCCAATTGGACTGCATCTGCTAAGGTGTCTTGTGCTTGCAGAGAAAAGGCACTCACGTGCCGATCCGATTTTAAAAAATGTAGCAGTTCGCTTGCGTTTGCCAACCAAAATGCTTGAGACGTACTTTCCGTACTCCTGTCTTGAACTGTATGTCTAATCAACATTGCAGCATGTTGAAGAAGCAGCGTAAGCTTGTGCGCTCGCTCTGTTGGTGTCAGTTCAGGTCTGTAGTGGGTTGAGGCCCGGTACCGGGCACAGAGGTACAAGGTATACGCTGGTGCCAATCTAAAGGTTGGAGTCGTAACATCCAGATGGGTTATCACTCTGGCAAGGAACTGTTCTTGTGGCTCTTCTGGGAATTCTAGGACTGCTGGTAGGATGGGATCTTGGCCTCGAGGATACCTGTCGATGCCGCTGAGCCTAAATAACAAAAATGGAATTAAAAACTGTGATATTTACGGTAAAATCATAATTAAAGATTGTACATTTCAGTGGACATGGTTCCTAGTACACCGGGTGACATAAAAGTATGGGAACAGCAGGATAAATTGAAAATTACAAATCCTAGAAAAAAAACTTGAATACAAAAGTTGTAGGAAATTTTCCTGGCTATGTGACAGTACCCTTGGACTTGACCTTGACAGCGACCTTCAAAGTCATTTGAAGGTCAAGTCGATTTTTTTCAAATGGAACCTTTAACGCCGGAAATAAAACGAGCAAAAAATTTTACGTGCGGATATCACCTTCGGCACTTACAGAATTGACTTCTAAAGGTCATTTTTACTCTTGAACTTCAATTTTGCGACAGCGAAATATAGATGTGTGTGCTGAGATTACACCAGAAATGATAAGAAGTACAATTGATAATTTTTATATCCATCTTCACTATAAACTGTCAATGGCGAACAATTTGAACATCTGCTGTTATAACAAGACAAGTACGGGAACAGCAGGATAACTTGAAAAATACGAATCCTAGAAAAAACTTTAAATACAAAAGTTGTAGGAAATTTAACTGGTCATCTGAAGATGGCCTTGGATTTGACCTCGACTGCTACCGCAAGGTCATTTGAAGGTCAAGTCGATTTTCTAAATGGGACCCTCTACTTTTAACTCCGGAAATGAAACGAGCTCAACATTTTATATTCGGAGATGACCTTCGGCACTTACAAAATTATGGTACACCATAAAGATAACCTTTAGAGGCCAATTTTGTACGTGCCAAAGGTCATATCCGAACATAAAATTTGCCGCTCGTTTCATTTCCGGGGTTAGAAGTTCCATTTGAGAAAGTGGGCCTTCAAATGACCTTGAAAATGATAAAAGCTTTAATATTTGATTTGAAATCAAAAGTATTTTAAAATCGTCCTTGTAACGCTTCTATACATCTTTAAAGCTATGTTTTGTCTTGCATTGCCGATGAGCTGGAGACTTGAGCTTTCATTTTCGATTTATTTTATAAAACGACAAGACCTGAAATAATGTGAAGAAACCCTCGAATAATATTATTGATAACATATCTGTCGACTGGATGCCTCTGGTGGGGGCAAAATATTTAATGATTTGGGAAGACATTCATTTCCAAGCATGTCTTTGTTACAGAACTCTAAATGCAGAAAGATGCAAAATCACATTCCGTAGGAACATATTTCAATTGCGTTTAATAGCAAGGAATTGGTTTTGATGCATGATCTGGACTCCACAGTACTGGAATTGTTAAGCAGTACTTAGAAGAAACTGTTGTAATGGATTGGCCAGTTGAATCAACCGACTTTAATCCCATTGAATACATAGGACTCAAATGAAAGAATAAGTATTCTCTATCTATGAGGTATGCAATCCAAGTCCTTTAAACAAACTACTGAGATTTTGCTCTCTGTAGTTTGTTTATAGAACTTGGATTGCATACCTCATAGATATGTTATTTTTTTCTAACGATTGATATGCTTAGAAGATTCAGCTTCAAGTACTTTTATTTATTGACATCTTACATAGTTTAGGAAAATCTTTGGTCTAGAATCGGTATTTATGAAATATGCAATAATTGTCACAGTCGAAAGGAAGAGCTGCAGCAACAATTAATAAATTATAAAATAGAATTTTACAATTTTCCAGCATTTCTATGGGTAAGTAGTGTTTGTTTTTTGTTTATGCATATCAAACTTACTTTTAAGGCAGTCTTACTGATTGTTGCAAGTAAATACAGCAATAATGCCTTAAACCTTAAGGAAGGTTCGACATTTAGGTAAATTCATTTATACTTATCATATTAAAATATTTCTTATTACAAAATGACACAGCATGCAATATGAACCTACCTATTTTCGGATGAGGACCCTAGGGACCTATTATCTTCCCTTGCACCACTGGCAGTGGAAATGGTTTCAACATTTCCTTCTAAATCAAAGGTAGTCTCAATGTTTTCTCTCGAGGCATCTGTAGGGCTAAGAGCGCGAGGGGATCGGCTGTAGATTACACAAAAAGCAAAAAATAAAAAAATATATAGCAGAATATGAAACAAAATCATGCTTCAAACGTAATAGTAATCATTTCTCGCAAATTAGTAAAAAAAATTGCTGCGCATGCAAAATAAACGTGAAAACAGAATCAGAAAAAGCAAGAGTGAAAATAAGAAATAATATAAAACTGCTTAAAGTTGCTGCAACTTAACAACAAGATAAGTTTAGCGATAGGTCTGTAAGAGGGCAGGGGCACTGTCAAAGCTGTAAGTTCAAAAAATAGTCTTTTCTAAGGACTCCACACAAACCTTATAGGAATTGGGTTTCGGTAGGTAGAATCATCTGAATTTTAGGTATATTATAGCTTTTGTCATCTTGAACAAAAATCTCCATGGCCACGATGCTGCACATTCAGTATTTTGGCTCCTATGGAGCACCAATGCTCCACAGCTCCATTATTATTACTACTTTGGGTAATGTAAAATAGAGGATATTGACGGTTGGCAGCTGTCAAATTAGCAAGGAACTATTTGGTGATTTCTTTAATCGGAAACTTTCAAATATCTCGAGTAATAAGCACTCTACGAAAAAATGTTTCAAACAAAAGTTGTAGAATTGGATGAGGGCAGTTCGGCGGTATATGTCACTTTGAATTTGGGTGGAAGTGTTAAGGTCATTCAAGGTCAAATTCGTTTTTTTAATGGGAACCCCTATTTTTATTGCAAATTCGGATTGTCTGACTAAAAATAGACTAATTTTGTTCGAAACTTTGCGATTTTTTTACTTGAAAAAGAAGAAGTTAGGACAAAAATTGCAAGAGGAAAAAAAATTTCGAATCATCCCGAGAATATTCTCAAATTTTTTCGGAATTGTCCAATGCCCTTTTTGATGCCCTTGAAAACTCCACAAAGCTCTTTTCTCTATTCTGCGTATATGAGAACCATCGCCAAGATAAAAATTCCCGTGCCTTTTTTATTACTATCTGTATTTTCCAAACAGAGTATAGAGGGAACAAGCTTTAGATTGTTACAAAGTTGATTGAAAAATATTGAAATGGAAAGTTACTATTACGATGTAAATAAAAAACAACGCAATTTTCAGGGATGAGAATGTTTTTGAAAAAAATATTTTTTTTGCGATTCTGGACAGTACTGCCGCCCTCAAGATTCAAATTTGCCAGGTCTCTCCGGGTAATGCCAGTATATTTTAAAACCTATATCTTCGAGTTCATACAGTAAAATTTTAGAAGCACCTCCTCAAAAATGTTAATTACATATTTAGAATTTTTAATTCACACCACTTTCTTTGATTCTGGTTACAACAAAGTAAATAACACACAGTAATAGTTACACATAAAAAACAAAATCAAACAATGACTTGCCTATCATATATCCTGGTACCATTATCTACATTTGTGAAAGGCTGCCTCGTTCTGTCTTCCTGCGCCGGATCCAGAAACCTGTAGGTATTACTGTGTCCAAATTTGACCAGACTCCCGTGGGTTAAGATGGTCGTTTGGTGTATCCTTTGGCCATTGACGTAGGTGTGGGCGTCCGCGTGGCAAGGGGTTAACGACGTTACCCCGTCGGTGTTTGTAATGACGCAGTGCCGAGGCTGGATATGGGGGCCGTACAGTTGGAGGGCGATGCCGTTTGCAGAACCAACCTTTAACAACCAAAAAAATTGGTACATTATTTGTTCGGTATATTATTTATTATAGTTGTCTACAAATATTTAATGCAAATAAAAAAAGCCATAAAAACCGACTTTAAATCACTAATTTGTTAGCTCCTACAGAACCGCACTATTGTGCAACTCTGTGTGTTGTTATTACAGTATTAAGGTACTTGGTGCGGCGATAGATTTAAAAAATTTAATCTGTATTGCTTTTGTCAAGATAGGAATAATATGTCATATATTTATGGAGCATTGACGAATTCGTAAGGGGTCCAAACCTTTAAAAACTGAAATGACCCATTGCAAAAAGGTAAATCATTTTTAGGAACGATTTTAGAAAAAAGGTCCTAAAGGGCATCAGAAATGGCTTGTTGGGATGATGGCGGAATGTTATTTCAAGATTTCGTATTTTTAAATGTATACCTCTCATTAACAAACTAATTCAATGCCTATTGTCAATGCATACTTATATTTGTAAAATGCTATGACTCATCATTTGTACTACAGTGCAATAATGGTATACTTAATAAACAATATCCCCATATACAAGACCTCCTTAATCTAGACATCTAATAAATCCTCAACCAAATGAGTTTCATTTTACATATTAATATTTTTGTAAAATTGTAAAAATGTAAATAATAACGCAATTTCAAAAATGTATTGGCCTACTATCTTCGTGGATTACAATTAGCCAGATAGCAGTACGCCAGAAAACAGCCGCATGCTAATGTAGAAGTACCACGAATCTATATTTTGGTTTATTTTAAAAAGTCTACAACTCAAAAACTGTATAAGATACCGAGCTAAGTTTTTTGTAAAAATTTTGTTGATCTTTAAACCATATTTTATTCCCATATAATAAATATAAAAATTGAACATTTAATATAGTTGCTCGCACGTTGAAATTTCAAACACACAAATTTCGTTCCTGTGATTAAGGATTTGTATTTTTTGATTAATTATAAAACAAATTTTAAAAAAATTTTATTTAAAAAATTAATAACTTTTTTATTTACTGATCGATTTTGTTCAAAAATAGGGTTCTTCCTCTAGCTAACACCAACTCGCTGTCCAAATTTCAATACTATCGGACTTTTCGTTCTTAAATTATCGTGCTTACAAGAAACGTAACAGACAGACAGACGGACGGATATTTTGAAAGTTGTTCAGAATTCGATCACCAACACAGTGATATGAAATTTTTTTCTCTACGAGCAATATTACCGGTCTTAGAAATGTGCCGATCGAATGCAATATACTCTTCGTTTTGTATTTGTGAAGAGTATTTAAAAAAACCGTAAATGATTTTGAAATTTTATCAGTACAGATAGATGTGCTCATGTCAGTAGTATATACATATAAAAAATCACATCAACATCGCACGTAGTTAATTTTCTAGCGAGAGGTGAACGTTTAAAAACACGAATTCTTGAAATAACATTCCGCCATATTTTTTCTTGTGAATAAGTTGTGCAACCGTCAACAAAAGTCCAATATGCCATTTCTAATGCCATTAGGACACTTTTTCGATATATGAGCTAAAAACTTATTTACCTTGCGGGAATGGGTTGCTTGGCAATTTTGAGTGCTTTCGAAGGTCCCTCTATCAAATTCGGTATATCATAAACACTGACAATATTAAGTTCGACCCTGTCGCGAATAGGGTTTACATACCTGCTGTAAACTGTTACATCATACAATAATTCCCCTTCTGTTCCCTCACAAAAGTTGCCCCCGTTTCAGCTAGAGACAAATTTTCATTGATTCCCCATTTTATGGCAAAAGGCGTAGCCGAATAAGAATGGGTAAAACTGTCCCCTCGCTCGGATCCGGCCCGTTTTTATAGAAATGAGTAGTTACTTACCCATATAAGTAACATCTGGGTAAATTTTTAACTCAAAATATTACACTATCTTTACAACATATATTTATTGCAGCCGTTTAAAACTGGTACTTAATGCAACAGTACATCTATTTCATTCTTTTTACAGTGTTAAGGTAGTTATTTAGTCAATAAATTAAATACTTACAGGATACACGATAAAAAAATTATATTTTTTTAACGTTTCTTAAAAGGGGCCTCTAAGATGTCACAACCAAATGAATCTTTCCACATTTTAAAAAATACTTTTACGTTATACAACTTTGTTTCCTTTATCACCCTTTGGTAATTTTATAAGAGAGCTAGGATATTTGGACAACACGAGGCTGAGACACACACTCTGTATGTATTTTAATTGAACACGTCTGGGTGCAATGTTATTAAAACTTTTTTATTTTCTGACAATCTACATTCAGTATGTATATGCCAGTTAACATTTAACAATACAAATAACAATAAATATTTTTGTTTATAACAAATTCAACAGTTAGTGAGCATATGACTCTACAAACTAAGAATACTATTAAATATCACTACTTTCATTTTCCTAATTTTGATTCGTACTTAGGAAATATGTATAAAAATTACATACCATGACTGATGTTATAATTTATTTATGAATCCAGATAAACAAAAACCACCTCAGCACGAAACACCCACCAACAAAATATAAAAGGGAACCAATGTATGGTGTGCATACATGTCAACAAGAGGATCTATGTTTGGCTACTAGAATAATATTCAAATATTCCCACATGTACATTTTAAAACGGCACTCAACTTGATATGATACGAACCAGACGGTTTCTGGCCCTGTATATCTAATTATACTTTATACTTTCATTTAGATAATTGAATAATGATTTAGGTATAGGGTGGACCAATTTTAGGCTAAAAATAACCACTAAGGAACCACGAACAATAAGCTGGACATTTATTTGAGGTATTAAAAAATTAGCTCTTCTACATATAGAAACACATTTTTTACTCGTTGTACATTTCCCAAATCCGTAAAATCTGCCACTGAATAGGAATTGACTTTTTATAACTTTAATTTATACATAGTGTATATGTGTAAACATGACCAAAGAAAGGTAACAATTTCAGTTACTTTAAGTTAACAATTATACAAACATTTTATTGTCTATCCTGGTATCCCAACAATTTAAATCCTTTTTATATTTATTTAGGTTTTATCACTGTTTTATATTATCCACCTCATAAACCACTGATTCATACCAGATTTATTAAATGCCAAATGCACTTGAAGACAGTTTTGTCTTAAAGAAAGTTTTAAAATGGCCTTCACGAACTTACATTAAAACTAAATTATCTTTTAGTCTTTATTGGCTTATGATTGACATCAAGGCATTTGTCAAGCTTTCAATAAAACTTTACAGCTGTTAAGTTCAAGTTGGGAGGATCAAGTTTCACAGAGATTAAGCAAATGTTGTGGTTTTATCATTGCTTTATGAAATTAATTTGAGGTTTTTAATGATGGGTTATAAATCTAATATGCTTTGAAATAGCTAAGTTTCAGATCGAACCTTCATAAAACTAACTGCTTGCTAGAGTTTTAATGAAGCAAACAAACATTTGTAATAAATCAGTCTTAAACATAAAATGATTTGGTTTGCCTTACCCAGACTATCATGTTTTAAAACCGGTAGTTTTAAAACTGTGATAAGATATAATATACATATTCGTCGATATTTTGTTTGTATATGGCGTACCTGTGGGTGAATTCATAATAATGGCAAATTGTAGTGAAAATAACTTTCTCGGAAAACTGACTTTACGTTTTATTATCAGAGCACCATAAATTCTATAGGTTTTAAAGCGGTTGCATTATGTGCTTAAAATTGTAGTCGCCAATTGTCCATTTTATAACTTATATACAGGGTGTCGCGAATTACATAGACCAAACTCACTAAGTGATACAACTTTTCAAAATAAGAAAAAAAGTTCCTATAAACATGGGTCGGGAAGTGATTAGTTTCCGAGATACAGGGTGTTCAAGTAATTCTCCTGAAAATGTTTTTTATGAATATATTTGAAACGTCTAAAGATAAACAAATGATAATTTACACAGGAATTTAACTTTTTATGCTTTTTAAGAAAAAACGACAACTATGTACGAAAATCATTCAGTAGTGGGTGAAACTGGGGGAGGCCTAGATATAATTTAGCCCCAACTTTATTATTGACATATTAAAAAAAAGCCGGAATGTTACAACATTTAACTTCAATTTTCTCAATGAAAAACCCTCTATAGAAATGTAAACATGTGATTTTTAAGCAATATACTTTGAGAATAATCGTATGCCGACGTTCAGCCGTTCTTTTGTTTTTCCTAGGTTCGAGCGTTTTTTGTCTTTCGTAACCGGACTACTAATAGTTTATAGTATATACAGTTTTAAAGGAAATTCAGAAATCATCTATTGGATAAATCGATATCATCTTATTTACTAAATTAGGTAGTGTGAAAATTATCTCTATATTCACTTTGGTCCGCCCAGTAGAAGTTAAAAGTCAATTAATTAAAATCGATAACGATAACAGCTCCAATGCCCAGGGGAAATTTGGAATGTTATTTTGCAGAGGAAAAAATAATGAGTCAACGATGAATATCGAAACAAACATTATTTATTGTACTTTACCGACCACGCTTATACATTGTTGCGGTTTGAATCTATTTAAACTGTTAACAGATTTACAATGCAAATATTTTATTCTAAATAAGTTCAAAACATAGTGAAATGGCGATAAATATATTGATCATAAAATTAGATAAATTTCTCCCATGAAATTTAAATTAAATAAAATTATCCAATGTGCGTTTTACAGTGTATGGTGATGATTTTTGTTCTTGTGGGTATCGAGTAGCATATGTTCTTGATATTACTTTTATCATATTCTACATAAATAATAAACATATCTAAAGAGTCTTCTTGGGTATAATTTAAACGTGCAGGCATTTTTGGGCATAAGAGAATGACTGACATTAATGATTGTTTCTAATCATGGCTAAGTTGGTGGCAATTTTTACTAAAAATTCTTGAACGTTTAAAAAAACCGCCAATATTTCAAAAAGTTGTAACTAACCCCTACAATGCCTATACATACTAGCAATAAAGGAATTTAATTTTACATAACTTGATGTAAAAAATACAGAGTGTTCCATTTGAAGTAAAAAAAGGTTTCGAGGTGTGACTTCGACAAGATGTAAAGTGAAAATTAGAACACTTGGTATACTATTATGGAATTTATTTTTACTGTAGAGAGTAGCTCATTTTGTGTTCTTTCTACGTGCCAAAGAGCAAATAAGGATCTCTTACAAAAGGAAGCTGTAACGGTTCTTGCAAACGGTTGCACCTGTCAAATTTCTTATAAAACGTCAAATATCTCCGAAACTTTTTGGTATATGTATAGAATATTCCACATGTTTCGACTTCAGAATTTTACGGTTATTTCGAAAAGTCGAAAATATATAGGGTGTTTTGTTTAAAATAAGCAATTTGGTATTGACTACCGGTATAACCGCAGTGCTGGACTGGGGCGCCAGGCAACCGGGCAAATGCCCGGTAAGCCCCTCTAAAAATTCAAGATGTGGCCCCCCTATTGGCCCAAAATGTGACATCCTTGCCCCATGTGACATTTGGACATTCGCAAATCCCAATCTCAAAGTTCAATCACTTTAATTTTGAAACTCGAAAGACACTGGAAAATAGTACGTTTAGAATTTCGATTTGCTTCAACAACCGAAGCGGCGGCGGTGGCGCAGCTTTTGATTGATATTTTGTCTAGCCCCGGCTAGCGGAATAAACATCAAACACCTGTGCTCGTGCTTTAATGCTCAAATAGGCCAGACAAATGAAGGGAAAACAGACAGAATTTTTAGATAAATTAGTAGCAGCAAAGTTTTTGCAGAATGGCTTTGGGAGAGGTAACGGGAGATGCTTCACATTTCATGAGTCAAAAAATTTCATTTGCATCACCGTGTTTTATCAACCATTAGAGCTGAGAATCAGTTTTTTTTAAATACTGTAAACGTATCGGTCACTGAGGAAAGTGAACAATGGCTGATTTGTGCATAATTAAAATCCCTACATTATGAGACTTTCCAAATTAAAATCGTTCCAGCGGTAAAGTTATTGCAAGAAAATCTGCAATATAGTAATTTCTTAAATATTAACACAACTTTTTAATTTGTTGTCAAAATTTTATAAAACTTTCTTAAATAAGTGTGCTATATAGTGCTTTAGATGGGTGCTGTCTGTGTAATAGTTTCTGTACAATCCTATTTGTTTATCCCACCGAGGGAAAAAATAGACAAACTTTGACCTCCCGGGGAGTTCGCAATTTTCAACTAAACTCGATTCACAAAACATTTTTGTAATATTCATGATCTAACTGACCTTTTTGGCAAAAAGAGCAACCAATTTTTGCAAAGAATGGCTGTGAATTATTATCTTAAAAAGGGCTTGAGTATTGCTAATAAACAAAAGGCATAACGTTTTTATGTTTTACAGAAATTTATGTATTTACTTTTAAATAAAAAAAATATCTATTTTTTCTCTTAGGAGTTACCCTACTTAGGGCATAGATGTAAAAATGTATATGAATTTAAAAAAGTATATTAAAAAATTTGATATGTGGCTCTCAAAGCAATTTGTTCGGTAGGTCCTCTTGGCTCCAGTCCGACGCTGTATAATCGGAAGTAGAATTACTTGTAATTATTTTGGTTCGATTGGCTACACTGACTTTAGTAAATCCCAAAATGTTCCAAATTTTGTTGTTACGTACTTTTCCCTATATCGATCGATTAGGTCTCGGTGAGAGACCCTGTAAATCAAAACCGACTGAGACAATGTTTTACGGGCTTTAACAAAAAAACTTTTTTAAAACTCTGTTAAAGAATTGTTGGAATCGGTTTAGGAATGTAGAAGAAATCGACCAAATACGAGAAGCTAACCGTGAATCCCGGCTACCCTAATACAATTTAAAATATATCTCATATATTTCAAAATTTCAAAAATTTCAAATCTCTAGGTTTATTTATAAACATTGAAAATCTCGAAATTGCTCATTCTTACGGGCATCGTTACGACTGTCATAATATTTACCTACTTCTAATAATACCTTTTACGCTTATAAAACTTTATGCAAATTGTAAATAAGTACAATTACTCTCAATTTAAATAATACCGTCATCTTCCCATTGCTTTAATTACATTTTAGTTCCTGTAATTAAAATATATCAAAGAAAATGCATTTTAAAATTATTTCAAGGCAGAACTCACTACACAACTACATTCAGCGCCGGAAATTTATCCCTAATAATAGAAATTACTATCCTTAGCATGACAAATGGTTACCTACAGTGCACGTTAAAGGCGACGTTAATTTAATTTTATGAGAAAAATTACTTTTATTGGCAACAAAATTGTTTGTATTTATTACATTGTACTTTAGTTGACACAGTTTACTATTCCCTAGACAAGAAAGCTATATGGTAAGATTATAGGACTATGTAGAAATATTGTTTTTCCATTAAACATAATGATGTGACATTATTTTTAAAACAAAAGCGAGTTTTCTTTTCAGCGAATTAAAACCAGTTCTCTAGAACAAACATGTTAAACAATAGTTATAAAACCTATTAATATACGATTCAAATGTATTGACCCCTCACTTTAACCGCGAGTATCTCAGAAACGGAGAAGCGAAAAAAATTTAAAATATTATGGGTTTATTATAAGTCTATTCTAAATCAATGACTAAAATTTGAATAATGTACATTGGACACTTTTGAAGTTCTGCTAACTTATATTGAAAAATGTCCTACTTTTCGAGAAAATTTTGACCATACCAGTTTTAAATCCATTATCTTGGAAAATATGCATAATATGTAAATAATATTTTATACACCGATAAAGCACGGCAGTTTCTGTACGAGGAAATTTTTTCATAATTTTTCATATCAAAATTTTGCAGTTATTCTCAAAAACCTGACGTCATGTTTATTCGGCTATCAATGTATTTAAAAAAAGTTTGACAAAATAGTTAATTATATAAAATGTAATCATTTTCAGAAAAAAGAATTGGTATATAACAAAAATTAATTTAGTTATCAAGTGTAAAGGATTACATTATTTAAATTTCAGTGACTGATTTAGTATAGACTCATAATAAACACATAATTTTTTAAATTTTCTCTGCTCCTCCGTTTCTGAGATATTCGCGGTTAAAGTGAGGGGCCAATACATTTGAATCGTATTGTTACGTGTTTCCGCCTCTAGGAAACACCCTGTACGAATCCGTGGGTTTCAAAATAATTTTAACAAGGGGTAACCACTAACACTTTATTAAATAATTTACTGATTACACAATACTTCTAATTAACTTTCACAATGTTTATATTTACACTTCGGATTTAACCTCACTTATCGCTACCAACTTTACTTTAGTAATAATAATAACTTCTTCACTTTTATAAAACTTCTCCCTCTTCCGTCGGGAATTTCGCCTTATATACTCTGAAATTGCCTCTAGAGTTATCTAGAACATAATCGAGAATCTTCTTCCACCACACTCCAGAAAACTCGATCTCTTTCTACAAACTTCCAGAAGAGATGATGGCGTGTATTACTAGTTGCCTAACCATTGGTACTTAATTTCAGCTATTAGTGGTCATGGGAGTATCACTCGCCATGCCTTAGGGGGTGGAAATGCGTAACAGTATATTAGTAGACTCTATCGACTGTCAACTGGAAAATCATTATGAAAAGACCGACAAATAGTAGAGCGGATCTGGATTTGGAAGTCAACGAATTTGATTTTTTTTTGCCATTCTTTAAGCTTTTGTCATGCAATTATTCTCTGAATTCACAAGTCTCATACTCGAGAGGGAAGGGAGATATTTGCACACAAAGTTTGCAAAAAGTACTTTCTCGGCGATAACTCGGAAAATAATGCCTATATGAAAAAAGTCTAATTCAAAGTTAGAGAATTTGAAACTACGAGATCTGAGCTAAGGTTTGTCCAAAAATATAAATTTCATTTCGAGTTTGCCCATAACTGCAAATTGACACTTTGATATATTATATTAACGCGAGGGATTTAGTTTTGACATTAAGGTAAATGTTTTCAGTGAATATTTTATTTTAATAGTATTTAATAAATTAATAATAACACCAGGATATATTGAAATATTTACTCATTGTTTCTTTAAATTCATCATGTCACTGCATATCACAGCAATAAAATAAATAATAATTGTACATACAACTGCAGATGTACAAAAGACTAAATGATACGAGAACTTAGGCTGGTTCAAAGTTTTTTCCACTTCCGGTTGAATTGCGTCAGAGAATCACTTTTTAATTATGTCGAAGTCTAGTTTCAAAAAGTGTATGTACAGTTATGGAAGAATTAAATAACTGCAGTATAGAATCATATTATAACACTGAAGATTTTATAATGTGATTATATCCTTCGAGGCTCGAAAATTGTAGCTAGTCAGTCTCGTAGTGTCGCAATTTACTTCTGGCACTGGAAGTACTTTGAAAGCCTTCCAACTTCTTTAAACAATTATAAAAAAAATGTTGAAATGACGAGAACCGTGTTTTTTAAACTTTTTATTGGTTACGTAGCGAGAACGGTATTGTATACAACAAAAATTCACTGGACTTTTTTGTAAAGCATCGAATTTTCCACAAAAAAGCCTGCCAAACATATTTTTATCTATCATAGTTTGAGAGCTACAAGCGCAAGCGCGCGCGCTGACTTAAACAAAATTGAAGTCATGGACATTCAAACATAAAACTTGTATTGTTATTTGTTTTAAACGTTGAAGTTAAATATTAACTGCCCCAGGGAAACTTAAAAATTGTCGATTTACAAGATGAAATCTATACATTTACGTCCATCGTTTTTAACACGCTTTATTAGCTTGACCTGTACTTTGCACGTAAAAAAATCTTGCAAATTCAATTTCCACCCACAACCACATATCGTATTGACTTAAAATTTTGCATGAGTGAATAGTCTGCATGACAATACATTTTAACATTTTTTATAAAAAAATACAAGATGGCGTTTCTAAGATGCCGGACAGTGTATTGTCATTTAATATTCGATTCTACTAAGAACATGTGATCGAAATATAATAAAGTTTGTCATGAATGACCTAATTCGACTGAAAATCGGTATCTTAGGGTTACCGAAGTTGCACAAATTGTTAATATTTGGTTGAAAAACAATTTAACATGGCGGCGTCAATATGCCGGATAAGTTTTGTAATTTTTAGTCTGATTCGTCTGAAAATGGTATCTGGAGATTTCTGACATCGCAGATTATAAATATTTAATCGAAATTCAAAAATTCAAAATGGCGACTTCAAAATGACGAACAGTGTCAGTAGGTTTTTAAGTGTTTCTTAATTTCCTCAAATTATTATTATGATTATTTAATATGCTTAAAATTATGGCAATATTTTACGTATCTAATTATAAGCATAAATTGTAAGAGTTCAGCCGCAGCCGCCTTTAATACTATCATAAATCTCTATTCTCCAAATCAAGCAATGCGTTTTATTAAATTGAAAGAGAAAAGTCTTTAGTTTAGGAGCAATAAATTTTCGTTTAGAGCACATAAAATTCTCAACACTAGGAACAATTCCGGCTATAAAATATGGGAACCCTCAGCTCAGCTGATTTCTGATAAATAAATAAAATAATTGACAATTTATTTTTGCACACAAAAGGTAACTTATTATGTCGATTAATATGTGTATATTACAAAATATACTGTTCTCGATTGCAGCTGTAGAGGTAAACTAAAATCATGAATTTAATTTAAAAAATCAAAAAACAAATTAATTTAAAATATCGTGAAATAAATCAAAACAATTTAAAATTTTCGTTATTTAAAAGATCATGATTTTTTTCAGCCCCGTTTCGAGATGGGTAAAACAATTCTCAATTTTCCTATGGGCGTTAATTTCCATTTTTTAAGATTTATTTTTACTTTTTGATATCAATATCTGAACAATTTGCCGACATGACAGTATTAATATAAAAAAAAACATGTTAACGGGAAGAAAGTAAATTTTATCGATGTTTTTTCATAAACCGTCCTGAGGAAAGCTGCGTAGACTCTCCGATACTGCCTCGCGAGGCACGGCTCGCACTGCTAGCAAACTGTATCTGTGCTATTTGCCAACAGCCTCGATCGAGGCAGGTAAAGACTGCGGGCCGTGCCTAGTAGTCTCTGTATGCACATCATGGATTCAATTTGTCATTATAAATATTGTAACTACCAGCATATAGTATTATAGAGTTATGTTATAATGGAAACAAGAAGCACGCATACTTTTAGCTTCTTGAAAAATAATCATGCTAGATGATATTTTACACATCTCCAATTTGAAAAGCACTGTACTGAACCTAAGTCTCTCAATGTCTGATATCAAGTAAAGAAAATGTAACCATTCGATTCCAAGCACACATAATTAAAGTTATCAGATAATACACACAAATAAATATAAATAATGCTGTTTGTTAAAGAATACTTACTTCAGAATTTATATTTAAATAGAGAAACAGAAAACTCGATAGTTAAAGGAACGAGTTGCGACATCGAAATATAAAACAAGTTGATAATAATGACATTGGGAGTACTTAAACATGAAAATTTATTAGCTTTTTCAGCCTAGGGAAGGCAAAAACAAACAATAATATTTTCTCATTCGCCAAAAGTAAATAACTTTTTATTATGGAAGACAGTTTTATAAGCTTAGTTTGTGGAGAGAATAGGAGAGTCTTTAAATTATATTAATACTGGATTTCCACCAACCACTGGACTTTTTAACCTACTGACTTTCCAGGATTTTTTTTCATTTTCTTGGATCCAAATATGAATATTTATCATATTCTAATAAAACCAAAATACAAATCAATATTAATGCAATTAGCTTCAGATGAGGGTGAGCCAAAATTCATATATACTGCTGTGCCATCCACACTGTGGAACACTACCTAGGTATCGTGTTTGAAATCATAAATTAAATTCACAAATTTGTGTAAATTTTGAAAAACAACAGTTTTATTTTAACAGAGCATACAGAAGCAGGAATGCCTGTGGTTAGTTTCATTGATTCAATTTTACTTAATACTGAACAAATAGGATGCAGAGAATGAAACTTGGTATTGAATTTGAGCAAAGTAATTAAATAAACATAAAATGGAGTTCATTTAGTTTTAACAAGGTTAAGCTAAATAGTATATTATAAAACATGAACCTTTAGAGACTTTCAGCCTCATTTAAAATAGTTTAGAATGGGCTTAAAACACAATAAAGTAAAATTTCTAAAATCTGACATTCATGTCAAAAACGTAGGGCTGAAAATCTTAAAATTTGTATAAAAACATTTTAAAACTACACAAAATATATCTTAAATAAAAGACAATTACCAGTAGTTGCATTGCAGCGTGATTGCTTCAGAAACAGGAAGTCCATAGATTACAAAAGAATGAATGACATTTTAAGTTTTCAGATATTTTCAAATATCATTACATAAAGGTGTTTTATGAATGATATTTCACATCATGCTGAAAGAAAGGACTTATAGTATGATACGAAATGTTTATTGGCGTATCAATTTCCTTTGTTTAGTTTAATACACCAATATTCATGAATCTGTCAGTCTGAAACATTGCATTATATTTTTAGTTAATAGCATTTTTTGTTTATGAATTCTATTCACTTAAATGTATGAAATAGTATTTATGTGAGTCTGGAATAGTTATTTGTAGTTATAAGTAGATTTTAAAGATTGCAAGTAATATGTCAATATATTTCGAGTAATTAAAATTATTCAAAAAGTAGAATAAGAAATCTAATAGGAAAATTAAAGAATGAACACACAAAACTGAATAGTTTAAAAATTAAATTAGTATTAAATTTTGAAATGGATTAAACTAACAAAAAAACAATTGAACCAATGGAAATTAATCCAATTAAAAGCTTTATATTACAAATCAGTTGATCATCGACCGCTGTAGGGATAACAGCTTTTATTCAGAAAGGGCTAACCAACAAATTTTATGAAAGAAAAAGAAGTGAAGATAATGGAAGGTTAGAATAAATATTACGATCCAGATATATTGATATCATATAAATAATTGTCCGAGTACATGAATTATAAGAAGTGAAGGTAACATACCTTAAACTTTGGACGTGTTACAAGTATTTGTTAATCCAGCCCTAGTAGCACAAAATATTGGACCAATATTTAACCAATATTTATATATTGGTCCTATACAGGACCAATATATAAATATTCCGTTTGGAGGTTATAAATAAACGTCAATCAAGTGACATAAATCTTTCAAGAAGAAACTTTGAGAGGTTATATAACCAGTTTAGAGGTTATAATTAAACGTCACTCAAGTTATAGAAAACCTAGATAAGGTATAGCTTTACATTACAAATCCATGGTACATCTTTATGTTTTAAATAAAGTATTTAAATACAAGGCCATATTTATCAGATTGCAATTAAGTTAGATATTGTTATTTAAGTTAGATATTTACATTCCAGACTGAAATTTGTTAATATATTTATATTTTGTTCGTTCAATATTGAGTTTTATTTATTTTCACTTGGTATCCTGATCGTTGAGCATAATATCTTAACCGAATTCGTTGAACCTTGAGTAAGAATCATTCATAGAGTATAGATAATCATGCTGTTCTATAGTTTGTAAATTTTAATAGTTTCTTTAAACTATTTGGCGTTCAATAGTACTTTAAAAATAATAATAAATTCAATTTCATTTCAATTTACTTTCAAGAAGTAAATTCTTACATACAATAAAAATAGAAAGAAAATAGAACAATATATATGTACACATTTCTCAAAAACCACCCTTTTTTAGAACTGCGGTGGGTGAAAATCATGCTTAGACAACCCAAATGCTTCACTTTTTACAGGTCTCAGGTGTGGAATTTTTTACATCAAACAGCGATTTTTTGACTAATTTGAAGGGACTGATACCTAATATGCATTCTTCAATAACAAATAATTGATGTTCACACGAATAAGGAATTGTAAAGGATTCTAAGGAAATGTTTACTAAATCTCACATGTTATAATGTAATACAATTTGCGACAACACAAGGAATATCGTGTAAAACTTTTCCTGCAATTATATTTGAACTAAGGAAAATAAATCTCTTTAAGTCCAACTAGAGTCTGAGAGTCATTCATAACGTTGAAAGAACTGAAAGAGTGTTGCGTTTTCCTCTATTTTCATCTTTATGTGCATATAAACATAAAGAAAGCTTTGTGCTGCCGCTTCTATCACATTATATCTATCTCGGCATCATACATAATATGAATCGTGTAAAAAAGATATAAAAGATGATAATAAAATTATCTAAATGGCGCTTTCAATATACAGAGTGATACCATTGAGATTAAGTTATTCTAATTTTTATTTTGTTTAAAATTTTATTTTGGCTAGTTAGTTAACTCTCATACACTCAATATCTAATGCGTATTACTGAAAACAAGAAACTATTTACTCTATATACAGGGTGTTCTGAAATTATGCGGCAATAGTTCGGAAATGTAGTCTAAATTAATTTCTTAAACGTGCGGCCACATTTTTCACTTCCTTAAAAAAATTCTAAAAAAGAGATACTCTTATTTAACATCAACAAGTGACCTGTTTGCAAAAAGAATGTTTTTCCTGATAATGGTCCAAGAAATGATAATAGTGGAGCAAAATTAAAATTTGTAGGGAATTGTCTTACTATAGCAATTTTATTGCTGGAACTTGTTGTAGACATTACAGAAAGTTTAGGAAAAAGTTTTGGATTAAATCTGTGTCCCGGAAGGCTTTTGTTTAAACAAGAGAATGTTCAAAATCGTGTTTTTTCGCAGCTTCTCTTCAATAACTTTGGTTCTAGGACTCTTATAGTAATAAGGAAAGAGAAACAAATTATTCACAATGAAATTGCGAAGGGAACTAGATGTATCCGAACTCCCTTGGTCAATTGGTTAAATTACAAAACATAGAAACAATTGTGGGTGGTCATTTTTAAACAATTGGTAATAACTAAAACAATAATGCATTTAATTTAACCAAACTTTAGAAGAATACGCTACTAATGGACATAAATTATGGTACCAAATTTCAAGTCGAAATGTTTATAACTACGGCCTAAAAACAATAACAAAATCGAAAATTGAACACTTGACCGTGTTTGGGCATCAAATCGTACAACAAACTTTTCTTTTCAGATTATAGCTTGGTTTATGTACCTACTTTTCAGCGGCGTTAAAATAAAAAATTTAGTATGAATCAATGAAATCATTTTTTTCTGAACGACAATACTAAGAGACCTCCCTCTTACGACAGTCTTTCGTTAGGTCCTAGAAATGTATCAGATTCTCTAGCCCTACCCAAGGAACATTTGATTGTGGAGAAAGCCACATCATAAACAAAACATGTTTCATTTGACAGGAATAATTCAAATGTAACAGATGTTTTGTTTATGGTGTGGCTTACCATGCAATCAAGTCTTCTCTAGGTAGGTCTGGATATGCTGATACAGTTCTAAGACTCACAGAAGAGTCCTCGTAAGTGGGAGGTTCAGATACAAATATATTATTATTTCAGAATTATGTCACTGATTATCTTTATTATTTTGCTAGCCTGATCAAAATCGGATCAACAATATACATACTGAAAAAGTAATTCATTGTTTTTCATAATAAATATTCGATATTGAGTTATCTGGAAAATACCTAAATAATATTTATCTTGAATGCAGAAATAAAAGATATTACAGTTAAATATAATGACACAATTCTGAAAATGTAATAATATATACCATCTGGACGTCATAAATAAAACATTAGTTGCATTTCAAAGTTAAGAATTATTAAAAGGTACACTTAAAAATATTGCCCTACGTATACTATTAAAGAGTCAATGCATTCCAAACATAAACTACTGCTAATACATTTATGTGATTGTAAAACCAGTACAAAATGTTGTAAACAAAACGTGGCCACATGCACTAATCTCTCTCAGAAAACGAGACGAAATAAGTTATCACAAAGAACCTTATTCAAATGTTTGAAATAACTACCTTAAATTGGAAGCATTATTGTGACCACAACTGTACAATATCAATTCTAAAGGAATTTTTCTAGTTGGAGCAGTTCATTCAATTCTATTTTATTATCATTCCTGTACACAGCTCTTTGTGTAAAAGTAAAATATTCCTATGAAAATAAAAAGTATATATTCGTTATTTAATGACGGCTGATTTAATGCTGCATTTTAAAAATATGAAATACATATTTGATGAAGTGGATACCAGTTATATAAATAAAAATATATTGCCTGGGCTTGGTAGACTTTACTGCATTTACCTCCATTAATTATGTATTTCAAATAAATCAATTACAGGCTCGTATCAAGTCTGATATGCCATACCAGTTTTCAGCCATTGTAGGCATATACATTGTGGTATTGTTCTTATACTACTGCATTAAAATATGGTTAGAATTTTACGCGTTCATAATTTGCATGTAGTATATTTGCAATGAAATGTTTCAATTATGTTTAGATTATCAGATTTTACAATAATAACACAACAAAGGGAGTAACTTTCATAAGTAATACGACAAGAGCTTTTGATTTTATCGGGTAAACTTTCATTTACATGAAAATTTGCTTGTCACAAGTCATAATATAACGAACATAAACTCGGGTATAGTATTTGTATTGTCAATGTGAAAATTCAGTCTAAACGAATATAGTTCACCAGATATGTTATGCGCTTACCTCAAACGAAAGTACTCAGTTGTTTAGCTGCCTTACTATTACAAGTCCCTTATTATAAGTTATAAGCTCTTGGTTCATTAATATTGCCGGTAGCATAGCCGTAGGTTAAATGATATTTATTTATTTTTATTGAATGATTTATGGAGATGTTCATAAAACTAACATTTACAATAATTTAAAAGGGGTTCTAAAAATTGTCGGTCGGCTCTTATGACATCGCTGGTGTTATGTGATGATTATGAAGTATCCTGTGTTGGTCTTTCTTTTATGAATTTTAAATTGGCACTGGATAAGCTATACTGTCCGACTGATTGAATAGTAAGAGCCTAACCATTTATCAATTCGACAGGGTTGATCATAGCAAATTGCTAAAAAGTTTACATTATTCGGATTTTCGTCACTTATACTGTTATTTGTTTCATATCTTTTACACGGAAAACTCATTACAGGTATAATGAATACTTTGCAACGTTAGGAATTCCCCATGGGTATGTATTCGGTCCCCTACTTTTCGACATATTTTAAAACGATATGGACATGGATTTAGATGTGAATTGTCTTCTATATGCGGATGACTTTAAAATATTTGATATGGTTAGGAATATCAATGAAAAAACTCAGCACAATTTGGACAAAATTTCTAACTGTACTGTGGACAATTCGTAGCACTTATTTAACTTTTCAAGGACTACTCTCTGCTTAACCAAATAACTTTAACTGAATTTTTAAACTTCAAATGATAATAAAATATATATCTTACTTTTATTTATAAAACTAATCGGAAAAAAAATGTAAAATCAGAAATTAGCACTACGCGTATGTTCACGAATGCCATAGTAGACACACTACTATACTTTGCTACCTTATTGGCAGACATAATCGAGAGTATGTTTAGAACCATGTAGAGCAGACACCTGTGCCTCCCGTGGCAATCAATCAAACACCAAACAATGCCGAGAGAACATCTGGTAGCAATTAACAACAAAATTAATTAATATATTCGTAAAATATTCCCAAACACCACCGTCTTTTTAAATTTTATCTAAAAATGTTTTCTTAATTTGCAAGAAGTAATACAATTCGTGTAAATTGACAATTTATAATCAAAGATTAAATCCCTCGTATGATATCATTTAATTGATGCAATGGTTTTAAAAATTGGAGTTTCATTGTTCACCATATTAATGAGTGAAATAGTTAATCACTAGAAAATGTAAACGTGATCTTAAACGTCAATATTTCTGAAGAGTGGAGTGGAGTTATTAAAGTATAGCAATTTAGATGGACATTCTTATGTTGGGGAACTTTTTTCTAAGAACGAGCCCATTTTATATTAAAAAAAAAAAACAATTATACACCAACGAAAAGGTAATTTATTATATCTCGATAAAACACATTGACTGAGAAGTAAGAAAAACAAGAATAAGAGTATAGAGCGATGCCTAATTCCTTCAGCAAAATTATTTTTATTGAAAACATATATTTTAACAACCGACATTTAAATGACAATGTCCAATTATGTTGTCAATATTAAAAAGAAAAAATCATACAATAATGGAATTACAGAAAAGATAAATCATACCTCCATAACGTCCGTTGTTAGTCTGATGGTTCTAGCGGTATCTCCAGGGTGGGGCGCCGAACCATCCGGCCCAAGCTCCACCAGAAGCGGCGCGCTGTCCCCCCTGACATCCCGATTTCCGGTTTGTCCCAAGGCACCAGGTTTCTTTTTTCTCTTTCGAGGCGCACAATCCGCCGGCCTTCTTCTTACATGAAACATTATGGAGCCTGTAACAATGTAAACACAATACTTAATAAAGAGGAATAAAAAATTTACTGTTCTTCACTATTAACTGTTCGCGAAAGTCCTACTTGCAATAGGCGTTTTACTACCTGCCAACGAAACCTTCCTTACCTCATTAATGTATCTAATATATATGGGCTGCACAGTAAAAAAATTAAGAGAAGATACTTCAGGTTGGAAACCTTTTTGTTGCGTCAACTGTGCATATTATACAATGACCCTAATTTTCGAAATTACTATGTCCTAAACTGTTGCCAGTATGACTTCAGAAGTAAGTACAGCACATCCCAAGCAGTTTGCAAGGTAGTGGGCAACATAGTTAATGATCTTGAGAGTGATTAATTTGTATCAATTACATTATGTGACTGTTCAAGGGCGTTTATATATGTCTTATTAAACAAATTGTAATTATGTGGAATTCGGGGACTATGTCAAACATCTTTGATATATTTGCCAAATAAAAAACAAATCGTATGTGGAAATATAGATTTTTCGATGATGCACGGAGTACCTCAAGGTTCAGCTTTTGGACCTCTGTTGTTTCCGATCTGTGTGAATGACTTATTCCATAACATGGTTCCTAACACTTGTATTGCGTTTGTCGATGATACAACTATAATAAATTTAAGTTTACATGTTTCTCAATCGAAACCAAGACCAAATCACTACCTGCCAATTTTATTTTATTTGAAACTCGATAAAAAAAAATCAACATTTAGTCTTTTCTACCAGTTAATAATATCACTAAATGAAATAGCGCAAAACTATTCGGCGTCAGACTACATTGGTCTTCTCCCATCGCAAAACTAAGTCGCAAACCATCGAGCTCTAGATTTGGCTTACGTAATCTAACGAGGTCGTTATCAACAGAGACTCTGAGAATGAACTACTTTGCGCTATTTCACTCTTATATAAGTTATGACTCACTTTTGTGGGGTAATTCTTGTTACGCGGACAAAATTTCCCTGCTATAAAAACGAGCTGTCGGAATAGCGACTGGTGTTGGCTTCAGAGCTCACTGCAGTCATTATTTATTTATATCACGTTAATAGAAATTTGTAAAAATAATAAAATTCAGTTTACAACAAATGCTGAAATTCATAATTGTCGGAATAGAAACAGAGATAATCTTCAACCACTACGTTCTTTACTTCTAAGGTAGGCGGAAATAATGGTCTGATTTGCTCAAAAGATGACCTCGTATTTCAACAATTTCTCCTATATCTCTGGACTGATTGAAACAATTTTTTGCAAACTTTCAGAAAAAAACTGAGATAGAATAAACTGACCGCAAAAATTTTAACAGGAGAGGCGAATGGAAAAAGAAAGTAAAAATAGTCAGCAATAATATTATTGAATGAGGATATACAGATTCAGCAAATATAGTTCGCGATGTAGGGAATAAGCTTCCTATTGAAAGCAGAATGCGTGGGTCCCGGTCAAGCGGTAGTGGTATGAATAAATTCCAATGTCCTGCGTTGAACTACGAGAAGGCGTGGTTCACCTGCGCAGATACACGTTTACATATTACCAACTACAATTTCCGAATCTATATGTGTGTCAAATTGTTGCATAGATGTTTGCACAACAATGATAAAAGAACAAGTTAACAAATTTACCGTTTATAATAAAACTATGAACTACATCAAGAGCTCTGTGTGAGTAGCAAATAGTTACTGCACGAACTGTACTCTATCTGTAAATATTTGTCCAAGAACAACTTTGAAGGGCTACATATTTCGTTCAGAATACACTACATAATTTGTAAGCATATTTCCTGTACACCCAATTAAATTAAATCGAAACGTTGACGTAACTGGTGTATTCCGCACATATCGTTTGTACCGTTTTTAAATAATGCAGACCAAAATGAATATCTTATAAATTTAAACACAACCTATTATTTGCTATTGATTTCATTTACTACTGTACTTGTTACAGTAAAAGTACTTGATATTTTAAATTAACTTATAATAAATAGTGCTGATCGGGCTATATCTGGTGAAGAACATGGACACTCAAAAAAGGGCGTTGTGCACTGTGCAGTCAGTACACACGTTTAAAATGTAATTTCCGTACTAGTGTCAAATTAATAAATTTTTGAGTAAGAATTCTAGAGTCGGTTTTGGCATGTGGTATTAGTAGGGTGGGGGGTGCTTCCTGAGTGTAAAACCAAACCTTGTAGGGTGTGACCGTAGGCCGCCATATTGGATAATAGTTCTACGCTACTATCTCGGAAACCTTGATCCTACGATAAAATTACTTTTTTGTTCAGAACTAAATATTCCATTTCTAAAAGTGAATTATTATTTGTTTGCTTCATTGTATTGAAACATATTCTTTATAGGATTTTGCAAACAGCAGAAAAAATAACTATCTATGAGGACTAAAAGAAAAGCTATGTGTAAAAATATTAATGAAAATCTTCTTCTTCTTCTTTCGATAACCTGAATTCTGGTTGTTAGCAAATTAAAATCCTAAATTAAATTTGTATAATTTCTTATTTGAAAATTCTCATTCAACAACTAGCATCCACGCAGTCCCCTACGGCCATGCAGATTAAACTAGTATCTTCATAACCCCTACGGTAATGAAGATTCAGTTAAAAATGAGAACAAAGGCCTAAAATGAATTTATTGTCTTGTCTTAAAAAAATTTCATTCTAATGGATTACATTTTCATAAAATCTATCATTCTGTTTTTGGAAATGCTTAGCCTTTGAAACGTTTTTTGCCCTTATTTTGGAGCTCATCAGAAAGGCACAAAGCTACTCATAAAGATAAATTTCTGAAAATAAACTACCAATAAATAATATTTTTAATGTTGATAAGTATTTGCTATTAAGCAGTGTGTTCTTACATTCTTTTTATCAAAAATTAATAACGACTTAATAAACAAGAAAATATATTTCTCTAAATATCATTTATTTTGTACACATTTTTTTATATATAAAAAGTTTAAAAATTTTCTTAAACATCATATAGTGGCATATTAGTATAAACAAGCTAACTATTATACACTTCACCGATTTCCACTTTTTTTTATAATTGTTGCACATTCTGTAGGATACGCTTTGCAGTTTTTTTTTTACAAATGATATTAGTTTTAGACATTTTTTGTTTAATTACTTACAAAAAATAAAGTAGATTTAAAAAAAAGTTGAAAAGAATAGGGTTCTTCATCTAGCTAACAATAACTTACCGTCCAAGTTTCAATACAATCGGACTTTTCGTTATTAAATTATCGTGCTTACAAGAAACACGATGGACAGATAGACGGGCGGACGGACAAACAGACGGACGGACAGGCAGACAGAAGGATATCTTGAAAATTATTCGATCACCACCACAGCCAGCGATATCACAATTTTTTCTCTATGAGCATATTACCGGTTTTAGAAATGTGCCAATTAAATGCCTATATACACTTCGTTTTGTATCTGCGAAGAGTATAATATCCTCTATATATTACACTAGTGAAAAAACTTCTCGTAGTCCTAGTTTAATATGTTTAAGATATAGTAATATCCTTCATCAACAAACAATAATATAATGTTCTCCATAAGTTTCTGATAGCAAACGGTTTTACTTTCATTTGTGTCGACCAAATCGTTAAAATTATATCCATTTATGTTTCTATTAGACGAGACAAAAATTATGATTTGCGTTGAAGTATTTTTTTATTCCCAAATAAAATCATTATTAATTAATTATTCACACACCTGATCGTTGTTAAGCATGCAATACTTTAATTATTATAAAAAATTAATACACGACAGAAATATAACAAAAACTAACGAAACTGTAAATAACAAAATGTATGTTTAAGAATGTATCTGGAAATAAGTGATTTGTGATATGTTTCGCAGAAGGGCTACCCCCAACCCGGGAATTTTGTAGATCCTCTTCTATATCGAAGACGCCAGACATTTAATGAATGACTGCTATACATTCACTCCGAAGGATGGCATATTTACTATGCAATCCTCGTCTAATATTGCATAGCTTCTGCGTATACGCTAATACACAAGTCGCTAGAGGATGGGGCGTGGTCTCTGGATTTCAGTTCTTAAGGTAGGTACTAAGATAGACTGAGTTGCTTCAATTTTCTTGCCGATATACGATATAGACATTATATACCGATGGTATTATACATTCATTCTAGTGGCACCATCTAGCGCTGCTACTAGATTCTACACAATCTAGAAACTAGAACGACGGTAGCGACAATTTTAACTTCGAAGCTGTTCAACAGTTTATATACTTGGGTTCGCTGGTTGCCCACGACGGTTGCCTTACTTGTAAGGAAATTAAAAGAAGGAACGTTCCTTCGAGCAAATAATACTTTGGCCTAAGTAAAAAAATGATCAGCCGAAATTTAAGCCAAAAAACAACTAACCATCTATAAGACCCTTATTCTACCAGTCCTAACATACGGATCCGAAACATGGACAATCGCTAAGATAAATGAAAACCTCCTAGTAACCTTCGAGTTTAAGATTCTAGGCGCTATCTACGAAAATGGTGTATGGAGAAGACGAGCTTTCCAACAAATACAATCATCTCGGATGAAAGGGATGTTGTATCATTTATTAGGATAGTTATATTGAGATGGGCAGGACATGTGGCAAGACAAATCATGTCGCAACCAGGCGGAAGTAGACGTAGAGGAAGGCCAGCCTGAGGTGGAAAGACAGCATGGATGAAGATGCCAGAAAAATCGGACTTGCAAATTGGCAACGGTTGGCAAGAGATAGAAACGGCTGGCGAAAAGACCTAGGAAGGTTAAAGCTCAACAAGGGCGTTAGTACCAACGATGAAGATGATGATGATTCAGGGCAGTAACTGATGCAATGATTAAATTGTAAAGCTCTATGTATCATTACAATTTACACAAGTTACATTCACTTAGGGCAACCTCAAACAAAAATTTAAAAGCACAAGTGATGTATGCGTAAAATATTTCACGAAATAAAATATGGCATAATATTTTTACAGCGACTCGCGTTGAAACATTTTTATATTGAAGGCGCACTTTTATAACAATTAGTGTAACAAATGGCATTACTTAGGCTCAGGAGATATAGTCTCTATACGGGTTTTCATCAATGCGAATCAAATAGTGCCACTTTAAAGTAGCGATAAAGTAAAATTAGTAGTATATACATTTAACACAAACCTAATTTCTCCCCGATCTTGAAAAGCGCCATGGTTGCAGCTGTGCGAACTTAAACTGAGTAAATTCTTGCAGAAAACATAAAACGCACATTTTAAACTTGGCGTCTAAAACTGTTTGGGAATTTGTATCTCTATTCGTGTTTCGAGTATAAATAAAACCGTTTCAATTATACCGCAGAGTTAATTTGGTAAAATTAGTTAGGAACCGCAAAATTAATGTAGTTCCTAGGCAAAATTGGCGATCCCAATAGGAAATACAAGGTTAAATTCGGGTATAGTAATTACAAGGCAAATTTTGATGGTTATTTACTAATGGACGCTTTTGTTTTATCACAAACACATATTTTAAAGAGTACATCAATCATATAGTTCGTTATTACCCACTCATGTCATTTTTTTGTTTTCCATATTGAAAAAATGTATTTCATGTACGTGTTTATTTATCATCATATAGTCTCCACGGCATTGCACTGAGAGTATTTTAGGTACTGATGAGATGAAGATATTAATTAGGTAACTATAATATTTACGTTAGCTTGCGCATTTATTCTTTCATTTCTGCCTTTTTGCAAAAAGGCTAATCAAATAGTGTTATAACGTGCTTAGGAAGTTGAAATGATGGTTTTTAATGCATATTCGAATAGAGAGAAGCAAGCGAAAATTGCATGGTGATTTGGAATAGACCACGTTGTATCTTGATACAGCGTATACCGGTAATTAGTATGGTTAATGAAGGTGCAAAAACGACAAAAGCTCGGAATATTAGTGCAGTATACTAATTGACCTGAAACGTTCTGTAATTGCTTTTTAAAGACTATGTAGAATAATGTTAAATAACAAAGAATGATTTTTCCACCAAGAGGAAATCACCCCTAAATGCAAGAAAATTAATAACAGCCCCACAAGAAAAAAAAGTTCAGACCCAGAAACTAAATCTACCAATCTCTATGTATTTTGACCTCCTGAAGTCGATGCTGCCATATAAGAATTTCATTTTATAGTTGGTTTTTTTTTTCTTAGATTTTAAAATATAAAAATGCTATTTCAAAGATAAAATCTAAAACTGTATTAATTGGTATATGCAGGGTGTTTCACGAGCAATGTGCCAAAGCCTAATGGAAGATTCTATATCAACAAGGAAACCAATATGTTGGTTACTAGTTAAGAAGATACAGAGTGTTTTATACATTTGGTCTGAAAATTCTGTGCAACGGTTGGATGTAACCGATTGAAATTTATAGTCCTCAGCCGGGACTTGTCAGAATGGCATAGTTGGTTTTGAAAAATTCAGGTCCGGACTCGGAAAAACTCTGCCCTCCTAAAAAGTATACCTCTAGCAAGGAAAATACAGGGCCGTACTTGCGAAATTTTTATTGGTTCCAAACGATGGTATCTATCAGAAACAACTGACAAACTAATTATTTATTTCGCATCTTACCCATAACAAAGACAAACTATTGAAAACAGCATGAACACAACATGATTTATTGGTGTGATGCAGAACATGCATTAAAGTATAGGAAAGGGATCCATACATTTTCGGCTGTAATTCAAATTTAGACCGGGCATGTTTACCTGGGTCTTACAGAATTCATAAAAAAGCATTATTATATATTTTAAATCTCTTTGTAGAGCTCTGAAAAGGAAGAATTCTAGAGCCGGACTGGTGGACTGACTGTGGTACCTGGTGGACCTACCTGCCAGTTACCTTCTAGGATCGCGAGACAATAAAAAAAACCTATAAAAGTTTAATAAAAGATATTCGATGAGCGAAAGACTGAAGAAAGTTCTCTGACCCAAAAGCAATAGCCAGTGAAACATTTCTGAGAGTTTTCCGGTCGTTTCAAGAACCTGGTGTGGCATTTGATACTTTAAAGGAATACAAAATGATAAAATCTGAATGGATTGTGGGTATAATCTACATAGAAAAAGAAAAGCATGCACACTCTTCACAAACTTAACATCATAACATTAGAGAAAGAATGCTTCAATTCAGTTTCTCAAAATGTCCTCCCCAGAACTCGATGCATTTCCTGCACCGCACATAAATGTCGTATGACCTTCCCAATGGTGTGTCTACGGTTCTTCATGTCATTAGTGGTGACTTCTGTGCTGTATACCGATTGTTTCATGTGAACTCCAGTTTATTTTTTGAGGCACGTGACAACGACACAACAACCAAGTCCCTGCAACCCATGATACTACGATTAGTATCATGCTTGCAACTCACTGCACTGCCATCTGCCACAGCTCAGACTCAAATTCAAGAGATTACAGCGACTAGCCGTGTTGCCTCGGTACCACTTTAAAATCGTCACTAAACATGCATACCACGGCCATGATTCGAGCCTGGGATCCGTTGGTGTTCAACCTAACACGTAAGCAATAACACACCCACAGAAAAAAATGTTTTGTCTGATCTGGGGATCTGACAATGTTTACCATATGTTTTTGGGGTCGCTGATTCCGAATCCGAGGTCTATTTAACTCCATCACATCAGGATCTTGTCATAACCTCAAAATACCCCTAATTTAAGCGATTTCGACATCTCTTCACATAAATCGTTGTAACTTTTTCTAGACAAATGACCCCCTCTTTTTTGTACCAGATCAATTGCAAATTAAATTTCCAGTCCGATAATGTGGGCACAATATTTTTGGCGCTTTTTAAGAGAGATATCGGCCGCCAAAGTGAGAGGTCCGAGGATTTTGCTTCTCGAGCGATACGGCCCAACTTCGAGCGCCATTTTTGCCAAACGAAAGCTAGCAAGAATCTGAAAAAGCAAGCAGAGAAACGTGAGAAATCGATTGGCATAAATCGGAAGTCGGTGTGTGCCTTGGTTTTCGAAATATGGCCGCTCGAAATCACCAGGAGGTGAAAATCGATTTTTTTTTACTCATATCTCGAAAATGAAGACATACAGAGTTACAGTTTGAGCGAATCGTTTTCATCCGCCTTCCTACATACTTCTGAATTTTTTAGACGCTTTCCCTCAGAAATTTTGCAAAAAAATTAAAGCGCCGGCAAAAATCTGAAAGGGACAGAAGTCGAATGGCGTAACCCGCAGCTCTGTATCTCGTTTCGTTGTCGAGATACAGCACCGAGAAGCGGTCGATTTTTACCTTCCTGTGACGTCGAGCGACCATCGAAATCCAAGGCACGCATCTAACTCCGGCTTGCACCATTTTCCACGCCTTCTTACGTATCGCTGATTTTTTCAAATTTTTGCTAGCTTTCGTGACGGTCGAGAAGCGAAATCTTGGGACCTCTCACTTTAGCGGCTGATATCTTATTTAAAAATCGCCGAAAAAATATGCTTCACATCATCACATAGGAAATTTAATTTGCAATCTATTTAGCACAAACAAAAAAGGGCATTTTTGTGTAGAAAAAGTTACAGTGAATTATGTGAAGATATATCGAAATCGCTGAGGAGGACTCAACTTAACCTGAGGAACAACCCTTGGTTTGTCAGAAACGCCGACATCTTCAGAGACCTGGAATACACGCCGGTAACTGAGGTCATCCGGGACAGAGTGAAGAATCTATACGCCCGCGCAGCAGCGCATGGAAATTCGCTGGTCAGACAGGCGACCGACTACGATCCCAACGACGCTCCTAGGCACAAGAGGCCAAAGCTCCAGATCCTGGATAACTTTACCGCTTTTCTGTTTCAGCCCGACCTTCTGGCCACGCCGCAAGTAGACAATGACCAAAAATACCCAGATCACCCGATTCCGGGGGTACCAGGTCGGTACCCTTACCCTCTGACTCTAAAATAAGCGTCTTAGGCCGAACACAACCCTTGACCTACACAGCCCATACTTGCTTCCGACGAAATCGGAGCTCATGAGGCCAATTGGCACCCTGGGCTTCCAACTATTCAAGCACCCCCAAACCCTTCCAAACTCCGAGAGGGCTCGGCAACAGCCGTTCCTTCTCACAACAGACGAAAGACGCTCCCGGGAGCAGACATGCCCGCGAAGAAAGAAAATCAAGAGAGAAGCGCGCCAGAAGAAACGACCCAGCTGGTAGGGTCCAACAGCCAGAACCAGGGGAGGTCCGCCAACATCGCCAACACCGTCAGCATTTGCGGGGGGAGGTTGACGAAAAAGCGGGCCCACCCCTTACGAGGCCGGTCCAGGTCTACAGCGATGATTGGGGCAAAGAGCTCAAGCTCGACCCCTAATCATCCGAGACCGTCAGCAAAAGTCAAGAATATTGACGCTGATGTGATGGGGTTAAATAAAATTCTGATTCGGATACAGCGACCCCAAAAACATATAGTAAACATGATCAGACCCCCTGATCAGATTTTTTTTTTTTGTGTGGCTGTGTAATCGACCTATTTTCCTTAAAACTGCTCGATTTAATTAGTAAGTTTTGTACGTATCTGCCGGTTCCATTTCAGTCACTCCAATTGTCATAATTTGATTGAATTTCATGACAATACTGAAGGGGCAAATTATCTCGTAATAAAAAAATTAATTTCCTATTCCCACCAGCTAACTATTTCTGGCTGTTGTTTGCCGCAATGCAGGGGAAACCACGGCGTCCCGTATACGGGCTATGGCAAAGGATATTTATTATTTATTGGTACACTGTACGCCAACGATAGATACAACGGTTTCGATGAATTATTAAATAATAATTATTCCCGACCTATATTATTAGTATGGTTGTTCAAACACGCACGCATACTGTTTGTTTATATACCACACAAAAGCGATGCGCAATTTTTAGAACAATGGGTCACTTTTAGGAAAGAAAGTGTATCTGATCTGTTCAGCGTATTCGAGAGGTAGGTATATTGACGGCAGTTCTCTTAGAGGTGGTTCACCTCTACTACCCCAAAGTATAAGTTCTAATCTTTTAAGTCTAAGCCATTGGGAATTTTACTTGAGTTATTTCAACTTGAAAGTGTTATTTAGGTACCACTTTTTTATTGCATGTAGATTATAAAAAGGTGAAATTATGCCAAATAGTACGGGAGTCAGCACGCAATAACTAGATACTAAATTACTCTCAAAACGACATCAATGACTTAAATTCTTTTCGATATTTGACTCGATATTTGGTCAGAATTTTGCGTGATTATACCTACTTACAGACCGAGGAGGTTTGAGTTCAGTCGGCGACGAAGGCAGATGCGTTCAAGTAGCTCCTAGAAAATTTCAAATAAAATCGGTTAAAACTGTGGGAAATCGTGTGAAATCGTGTTGAATTAAAGCGTGGACACTTCTAGATTAGTTGATATAAATTAGCATAAGTCTGGCTATTTCATATAGCTGATATTTGATATTAGATTATAGCATCACTAAGAGTGTATATAACAACTCGAAAATGGTATACAACTAAAAGAAAGTAAATTAGTACAATTGAACGACCCAGTGCTAGGTAACAAGTGATTCATGTCATAGACTCATAAATTACCCTGCAACAACAAGCAAGGATCGAACCAGGCCCATTTTTCTTTTGCCTTAGAGCATGGCAGAGAAATTAAATTTATAAATGAAATTAACTATTAAAAAAATCAGCTTGACATTCACTAACCATGGTTTAAAATTAGACATCTTGCAGGTTGCAAATGTATGGCACTATACCTTCCATAATTGGAACGTATGCCTGCTTCTGAACCTCCACTAACCGGGATGTCTGGTGTTCCTATTTTTGTAATAACTAAGTAAGTGGTAATTAATCGACAACAAAGAAATCGATTTGGGATAAAGGGATAAAAATGTATAACAGAGTTTGAAAGAATTTTGCATTCCATGTATTTAAAGTGAGTGTTAGCTTTACAATTAAAGAACACTTTTAAACAGGTTGGTATCCAGAGAATTCTACAAGGATGGGAATGATATTTAACAGCAGATAGAGCATAAAAAATAAGACTCGTTTTTCTGATTTCTCAGTTGTTGTGGGATTGGAAAGGATCATACAATGGTTAGATTTGCTTGAAAAGATAACCTCGTTTTTAAATAATTTCTCCTGCATCCTTAAGCAGATTTAAACAGTTTGTTTACAGGCTTTTAGAAAAAACTCATTTGCAATTTCTTCTTGAAGTCGGATTTTCTGTTTTTTATAATTATCTTTTTTATTTTTAACTTTTCAAAGTGATTTAAATATACAGGAAATTATTGGCTATGGGACATGCCTGTTCTCAGCAGCGACAGCCACATGACGCTTGTGGTAAGAATATAGGATGGGAACTGTAGGTATTTGCGAGATGATTCTTTTTATGTTTCCATGCTTCTTTTAAGTTTCCATGTATCATCATCGGATGGGGAGTGTAGGTTTTTGTGGGATGCTTCTTTTAATTCTTCTTCTGAGTTTTCTGTTTCCTAGTCTAGCAGTGTGTACCTCCTCCTGCTCGTTTGCGTCCAGATATGATTTCATATGTTTCATCAGAAATCCGCGTTTTCGCTTCAGCGTCCTGCGTCAGTGCGTCCACCGCGTTCGCTTGCCAAGACATAAATCAGCTCGCCGCAAGATTTTATTTATTAACCGTTCCACAGGTTGACAGCCGCCTACAGTGGAAGTGCAAGGAATGGCCCCTAGAGGACATTTGAAGACATCCTGTATACAGATCTGCCAAGGTAATGTAAAACAAAAATAAAATCTACAAAAGCAAAAAAGATATCTAGGACAACATTTGAAACGCACTGTGTATCCAGCAGACACCAACTATTTTGATTTCCATCCAAAGCTCGACTATTTAAAAACCAGATTTTGAGTTGATAAGTTAATAAATTAAATTAATACAGCTTAGCTTTCTGTAATCGCCTGGTTTGCGGTTCTTGGGTTGATTTCTTGCATTTCATTTCATATATCTGTCCCTGGCCCGTCCCAATAGTTTGTTGTTGCAGGGTAATTTGCAAGTTTATGACATGACCCCCTTTTGGTATCTAGCACCGGGTCGGTCCGATTGCACGTGTTTACTTTCTTTTAGCAGAAATATATTATATTACCAGATGTTCTTATCCCTTTTTCAAATTGTTTACATACGCTTCTAGTGATGTTATAATCAAATATCAGCTATATGAAATAGCCTATGTCAATTTATATCAATATAGAATTGTCCACGCTTTAATTCAACACACTTCCGCACGATTTCTCACAGTGTTAACCGATTTTACTCTAAATTTTGTAGGAGGCCCTTAAAAAAAATAGAAAAATTCAAGGTGGCGTTACTAAAATGGCGGACAGTTTACTGTCATTTAACAACCGATTCTACTAAAAATTGGTGTATGGGAATTCTTGAGGTCGCAGATTATAAATATGTGATAAATAGAGAATCTTACTTATCGGGTCTCCCATGCTTTTACGTTTATTAACATAATTATTATTAACATCACTTTCTTCTCGTTGCTGCATTTTTAAAATAATGCATTTATTTAAATAACAACTTTCAAATTTTATAACAAAACTGTTTGTCTGGATCTGAAAGTTTTTCTCTGTCCTTCTGTATACGTCACGGAAATAAACGATAAGCTGAAATAAAAAGCGCTCTTTACTCCTGAAGTCCTGAATGAAGCCAAAGTAAAATTTCATCTCGACGTACCCAAGGGACATTTACATCAACACTGTAGGCACATATCGCCAGTCTGCCGCCATACAGTTTGAGATTAACCGAGTGTTTATTATGCAATTTGAGTATGAAAAGAGTCTTTGTATAGTCTAATGCATTGGCGTGGTTACATTCTTGACGTGAGTCGTGCGTCTATTTTTCCCTTTCATTTTTTTCTTTGATGTAAGTGACGGCTTTCAGTCTCGCGTGAACGCGCCGCATGTAAAACAGTCACTATGTCGGAAATTACAAACAGAATTGTGTTGTCAGTCTGAACTTCCTTTTCCATACGTGTACATAAAACGATCAAAAAGGGGTGGCTTTGAACTTTAACAACGTAATGTATCTATCAATATTATGAAGTAAAGATAACATCAATAAAATGTCCCGCGTCTGTAAAAATATAATACAAAATAATTCCTTATCTGATACTAAAAATGTTTCAGTTTTAATAACGGAAATAAAATATTATATTTCAGACCCGAATTTTTCTTAATTATGGCCTTGGTCAATAACGTATTAATTTCGTAAGACAAAACAAAAAATCAGAGTTAAGCGGAGATAAACGGAGTAGGGTGTTCGTCTTCAACCTACCCTCTAGACATATCTCCGGAGTGAATTGGATTATCGTTTTGAAATTTTGATCGAATGGGTTTGCGCAAAAGACCTAACATTCTAAAATATTTTCGAAGTTTTATCACTTCCGGTTATACCGGAAGTTGATATCAACTTTCTTATTTTAAATAGAACTTTTCTGACAGTTTTGAATTTCTTATCAAAATTAAGGGTAAGTTTAATAATAAAACTCTACCTTAGTTCTCAACCGTTTTTGAGTTATTACAATTTTTTTTTAATTTTTACTGTTTTTGGCGTCTCAGTTTATTGCGGTTATCTTCAAAGCCAATTGACAGCAATTAATAATTTTTGGACAACTAATAATGTTTTAGTAAGTTGTAACAAAAAAATTGAAAAAAAAAATTAAAAATAAAGTTAAAAACATGTCTTGAAAATCGTAAATTTAAAATCTAAAAAACTTTTTTTAAATAGCACCCCATATTTTTTTAATACCATCACATTACCCGCGTAATCATTAGTAAAAAAAAAAGCATAAATACCATGTGGCTAAAACTGATATTCTGTGAGAAAATTTAAAAAAGCTGATGAATACAATTTTTGTATTATTTTACAAATGTTCTTTTTTAATTAAATTAACACAGTAACACAAAGAGCTAAACAGTAATAAAAGAAATCTTACAGAAATTGTTCGAATTGTTGTCCATTTGCTACCAAATATTTCAAAGCTCTTTTCTCGACAGACAAAATAGCTTTAAGAATTTGTCCCGGACGAATATCCGCTGTTGCTGTAGTGATTCGTTCTTGCAAATCTTCAATATTTTGTATTGGTGCTTTATAAACTAGGGCTTTTAAAGTACCCCAAAGAAAAAATCTAATGGCGTTAGATTTGGGAATCGAGCCGGCCTATCCCTTGGTCCTAAGCTTCGTAACCAGCGATCCTTAAGTTGTTAAGCACTCTTGTTAACGCCTGGGTGCAATGAGGGGGAGCACTATCCAATTGGTATCAAGATGGTTTAAAGGCAAATTTTCCAAAATTTTTTACTATTTGTTTTAAAAAAATGTCAAAAATAAAGAACAAAATACAATTAACGATATTACGTTCGAATGTTTCTGACATTTAACGGAAACTGAAGCAAATAAATCTATTTGTAACATAAGTAAAAATACAGTTAAAAATAAATTGTTCTGTCGATCAGCTTGCTGAATAAATTTCTCACCGCGTATCTGGACAGAATTTAGTACTACTAGTATTCGTATTTATAGAACACAAAGTAACACTCTCCTAATAATTAAACTGTGTCTAGGGTCTCCCCAAGAGGACTTAGGTCTGGGGACCTTGCTGACCACAAAAGTTTTATTATTGCCGAGTATCCAGGAAACATTTCTCTTAACAATTGTGAACAGTGCCACGATTACGAGCATACTAGAGGGTATTCATACACAGGCTAAACACGGAATTTATGGAACAGATAAACTGTCAAATTCTTTTTTTTTTCACTTTTAATTAATTAGGACACTAACTTTGCTATATTGTAATACATCACCGGATAAACTGAAATAAAAGTACTATTGAATAGAAAAAAAATCACAAAAAAACTAAAATTGTAGTCAATATCTGCATCTTCTTTGATTATATTGCTTACCGGCTTTTGACAGTAGTGACAGAACACACACCAACATGTAGTTTTACAGTTGTACAACGTATTGTCCATTTTGACGTATGTCACGTTTCATATCTAAATATTTTCCTCAAATGCTACCCATGTTTTTAAAATCTTATCTATTTTTTTGTTCCCGAGCTATGCGCTCCCAAAGTAATATAACTCGTGGAAATTGGACAGTTTATTATCTCATATTAAATCAGTCTATAAACTGTAAACGTATACTGTTTACATTACTTTTGAACTAATTTCAGCGAATTCTAAACACTATATTACATAACATTATTTTGTCCTATAAAATTATCATGGTCAAAACGAATGAACAATACGTTCCTGAAATTTAAAAAGAAAAGTTATAATGAGAGTAATAATTACTTGTTTTGTATTGTACTGAGGATGACTATTGACTACTGTCGAAACGCATTTATGCGAGACAAATTTGAAAAGAAATAATGGTATCTGCGACTATATAAAACAAAACAATATAAAAGTGTTAATTAAGATTCGCGTGCAGAAGGACTTCAATGAATACTAATTAAGTGCATGGAAATAACCCTGGAAAAGCAGTGAAAAATAATGGAAATATTGAAGCATAGTCCATATTTTGCTCTATTATAATTATCCAGTTACAATTGATTTTTTGTTAATATTTTCAAATGTTCAAGTGAAGTTTAAATAATTTATACTTACGACCTAGTTTACTTTTTTAACGATCGGTTTTTACTTCACGATAAAAAATGGTATACGGATAATTACAGTGATATATATGTAATTAGGTATGTTTTCCCGGTATTTATTATAAAACTTTTCGTGATTTTTATATAATTGCTTGTACGAAGAAAATTCATTCGAAACAGAAAATTGACGGGACATTAAATTTACATGAGTACGTACGTAGAAAAAAGTTATAAACAATACAAAACCTCCAGTAGATTCCATAACACTCGACATGCATTTCGCAAAATACACTTGCATCACCGGGAGATGAAACCAACGCTCTATGACACATAACATTTTCATATCGTCTACTGCCATATATTCATATCGTCTACTGCCATATATTTGTTTATATTGAAAAATGTTATTTTGGGGTAATTTGGGTATTTAGCAGAGAACTTTCATACTAACAAGATGTTAAAATAAGTCGGCCACAAGGGTCCATTTTAGGAGCCCTGTTATTTTTAATATTCATTAACGACTTGCCAGAAATTGAAGAAAAGAAAAGAAAAAAATCTGATAATGTTTACAGATAATAATTACTTATGCATAGACTATGCAGACATTTTTTAGAAACATTTACACATTGTTGCCTTTATTGGCATGTAGGGCAGACCCCTAAAACCCATATTTTCCAATATCTGTAATAGTTGAATATCGCTAACTGTATCAAAAGCCTCTGTATAGCGTTGATTTGTTAATAAATGCTATAACAATGCTTGAATTAAATATCTTAGAGTTTTATCAAATTAATAATATATTTATGGGAAGAGCCTAGTTTCAGGAAAAACTATTAATGAGACAATAAATAGGGAGTAACAAACAATGTTACGATGTTCCCCAAAGTACTATTCTTGGTCCTCTTAAATTTCGTTGCATATAAATTACATTGTAAAAATGTATTGACTTCATTAGATGTGCCTAAAAATAGTACAAGATTGAATTTAAATGAAACTGAATATAACAATTGAAAAAATATAGTACTAAGGTCAACTACTCTTAACTGTAACATTTCATAAATAGTTTAAGTGTTAAAGAATAAAGTAACTAGGAGTTAGCATAGATGAAAATCTACATTGTATTTAAATATTAAATAAAATGTCTAAAGAATAAATATTTCCTGAGAAAACAATGTTACTATGAACACTAGAGTTTCGCTACATAAGTTAATAATTCAATGTTTTCTTAACCGCTTTTCAAGTCACCGAGGAAAATCCAGGATTTTACGTTAGGTTTTATTTCTAAAATTTACAAATAAAACTACGATGATTATTCTGAAATGTAGTTGCTATACGCCTAAAAGATTTATGCTCGGTGTACTCAGTTTTATGATTATAAGTCAAAAACTAATTTTCACAACGTTGTATTTTATATTAAGATTCAAAACAAAAGTACAACTATACATTTATGTCATGAGATACAATTTCTACATGAAATGCACTCCACATAATAAGAAAACCAAGAACAACTTTTTTATTGGAACAGAAAGCACCATTACTTTTTGAGAAGGTACACTTTAGAAATAAACAGGGCTAGAACATTATTATATACTTCTACTTACTGATTAAGTATGTTTCCTTCAAGATATCATAATGTTCGCAAAATATACCAAGGCACCTGACCATTTTTATAGACACCCCAAAACTGTCTCAAATACCAATCAACCACTTGTAGCACACTGACTGACAAACTGAAAGAATTCATCACCCCCGCTTACATTTCCTGGAGCAGGTTAAATACTTTTCAAAACTTTTAAGTTACATGACAGTTCGAATACTACTCTTATCTGATTTATCTTACAGCACTCGACCCTCGTGTCCCATAAATCACCAGTAGGTACTAGCTGTAGTTCTAAGAGTCAATAAATATCAATGAACGTAGGAATATGGATAACATATTTATCTGGGAACTTATTGTTGGGTCCCACACACAATTTAGGCTAACATAGTAAATAACAGACGAAAAGTGAAATTCCAATGGGTCATTTAAATTTTTACTATACGATTTCTGTGATAGAAGTATTGTTACAGTCCAAAAATTGTAAACAGAAATGTAAAAGGGAATTTTTTGGCAAAACGAGGCACATGGAATCACCTCGGTGTCTGTCCGTCCGTCCGTCATATATATTCTTCTCAGACTGCTTGATGTACAAAGTAGACATCTAGCACAGTTTCATTAATACATTTTTTTTACATAAAGAATGCTTTGAAATATTAATTTGACATTTGACAAAGGTCAACTCTTATTGGCAATTGTTATTCATGCAGTTTTTATCCGTTACTTATGGACCTCAATGTATATGGTTGGTCCACACGAGAAAATTATTAGTCAAAAAACAAGTTTCAAAAATTTCAGCAAAAGCGAATGAGTATTGAAACGTCAGACCGCATAATTTGAGGTTTGAAATGTTTGTTTTTCTAAATATTTTGATATTCAAGGAAAAATTGTGTTCGAAAAAAGAGAATTTAGTGACAAAACAAGCAAATAAAAAATAAAAATGATAGAAGAACTAAAGAGAAAGGGTTGCCGATAGACAGGCAACGCCTGGTATGGTAATTAGTAAAAATAAAAATATATTTGAAGATGTTCCTGGCAAAAAGTGGTTAAAATAACAGAAAGAGTACAAAAATCATAAAAATATCGTTACATGTCCATGTGTTCAGCTTTAATTTTACGAAAAGTAATTTGTTTAAACAAAAATTTATTATTCAACACAAAAATTATCGTACACAGATACTGAAATCTAAATAATAAAACGCAGTTACCTACAAAGAACAATGTACAAAAGACACGTGTTCGCGTTTCAGATTAGTTCAATTCTTTATCCTTTACATCTTGTATTTTAAAGACGACTATCCGCAATGAAAGCATCCAGGCTAAGAAGATAAGAGTCTTAAAGCTACAAAAATATAATATTAGTAGATATATGCCTCTGACAAAATTGTTTTTTATACGGAGGTAGGAATGTTGATTGGTAAAAAGAGATTCTGTAAAGGTTTTATCTGGGGCAAATCCATAAGTTGCAAAGATATGTCGCGAGTTCCAACCTAGACAGTTACAAATATTGTTACATATTTTTCTTCAGGTCAGACATTGACCTATAATGCGAGAGGCACGAAATGTTCATATTGCTCATACTGGTTTATCCAAACTGCTGTTGCGTAGGTAGAGGAATGACCATAACCGTCGACTAGGAATGATCGACGGGCATTATACTTATTTTGGTACGGAACCTGATAACTCTTTAAATTAAATAAACAGAAATCAACAAACAATACGTACAGTTTTTTTTAAATCACTTATTTAACGTCGCCCTATTTCCGCTACCAAGACCAATTACCGACGCCAGGCGACGAGCTACCACCAACCTGGAAATTTTGCCGAACCTATTCTCTATCGAAGAGTAGGGATCTTTTACTTGCCTAACATTTAATAGACAAGGGACCGACTGCTTTACATCCCCTCCGAAGGATGGTATATCTCCGCTATGTAACCCCCGCCTAAAGTTACATACCTTTTACGCATGCGCTGATATACAAGCCGTTAGAAGATGGAGCGAGAACGTTGTATTTCCCTGGAGAGGCTTACCTATCCAAGTAAAGTTGTGTCCAAAATATAACATTCAAAGCGGCATCCCTTAAGAATTACATCGCAGAGAGCCGCACGCTTGCAAACGAACACCTGCTTAATGCGTTCAGGACCGGATTCAAGATTTTTATGACTACATTCGTATTTTACTTGTCGTATGACAACTCTCCATTTAAATATTTATTATCACAAAAAACGCTACTGGCAAATTTTCCAACTTAATCTCATTAAAATACTAGCACTACACTACAGTTTTTTTTTCTTATTATCTGCAGTTTCAACAGAAAGAGCACGCACCACAAAAATAACAGAACATTAGGTTCATATTTATTCAGCGAATAAAAAATTGCCGTCAAAGGAGTCATCGTATGTGCTTTATAAATATGAACTCAGCTTTTTAGCATTTCTTTTATTACTGTCAAATATGTTTGTTTTTAAATGTTTTACTTCCCTCGCATACCAAAGGGAAGTATTGTATTCGAGAGGTTTTTCGGATTTTCACGTTTCAGATCACGTAGATTACGAAAACAGGTTTTTCAATTCCGTCAGTCTGTCTGCCTGTCTGTTGGTGTATTATCTAAAAAAACTACTTGACATAGAGCAGCCAAATTTGGTAGGTAGCTGACGCTGCTGTCAGCGATGAAATGGTTACACTTTCACTTGAAAATATACAGGGTGGACCGTCTAAATGGAGTAAATAATGGGAAATTTTTTTCTTACTCAAATTTAAAATTTCCACGTTTCATGGCATTTTAAACCTATTTCAGAAAAAAAAAATTCAAAACTTTTTTTGGTCGGATGACACTTTAAAATGTTCTCCAAATGTACCTTCCTCGAGAGGTAAACGTATAATAATAGTACACAAGGGTAATGAATATGGATTTGTAAAAGGGTGTTTAATGCTTTCCGCAAAAAACATAGCAAAGTCATCGGCCGATTACCACCAAGATATGAACGCCACTTTGAAAAACGGTTTGCAGAAAAACTGTTGCGTAACATAAAGCCAAATTCGGTCATAGTGTTCGATAATGCCTCTTACCATTCGCGACAAGCTTAGAAAATACCAACTACTTCGACGCGAAAGTTTGAATTAATTGAATTTAAAAAAAAAAGCGAAAAATGCAAACATTAAAAAAACATTTGTAATAGACGAATTTGCAGAACAATATGGTCATACAGTTTTAAGACTGCGAGTTAAATCCTATTGAAAAAATTTGGAGTGCATTAAAAAATTACGTTAGAAACACAAGCCCCCGACTTAGTCATAATGTGATACAACTTATTAGACAGTGGGAAGCTCATAGAAAAGCATTGGACGGGATGCGTGAACCATATTAAACAAAATTGAAAATCAATATTTTGCCACAGTTCCTCAACAACAACCAATTATAATAAATCCCAATGATTCCTCATCATCGTCATCTTCCGGGGAAGAAGAATAATTTAATTATTGGCGCATGCATTGCAGTAAGTAGGTTTAATGTAGATACCAATAATAATGTTGTCTTATACAATATACAAAGAGAAAGATTTTTTTGTCACATATACCAAAAAAAGAAACAACAATGTATTTTAGCTACACGTGCTTTGGCAATACACATGTATATATTAGAATTATATAACCATTGTTAGGTAGGTTCAATATAATGCTAGAATTAAATCCTAAATAAAACGAATGTAGGGTTGTTGTATTTTTATTTAATAATAGGTAGAACTGTGAAATCCAACATTTATGAAAGCAGGGAATATTTTACTTTCATTGTTTCATTACTTGCCAAACTCTGAAATTCTAACTCCGGCTCTGCAAGTCAACGTGGACTCTACATACTAGACTAATACGCATAATAAAATTCGACCAATCAGTAGATCTGTAGCAGAATTTGCCATCAATCAGATTTAGTGGGCGTAACTTATTTACTTCCCTCAGCGGCAGTTTATACAAAAAACTACTTAATTTAATTTGTGGTCATTTTTTGTCACACCTCCAGACAATAGTAAAAAAAGAATAAAGGAAGCCGCAAATGCTGCTTATATTTTGGATTTGAGTTTACTAACGGCGTCCGACGTTGCTGCATTTGCGTATCGAAATACGAGTATATGCAGACGTCTCTACGCTCGCTCCTATACGTAAAGTTGAAAATTTAAAAGAATAGAAACATATAATTCTACAAACTCAAGACATATTAGAAATAAAGTTTTATATAATCTCAAAGCCATTTTTAAAAGTGAATTATTTATTATTTGTTTGCTTATAGTAATGAAACATTTTCTTTATAGGATTTTGCAAACAGTGGAAAGAAAAGCTATCTATGAGAACTAAAGGAAAATCTATATATATATAAAAATATTAATGAAATCTTTGCATTCTTTCGATAACCTGACTTCTGGTTATGCTAGCAAGTAAAATTCTGATTTGCAATTCTCATTTTAACACTAGCATCCAACCTAGTCCCCTACGGCTAAGCAGGCTAAACTAGTATCTACATGATCCCCTACGATATGTAAATTCAGTTAAAAATGAGAACAAAGGCCTGAAATTAATTTATTTACGTACCTTGTCTTTAAAAATTTTTTTCATTCAAATGAAGATAGGTGAGTATCTGTTGTTTTTTATCAGTCAATGTCAATTATAATTATTTTATACCATTCATGGAAAATGTCTTAGTTTTGCATGGAACATCGTTATGAGTGGCTTTAGGCTTTTCTGAAGAGTACCCAATAAGGACGAAAAACGTTTCAAAGGCTAAGCATTTCCAAGAAACTGAATGAGATTTTATGAAAATGTAATTCATTTGAATGAAAAATTTTTAAAGACAAGGTACGTAAATTAATTAATTTCAGGCCTTTGTTCTCATTTTTAACTGAATTTACATATCGTAGGGGATCATGTAGATACTAGTTTAGCCTGCTTAGCCGTAGGGGACTAGGTTGGATGCTAGTGTTAAAATGAGAATGGCAAATCAGAATTTTACTTGCTAGCATAACCAGAAGTCAGGTTATCGAAAGAATGCAAAGATTTCATTAATATTTTTATATATATAGTTTTTCCTTTAGTTCTCATAGATAGCTTTTCTTTCCACTGTTTGCAAAATCCTATAAAGAAAATGTTCCTCAAAGCCATTTGCTTAGGGAAAAAAGTTTTATATAAACTTTTATCAAGGATTAACTTAAATTTTCAAGTCCTTCCACTCGTTCGGTAATACTATCGATTGAAACTTGAAAATTAAGGAGATTTTTTTAGTTTATTTGAAGAACCCATGATACTATTTTTACTTTTATTTGGACTTAGTTGTAATGAGTTCAATTCTTTATTTCATTTAAGTTATAATTTATTTTACGTAGGGCTTCTTTCGAATCGAATATGTCAAAAGCAAGATTAAGCCGATCATCAGTATACACGAGAGAACAATATTTTTTAACATGAGGCGGATCGGTCCCAAAATTGAGCCGTGGGGCACTCCAGAAACTAGCACGCGTTAGAATTGTTTTCCCATTTAAGATATCAAGACAACGATGAAATAGGAGACTTGAGCCATTTAAAGATATTACCGTTTATTCCGGAAAATATTAGCTTCTTTACTAACAGTTCGGCATTTAAAAAGTCAAGAGCTTCTGACATATCTAGCAAAGTCAGAGACGTTAGTATGTCAAAATTGATCGAGGCCAAGGCATCAGCAAGAACAGTCATTACAAGAGTAGATATTCCATGATTTTTCGGAAGCCGGATTGATCGCTTTTTAATTTCTGTGTATAAATCAATAAAGGTAGGTTAAGTGCTACAGTAGCCGCTGGCTAACTTCTCATATGTAAATTGAAATGCATGATTCAAATAAAGGCGTTTATTATTATTATTATAAAAATTTATTTTTGAAATAGTGTTGCGTATTTCCACCTCTTTTAGGAAACCCCTTTATGAATCCGTGGGGTCTAAAATAATTTCAACAAGAGATAAACCACTAACACTTTATTTAATAATTTACTGACTATACAATACTTCAAAATAACCTTTACACTTTGTTTACTTGATATTTAACCTCACTTTTTACCGAACGTCACTTTTATAAACTTCTTCACTCTTATAAAACTTCTCTTTAATAAACTTCCTTCTGCGCCGGTAATCGCGCCTTATATACTCTGAAACTTCCTCTAGATCAATCAAGAATCTTCTCTCATCACACTCTAGAAAAATCTATCTCTTTCTACAAGTTTCCAGTCACTCACTATTAGGCATAGGCGTATCAATCTCTAGTTTCAAGGGGGTGTAATACACAAAAATAGTTGGAGTTTGTGGGAGGGCAGTCACATTTAGGTGACCGCAGCACCTAGGCCCCATTGGGCCCCTTGTACGTCCTCCCGAGGGATACAGGATTCCACCTAGGCCTCCAACCATCCTAATCTTGTGAAGAAGGTGGTGATGCTGCTATGGGGAATATCCCTCAAGTCGGCCAGTGTAACACAAAAATAGCAATAATAATAATAAAAAAAATAATAACCGTTATTCAAAGGACCACATTGGTCTAGGATTAGTCACAAAGGAAAATTGAACTAGTGAATCAAGTGCACTCATTAGTAATATAACATAATATAGCATAATTAAACTATTGAAACCGCCTACTAATTTTCCAAATATTCATCAACTGAATAAAAACATTTAGCTGTTAATTATTTTTTTGTTTCGTTTTTAAATGTTGTATTTTTGATACTTTTAAAGAAATTTGGGATCCCATTATATATTTTTATAACTTATGTAACGGTGTGCTTAAGTTATTACTTTCTCTGCTATCGTAATTATGATTATAATTGTTTGGTAAGAATTTCCTTAGATTATTTTTAACATATATGAAAATCTCTAGGATATGAATACATGGCAATGTCAAAATGTTTAGATCTTTAAACAGGTTTCTACAGGACGTATATTTCGGTACACCCATAATGTTACATACAGCTTTATTCTGAAGTTTAAACAATTTTTCAAAATGACATGAAGAACCCCCCAAAAAAATCCATATGTTGCCCTTGAAATAAATTTTGTATAATAATGTGCCAAGACAGTTTTCCTATTTGATATTTTGGATAATCCATACAATCCATAACAGACGGAAGAAAGTTTTTTTGCTGCAAAGTCAATATGTTCATCCTAATTTAATGAATTGTCTATGAATATTCCCAAGAATTTAGCGTGACAAACTTGTTCTATAGATTTGCCAGCTAATTTTATTAAGCGACTTTTATCATACGTATTATGCCTAGGAGGAAATGTAATAAAAACAGCTTTGGATATATTAAAGAATAATCTATTCGATTTAAAGTGATCAGCAAATTTTGTTAGCGTTTGCACATTAGATATAGCTGTTTTAAAAGATTTTCTACAGTCCAAGTAGGAATTATCATCCGCAAAACATAATCGAAAAATTGGCCAAAAAAGTCGGGCAAATCGTTGATATAAAGCAAAAATAGTAAAGGCCCAAGAACAGAACCTTGCGAAACTCCAAACTTGATATTTAATTTTTCCGATGTAACTCCACCTACTTCTACTACTTGAGTTCTATTTGTATGTAAGTTATTTACTTTGCCTCTTAAACCATAATTATTCAATTTTTCCAAGTATTGATTGTGATTTACTAGATCAAAGGCTTTGCTTAAACAGGGTTCAGAATTTGCGAAGCTGACATCCAGGTTTTCCATAACCAAAAATATTAATTTCCACATATTTTTAGTGAAGTAATTTTTTATTTGACATAAAACGATTCCTTGAATTGGATTGAATCAGTGAAAATTCTTAAGAACTCTATGGTTTTTCATATCGAAACGCAGAATTCCCTGATTTTTAATACAATTTATAAAATTCCCTGATATTTCCAGGTCTTTTTAAAAGATTTTTGAATTCCCCGAGTTTTCCAGGTTCTCCAGGTTTTCCATACCTGCCGGATCCCTGTAAATCCCTATGTTGTGAACATCTACCAACCGTGATCTCCAATTTGTGCGTTTATATAAAGTCGCCTTGAAAGACCCCTGTACGTGAAGAGTGTGTCCTTGTTTATTCCTTATATTGTTTCTCTTCTTTATTTTTTTTTGCTCTTTTTCGATTAGGTTAGAATAGACAGAATGGCTTTCGCAATACCTACAGTTTTTCGTGGCTATATGGGCTACGTTCCCAAAGCCATTTCCTTAGGGAAAAAAAATTCATAAAAAATCCAACACATTTTTTATATTGATCTAAGTTTTCATATAAGTTATTTAAAAATGACATTATGGTGGTTTCAGTTGAACAATTCTTTCGAAAATAAAGTACACTTTTTCAGTGTTTACCTATGTACTGATAAATTCTATTCACCCGACGCCCATGATCACACGCTGCTTTGTGCCTCTCTACTAGTAGTGTTGGCTATGAGTATTTACAGACGCCTTTCCTATGCCCGTTCGACGTGCCAACTCGATCGGACGAAATTTAATTATTGGACTATTCATTTTTTTCCTGTTTTAGAGAACAGTCAAGGGCAACGATCGAGGATATGGTGATATGTAAGCGACATTTTACCATTTAAACTAAATCGATTCATCATGAATTTCTGCCCGATAGCTATCTATCTCAAAGCATATTGCGGATAATATTGTCTGGTTGAAAATAGTTCTAAAAGCTCGATTAGCAACAGCAACACTGGTGATGATGATGGGCTCCGTATTAATATAATCGTAACAGAGTAACATAGAAGAGGTTAGGAAATTATCAGGTTTATTAAAGCCAGGCAAGTTAATATACCTAACATGCGGTCTCATGGCTTCTTAAAAATCGCTGTAAAAAATATACGGCAAAACTCGTTCCAAACTAGTCTATTCAAATAAAGGCTGAAGGTTTATAGATGGTAGTAGTTTAGCTTGATCTTTTCTTGTATATGATCAATTAAGCAGATTAGATAAATTTAGATTGATTATTGAATTAAAATTTCTGACGGTACGACTAATAATGTTTGAAACCTCTGAGTCGGTTGTCCATTTGACAAAAGAACTTACTGATGAATCGATGGAAGAAATCGTTTGATATTTTGAAAATTTGAATGAATATGTCAGATGAATACTGTAAAGGAACTGGACGAATCGCGTTGTTAAAGTTAGTGTCGAATATGTGTCATATTAGATGTTAATTTTAATTTAATCCAACACTAAGGAAGCTTAAAGGACCATAACATTTCCAATCTCTGAGTTGTAATTAAACTCCCAAAATAAAAGTTAGAATGCTTACTTTTATCTCAATTCTAAGTTATATTTCAAACTCCCCATTATTGCTTCTAGTCCATTAGTGCAGCAGAATAAGACAAAAAACGGGCTTAACTCCGGAATCCTTTGTAACAGGGCGGATTTTTTTCCATTCTCTTCTAAATTGTATCCATAATATACGATAAAAAGTTTTCTTCCTAAAAGGTGCCGCTGTAAAAGTTATTAAACAAAATAGGTGTAATATTAAGGTTTTTCGCGAATAACTTTTAAAATTTAATTTTATTGAAAAAAACTGCTTACGCCGATCGAAAGTAAGGGAAATTCACATCGTAAACGTATATGAAGGTTTTTTGTTGTACGATCAAAAGCATAGGTTCCAGATCTTTTTGTTTAACGCACGGGAATGGAACGCAGCGACACGTAAGTACGGTGCGCAAAGCGTGCGCAATCTCGGACGAGCTACACTAAATTTGTTATAATTTTTTAACTAATTAATGAAATTGAGCTCAACAAAGCTTAAATGAACATGTGTCTATTGGATTATCATATTTTCTAATATAAAAATGAATGTATGTAGGAATAGTACATATTATATGAAGTCGAAACATAAAAAGGTTTCCGAAGAAATCGGTAAAAGCTCTACCATTTCTACAAATTTTAAGATAAAAACCTGGAACTTTCACATATTACTCTTGAAGTAATGTATAAAAAGATCCGATTGATAGGCGTGCTAACTAATTTTTTTTTATAAAAGTTATTAACGTTTATGTTACCCCCAGTTTCACGAATTTTGGAGCAAAGAAAAATTTTTCTTTTATTTTCGTAAAATAAAGAGGATTAATTTAATTTTTAAGTTAAATGCGCTTAAAGCATCTTGAAGTACACATTTCAAGCTTTAAAAATCGTACCTACAGAAATCTAGCAACACGATTTACACCAGAGTAATAGGTGGCTAAAATTAGTTATACATATAAAATTTTACCACATTCTCAAAATTCTGAAATTTTGGAAGTGTACATCTTCAAAAATATATTTTTGAGATTTTTTTCACTCATCAGATCCTTTTATTCATTACTTCAAAAGTAATATGTGAAAGTTCCAGGTTCTCATCTTAAAAATTGTAGAAATGGTAGAGCTCTTACCGGTTTCATCGGAAATCTCTTAATGTTCCGACTTCATATGTATATACTATTTCTACGTACATTCATTTTTATATTTGAAAATATAACCCAATAGTCACATGTTTCTTCTTTCATTTAAGCTTATTTTCTTCCTCAAGAGTTGTACTTTTGACAAAACCAACATCAACCGACATCAACAATAGCAATACAAATAACAGTAATTGTTGCAAAGATACGTGCAGAAGAAAGGAAAGTTAAAAGATGTGCGCTTTATGGACTGAGTTACTGTAGCGAGTGGAAGAAAACTGAACTTGGACGTTCAAAATCGTGCGCGCTCGCAAAATCATCAATATCTCAGCTTCCTGTAGACGTACAAAAAGCTATAGCCAATCGATTTGGGGTAGCTCGACGAGATAGAGAGGTAGTTTTGCAAAAAAAGCATCTCAGTCCATAAAACGGACCTCATTCAACTTTCCTTTCTTCTGCACGTGTCTTTGAAACAATTATTGTTATTTGTATTGCTGATGTTGATGTTGCTGTTGTCAAAACTACAACTCTTGAGGAAGAGAATAAGCCCAACCATGTTACGCTAGGACATCCTTAAGTTGTAGAAATTAATTTTCAAAAAAGTGCCTTTTTAATAAACAAATGCTTTTTTGCAAAAATTGTACAAGCACACATTAAAAAAAAAAACACTCATTCTACTCAGCCAAATCCATAATCCATCAAAGTTTGTTACGTCTAGGTTCTTTATTTTTAAAGTTAAAAATTATTAAGAAACGCGTTTTTTAGCAGTTTTTGCATTTTGTTAAAAAAGTAATCAACCTATTTTAGTTCTATTGGGCTCATTTTGTAGATATTTCTAATATCACATTCCGTTGGGATTTTTTCTTTGAAACAAGACCTTTTCAGGCTCTTTTGCCTAGGCTATACTCATATCTTAGAACTCTTACAACTCCAAATTCCGAATGAAGATTCGAAGTTTTAAAAACTTGGCACCAATTTATTTAACATTTTATTTTAATACCAAGTAAGTACGTGATAAGTTTCAAATTTTGACATTATAGGGTTTTAAAGCAGAAAACATTACTAAATATGGCAAATGAATACAGAGTGTTTGATAAGTCAATTTCATTCAATAGTATACCAATTTGATAATGTACCTACCTACAGTTAAAGTACCTCGTGTATTAGATTTTAAGTAGTTATGTTCTGTACTAATTGATAATTACTGCATAGATTTTAAAATTGTCACCATGGCTGATTAAATTATCTTCCGGGGCCCCCTAGACAGTTGATTTAATATCATCGAACATCTATTCAATACAATAATTACATGCTACAAGATGTACAATACGTTTTGTAAACTCATTCTTTATTTTTCCCGAAAATAAAAATTCAAAGGAGTAATATCTGGCGACCTCGGTGGCCAGAGCTCAAAAGGGGTTCTTCTCCGTATCCAGTGCTGTGGAAAATGCACATCTAACCATTGTCGATTAATCCTAGAATTATGAAATCTAATTGGAAATACATTTCCTGTCTGACTTCTCATGGTAGATCATCAATTTCTTCTAACAAGTCATTATAAAAGAAATTTACCAATCGAGCTGAGGTCAAAGTTCCCCAAAATCGCACACCACACGTTGACCTTTTGGGAATATTGGCTTATACACACTGTATATAAAACGACAACTTGAGTTTGTGTGTGTTCACAGATCAAATCGCCAGTTTGGTTAAATCGCATTCTTACATTCAACCAGGACAAATGTTTCATTAACGTTCATTTTTTTAAACTTCACTGCCAACTTACTTGAAACAATAGCTACATTATGTCCTTGGTTTTGCTACTGAAGACAGAACATACGAACCATTAAACATTACCATGTCATTTCAATTTCAAATCTGAACAAAGACATTGAATGCGAAATGAACTAGTTATCTAATGCATAGAATATGTCTGTGTACGTTCTCGTTTTGTGCATAAAATAATGCAAGCATGATATGTTTCTAGAGTAAGGCACAATATACATTTTAAAATAAAATAAAAAATACATAATATGCTTTGACAGTAATTCATATTGCTTTCGTAGTTGTTATTTTTAGTTTTCATTGCTTTCTAATTTCCTATAGAATAGTAAAACGTTTGTTCTAGTTCTGTTTTCAAAGCCCTTTAAAATTTATCATATTTATATGTGGTGTCTGCATACGCCTTGTTTTATTTAACAAGCGTCCAAACTATTAGAGATTGGACACATTGTTTAAATAGATAGATGGAGAGCCGACTGTACAGATTTCCTATGAATAAGATACAAGGAAAACTTTGTGTGAGTAAGTACTACCAAAGACATACAGGGAGCCACTTTTCATATAAGCAAATTTTGCTCGTGTCATGGAATTTTGACGTCACTACCGGTCACGATTTTTTGTGTCATCGAGTATATGAATAACACTTACGTCAAAATTTAGATTCTCAGGTATACCGTGTGAGTCACGAATTGCGCTCGCCCCGATATTTCCTAAAATATTTGAATAGAAAATTGAAATTTGGAGGCCTTATTACACGACTAAAATGCCATCTTTTCAATAAAAAATCAAGTTTGGTGCACATCCGGTTTGACCGGAAATGCCCACAACTTTCGATTTTTAAATGGAACACCCTATATATTTTTACATTCTTGGAATCTAGAGGAAATTTTGAATACAATACATCCATTTTGGTCACTTTTTGATAAACATTAAAAATTTTATCAAAAAATCTATTTCTGAATCTAGAGTGCTGTGGTGCCCAAAATATATTTTAGTTTGTGTGCTACGTTACTATAGAGGCGTTTAAAATTTTTAAATGTGATTTTTACCCACTAACTCGGTTTTTTTAAATGGGAATTTAATCGTTCACCAACATTTTTAAATACCTCATTTTCATACGAATCTAATGATACCAAAACTTTGAAAATCCGCTCAGAAATATTTGAGATTTCAGCCAAAATACAATGCAACCAAGCTTTTAGAAACATGCGGCTAATAATTAATAGATTAGTGGGCTTTGGAAACTAAAATGGCACATTTCTGTGTAAATCTGGTAACCTAATAACATTGGAAAAATCATAGTAGCCATTGAATGTAATAAAACAATATCAGCTGTCAGACAGACTCGTGTAGTTATAGGCAATCTTGAGCTATCAAACATTTAATAATTGTGAGCGCAAAGAACGTTACAATTAGGTTTAGCATAGGTATGTGGAGGTAAACACAATTACATCCACAAGGACATTTGCAATAGAATGCGACATCAGTTCGGTTTTCAGAGTTTTATTTAAATGAACATAAATATCGGGCCTATAAATAAATAAAAATCAATCCCGTTTGAACAATTAAACTTAAACTATGTAACAGTAGGTATCTTTAAAATAATTAATATAATTAAACCATAAATTGACATTTATAGATATCGTTCAAAATGTCCACCATTTTTGCGAGAATATTGGAGTTTTTGGACCTTTCCCTTTAGCTGCAACAAAATTTCAAGTCCCTAGGTCCACTCGATGAACCTACAGGTCTTAAGTACTACTAACCCCCTGCGTTATCCCTTTTTAGGTACAAAAAAGGAATACTGAGGTTTCAGGATTTTCCTTTTAGTTGTGCCCTATGCCATGCAATATTTTGTTATCAATTGCAATGTAATTCGTTTTTTGTTACACGGCGGTCTTATAGATGTTTTCAAAGAAAAAAGAAACAATAATACAATTTCAGGTTTATCTTAAGGATATTGGTCCAGTACATACTGTATCAACAAAAGCACTTTTAAAAAAAATTGTGCTAGAAATGAGATCAGATTTCTTCTTAAATATGTAAAATATTTGTATAATAAGCAATAATAAGTATAGTGCTCCCCATGAAGAATAACTATTCCAGGATAGATTCTGTAGTTCCTTTCGTAAAAATTACCCTTGACGCTCCTAGTGTTATATAATTGCATAGAATATGAGTCATAACTTCGTCCTCCACTCCATACATCCGACAAATAGAATTATTTTTCAGATTGACTTATGCAGATTTGTTTAAAGGATAATTCAGGACCACTATCTATTTCATTCGTTGTTCAGGCAGAGCCACCTTACGGTAGCCCAGCCTGATAGCTCTGGTTGAATTCGACTTCCTGGCAAGCAGAGAAGACCAATCTCCTGCCAACTGGTCTTGCTTCTTCATTGCCCTCTACGTCACTGTTTAATGTAAGGGTCCTCAAAGCCGCTTGGCTGTGGCTGTAAATATAAATGTGTATATCAACCACACTTCTTCTAAGAATTTCGCTTGTGCACAGTAAAGTGACTTATACCTCTGTTTGGAATACACTACAATTCTTGCAAGTAGCTCTGATTTACGGATATGGTTCGTACCCGTGCATTCCAGCACCGGTTCCTTCTGGGGACTTCGATCCATTTATGTACCAGTAGTAAATGTGTCTTGGCTAATATCTACAGAATAAATAGGCTTTGACTAAGGACGAGTTACTAAAAACAATACCGACTACCGAAAGGTTTACGACGATGTGGAATGGGACAAACTGTGAACCATAATACTGAAGGTGGGAGTATCTACGCATGTTATCTTCATTACTCGTCGACTGTAAGAAAAAAGTCAGATTGGTTGAATGTCCATACACCAATTCAGACAAACGTAATGTTGACAAAGGAGTCGAACAGGACTGTCCGTCACCAATCCTCTTTAACATCTCTAGTGTGCATAAGTAATGCAGTGTGCTGAAATTCCAGGCTGAAGCAAGATTTTTAACTTGGGATATGCAGAATGCAGATGACACCAACTTCTAATTCTAAGTAAACCAAAAATTATGATTGTAGACCGAGCAAATAAAAACTCTTAAAGCCCATTAAGGATTGATGAGTGGGAAATAAAATGATATACTTTGAAGCTCTAGTTGAGAATAACTATAGATGTTGATTAGGATACGTTCATAAAACATCTGTGAAGACGCTGTGATACGATAAGGAGAGAAAATGAACATGGATTGACTTGTTTTCTAAAACTCTGAGAAAGTGAAAGAGAAATTATGCAAAATATCACTGAGATATTTATTTTTTACATGCATCTGCAATCTGAATTTGCTTATATCAAAATTTATATTCAATATTGTTTCAAAATTATTACTGTTAAACCAAAAATAAAATAACAATTAACATGACATGACATTATTGATGACAGTATTCTTTTTATAGTTCTTTGATAGTGTTCTAGTTTCTGACAATAAGTAGGTATTACATTTAGAAATAGTTATTACCCAACATAATAAAAATTTAACCATCAAATCAATATCTTGAATAAATATTTACTGAATTTCCAGCCATTCATAACATTCGTTCTCTTGTTATAAAATAATTTAAGCCCTATATAAGTTGTATAAGCTTTTTCACACACAATGTTAAAAAATAATTTTCATTACGGATTTGTCTTTTTGACTATTAGCCCTCATCAGTACGAAATAGGTGCATGAAGCAACTCATATCTATATCGAGTTGCCTTAAGTAACATGTAGTATCACGGTTGTCAGGTATGTTGCAAGGAGGGTGATTGAATTTTGAAAAAATGCAAAAAAGCAAATATTCGAAAATCTTCCTATAATGAAATTCAAGAAATACCTTCGGAGAAACTGCCGTTTACATTGGCAGTTTTGAAAATAATAAGTGTGAAGATTATTTTTGTTAATGCTCGTTTATACAAACATTCCGAAACAAAATTTTGTTACAACCGCTAACTAGGGGTAAGGATGGCGACATGGTATGCAAATATGGTGAGAAAACATTACTAATCGGTCTGCGACTTATACATATTAGATTTTTATTAAGTGAATTCACATCAAATGAATTACTTCAGTAAGTATTATTACTCTTCCATTAGTTCGATCAAATTGGGTAAATGGGTTAATAGTTACCCTTACTTTAATTTAGTAATGGAAAAACCAACATAATTAGTATTGCGAGCACGTGGGCTACTAGAAAACATTACCAACTTTCGTAAAATTGCGAACACTTAAGAATATAATATATTTTTTTTAAATATACTTCTGTAAAGAGTGTTTCTTGTCAAATATTTGTTTTTTAGGTTCTCGAAATAAAAAAAATAAAAAAAATGAATAAGTAAATTTTTAGTTTGAATCGCGAAGAGATAAACGTTTTTAAACAACTTCTTAAAAATATTCTCTTAATGAACCACCAGAATTAACGTTGAAAAGAAGTGCTAACATTCCTACAATTTTTTATATACCCGTTACAATCAATAGGTATTTCCGAGTCCCTCTTTGAATATGAATTCCAGACACAGTCCATTGCGTTTTATAAGAAATATAAAAGACGCCAAAAGATCATCAGACGATAATTTATATATTGCACAGGGTGTTGGAAATATGTTGGTCATTATTTTAGTACATATATATTCGACTAAAGAAGGACCTTAAAAAGAACAAAAATGTGATTAAACAGACGGAACCCTTTTAACCCATGTGAAGAAAATCCACTATCTTAGGGCGTCTGCCATATTAGGATTAGAATAACATTGCATAGTTTAACGTATTTTACTCATTAAACACTTTCATTTGACACTCATGTCAAGGGTGTTGTGAAGAAAAAGGTGATCCGTCATCTTGGGACGACCGCCATATTGGATTTAGAATGAACTAGATATACTATATTGCGTTGTCACAGGACTTACACACGTGCGCAAAATTTCAAAGCTCTAGCTTAATTATAGAACTAGTAGAAATTTTGATGTCAAGATTTGACCTAAACATACCAACACAAAAACAGGCGAAGTTAAATAATAGTTTTAAACATGTTTAGTCAGTTAAAAATAGCTACTCTTTCATATCTAATCTATTATTACGTCGATGATGGATAACACATCCACTTATATTCTTACAATATTGGACGTTTTCCAAACGTGAACTTAATCCAGGTCTAGCCGTTGCGAATGGGACCATTGATTTTCTTCATGATACAAAAACATAAACATTGTCCTGACCTAGGCAATATAACTTTTGTTTACTAGTTAATTTGTTAAATGGGCTCTTATTGTTAGGGAGTACATAAACACCACCAAGATTAAATCCTCTAGCTCAGGTATTATTAAGTACTTTATTTTAAGACTTCGACTAAGAACCCAATTTCCCTTCGTAAGAAGTTTGATTACGTAAAGCCATTTTGCAAATAACTTTTTTAGGATTTTATAAAGTAGCTCTATCTAGTCTACGCTATCGGGATGAATGCTTATGTTAGTATGCAGGATCTTTCTGGTATCTGTCTAGTAAACGCCACCATTCACTTAATTACTCCAAGGGAATAGGACAGAATTTTAGCGTTGTAGCAACCAGAGGTAAATAAATTATTGTTATGTACCTATACCCAGATAGACCTTTCCGTTATTCTTTCTTCCGCTGCTTCTGATTATCAGCTTCTCATATTCTGAGTATCGTCCGCATTGTCCTCTTGTTCAATCCAAATTCTATATGATTGTATCTCTTCATACTTCCACCCCCTTCTGTATCTATATTCCCCTATCTCCACCTGTATTTCTATCTGTCTATGTCGAATAACACAACATTAAAAAATTAACTTCATAAACTGAAATACCTATATAAATTTTATGAAAATGTAATCAATCAGAATGAAAAAAAATTTAAGACAAGGTAGATCAGATCAATACATTCATTTTAGGCCTTTGTTCTCATTTTTAACTGATACTTCATGACCGTAGGGGGGGTTATGTAGATAGTAGTTTAATCTGCATAGCCGTAGGAGACTATGATGGATGCTAGTGTTATAATGAGAATGTTAAATAAAAAATTGGACAAATTTATTTTAGGATTTTAATTTACTAGCATAACCAGAAGTCAGGTTATCAAAAGATTGCAAAGATTTCATTAATATTTTTACATATAGTTTTTCTTTTAGTTCTCATAGATAGTTTTTTTCCGCTGTTTGCAAAATCCTATAAAGAATATGCTTCATTGGACATTAATATTTTCACAGATACCTAGATTTTCTTTTCTGATATTTCTTAAATTATTTCTTTATGAATATATCGACAAACTACATATGCAACAACTGTTTGAATCTCTCTACGTTTATTAAGACTTTTCATCCCAATTAAGCCATTGACAACTTTAGTAAATGAAACATCCTCTATTAATATCGGAAGCGGGAGAATTACAAATTACTTTATCCATTATACGAAGACGAGGTTTATTTTCTAAATGTAACCTAGAATAAGAGAATCACTCAGGGACAAAGGAGTTATTTGTTTGGGCTCTTGAAATTAGAGCGAAGTTTAAGAGCTAATGCACTCTGCTTTAATTACATTTGACGGAAAAACTTTTAGGATATATTTGCCTTTGGTGTTGTTAATTAGATTGTAAGTATTGATTAGGACCTCAGTTTAAAGAGCAGACGTTTTACGAGAAGTTTGTAAATTGGAGCCCTTTTGGTACCCCTTACATTAATTCGTTTATTAGAAATGTAGTTGTTACTTTAAATACCGGCTTATATACCGGGCGTTCACGATACGAGAGGTGCACCCTTACATTTTTTTCTTTATTTTTCAAAACAATAATTTGAAATTGGCGTCCTAGATATTTGGCATAAATAAATGTTTTGATCTAACCAGGTCCTTAAGTATTCTTCAGGTTTGACCGGCAATTCTACTAACTTCATAATTGACAACATATTGCATAGATAATAACATTCTAATGGACAATCAATCTGGATTCAGAGAAAGCCATTCCTGTGAGACCGCATTATATCAGATTGGGTTAAGACAATAGGTAAAGATTAAATAATAGTTGCAGTGTACTTAGACTTTAAACGTGCATTCGAGACGGTAAATCGGAAGTTACTGGTATCAAAATTAGAAAAAATGGGCATTGGAGGGACTATACTTGAATGGATCGAATCCTACTTAACTGAGAGAAGACAAAAAACAAAATATATAAATAGTGAGTCGAACGTAATAGACAATGAATTTGGAGTACCGCAAGAATCAGTGCTAGGACCTTTATTATTTGTGCTATTTATAAACGACATAGTGAAATCTATAAAAAATTGTAAGGTACGTTTATTTGCAGATGACACGTTAATATATTTGTATGGAGAGAATGTAAATGAAGTTACAAGTAAACCATTGTAGGATGGCCAACAGCCGCGGCAGCCGCGCAGAGAGAGAAGAAATATCGTCGCTGTTGAATAGAGACAAGTTTCGTAACTATGAACGTAGTACAGTCGGGGGAAGAAGTTCAAGTAAAATGTGCTCTCTTATTTACCAACAATTCGGGTATGTCACAGGCCAATTGATGTTTTCGATTGAACAACAGTTCTTTGTACACGTAACATTAATGTTTATAAGTAGATACTTCTAATAGGTACCATGTGTTAAATATAAGTTATACACTACGAGCACTTTTCTCAAGACTGTACCGATGTTTACACGAGGAAGGAACATATTATGGAACATAATAGTGATGGGTCGCTCATGAACGAGTCGTTCAAAGTGAACGACTCACTTCAGTGAACTGTGAACGAACGACTCACCTTTGAAATACAACTCGTTCAATACGCCATTACGACTCCGTACTATTCGCACCGCACTGCAGTTCAGTGAGCGCTAGCGCCTGAGTGGCACACGGCACGGGCACAGAGTATGTGTTGAATGGTGAGCCTGTGAGGAAGTTTTGAATGGTGAGCCTGTGAGGAAGTTTTGAATGGATCACGAGCTTGCCGTATCGTTATCGTTCAGTCGTTCACTCGTTCACAAACGACGCAAGTGTAGGTTACCTCATACATTTCTTCCACATACTCGGCTCAGTTTGCCATGCTATCCGCAAAATTATAACGTAAAGATAAATGTACAGAGTTAATAAATCTTTTTTTTTTCACTCTTTATTTATAATAACACAAATTTAAAACATTCTACAACCACAAAGAACAAAAAATAAATAAACTAAACAAAATAAAAATATAAACCAGAACACAAGTTCGTTGTTGATTTATACATAATATGCGACATTCTCATATAGCTCATGCCCATAAGGAGTGTATGAACTTGATACGATACATATGTATTATCTTTGTAAACGAATGAACGAAGTACATCGGAACGTCGCGCGTCGTTCAAATGAACGACTCTTGATGAACGACTCACCTCGGTGAGCTGAACGAACTGAGTGGGCTCAGTAAAAATAGGTGAGCGACCCATCACTATAACATAAACAAGTGAGCTCCTCAACTACTGCGCATCCTAATCTCGTTGGCCATTCTAGGATGGTCGACCTGTATTAATGTTATTAATCAAGATTTAAAAGATATATTTGTGTGGTTGTGTGATAATAGCTTAAAAGTAAATATCGACAAATGTAAATATATGATTCTGGGCAAAAAACATATACTAATCCGGCTACAAATTGGGGAAAGTATTGTATTAAATAATAAAAAGTTGGAAAAAGTTTCGGAAATTAAATACCTTGGTTTTATAATAGACGAGTCCCTGACTTTCAAAAGTAATATTGATTATATTATTAAAAAAGTTGCAAAAAATATTTATTTTTTACGTAGAATTTCAAATTATTTATCAATGTTTTCAAGAATGTTAGTATATAAATCTATAATAGCTCCACATTTTGAATATTGTGCAACACTACAACTATATTTAAACAACAATGAGATACGGCAGTTACAAAAGATGCAAAACAAAGCTATGAGGATAATGTTAAAGTGTAACAGATATACTCCCATTGACACAATGTCAAATGTTTTAAATTTTTTAAATGATAGACAACGTATAGTATTAAAATCACTGCAATTTATATTTAAAATAGAGCATGGTATAGGTCCAAGGTATTTATGTGATAAATTGAGTTTCGTCCGAGATACTCATGGTTATAATACTCGTAGTGTAAATGATATGGTGGTAGAGAGGTATGACAATTCAAAGGAATCGAAATATTTGTTTTGTAAGGGTATTCAATTATTTAACGGTTTGCCAAAGGAAATAAAATATTGTGAAAAATATATTTTCATTAAATTATGTGTTAGTTATATTAAAAAAGAATTTTGATTATCTTGTGATTAGGTTAGGCAATTTTACGTTATACTAATATACAAATAGATTTTTAATAATTTTACAGTTACTGTTATATGCATAGAATTAAGATAAACTAATGAAAAGTTAATGTGATTATGATCTGTATATTGTTATGATCAAATTGTAGCTTTTTTTGAGCTAATAAACATACATTATTATTATTATTACTATTATTTTAAATAGTATATTTTTCAATTATCTGATAGCGGTTTGAATTACTTTTGCAATGGTCTGGCCAAAATCAAATCAGAAATGAATCTAAAAAATGGATAGACCATTCAAGGGTCGGATGACAGAGCTCTATTTCGCGATTTACGAGTGATGGACTCAGACGCACCGGTAAGAATCTTTATATTTAATGATTATTTCATATGTGAAATGTGATGCTAAAATTTGATGACACATTGGTGATAATTCAGGTCATATTTTTTTATAATATCAAACACTCCCTCCCAAGCACCTATTAGCAACTGCCCCTCAAACTCAAGTAATGACAAAATGCAGCTTGCGGGCGGGCAGACATACGGACACTTTGAAAGTTGTTCAGAATTAGATCACTAAACACAGCGATATGATTTTTTCTGTCTGCGATATTTAAGGTTTTAGAAATGTGCCGATCAAATGCAATATTATTGATACTCTTCGTATTCTATTTGCGAAGAGTAATAAAATGAGAAAGTGGAGATAATTTACATGGATCTTGTTTCTAAAATATTTCTAGTAGCTCATATAGAAACTAGCTACCTAGCTATAGACATGTTATCTTCATTATTCGTTTCCACCCAACCAGCAAATTTGTTTTATAATTTAAATGTTCTACGATTATTTTGTTTTATTGTTATTTTATTAATGCTTCTAAATGCCAATTGATTATATTAGAATTTCAGAAAATACTATTTTGTTGTCTGCAACTGAACTATTTTATAAAATATTTCAGCTTATCAAAATAAATCGTTTTATAACGATTTTTTGGTATCGTTCAGCAGCATTTTTAGAACCGTAATAAATATACATTCGAATTATTTTATAGTTATTTCTTATCTCACAAAAGAGTTATATTAAAGATCTATTTGTGACAATTTTGCTTTTAAGAATAAATGTTGTTTCATAGCATGTTATATAATTATTATATAGCATTGTATTTGCTGTAATATGGAAACGGCAACAAAGTCATTACAAAACGAAAACAAACAACGCAAAATGCTTCAAAAAGAATTTTTCACTGTGCCTAACAAACCTACAAAATACAGTTTTATTAATTATGTTCCGATACATAGTAACAAAATATAGGAAATTAAATTATGTTAAGTATCTCTACAATAAGTGTGAACAAAACAAATACAGGAAACATTTTGGTTAACAACAAAGAAAAACTAAATAAAATGGATAAATCTGGTGTATATAAAATTTATTGTAAATATTGTAATGCTGTCTATATCGGTCAGAGTGGTAGAAGCGTTGTGAACAGGGTAAAACAACATAAAAAAATCTATCTTAAATAACAATACAAATACAGGAATGTCAACACACTGTATTGAAAACAACCATTTCATAGATACTGATAACATAAATTTACTTCATTCAGAAAGAAAAGGTAAACGTTTAGATCTGCTAGAACAACTAGAAATCAAAAAATCTTTCAAGTGCAACCCTTGTACCACAAACGACCAACAAAATTTCCTGAATACCCCTATAATAAACAAATTGATAAGAACTATCCATTGATTTATATAATCAGTTTAGGTCCACTCCAAACATTCCCATAATTAAGGATGTTAAATTAAGGTTTAAATAGATTAGGTCATAAATAGATTAAGCCATAAATAATTTTAGGTATAAATTAAAATAAGCACGTCGGAAACTTTAGTATTCACTATGTAATACTCTTGATAAAGGCCTAATAAGCCGAAACATATGTAGAGTATTTATAATATATTGATTGATTAATCTAAAAGCAGTGTTTAATTTATAATTAACAATTAAAATTGTTTACTTGAGCAAAAGAATGGTGGCTAACAATACAAAACATATTTGAGAAAATTGATTTACTGCATTAGCTGTGTATTTATATTTAGTCATAATTAAAGACTGTCGTAATGAAAATTTGTCATAATTATAGAACAAAAATTTATAAAAAAATTATTCTCCCAAAATGTTGGTTACCAACATTGACAAGAGCGGTGCAGATCTTAACAGATCATATACGGCCGAACTAAAAACATCAGATTTAGGACAATGAAGAAACTTGAAAAGTGGTTTTAAAAATAATAGGTACATGTATTAACAGCGTAGTGGTTTTGGCAATAAGGCACAGTTTCTACTGCTGTAAAATGAAACGACGCATTTCACTCACTACACTGTTAACATATCAGGTCATATGCCAAAGTATTGTTGCTTCCACTAGTAAAAGTAACTACGTGTTTTTGTCAATAAAAAAAAACAAATTAACAGCTCTGTAAATAAGGTGATTTACTGCTACGAATTTCTAGGTTATATTTATGCAAATTGAACCAATTCTCTGTTTCCGTGGCATTTACAACTCAGTCCTAATAGATTTATCATAAAAGCTACAAAAGTATCGCGAAAGTGATTGATCTATTCTATAAGATTCACGAACAAGTTACACTAAGGCGCATTATTTTATAGATGTTTTATAGGAATCGTCTAATAATTTAAATATCGTGAAATGCTTGCTACTAACACAAAAGTATTTTATAGAGAAAGGCCATCTTGAAAGGCGAGTGTTCGTGATGGTAAATATAACAAGATATGAAAATTTAGAATATCAAATGTTTATTACAATTTATGGAGTCAGAAACGTGCTTAATATACAGTTATGACTACTAAAACAAATTAGTGAAAGTTACATTGTAAAACAACTACAATTCATAATATCGATATTTATAAAATTTCAAAAATTATTAGAAATCATCAATAAATGTGAGGCCCGTTAAAAATATATTAAAAATATGGCTATAGTTCACAGCAAAATTTTCTCCGCATCAAAAATTGCAGTTGTCGTAAGCCAGAACAAGTCTCTTAAATAATTATTATGGGTTATTTGGTACTTAGTATTAAATCACAATGCCATATGCTTTTAGTGTCAAAAATACTTCTTAAACTTTTAGGATACATTTTAGAAACCATTTTATTTTATTAGTGTGTATAAAGCAGCATTGTTTTTTTTTTAAATAATGACTATATAAAAACTCTTATAAAACAGTTCTTTAGTTGTTTTATAGCAATTGTAGTGTATGCAATTTATTAAATAGGAATATTAGATTATTATTGTCCTTACATAACTGATGCGGCATCATGAGTAAGCCAGGCTTAACGCTGGCACTATGATAAGGCATTCAGTCGTAGAGAGTTGACCAAATAAAGTGGTAGTGAATCGGTGAAGTGAAGTTTTATTCATTCAGTACTCTACAAGTGGCGACGAGGATAAATTGGATACCTTAAAAAGTATACAAAAGTATGTGCAAATCTAGCAAATTGAGAATAGAGCATAAAGATATTACGATGGCAAAGACATGTAGGCGATATTAACCCGTGGTCGTTGTGAAAACAAGTGAATCACACAGTGTTGAACTGGGATGTTTGGAGCACACGAATTCCAAGAATGGGGAAAAACCCCTCATCAACCCTTAGCCATCCAAACAGAGATATCGTAATTATAAATAAAAATTATATTTAGTAAAAATGTATAAGTTATATTCTAATTTAATAAACAAAGTAAACAAAAATTACATACATGTGCATTGTGTATGTAGAGATGTGCAAATTGTGCAAGTACATGCATACATACGATTACATGGGTGTATACATATTGTACGAGTACATATATTTTTGATAGCATTTATTCGCAATTAGTAAATTATTTTGCAAGGAACAAAAGGACATTGCTTTGGTAGAATTATTCACATAAAACGAAATGAGTCCTAGGGCTCCTTCATTTATAAACATTACATAATACCTAGCTGTTTATACTTATGATATCTACAAGACAAACCTTATAACTTAATAATTAAAAGCAAAAAAGTAATAGGTTTTCCTATAGCTAAAGAAAGCTTGATAAAATTGTTGGGTTATCAGGTTAATTATTTGAATAATATTAATATAATTAAAAGTACATCAGAGGACATGTAAAGGAGAGCAAGGATAAACCAGTTCAAAGTGATGGGGTATTGACCTGTATGTGCCTCGTTAATGCATATTCTCAGGAGGTAATGACGGAAAGTTATCCGCAGGGCACCTGGACCCATACCTCAATGGCAAAATAGCCATACAACTAATTGAATGTGAAGGCGAACCAGCCTCTGTCGACATTAAATGGGAGATTACCTAATTAGTCCGTACGTACAAAAAACTGACGTAGGCGTATTGGCCATACGCCTACGTAGAATACAACTTAGTAAAAAATCAAATCAATCTAGAATTGATACCGTTATCAGCAAAATTGAGCGCTGACGCGCTGAACGAGAATGCTTAAATTTTTAAACTAGATTTTTAAGTAAAATCAGATTCAGAGTAGTGCTAAAATGGAAACACTGTATCTAATTAACTAACTAACTAACTAACACTAATCTTCAAAAAGATAACAGATAAATATAGACACATCTAATTAAAAAACGAAACACCAAGACATTTCGTTGAATTTGTCATAGAAGATTCGCTTAGTGTACCTAAAAAACAGGCTCTGAAAAAATCATTAAATAACAATGATAATAAAATACATAAATAAATAAAAACGGTTGTTAAATTTATATCATGAATATAGAATTACTTAAAGAAATGACACTACTATAATGTTATGAAACATAATGTTTATACTAAAAATTACATGTATAATTGCATTCATAAAATGCAATTGACGCAGGAGACCCTCTTGCATCAGTACGCTTTTGCAAATCTGCGCCAGCGTGAGTGCTAAATTTTAACACATCTTTAAAGAGGTGCTTAAAGTCTATGATGAAGAACTATAATATAACCGGAAATAACCGGAAAACGAAATACCGGGTTACAAAGTCAGTACTTTTATACCTAGAAAAACTATAATTTCCAAATCTCTAAGCCTATTCAAGTCTTAACTTAAAATTGTTATTCTGTTAGCTGTGACCTCTAGACACAGATTGCAGACTAATAAAAATTTAACATAAATAATACCACAGTAGCCTAGTTTCATAGAAACCCAAAATACTCGCTGAATTGAAAACTTCCAATATCGGCAATATCAAAACTAAAATTCAACCGCTTATGATATCCTTATTTTTAACTTATATCTGACCCCTACTGTATAACATTTTGTGTAGAAAGTATACAACATATTCGCCTTGAAAATAAAGCCAACTATTGTAGAAACTGCAAGGTAGCAATTCCTTGGACTATAAAAGTAGATGGTCCAAACAAGTTCTTAGGTATCTAATGCACCAAGAATGCATCCATGCCAGCAGCATTCAGGGGCAGTATAAGCATTGAAACCATCGATTGCATTCAAAGAGCCATGTTCAATGAATTTATAACAGATCTGTAAGGTCAATATTAAACTCCATTAAAGGAATATCTAAGGGCTCCGATCCAGGCTTAGACAATGACAGATAAGTTTTCTAATAGAAATTATTATTAGAATGTTACCCATTATAATTATATAACATCGATAGTAAATCAATTGGGTTTTACGTTGTTTTATATTTTCTAATTTAAAACCCAAAATCTTTTCCACATAATTAATACACTTATTTTTCAAATAGGTCACTACATGTATTTATGTAATCATAAGGGGGAAATTGAGAGATATAATTCAAAATTTAATTGACTTGTAAGAAAATTGGAAGATTTAATCGAGAGAAGTAATATTTAGCAGGTAGCTGATGACTAGTGCCACAGAAGAAACGTGGTATAATTGTAAAAAAGTGGAAATACGAAGACGGTAACTTTTAACGTGTGGTTGGCATATATACCCAGGAGGCAACCTTCTGTAGCTTTGGTTAAAAAAAAAAAAAAGAACAAAAAATGTATAGGGTGTTCGTCCTATATTATGTTAAATTCTGTTTCGAAGAAGCTTGGTTTAGTTCAGTTTAGCAATCACCTTTATTTCAAATATTCTTTTCTTAGTTTCTCAACAGAATGAGAAAGTTCCAGAATACCAAACTCTGTACAAGATACAATTATCAGGGCTGCACGAACCTATTATATGTAGCACCGTCACATATTTCCTATATACATACAGTGTATATGTATGTATCTATGTAATATGCGCCTATAGGGTGGGGCAATGACTCGTGTGCATACCTTTAGAAATTTAAAAGTTAATGGTCGTTCAAATGAAACCTTGTACACTAGCTGTAAGTGTTGCAAGTTTAAAAGTGAATTATTATAATTGTAATGAAATATATTCTTTATTGGATTTTGCAAACAGCAGGAAAAAACTATATATGAGAACTAAAAAGAAAAACGACCTGTAAAAATATTAATGATATCTGTTCATTCTTTTGATAACCTGGTTATGCTAGCAAATTAAAATCCTAAAACGAGTTTGTCTAATTTCTTATTTGACACTTCTCATTCTAACACTAGCATCTACATAGTCCCCTACGGCCATGCAGATTAAACTAGTATCTACATAACCCCCTGCGGGCATGAAGATTTAGTAAAAAATGAGAACAAAAGCCTAAAATGTAGTCTTGCAAGTTGCAGGGGGTAAACCTAATAAGACAACTATGTTATATCCAGTCTTTTATTTTTATAGCAATTTTCGCATAATCTTCGCTGACTTGGATTTCCGAAGTTTAGTGATGTTTCCAGACTTACCTCGCTTTAAACAACATTTCACCAGTGTCTTAACGGTCAGTATATTTAATTACATGTAGAAGTAGAAAGACAGAACAAACGCATACTCAAGACATCGAAGATCAGTCAAGCGACAAAGAAATGATTGCATACGAGGGTTAATCGATTACCTGATAATGTACAAAATAGCATGCCTCATTCTACCACAGAGGAAGATATTAGAAGAGGCGACACTACAAAAACCGGTTTTTATCTCGGCGTCGCAGATTTGGCGACCTTGAATAGCTGGCCCTTCACATGGGTATAGTGATGAACCAGGGTTGGCTTCATCTTTTTATGATCCGATTCTCGACAAGAGTAAAATAAAATACCGTACTTACTTTACGATCCGGACCGGTTTAAAGACAACTGGTGCAACTACAACAAGGTCGGTCTGGCTATGTGGCAGTTTTGAAAAAACCAATGACAATGAAGCTAAGTTCCCCATTTGAATGATTAGCAGCGTGAAAGAAAACGAATACACGCGTAGTGTACCGACGGGACATTTAAGTGGTTTTTAGTGATTGATTGATTGATTCTACTACAGGAAGACTCCTTCAGAACTATTTAGGGACAAAGTCCTCAGTTACCCATTTCAAGCCAATATATTAATGACGACGACATCGAAGACAAAGACAAATAGAAAGAGAAAGGGAAACAGTATAGCGATAGGAAAAGAGAGGCAAGAAAGCATACAAATAGAAGACAAGGTTCCTGTTAAAAATATGATTAAAGTAACTAGAGATTACGATCCTACGAACCACTTCGTGGTGTCAAAAAATAGTGACGATGTTCAAGTTAAATACAATAGTACATAACGCGAATATGGGAGAAATGTAATACGTTTCAAGAAAATAGGCGAGGAATGGATAATTGCAAATGATTTTACCGAATCTCAGTGAGAAAGTAACATGCATATTAATTATAAGAAAAATAATATTGATTAATGTAATAAGCACCCTTATGCTATGTATGTATATCTGTATATGTATATTAGTTTTATAATATTCATCTAGGTAAACCAATTATTGTTCCATAATGAAGAAATATCTATAACTTCAATATAAGTTATTTAATGATATTATTTTAAGTTACATTGCATTGGCGTAGGTTAGCTTGATTTATGATATATAATATATAATTTATGATATACTGAAATATTTATAAAAAGGAAGGGATGTAGTGTATGCAATTTATTAAATAGGAATATTAGATTATTATTGTCCTTACATAACTGATGCGGCATCATGAGTAAGCCAGGCTTAACGCTGGCACTATGATAAGGCATTCAGTCGTAGAGAGTTGACCAAATAAAGTGGTAGTGAATCGGTGAAGTGAAGTTTTATTCATTCAGTACTCTACAGCAATAATTTAACAAACAATGAAGTGTGTTTTATAGTACAATTAAATGAAGGTTTAATAAAACTGCTATATATTGATGGTACTAAATTTTCATAAGGCTTCTGGAAATGTTTATACAATTATTTTGTAATGGTTCCAATAGGCGTTACAAAATATCAACAGCGACTGAAATATTTTATAAGATGGTACCAATTTTGCATTTATAGCTGCTGTGAAAACGTTATGAAAGTGTGTCTCAGAGTAACGTTGTTTCAGAAACATTCCTACAACTTTTATAAAATACCAAATTGCTAGTTGGGCAGCACTGTTCATAACAGAAATTTTTTACAGGAATAAACCAGTAAATCATACTGAAATATTAAATTGTATTAGGCACATAAAGGATAATATCAACTTGTTGATATCACCATATTTGCTGTTACGTGATTCAAGATAGAATTTTAGATATTCTACTGCACGCTAAAACTTTACCAACGATATCAATCTCGTGACATAAGTTACGTAAGTTTCGAGTTGTTTAGACGTTTTTTGTACAGTGTTCCGTAATGCAGTATGTTTTGAATCAATAGTGCACACGTGGTAAAAATAAAACTGTTAATGGCTCTTTGTAGCAGTAATAATGGATTGGATTGCATGATTGTTTGGCAGGTTCACATATAGGCATCTAATAAAATAAATTATATTGACCAGATGTCAATGTCTGAAATTATATTTATTTCACAAGTTTTGCTTTGTCGAATGCAATTAGGTTTTTACCTCGGAGGCCAGTTATAATTAATTTCATTACTTTTTTTATTGCATTGAGTTTCTCTAATACTGAGTACAAAAAAGTTTACCCTTTAAAAATTGCCGCTTTATACTTGGGAGTGGTTCCCACCCCCTCTAGAGAGGTGGGCAAAAAAGTAAAATAGTAACCACCGAATCTGATATAGAATTGCCAGAAATGTGCTGATTCGGCTATTACTAGCGGATGGTATACAAATTGGAGCTGTTAATATATTAATTCGTTCTGTCAAAGAATCGGCAGCACTCGAACAATGCCAGGCATCATTAGATATGTTTATGGAAAAGGCACGTTCGACGATGTCACCGGAGCCGGGGGGATTTGACGGAGGGAGTGGGGACACTTGGTTCCAGGCTACCAATGGATACGCATGTATTAATGTTTTCTATTCAAATTGTATTGTTTCTTCACTTCGCGGAATATATTGTTATTTTTCTAAAGTACTAGTTTTATTACAATTTCTAACAGAGTGGTTCCCACCCCCTCTAGAGAGGTGGGCAAAAAAGTAAAATAGTAACCACCGAATCTGATATAGAATCATACTGTAGAGAAAAAGGTTGTTTACAATTTTTCATGAAAATTTATTTTTTGCTATTTTGTACCTTGAGACTGTTTTTCGTAAATAACTCAAGTCTTACATTTATGGAAAAAGTGAGTGTAATATTACAACATTACAAGTATTTTATTTTTTGTTTTTTTTTTCTGTACGATGAATAGTTATTTAAAAATGGCGCTCGAACGTTTATCAGTCGAGATATAATGTTTAAATCTCAAATAACAGAAACAATAAGTATGGTGTTAAAAATACATATAACAGAAAATAAAGGGCTTAAAGTACTCTTTTATAGGATATTTTATATCCACACAGTTTGAAAGATAACAATTTTATGTGCAAACAATGAGTGTCTTGTAATTTCATTTGAAGAAAAATATTGAATTTTTCTGCTGTTATTGGCCATATAATGGAAATTCAAAAAATCTGCACCAGTTTTTATTAATGTATAGCATTACCAATTTCCTCTATTTTTTTGGCATTTTTAAAGCAGTCGTTTTTAAAAATTTACCTACTTTAAATTAAGAACAATTTTACGATTTTGCTGAAAATATTCCTTTTGTTGTAAATTATTCCAAAATAATTGCATTAAAGGAAAATATGACAATATAGAAAAATAAAGCTTAACAACCGATATATTAATTTGTTTTTTAAAATATTTGTAAAATTAATAATATCGGAACATGACATTACAAATGTCGGACTTGATCTTTTAGTGGCAAAGAAATACATTTAAATCTCATATTTCTTCAAAACTTTTGATAAATTGAAGGTCTCAAGATTAGAGCATGTTGGTAATACATTAATACAAACTGGTACAGATTTTTGAAATTTCTATTCTATGGCCAATGACAGCAGGAAAGTCTAAAATTTTTTGTTTAAAGAAATTACAAAACACTAATTTTCTTGCATATAACATCATTATTTTTCAAGCTGTACGGATGGTAAAAACATCATATCAAAGAGTACGTCAAGCCCTTTAATTTCTATTGTACAGGGTGTAATTAGTTTCATGTCATTAAAAAAAACTGGTGGTAGGGAACGACAAGACAAACAAAAAAACCTTATATAACATGCGGTTTAAAGCTCATAGTTTTGGAGAAAAAAAAACACAAAAATTTCGCTAATTTTCAATAAAAAAATTTGAGAACTGCTGGAATATTGAGGTAGGTTTAGATCTAGATCTGATCTGAAGAAAACTATACTCTAACTCTCCCTTGTGCAATATTTTAGTTACTGTCGGTGTTTCGTTATGTACACACGTCCAACCCGCCGTTCGTTGTTTTTGTTATTTTTGAATTTCGCGTCATTGTGTATTTATAGTTAAGATTTATTTTATTGACTTACCGTTCAAGTGGTCAAATTCTTGATTACGTACAGACACAACTTACTTGTTCGTTCTTTTTGTATTACTTTTTGGCTTTTGTATCAAGTTTTTATTTTATTTTTCTTTGTTGACAACGTTAGTTGATAGTTTAGTGTTTAGTGTTGAACGAAGTGCGTATGTACTTAATTCGACGTACCGAACTGGGTATTGATACAGATGCAGAGATTTTGAATCATTTAGGTAGGTAGTAAGCTTTTAACCCAGGACACTCATTTATTTTACAAATGTTAATAAACCACATTTAAATTTTCTAAATTATAAACAATCCAATATTTTGTTCCAAATTAAAAAACACACATGTAAAGAAATGCTCTGTTTAAACCTCTATGACCATTATTTGCTTGCAATTGTGCACGAAGAGAGAACGAATTATTTACCTCTTTATGCTTGCCTCAGTTCAGTTGGGGCGGTACATTAAAGGCGGCCGATGATCCTTTGACACCGCGTGTGCGGCCAGCACTTTTTTATGACAATTTAAAAGATGTATAATTGGGAAGTACAAGTCCACCGACCAAGAAAAGCAGTGGTTCTCATTAGTTGTCTACCATAATATTAAATATGTTAACCTAGATCAGTGTTTTTCAAAGTGCCCCTAGAGGGAAAAGTCATAAAGGTATTTTGTTTGTCTAGTGGGTCCCTATTACCAGTTTTTTTTAATGACATGAAACTGATTACACCCTGTATATATTTTTAACATCATACTGATTATTTTTGACATATTTGAGATTTAAACATTATATCTCGACTGATAAACGTATCATATTTTTAGAACTATTCGTCGTACTGAAATAAACAAAAAATAAAACAAACTTTTAAGTTAGTTACGAAGAACAATCTCAAGGTATCAATTTTTAAAGCTGAAATCGTAATCTTCAAATCGTTAGAACTTGAAAAATACAAATTTAAGTACATAAAAAATTGTAAACCACCTTTCTCTTACAATATGATTCTATATCAGATTCGGTGGTTACTATTTTACTTTTTTGCCCACCACTCTAGAGAAATCACCCCCCAAGTAAAAAGTGGCAATTTTTAAAGGGTAAACTTTTTTGTACTCAGTATAGACCAGGCTAGATAAGGGTTGGACAACAAAATGAGTCGTTACAGCAAATAGTGGAATATTGTAGAACATATCATAATTAAGCGAGTAAAAATAGTCAGAACCACCGCCGACTTTCTGGGGTGGATTCTTAGGGGTGGAAAACAGTTTTTTACGATTTCTGGCTAAACTACACACCATATCGAAAAAAAGTTTAATGTAACAGTTGTAGATAATAAAGAGATCTATAACGTATGTGAAGAGCACTTTTATCCTTACCTCAAAATTATTCGAAAAATATGTAAAAAACCGTTCTTTCAGTTTTTTATTCTTTTCTTCTACAAAAATAATTCGATTTAGTTCAAACTTGGTGAAAGTATACCCTCTGGTGTCCAACATAGGCTTTATTTTTTGTGAATCGAAATATTCAACGGTTGTTGCTGAATTCAATTTAAAAAGAAAAAAAAAAATGAAATTTTCAATTGCGATTCCTCACAAATGTACTTACCCGACAGAGTTCGGACATGGCTCGTTTTTTGTTTTCAAAAAATAAAAAACAATATATAGTGCAATGGAAAACATTGCCGGAAAACTGAAAAATCCGAAAAAACGTTTTTTCGTTGTATGTTTTATAACGGCCCACAAAAATGTAAAAGGGATCTGTAGTAGGGGCCCGACATAGTAGCCCCTATGTATTTCGATGTGCTGAGCACGATTCCGATGTCCGTTTAGCTCCATTACCCACCAATTTTTTGTAAATCGCGAAAAAAGTCTAAGAAAAATAATTTCTTTAGGTTACTTAGGATTTAGTGGGTAATGGAGCTCAACGGACATCGGAATCGTGCTCAGCACATCGAAATACATAGGGACTACTATGTCGGGTCCCTACTACAGATCCCTTTTACATTTTTGTGGGCCGGTGTTATAAAACGTACAACGAAAAAACATTTTTTCGGATTTTTCGATTTTTCGGCAATTTTTTCCATTGCACTATACATTGTATTGTTATTTTTTGAAAGTAGAAGTAAAAACAAAAAAAAACGAGCCGTGTCCGAACTCTGTCGGATAAGTCATTTATGAGGAATCGCAGTTGAAAATTTCACATTTTTTTTCTTTTTAAATCGATTAAGCAACAACCGTTGAATATTTCGATTCACAAAAAATAAAGCTTATGTGGGACACCAAAACGTATAATTTCACCAAGTTTGAGCTAAGTCGAACCGAAAGAACGGTTTTTTGCATATTTCTCGAAAAAAATTGAGGTTAGGATAAAAATGCTCACCACATAAGTTGTTATTAAGTTATTACCTGCAACTGTTATATTAAACCTTTTTCGATCTGATGCGTAGTTTAGCCAGAAATCGTAAAAAACTGTTTTGAACCCCATTTGACCCCAGAAAGTCGGCGGTGGTTCGGACTATTTTCTCTCACTTAGTCTACAATATTCTGCTATATTCTGCTATCAGTTTGCTGTAACGACTTTTTTTTTAAATTCTAACACTTATCTAGCCTGGCCTAGTATTAGAAACTCAATGCAAAAAAAAAATCATGAAATTCCATTCATTATAACTGGATTCCGCCATTTCTTACTTTTTGTGTCTAATGGGCTTGTTCGGCATTTTTTTTTAATTTCATAAATCGAAAGTGCAAGTACAAATTAATGGATCTACAAATAATCAGAATCTTATTCGCACGTTTAGTATCTTAAAAACTATTACAAATCTCCATCTCACCAAATCTGGGGCGTGGCCAGGCGCTACGTCACTATACGCATAGACTCGGCGATCTCAATAAACTTAATGCTCCTTACTTGTTATAATTATAAGTGTTTTTGAGGTATTGTTTGTTTTGCTTACTACTTGACAGTAGGGGAGTACAATTTGGTGAAATGTCAAAAAATTACAATTTTCTCTCGCTCCTGCCGGGACGAATTTTCGATTCTGACCCTGCAATTTACGATTAGAATTCATCGCCGACCTTCTCCTTTCCGTAGACACATAGAACGAACTTCCACTCGACGTATTTATTTAGTTACCAGCGTTTAAAAATTCCATGTTTTTCGGCTTTTCAGGTTAAATTTGAAAGGTTCCGGAAAGCCATTTTTCTTACGTCACTTGCGTATAGTGACGTCACAAATGAGCGCTCGGTTTTTACAACTATTACTAATTTCAACTCCTTATATCTCGAGAACGGAAAAGTTAATAATACGAAATTTTAAGTATATAATGAGAATATCGAGTACTATATGAAAATGCAAAAAAAAAACATATAAAAAGAATATCATGGAACAAGCCCATTGCACTAGACTACTTATATTGCTACTGTTTCATATTATGATTCCATTGCTATGCGTTATGGAATCGACAAAGAAATCATTTCTTACTAGAGAAAATGGTATAAACTTTGAACTGTTCCTTTAGTTTCATTTTATACTGAGTCGAACACTTATAGCCTGTAATGTTTAAATTCATTTTTGAATAAGACAATAAATAAGACCGGCTATAAATAAGTCTCATTAGCACAAGTACATGGGAAAGCGGTATGCAGAGCCGTACTCAAAATTTTTGTGCACAATAACAGTAGAAATTTAAAAGAATTGTCTTTTTTTTTTGGCATTGCGACTTACGTCGATACAGCCAGATGCGAAGTTAATATGTACTTATTAATTAACTAATTGTACCGTAATTCTAATCTAACCTATACCACCAAAAGAATTGTCTTCGGTGTAAACATATTTGTGGAGCATTGATGAATTCTGTATTCCATGATACACTGACGATATTAAATTCGGCTCTGTCGTGGGTAGGGTTTACATACCTGCTGTAAACCGTTACCTCCTAAAATATTTTCGGTATGAGGGGGTGAGATAATTATATCAAAATGATTTGATACTATAATTGACAGGTGTGTTTTCGTTAAGTTCTTATTTTAATCATGTCAAACATACTTTATATGAAAATAATGATGTTCTATGTATTAATTAACATTAAACTTGATGATTTAATTTTCTCTAGAAAAACAAAGCATTCCATGTTCTCCCCTTTATACGTAAGCGGCAAAACTTTTTAGGTTTCTTATGTGCATTTTATATGTTAGTCAGTTATATCAAGATTATCTGCTAAACACCTAAAATAACATTTTTCAATTATTTATTCTTTATTACCAGTTTTATTATTTATGTTCACTGTTCACGTTATCTTTCTTTATAAAACATGATATTTTCAAACTACACATATCTGTAGTTGTTTCTTGGAATTCCTTTCCTTTTGTTTTGTTATCCTTTTATTGTTTAGTTAGGGACATGGAATATACTTTCAATAATTGTAAATTAGCCAAAACAATCTTATCAACTTCCGTTCACCCTTTCATTAACAATACTTACTAAATCGCCTAGTACGATGTTTGTATTTACACTTAGCTACATTCAAAATATTTAACTTCCTGTGCACGCACAGCAATTTATATTTTTATGAAATATAGAAATATAAAAAACTTAAAAGCATCAAACTTGAAATCCTACATTCTGCGAAAACCGGAACTATTTAGATCGAGCTTTGAGGCGAAAATTGTAGTTTAAGGTAAACTAAAATAATTTGAGCTTTTAGAACTGGAGCATGGGGGTACTGTGAATTAACCCTTTTAAGAAACAAGGATTAAACGTGAGAAAATTGTGAAACTGCTCTTGCATAATAAAAGACGCAGAAAAAGCATTTTTCACTAAAAATTACAATTTTCAATATACTCTGAGAGAGTTGAAAAGAGACAATTTACAAATTTTCAACATTGTTTGGAAAACTATTGACTAAAAACATTGTGATTATTCGATTGTTCAAATAATTTTGATTTAAACACAAGCTGGCAACATGCACTTAAGTTGCTCCATCGAGAACAAAACAAAAAAAAATTAAATCCAAAAAGTTCTCCAATGACAGTGGCATATCTAAATAATCAACCCACATAACCTCAAATCACGTGGTATATAAATTAGGTGTGCGCCCACTTTAGAAAATCACCGACTTTAATTTCATTAAAAGTATCAATAGTACGATAAGACACTCACGTTACAATTTTTGAGAATGCCCCCTCGCCCCTCTAAAATACACTTATGAACACCTCTGGAGCCGCAGACTCTATAAACTAGCCAGCTCGGTGGTGCAGTGCTAAAGTGTTTGGCTTGCGACCACGGAGTCCCGGGTTCGAATCCTGGCCAGGGTGTGGATGTTTAGTGGCGTTTTTTCATGTGTTACCGAGACGGTAGCAGTGAGCTGGATCGCTGTTGGGTGGCACAACATATCAAGTCGCTGTTATCTCTTCTGAGTTCGAGTTTCAGCTGCGGTAGATGGCAATATCGCAGGGAATGGTTGTTGTGTTGATGTCTATGTGTACGCGTCCTGGTTGAGCGGTAGAACAGCAACAGCTGAACTCCGCCAGGACGTTAATATAAATAAGGCCATTAATATTAATAATAATAATAATATTATTATAACTATTAAACATATGAATGTCGTAAATTATACATCTGGATTAGGCCAAAATGAAATGATGAGGTGTCTCTATCAAGAGATGTTAAACCTTGTAAAATTAATATTAATAAACATCAGCTCCCTTTTCCGTCAGGCTTGCGTCCTAGCATAAAAAACTTCAAAAGACGATGTACTGCATAGAGCAAAAGCTGCCATGTTCACTTTGCCGTAACTCAATAATTATCAGCACACTTCACACACATTGGTGTTTAACACTGAATAAGTAGTTTGGCTCCCCAGCCAAGAATCGCAATCACTGAAAAGCTAATTATTACATCTGTGAGTTTGTATTCGGAATAATGACTTAACAGGCACCGGTTTAGATACTCACTTTCCTTATAATGCTTTATAAATTTGTCAATTTTGCAAACTGCTTTGCATACTTTATAAAACAACCATACCCAATTGATCAACGAAGCAAATGAGGTTTATGAACTTTGCTTAGAATAGAGGTCAAGTACACAAATTTTAAAGGTATAAAAAACAGAATACTCTAAAGATGTAAAATAATTACATTCGTTAAAAAAACATGATAACACGAACTTACTGTTATAAACCAATTAAGTATATGCTTTTACATTATTTTTTGTTACTATTATGTATCAACATGAATACAACTAAACAGTATAAATCGTGTCTGCTAATTTTAATTAGGAGGTATCAGATGACGGATAATAAATATGAATAACCCTGTTGACCAAAAAACGTAATCCATGGTTTGAAAAACAAAAGGCAGCTGCAGTTATTTAAAAAATAGACCAGTACCCAGGAAAAAATTTCGAGTTCGAGCTTAAGTTATAATAAAGGGAAGTAAATATTATGAAGTACAATCATATTTTTGATACTTGCGGATACCTTTGTCACATTTATCACTAAACCATTGTAGGAAATTAAATCTATCCATGTTCTACGATATAAAGGACGATGAAATAGGCGAAATGATAATGGTAAAAAATCACTTGGAAAATATCAATGCGATCCGAGTTCGTTCATTTTGTATTTTCCTGTTGTAACTCCCAATGTGGGGCAGTAATTGACCGTAACGCAGCCTGCAATATAGTCAGCTGTTCGGTAAATGCAGTCCTCAACTTGAGAGTCTGTGTCAAACGCCGATGTGTGTGCAATGTGTTGATAATTGTTGTGTTGCGGTTGTGTGACGACTGTGACGAGGAAGTCTTTACTTCGCAGGAGTATGACTTACTTGTGTGTTTCGCTATTTAACCTAGTATCAGATGACTAAATTCAAAAATATAGAAATTATACCTACAAAATTAACTAATTTTTAAAAAACTGCGAAATTTATTCTATAGAATATCTAATAATTACAATAATTAAGTATCGATGAATATGTGTACCTAGTCTAGTTCTTATCCTAGGTTATTATCAATAGAAAATAATATAAGAACCATTTATGTCTTATACTATACTGGCTTACCAAAAATCTCAATAAAATATTACTATTTGATTTAAATACTTTTGAGTGAATGACATGAAAATGTATACAAATTATTTTCAATAAGACTGATGATCAAAAGTGCAACTAGGTTCCAAAGGGTTCCCCTTAAGTTTGTATTTCCCATGATATCTTATCTTGCAAATATTTGCACTCATTTCCGGTCCATCCTGTAGTCTGCTTTCACTGATACAAAGAATCTCAATCTATGCTCTTGTACAATGCACCATTGTCTTCGCTACATTCAAGTTGCGGTTTTAGCTGAATAATAGCCATTAAAGAACAGTTACTATAGATAAAACACCCGATACAATAATTATTAGGATAAGTAAGTATTTTAAGTTCAATCGTCATATACAGAACTGAATAAAAAACGTAACACCAAGAATTTGTTGGGAACTTTTCAGGGGCGTTTTCTTTTAGTGCAAGTAGGAGACGATTAAGATTTGAAAAATAATTTACGCGTTCTAGCCTTTTTAAACTACATTTCAAAAGGTTTTAAAAAGGAGAACGTCTATATTGGTCAGAGCGGCAGAAGCATAGTCAACAGGGTTAAAGAACATAAAAAAGCCCAATTTTAATTCATGTAAAAAATAAAGGTAAACGTTTAGACTTTCAAGCATAATTACAGATAAAAAAATCCAATGTGCCCTGTGGTAAACCCATCCCTGCCCTCTGTTATTGTTAAGCCCAACTAGTTATCATTTACCAATTTTGATGTTCGGTTTAAAACATTATGAAGGATAATTAAATCAATAGAGATACTACTAACTGCAACGATTATTATTGTTTATCTCACCCGTACCAGGACTCGAAAACCGTAAACAGGCTTGATATACTGAAACGTGCAAATTACAATGTATCATAATTTAGTGTGGGTGGATAATTTTACCTATTAAGTGGCCGCAAGATTACTCCCTTAATTAATTACATTTCCATATAACCCCAATTTATCTCCTACTGTAAACAAAGGTAAATGGTACATTGTAAATACTCACTTTTAATAACATTGAAAATTCGAAAATGACATTTTCAATGATAATTTATTTTGGATTCAGAATTGCAAGTGTTTTGTAATTTTTAATCCACTCTTGATATACCTATATCAAATTCAATTATTGTATACAATTACTCAACACCTTGAGTTTTCAAGGACCTTTATATTAATGCTAATTCATTATTTTATTTTATTATTTTAATTCAATTAATTAATTAATTATTAGTGCTAATAAATTACTATTCAACCAAATTTTTCCCATATCCTTAGAATCGCTTGAAACAAACTTTATTCTATTTCTAATATTCATTTGACACAAATTATTAATAAAAATTGTAAATAATGTTGGTGGAATAATAGTGCCTTGAGGAACTCCTGTCGCTGGTATTATACTCTTAAATAATGAAATAGGTATTGAAATTTAAAACAATTTTAATAGAGAAAATTGGTACAATCTAACAAACTCAATGCTTATAACGTTACAGACTACCATTATCTAAAAGATCGACTGTAATGGGTGGATATTACGAAAATAGCACCAGATCATAGCTAGGGTATTAGCCTCTTTTCTAGAAGAAGTCTAAGTGGTCGGTCAATTATCGAGATAAAAATATGTACACACGATGGATATTCTCTATCGTTATTTTAAAATTACAAATTTACAACATCATGATACGCTTAAGTCGGTGTTATTCTATTACACAAAGGGAACTGGAGTTCAAAAAAATCAAGAAAAGATATGATGGCTGTCATTTAGAATTTTCAAATTTAGATCTATAATAAATAAACTAAATTCAATATCATTTATTTTCCAACCTATAAAATATAAAGTATTAAAGCATTTATAACATATTAAAGGACGTGGAATATCAGGTTAAAATTACGAATTAATAACATCAGGTCATTAGTTTCCAAGCGCCTTACGTATGTAGGGAATACGCTGATCAAGCATTTATCAATCATATAAATACCTCAGAATGAATGGGCAGTGGCAGTCCATTCTGGGAGTATATCTGGGGACCCATCTCTTCCAACAAGTGCCTTTGGTAAGAAAACATTATTTTCTGTTTATTTTATATTTGAGTATCAATCATATAAATAGCCCAGAATGAATGGTCAGTGGCAGTCCATTCTGGGAGTCCATCTGGGGACCCATCTCTCCCAACATGTGCCCTTGGTAAGAAAACAATATTTTGCTGTTTATTTTATAATTGTGTATTTCTGACTTTGTTGTTTGACTGCAACCATTTTTACTGTTTGATTACTAAATATTATTTACTACTTAATTTGTGTTTGATAATTTCCCACTAGGAAAACCTCTCGCAGGCCAAGTGGTCCCTTATTGTAACAATCATAGACCAGCGGTCGTGACAATAGCATTAAATAAAAAAAATAGGTTTTCAATTCAAGAAAAGTCCATACATGAAAATGTATCTACTTAAAATTTAAATATTTAGAATTGCATCTGTGTAGTGTACACTAGTGGAATGGTATTTACACGATAGGAACAACATATACTCCCGATACTACAAAAATAAATTATATTGAATAAGCATTTTAATACACATGTCCTTTCAAATTGAGACAAAAGTTCCGTATCAAGAGGGAAACAAAATGGAGAAAATATTGAATCTGCAAATTGCTTAGACATTTATTTTATCTTGTCGACCAACGTTAAGTTGTATTTACATTACTAGGTTGTGTTGCATGCTATAAATGCCTAGGTATTTCGCATATTCACATTGTATTGTTTTGTCCCTAACTGTACTGCTAGGGATAAAACAGAATTAATATATCATGGTTTTAAATCTAGGAGAAGAAAAACTAATATAAAATAATATCATTTCTTTACATACCCAACAATATTTCACACTTTGCATTCCTTAAACGTTTATAAGACCTAAATCCCATCATCTTGGCAGTTGCAGTTTTTCAAAAACACAAAAAGTTTAATTTATATCACACTAATGTATCACTTTTGATTATATGTTTATGTTATTAAAATCCGTCCTTTTTATTGCTATTACTATAAATCTTTACAGACAGATTGATTTTAAATTTATTATTTAAAATGGGAGCATACGAAACTTTGTTTCAAGTTATTCGTACATACAGACACCTGTTGGAATGATCCTGGAATCTTTATTAAATAATTTACCATACAGAAAATAATCAAAAAGCAAATAATTAACAAGTGAAAATAGCAGGTGAAAACCTTTGATCTTTTAGTAATTGCGTCACTGACCTCGTCCATTTAAATTGGAGTTATGGGTAAAATGTGTTTGGAAAAATTCAAGCACTCCGAACGAAATCAGCTGATTGTCGAAGCTATTAACGACAAATCCTAGAACCGTGTCGTGTCTCTTTATCCTGCGCCTTTAATATGGAATTATTAAAATAAAGTAAAAAAAAGACAATAGATCAATTGTCTCGGTGAAATGAATTTACAATTTTCTTCAGTTTTCCGTCGACCAGGATCGGCGACACTGATTTTGGAGTTAACAACTATCTTAGTCTAATTTAATTTTCTCTGTCGTCTCTTGTAATTCTCTACTCTTTGAAATAACCCTAAAAATATACGACCGTGTCTGATTTACATTGGTTATTAGAAAACTGCCTCAATATGTAAACTTAAGTTTTATTTTATAGCATTTAAAATTAGCGCTACACTGCCTACACACTGAAGAAGAAAAAATCAGAAATAAAAAACCGTAAATTTGATATTGTGACAAATGCATTCGCGTTCTATCGTAAGCGCCTTGATAATGACGACAGGGTAGATATCTATTAAATAAAAATAACTTGTGAAGCAATAAAAGTATTTCCATTTAATAGTTTCAGTATTTTATTAAACACGTATCACAGAGCACCACTGCAAACTCAATTCAGTAAGAATTAGCTGTACCTACTATCGAGTGGTCAACTAGCAGTAAAAAAACGTAGGACGCAATATCGATTGGAACTAAATAAAAAATAAACTTACCGAGAAATAACAACCGTAAAAATACACGAATTAAACAAAAAGTATGCGAGTAGATAATCGAATATTTATATAGAAAACAAATGGAAAAATAAGAAATAGGAGCGGCGAAATTAGTTCAACTAATGTATTTTGTGTGGGTAGTTTTTCAATAAACGTCTCAAGTTCAAACGAATATAAACAAGGGGCTTCAGAAAATATGTGACTAATATATACGAAAAATTCGTATGGACATCTATACTGTTAATTTTAATTTAATCATATGTCCAGAAAAAATTGTTTTTATTTTGGTTGTTATAACCACCCCCAAGAGGTGCTCCGCTGCAAATTTTAAAATGCGTTGCGTTTGAGTATATTATTTATTATTGAATCAGTTATATCTTGTACTGTCCGTATCATCTGTTGTAGTTGATTAATTCGATAAAACAAAAAAAACCAAAAAGTTAAGCAGACAGATTTATCAGATAGTAGACATAGTTCAATGCTCGGCGCACAACAGTGCCCATATGTCTTTAGCACTAATCAGTTTTTTATAATAAATAAATTTTATTTCATATCATTTTAGGGTCCTTGACTATTCACGTTTTAAAGAAAACATATAATGCTCAACATGGTAACTAAGCAAAATAAATTGTACATGCATAAGGAAACCGAGTTTTCGATTTGATAGGTGGCGAAAATAATGCAGAGATAGTGGATGTTTGGAGCCAACAGACCTATCTACATTATGAAATTCATCGTAGGTTCTTCAAGACCAGCACAGAATACGACAGATTTATTAGATAAACCCGATTTGGGACAAGGAAGCAGTGACACAATAGAATACATTGGGGCCGAAACTGAAACTGTAGAAATAGTCCAGTCGGTAAAATAAAAAATATACCAAAAGCTCGCAAAACAGGTTATGAGATTTTTCTTCCGTAACTGTTAGTGCGAGGATTAAACATCACACAACCACAAAAATCAGTTCTGGAGGTGCCGAGCAACCCCACACAAAAACCACCCTTTCGGTGAAAAAAGCCTTATTTTACTGATAACTCGTTAACCGTTGAAGATATAAAAAAATTGCTCGTCATAAAAGAGAAAGCTTGACTACTAGCCTAAAAAAGTCCTCTTGTAATTTTATTGTTTTCGAGAAAATCGATATTGACAAAAATTGCAAAATTTGTATTCTTAATGCGCGCGAATTTTCATTTATTTGAAATTTTTTGCCCGCGGCCTATACAAAAAATAGAATTGCTCGAAAATCAAACAAGCTAGCAAGAAAAAATCAAAATGGGTTTTAAAGGGGATATAAAATACTCTTTTGTGTTGCCATTTTTGAGGGCTATTGATATTTATTAGTATATAAAAATAACAGTATAATATAGTTATCTCTTGATTTTTTGTGCATCTGACTATTCCCACGCTAATAAAAAATAACTGATAATATAAGTTATAAATGCATTATCTTTTAGATCAAGGTAGTTCTTCAATGCAGAAAAAGAGGCTGCATATTCAATTTTTTATTTTTTAACTATTAAATGATTAGAAACAATAGTTATATGATATATAAACTAAAACAAAAATTTTTGAGCTAAATTTTCAAGATGTTTTGGGTCTTTTTTTATTTTTAGGAAACAATAAAAAAATGCTGGTAAATTTGTAAATGTGAATATTTTTATTCGTAGCTTTTCTGCATTGAAATACTACCTTGAACTAAAAGATAATGCATTTATAACTTATATTAAACTCAGTTATTTTCTATGTGTCTGTGAATAGTTAAAAGTGCAAAAAATCAAGAGGTAACTATATTATATTGTTATTTTTATACACTATATATACTAATAGACATCAAAAATGGGAGCACAAAAGAGTAATTTATATACCCTTTAAAATCCATTTTGATTTTTCTTCCTAGCATGTTTGGATTTCGAGCAATTCAATTTTTCCTATAGGCCGCGTGCAAGAAAATAAAAATAAACGAAAATTCGTGCACATTAAAATCACAAATTTTGCAATTTTTTTCAATATCAATTTTCTCTAAAACCATGACATAGGTATATAAGAAAGTTACAAGATGACTTTTTTTTAAGCAATTAGTCAAGCTTTCGTTTTTATGATGAGCAATATTTTTATATCTTCAACGGTTAACGAGTTATCAGTAAAATAAGGCTTTTTTCACCGAAGGGGTGATTCTTTGGGGGGGGGGGGGGATTGCGCGGTACCCCCAGAACTGAATTTTGTGGTTTTGTGATGTATAATCCCCCCCATAAACAGTTACTGAAGGAAAATCTCAGATAACATCTTTTGTTATGAAAATCTTTATAATCATTGAACTAAAACCGAAATCGCATCGAAAACTACAGAGGTATCAAGTAATGAGGATTATTTTGAAGATCAGTATTAGAATATAATTACTATTATTTTCCATTCATAATATTATTGCATTAAATTTTATTGTATCTAAAATAGTAGGTGTATAATTTTGTTATTTTTACTATTGTTTTCATCCCCATCTCCCAATCGTAATATTTGTGATTAAGATGTTTTCATTATTTTTGGTTCAATTAGTTTATATTACAAACAAGTCTTTTAAATTATTGTTCTTTTCATCGCCCTTGTCTAACCCCTAAGTATAGATTTATTTTTTTTTACTCTTTTTTACCATTTGTTCCTGGATATTTCAAGAATGTCTGGAGACTTTCAGAATTTTGGCCGCATAATTTTGATTCTACCCCACTGTTCTGTGCGGTGCGGCGTTCTCCGAACAGCTAAATAAGATTTCACGTGGACCATTTTGCCGAGGGTTACCGTGGTTATTAAGTTCCTGAGTTTGGTTGTAAACAACTTTATTTAACTTGTACATCAAACAGAAATCTACCCCGAAACATATATCAACATCGATTTTCATAATCTTACCCTCGCTTGTTTAAATATTCTTATACCGATCTGTTTATTTGATTTTGCTTCTTGGATATGAGTTTACCAAGAACGTTTGGAAAAATATCGATATATTAACTTAATTGAAAAAAATATGTTCAAGTACAAAACGCTGCTTGTTAGTGCTATAACTAATAGTACTATTAATTTTATTATTTTCTCTAAAGTTTGTATCCTGTAAAATAACTAATGGGGGGGAATTATTACCTTATACTAATTCAGTATCTCAATGCTTTTAAAACAAATATCAGCAAAAGCTAGAATAGATGATCAATGAAAATTTCACTAAATGTTAATTTTTCTTCTTTCTTTTGAAAATTAACGAGTATCTTTGGGCGACGCCGACGGGGCAATTTAAATTAAATATCTCTTTTTATACTTTTAGATTTAGAATTTTTGTTTATTGTGCAAATAGAAGGAGAGCTCTATAGCACATCTTTTCTATGATTTATCCGGAAATTGAGGTGGTACGAAAACACACTTTTGCTGAAACTGTCCAAAAAGAGAGCAGTCAGGATCGGTATAGGCTTAAAACGATTTGTTAAAAACCAATCCTCGATACTGCAGGTGGAAGCATTCATGTAAGACCGCAATCGTTCATATATTATACCAAAATGTATAAAATTTGTATTATTCGTATATAGATCTAAATATCAGTTTTTTGGTAATGTAGATATATCGTTATTATATAAGAGGAAGAACAACGGTTCTAAAATTGATCTCTGCGGAACACCGTACATTACCGTTGCATCTTCATACAGATTTTTGATACTTACTTGGCTACAGTCTGTTTTTGAAACTCGCAGCAGTGACTATAAAGTTATTTAGTAAAATATCATGGAATACCCAATCATAAGAGAAGTCACAGAAGGTCATATAAACTCTCCGTCTCCAAAACCTCGGAGTACAGTCTCAGAAAGCTTGTTTATTAGATTCTAAATATTCATATAAATGTTCTTCAGTGATAGTTCAAAGATTATTGATGTCACGAGAATCACTGCTATGGGTTTGTCATTGTTTACATACAGCTGGATCGTCCCTTCTGAAAATCGGAACTACTTTGGATGGTTTGAAACAGGAATAGTACACTGTCTCATTTACACACACACTGATTTGACAATTTGGCTTTCATACTTTGTGTTAACATAAGTTTTCTGAAAGAGGTGCTGCACAGTGCACATGCAAAAATGTTGAAGCATCATACACGGTCAATATTTGTCGTACGTCAATACCAAACTGTAAGGAATTTGTATTTTTGCCTAGTGTTCTTTCTAAAGAAAAGCTACCCTTGTTTCGGGTAGGGCCATTGATTTTCGAAAAAGGAAATAAAAGTAAATATCTTTCCAAATTTCTATTCGTTTTCATTTTTCCTTTATTTATCTTGTTTAACCAGACTAGAATTATATAAAAGTATGTCAAATAGAGACGGCAATTTTAAAGGAAAAAAAATAAGTAGTTCCTCAAGCATACAATAAGCTGTTGGCCCATATTATCGGATACGCTCAACTGCCTATAACTTATTCATGCAACATTTTCTACATGAAATATTTTCAACTGCGGAAAACTGGAACATATTCCGGAATATTTCCGATTTAAAGCAATATGCTAATATTGTTAAATATTTTACTTTCAGGTAAAGTCAATTTGCAGCTCGTGTTTTAAGCTCTACAATCTTGCACGGCGTTGTTTGCTTCTTATTAATATGCAGTCATCTGCACTGCAGTACGAAACATTCAACTGTTTACCTTCCAGAAATTAACGTTTAGTTTTACGGGTAGGCGCTCTAATTCAAAAAACGCTGTCAAGGGAATGTTCAAGTTAAAGTAGTCAGGTGAATTAATTAACAAAGAAAACTTAGTATTTTTCTCCAAATACAAACGTTTCTCTTTTCTACGTAAGGAGTAAACGGGGAAATATCCACACAGATAGATCGAAAAAAGGCTAAATGGAGGAATAAATTTATAAAATATATTACAGGGTGTCCCAGATCTATTTAGACAAGCATTATGTGGAAAATGGTGAAACATAGAAATAAATGATAAATGGAAAAGTTATTCTGTTTAAAAGGATGCATTCAATCAGTTTATTTTCAAATGTACACGGTGTCTTAAAAACCATGTCCTATATCTATAATTCACCATTGTTGAGATATTAGAAGTTAAATGTTTGAATGACACAATAGAGAAACCAGTAACTATTATGATTCTTATAAAACATGCTCGCGTACCTATATTTTATTTGACACAACTCATACCTCCTTAAAAGTTCTCGTGTACAAGAATTCTTTATAACTTCTGGGGGTGCTTCGGCGGTAAGCATGAGTTATCCTATTCTTGAAATCGCCAAGATTATTTGGTTTTTCAGCGTATATAACTTGCTTTAAATGGCCACAAAAGAAAAAATCGAGGGGCAATATATCAGGTGACCGTGCAGGCCACTTAACAGGTCCCTGGTTACCAATCCTGTTTCCTCCAAAGCTCTCGCCATAAATAAGTAACATATTAACATATTCATTAGATGTAGACAGTAACAGTATGTAACATATTTCCGATTTGAAAATGAAAGGGTCTTAAGAAGTATGTGAATGTGGAAGTAATTAACAACTGTCAGTGAAACTGCCACAGAATGAGTAAATAATTTTTGCTTTTGTAAGCAATGAAAGGCCAGCCTTATTAGAAAATGGAGCATGGCAGAATCAAGATTAAACCATTGATATATCCTAAACGGATAATGATAGGTTTAGGACATGGTTAACAAGTTTGTTCTAAAATAAAAGGAGAATACAAAAAATTAAAAATATACAGGGTGTTCAATATTTTTCTTTAAAAAGTCTCCAACACTTTTAAATACACATGGTTACACCCTTAGTGAGATGGCATGACTAATTTCTCGTAAAAAAAAAGCAGTAAGAGAAGCTGTGGGCTATAGGAAAAAAACAATAAAATGTAGATTTCAACATTGATTTAAATTTAACGCGTAGATACCCCCTTATTATCATATCAATGTGAAGAATGATCGTTGTCTAATTCCTCCTAGAAGATCTGTAGGGAGGAAGGCTCTAATTTTTTTCCCCTCTAATATGGCTTTGCGTCATCTATACCAAGAAACTAATTGTAAAAATGAGATTGGCAGTCTTGAAAATTATATGTTTCAAATTGCATTAAAATCGTTTCAGATTTAACGATGTAAAGGTTAGATAAGCGGAGCAGACATCATATGCGCTTTAGAAAAGTGTTATTTTACTTTTGCATACTTCTTGGTTACATGTTGTAGTTCTTCGTGTTCTTAACTAGCGTTGACAAACTAAAAACATGTCCGAAATCAAAAATACGTTAGTGGCTGATAAAACTCATCAATAAAATACTATATAGAAGTTAATTATTGAAGTGCCATACTTAGCTTATACATTATATATTATCTATGATCAACACACGATTATATGTTTTTAGGTTAATGTAATGCGAGATGAAATGTAAAAAAATGTTTTCTTTACAGCTCAAAATGCTACTTACGTTAACCAGACTTTAAATAGGCTGAGGTAATCAACCGTAAAGTAAGGTTATGTATCGGAAGTCATAACAAAAAATAACCCATTTCCTCGCTCAATTAATTGAATAGCAAAGAGTAATTAGATTGGTTAAAGTCAACTGATGTAGATTTAAACAATAAACAAATTTAACACCACTGCTTTTCGAATTTCTACATGTTGAAAGATATTATCAGTAGATAGACCGAGCTCCCACGGCAAAAAAGGTACCCCATCGAACACCTCACATTTAAAAGGTGAAAATGGTTGCAAAACAAGTAAAAATTATGCCACCAGAATAGTAAAAATGTGTTAATTGTTATTTTAGTATTAAAAATACTACTGGGAGCATGATAGGACCCGTCTTACGAAAAACATATCGAGAGACAGATCTGTCTAGGCCGCTGCGCCGGCCTTGTAACCGTACCGTTCACGCAACGCCATGCTATTAGGGATATCCACTCCTAAACTTAATGGTCTCTTGTGATACATGCAGATACTGCCATATCGTATGTCACTTAGTTTGCATAACTTGCGTTATTTCTTACAGAACACCGTCACTTTCAAATTAACATTAAAAAAACAAAATAACCCAATAAAAGATGCCCTAGCTTAATTCGATGGTATGGACAAATACATTTAAAATTATGTAAATCAAATTATCAAACACATCTAAGTATGATATAAAAAAGTACAGTAGAAAAGCACTATACAGGGTGTTCTACAAGTTTTATGACAAAATTTGACAGCTGGGTTAATCTAAAAATTTTTTTATCAATGAACTTGGGTCCAATTACAATGAACCCAAGTGGTATTATTAAATTTGACGGGTTTTTATTTTTTTTATTTTATCACTAATCGCTAATGGTATCTAATGCAAATGCTGAAAATAGCTATCATCCTAGCCATCCATCCTTGGACTCCAAGAGCAGTGAAAAGTGTTTTTCACCATGTCGGCGGGCGTAACATGATTTTTACATGCTTTACAACCATTTTCTATTTTTAAATTTGAGGTGTTCGATGAGGTACCTTTTTTGTCATTGGAGCTCTTAAGACGTTTATTTAGTCTCTATAACGATTTTAAGAAAGATTTAACTAACCCACAAACACAGGTGACCAATACTGCAAGTTGACGAATTCAAATTTGGAGAATGTTTAAATAAAGCTAGAAAGCTTATCCCGTAACAAATATAAATATATTTCATCTAAAATATCACTTTTCAGAAACACGATTATTTTAGTGATAAATCACATCTGCCTTTAGTATCTGGAGTCAATAAACGTTTTCACCTCGAAATTCTCGTCGAGTGTCCGAAAATGTATAATTCTTTCCGTAATGGTTTTCTAGACTGTAAATTAATCGTAAAAAGCTCCCAATGTAGGCCTTTTATTTAGGGGTGTTTCCCACTCCTTCCGAGTGGTGAACAAAAATTGGATCTGACAGAGAATCAAACTATCAGAGAAAAAGGTAGTGCGCACAATTTTTCGAGAAAATTGACATTTTTAAGTTATAACATATAGTACAGGCAATGAAGGCAAAATTTTGTAAAACCTCGCAAAAATTAATAAAAGAATCATCTCTGGGATATAAGTAGTTAATTACCTGTAGAATGGAATGATGAATTTTTTGCATTTCCAAGTTCCGGGAAAATTTTAAAAAAATTGGAAAAACTTTCTGATTTTCGGTTTTTTTGCTCTAACGGCTAAAATAATGAAAATACAGAAAAAAGTTTTCAACAAAATTTGTAGCTCGTCTCTTTCTCTACAAAATAGGTCTTTACAAATTTTTGTCTTACTTAAGCCGTTTAGGAGATAAATCTGGTTTTCCACTTATGAGTTTTGAGCCGCTCCGAAATGCGTGGAAAATGAGAATTCTCTGGGAGTTTCGTACGACCGGACATATCGATCGATAATTATTACTATTCAGAGCCGCTAAAAAAATGAAAACAACGTAAAATGTAGAGAAAAGTCTCAGCTTTAATGTGGAACTAATCATAAAATTCATACAAATTTTTATCATAGAGAAAAAAATGTTAGAAGATGGCTTAGTAAACTTTATACAGTTGATTTATTCACATCTTTTGAGTTTTACGCATCCTGTTTATTTCTCCCGCAACAATGGGTGCTTTTGACTGCATGAATTCGATTCCACGCACTATAATCTATATTTCGTGAAAATTTCATTGAAGAATATTAAGAAACAAATAAGTTGTATATGTTTTACTGTATAATTGTGCATTTTCTGAACGTGTATGAATAATGTAGACAAATTCAAAAAGTGCTGCGCGCATTTAAAAAACTCTAAAGTAATTCGAAAGAATATGTTTTATTGTACTTATAATCCAAAAATTAAGACTGTGCTATTATTATTACTTAAGATATATCGAATTGAACTCCAAAATTTGGAGGTGATTGATCGATGAGAAATATACCCTCTACTTTGATCGCAAGGCATATTTTTCCAACAAAAGTAATTGCAATAAAATGTTAATTGGATTAATATATCATAATATAAGAATATATAAGCAAAATTAAATATCACACTAAAGACTCCCGGAAAAGATTTGAATTATTCTTTGGATCCACTGTACAAAGTTCACTAAGCCATCTTCTGACACTTTCTATCTTTGAAAAAATTTTGTATGAATTTTGTGATTAGTTCCACATTAAAGCTGAGACTTTTCTCTACATTTCATGTTATTTTCATTTTTTTTAGGGGCTCTGAATAGTAAGAATTATCGATCGATGAGCCCGGTCGTACGAAACTCCTGGTGAATACTCATTTTTCGCGCATTTCGAAGCGGCTTAAAATTATAAGTGAAAAATTCGATTTATCTTCTAAACGGCTTAAGTAAGACACAATTTGTAAAGACCTTTTTTTAGTAGGAAAAAGACGAGCTACAACTTTTGTTGGGAACCTCTTTCTCTATTTTCATTATTTTGGCCGCTAGAGCAAAAAAACCGAAAATCAAAGAGTTTTTCAATTTTTTTTTTTATTTTCCCGGAACTTGGAAGTGCAAAGAATGCATCATCTCATTCTTCAGGTTATTACCTACTTAAATCCCAGAGATGATCCTTTTATTAGTTTTTGTGACCCTAAACTGTTAATTTGCTTGTACTAATAACCATTTGAAGATTACAATTTTAGCATCGAAAAATTAATGCCTAGAGACTCTTTTTCGTAAATAACTAACATGGCCCAATCTTCTTGATATTTTTAAAGCCCTCATTTTAGAAAACTTACTTGACTGAGAAACATGAGATTGAACAAAAGCTTGTAAAAAACATGTTGTCAATTACTGCAGTTTTACACCTGTGCTGGAAGATTATACATATTTCTATGCTGTGTTGAGACCATTTTGATTTAGTAAGTTTTGCACAATACATATCTTTAGGCCTCATATTCGCAATGAACAACCCAAAAACGCAGGCATAATCTCAGCAACTAATTTTCAATATTTAACATATGAATTTTCTTTAAGCCATTACAGAAAGTTTCAATCACTGGTCGAGAATTTTGAGGTGTTGCCGTTTCTACGACTGCCATTGACTACTTTTTAGAAGCACAAGTTACAATTTCAAAAGCCACGAACTTCACGCACAACGCGAGATGAATTCACTGTAACCCTATGCGAAATTAACTAAACTAATGAGATTTAATTTGTTTCAGCAACGACTAGAAGAGGTAAAAAATATATTAATCTATGAAGTGGCTATATCCTGTAGTAATGAGCAAACAAAGGATATTTCGTTAATAATACTAATTCGAAGAACAAAGCCAAGGACTTCATTGAACGAGGCTCCTAAAGAACCAGACAATGAGTCTTGTTTTCTGACAATTATTTTTGGAGACTACTTCGCGGCTGGAGCGACAAGTCCACATAGTGGACTTTATGTTTACTTTGCACAACTGTTATGAAAATACACATTATAGACGGCTACGAAAATTAAAAATAATAATTAAAAAAACTAAAAAACACGCTTTAATAGCAAACCGAACCAGAAAGTAAAAAATAATACAACACAATACAAAAAAGCGTGGGGTGCTTATTACTATGAAATATTTATACCAATTGATATCAAGCACCCCACGCTTTTTTGTATATTGTATATTATTATTGTTTACTTTTTACTTCGGTTTGCTATTAAAGTGTGTTTTTTCATTTTTATTTTTTTAGTTTTTTTTAAACTATTATTTATTTTTTATTTTTTAGTCTTAAAAATTTGGACCAGATAATTCTAATCTGGAACCTCGATGACCTACAGATATCGAGTTTCAGTCGAATCTGACGATAATTGATAAAACCTCAACGCCATGTTGAATATATAAGTTATGATGACATATTTGTTTTCTACTTGTTAAGCCCTTTCCTTTGATACCCATATCAAGTGGGTTGTAAAGAAAATGATAATCCGCCATCTTGGGGCGGCGGCCATTTTGAACATATTATAAAATTGAGTATACTATATTGTACTGTCATCGGAGCTACACACAATTGCCAAGTTTCATGATGATACAACGATTAGAAGTGGTTGAAAATTACGTTGAAAGATTCCGTTACATTGATAGATACGGGTGAAGATAATAAAAGCGTGTTAAAAATTATAAGGAGCAGTGAAAATTTTTATGTAAAAACCCTCCTTACTAACTAAAAAGTAAATATGAAATGAAGTATTTGATATATTAAAATACTTTTAATCCATTGAAATGTTACATTGACCTTGCATCTTGGGTAGGACAAGATTTTCTTATATGTAGGGGGGTCAGTGTATAAAACTAGGTTTTTGGGATTGAAAACCCCCATTTGGCTTCCATTTCTTTCTAGATCATTTTATTCCGAACAATTTTCTCTACTCATTTTTTAAATTTCTTTTCTTGGAGAGGTGTTAGGACGCTGCAAAGAGATCAAACCAAGTACTCCATTCAAAACGCGCGCAAGGGTGCACGAAAGAGTTTGAAACTACTTTGGCTATACGTTTGTGTCGGTGATTATGAAAATCGGGGTCCCGCAATCCTAAAAGTTGGGGAACACCCTTAAAATCGCCAAAAATACCTCTTTCAGAGGGTTCTTCGCGGTAATTTCAATGAAAATCAAAAAGGCTCCTACGAAATTCCCTCTTTTTAATATAATTGGTAAAGGTGGTTGATTTATACCAAAGCCGAATTATATGATTAGGGATAATCAAATTGTTGAATGGGCATTGCCGGGCAAAAGTAAATTATTCTCAATCCTTAAGGGTGTAAAACATATGTCTTTACTTTAAGCTTCAAATTTGGATACAGGGGCCCCCTTAGGCAACAATAAAATATTGTCACCCCTTAAATGGAGGGGTAGGAGGAGGTAGTTTTACCCACTTAAGTATCTAGACCAAGATTGTAGAGAATTCAATCCTCTACAATAAAAAGTCTTTGGAAATTCTTTGTGGGACTTGCCGTTTTTCAAGATATCGCGGAATAACTGTTTACACCCCCTTCTTCAAAATGGGGGCCAAATGGGAGCTTTCAACCCCGAAAATCGAGTTTTATATCCACACTGACACCCCCACAAAAAAATTGTCCTGTCCAAAATACAAGGTTCGGCATAAATTTTATAACATTTCAATGCATTATATTTTAACAGTGGTCTATCAAATTAAAATTTCAACAATAACGTAAAAGGACATCTCACGCCTTTAAGGGGTTTTCAAACACCGATAGAATTTCTTGAAATTTTAGTATGTTGTTGGGGCTGTCAAAATTTAGCATTTTTAATTGGACCGACCTAGCTATACAGGGTGATATAGAAAACTCGATTCAAAGTATGAATTATCAGTTGTGAGATCTCATATTCTAAATCCAATTAGCGTCACACTTTTCCGACAAAACATGCCTATTAATATTTTGTGCTGAAAAAATGTGTATATACATTATTTTAGACAGTGGCGTTTTCCTTGGGGGGGAGGGAGGTTGTAGATCATTTTTCCAGTAGTCCACCGACAATGATAAAAATTAATGAAAAATTTCGAACTACCTGTATGATTATATTTATTGTCATTTTAAAATGAACAACTTTTTAACAAAATAATAATTATTACCGTATTATTTGAAACCCTTCACCCCTATTTGCAGCATCTAATACATAAGTTAATAAACCACATGATAGTTTTTACTGCTTTCTGGTGTCTCGCATAACCTAAGTAGCATATTACACTGGCAACATGAGCATAGACATCAAGAGTTCTTGCTCCCACTTTATAGGTACCTACAATAGGTATCAGTGATAGGATCAAGCTAGACATCATCATCAATTGAAGGAAGCAAACAGCTTGAGTAAATCTAGAAAATATTTTTGTTCTTAACAATCCAGGTTCAAACTGTTGAAGTTGGAAAAGAAATTCTTTATTTGCTTCTCTTCCCGCGGTGTCTTGAATGTATGCTGGGGCTAGTTTTACTTGGTATGTGCCAAATGTTTTGGAAACTACATACCCTAAAGGTAAAATAGGAAACGCGACATCAACAACCCCCACCCCCCAAGAAAACCCACTATCTAAAATAATATATATATATTTTTTGAACATAAAATAATAACAGGCATGTTTTGCCGGAAAAGTATGACGCTAACCGAATTTACAATATGAGATCTAACTGAATTTTCTATATCACCCTGTAGAGCTAGGTCGGTCCAATTGAACAAAATGCTATATTTTGACAGCCCCAACATCATACTAAAATTTCAAGAAATTCTGTCGGTGTTTGAAAACCCCTTAGAGTTGAGATGTTCTTTGAATAATTGAACGAGGTAACTATATGATTGTCGGTGATGCCATCAGTTGCATTAATGGCTCAAATGGCGTTCAGCAAGTGGTAAACACAACATTGCATTTGCTATATTTATATTCTACCTGCGATTAAATAAGTAACGGCTAATTATTCGGGATTTGTAAGAGCTACTTCTGATTTACCGGCTTTGGATATGTTATAGAAGTGAGGAGGCATTATTTTACACTTCTATTTCTGGATCCTGACAAAAATATTTTAAAATTTGTGAAAATTTCTCATTAGTTCAGTATTTTTAATACTCAACAAAATGAAGTTTACTATAAATCAATCAATATTAAATAAAAATCCAACCTGGAAAATCTATACCCATATATTCTTTACGATGCTTTGCGCCCGTTTAGTACGTGGAATGAGTTTTAAAACCTCACCCAAATTGTAAAATGTGCAGAATATGAACATTATTGCCTATAAATTCTTTAATATAGCGGCTCCTCTAAATAAGAAAAATGATTTATCGCCCTTACAGCTTCACCACAAAATTAGACTATAAATACCATATTTGCTGCTTTATGAACGCTACCAAGAGTTAGTAGAGAGAGAGCAAGCTTTATATTGTTGGAGATACTTTTTTAAATATTTAGTATTAATATAGTCCGGGAGCTAGATCGATTTTTTTAAACTCATCCCTAGATGAATTTTGTATATAGTTAATTGATTCTATCGAACACAAATCACGACAAAATAAACATCTGGCATATGTCACTATATCAGCACGTCAGATTGGCCATAGATCAATATATACGTTTCTCTTGCGTAAAATCGTACGTTGCCTCGATTTTAAATTAAATGAGCCTGACGGGTATAGGTATAGTCTAGAGATGTATACTTTTTCATTCAGGAAACTAAAATGACCTTTCAATAATGATAGCTTTCTAAAAATTCCAGACTGCTTCATTGGCTAGTTTTTGATTGAAAAAATATTATTTAAATTTAGAAAATATTTTTTTCTTAACAGACTATACCGATTGGTTTGTCAAAAAGTATGTTTTGACTCTAACTAAGAATGATATTCTGCGAGCACAGATAGGAAACTTTTTCTACATAATATTTAAGAGTTTTCATAAAACATATTTTTTTGCCAAAGTGATTGAAGGGGTTCGCCGTAGTAAGAAAAAAATATCTATTTTTGTTATTTTTTCAATTTAACAACTAATGATTCTTCGGAGTATTCATACAAGAGATTTACCAGAAAAAATTACTGCATAGTTACATCATAGTTATAATAAAAAAATCAAACTGAGTTTTGAAAAAAATTTCTTATTTATTTATTATTAAATAAATGCGTGCACAGAAAATTGAGGATATTGCAAAAAGTACACTTGAACACGCCCATACAATTTTTTACGTTGCAAGCTTTTGCATCATTTTGGATGCCCAGAATAAACAAGTCATGCCCTTATTGATCCCATTCTTGAATGTTCTCAATTTTGAGTAGATGCTATGGATTTTGTAGTTATGGTGAAAGCGCAAGTTCGAGTTGTATAGATTTTTACGAAGTAGATGATACTGAATCTGGTATTAAAAGTTAAAGATTCTAAATGGCATAGTGAATTAAGTACGCTTACCATAATGGCATAACTTTTGCAAATTTACATGAAATTGGACAAAAAGAAAGGGTGGAAAAAATAATAAAAATAGATTTTATTTTTTTTTACCACGGCGTACCTCTTCAATCACTTTGACAACAATACATATTACAGGAAGACTCCTAAAGATGACAAAAAAAAGTTTCGTACTTGTGCTTGCAGAATATCTTTATTTAAAAAAACCTGACAAAGAAAATATTTTTTTCAAGGGATCTCGTCGCTGCAAATAACTTCTAATTAGAGTTAAAACCATACTATATTAATAAACCAGTCGGTTTAGTCTATCAAGATAAAAAAAATATTTTCCAAATTAAAAACATCTTTTTTTATCAAAAACTAATGAACAATCAAATCAAACCTTTCATTAGGACAAAAAATATTTAATTTATTTTTATTCCGACAGATAAGGTGAAACATTGTTATTATTATTATACAAAATTCGTGTTAAAACTAAAAACTATTCAGTAATGAAAATATCAAATGATCCCAAAAAATATGTACACCTATTTGCTAGTGGTTTTATTGTACACACACTTGCCCGGTTGTAATACTAGTAAATATTGTAATTAAAAAACCTTTTCCCTCCTGAGTGAAATAGTGAGTGAATAATGGATGGTCTGTATGTACGTTCTTATTGCTATTATAAACTGGATTGCTCCATGATCTATTTATTTTTCATTGAATTTATTTAAATTAATACTTTTAATATTTAATTTTGGCACAAAATATCACACACAGTTTCACAACACGCGACTTAAAAACACTTTATCATCTTTTTCGCGCCGACAAAACAACATAATCGCTCAATCAAAAATATTCAAGATCGCCGCCTTTATATCGAGAGGACCTCTTAAGCACCTCATGAAGATAGAGTGCTTCGGAAGTGGGCGTGAAGATAAACAAAAGGGAAACGGCAGACACAAAATGAACGGCATTTATGAGAAGCGACGTCGACTATGACGGTATAGCATCGTCTGCTCGCGACGTACACTAACTACAAACTACCCTTCTGCGCCTCCTATATCGGGCTATAACTGACTAATACTCTAATACATAATTAGTTAGGTATCAAGTAGACTATGTGCGATAGGGTTGGTCGGTAAGTGCGGTGGTGTGTCGGAATGTAATACGGGGTGGGCGAGGATATTACCATTAACAAGATTGTCAAAATTTGGGAGAATGAACTGAATAATATTTTAATCTTTGGTTGCTTAGGAGCCCATAATGATGTTTTTACTATATGTTAATGCAATAATCTCAAACAGTTGAAAATCACATACGAAAGTTGGTGTAAGTCTGATTTAGATTTGAACAAAAATAATGGTAAAGTCTATACGAGCACAATTGAAATCGTATAAAAACTAAAAGCCGGCAAAAACAGTCGGCAACTCTTTATTGTACATGGGCGGAGGTAAATAGAAATGCTTGTCATAAGAAAATGTTATAATTTTTTGAAAATTGTATTAATTTTTATTATCTTTTGTTTATTAGATTGGGTTTAGTTTTAAAGTTATTCCATTCTACATTGAAATATGTTATTATCAGCAAGGAACAACGAGATTGTATGAACATATCCTTGCCGGGATGAGGGAATGGGACAGGTTAGATTGGCGAGGGGCAAGGATGTTAGATAGTAAAAATAAAATTTAAGTTTCTTCTAAAATAAAAATAAATACTTGTATAGATAAAACATAAATAAAAACAAAATTAAAATATGTCTCTAGAATAAAGTAACTTAAATTAAAATTTCTCGTCAACTACATAAAATATATTCCAAGAAATGTAACAATAAAAAAGTAAACTTCATACCTAATATAACAGTTAAATATTTTGTTCTGAAAACATATATTAAAAAGTTAAACGCTAAAAGTTGACGCGTCCGAATCTTCACTTTCTGAAGAGGGATCATTATCCGGTTGAATTATAATCGGCGCAATGGGGGGTGGTGTTGGATATTGATTTTCTTTTTCAATTACATGCTTAACGCAATTTTTCCATAAATCGGTATTGTCCAGGTCATTTATTACTTCTCTTATATGATCAACTACTACCGCGCTTAACGTTGGAGTCATTACATTTTCACAAACGATCTTTTAAAGTTGCTCAAACCATCTCCATAGGATTAAATATGCATAGTACGAAGGTAACCGCAAATGTGTATGACCGTGTATATTGGATAAGTTATCAATAACATATTCCCTTTTGAAATTCTGTTCTTTTACTCATTTCAGTAATTCGCGCTTTATTGGAACTTTTACAGGAATTTCCATATTTTTCTCCCTCATGAATTTTAAAATATCTTCCTTGTACTGGTGTTTGGTATTTTATTTAATATTCGCGAGTGATAGGAAGCATTATCTAATACAATTACCGAATTAGGCGGAATATTTGGTATAAAGCTGTTCTGAAAACCATTTTTCGCACTGCACTGAAGAAATATCGAGTCCACGTTGACTAATGACTGATATAACTCAAACACCGACCGACTAATCCGACTGAGGAATACCCGGGTGCCAGCCAATTGTCACCACCCGTCCTCAAACGCAGGCCAATGACAACACAAACGATTTACAAGGTTTTTTTATGCTAGTGGACCTGTCCGTTTTATTATCTTTAAACCAGTGCAGTCGTAGATGGTTCATTCAGGCTGATTACATTGCCAGTCTTGGACTCGCCTGCACTGTTTCAACTACTATTCGATTCTCGATACCATTGTTAAACACATAGGACAAAATATCAAGTTAAGTACGCACGGTCCTGTGCTTTAACACTGAGCAGTTTCAATTGACTTCGTAAACACTATAACTGTTTTTCAAACGGGCACCACGCTAAAGCCGGTCTTATGGAAAACCAACCCTTTAAATATTATTAAAAATTGTATTTATAGTGTTCCTTGTGAGTGCGGAGAACATTGCCTAGGTGAGTAGTCTAGAACTTTCAACGTAAGACTTGATTTATTTATGCTAGAAGGGGAGAATTCGAAGAATCCAACATTTATGATCACGCGTAGGATAACAATCATATAGGATTTAATGGGGCTCGGCGAAGATTTTGGAAAAAGAAAGCAACGAAACCAAAAGAAAACTTAAGGAATCCGCCATTATTTTATTAAACGGATAGATGCTCTATTTTACGTCACTATGAAAATACACAAACAATAAACTGTCATGGTTGACGGCCTAAATGTTTTGAGAACAGAAATAGATCATTTTTCCGAAACGTTCACTGTCTTCAGTTTTCATTTTCAGTTTTTATTTTATAACCTCTGTCTGATCCATTTGGTGCAGAGGTATCTTTCATTAAATTTTTAAACATTTTTCAATGGCAAAATATCTAATAAAGAGTAAGAGAAGTTTATTCACTTTAAAAGATTTTTTACTAAAATATACAATTCCCCTTACAATATCGACCCCCTTTGTATACCGTTACGAATGTTAAGCCATTTCATTACTAACGTTACTATGTAGTGAGGAAGGGTAAGACAGGTGTGTATTCTTCATTATTTCTATTTCTTAATTTAGACTGCTAGGTAACAATAATAATTTGAGTTGATTAGTTTTAATATTATAGCATCACGTGTTTGACTATTTTGACGTCATCACATTATTTTCTACTTTTTCAGTATCCCACGCATTATTGACGAAATAAACACGTGATGTGGTTTTTCTGAATTAATTATTAATTTATTTTTAATCCCTCTCTTAAAGAAAATACGTACTTCCTGAAAGTTTTCCATTTTTTATACAAATAATGTATAACAGATTTTAACGTCTCTACTGAACTTTTTAAGAATATCTTCACAGAAGAACTTATTTTTATTATATAAGTTATATATTGATTCATTATATAAATATATAATATTCTTTCAGGTAGGGCGAAATGTTTTCAGGAAAGTTATGAGGAAGTTAAAAGTAGAACTATGTAATTTTGATGATAGCTATACTAAGAAAGTTCCTAATATTTCTCAGTACCTACTACAAATGGTATATAGACGAAATCAAGATTACAGATATGTATATTACTTCTGAAGTCGAAGTATAGTTAATCTTAAAAAGAAATTCAAATTTATTTGGTTGAAATAGGCTTAGAATGTCATAAAACATCGAGATTTTAAATTTGAGCGATAACAAAATTTCTGTCTGTCTGTCGGTCTGTAACTATTTTTTGTGCGCACGCTTTCTCTGGAAAGGTTTAAGATATTGACTTGAAAGATACACATATACAGGGTGTCTCAGATTTAAACGGACATAGTCTAGTCTAGTCTACCCCTATTACTACGTAAGGAAAAACAAGTAAAGCAAGCTGGTAAGAGTACAGAAATTTGGGATTTGGTGTATGTACTAGAAGCCAAGGTCTCAAATTTTTTAATAATATTTTTCACCCCCTCTCCACCACCCCCACTCCATTATCAAAGGAGTTGACAAAATAAAATTGAGATATTCACTTGAAATTTGGTACAGTATGTATTGTAATGACATTTGATTCATGAGATGATTACGTTGGAAGGGGTGGGAGGTAAATAGGGAAAAGTGATACTAAAAATAAAAATACATTTGGTCTGGACGTTGATATACTCATGAGGGAATTATTTAAATACATCAATAATACAGTTGAATATATTCTGACTGCCTAACTGATAATGATCAAATGAAAGATATCTAGAAGAATTTTTTATTTAAGTATTTCCATAGATTCTAGTACATTTAATTTAAAGCTGTTTATTTTGTGTAGATGTTGTTCTAATATCAAAATTGCTTAACTTTGGAAAATTTGTGACTTACCTAAAATATAATTTAAACTGTTGAATCGGTGTTTCAATGTTTAAAGGAACGAAGGTATTTTGTGTATATAATTTTAAAAAACGACATGTTAGACTTAAGTACATAAAAAACATTACTATCCGGGTTTACAGGCTGGTACAGCAGAAAACTAGATATCGGTAAAAGCACACTCTTTCGAAGAATGACATGGTCAACAGATAAAAATTGTATGTATTGGGCACTGCAGAATTCATATTGAATGGTGAAAGTGCACAGAAATGGTATGTATAAACTGGCTGGTAGAATTTACTTACAATTGCTGCTCTAGCAGTCTTGGTTCTAAATGAAGAGGTAGTATGGAATGGCCAGCTAGATTACCGGATCTAACCTCACTAGACTATTTTCATTATTTTTTTTTAAATTGGATGATTAAAAACAGAGTTTGGTAGGAATGTTGTCGGTTAAGATCCAATATTATTGCCAGGCATGGTTGTTAGTCAATTACAATGCTACGAGGATGTGAACACTTTTTCTTGTTTTTTTTTTTTTAATGTGCCAAAACAGAAATTGCAGCAAAACGTTAGGTTTCTAAATTGGTAATGAAACTGAATTTATGTTGCAAAATACATTTAATTTATTTGTAGTCAGGTCACTGTTCTTCGGTAAAAAGTCGTCAATTCAAAGTAGCTAGGGCAATCTTATTTTTGTACGCATTTTAGTTTTTCACAATTCCTTTGATTTTTTGGATATGACAGCCCTAGATTTAGGCATAAATAACAAAAAAACGATCAACCAATTAACACCACCACACACACTAAACTATTTTGATGATTGAATTTAGGAAATACTGAAACTTTTTTTTTCAATTTATTAAATAAATTTTTCAAATAAGTAGATTGATTTGGTGAGACAGCAATATATTAGATATCTGATCAAGACTGTAACTCAAAGTGTTACACCCTACCCTTTAACAGCTTGATCAAGTTATAACTTTACCAACGGAGAAACTTTAGAAGCCAATTTGGTCTATTCTACTTTATCCGACAATAAACTGCTAGTGACTACCCTTCAGGCCTTTCTCTAAACGCATTTGCACAAAGTTAGTGGAGTTGGGAATTGTCCAGAACAATATAACTCAACTTTATTGAAAAAGGACTAATCTGAATGCGAGGGGTCAGGTCAATTGCTGGCTAACACACTAAAAATTATAAAAGAAAGTTTCACCGTCGGCGTCGCTTGGTTAACTGAAACTTACCACATTACATTTCAAAACTCTGCAGGGCATGCTATTGTCGAAGAGGATGTATATCTACTTCTGCTTCTAATTGCAAAAAGTCCTGAAAGTAAGAGTTTTGTTTTTCGTAAACGAAAAACGCATATCCAGACAGATAAACAGAGCCGTACTTTGAATGTATCTATCAATGTCGCGAAGGACAGGCAGTGCGTCCACCAATGTGTAAGATATTCCTGTCTTCATGCAAAACAGAGTAAGATTTTTCAATTTACCAGAAACGTCAATAAGTTTCTGTCAAAGCACGATTTTTAAATCTCTAATATTATTTTGTTCATTCCAATACGCAAAAATTTGAAGAACGGCTCTGTAGCACTCTTGTCAGTAGTAATTGTGTCGACGTTGATATTTTGTTGACCAGCTTTTATGGCCTTATGGCCATACTAATGGAGACAAGTACAACATCGTAAACATATTCAGTATACTTTAAGCTTTTCATAGAAGTGCGTGTATCATAAATCGTTAAAAATACCATTCGAGACCCATCCTATCTAAGATACAGTACTGTATCTTCATTTTTCTATTAATAATCTTGATTCCCGTTGAGTTTATTTAAGAATTTTTGGTTTTTTTATTTTTGCCCAGTTTTCACAGTAGAACCAACAGATATCGTTCAAAAGAATTTAATGGGCTCCATTTTTTTAATATGGCGGACGAAACTGATAAGGAATGATGGAGAATTTAAAAATAGTTATAAAGAACGTGATATTTAAAATTTATCTCATTATAAATTAGTTTAATTTTTTTTGCTCTTTTACTGCATTAATTGCAAGCCCTGCATATACCGCCAACATAAAGAAAATTATTTGTCGGCGCCGAAAACAGCTTTAGCTATTTCAGATTCCCGGCATGTTTTCGAGAGTAAATATCAATAATGTCTTTATAACTAGGGAAGCGTGATATAAAACAAAACCGCCCGTCCACCTCAAGTACGAGGGTTGTTATGTCGCTGATAGGATTGGAATGTACTCCCGCGTAACCGAGTTACGTCATCTCCACAGGGTGGCATAAAAGGCGACTGAATGGCTGACGTACAAAGGACCGACGAGTTAATAATCGGTACGGATGCCCGACCTGTCAAAATATTCCAAATAATTCAGATTCATCAAATAACACGTAACAAGGGATACGTACAGGGTATCCCGAAAACGTACCAATTTAGAATTATGAAAAAAACAACGGCTTTCTTGCCCCTCCGGACAAAAGTAAATCGATGGTATAAAATGGTTGTTTTGGCTCCCAAGTAACAAAAAATACTTATTTTGCTGAAAATAGTCTCCTTCAGTTATAGGGAAAACTGGAGGGAAATAATAGTGGAAGTATTGAAACGTTACGCTCAAGCCGCCATCTTAAAAAAATGGCGCTCAAATTAAGTCTTTTACCTATATCTCGCTAATCATTAGCACTATATATAAAATAAAGCTTGTAAAATTTCCTAAAAATACAAAAACAAACATTTGATGGCACATGACTAAAATCATAAATATCGCTCACAAAGAAAAATGTTCATACCGTTGTATTAATCATGCAATTCTGAATACCTTTCAAAATGTCAATCATATGTCCGTTCGTCTGCCGATTTATCTGTCTTTCCACCCGCCATATTTGCCGTAGGCACAATAACTTCAGAAAAGTCCGATTTTAAAATTCGTTATTTTTTTCAGAAAATTTTGGAAAAATGTGAAGGCCGAATCATTTTATTTTTAAAAAATGCACAAAAAGAATGTTGTAATCGTTGATAGTACACTCATAGGCTGCTATAGTGGCAAAACTAAAAAAATCATGTTTTGAGATATATGAGGTTAAAGCTTTCATTACCATGAAAACACATAAAGCATGCGGTAAATTTCTCAAAGAAAGAGTAAGTACATACTAATGATTTCTTCCCTGGGGTTGAGTTAACAATTTTAGATTATTATATACAGGGTGTAATCAGTTTCATGTCACTAAAAAAAACTTGTAATGGGGACCGACTAGACAAACAAAAAACCTTTATGACTTTTCCCTCTAGGGGCACTTTGAAAAAACTGACCTGGGTCAACTTTTTTAATAGGTGTATATATATTTTTTTAATATTAATGTAGAAAATAATTGAGAACCACTGCTTTTCTTGGTCAATGAACTTGTAGTTCCCAATTATACAACTTTTAAATTGTCATAAAAAAGTGCAAAGCCTTGGATCATCGACCGCCTTTGATGGACCGCCTCAACCGAACTGAGGCAATTATAAAGACGTAAATAATTCGTTATCTTTTCCTGCACAACTGCAGGCAAATAGAATTCTGCATCTGCATCAATACACAGTTCTCTACGTCGAATTAAGGACATACGTACTCCGTTCCACACTAAACAATAAACTATCAACTAACGTTGTCAATAAAGAAAAATAAAAGAAAAACTTGGTCCAAAATCCAAAACGAAATACAAAAAGAACGAACGAGTAAGTTGTGTCTGTACGTAATCAAGAATGTAACGACTTGAACGGTAAATTCAATAAAATAAATCTTCACTATAAATACACAGCAACCCGAAATTCAAAAATAACAAAAACAACGAACGGCGGGTTGGACGTGTGTACATAACGAAACACCCACAGAAACTAAAATATTGCACATGGAAAAGTCAGAGTATAGTTTTCTTCAGATCAGATCTACTAAACACTCAGAAAACGTCGACGTCTTTCATTTTATTTACCGCACTGCTAAAGACAGCCGACATTTTATAGCTATCTACACAAATACTGAGTGTCATAGGCAAAGACACGCGCGACGATCTAAACCTACCTCAATATTCCAGCAGTTCTCAAAAGATTTTATTGAAAATTTGCGAAATTTTTGTTTATTTTTTTCTCTCCAAAACTATGAGCTTTAGACCCATGTTATATAAGGTCTTTTTGTTTGTCTTGTCGTTCCCTACGACCAGCTTTTGTTAATGACATGAAGCTAATTACACCCTGTATATATTTTTAAATTTTATTACCCCTCCATACGACAACCAATATTAATGACCAAGTCGAAAATGATGTACTGACACTTCTGCCACCTAGCGATCCAGAATTGTATCAAGGTATGTGCCAATGTTGCTGCTGGAGAGATTATGATTTTTCACATCTCGACCTGTACTTACTAAAAAAATCGTATTTTTTTAAATGTGCCACTATTGCAGTACATGAGCGAATAAGTTAATATTTTGTAACGAAGTATTTTTCATTGTGGAAATTGTGGAAATTGCACCCCAAACCACCGTTTGTAGCTTAACTCCTGGTCGTAGTTTTAAGTAGTATTGTAAAAACTAAGGTTCTAAGATAATAAATCTTGTTATATAATTTGAATCGTGCGCTTTACTGTAATATATATGAAGTCTAACTATCCCTAGACCCGCTGGACATTACCGTTTCTTCACTGTAGCTACTCAAGCCCTGCTTAACCGACTTTAAGGGTAATTGGTTGTTCCACCAGAAAAGGAACTAGTGCCCGAGTTTACCGTCAATCGACCGCCAAAGCTCAAATGTCAAAGTGACGCTCTATCACCAACTGTCGGGTGAATAAAACGTCACAATTCTAGGTAATTGCTTGTATAGTTTATCCAGTGTCAGTTTGGAAATCATAAAAAAGTCCGACAAAGGATCAGTTCATAACACCAGCGATGTCATAGGCGCATCGACAATTTTTAGAATCACTTCAATTATTATTTTACTCCTTTATATAAATTATTTATTAATAATGCCTTATTTATTTATAATAAATAATGTTAGTTTAATAAACAACTCCATAAATGATTCCATAAAAGCAAATAAATATCATAAAACCTACTACTATGCTACCGGCAATATTAACAATAAACGAAGAGCAGGTAACGGACTTGTAACGGTAAGCCATGTAAACAATCGACTAATTTGTAATGGTTTATCCTGGTAGCAACGCTTTAGACTGAATTTTTAAATTGAGAATAGAAAAACTAGAACTTTAATCGTATTTCGATTGGTGAAACATTCACTAGTATAATAAGTACTATTTATATTTAATTTATTTATAAACGGTTCATAACTTTCATATTTATTGATCGATTTTTTCAAAATTGAAATGGTTCTTACTCTATCTAATACTGATATACCGTTCAACTTTTAATAAAATCGGACTTCCCATGTTTAAGTTACTGTGCTTACAAAAACATGGCAAATGGAGAGACGAACGGATAGACCAATAAAATGATGACGTGTCGAAAAAGTCACCCACCTCCAGTACTATATTGTTTTTACAAAAAAATACTTTCTGCAATAACAGTCTAGCACGGAGTCGTGCAAATGCAAATTCTGCAACAAATGTTATAATTGATAAGAGTTTCTTTTGGAACTATTAAAGTTTAAGAGTGGGTATGCCGTCTAAAAATCAGAAATAAATTACTCTCAAACGCCGCCCCGTCCGCGACAAATTATAATTAGACCATTGCAATTACGAAATTTGTACAGCCGAAAAATAGAAGAAAACATATCAATCTAGGTTTGTATCTTTTTAATATTTTGAAAAAAAAATGGTATTAATTAATAAGATTTGTTTTAATTAGCAGTAACTTTATGATTTTTTAAAAAATATTTAGAATCAAATTATGAGAAAAAGGACTCGATACAAACCTTCATCCATGTTTTCTGTGTATCGTACTATTTTTATTTTTCCAAAAAACATAATACTTTTTGCAAAAACATGTATAGCACGGAACCGTGCAAAGGCACATTTTGCAACAAATGTTACACTGATACGAGCTCCCTCTGGATTTATTATTGTTTAAGCTCCGCCCTTCACCCAGAATTATTTTATGAATGAGAAAATATAACGAGGGAACGAAATAAGAAATTAAACCAAATAATTTCTAATAACACGGGACGCCCAATAAAATATCAAATTCCATTAATTTACTATTTTACTTACAGGTACTCTACTCTTTGATTATACTACGGAATTATAACAATATAGTAACTAGATATATGTAGCCACCCATGCACTAACAATAATGTGTAATTGTGTTTCAATTCTTCTTTATAAAATGGTGGTATGCTGGTATATTTGAAAACATTTATTGGACAATACAATTGATACTAAATTTTAAAGATGTGTTCTTGTCGTAAACACATGAATATAGAATTATAAGGGGCGATGCGATTTGCAATGAAAGGAGTTAGAAACACAAAAGTAAAGCGCACATTTTCCCATTTTCTCATCAAGTCACACGCATCAGTTTGTTGCATTAGACCAAGCAACAGGATTTTTTTCATAATAACTTTTATTTCTGGGAAAAATAGAAAGAAATGTTTGGGATAAAAACTGTCGGCAGTAAAGTTATCTATCGATCTGTCAAAATAATGAAATCTAGGCTCAAAATGTAAAAAGAAACAGAGAAACCAACTTACTCCTTTAAACCCGAAAATATTTTTCAGAAAAAATCAACTTTCGTGAAAATTTAACAAATCAGAGCTAAAAGTATTCTCCAGAAGGTGATGTGGACCGATGTTGAAAATATTTTCTTGTTGAGATCGCGCACCAATGTAGACGTTCTAGGACTCAAGTTGCAGGTTTTTATCTCTGCTTTCAAAATTTGTAGAGAAAACATTTTGGAATACAAATTTTAGCCATCTTTTTTACTTTCAAAATTTTGCAAATTTTAGAATCGCTCTGACATTCGTATTTTAAAAAAATGCACTATTAAATTTCGTTGATACAAATAATTGATGCTTTGGATTTTTAAAATCTAACCAGTAAAACCAGAGATATCCATATTTTTGAGAAATAACCATAACCTACTATGTCTAAAGTTATTAATGATATTTTGATGCGGGGTTTAGTTTAAAACATCTATCATTAAACTTTTGTCTACTATAAAAGCAAATTTGTAAGTTCTCCCCATCCATATATTTTTAAAGAAAATATGAATAATAATTCGTAAAACTAAGTGTACACCAGGCAAGTTATTTTATATAATATGTGATATGTGCCAAGTATATAACACTAGTTCCTTGGTCAAATCGAGAACTACTACTCCTAGAAAGTAAAATTTCAAATAAAAGGTTGCCTCTATCCTTAATCTTTATTTATTCTCGATATATTTACTTGTTACTGACTTCAAAAAATTGGCATTTGCTTGCTACATTTACGTCTGCAAATTTCAGGTTAGGGTTGTAAAGAAATTCTTATTTTATACTATATACTATCAAAACAGTACCTGAGAGGTCAACCACTTGTAGAAATTACAAGAACTGCCGAGACTGCCTTGCCTGCGGCGCCTGCGTAACTCCAACCAGCCGCACTTGCGGGGCTTTCAATTATATGACCGCCACTGCCATGGCTGCCGACAGCCTGCCTAAAATTCGGAGAACGAGTGCCGACGGTGGTTTACCTCTCGATAGACAACTAGTGAATTTCATAATGATCCGTTGAATAGTTTAATGCTTATAAATAATTACTTATCACTGACTTTCTGCGAATCATTTCTCTTATTCTCGGCGTCTATTGGATGTATAACAATAATAATTAAAATTATTTTTTTGTTTAACTTGCCATAATTCAAAAAACGAAAACATTAATGGATCTCAATTTTACTATGTCATCACTACATATTTATTAATGAACTGTGGTAATATGAAGGTCAAATTTTAATAATTGTAAAAAGTACGTTTTTTTTCAAAAACCATGTCGATAAAATGTGAGTATTTGCAAGGATCAGTTAACGAACGGAAAACCCTTTAAGTCTATGCTGAGAAGAAATAAAGATGGAGACACCTTTTTTATTTGAAACTTTTTTTCTGTTTAACAGTTTCTAAGAATATCGCGTATAGACAAATTAGACCAATAAATAACTAATACTATACGCATAACACTTATTGGATAAAACAACTTGCGTGGCGAATATTTTTGATTTTAACAATAGTTGCTAATTTTTGTTTATTGGTAAACTACCATTATTTGAGGGAGACTACAAAATAAAAATTCAAGAAGTCCTGAGGAATCCCCTGAGGATTCAATAGTTTAAATTTTGATTTGTTGAATGATGTGACAGCTAAAGCTTTACACATACGAAAACTAAACAACATTAAAATGTTAAGTTTTCCATTTAGTTATAAACAAGAATTAGTACTATAATAACAAACAAGACTGCAGCTACGGACACGCATTTCGGAGTTATTGCTCTTCATATATGGCACATGAGGTACGAAGGTACAAAATAGAGTACCTACAATATACTGTGCTTTCCTATCTTTGTTGGTCTTGCTTTTAACAATATAACAATATTATTTATGCCATGCTACGCTGATGAGGAGCAATAACTCTGAAACGTGTGTCCGTAGCTGCAATATTGCATACCACTAATTTTTGTTTATAATTTTTATCGGACCTCATCAACTCTTATTCTTTTTATTTAATATTACTATTTCCTTATTGACGATTATTATTAATTAATGCAGATTAGTAATTATTGAATATCTTTTCCATTATGCAAAAATATAGATATACTCGTATACTCCATATTACAAATTAAAATTCTAGGGAAGCATAATACCTAGCCGTTTAAATTATAAATACTGTATTTATTGAAGGAATAATATGTTAAAAACGCATTTTGGTTAGAATGATAGGATAGATGTGTCGGGTGTCGGCATAACATTTGAGCTTTGGCAGGTAGAATTTATATACAATCATGAACTAATTTCGAGCTTATACGTAAGTGGAATCGCGGTCATTCTTTCTATTTACTACTACACAGTACTATAAATACATAAAATAATATTTTATCGTTTTTAAAGGACCGCCCACTGGAGTTTCCCTTTCACCTCCCCTGTTGCAAATTTTAGCAGCTTGTCGAGGCATACCTACTCTTAAGCCTCGTCCTTCATTCAATATCATTTCGAGAATGAGAAAATATAACAAGGGACCGAAATAAGGAGTTAAACCTTGTCGTTCCCTCTCACGACAAACGAAAGACGCTCCCGGGGGCCTATACATGCCAGCGAAGAGAGAAGACCAAGACAGAAGAGCGCCAGAAGAAACGACCCAGCTGGCAGGGTCCAACAGCCAGGACCAGGGGAGGTTTGCTAACATCGCCAATACCGTCCGCATTTGCGGGGGGATAGGCGAAAAAGCAGGCCCACCCCTTACGAGGCCGGTCCAGGTCTACAGCGATAATTGGGGCAAAGAGCTCAAGCTCGACCCCTAATCATCCGAGACCGTCATCATTAGTCAAGAATATTGGCGCAAGTTAAACCAACCATTTCCACGGTAACATGGCGTGCACAATGAAACACCAATATCCCATGAATTCGTATAAATCTATTACATTATTTACTAACTATAATAATAATGTTATTATATCTATGACATGTTTATACTTGATCATATTCTTTTGGGGAGGTTGAAACCAGAGGGCTTTTCAAAAATACACTACGATCCCCTAGCCTATGTATTGGCAATGCTTCCTCCTATTCTCGCTTCTGCATTGTGTAGAGGACAGTAGAGGTAGCTATGTTGTAATTTCTGGCTATAGGTTATGTGCACGAAGCTCACTAGCGCTGCTAGCGGGCAATATACCATTTATATACCAAGGGCGATATAGAGATGTTTCCACGGGTGACGAAATTCACATAGAAAGTCGCACAAGGGCATAAACATCCTAGCTATATCGTCAGTGGTGCATATAACGTTTTATATTTCACTCTACTTTAGACACCTACGCAATTTAAATGCAATAAATGAATTTAATAATTTATGAAATAGATATGGCTTTGCGGTTACCTGTCCTTGCGTTTGTTTTTATATCCATAACGTTGCGACTATTATTTTATTTATTTCCGTCAGTGAAGTAATAAGGCAGTGCTGAATATAAAAAAATTTCAACAATGTACTAGCAGAAATTCTGTAACTGTCAGCGAGACAGTTCTAATGGCTTATTTTCACGAACTGGTACATACCTATTATTGTAATTTTCAACTTTTTGTGTTTTTTGATCAATTATTGTCCTCACATACTTCTTATTTTTTATAGGCTGATATATTCTGCCCGAACATATTGTGGTCAAAATACTCAATGTTGAAGGCAACATAGTTGATGAATAGAAACATAAACAAAATAGTATTGGAATAACCGTAAACATTACGCCCGCTGTTTTTGGCCCTAGGGTATAATGGCTTTGTTTATATCTCCAAGCAATAAACAAATTATAAGCAAGTGAAATAAAAAACATTATTACAGAGTGCCAACAGCAACTTTGGTGTTTATTTTTCCGTTCGACTCGATAAAAAATTAAAATTAATATAATTACATGAATTGATCATTTAGAGAAACTAATGATTGATTATTGTACTGTCATCAAGAATACATCACTAGGTCTAATTCAAAGGCTCTTGTGAGTTAAACAAAAGCGCGTAATAAAATCACAAAACTGAGAATTTGGGGATTTTCTCAACACTGATAACCGAATAATGCGAATTTTTTCTCACGAATACATCAACTTCTACCCCAGCTGGACGATAAAACCAATCAAATTTCAGTCCTAGTTCAAGACGTTATTTGGCGGCTATTTAGCTAAATGTCGAGATTTGTTCAACTCAGCTCAAGATTATTGAGATTAGAGTATCTTTAAACATATTAAAAAAAAAACAATACGAAAATACCACTGAGAGAATCCCCTATTCCATTTTACTTAAAGATGTCTGACAGAATTTAATTTAGGTAAAGTTTTAGGAGGACAATAGCAACATATACCTTTTTATACAAATACAACACAAGGAAAATGTTTAACAAAGCTCTTGGAAAATAAAAGACAGGATAAACACACTTAAAGTTCGAACTCGACTACCAACTCGTTTTCCTGTCATAAAATACCAAGCGTATGGGGTCAAGCCGACAATCTAATGTTTATTCTTCTGAAATAAATAGATAAATAGACTAGCAAATGTATTATTTATTGACTATTTCACGTCGTAATTTAATCGTTAAGTGTTTATTATAAATAAATAAGCAACTGGAACTCAAGTCATTAAATCACTTTAGTTTTATATCAGAAATAAATTAAGAAAGGTGATACGGTTTCTAAGAGCTACTACATCTATTATTATATTGGTTATTGGGCATAACTCCATGAAACTAGATAAAGAAACGGAAACGCTTATTCTGCAAGATACCTTGCTCGCTGTCGTGTATAGATGAATTTTCGAACAAAGAAAAAAAGAATTCAAAAATTTCGTTTTTACTCGAAGCGACTATAATATAAAAGGAAAAGTGGAAATTATTGGCTGTATTAATCATAACCTCTGGAATGACTTAAGATAGATAGTAGGTGATAACGTTTTTACCATTTCGCAATGTCATTATATTTGCAATGCAAGTAGCTTCAAAATCTGGCCAGGAACGCACAAGCAATATAACCTGATCTCCATGATCAGGCTATATTTATTTGGAAAATATTTTAAAAATCAAACTGTAAGGGGTGTTCAGAAGGAAGTGAAAAATTACTTTGATAAAATATTCTTCTAAAGTTCAAATGTTTGATACAGATTGAAGAAATGTTGACATAATAAGATTATATAATAACTCATGCAGATGAACTTTGCAGCGCGAGCCGTAGGCGAGTGTTGTAAATTATCAAGTGTGTTATTACCAGAGGTCAGAATTACCTATCGGATATGTGGTAAAACCAGGGTTGGCTTTAGGTGGTTATGTGTCAGCGCATAAATATTTGCATGCATGTGTGAAACGATGTTACCTTGAATTTGTTTTTAGCGAATTCCATATTATCCAAAGCTGGTAAAGTCAATTTATTATAAACACTCACTCGAAGATAACTGGAGGTATACGGGGACGTACTTAACACTGAGTTAACATACACACGTATTCTTCAATGCCGATTACAAGAATAAAAATATATTACTAATATATGTTCCAAATATTTTGGAGTTCGGCGTCTTTCGTTGAAAATACATTTATATTGCCAGAAGGACCGCTTGACGGAGGACAGATGTAACTGGGGTATACTTAAAATATCTAAATTTTCGCAGTCACCACATTCATGCCCGGTGTAGCAAAGTCTATTTTGCCGTTTAAAAGGTCTATTACACCCGTCATCGTAACAAATCCGGGATTTATTTTTAAACAGTCTGGAATTGGCTTTGGACTCTCGCAGCAATATCTCCCTGTGATTGAAAAATATATTGACGAAGATCGAATACAACGTTTATTGCATCCACTGTAGTTAATTCTGATGCTAGCTGAAGGTCCCGTAGGGCTAGTGGAATTCGTGAAAAACATCCGTGTATGAACAGTTGGATCCATAAAGGCCTGTTGCGCCTGTGAAATAGCAACTACGTCATTTGGGTTTAACTGCTGTATTATGGATTTCACATTTTCAAAATGACAGTAGTAGAAGGATGCTGCTTTTAGCCAAGTTCGTGACCACAATTTCGTGAAACAACCATATACGACTTGGTGCTTTAAGAAAAGTTTTCTTTACACTAGAGATTAATTTATCAACATTAGGGTGGCACCTCCTAAGAGTTTCAGCAATCCTATGAAGGCCATGTGCTAAACATGTTACATGCAGCATATTCCGATATGTTTCCTTAAAAATTCTTCCAACAGCTTTCATATAATTCACTCCATCGGTAAGAAATAATAAGAACTTATCCTTATTTTCTGTATATTTGTCATCTCAAAAGTCTTGTAAACTTGAATTTACTGCATGCGCTATAGTGCGAGAATTTGTGGCTTCTAAAACTTTTGAGGCGATCAAGTGTCCGCTCATTGCACAATTTTCATCCAATGCACCCACTGAAACATTCGCTAGCTTGAACCCGCAAGCGTTGATTGTTTCGTCCACGCTAAACCAGATGTACTTTCCATTAAGCTCAGAAGAAATTTTCTGTCTAATATTTTCGCACTCCGTAAATAAATATTTTTCTCTGAGTGTAGACTCTGAAAGCGCCTTAACATTGCTATATTTGCCATTAACACATTTTTCCAAAAATTGTCTGAAAAGTGGATTGTCTAGTTTCGACCACGGTATGTTACATCCTATCATAAATTCCACTAACTCTAAGTTAAAATTACGTTGAGTGTCATTGTAAGTAAAGCCACCTAATATATGATTCAAATGTATTGACCCCTCACTTTAACCGTGAATATCTCAGAAACGGAGGAGCAGAAAGAATTGAAAAATTGTGTGTTTATTACGAGTCTATTCTAAATCAATCACTGAAATTTGAATAATGTACATTGGACACTTCTGAAGTCCTGTTAAGTTATATTGAAAAATGTCCTACTTTTTAAGGAAATTTTGGCCATACCAGTTGTAATTCCATTATATCTTGGAAAATATGCATACTATGTAAATCATATTTTAGACACCGATAAAGCACGGCATTTTTTGTAGGTGGAAATTTTTTCATAATTTTTTATTTTGAAATTTTGCGGTTATTCTCAAAAAACGTGACATCATGTTTATTCGGTTATTTATCAACGTATTTTTTAAAAAAATAATGAAATAGTCAATTATATAAAATGTAAGCATTCTCAGAAAAAAGAATTGGTATATATCAAATATTAATTTAGTTATCAAGCGTAAAGGATAATATCATTGCAAGTTTGCAATAATATTATCTATTACGCTTGATAACTAAATTAATATTTGATATACCAATTACATTTTCTGAAAATGCATAATTAACTATTTTAACACATTTTTTTAAAAATACATTGATAAATAACCGAATAAAGATGACGCCACGTTTTTGAGAATAACCGCAAAATTTTAAAATAAAAAATTATGAAAAAATTTCCTCCTACAAAAAATGCTGTGCTTTATCGGTGTCTAAAATATTATTTACATAGTATGCATATTTTCCAAGATGTAATGCATTTAAAACTGGTATGGTCAAAATTTCCTTAAAAAGTAGGACATTTTTCAATGTAAATCGGCGATATCGCGAATCCAAAAATTTACTGTACCTTGCGTTTTTAGTACTTACGTCCGAATAAATTTACAGTAAGAGAGACACTAAGTAATCTTGTTAAATGTTAAATTACTCCCCTCCCCGCCTGGGATTAGGTTTCAGACAAACAGCTAGTACGTATACCTGCTGTAATTTAAAATAATCTATTAGACATTTCGTTTTTATTTAAAATAGCGCGTTTCTCGATAAAACTAAATTACGCATTGACATTGTAAAATAAAATAAAATAAATTTAGTATGTTGCATGACTATCTGTTTCTATCCTTTGGGAATGTTTCGGTACATGTTTACAATATATAATATCTCTAAAAGCCATCCCTGGAATCTGATAGGTAATTCTGAGCTCTAGTTATTACCATTACCGCAAGATAAATATGAGTAAATAAAGCTAATTAAATTTATCTACTCTTATTAGATTAAATATCAATTACTCAACTACTTTTGAACATGTAATAGTATCCACAAACAAATAGCGTGATTTATTATAACTCCCTAGTGATTTATTTTTACACCAATCACTGTTAACTTCATGCCTAGCCTGTCCAATCGGTATAACGCGCAACGTAAAAAGGAATGATCCATTACTATTGAGGGGAGGCAGGTGATTTGACATGTTTGAAAAGTTTGGACTTTGTCAAACTATTATATTAATATTTATTGTTATAATCGTAGATAAAGTATAGTAAAGATGCATAAAAAATTGAGTCCCTAAAGTTCCTAGATCCGTCTCTGGTACCAGGAGCTGGTGATATGAAAAAAACACCCTGTATAATATACACTACAGGAAAACGGTAGTAAGTACTCGTCTTTTCAAGTTATGGTTAGAGCGAAGTACAGTATGAGACAAGAGGGTGGCTTGTGCTTATGCCACATTTTGAAGATAACGATTCAACAAATAAATGATAACATGTTTATTTACGACGTAATATACATCAGGTCCATCACGAACGCCTACACCTTATCGTACAGGGTTTATACATCTATTTTAACGCCATAATTTGTAGTAAAGCATTACGTAGTGTAAATCCATTTCGTCGTAAAATCGACATTGTAGGAGAAGGAAGCGGGATTACGTACAAAATAAAATTTAACGCCGCTGCGCCGCGTAGAACATCCGAAAACCCTATAAATATCAAAGGAAAGAGCTATAACAGTACAGCTTTAAATTTGCACGCCAAAGGAAATAATTTCGGAAGTAATTCAGGCAAATGTATGTAAAATGTGACCTGTTGAGATACATTGTCATTGATTTTAGAAAATGCAAAGTAATTCTATTGTCAGTTTAAAAATTCAGTCTAAAGCGTCGCTACCAGGATAAATCATGACAAAGCCTGACGTGATAGGATAACACCGAGGCCGTGCTTGAATATTACAAGTCCCTTATAAGCTTGGTTCATTCTTAATATTGCCGGTAGCATAGCCATAGGTTAAATGATATGTATTTATTTTTATTGAATCATTTACGGAGTTGTGATTCTAAAAATTGTCAACTATTCCTCGGTAGGTCTTTTCTTATGCTTTTCAAACTAACTTTAGATAAACTATTCCTAGTATTTTATATCTTAATTTAATTAATAAATTATCGAAACACGTTGCCAAATTATCACTGCTTTTATTCAAATGCTTCGTTGTACAGTCATGGCCACAATAGAGTTTCCAACCTCAACAACTTATTTTATAAATTTTTCCTACTTGAATGTCTCTGGGTATTTTATGAGCATCGCACAATACGATGCCGCCAGCAAGTGACTAAACTGAATATCACAATATAGATGTCTGGAGTTAAGCATGCATCGGCGCAACAAGCATCTTTACTTTTGTTTAATCACTTATTTAAAGTCTATTTCCTCGGCTAAGGTCAATCACCGATGCCAGGAGACGAACTACCCACAATCTGAAACTTTCGTCAAAGCGCTTCTCTATCAAAGGGTAAGGATTTTTTACTTATCTAACATTTAATAGACTGATTTACGTTCCCTTCGAATGATACTCTGCACAGCTTCTACATATGCACTGATATACAAACTGATACACGGTGGGGTGAGATTACTGTATTTCCCTAAGTGTTCACCAAGTACTTATTTTCGCAACGAAATACGAGTATAGTCAAGACGCGTCTACACCAGTCCCTTTACTCTTTTAAACTGGTGCCTCTACTAAGATGTTGTTTGTTTTGTGACGATGTGTGCAGCTATCTTAGATTTTCTTTAGGTTCTACCGCTAGCTCCTCGACTTGTCGTTGAACTTACACATTTCAAGACACGCAGACAACATTCATTACCAGTGTCGAAACTGGGAAGCGATATACCCTAGATAGTATGACCAATTCTAAGGATCCTAAATCCAGACAATCTAAATTAAAAGAACTTAGAAAATTTGTAAAAGAAAAGTTAAAAACAGCAACTAAAAATAATTATAATTTGAGGCATAGGCCTGTTCAATTTAAAGGAGATTTGGTGTGGAAAAAAGAATATACTGCTAAAAATTATGCAGCAAAGTTGGGAAAAAAATATACGGGACCATTTAAAATCAAAAAGAAGCTTGGTATAAATGTTTACGAACTTGAAGATGATGATGGCAATGTTAAGGGTAGTTGGCACGTTAAGGATCTAAAACCTGATAAAACGCTTGAGCTTAATGCTAAATCTTCGTCACTAACAGTTGAAAATAAAACACGACCGCATGCATTAACATCTGCCAACAGGCGAGGTAAAAATAAATAATCAAACAATATTCAATTCAAGCAGAAACAAAAATGACATCAACTGCTCTAGGTTGGAGATCTTATTGTGACCACGACTGTAGTGAGATTATTGACGTACATTCTTCATAAATTTTTTCAAATTATCTTAAAAATTTTCCATCTGTGATTTGTTAGCAGTGTTGGTAATAACTAATAACTTCACTCACATAATATTCTACAAGGAAACATCGATTGGACTTATGATTAATAAAATGTGACAGCTTTCATCGGCGTATCTGTTTCAAGACTTTGGGTTCGAGATTTGCGAGATTTCAGTTTCCAATGCGACATAAAAGAGTTTTAACCTTTGACATTTAACCTATAAGCTATAAACCGCAAAGTTTTTAAATTAAATGGCTCTGAAAATTACCCCTGTGTGTTTTTAGAGTTTTCCAACAGATTACGCATGTTTTTAGAACTATGTTTATTTATATTAATACACTGTTATTTGTGTGCCTAATGTGGGTGGATCACAATTTAACTTGCCATATTAACAGTTGGTTTAGCATTTTATTAAACTTCTACAGTAATTGGAGCAGTGAACGCAAAATTTTTAACTATCGATTGCACATCAGAAAACTAGGACACATCTATAGGGTGTTTTAGAAATACAGCCTTACATTGAGACTTATGAGCACAAACTAGACATATTTTTCATTTAATAGTATTCCCTATGTACAATGTTCCTTTTTTTGTCGTGTGATGTATGCCTGCCAGGATTCTGTGCAGAAGATTAAGATATGCGTAACGTTGATATAGGTTGTCCCAAAGTCAGTTTGAAAATCATAAAAAAGAATGACAATATTTAGAATCGCTTTTCGATTATTGTAAATATTGTTTTACTACCTTATATTAATTGATAGGCATGATGTAAATTATTTATTTATAATAAATAATGTTAGATTAACGAACAACACCATAAATAATAGTAAATAAATATCATTTTACCTACAGCTATGCTACCGGCAATATTAAGAATGAACGAACAGCAGGTAACGGACTTGTAATGGTGATCCAAGTAAACAGTCGACTACTTTCGTTTGAGGTAAGCGCATAACATATCTCGTTAACTATATTCGTATACCTGTATCGTTTGTAATATTCAAGTACGGTCTCTTCTTCTTCTTCTTTTAGCGGGGCGCCTGGAGGTCGCCGCACTCAGGCCTTGTGGCCCATTGTGCTACCGCTAACAAATTAGGGAGCTCCCCCGTACAGACCGGATTCCAGCCCAAAGGCTGAAATCCTTCCCACGGGAGAACTCCTTATTTCCTCCAGCACTGGAAAGCCAGCGCCGAAGTGCTTGTGCCTCAGGTTCATCAGTTCAGAGGGCCTGTTTACAGTTTTGGACCAGTTTTGACTTGGTCCGATTCGATGGAAGGGCCTTGAGGGCCGCTTGGCTATCGCTACATATATATATATATATATATATATATATATATATATATATATATATATCTTTAGGGTACAAGCGGGCGTCCGCCCATGTAAAATTTGCGGTTCACTGGGACTCCGTGGTCACTGGGCGTCCGGTATACGGACGCCCAGTGACAATCCATTATAAAGTGTCAAATAGGGTTATAAATATAGCTAGGAACACTTTCCCGCTAAAATTGGAGGGAGCTCAATTTGCCTCATTTTTGGAAGCCGTATAAAATTTAGTGCAAGCCGCTCGCCGCCAAGGTGCGCTAAAAGCGCCTGCTGTATATCTTATGCCGTTTAAAATCCTCTACTTGTAGGGGTTCACTCGGCATCCGCAACTTTGGCAACGCTGAAAAGCGTTTGAAGATTACTAATTCTATATGTTTGAGACATTTGTAGTTCAGTTATGTGGTGACGAAACTGGCACTATAAAAACTTGAAATATTTAGGTATTTATTGCGCGCTGCATTATCTTGAGTTCTCCAAAATTCTTTTACAATCTTTGGACATCTATTAACAAAATCCTGAGGTGTAAGTGCAGATTTTTTCATTCTAAAGCTTAAATCTTTAATTGTTAGATGTATTTAGCCGAGCGCGCGCTTTTTCAATTGTTTATAAGTTGGAAACGGTCAACTTTACGAAAAAATGACAAGAGACCTTTTTTGGTTTAAAATGGCCAAGAAAACCTAAGAGTGATTTTTGTAATTTGTTTAAAATAATTATTTGTAATCAATTTAAAAAATCGCTAATTTTGACTCGAATGATTTTTTTTAAGTTTTCTTGGTCATTTAAACAAAGAAGGTCTCCTGTCATTTTTTCGTAAACTTGACCGTTTCCGACTTATAATACAAATGAAGAGCGCGCGCCCGGCTAAGAACGTCTATTTAACAATTAAAAATTTAAGCTTTAGAATGAAAATATCTGCACTTACTCTTCAGGATTTTGTTAATAAATGTTCAAAGATTGTTGATTCATTTTATAATATTGTATTTCAATCTTGAGAATGGTCGTTTTTGAGTTTTTTCAAAAATTAATATATTTATAAGTCGGAAACGGTCAACTTTACGAAGAAATGACAGGAGACCTTTTTTGTTTGAAGTGACCAAGAAAAAACGGAAAAAGTTCATTTGGGTAAAAAAAAAGATTTTTGCAATTTGTTTTAAAAAAAATTAGTTTAATCAAATTGGGACCAGATTTTTGTCCGGAAATCTCTTGATCCTTATTCAGGGGCAGTCCCGAACGTGAATATGCAAAAAAATCATATGGGACATTTTTCTCTTACGAAGGCGAGGTTTTCGCCTTGCCTATAGGGGTTTGATTAAACCCTCTCGAGGGGTGGAAAATATTTTATTTTTTCAAATGTTTAATAATAATAATAATAATAATAATAATAATAATAATAAAAGGTCTTTATTTCCAATACAAGGTTTCGGTTCAAACGCGCATCCCCCGTTTCCGGGGTCGCTGATAACGGAAAAAATATTCATTTTTAGCTCCAAGCCCTCCTCATTCAAAATATTTTTATGGCAAAATAAATTATTACCTTACAATTAATTAAATAATAATAATAATCTTTTCTTCTTCATCTGCAGCATAGTGTGGCAGAATAGACAAAATTCGCTCTAAGAATCAATTTTTGAGATATCGTCTAGAAGTGCATTGGAAAATTCCTAAAAAAATTGAAAGTACTTCTGGGATGTTTCCAAACTCTTTTTACAATTTTTGTCCAAACTTCTTTTTCGAGTTAAAAAATCACAAAATTCTAAAACTGTGATTTTTTCTCGCTGAAAAATGACTCTTTCGGAAAAAGTGTTTCGAACAAAAATCAGAAAATTTGAATTTGCAATAAAAAATAGAGGTTCCCGTTTAAAAATCAAATTTGACCTTGAAAGACCTTAATCCTTCCACCCTAAGTCAAAGTGACATATACCGCCGAACTGCCCCCATCTAATTCTACAACTTTTGTTTGAAACATTTTTTTCGTAGAGTGCTTATTACTCGAAAGATTTTAAAGTTTCAGGTTAGAAAAATCACCCGGTATAAATATATGTATCTATTTTTTTGAATATCGTTCTTTTTAACCTCTATGGGTGTCAAATGACTCCCTTTACCAAGAAAATAAGATCCTGAAAGTATATCCTCTTGTAACTTCTTGTATGACTTAATTGCGCCTAATCTACAACTTTTCTCCGCTGCGAAAATTTTCGAAAGCGCGGCGTTCCCTCTCCGCTTCTTCCGAAAAATGTCCACGCACTGTACTGGAACATCGGGAAATCTATTTTATCAGACAATTCGAAAATTGCATTCTACATGTTACTGTCACATTTTGAAAAAATCAGCTGGTTATCAATAAATTTGTAAAAGTTGTATATTTTTATAAAAATTCCGATTTTTTCAAGACTGCTTAATAGTAACATGTAGAATGCAATTTTCGAATTGTCCGACGAAATAAATTTCCCGATTTTCCAGTACGACGCGTGGAAATCTTTCGGAAGAAGTGGAGGCGGAACGCCGCGTTTTCGAAAATTTTCGCCGGGGAAAAAAGTTGTAGATTAGGCTCAATTAAGCTATACAAGAAATTACAAGGGGATATGTATAAATTCATTTTTTGTACGCGGGCACCTAACCTAGACTGTTACCAGAATTCAGGTTATCGAAAGACTACAAAGATTGGAAATGAATATTTTTATTCAATATAGGCATAAAATACGGCTATTGCTTTGGTAATTTTACATATAAAATGTGATGTATTACACTAGTGAGAGAATATTCAAAAGGTCACCTGTGAGTGAATGTAAAAATTGCTATTTTTGGTTTGTAAGTTTTTGACTCGCTCTTTAAATAAGCAGTCAGTTTTCCATATTCAGACATATCCATATTTTCATAAACCTTTAAAGTTGCTTTTAACATTGAACACTTTTTCCACATTAAAGAAGCTGTACACTTTTTCTGTTTGGCTAATAGTGCAGTCAACGGGGTTTCACCTCTAACTTGAGTGCTAATAAATGGATTTTGATAAAAACCTTATGCAATGTATTTGTAATGACGTTAAGAAAAAAGCTAAAGAAAGATTAGAGTAGGAAATGATCGGAAGGGGCAGAAACCACCCCTTTTATCACTGGTTCCGTAACTTGTTGAATTAGGTCAAAAATGAAAAAAAAAACAATACACTTTCCTTTTTTGGCTCAAAATGAATGTTTTTACTCTTGTAAATTTTTTCGAAAAATGTAAATTTTTCCGAGATATGGCCACTCGAAAATTCCTGAAAGTTGGGGAGGGAAAATGTTAAAGTTGAAAAAAAAATCTGAAAAAATTCAAGTGAACATCGAAATACTGGACTTTTCTTTATTTGCAACTTTTCTGTAAAGTGTGTTTTCACTGAGTTTTTCCGTAAAAACCTGAAAAACTACCATTTTAATTGAAATGGTAGCGCTTTAAAAATATGGACTTTAAAAATTTCAAAAAGACGTATGCACTGAGGTTTTCTAAAAATTTTTTGCCTCTCGGATTTTTTTTGTAATTTGATAATTTTCCGAGTTATGGGTAGTTTTTCACGATAAGTAATGTTCTACAGTTTTTTCACACTCAATCTAAAAATGTAATTGTAAATGAAAAAATTATATTTTACCCTTAAAAATGGTTTGACTATATAAGTTGTATATGTTTTTATAATAATATATATATAAATCATGCTCATTTTTCGAATTTTCGTGTATTTAATGTCAAATATAGTACATTTTTTATCGTGAAAAACTGACTGTAACTCGGAAAATTGGTAAGTTACAAAAAAATTCAATGAGATAAAAAATGATTGGAAGATCTCAATGCATACGTCTGAATTCTTTGAAATTTTTAAATTTAATATTTTTAAAACGCTACATTTTCAAAGAAAGGGGTAGTTTTTCAAGTTTTTCGGTAAAAACTCCGTGAAAACGCACTTTACAGAAAAGTTGCAAATAAAAAAGTCTTGTATTTCGAAGGTACATTCACATGAAATTTTTCAGTTTTTTTTTCAACTTTTGCATTTTCCCTCTAACTTTTAGGAATTTTCGAGTAGCCGCATCTCGAAAACTATGCATTTTTTGAAAAAATTCACAAAAGTAAAAACATCTTATTTTGGGCCAAAATATTAAGGTTTTATTTCATTTTTGACCTAATTCTACAAATTACAGAACCTGTGATAAAAGGAGTGTTCTCTACCCCTTCCGATCATTGCCAACTCTAATCTTTTTTTAACTTTTTTATTAACGTCATTACAAATACATTGCACAAGATTTCATAAAAATTCATTCATTAGCACTCAAAGTAACTCAAATTAGAGATTTTGATCATTAGCGCGCGCCGTTAACTGGACTATAAGAAAATAAGCTAGAGTTACATCCTCGTTGCATCCTCATTGCATCAGTAACACCTCTACGTTTTGCCCAATAGTATTCGCAGAATTCTTTGTCATGAGAAGCTTGGGATTTCTTAGGCAGTTTGTTTAAACAAATTTCATTTGCTTCTTTTCTAATTTTTTCCGAGACATACTTACCAACTTTCATCAATTTTTCACAACTAATGATTATTTTTTACCTTTATTTGTTGTTTGTGTGTATAAACTAGTAAACAATAAATGACAATCAACATCATACCAACCATTCCATGAAGTTCCCATTTATAATATTTGCATATATAAAAATGAATTTGTCAAATGAACGTCAAATTTAAAAATATATTTTTCAAAAATTTCATTAAGTGTTGGATAAAATTTTCTATTGCACACGTGTGTAATTCCTAACAGTCTCGTGGTTAACTTTTTCTTGGGTGACTAATGTGCGTAATTACACAATAGTATAATAAACAACTATAACAAATAGTTTTTCTTTTTAGTTCCCATAAAGAGTTTCTTCTGTTGTTTGCCAAATCTTATAAAGAATATATTTTATTAAAAAGATAATGTTTTTAATATATATTTTTTTTCATTTACTTACGTAGTAAAATAAAAAATAAATTTTTCAAAATATTTATTCTTAAAATATTATTACCTAGTGATTTTAATATGTATTTTATCAAACAAACAAGAATAGAAAGAGAGTTATTTATCTGTTTCAATTGCATAGTATAAGGGCAAATTACCTCAAGGAGAAGTGGCAACACCGCTTGGAGGCCCAGTAAATCTATATTACTGTTAAAAGGAGGCCCACTTACATAAACAAGTACAAAACACATACAGTGGATACCAAGTTGACCTATGGAGGTAATGGAAGCTGAATTGATCGTTGAGAGTATGTAATTAAATACTCCGTGTATATAGGTGGACTTTTGGTAGGCCAAGTATGAACCGGAGGCTGAGTAAGGCCGTGTAGATAAATATATATATATATATATATATATATATATATATATATATATATATATATATATATATATATATATATATGTTTATTGGAGTATTTCCTTCGGATGTTATCCTGTGCGCAGACCAAAATAGCGAAGATCTCGGTCTGGAATACCGTGGCGAATTTGCCCAGGGCATAGGAAAGCTCAGCCCTGGGCCTTTCCCCAAATATACCCGCTCCGGTACTTTCCTCTAGCCTCGATCCGTCTGTGAACCAGACAATATCTGCAGGCCTGAGTATGTCCTCGAGTTGTCTCCAGTCTTCCCTTTTCGGGCAGACTACCTCGAAGGGTTGTGCGAAGGAGAAGGAAGGCATCACGTCGTCACTCCTGGCCTCCAGAAGTGAGTGGGCTCCTATCGCATCAGCTAGGGCCCTTGTGTGACCTGATTGTTCTCCTCCTTTCTTCCACTGACCTCCGCATTCCAGTCTGTAAGCCGCTTTCCGAGCCTCGGCCACAATCACTAGGTGAAGGGGCGCAAGGTCCAGAAGGACCTCCAGAGCTGCTGTGGGGGTCGTGCGTATTGCTCCTGTGACTCCTAAGCAGGCAAGTCTTTGGAGTTGTGTTAGCTTCTGTCGTATGGTTGACCTGGCAGGCCACCAGACAAGACAGGCATACGTAATCATTGGTCTAACTATGACAGTATAGTACCACATAGCCACCCTGGGGTTTAGCCCCCATGTTTTGCCAAAGGTTCTTCTACATACCCATAGGGTTGTAGTGGCCCTTTGTACTTGTCTCTATATGATCTCTCCAGGTCAGCTTAGAGTCCAGGATGACCCCTAGATACTTCACTGTCCTTGAGATCGTTAGAGTAGTGTTGTAGAGTACGGGTTCGACGAAACCGTCTAGCCTGCGTCTCCTAGTAAAGATGACCATTTGCTGCTTTGAGGGATTGACTCTAAGGCCCTGGTCATTGCACCATCTTTGTACGATCTGCAAGGCCCTTTGTAAGAGTCCGCTGACCGTATTTGGGAATTTTCCCGAGATGATGATTGCAAGGTCATCTGCGTAACCTTGCGCAAAAAGATCCTCGTTCTCGAGTTCCTGTAATAGGCCATCGAGAACGAGGTTCCATAGCAGAGGAGATAGGACGCCCCCTTGTGGGCAGCCTCTCCTTACTGAAATTTTAACTGCCGTTTCCTCATTGGCAGCTGTTATTTGCCTTCCCGCCAACATGGCCCTCAACCATCTAATGATGGTGTCTTCGATGCCATGATAGGCAGCGGCGGCGCAGATTGAATCGAAGGAGGTATGGTCAAAGGCTCCTTCGATATCTAAGAAGGCTCCGGCCGCAAATTCTTTGTGGTGCAGCGCCTTCTCGATCCTCAAAACGATCGGATGAAGGGCCGTTTCCACTGACTTACCGGCCTGGTAAGCATGTTGTGACGGATGCAGAGGTACTGAGGTCAGTGCTCCGTCTTTGACGTACCTTTCAACCAACCTCTCTAAAGTTTTGAGAAGGAAGGATGTTAGGCTGATAGCTCTGTAGGAGTTGGCAGTGTCGTACGACGTACGTCCTGCTTTAGGTATGAAAACTACCTTGACGGCCCTCCAGGGTATAGGAATATACCCCATGGCCAGGCAGGTTCTCAACAAATGATAGACCGGACGGATGAGTGTCTCTGTCCCCTCTTGCAGAAGTGCCGGAAACACTCCATCCGGTCCTGGGCTTTTGAACGGCTCAAACGTGGAAATAGCCCACCTGACCCTTTCCACTGTACGATCTCGGTGTTATTCTATCACAAACAGGCTTTGTAATGATTTGTCCTGGTAGCAACTTTGTTGGTCAAAAATGACAATTTTATGGAACAATTCCGAGGTTACTTCATGACATGATGATCTTATACATTTTTCGAGGTGCTGATTCAATTTTCTGAGGTAATCAGCCCCAAATGTTCACCAATTTTAGGTTATGTTCATTTTTGTGGTCAAAGGACAGGTTTTTTGGAATAATTCTTAGGTTGCTAGACGACATAATGTTTATATGTTTTTCGAGGTGCTCAATAGATTTCTCGAGGTCACCAGGTTCAAAAGCTGAAATTCTAGAAGGAAACGCCAATTTTTGATGCTTCTGTTCTTGAAAAATCGATCCAAATTAACATAGAAGTGAAAGCTTATAACTGCATAACCCAATGAAGTTGGAAAATTTTCTGACAGCGAATCTCATGACCGCGTGTGTTTTCTTACTCTCTTGTCTTCAAGTGATCTGTGTAGTGGATTCCGCTTACGCTTCCTTACTCCTACAATACTTTCTCTCTTCAGCATCCAACAGAAATCACTCATCATATTTATATCCCATCTACCCTGGTAACGACGCTCCATCTCTCCAAAATCTTGATGGAATCATTCTCCTTGTTCTTCGCTGTAATGTCCAAGATTTTCTGGGAAGTGATCAAGATGAGAATGAAGGAAGTGTAGCTTATAATTCATCAGACTACCTAATTTCTTGTATTTCTTGATCACATCAGCCACCAGTGCTTTATAGTTTTCTTTTTTGTTATTGCCTAGGAATTTTTTAACCACTTCCTTAAGGGTTAGCCACGCATCCTTCTCTGTCTTATTCATTTGAGTCAGAAATGCTTCATCTTTCAACATTGTACGGATTTGAGGGTCATCAAATATTCCCTCTCTCAATTTCGCAACAGTTATTGCTGGAAATTTCTCTGCCAAGTATAAATAATATGCACCTTCCTTATTCAAAGCTTTGACGAATTGTTTCATCAAACCAAGTTTAATGTGAAGGGCAGGTGGGAGAATCTTGGATGCGTCGACCAAAGGCTTTTCAATCATATTTTCAGAACCAGGTTCCATCGCTTTTATTTATTTATTTATTGCATACACTGTTCAACAGGTAATATACCCAATTACAGAACAGGAATAAAGGCATACAAAGCATTAATTACATAATATACAACATAGAAAGAAAGTAAAATGAAGAAAAAAATTACTTAAATGTACGAACTATGAATAACTAATGATACGAAGAAAGAGAAAAAAATAACATGGGAAATGTTTAAATATAAAACCTATATATACATATATACACATATGTGATTCAAAGCAAATTAAGAAAAACAAAGACACTCACTGGTTATTTAATTTAGAACATTTTGTTTTATGTCACTAAGGCTGCAATTAAAAATATCGAAGTCGTTACATAATTTGTTAGAAGTACTGCAAATCGTATATAAAGGTGAATTATTTAGTACGTTGCTACGCGGCGTAGGTAAATAGAACACTTGGTGATTACGAGAGGTTAATCTGGGAACGTGAAAATTAAGCTTACTAATTATTTCGGGTGCGTCAAAATCATTGTGTAGTAATTTAAACAAAAATACTTGAGAAAAGTACGTACGCCTATCCTCAAGAGTAGTCATAGAATATCTTTCAAGCAAGTTACTGTGCGGAAAACCAATCACTGGATAGGTACCGTCGGATTTGAACCACAGTAATTTAAGAAATCTACGTTGAACTGCCTCCAACTTATTCTTGTGAACATCATAACTGGAACTCCAAATTAGCGATGCGTACTCAAGTTTCGATCTGACGAAGGATTGATAAAGAATTTTCAGAGTATCAGTATTAGTGAACTCTCGACTAGTACGAACGATGAATCCAAAGGCTTTGGAGGCTTCGGACACAATGGTATCGATATGATCAGTGAAGGATAATTTACTATCAAAAATTACGCCGAGGTCGCGAAATGTTATAGGTCTTTGAAGTATGACATTATCTAACCTGTAATCAAAAATAAAAGGTGATGTTTTTAAAGAAAAGGACATTACGTTACATTTACTAGGATTCATGGATAATTTATTTACTATACACCAGGTGTTTATTTTGTCAAGAGAAGTCTGAAGTTGAAAACAGTCATCGATTTCATCAATTACTGTGAAAATTTTTAGATCGTCGGCATATAAAAGGTGAGGCAAATTAAAAAAATTTGCGCGGATATATGAATTTGAACCCGGGACCCTTCGCGCCATAAGCTAAGGCGTAACCTATGCGCTAACCATCTCACTTTTCTTGAAGTCCAGTCTATTTTGACGTAATGGTTTTCCCAATCTCTGCTATCCCACAAGCACATGAAGCATGAAAAATTCGTGAAGCCTGACTGCTGAACTAAGATCATAGTGAGAATCTTAAGGTTGCCACAAATTTGCCAGTTATACTCTAAGGACGGGTTGTATCAACTAAGTTTCAGCCCAAATCAGCTTGGTCAAGGATCAAAATCCATAGCAACGATTGTTGTAACAATTGTAACCATGAATTTTGATCTTCAGTCAAGCTGATTTTGGGTTGAACTTGGTCGATACAATTCGCCCTTAATATTTTATTTTTTCTAAGCCTCTTTCCATATTGTGGTATTCTTCTTTCAGCGTCACTGAATGATTCCTATGATTTTTGAGAATCATAGGTTATGTTAAATACTTATTTAACATAACCTAAGATTCTCAAGAAATGTGTCACCTCCAATATAAAATTTCAGTCTTGACGTTTTATTGGCAAATATCGCCCCAAGATGGCGGAATGTCACTTTCTTCACAACCCCCTTGATATGGGTATCATATGGAAGGGTTTGACGAGTAAAATACAATAAACTATGTAACGTCCTTCTAAATCTAATATGGCTGATTATCTTTTTCTTCACAACTCCCTTGACGTGGTTATCAAATGAAAGAGTTTTGTCTGTTTGTTTGTCTGTAATAAATAAAATTATATAAAAATATTTTAAAAAAAATGCTTTTGATTGATTGATTTGCCAGCGTAAGGTGGGTATTGCTGCCTACTCCGGACATCCATGGAGGTTCGTTCCAACACGCAGCTGGGTCGTCCGTCGAACACGCCCAACGGGCGGCCAAAATGCGTGCCGGAACCAAATCTCGGACCGGCTGCATACGCCGGGTTGGACATTGGACATGCTTGTTGTCAGCAGCGAGAGCCGCATGACGCATGGGGTGGGAATATAGGATGGGAAGTGCAGGTGTTTGTGAGATGCTTCTTTTCAGTTTCCATGCTTCTTTTAAGTTTCCATCTATCGTCATCTCCTTATTTTTCTTCTTCTAATTTTTCTGTTCTTCTGTTTGTGAATCTGGCAGCTTTCATGTTTTTTATTTTTTGGTTTGTTTTTTATTTTATTTATTAACCGTTCCACAGGTAAACATCCATTTACAGTGGAGTTGCTGTGAAGGGCCCTATCTCGCGGTAACATTTTTTTTGCGCGTTATGAGAAAAAAGAAGTCCGAAGGGATAGCTTGCTCACCCTGTACGTCGTTTCTTTGAGACAATCGGTATCAATTTCCGCCTTCCAAATTAATAATAAAATATTATGTTTTGAATTAATAAATCGAGCTCGTAAAAATTAAGATGGTAAAGATCAGATAGAAAGATAAAATAGAATAATATCAATTATATCAGATAAAATAAAATAAGAAAATTTATAGCTTATCTGTCTTTCTGCAGCGTCTTGCGATTGCTGTTTTATTTTATTTCTTTTCCCTTTCTTTCTTGGGTTGAGTTGATTTTGTTCATTTAAAAATTTTCCATTGTATACCGTTACTTTAGCTCACAACAGAGCTATGCTGCTTTGAAAACATATGTGCCTCATTTTGACACTGACTATGCTATTATTTATTGACCATGAACCACTCAAAAAGTAGCTTGTTTGGTTGTCTAGGGTGTACGTAGGAAACGTAGGGACACTGCACTTGACTTGAGCTTGTTTGCTTTATTTGATTTAATATTATTAGAAAACCTTGTAATTATTAATTCCATATGATCTTTGTTTTTCTATTGAGGCAGAACTTATTAATCTACCGGCGGCTGAAATTTTTTCGAATTTAACGGGGTCTTACCGCTTTTTTACCGCTTTTAGGAGAGCATCTTAAAAACACGTCTATTATTTATAAAAATGTACTAAAAAGAAAAACTTTTTTTTAAATTTATACACCTGGAAACTAAAAGCTTTGGGGACGGTCATTGTAAGTTACTTTGCTCAATTCAATCAATGCTTTTGATTTCCAGATGTATGAATTTGAAAATTTTTTTTTTACTTTTCAGTACATTATTTTGAATTCGTTTTTTAAATATAATTTTATTTCATTTTACTTATATTTTAACCTGATATACATGTCCCACCTTGTATATTTGGGATTGCATAGGGCTAATTTCTATAAAAGAATCAGGGTAGAAATTACAGCTATTACAATCAATATTAACATTAAGTTAATATCTTACATAAAGTATGACATATATTATAGGTACTTAATAATAGTAATAAATGTAACACATAATATTAAATTTTTATGATCATTACATTGCCAGTCAGTTCGAAACTTTTCTTAAATCGTAAAATAGTTTTATTGTAGACACAAGACAATTAACGAGATTAGAAAATTTACGATAGCATAAACTAATCGTTAAATGAATATCCGTCTATGTTACAGAATATATACAGAATGATAATCAATTATTGTTTTTGGCAACATTTTTAGTGTACACAGTGAGGTGCGGTACGTCCTAATATTTTTGATACCAATTTTTCCAAATAAAAACGACTAGAATACAACAAGGTCGACTGAGATAAGAAAAGCTTAACATATATATGTCCACATTTGATGGTTCGCTTACAAAACGTCTCGCACCTAAAGACATATATAAACTAAAATAAAGATATAAAATGAAAATTGAAGACGAAAGCTGGACTGTCAATGAAAAATTATTTATTTTTCCGTTATCAAAACTTTTAAGTTTTCAAACATGATAACTTGTTGTTTATAGTGTATAATTTTTCCGAAACGTTAACAGTATTTCAATTTTCATTTTAGCTCATATATTTTTTTAGGAATGAGACATTTTGTAATAAAAGAATTCAAAACTAACTTCCCTCTCTCTATCTGATCCATTCGGCGCAAAGGTCCTTTCATTATTCTTGAAGAACTTTTCTACAGAAGTGGCAAAATGGTCAACAGAGAGCAACACTTGATATATTTGTGCAAAATCATTCTATTTTTTTCCGAAAGTAGCACAATCCGTAATAGACCAGTGCCATACCGGTATTCAGTGGCCAAAAATCTGAAAAATTCTTAGCAGTATATGGGTGCTGGGAAAATTTCGGATTAATGTACATAAATGGGAAAAAATCGATTGGACCGCAAAAGAAAACCGGAAGTGGGGTGGGGGTGCTAGAAGGTGTGTTTTTAGGGGTAAAACGTGGTTTTTTACGATTTCTGACAAAAGTGAATATCCTATTGAAAAAAGTTTAATATAGAAGTTGTAGATAATTGAGAGATTCACAACCTTTACTTGAACCATTTTTTTGCACAAACTCAAAAATGTTGAGAAAAATGCCAAAAACCAATTTATTGATTTTCTAGTTTTTTCTTCCACAAAAATAATTCGATTTTGATGAAATTCGGTGAAAATGTACATTTTTATGCTTCAAACAAGCTGTAATTTCTTTGAAGCGTAATATCAATTTTTTGATTTTTTTGCGAATTTAATTTGAAAAAAGGCCTAATTTTCAATCAAAAAAGTTGATTAACAAAGGCTTGATTTTTGAAAATTTCAGGACTATGTTTTTTTCGTTGAAGCCTCTACTTTAAGACGGTGTAAAAAAATCATATTGTTACTGTGGAAAAACATTGTCAAAAATGGAAAAAACTAAAAAGACATTTTTTTCAAAATCGATTTTTCCGTGAATGTCACTAAGTTTTCATTGTTCATTGAAGTATTGAAAGCGGTGCATACCGGTAATCTTAATGTAATATGTAATAAGGAAACTTTAATTAACCGTTTAAGGTTCGGACTGCTGAAAACCAAAATGTTTAGACAATAATTTTATCTAAGAAATTGCTAAAAATAAATAAATAAATAAATAAAAATAAAAACGATTTTATTGACATACATCTTTCAAATTATTCAAAGTTGAATTATGGAGGAGCAGTTTTTCTAGTACGCGCTCTCGAGTGCGCGCGCGCTTCTTCTAGCTCATTTGCAACCCTGAACCCACCTGACCTTGCCTTTTTACGTGTTCACAATTGGCAAGTGGTTGTTTAGACCTTTATTCATCGTAATTTTCAATATTAACTTCTGTCCCTTTTATGTTAGTGCATGTCATAGTGTATTTGTTGTAAGCTAATAACTAGTATGTATGCGTTAAGCGTGTGCGTGTGTACAATACGAAATACTGCTAATATATCATTTTTTAGTCCATAACTGCTATAAAGCGTATGAGAAAGGGGAAAAATCTTTGAATATGGTTATCGGAAATAATTTTGGGAGTATCAAATTCCAGAGCAAAAATAAAGTTTTGTCTCTCAAAGCGGTTCAATGTTCTGTAAAATTGAATGACGAGACTAGTTATTAATCCACCATTAATGTTTCAAAGAATTTCTTTGAATATTAGTAGCAAATATGATATGAAAAAGTATTTGGAGTATGAGCTTGCTCCATTTCTATTGTTACTATTTACAGAAAATGGCCTCAGAAAAAACGTTAAATCGCATCTTTACGATGAATTTACGAACACTGACGAATTGCCGATCTCCAGTAATACTGTACACGTTGTTGATGGTGGATTTCTGCTACACAAAGTAGTTTGGCAAAAAAATTATATGATTGATGAAATCGTTAATAAGTATTTGCATTACGTACAGAGCCACTACGCAGCAAACAATTACGTTTTATTTGATGTGTATCCCGAAGCTGATGTGACTACTGCAAAGACATTAACCGCTTCAACAGCAAGTTCAATGATACATTTAGATACCATTAGAAGAAATCAGCGATTCGGAGGAGATGTATGACGAAACAACAAGAAATGTTCAAAATAATATTGAAAATAAAGATCTTGATGAACTTGAGAACCATGACAAAGTCGAAGGCCTTATCGAAGATCCTGAAGAGACCAAAAAATGTATTGAGTCTGATGATGTAGAGCAGCTTCCCAACAAAATGAGTTTATTATAAATTTTGATTATGTATTTCTACTTTCTAAATTGGTTTAATGTAAAATACGTAATAAACTTATATTTAATGTGAGAGTACCTATGAAGCATAAAAAAATTTATTTCTTGGCTAAAAATGGTCAATTTTAGCCATTTCTTAGTTAAAATTATTATTGTTTAAACATTTTGGTTTTCAGCAGTCCGAACCCTAAACGGTTAATTAAAGTTTCCTTATTACATGTTAGATTAAAATTACCATTTTGCACCACTTTCAACACTTCATTTAAATGAACAATGAAGAATTAGTGACATTTACGCAAAAATCGATCTTGAAAAAAGTGTCGTTTTATTTAGTTTTTTCCATTTTTGACAATGTTTTTCCACAGTAACAATATGATTTTTTTACACTGTCTTAAAGTAAGGTTTTAACGAAAAAAACACCGTCCTGAAATTTCCAAAAATCAAAACTTTGTTAATCAATTTTTTTTTATTGAAAATTAGGCCTTTCTTTCAAATTAAATAGGCAAAAAAAACAAAAAATAAACATTACACTTCAAAAAAAAATTACAGCTTTTTTGAGGCATAAAAATGTACATTTTCACTGAATTTCATCAAAATCGAATCATTTTTGTGGGAGATACAAATAAAAAACCAAAAAATTGATTTTTCACGTTTTTCTCAATATTTTTGAGGTTATGTAAAAAAATGGTTCAAATAAAAGTTGTAGATCTCTAAATTGCCTACAACTTTTACATTAAACTTTTTTCGATAGCAGGTCTACTTTTGCCAAAAATCGTAAAAAAACACGTTTTACCACCTAAGAACACACCTTTTCGCACTCCCACCCCATTTCCGGTTATCTGTTGCGGTCAAATCGGTTTTTCCCCATTTACATACCATTAATTTTAAATTTTCCCACCCATATACTGCTAAGAATTTTTTTTCGTCAAAAATTATTACCACTGGTTATAATTATAAGCAAATTCTTAGTTAAATCTGTATATTTATTGAGAAAATTCAATTAAAAAATTAGGCGGTGGTGGGGGTAGATATTATTTCTGTAACGATACACAGGTGCGCGCTTACTACTTATGTGAGCGTGGAGGATGTTAGATTGAACTTGGCGCCAGACACTACCATATCTATTGACATTTCTGTAACTTTGAAACATATATTCGATGAGTTAGAAAAATGGAGTAACATGATGAAACTTCTCCGCTTATGTCCAAATAATTGCTTTTAAGGCGTTGCACAGTGCGTCTTCTTCAAAATCTAGCTAACAATAAATCGAAATTTTCGCAGACTTTAATAGTTGAAATATGTATGAAATTGAGTCCAATTGCTAAGTACTACCCTGTAATAAATAATGGCTGTGAGCAGGGATTTCCTTAACGCGCCCCGCAATGTCGGTTAAATAGTAAAATTATTATAAACATTCACTTGGTCTGCACATTCAACTGATGATATCGATGTGCTTGATATTTGTGGGGTTTATTTTTAAAACTTTGTGGAAGTTTTTTTAAAGGTATGTATACTTTTTAGCGCATTACATTTTATTTATTTTACTGACGAGATTAGATTTAATTTAACATAACATTTAAGGGCTTTATTACACTAGGCCGCCAGGCGGCGCAACCGGCTGCGACATCGGTTACGCTGCTTGTCATTGGGCATTGATTGTAATGGAGCCTATTAGATTAGGGCAGCCGGTGGCGTCGCCAGAAACTGGCGGCTGAGCGGCTGCCGTGCCCGCGACCACGTCGGCAGCCACGGGTGGCGGAGAGTCGTGGCGGGGCACTCTATCATACCGAGCCTATTACACTGGGCGGCCAGGCGGCGCAACCAGTCCCGCCACCACACGGTCTGTGAGTGATGATAGAACATGTCGGACAAGTATACATATATGCTCCTCCTTGTACTTTAGTTTTACTTGCTTATTACTGTAAGCTTCAGAATTAGCGTCCCAAATTGCGGATTGTTGTTCAACTGCACAAATAAGATCTTCGGTATACACTTTTGTGTCCAATAACTTCTGGCACTCTTTCAGGGCTTCTTCATGGTTCTTGCTTTTCCCTTTTTTTGTCTTGTCTACACTTTCACTTCCACTGCTTCCTGCAGTGACAATTTGCACTTCACAAGACATACTGATTTACACAATTCGCGTAAATAAAACAATGTACAGAGTGCGAGGAAAACACAAAAAAACAGTCTGCTCGCTGGGAACTACCGTAGGACCTAACAACGAGTTGTTGGCTGCGCCACCAGTTGCCCACACGAGTCACCAACTGAGCCACCGGTGCCGCAGTCGGTTGCGCCGCCTGGCGGCCTAGTGTAATAAAGCCCTAACTCTTTTGGAGTGCGGACAATTAACAGATTGAATTTTTTCAGGTGATGTGTACACTTGTACAGGGTGCCCCAAATTGCTTGATTTTGGCTGGTTTTCCTATTTTCAGACCAGGTAGAGAAAAACTGACGTATGAGTCTAGAGCTTGATTTTTGTGAAACGCCGATTGGTGAAAACCGCATTTCGATATCTCTAAAAATTGACATTTGGCAGATTCCGAAAAACTGTCATAACTTTTTTATATCTGAATATTTTTTCAAACGGTAAAAACTTTCTACATGCACTTTTTGACGTAGAATAAGATGCATTTGTCGAAAAAAATATATCGCTTTTCAATTGTTCGATATCAAAGCTAACTTTGTTATTTCAAATGGAAACCATAGTTGGCTTTGACTTTGGAAAACAGGAAAAAAAAAGCTTTCCGAAAATATATATGTCAAGATATGTCTAGTCATCCTTGCAATATAACACATTTCTCTTTAAAAATGACACTTTTTTAACATTTAACATTTTAACACAGTTGGCCACACAAAAACAGTTGCTTTGCATATCTAAAAGTTAGTTTGACAGTAAATAAAATAAGTGTTAAAGTTGACATTTGTTATAATCTCTCTGCATTATTCCAAAATGTACGAAAACTTTGAAAAATGCCAGATGTTTATATGCTATATCGAATCAGGCTGAAATTCTGAAGATGCATTAAATCTATATTTCGAACGTTACCCTGAACGCCAGCAGCCAAGCGAACAAATATTTCCTAGATTGGAAAATGCTTTGATGAATTATGGATCATTTGTCAAACCCAGACCTAAACAGTATGCTACTGAAGGTAGAGACGAGGTGGAGGCAGAAGTAATTGGAGCGATATTAGAAAATCCTGAAATTTCTACCAGAGAAATAAATGTAACTAAGGGTGTGAGCAAAAGCCGTAGCCAAAGAATTCTCAAGAAATATAAATACAACCCTTATAAAATCAGGCTCACTCATCAAATATTCCCTGGTGATCAAGAACGCAGGATTAATTTCTGCAACTGGTTCATCAGAAAATGCAATGAAAATGAAAATTTTCACCGAAATGTCATTTGGACCGACGAAGCAAGAGTAACCAGCAACGGAATATTTAATCGACATAATCGGCATCGTTGGTCGGACCATAATGAGCATGTTTTCCAACCTAGAAATATGCAAGGACGATTTGGTTTCAATATTTGGATTGGAATAGTGGGGCAACGAATGATTGGACCTTTTATTTATGACGAAAACCTTAACGCCCAACGGTACGTTAATATTTTGGAAAACATTGTTGAACCATATTTAGAAGACTTGCCCCTTGCCGATTTGGTACGAAAGTTTTATCAACAAGATGGCGCACAAGCCCATAACGCGGCGGTTACAAGGAACAAACTAAATCAAATGTTCGAGGATCGGTGGATGGGTACAAGGGTCTGCAAGATCTCCGGACCTAAGTCCTTTGGACTTTTTTATTTGGGGTTTCGTCAAAGACCAGATATTTAAAACCATACCAAAAACGCGTAAAGATTTAGAGCAACGAGTGAGAAATACAATCACTGGGAAAACACCTTTACAACTCTTAAATGCCGAGAAATTAGTAAAGAAGAGATGTCAATTGTGCATCGACCAAAATGGTAGACAATTTGAACACTATTTGTGATACTTCAATCGTTAAAGATTTGTTACCTACTTAATGAAATATGTTTAATTAATAAAATTAATTTAATAGAAAAACTATTGTTTTCATTTGAATAACTGAAACTCTTGTTTTCCATGGCCAACTCTGCTAAAATGTCATTTTGAAAGAGAAATGTGTTATATTGGCAGCAAGGATGACTAGACATATCTTGACATACATATTTTTGGAAAGCTTATTTTTTTTCCTATTTTCTAAAGTCAAAGCCAACTGTGGTTTCCATTTGAAATAACAAAGTTAGCTTTGATATTGAACAATTGAAAAGAGATATATTTTTTTTGACAAATGCATCTTATTCTACGTCAAAAAGTGCATGTAGAAAATAGGAAAACCAGCCAAAATCAAGCAATTTGGTGCACCATGTACACATCAAAAAGTGCTTTTCGAGCTTTGGTGTTATAACATGATAGTTCCTTTCCCACATTTTCAACATATTTATATTGAATAACTAAGGAAGATGCAAACTTCCTTGTTGTTAGGAATATTGTGAGAAACATTAACACTAAACTTGCTGAGAAGTGGGAAAGTTGCAGGCGATCACGTTTGAAGGGCCGTACCATAACTCAATATGGGAACATTTGGTTTCCTCTTTAAGGCACTTCGATCGAAAAGGCAGAAAATTTTACCAATGCTGGAAGATTATCCGAAACAGAAACTGTCATTTGAGGTTAACAGCAGCCTGCGAAATTCTCCTTTTTAAAAAGACGGTTAAGAATACGCTTTCTGAAGTGGAACTACAAATGCTTAAATTCAATATTCTAAACACAAAATACTAATTGTTGAGTTGAATAGTAGAAGAAAAAAGATACACTGTACATCGGATGCAACAGCATCTGTGGGGACCAAATCCTGTAATACTTGACAGAAAACTTGTTTTTGTGTAATAAATAATACTTAAGGTGGCCATTCCCTAGAAAGAGATATCCGATAGGGAAATATTTATTATTTTTGGCCATAACTTTTTTTTTAGTCCGTATATTTAAAAAACTATAAGAGTACCTAAGTGGAACCATAACAAGACTATTACTATGAATTATAGCTCAATAATTTCAGTGGTTTGCAAAATAGCTAGATTTAAATTTAAATATTATGTTAATCTTCCTATTTAGTAGTTTTAAATCTAGCTATTTTGCAAACCATAGAAATTATTGAGTGAAAATTCATAGTAATATAGTCTTGTTATGGTTCTACTTAGGTACTCTTATAGTTGTTTTTTAAATATACGTACTGAGAAAAAAAGTAATGGGCAAAAATAATAAATATTTTCCTGTCGGATGTCTCTTTCTAGGGAATGGCACCTTAACTGAACACAACTGGTCAATATGGATTTGGCAACCAAATGAAGACCCACATCGGGCATTTTTATGAGAAAATATATGATTTTCTTCAATTATAAATGTTATCAAGGACGTGAGCGAATGTATATTAACACATACATTCGTTGATAAAATAAATACAACTTGTAGTAACAATGTAGGTTAATATAATTACAATCTCAAATTAAATTTCCGGTCACGCTATATTTGAAATGTGCACAGATTTTTCGGTACCAATTCATTTTCCTATCCGAAATAATGATAATAATTAAGATAATTGAACAATGTAAGAGTTCCTGTACCTTACAACAAATATACCGGGTGAAAAGAAATATGTTAAACTGGAATATTTTCGCCTTTTCTCTCTGCCTGATTTTTAAAGAGAGCGCCAAACAGTAAGATTTTAGAAGGTAAACGAGAGACGCTCGCCCCAACATTATTGCTCCTGTTCAAAACCAGTTCGTCATGCCGAAAGAATTAGGTACAAAGCGCTTATTGTATATTGAAAGTTTGTACAGTTTATCCGGTGCCAGTTTGAAAATCATAAAAAAGACCGACAAAGGAATAGTTCATAACACCAGCGATGTCATAAGCGCCGACCGATAATTTTTAGAATCGCTTTTTAATTATTGTATACAGACTGTCTATTTTACGAGGGCCACACCAAATATCTCGCTTAATATCTATTGTAGAAGAATAAAGTTTTAGAAACAGTTATCCCATTTTTTGTGAGCTATATTTCAGTAAAAAGAAATTTGAAATCCATAGCCTACTTTATGAGATATATTACAAAAACCTGAAAAATAGGAAAACCACAAACGGTTATAGCTTCCTTATTTGAGGAGATACGAAAAAAGTTAAAGGAATGAAAGTTGACGGCAGACAATAAGAATAATAACGTGTAACAAAAAAATCGAAAAATGCAGTTGGCTTTAACATACGCTATTGTGCAAAAATGAAAAATACATATCTCAAAGTAGGCCATGACGCCATTAATTCCGTTATTTTTTTCTCATTCCAACGATATAAAACATGTCACAGAAATTTTAACCGATAATGTCAATATTTAATATTTTACGAATACCACAATTCATATAATTGAATCGTAACAATCAGCTGTGCCATAATTAGTGAAAAACAATGTATACAGTTATTAATAAATTTGACAGATTGTCACTGTTGTATGTTGTATGTTGCGTTGTCGAGTTCTAAGACAAATTTTATATCAGTAATTATGGTGTACACCAATAATAACAAATTCGATATGATTAGCATTTATTGTCAGTGCAATTTTGACGCTGAGATGGCAGTCACGGTTTACGGAGATAGATTTCCAGATGCTCCGCAGCCAAATCGAACTATGTTTAGGAAGTTAGTTCAAAAGCTAAAAACGCACGGTTCATTTTCAAAAAAAGTAGTAAGGCGAGCGCATGTTGCGGATAATATAAGAAAAGTGAATAGAGTAATGAATTATGTTAACCAAAATGAGGAAACCTCTTTGAGACAAATTCAGAGAAACTGTCGCATAAAAAAGAGTCTGCAAGAAAAATATTGAAAAAAAACAGATTTCGATGCTACAAAATGAGGAAAGTTCAACATTTAAATGAGGGAGATAAGCCAACGAGAGTAAGATTTTGTAGATGGTTATTAAATAAGAAAAGGAATGACGCGCTGATATGTAGCAAAATTCTTTGGTCGGACGAATCAAATTTTTCTAATAATGGATTTTTCAATAGAAATATGCATTATAAGTGGACACGAGAAAATACACATTGGTGCAGAGAGACTGCTTTCCAAGAAAGATTTTCTACGAATGTTTGGTTGGGTCTTTTAGGGACTAAAGTAATTGGACCTTATTTTTATGATGGCAAATTAACCGCTCGTAGATACCTTAATTTCCTTCAAAACGAATTTCAAGATTTTCTTTATGAATTAACAGTGGCAGAAAGATTAAATTATTCATATTTTCAACAAGATGGGGCTCCATCTCACACTGCTGTAATATGTACAAATTATTTAAATCAAGTTATGCCAGATAGCTGGATAGGCACCTATGGACCCATTCTATGGCCAGCTCGATCACCAGATATTACTCCCTTGGATTTTTTCGTCTGGGGTTACATTAAAGACAAGGTATTTCAAACTGCCCCTGAAAATATTGAGGACATCAAAACCGGAATTCGAAACGCATGTGAGGCAATTACTCCTGAAATGCTCCAAAATGTAATGCGTGACGTGTCTCGTAGAGCACGTATGTGTCAGAATACATGGTGCACAATTTGAGCATTTGTAGTTAGAAAAATAAATACACATAATTTCTTTTCAATATAGTAGTAGGTAGTACTGTTATACATAGTTTTTCGTTTTTTTCTTTGGATGTTCGTTTTGTACTTGTATTTTTATTTATGAGATATTTATTGGTTTGTATTAAATTGTAATAAATAATTACGGAATTATAATTATTATAAAGTGAATTTTTACTATTATGGCACAGCTGATTGTTACGATTCAATTATATGAATTGTGGTATTCGTAAAATATTAAATATTGACACTATCGGTTAAAATTTCTGTGACATGTTTTATATCGTTGGAATGAGAAGGAAATAACGGAATTAATGGCGTCATGGCCTACTTTGAGATATGTATTTTTCATTTTTGCACAATAGCGTATGTCAAAGCCAACTGCATTTTTCGATTTTTTTGTTACACGTTATTATTCTTATTGTCTTTGCCGTCAACTTTCATTCCTTTAACTTTTTTCGTATCTCCTCAAATAAGGAAGCTATAACCGCTTGTGGTTTTCCTATTTTTCAGGTTTTTGTAATATATCTCATAAAGTAGGCTATGGATTTCAAATTTCTTTTTACTGAAATATAGCTCACAAAAAATGGGATAACTGTTTCTAAAACTTTATTCTTCTACAATAGATATTAAGCGAGATATTTGGTGTGGCCCTCGTAAAATAGACAGTCTGTACATTGTTTTACCACTTTATAATAATTGAAAGGCATGATGAAAATTATTTGTTTATAATACATTATTTATTTATAATAAATAATGTTGGTTTAATGATCAACTCCATAAATGATTCAATAAAAGTAAATAAATATCATTTAGCCTACGGCTATGCTACCGGCGACATTAAGAATGAACCGAGAGCTCGAGGCGGACTTGTAATGGCGAGCCAGGTAAAAATCGTTTGAGGTAACATAACATATCTGGTTAACTATATTCGTATACGTGTACCGTTTGTAATATTCAAGCACGGCCTCGGCAATATTCTATCACAAACAGGCTTTGTAATAATTTATACTGGTAGCAACACATTAGACTAAATTTCTACATTGAGAATAGACATACTATACATTTATCTTTACTTACATAATGATTACAAAAGTTACAGAATTTAAAATTGTTTTACGTTTTCCCAAATATGTTTACATCAATGTCCACCATTTTCCTGTTTTAAAATTCGAAGTTGCTACTAAAAACAAAAATTATTAACGATGAAACTAAGTTCCAACGAATTGGCTCACGGTGTAGATCTACCTACTGCACTAATATCTAATCAAAGTGACAGTGACGATGCAATTACTACGAACTTTTCTGCCGATTTAAAGCTTCAAAGACACTGCACAGTTTAACAAGATGCAATCAATCTACCTTATCTCCTTTTGTATGTAATCACGAAATCGCCGAGGTGAAATGAACTTGTTGGCTAGAACGTAAATAAATCATTTCTGGAATAGAGCCAAAATAGCTATGCAGCTTTTGGCGAATATAATATGAATTCCAGTACTGCATGAACTTCATCGGCACCGATAAATTTTGAGTCTATTTCGAAATTTAAGGCCGAGGAGCTTAACAAGACAGTTAAGATAGATGACGGACAAGTTGGAATTCTAGTGCCCATGTTCACTCATCCGATACCTTGGAGACTATGAGGCGGATGTTCGCGATGGCGAAAGTCAGATATTAACGGCCCAATTGACCGTGGCAACTTCTCTGTCGATTGAAATAGTAGTAGGCCGGCCGTTCAGTGGTTGCGTTTTCGTCCGAATTATATTCACTACAACTAGTTTGCTAAAAGTAGGAGAAATTATGGCGACAGGGGATCAAACCTCTGGATCACATGGGTTTTTTTCAGAGGGGACTTAAAAAATAACTTGAAATTTTTGTCAACTTGGGATTTATCTCGTCCACTTTCGACAAAATTGACCGAAATACAGTCTAAGTATTATTCACTCATGAAATTTTGCGTTCTAGTTTTTAGTGCACAACCATTTTGGTTAATGCTTTATTCTCAAATTTTCGTCGAAAAAAAGTAGTCGCTATGAGGTACAAAATTAAAAATCGTCAATTCCACTTTTTGAAAGTTCATATGCAAGATCTAAAGATATTATAGAAAAATATGTCCTATAAAGAAAACTTTTGGAGCGTCAAAAACGAGAAATTTTCGCAATTTACTCAGAAACACTCGTCAAATCAAATCAAAATATACTTTATTGTTCAGAAGAAATATCTTCTCATTAACAAAGTAAATAAGCATAGGTCCATAGCATATATAGTTTACACAGTGCACCTACATTATATGAATACAAAACATAGATTACATATAAATCTTAATACAATAATTATAACAGTTAATATACAAAGTCAGAAAAGACGATAAGATAAGGTAGTATATGCCTAATTAAAATGTGTCATAGTACTCGTCTAAATTATAATAGGGTTTAACAATTAACAGGCTTTTAGCCGCCTTTTCAAAATTTGTATTTGAGCTCATCTGGGAATTGGCAGAGCAACGTTATTGACTTGCCGAGTTACATGTATGGAGGAAGTATTTATGACATTACTTCTATGCTTATGAACTAAACAAACTGTTTCTAGAATGTAAATGGATATCACAGTGAGAAATCCATGTGTCAAGAACAGTGGCTTACATGATTCACGAATTCCAGTTTTGTGCAGATAGCGAATAATACGTTTTTGAAGTACCAATATTGTTTGTATAAGATATTTACTGCATGCGCCCCAGAAGGCAATGCGGTACCTTAAGTCTGATCCGATTAGTGAAAAATAACCAGTCTTAGCAGCTGCATAACCCAGTTCATTTGTGATCACTCTGATAGTGTAGGATCCGGATGCTAGTTTGTTACTAAGTATTTTAATGTGTTCGTTGAATTTTAACTTGCAGTCAATGTTTAGCCCAAGAAATTTTGAGCAGGGTTTATTTTCAAGAAAATGGTTAAATGTTCGTTAAATTGCAGTGAAATGTAGTTATGTTTGTTTTGTTAATGTTGAATGAAAGCAAATTGGAGTCACACCACTCTTTAACTTTCTTTATATCGGCCGACACCATTTGCTGAAGGACAATAGCATCTCTATTGTGCCACAGTATGGTGGTGTCGTCAGCAAATAAAGTGAATTTTCCTTCAATATTAATTTCTGTAAGGTCGTTGATATATAATAAAAAAGAATTGGGCCAAGAACGGAACCTTGGGGTACCCCAAACTTTATATTTAGTTTATTAGAATAATTTGGATTTCTAACTATTTGGCTACGGTGTGATAGGTATGACTGAAACCACTTTAAGGTAGTGCCTCGAAAACCATAATGCCCGTTATTGATTTTGGCATAAATTTGACTTAAAACTGAGAACATTGCATCATTTGTACTTTTTTCCTTTTGAAATCCGAATTGTTGATCATTTAGTAGGTGGCAGCAGGACAAAAATTTTACAAGCCTTTTTTTAACTAATTTTTCGAGAATTTGTGCTAATGTGGGGATTGGTGAGATGGGTCGGAAGTTAGATGGATTATCTATCTCTCCGCTCGTCATACCAGAAGAATGACTAAGATATGGTCAAAATGTTAAAAATAATATGTTCTTGAAAATTGAATGTTGTTGTGAGCAATTTAGCGGAATTCGTAGATTCTTTTTTAAAATAAGTTTTAACCAAAAAGAAACATTTAGTTATGCAAAATGAATGTTCTTTTCATAATTTATTATAAACTATTATATTCAACCAAATCAAGTTTTCAAAATCTTTATTGCGTACTAAATTTCGAAATAGCCATCTGAATTACAAGCAGGAACATATTTTTAATGAATTTTGTGAGAAAGTTCAAGCGGCCAAAATACGCAAAATCCTTGATACTTGTAAATACTTTTGATCGGAAGAGGTTTTCACATTTGAAGATAACGGGCACATATTATAGATAGATAGACAGATGGATCTTTATTTGACCACAATACATATTTAATACATTTGTGGCAAGTCACAGCTTGGTACAGGTACCTAATATAAAGATACAAAAGTATAAATATAAAAAATATAACAGAAATATATACAGATAGAATAAAACAAATTACATGATACAAACATAATAAAACAATACAACCAGAGTTCATGTACACAGCTCAGCACAGCACAATCAATGCATATCGATAGTTTAAAAACATCACATTACATTCGCATTAAGATATTCATCCACAAGATAGAAACAGTTTCTCAATAAAAAAGATTTAATTTTAGTTTTAAAATTCATATTATTTAATAATGACTTACAGTGCTCAAAGTAAGGAACGTCAGCAAGAATTCTAACAATTCTTTTTTGAAGTGTGGAAACTCTTTGTGAATGACTAGAGTTACCCCAGAGTATGACGTCGTAGTTTAAGTGTGAATGAAATAAGCCATAATATACTGACAGTAGAGCATCTCTATTTATAAGTTTACTCAATCTTCTGATGACAAAGATTGTGCTAGATAATTTTTTGCATAACTGATCAACATGCACATCCCATTTCAGACCGTCATCGATAGTTATACCTAATAACTTAACGCTATTACCCTTATAACTAAACTTGTTTTTTTTTGTTCAATTTTAATTTATTTGCAGAGAATCATTGTTTAGCTTTTTCTGTAGTTACCACTACTATTTTTAGAAGAGTTTCTAAGGGTCAGATCATCAGCAAATAACGTACATTTAATAACGCTAAGGAATGAAGGCAAATCGTTAATATAGACGATAAAAAAAATTGGGCCTAATACGGAACCTTGCGGAACTCCGCATTTATTGATTTTAATGTCAGAGCTTTTATTATTAAGAGAAACACACTCCTACATCCAAGTGAGTCAATTTTTCACTCGACCGAAAATCACATCCGTCATATTTAGTAAAGAGATAGGAGATTATGTTGCCAGATAAAAAATGTACATAAAAAAATATAAATATTTTTCATATATAAAAATCTATAGTAAATGTTAGAGCACCACTATGTAATTTGTAACTTATTAGATATGGCTCATTATATCATTAAATTGGATAATTATACTATTAAATACGTAATTTATTTAAATTGTGCATGTTATTTCATTGAGTGGCATTAAAATGTTCCTAAAATGTTGATTAATTATAGTAAATAGAAATACTGCCATCAAATTTAATATTCTTTAGATCCTTTAGCCTGATTGACAATGTGACATAGTTTGTTCCTTGTTTAAATAAACTTGGTATATTTCACATTTTCAAAGAAATCTTCGTTTGCCCTTTTTGTTTATTTGAATGGTGTCTAATTATAATAGTGTGTAATGGAATATACAGCGGCCATATATTATGTAAAAGTGAATTCATCCCCTGCTTTATACGTTGCGACTATTCCAGTAGTCTTGTCTTGTCTCTAGGGATAATTTAATTTTGAAAATTTGGCTACTTACATAGGTTTTTTTTTTCATTAAAAATATTTTCAAGGTCATACTTTCACATATACCGGAAGTTACCATCAACTTCGTTATTTTAAATGGAATGATTTTTTTGAATTCTACTAGTCATTTTAATAGGACTTTGATCATACTACCATATCCCTAAATCTAACCCTACTCGAGATATATTGACTTTTCGGAAAATATGTGTCTTAACACCGAGTAGTTTGAAATTTGCTGTCTCCAACATAATGAAAGTGAAAGTTACCATTTATACAACACGAATAGTGGAACCCTTAAGCTTCCTAACCGTGCCTTGAAAGTAACCTAATTGCTTACAGGGTGGTCAGAATTTACTACCAATTTTGGAAAACGTCAAAAAGTTTTATTTTAATGGAACATCCTGTATTTTTCTACAGTTTCTGATGCAGAATTTTATTCCGCATCGATTTGTATTAGGGTTCCCTATACTAATCTTTTATAGTTTTTGTGTTATTGATAATTTTGTCTTTTAATGCGCGAAATACATCGAAGTATGTGTTGCTCTTATAATAGTCGGCTGTGGAAATGGCATTGGTAGCAATTAATAGTATCTGTCAAACGAAGTATTAATGTCTTACAGTAGTTGGCTGTGGAAAAGACATTTGTTGCAATTATTAATCTATCAAACACGTCAGTGTTTATAGCGATTTTATAAATAAATTTGGTAAAGGGTTATCAGTCATGGAGAATAATAGAAATAGATATTCACACAATGATATTTTAAACTTATTTTTTATTCAGAGTGAATACTTGTCGTAAATTTAATGAGAGATACCCGCATTTGCCATCAATGAATAGAACAAAGTTTAGAAAATTGGAGTCGAACTTTTCAAGATTCAGGAAAACCCTAATTTTTTACAAAAAATAATTTGGACTGACGAATCAAAATTTAGTAGAGAGGGAATAGTCAATAGAAAAAACTGGCACTATTGGGCGTCTCAAAATCCCCATTTCATTCGAGAACGACACTTTCAAGACAGTTTTAGTTTTAATGTGATCTGTCTGATTATGGATAATCGTATTTGTTTTAAAATTTATGACGGAAATCTAACAAGTGCAATGTATCTACAGCTATTAAGAGGACCTATTTCTAATTTTTTGGACAACTTGCCTCTAAACAGGTATGCTAATTGCTGGTATCAAATGGATGGTGCTCCAGCCCACTCCACTCATGCACTCCGATCCATACGAGGGAAGAGTTGTTAGAAAGAGTGCAAAGGAGTCTTAGAGAGCTAGATGGTAACCAAATTAGAAGGGCTACTACTACTGAAGTAAATAGTAGAATTTTGTGTTGTTTAGCACAGAATGGACGGCACATTGAACATTTAAGATAAGTCACATAATCTTTATTATTAGTTAAAATTCGTATTCATGTTTTTTTTATACAACACTATGCCTGTATCCCATAATGTACACTATGTAATGCAGTTAGTAAGTTCTGCTAATAATTCTGTAGCATTCGCCGTGAATAAAAAATTTGTTTAAAATATCATTGTTTGAATATCCATTTCTATTATTCTCCATGACGGATAACCATTTACCAAACTTAGTTATAAAATCGCTATATTAATAATTGCAACAAATGTCATTTCCACAGCCAACTATTGTAAGACATTAAAATACAAAATTATCAATAACACAAAAACTATAAAAGATGAGTATAGGGAACCCTAATACAAATCAATACAGAATAAAGTTCTACGTCCGAAACTGTAAAAATATACAGGGTGTTCCATTAAAAAAAATACTTTTTGACATTTGACTATATTATATTGTCATTTTTATATATTAATAAATATTAATAGTCCTCAAGAATGGCATCACAAGAGAGTATTTTATATCCCCTTTAAAACCCATTTTGATTTTTCTTCCTAGCGTGTTTGGTTTTTGAGCAATTCAATTTTTTCTATAGGCCGCGCGCAAAAATTTTCAAATAAACGAAAATTCGTGCGCATTAAAAATACAAATTTTTTTTCAATATCGATTTTCTCGAAAACCATGGCATATAGAAGAAAATTACAAGAGGGCTTTTCTTAGGCAATTAGTCAAGCTTTCTTTTTTATGATGAGTAATTTTTTTTATCTTCAACGGTTAACGAATTATCAATAAGATAAGACTTTTGGTGGTTTTGGGGGGGGGGGGGGGGGGGGGCTTGCACGGTACACCCAGAACTGATTTTTGTGATGTATAATCCCTCCACTAACAGTTACTGAAGGAAAATTTCAGATAACATTTTTAGTTATGGAAATCTTTATACTTATTGGACTACTATTAAGCATGACAAGCTCAAGTTCTAATTAATTTCGCACTGACAGTACCTATTTCTATTTACTTAAAAATTATATTGAACACATATTTAAAACATTAAAAATACTTAAATGTCATATTTAAACTTCATGTAGTGTGTTAGAGTTAGAGCAGACATTAAATTATTTAATGAAACTTACTTTTATCTTCAAGTTCATTATTTTAATCATAAAAAATGGAACAAGCAAAAAAATTTTGGTCATTTCTAATATAGCGTGACCGGGGAATTTACTTTGTGATTGTAATTATATTAATCTACTTACTTTATTACTTGTTATCAGATTTATTTATTGGGAGACCTACAAATGCCTGTAATTCAATTTCTATGCAAATACAACAGACGCAGAAAATATATTCTGTTAAGCAAGTAAAACACCCCGCTAGCAACATGATATTTAGTATCACGCAGTAGGGATAGATGTACTTTTATGTCTTCATAAATAAAGGAAAAAGTCGAACTGTCTTATACATCATTTCTACTCAAAAACTCTAACGACATATTTGCAAATATTTACTAATAAATATGAATGCATTCATTAAAAATTCTAGTGTCCAGAGTCGCCCACACTGAAGTTTTACATTTCCCAGGGCCTTAAAATATAAGACAAATTAACGCCACCTCTATATTCTATTGCATCCTAATTCGATGTTTTCACAAATTTTAAAATCTCTTTGACTGTGAGGATAATATTTAATTATGGATAAAAAAAATAGAAATTTCCCAAGCAATCGATTTATTCCTTAAAATAAGTCCTTTTAAATTTGAATTTAAATTTTACCGGGAAAAATCGTACGCCACCGTATGCCGCACTGATGACGTCAGAGGTTGCATTGTTTAAAAGTGAATTGTTTATTATTTGTTTGCTTATAGTAATGAAACATATTCTTTATAGGATTTTGCAAACAGTGGAAAGAAAAGCTATCTATGAGAACTAAAGGAAAAACTATATAATAAAATAAAAATATTAATGAAATCTTTGCATTCTTTCGATAACCCGACTTCTGGTTATGCTAACAAGTAAAAATTCTTATTTGCCATTCTCATTTTAACACTAGCATCCAACCTACTCCCCTACGGCTAAGCACGCTAAACTAGTATCTACATGATCCCCTATGATATGTAAATTCAGTTAATTTCAGGCCTTTGTTCTCATTTTTAACTGAATTTACATATCGTAGGGGATCATGTAGATACTAGTTTAGCCTGCTTAGCCGTAGGGGACTAGGTTGGATGCTAGTGTTAAAATGAGAATGGCAAATAAGAATTTTTACTTGTTAGCATAACCAGAAGTCAGGTTATCGAAAGAATGCAAAGATTTCATTAATATTTTTATATATAGTTTTTCCTTTAGTCCTCATAGATAGCTTTTCTTTCCACTGTTTGCAAAATCCTATAAAGAATATGTTTCGTTGCATTGTTGGTAAACAAACATTGGTGTGGTATATTATAAATACACGTTATTTTGCAAAAACGTAACGTTTTATAATGGAAAATAAGTGGTGTTTTGTGTCAGGATGCAAAACTACATCCAAGAACGCACCTGAAAGGGTCTTCGTGACAGTACCAAAATAAAGTGACTAAAAACCACTAGACGTGATTCACCTACAACAGCATCAGTATTTTTCTGCTATGAGGATCATTTCAAAGTGAGTTGGGTAAGCAAAGTAAATTTAAAACTTCATTATCATGCATGAGTGTTACTCTAAAATAACGAATAACTAGCTACCTAACCCAGTTTACATTACAAGTTTATGAGCAACATTTATAGGTTATGTTTATATATTGAGCAACTATATACAATAATCATAATATAGGAATCAATAGACTACGTTAAAGCAATAATTGGTGAATACAAAGAGAATAAAAAAGTTTAGTATTTATGTTGCAGCTTTAGAGCCTCTCACTTGCTATGTTGAAACGTTCATCTTTCTTCATAAATTCCGCGATCATGAACTTATCCACTGCCGGTAAATTTCCTGAAGTAGCTGTTACGAATCCTGTATTAGCCATTTCGAATTAAATCACAGGTAAAAACGTACAAAAAGTGTTTAAAATTCTATATTTTTATACTACGCACATGCGTTATTGGTATTTGATGTAATCGATGACGTCATCAGTGTCACCACCAATAATGGCGTGTTTCGCGTAGCTCTTCAAATATTCAATTCACTGATGACGTCATCGATTACATCAAATAGTAATATCGCATGTGCTTAGTATAAAAATATAAGAAGTCAGGTTATCGAAAGAATGCAAAGATTTTATTAATATTTTTTACATATAGTTTTTCTTTTAGTTCTCATAGGTAGTTTTTTTTTCGCTGTTTGCAAGATCCTATAAAAAATATGTTTTACTAGTCGAAATTTTGATTGCAAGATTTGTAACAGACAGAGAGACACAAAGCAAGTTTAATAAAAGCCTTTAAAAAAGTATTTTTCTTTGCGTCATGGTGGACAATGTGTTTGTGTAACAAAAAAAAAAGGAACTATGAACAAAACTAAGATAAGAACAAACATTCTTGCCGTTCTGTTTCTGATACTAAAACGACAAAGAAGCTTATTAAACAACGTATTCATCTTAAACAATTCTATTTGTCAGAAAAGGCATTTAAAAACTTGAACCCGCTGCCTTATATCCCCTAGTTCTATACGAGTATATAGCATATTTATATTCATAAATTATTCTGATTCCTTGAAAATGCATTACATTAATTTATTTGCTACCTACCCAAAATGTGTCATTCGGCTTCTGAAGAGCTAATTACCGGCAGAACGATGTGGGAGTAATTAATTTTAAATCCCTATGACTGATTACCTGTATAAAGAGGATACCGATGCGGTGTACTTTGGATGTATTAAGAGATAACGTAATATTTACATTGCGAATTAAATGGCAAAATGTATATTATTACAAAAAATGAGCACAATTAATATAAACGATATAACACAAAGTAATTTAACTATTCGTACCAACGCGTCGTAAAAGACGTTATTAGTAGGTATACTATGACAGTTCTAGGACAAAATGCCACGTATTACCTCCACATCCACGTAGTGGATTGGAACTATTGGAAGTATAGTAATCGCAAAAAAATTTTCAAAAATTTTTATTCGTGAAATAGGTTTAGAATGTCATGAAACGTCGAGATTTTAAATTTGAGCGAAAAAAAAATTTCTGTCTGTCTGTCGGTCTGTCTGTCTGCCTGTAACTTTTTTTTTATCCGCACGCTTTCTCCGGAACGGTTTAAGATATTGACCGGAAATTTTGTACACGTATATATTATAACGAGATCTGGAACTGGATTGTTTTTTGAGGAAATCCGGTGAAGGGTTGGGGGTTAAATAGGGGCAAATAGGGGGAAATAAGTAAAGCAAGCTTGTAAGAGTACAGAAACTTGAAATTCGGTGTATGTACTAGAAGTTAAGGCCTCAGATTTTTTTACAGTATTTTTCAACCCCCCACCACCCCTACCCCATTAAAGGGGTTGATAAAATAAAGTTGAGATATTCATTTGAAATTTGATTATATTTTGGGATGATTCCGTTGAAGGGTTGGGGGTTAATTTGGGGTAAATAGAGGAATATAAGTAAAACAAGTTGGTAAGAGTACAGAAACTTGAAATTCGGTGTATGTACTAGAAGCTAAAGCGTCAGATTTTTTAATAATATTTTTCAACCCCCACCACCCCTACTCCAATTTGAAAAGGGTTGATAAAATAAAATTAAGATATTCATTTGAAATTTTCTACACGTATGTACTATAACGACATCTGGAACTAGATTATATTTTGAGATAATTCCGTTGAAGGGTTGGGGGTTAAATAGGGGTAAATAGGGGAAAATAAATAAAACAAGCTGGTAAGACTACAGAAACTTGAAATTCGGTGTATGTACTAGAAGCCAAGGTCTCAGATTATTTATAATATTTTTCAACCCCCACCACCCCTACTTCATTATTAAAAGGGTTGATAAAATAAAATCGAGATATTCATTTGAAATTTGGTACACGTATGAATTATAACGACATCTGGAACTAGATTACACTTTGAGATGATTCCGTTGAAGGGTTGGGGGTTATTTAAGGGTCAATAGGGGGAAATAAGTAAAGCAAGCTGGTATGAGTACAGAAACTTGAAATTCGGTGTATGTGCAAGAAGTTAAGGCCTCAGATTTTTTTATAATATTTTTCAACCTACCCCTACCCCATTAATGGGGTTGACAAAATAAAGTTGAGATATTCATTTGAAATTTCGTACACGTATGTATTATAACGACGTCTGGAATTAGTTTATATTTTGAGATGATTCCGTTGAAGGGTTGGGGGTTAATTTGGGGTAAATAGAGGAATATAAGTAAAACGTTGGTAAGATTACAGAAACTTGAAATTCGGTGTATGTACTAGAAGCCACAGCGTCAGATTTTCTTATAATATTTTTCAACCCAACCACCCCTACTCCAATATGAAAAGGGTTGATAAAATAAAATTGAGATATTCATTTGAAATTTGGTACACGTATGTATTATAATGACGTCTGAAACTAGATCATAATTTGAGATGATGCCGTTGAAGGGTTGGGGGTTAAATAGGGGCAAATAGGGGAAAATAAGTAAAGCAAGCTGGTAAGACTACAGAAATTTGGGATTCGGTGTATATACTAGAAACCAAGGCCTCAGATTTCTTTCTAATATTTTTCAAACTCTACCACCTCCGCTTCATTATTAATGGGATTGATAACATCAAATTGAGATACTCACTTGAAAGTTAGTACACGTATGTATTGTAGTGACATCTGCTTGAGATGACTCCATTGAGGTGGTAGGTTGTAAATAGTGGAAAATAAGTACGGTAAACTAGAAACTTCATTTTTAACGTATATGGTAGAAACCAACTCCTCAAACTTTTCTATGACATCTACCCCAAATATTATTAAAATTCTATGACCAATAATTTCCACATACTAGAGTGCAAATATAGTCAAGATGTTTCCTTTAAAGTGGACTTGGACGAATAATCTGGATGTGGAAGTAGTGATTCCTTAGGCAGCGGTTTTTTTACACGGAGGCTCATTTTGCAGAATATTGATTGGAGACAATGAGAACTGAATCAATACGGACTTTTGAGAATTCGAACTTCTGATAAATCACACAAGCATTCCGACACGTCATGTTCGAAATTGAAATTAATTAAAAACTACTTAAGGAACTCTTTATTACAAGAAAATTAGTCAAATTAGCCATACCTTCCATTGAAAATCAAACTGCCAGAAGTATAGATGACATCCACAGTCATCCAATCTAATATTATTATTATAATTATTATTACTATTTAAAATATGGGCATTATTTTGTGCAATGTATTAATAGTGCAGGCAATGAAGACAACAGTTTGTAAAAACCTCGCAAAAATGAATAAAAGGATCTTCTTCGGGATTTAAGTAGGTAATTAACTGTAGAATGGAATGATGCATTCTTTGCACTTTCAAGTTCCAGGAAAACTCAAAAAATTTGGAAAAACTTTTCGATTTTCGGTTCAACAAAATTTGTAGCTCGTCTCTTTCGTACGACCGGACACATCGATCGATAATTCTTACTATTCAGAGACGCTAAAAAAATTAAAACAACATAAAATGTAGAGAAAAGTCTCACCTGTAATGTGGAACTAATCACAAAATTCATACTAAATTTTATCATAGAGAAAAAAGTGTTAGAAGATGGCTTAGTAAACTTTATAGAGTTGATTTATTCATATTTTTAAGTTTTATGCATTCTGCCTATTTCTTCCGTAACAATGGGTGTTTTTTCACTACATGGATTCGATTCCACGCACTTTTATCTATATTTCGTGAAAATTTTATTGAAGAATGATAAGAAACAAATAAGTAGTATATGTTTAACTATATAATTGTGCATTTTCTGAACGTGTATGAATAATGTAGACAAATTCAAAAAGTACTGCACGCATTTAAAATGCTCTAAAGTCATTCGAAAGAATATGTTTTATTGTACTTATAATCCAAGAATTAAGACTGTGCTATTATTATTAATTAAGATATAGCGAATTGAACTCCAAAATTTGGAGGTGATTGATCGATGAGAAATATACCCTACTTTGATCTCAAGGTATATTTTTCCAACAAAAGTAATTGCAACAAAATGTTAATTGGACTAATACATCATTATATAAGAATATATCAGCAAAATGAATTATCATTCTAACGACTCCCGGCAAAGATATGAATAAATCTGAGGACCAACTGTACAAAGTTTACTATGCCATCTTCTGACACTTTTTCTCTATGATAAAATGTTTTATAAATGTTGTGATTAGTTCCACATTAAAGCTGAGACTTTTCTCTACATTTCATGTTATTTTCATTTTTTTATTGGCTGTGAATAGTAAGAATTATCAATCGATGAGCCCGGTCGTACGAAACTCCTGGAGAATTAGGCGGCTTAAAACTATAAGTGGAAAACTCGATTTATCTTCTAAACGGCTTAATAGATAAAAATTTGTAAAGACCTTTTTTGTAGAGAAAGAGACGAGCTACAAATTTCATTGGAAACTTTTTTCTCTATTTTCATTTCTTTCTTCTTTGGCCGCTAGAGCAAAAAATCCGAAAATCAGAAAGTTTTTCCAATTTTTTTTGAATTTTCCCGGAACTTGGAGGTGCAAAGAATGCATCATCTCATTCTCCTAAATCCCAGAGATAATCCTTTTATTAATTTTTGTTACCCTAATTGGCTAATTTGCCTGTACTATAAGACTTATTTATTATTATAAAGAATTTCGTTTTTGTGATGTAAATTGTTTCACGCATATATTATTTATGTTTTAAAATACATATTTTTTTAAATCAATATTTAATTCTTGCGTCCAGGCGTTTTTTTTATTATTTCATTAACGTTGGAGGGGGAGGTCCAAATGACGATCTGCACACTGGCCCAGTTACGTCACTGATCCTACACCCTGTACATTATGATCCACTTTCAAAAACATACACCGATTTAGTCTATTTCATCACAACAAAGGTAATTATAACAATACAATTCAAAGAAAACAACTAATTGTTTAATGTAGAAGCATTAATTATAAGTATATTTACAGAACGTAAATTAACCAGTAAACGACCAACCTTGCAAAGGTCTTCGAGACTGGTCTTCAGGTATTCGTTAATATTTCGCATTGAATTCTCAATTTCTTAATTAAACATGCCTCGAAGTCACATATACTTTAATTTAAACGTTCCAATATTACCAACTTATCCTGTTTTATTCGGTTCATATCGGAGGATATAGAGATACTTAATGTATGAATGCAAGATACATGTATGCAGATTTCTCGAAGACCCTTGATAAAATTAATATTGGAGGATTTTGGCTTTAAATATAATATTGGTATTTTCTTCGATTTTTATATAGTATAGAGATCAGCCTAGATCTATAGAATCCTTATTTTAATCAGCTGATTCCAATCGTCTCAATCCTGAAGACTTACTCTAATTCTATCAAACATAATAGGTAAACAAGCTAATCATTATACTACTCGCTGATTTACTACATTTTTATATAATTGTTGCACATTCTATATAATATTCTTGGCAGTTTTTTTAAAATAATACTAGTTTTAGACATTTTTTGTTTAATTACAAAACATAAAAAATTAATAAGTTTTTTATTTATTAATCGACTTTGTTCAAAAACAATAGGGTTCTTTCTCTAGCTAACACTAACTTACTGTCCAAATTTAAATACAATCGGACTTTTTGTTCTTAACCCTTAGGCTCCATGCCCTCACAATTGTACGGGCATTATCAATATGCGCTATAGGGATCAAATTTTCGTTGTACTTGTTTTAAAACCAGCCACAACGATTGTGCATATTCTAGTTACAAGGACAAATGCGAATTCGGCGCGATTTTCACAGAATAGACGGTGTAAACAAATTATGTCTGTGTGTGTTGCAACCATTTTTAGCTAGAAAATGTTCTCCAGAGGTGAGTAAATGATTTTTGTTAACTGCATGAATTATCTTAGATAATTAGTTAAATAAATGGGATAATAAACTTATGTTTTAATATGTCATTCGTTTGGACTTGATTCATTTGTATTTTTGTGGTTAGATTTTGCTACGTAATTGGTTGCCATCACAAATGTGTACTCCGGGAGTGCACTGTTACAATTTAAGTATTCGGGTGAAGCAAAACTACCTTGAATTTCATGCTTATTTTTGGTTTTTCAGATAAAAAAAATAAAACCAACTTTGCCAAAATACAAAATAATCCTGAACAATACGATTTGTTAGGCGAGATAGGATCTGATCTAGATATTGATTCGGATGAAGAATGAAGATGAACATTGAGAATCAGATGTACATGAAGATCTAATTAAGCGAGCAGAGGAAATGGACGTGGGTCAAGGGGAAGACTCCGTAGATGACAATATTCCTTTGGCAAACTTTTTAATTTGGCAGAAATCTTAGTTTACTTCTAAACCACTCAGCTCATGACATAGCAGAAAATCACTCTGAAGATAACGCCCATCGGTTACAGCACATTCTTCAAAATACGCAAATGGACACTGAAAACAATGTTACCTTTATTTGATCTTTCAATTGTCAACAGCTGGGTGGAATACAGATCTAATTGGAAAGCTAGAGGAACAGCTCTGCAAAGGACGTGATGGACCTTCTGACTTTTAGGCAGAACATTTCAGAATATTGAATGAGTGGGACAAGAAAATGGCCAGCACAAAACATGGACTGAAATGACGAGGAACAAACAGTTCTTTTTGCTAATAAAGCAGCTCCTATGCCAGCAAATGACGGTTTGATGGATTTTACCACTAGCCTATCACTGATTCTCTGAAAGAACCACATTTGATTTGTCGACTAGAAAATTGCAACAGCCGCTCAAGGATATAATGTCAAAAATGCAATGTATATCTGTGCATTAATGATAAACAACATTGTTTTCTAAAACATCATCAGAAATCTTAAATAAATCCATATTTATGATAATTTTTTCAGTTTCTGAAGTTCAGTTTTAGTCCTAGGTAATACGATTGTGAGGGTCCTGAAAATACCCTGAAATAGTCCTGAAAAATTCTGAAAAAAATTAGACAGCTTTCTGAAGTGACGTTAATCCACATCTGCTAAATACCAGCAATTTATTTTTTCTAGCATATTCTCGGGAGTGTAAGGGTTATGTTATCGTGCTTACAAGAAATGTGACGGATGGACGGACGGACGGGCGGACGGGACCGATGGACGGACGGACAGACGAACGGAAGGACGGACATTTTGAAAGTTGTTCAGAATTATCAAGCATATTTTTTTATAAAATTTACTTTGTACAAACTTTTTTCTAACCGTGTTGGCGAATTTTGAAATAAAATTAAAAACTTTAATTCACATATTCGAAAACTAAGTAAATAACCCCATAGAATATGATGTATGGAATTAAATCACCCCGTATCGCATTTAGCTCTATTCCTAAACAAACAAATAAATACAAAATAGAGATAACTTCTAGTGAAAGAAACAGAACCAAACAAAAAGTTTCCAGAATTTTTTCTGAATGAATTATGTACTATACTGTACTACTATACACTGAAATTGTGATGCTGGTTTGGAAAAACCGTTTAAAAAAATAAAAATTTCTTTATTGTACTCTATTTCAATAAGAATTAAATCAGACCTCTCGCGATATTTTAAACATTGTACTCGTCGAACTATTGGTCGAAAACCAAAGCATTTTATTTTCAATTCGGTTCAAATCGGCCATAACTTTTCATAGTTTACTCCAACTCAGTATCTTCCCCGAGGATTTATTGAATTTTTCCTTACAATTTGAAACTGATTGGAGTTGACCGAGAACAATTACGGCAGATTCAAGGAGCACGAAGAAAAATAATGTAGAAAAAATTGAAAAAATCCAAAATTTCGAGTGTCCTGGCCTTTCTAGTGTGTATAATGCCATGGTTCATTATTCAAGAAGATGCTGACGAAGTTTGAAACCAGTTGGAGTTAACCATGAAGAGAATTTGCCGATTTGAGAAGTCCGAATTAAAAAAAATGCTTCACGTTTTGGTTTCCGAACAATAGTTCGACAAATACAGTGTTTGAAATATCACGAAAGGTCTGATTTTATTCGTATTGAAATAGACTACATTAATGAATTTTTTGGAGTAGTAAAAAGAATTATCCTCCGAGATATGAGCGCTAGAAAACCAAAATTTCTATTTTTTTTATGGTTTTTGTCATTTTTTAGCCAAAAACGAAAAATGTATTGATTTTAGACTTTCCAAACCAGCATCATAGTATTTAGAGACAAAGCATAGATACGACTGAGCCTTAAAAAAATTACTGAATGTCACCCGTTTATCCACTTCAAGCATCAAAAGAATATTTTGAAGGTCAAGAGACCTTTACTGGCGACCTAACCTTAATATTTTTGGCTGAAAATTTCAGGATATTCTAATTACTCAAAATGGAAACTTTTAGCAACGTGCACCCAGGTAATTCGATACTTTTGCTCACTTGTGTGAAGTTTACTGGATATCATTAATTTAAACATTGATTAGGTTCTGTTTGCATAAATATTCAATTCCCGAATTATCCATCAGTTCTTTTAATTCTATAGAAATTGAGTACGTCATTTCCATAAACTATTAGTGTAACATAATAATTATTCACGATAAAAATACGTCGGATATTCGCTATTAATAATAAAGGTGAGTGGCAAAAATCGATGATGATAGACGAGCAACATGCGTCACGTAAGGTAGTTATATCCACCAAAAATCAAAATATGTATAGGGATGTGGCGGACGTTCTATTGGAACTTTCAGACAACACCAGCCAATTAATTAACAACACGAAAAGCACAACAGGTGTTCGATTAATCTAGTTTTAACAGAAAAAGCTCATTAACATCAACACGCGACAAAAAACTAAGTTAATCTCCCATCTGAAGACTCTTATACACCACCAAATAAAAGAAAAACGGATGCGTGACTGGTTTTCAAAAATACAACAATATAAATCAACGGGATAAGAAACTTGTTTGTGTAGATGCAGAGGAATAGGTTAGAAACTGTATACGTACGTCTTATGCCCCAGTCCATCATTTTACAACGTAAACTGTCATTACTCCTCTATGCGTGTTCTGATCACATTTTCCCGGTCACAGTTCTACGCGGCACTCTTCGAGGGTGTGTAAAAGCATACTCGGTGCTGAAAAAATTGGTCCCGATTCGAGGAAAGTCTAACAAAGTCCATGTTTGGTCCGCTCTTTCGGTGTAAACAAAGCAAACACCCTCGCGCGGCGTCTCGCCGAGAATGAGTCGAGGTAACCTCTTGAGAGGCGCGCTCAAGCATGCGCTACCTCCCACAGATACACGGTGGAACAGTCTAAATAAATATTACCTTAAGTAATTATTCTCAATTAAGTTTATCTCTGAAATTTGAGCGCAAAATTGTTCTAGTTCTTATACTGCAAGACAATCTGAATAAGAAGCTTTTTGATTCGAAAAACTGACACGTTTTAGAGTACAACTTATGAAATTTTAACTTTCACCTAGGTATATTTTTCTTTTTGCTACTTAAGTTATCAACGAAGCGTAAGATAAGTGAGATGTAGCACCCTATTTTTCATTTAACAGAGTCGAGTAAACTTTAACTTGTCTTGTGTATGAGTTAATAAGTAAGAGTACTATTACATTCTCTTGCACACAAAAATAAAGCAATAGTCTAAAAACATGCTTAAGGTATGTCGACAAAGCTTAGTTCAGCAGACGAAGCGACCTTTGAACCGGCCAAGTTAAAGTATACTAGACTTATATTAACATTAAACCATCTATCGTGTGTCTAAAGCGTTTCAATTTAATCATTTTAACGCATTTTAATCAACATTAAAGCGATTTCTATGAAATTTTTTGCAAACTAGAATGTGGTGGCTCGGCGATGACTCCGTTATAGTTTCATCAAATTAACGTATAAAGTAGGGGTTCCAGTTCAGTACCTTAAAATGTCTCGAAATTGATGGTAACGTTACCTTTATTTTTTAATGTATGTATATAATATGATATATAACTATGTTTATTCACCATCATACAGAAATAATGAAACCGTCTTATACAGTGTGTCCCACTTCGTACTAAGTCACCCCTATACCTTGGCTATTTGTATTTGGATTTGTATATATTTTTTATAGCACATAATACCCATAATGAACCTTTGGAAGGTAGAACTGTTACTCAATCTCTATTTCAAAGCCAACTGTGATTTTTTTAAAATGGGAATTTTACAAAAGTAACATTAGCGATTGAGAGAGAGAAAAAATGTACATATATGGAATAGTCGTTCAGAAAAATTAAGAAGTTCAAATATGAATTTTCATTAAAAATATTGATTTTTTTTTAATATTGCAAGTCAGAAAAAATCGATGTTTGGTTTAGTTTAGAGCATCCAGATTGCTATGAATGTCAATCTACTTACATCAATTATTGTAACCATCATAGTTGTCAATTTTTACGTCAAAATGGCTTTGAAATTAACAATTCCAGAAAAAGTGGAAATTATTCGTCTCGTTGGAGACCATGTTCGTTCCTTCAGAGAGGCTGGTAAAATATTTAATCGTAGACATCCCGATCGTCCTCTACTACATCATTGCACCGTAGCTGCCCTTAATAAGAAATTTGATCAAACCGGCACTATTGCAAAGCCAACATTGAAACCTACCAAAAGGCATCCAGATGATGATATTATACTGGATTTTGTTAATAGAAACCCACGAATCAGAGAAATTGCGCGGGAATTAAATTGATCAAAAAACAAGATCTGGCGTTGCCTTCGCAGGCACAAATTAAAACCCTTCAAGCCAAAATTTCTTCACACGTTGAAAGAAGGGAGCCAAGAAAGAAGATTAGAATATTGTCATTGGCTGCAAGGCAGTTTTGTAGAGGTCCGTCGTTTTATTGATAAAATACTGTTCTCAGACAAAGCCACATTTACCACTAATGGTCTGGTTTCGTCACAAAATTGTAGATATTGTAGATTGGGCTGAGGATTATCCAAATTGGGTAAACATGTGCAAAAGTTAGTACTCCCAAAAAGTGAATGTATGGTGTGGTATACTGGTCCATTTTTTTTTTTTCGAGGGAAATTTAAATGCTGATGTTTACTTGAATTTCCTTAACACAGAATTGTCCGATGCTATAGACGATTTACCGCTTGCATTGCAAAGAGATATCCACTTCCAACAAGATGGCTACTCAGTACATAATGCCTTGATTGTGAGGGAATGGTTTAATCCAAATTTTCTTCGGAAATGGATAGGACGTAATAGTACACTTTGCGAGTTTCCACCCAGATCCCCAGATATTACTCCCCTGGATTTTTATTTATGGGGTGCAATTAAAGAAAAAGTTTATAAAAGCAGACCACGCACAAGACAAGAATTGTGTAACAGAATTTTGGAAGTGTGTCGATCAATATCTCCTGAAGAATTAAGAAAAGTATCGAATCATAATAAGAAAAGAATTATAAAATGCATTGAAATTGAAGGCGATCTAGTTGAAAAATATTTCAGATAATTATTATTGTTAGCATTGTTCATATTGTGTACGTTTTTCTTTTAATTAAATAAATTATTAACATTATGTAAAATGGTTTATTACTATTTTCTGGAATTCATAGCAATCTGGATGCTCTAAACTAACCCAAACGCATTTTTCTGACTTGCAATATTTTCAAAAAGAAAAAAAATCAATGTTTTTAAATGAAAATTCATATTTGAACTACTTAATTTTTCTGAACGACTTTTCCAAATACATTTTTCCCCTATCTCAATCGCTAATGTTACTTTTGTAAAATTCCCATATAAAAAAAATCACAGTTGGCTTTGAAATAGAGATTGAGTAACAGTTCTGCCTTCCAAAGGTAGTTCATTATGGGTATTATGTGCTATAAAAAATATATACAAATCCAAATACAAATAGCCAAGTTATAGGGGTGGCTTAGTACGAAGTGGGACACACTATGTCAAAAGTTAGAAAGTATGACATTTTAACTTCATTCGAAATTGAACTGAAATGTGACATTTCAGGTTGGAAAGTGGCCACTTTCTTACCAGTTTTTGGGTTGGAAAGTGGGCATTATTAACACAAACCTGGACCCAAACAGAGCAATTAATTCTACAAATACTAGCTGAACAAACAAACTGAATAAATATTTATATATGAAAAACGACACGACGTCACTTTGACATCTATCCTCGTGACATAATATTTTTTTGTTTATTGCGTACTTAATAAAAATAAAATGCTATTTGGTTCATTGAAATGTTACCTTGCATTTTGGGTAGGACAAGATTTTTTCTTTTCATGTTTAGGGGGATCAGCGTTAGTATAAAACTCGATTTTCGGGGTTGAAACCCCCCATTTGGCCGCCATCTTGAAGAAGGGAACGTAAACAGTTTTTCCGCGATATCTTGAGAACCGCAAATCTCACAAAAAAAATAAGACTTTTTTGTAGAGAATTGAATTCTCTACAATTTTGGTCTAGATACTTCTTTCCGTAAAATTGAAAATGAAAAAGTTATAATTAAAAATAAACTAAAATTTTCAACAAAAATATCATTTAAGGGTTACAACTTTTTTTCTATTGATTTTATTGAAATACATATCAGATGTTACTTGTACATCATTTTATTACAAACAATTTTGTATACTCATTTTTATATTTCTCTTCTTTGCAGAGGTGTTAGGACGCTGCAAACGGATCAAATGCATAAAAAATGGCATTGGACAATTTTGAAAAAAATTGAGAACATTCCTGGGATGATTCGAAACTCTTTTTACCTCCTGCAATTTTTGACCAAACCTCTTCTTTTTCGAGTAAAAAAGTGCCAAATTTCTAAAATATTGATTTTTTCTCGCCAGATGACTAAAAAAATTACCATATCAGAAAAAATGTTTCGAACGAAACTAGTCTATTTTTAGTGAGGCAACCCGAATTTCCAATAAAATATAGGGATTCCCATTTAAAAACAGAATTTGACCTTAGATGACCTTAACCCTTCCATCCAAAGTCAAAGTGACATATTTCGCCGAACTGCCCCCATCCAATTCTACAAGTTTTGTTTGAAACATTTTTTCGTAAAGTGCTTATTACTCGAGGTATTTAAAAGTTTCAGGTTAGAAAAGTCACCCGAGTGATTTCTTTAACCTGAAACTTTCAAATATCTCAAGTAATAAGCACTCTATGAAAAAATGTTTCAAATAAACCTTTCAATACTTTTGTTCGAAACACTGTCAGAAATGGTCATTTTCTTTTAGTTATCTGGCGAGAAAAAAATCAACATTTCAGAATTTTGCAATTTCTTTACTTGAAAAAGAAGATATTTGATTGATTGATTTGTCAGCGTAAGGTGGGCATTGCAGCCGATTCCAGCCATGGAGATTTGTTCCACCACGCAGCCCGCTGAACGGCTAAATGCATGGAATAGGAATATAGAATGTAACGTGTAGGCGTTTGTGAGATTGTTCTTTTTAGTTTCTATCTGTGATCATCTTCTCTCCTATTCTTCTTCTGAGTCTTCTGTTTATTCTGTTTCTAAGTCTGGCAGTATCCTTGATATTTATTTATTGTATTCCGTTTTTTGTTTTGCTGTTCTTTCCCAGTGTGTATAATCCTTTCCTAGCCTATTCATAATCCTCTCGATTCTTGTTATCCATGTGTAGCATGGCCTCCCTATTTTCAGTTTGTTGCTGTTCAGTCTTAGCGCTTTCTTTAGTAGGTGTGTTGTGTCTCGTCTTTGGACGCGTCCCCAGTATTTCATTGCGTATGATTAGCAGTTGTACAATGTCCCTTTCGGCTGTTCTTATTAATTTTACGGTAAGAAGTATTTAGACCAAAATTGTAGAAAATTAAATTCTCTACAAAAAAAGTCTTGAAACATTTTTTGTGAGACTTACGGTTCTCGAGATATCGCGGAAACTTTAAACGCCCCCCTTTTCAACATGGCGGCCAAATGAGGGGGGGGGGGCTTTCAACCCCAAAAATCGAGTTTAATACTCAAACTGACCCCTCCTAAACATAAAATGAAAAAAATCTTGTCCTACCCAAAATGCAAGGTTCGGCCAGAATTTTGTAACATTTCAATGAACTAATTTAAAAATTTAGTAAACGGTTTATTGACTTTTTGTTTATTAAGGTGGCCATTTCTTAGAAAGAGACGACCGATAGGAAAATATTTATTATTTTTGGCCATAACTTTTTTTTCTTAGTAAGTATATTTTAAAAAACTACAAGACAACCTAATTAGAGCCATACCAAGACTATTACTACGAATTTTCACCAAATAATTTCAGTGGTTTGCAAAATAATTAGATTTAAATTCAAATATTATGGTAATCTTCCTATTTCATAGTTTTAAATCTAACTATTTTGGAAACTACTGAGTGAAAAATAGTAATAGCTCTGTTATAGTCTTATGATTTTCTTAAATTTACGTACTAAGAAAAAGAAGATATGGCGAAAAATAATAAATATGTCCCTCTCAGACGTTTCTTTCTAGGAAATGACCACCTTAAGGAGAATAACTGTGAATAAAACAGTATAAAAACCTTGGTGAAAAGTTTCATTTCTGTCTTGAGAATTAGTTGACCTCGCCGCTTCGCGTCTCTGTCAACTATCTTATCTCTCGACAACAATAAAACACTTTCCACCTCGGTATGTAATATATAATGCACTATTACTACCCATTTTAGTGATGGCCAATTTGATCCAATGCAATCAACAACATCTACTACAACATGACCAGAGAAAAGCGTCTATATTTCATCCTAGAGTCTATTTGGAAATGAAACGTAAAACAATCGTATTTTATTATAATATTGTTTTTCCTCTGACGATGGTTAAATAAACCGAAACGTAAGTGAATACGAGTATTTTCATTTAAAATGGAAAAATCTCAGGGTGTACATCAAGCTGAAATGAAGAAGGGTAAGAGTAAAAGCTGTTTATAAGTGAAAATTCGCAAAAAACATAGCTTATTACTAATTTCTTTCTATTATATATTACTTACATTGGCGAGCTGTACTTTTATGCCCGACTATGTTTTTTTACGGATTTGCATTTATATGAGCTATTATTACTCTTCTTCATTGCCAAATAGACAATAGGAGCATTTCGTATAACAACTGAGCAACAAGCGTTTTTTAAATTAATTTCACCCTGCTAGATTCAAGAATAAATATTCTGATGTCATAACTACGTAATAACCAACGCCAGGGTAGAATTAGAGTATTTTCAATGAAAGGTTTTCCCTTGAAAGTCCGCTCGAAATTAGGATGTAGCCTTAAAAGCACTTGTGGTTCTAGGTCTCATTTTATGTCAAAATAGGGTTGTCTATTATTCATTTACACCTGTATCTGTTTGTGCTCAGTTTATAATACAGATCTTTTAAAATTTCATCTTTCATATATGTATGATATTCTCGCTTAAGTATATTGAATCAAAAATTTAATAATTCCTTCTTAAATTACGTTTAAAAATTGCAGTGGAGCATTATCTCAATTTGGGACCTTCCTGGGAATGGGCTTGTTCCACGATATTCTTTTTATATGGTTTTTATACTTTTTCATATAGTACTCGATATTCTCATTATACACTTAAAATTTCGCATTATTAACTTTTTCCGTTCTCGAGATATAAGGAGTTGAATTTAGTAATAGTTGCAAAAACCGAGCGCTCATTTGTGACGTCACTATACGCAAGTGACGTAAGAAAAATGGCTTTCTGGGACCTTTCAAATTTAACCTGAAAAGTCGAAAAACATGGAGTTTTTAAACGCTGGTTACTAAATAAATACGTCGAGTGGAAGTTCGTTCTAGGTGCCTACGGAAAGGAGAAGGTCGGCCATGAATTATAATGGTAAATTGCAGGGTCGAAATCGAAAATTCGTTCTGGCAGGAGCGAGAGAAAATTGTAATTTTTTGACATTTCACCAAATTGTACTCCCCTACTGTCAAGTAGTAAGCAAAACAAACAATACTTCGAAAACACTTATAATTATAACCAATAAGGAGCATCAAGTCTATTGAGATCGACGAGTCTATGCGTATAGTGACGTAGCGCCTGGCCACGCCCCATTTTCGCGAGATGGAAATTTGTAATAGTTTTTAAGATACTAAACGTGCGAATAAGATTCTGATATTTTGCAGATCCATTAATTTATACTTGCACTTTCGATTTGTGAAATAAAAAAAAAATGCTGAACAAGCCCATTGGAAATCCTAGTACAAAGTGAGTCAAAATCGGCTAAAAGTTGTTTCGTTCGAAAATGTGGCGGATGCGCGAAGGTTACAATTCTAATTTCATCGGAATTGTATTAGAATTAGTACCTAAGTATATTCGCAGCAGGTAACACCGAGTCTCATGTTAAAAGTCGAATTTATACATGTCTTCAAGGTTCACAGTAAACTAAGAGCCCTTTTATACTATCAGGTCTCGCAGTCTGGTTCCTGGCCAGATAAAAACTTAATAAATAACACATTGATATCAATGTGACTCTTCATCCTGATAGTTACATCAAGAAAATAATCTAAGAAATTCAATTTGTTTGGTTACTATCGAGATTTACTAAAAATTGGTAGGTGATGGAGCCACATTTGATTGGTCAGTGATTCCAAAAGATGACGTTTCTTTGAAAATGTGGCGGATGCGCTAGGGTTACAATTTTAATTTCATCGGAATTGTATTAAAATTTTTTAACTAAGTATATCCGCAGCAGGTAACACAGAATCTCATGTTAAAAGTTGAATTTATACACGTCTTCAAAGACCACAGTAAGCCAAGAGCCCTCCTATACTATCAGGTCTCGCGATCTGGTTCAAATTAAAGGCAACTCAATAATGTTTCAACTTTATTTACAGCATTTTTGACGTAGGACACCTGGACACATTATATTTGAACAAATTGCGAGAATAAAGCGTAAAAATTTAATTTTTTCGAAGAAGTGAAAACAGCACGTAACCTCAAAACGTTTTACTTCGATCTGTTTCTTAAACATCTAATGGGTTTATGCGGGCAATTTTTTCATCTGTCGTGGCACATTTCAAAAGTCAAGAATAGACAAACCCATTGGTGTACTGATTTTTCTTGTATCTACTAGTAGTACTTCGGGTAAGAGTATTTTTTGTAGAATTCATTTACGCCTACTTAAGTCGTCAATCAGATCATCTGCCATTATAAAACAATGTCGTTTACAGCTTCCTATATCAAACGTTTCTGTAATACTGTCTAAGATTCACACTTGACACGTGCCTTTCGCCAACTACGTTGGCATCATCGGGAGGGGATCAAACTACACAATACAGTTTTAATCACCTCTCGACAAAGCGAACGTTTTTGGTTATAATTCGGATTTGCTTCATTTATATCAGTTTTTCAGGCCGCCCCCACAATAACGCTGCCACTTACTTTTTATAAATAGTTCTTTGCACCTATGGTTCTGGTTGTGTGTTTGTTAACTTCCGTCTATCTACAATAGTTCGAATAAATTTATTAGCATCAGAGAAATCACCTAACATTTTATCCGCCTTTCTTCTAGTAAATGCACACACATACTTTTAAACAGTTAGATGTATTTGTTAGTTTTCCGATTTTCAGTAATGTCTTTTTTGCAGAAAACTATCCGTTCTTCTCACAACGTTTTTCATAGCCACTTGTATTCTTATGGAGAATTCCATTTAGCTTCCTCTTTGTGTAATTCGTTCTATTAACTTATTCATTTTAGCTCTCAACGCTGTCTAATCAAATTAATGGTCTTTCGAAAGTCTCGTTTTAACAACTTAATTGATTCTAATTATCTTTTGAACAAGATTTACGCCAAGAGCACTTTAACACAGTGTCAGTTTTTACATCAAAATATAGGAGAGTATTTTGTAGATTTTGTTTTGTTTCTAATTGCATCCCCGGCGGAGCGAGAACTCTATATAATTTTAACACTTTAATATAAAAAATACATTCTTGGGCATTTTAAAATTATTATACATCAACATCAGCGATTAAACGATATCTTAAATAACACAAAACCCCTATTTCAGTCAGGTTTCTGCTCTTAGTTCTACCTGTTTTCACAAAGGCTTCTGATCAATTAAATCATCAACTTTTATTTTAGTTATTTAAAGGTAGCTATATATTATACAGGGTGTTTGGTGCATCGTGTGCCAAATGGAAATGGCCGACAGAAAGGGTTATCTGCTATCCTTTCAGGCCCCTTAATACTTCCCATGCCCTGCGGGATTTTTCATATCGACCTTTTATCTTGTTAATGAAAAAAATCCCAAATTCTACATTTAAATTCAAATTATAAAAAAAGTATTAGGCGTAGACTGCGAATTTCATTTTTATTTTGATGTGTATTGTTGAAGGGTTCTTTTAAATTCAAAATTACTGGCATTAGTCATCTAGTTGTTTTTTTATTCACTCGCAAACTTTTGGAATAGGTAAAATTTAAATTTAAACTTAGACTTTACATGGCTATAAAAAAAAACTCGGAGCAACCGGGATCTTCCAACCCCATCAAAAATTCTCTAGTCTATCTTCTTGCTAGTGATGTGCCACATGTCATAGAAATCTTTTAATAACTTCGTGAATTCGCTAAATTAATGAATCGGGCCACATAAGGCTAATATTCAAAATTCCGAATAAAAAATTATTTTTGCTTAAATTATGCATGGGAAACAGATAAAATCTGTTATCTCACTCTTGCGAAGTAAAATCTATCTTCTATCTCTTTCTGTTCATTGGTTTTCTTGAAATAAAGAAACAGTTACATTTTTATCATTTATTAAACAAATTTAAAAATCTTGCTCAAAGTATTGGTCTCTGTTGCGAATGCAGGCCCGACATCTGCTTCGTATTTCGACAGTTGTTGTATGAAGTCGTATTTCCTCCCTAATTGTACCGAAAGCCGTTTCTATGAGTTGGACAAGAGGACAAGTTCCTTCCTAGTCGCAAACTCTGTCGCAAACTCCGTCGCGTACGCGTCCTATAACCTTCGAAATTTTTGTCGCAATATTCTCTGAAAATTTGAGCTGAATCGGTCAGGCAGTTTTTGAGTTATAATTAAACAAACATATTGAATTTTCTATATTAGTAAGATTAGTAAGATAACGGATTTTTTAAATTGATATTTAAAAAATCCATACTTCTTTATTTATCAATCCAACAAGCTTAGAATATGATCATGTTATAGTTTAATAAATTATGCACTAAAAACCCCAAAAAATCCGAAGAAATGGCCAATTTCTCAAAATTGGACCACTTTTGGGTAAAACGAATATCACATTCGTAATCAACGACCCAGAAACATAATGTACAACCATTAAAAAACCAGAAATCTTAAATTTAGGACGGTCCATCCTCGCCACTTTACTGTAAATATTCCATTTCTCACAAAATGAGTCAAAAAATAAGAAAAAAATAGGTTCTTAGCCAGTTTGCCTCAATTTCGGCAGTTGGGCGTTGTAAAGTATTTTTTTAGAATACTTTAAAAAAAATATATTTGTCATTTCAAGCAAGATCGAATCTTGTCCGCAAAAATTCATTTTTGAATCACTGTGCGCTGGTCCTAAACGAGGAGCACTAAAATTCTGAAAAAATTCACGAGTACGTAAAGAGATGTGGTAAATCGAATGGCCCAAACCAGAAGTATATAGCTTGTTTCGTTTTCGAGATAGAGTCTCGAGAAGTCTCAGCGCCCTAAAATACGTATGGAAACGGTTGTCAGTTCATTTAAGCTTTTTATTTACTTGTTTGAGATATTTCGGGCATTCTGACGGTGTTTTTTGAGGTTAGGAAAATCGCAAGAGCCAATCGGGCATAACTGACATCGGATTCGTGTTCAGCAGGTCAAAATGCATGGAATACATAGGTCTTCCTTCTCGCACTCGATTTTATTTTCTTTTTGTGTGCCTGTGTAATTGAAGAAAAAAAATCCGTTTTTTAAAGGACCTTGCACCTTTTAAATGCAATTTGGCTTTCACTCCCGGGAGCTGAAATTGTGCACAGATGTAATTCATCACATGCTGATCAAAAGTCTCCATGGTACAAAAAATTTTAATGACAAAATTTCGAGATATTGGCCGAAGAAAGTCATAATATCGACAAACTTACGACTTTAATCGGTCAATATCTCGAAATCCTGTCATTAAAATTTTTTTGTGATCATGGAGACTTTTGATCAGCATGTCATGAACTACATCTCTGCAAAATTTCAGCTCCCGGGGGTAAAAGTAAAATTGTATTTAAAAGCTGCGCCTGCGGGATCCTTTCAGTGTTGACAATAGCCGTGTAATTCCACCATTGGGGAGTAATTTTAACGACTGCAGTGCAGCTTTCTAACATTTTTTAATGCGGTGTAATTTGGGTGTAATTATAGAGGAATCTCAAAATGTAAATTAGTAGCGAAGTTATCCTTATCTTGCGTCATTTCAAGTGTTACTAGTTTCACCACACATTTTATTTGACAGCAATTAGCATCTGTTCAGTGCCTCTGTTTAAATTGTTTTGTTTTCTCTATAAGATTACATGTGTCCGGCGTGTCCCTAAATTGTTGCTGTTGTTTTTTTAAATAAAAATCGATACTACTAAAATAATCAAAACCTAACTTTATTTAAAGAAGTAAGTTTTGTTGGGTTGAATGCGGTGTAATTCTGGAGAATTGCGGTGTAATTTAGATAACACTGGATCCTTTAGTCTTATGAATATTGTACTTGATTACGGAGTATTTTCCACAATTAACAGTTTTTTTTTAAATTTAAACCCTTTTAGGAGGTGAAGTAGACATCTAATGAACACTTTTTTTTAATTTCATTCGGCTTTGTTTTAACAAAAGTTGGATCCCTAATTCGATTTCGCCACTGGAGTATATGTATACTTTATTATCATTATCGGTAAAACTTACTTACATTAGATTTAAAAAAAAAACAGATTACTTTGTTTTACTTCTGGATATCAATCAATTCTTTTTGTACACGTTTAATAAATCGATAATTACAAGGTTCGTTCTCGAAGAACTCAATCAGCAAAGTTTCGTAATTTTAATTTAGTAAACCGGTATTATTTGTTAGATACTTGCACTCTTGAGTGCATAAGTGTTCTTTCTCACTATGTTAAAGAAAGTCGATCGGTAAAACTGACTTTATTTGAACAAAAATTAAATTACATTCTAAATTGGTTTTTATTTATCTAACCACACAAAAAAATTTAAATAAATTACAAATGTGTAATGTTGAGGAGTGGAGTTCCCCAAGGTAGCATACTTGGTCCAATTTTAATTTCTATATTCATTCTTGATGTCTCAAAGTGCTTTTCAAAACACAAACTCCATCTTTATGATGATCTATAAATTTATGTATCAGCTAATATTTCGAAAGTGGAAACAGTAATATTAATGCAGAACTAAATAATTATGGTTCTATGATAATGGGGTAAAATGAAACTCCAGCCAATCTAAGACAATAATGTTGGCAAACGAAGAAGTCAGAAAAGCTGAATCGACCCAATATAAGAATTAATAATTCGATAATGGATTTGATTTATTGGACTAAATCTTAAATGGTGGATAATAATTTAAAAAATGTAATGAACAAATAAATAATCTACCTATATAAAATATTATTTGTACTTACATAGCATTAAAGTGTCAACAAATTAAAACATGTCATGAAGCAAAAACAAAACTAAATTATTTTTCCAGGGTTCCCACCAACATTGGAATTTTGCATTCCCTGACTTTCCAGGAACAAAATTTTAATTTTCCAGGACCAAAATTTGAAAATATAGTACATTCTAATAAAACTTGTATATAAGTGGATATTAATGTAATTGTATTATCTTCAGATCGGCATTGAAAAAATATGGGAAACTATTAAAGTAAATTTTGTCGGCATTTTGTATATAAAAATTTATTTTAAATATAGTCTAGGCTACAAGCTGGGAAAATAAGTAAAAATATTACAGACGGTGGAACCAAACAAATTTTTTTGCATTATGTTTTATGGACCCCAAAGGTCATTCGTGGCTAGATAACTTGCCCTTAATCCCCAGAACGCCAAAATTGCCCCATTTCTACCCCCCCAATAATATTAGACGTTATCTGATTTCTTTAAAAAAAATTGATATTAAGCTTCGAAAATGGTATCTAGGAAGTTTTTTGAGTCGCTGATCACGAATCCGAGGTCGGTTACCCGGAAAACTGAACCACATACCGGAAAATCGTGAAAAGATGGCTAGTTATTTTTTAAACTTTTTATTCTTGACTTCAAAAATGTCTTCCAGGGTTTTTTTTGGGTCACTGAACACGAATCCGGGGTTGGTTGTCTAGAAAAATCATCCGGAGTCTGGAAAATTGAGAAAAGTCGGTCATTTTATACTAACTTTATCAACTATGTACTTTTTACTTCAAAAATGTCTTCTAGGGGATTACCTGGGGCGCTAATTACGAATCCAGAGTCGAATTACTTGAAAAATCAACCAGAGATCGGAAAATCGAAAAAATTTGACTTTTTTCCAAAAATAGTGAATATTTTGGGTTGTCAACTACGACAAAAATATTACAAAAGTTAAAAAATTATATTTTTTCAAAAATCAAGAAAAATGAAAAACTCATTAATTTTTTTTATTTTCAAACAATTCATTAAAGTTTTTATTTTTTTATTCAGAGCTTCAACAACAATTTTTTTAACAATAATTAATCCTGTGTATAATTTTATTTTATATACTTACATATTTTTTTTCATATTTTTTCATTCTTTATAACATATAATACTCAAAAAGTATCATCATCATCTGACTCATATTCGGAGTACTCGGTTAGCACCTTCACCATTTCTCTCGATGTCAACCGCATGTGTACTAACGACTACATTCACACATAATCTCACAGATATAAAGATCATATACACATAATAATTATAATCTCTATGCTCACACATGCATAAGTTTTTGAATATGGGCCTAATTGAACCATGAAAATGGCCAACTCACGATTTTCCGGTCTGTGGTTGAGTTTTCCGGGTAACCGACCTCGGATTCGTGACCAGCGATCCAAAATACCTCCTAGATACCATTTTCGAAGCTTAATTTCAATTTTTTAAAGAAATCAGGTAACATCTAATATTGGGGGGTAGAAATGGGGCAATTTTGGCATTCTGGGGGTGAAGGGTGTGCGTTGGCAAGTAGTTATCTAGTCACGAATGACCTTTGGTGTCCATAAAACATCATTCAAAAAATTTTGTTTCGATTCCACCTTCTGTAACATTTTTACATATTCGGCCTTTTCCCCCAGCTTACAGCCTAGACTAATAATGAATAGTTAAAATTAAACTTATATTTTTTAGTAAAATATATAGAATTCAAATCTTATAGGTAATTTTTGTACAGTAGAAAATGAATTCAAAACATTTTAAATTACTGAGATTCCAGGATATTATTGAAATTTCTTGGATTCCCTGACTTTTCCAGGTCTCCAGGACCACATTTTGGATTCCCTGACTTTACCAGGTTTCCAGGTTTTCCAGGCTGGTGGGAACCCTGTTTTCGTTAAAACATTTACTTATCCTAAAAGAGTATTATAGCTCTGTTTATTACTACCATCTGATTGGATACAGTAAGCAAAGATTGCAAAAAATACAGAATGCCTGTGTCCTATTTGTTTGTTGTTGCTTGTTTAGTGAACATATTAGTACAGGCTAGGGAAGAAGGATAGGTGAAATAAATGTCTCGACACGTATATTGCGTAACTTAAAGCTTGGCTAGTGATGTTGACGCATGTTCAAGATTAGAAGGGCCCGGCCATCGCGTCGTAAGGGTCAGATCTGAAACGATTGGAACCACCCCACCCGGTGAATCTTTAAAGCTGAAAAGAGCACTAAATTTTATGCAATAACGGCACAAAACGTAATCCGATCTCAACCAAAACCGTTTCAGATCTTCTGGGGCACTAAAGAAACTCAGTAAAGGTTCATCCAAATCTGTTTAGTAGTGTTGCCGCTATCGTGCTAACACACATACACACTCACACAGACATTTTTCAAAAACCGCTTTTTTGTATTCCTGGGACCTAAAGATTTGATGTTATCTTAATTTTCAATTTTGGACCAATTTTAGTAACCTCCCACAATTTTGTGGGAAGGAGTGTATGAAAGTTGTATCCAAACCATCCAAAGAACGTTATTTCCTGTGTAGTCTGTGCATAAATAAAATAAATTTCAGTTAAGGTGGCCATTCCCTAGAAAGAGACATTTGATATGGATATATTTATTATTTTTGGCCATAACTTTTTTCCTTAGTACGTATATTTAAAAAAACTATAAGAGCACCTAAGTAGAACCATAACAAGACTACTACTATGAATTTCCATTTAATAATTTCAGCGGGTTGCAAAATAGCTAGATTTAAATTTAAAAATTATGTTAATATTCCTATTTCGTAGCTTTAAATCGAGCTATTTTGCAAACCACTGAAATTATTGAGTTACAATCTTTCATTGAGTTCGTTACAAGTCGTTGAGTAAACATTTTTTTGTGGCATACCACAAGCCAGACTCAAACTCAAAATTTAGTATTCACTTATCTATACTATGACTATGGCAAACATTAGAGAACTAACAAGATAGGACAGTCAGACGGAGAAGACGAGAGACGAAGACAGTTGTGTACTCCAATTTAAAGGGACACGACATCCAGCGGAAACGGTTTCGGGATTTGTCAGTTAAGCATTAAATGAATTTGACCAAGCTTGTTAAAAGATACGTTAGCTCATTAAAATCGACAAGTGCTACATCACGTATAGACCTAGATGACAGTTGCGCGTGGCTGTTTTTCCTCATTTTATAGAAAAAAATTCAAAATTATTCTTTAGATGTACAATTCTATCCTAACCAAATTGATACCTTACATATAAACATAGAAATACTTCATGTGACATATATTACAATGTTTTTTTAGTCACCTTGGCTGCTGACACTCAGCTGAGTTCGGCAAAGAATTTATATAAATAGAATCAGAGATAAAGCATAAAAGTCATACGATACTGTTGCCAACATGTCCAACATACCTTTTTCTCGCCATTTCTTTCTAAGATACAACATTGCCCTTAACGCTATCTCTGTTGCGGCCTGTTCAAGGCCGTGGGATATGAGTGTAGTATAGACATATGTCTAAATCTAGTTATTTAATAACAGCTGTTCATGTTTGACGTTTGACTCAACTAACCTTTAAATTATTTGCATGTTTAGTGCAAATATTTCTGTACAAAAATATATAAGTATTGTAAACGATTGTTTTATTCCCTTGCCCCTTAACATTCCTTGCGGATGCCCAAATTCAGTCCAATTTGTGGCCGGGTAGAATTCCATTTTACTAGACAATCCACTACTTGTAGCCTTGTAGGAATTAAGAACAGTTGGTAAGTAGTTTTATTTTTGTCACAGGAGGTATATTATTTTTTTTAAATAAAAAATTCTATGTCAATTTGTCAAAATATAAATGAACTACCACATGATTTCCTGTAAATTAGTTAGGTACTTCCATTGATTAATTATGGTACTTCTTTTCTGATTCGTAAGGGATGCAAACAAATTTCTTTCGGCTTATTAAATGAAACAACCTCTACTTAATTTGACTCTAGACCACATCTTTTTCCGAATCCATGGCCCCTTAAAATTAATTATATTGCTGTAGTTTGACGGTAAATAAAAGTGTTAATTTTAGGAAAATAAATATGTAAGTATACAGCTCAATATAGGTTGACCGACACATATTTTGTCTTTAAACTGTCATCGTATTAGAGAAACAGCATATAAACGTTATTTGAGGCAATTTTAAGTCATATTTTGTCTCCTCAGCACTTGAAAATAGTTTATTTACAGATCTATACGCTTCACAAATTAGGCGTTTAAGGTTATATTTACATTTATTTGTCATGTCAAAATGACGGTGGCTGCAACAAAGATGGGGCTATAGTAATTTTGGTCATAAAGAAAGAGATGATTATAAAATGTAATGTCTGAACTATGTTGTCATACATACATACATATATACATAACAAATTTATTCAATATTAAAATCGTATAAAACATTGCCTCCCCGGATCGTGATCCGAAGTCAACCGTACAACCACGTCGCACAGCGCCGTGGTGTTAGTGCGGTTGGGCGGATCGCGACCGGTTTGGCTCAATAAAATTAATTAAAATAGACAAAACTCCTGCCGCCTGTGGCAGCTTAAAATCGCCATTAAAATTTTACATATTTAAAACTTAAATTTAAGAACACTGAAACTAGGAAAACACTGAAAAATTTGGATAAAAACACTGATTTAATTTTGGTTGCCGAGACGGGAATAAACTCAATGGAAAAGACCCGTTCGAGGACTATGTTGTCAACACACTTGTAAATGTGTATCTGCTTCTATTTATATAAATTCTTTGGAGTTCGGTCGTTCTATCAGGACAGTGTTGTCCATTTTTTTTTCACTATTGGCATCTCTTTCTAATGTTACCTTCTCCGTCTGATTGTCACATTGTGGCAACTGCGCGAAAACTCCAGTTTAAATGTCGAGGTCAATGGCGCCATTGCTAAAAGATAAAAGGTTTTCCGCCGGCTGTCCTATCTTGTTAATTCCCTAATCTTTGACTATGGCATGGTGCGTTTAAATTAACTAATATAATGTTGGTAAATAATCTATAACAAATATGATACGAATTGTATCAGAATGTTAGTTGAGAATATAATCTGTCTCCGCTTCATCTTATAGAGGGCCCTAAGTAATGTGCGTAATCCAAAGGAAAGCGTGAAATAAATTTTTATTATCCCGGCCGGAATGAATTTATTTTAAAGTGGCTTAATGTCCTAAAAGCCAGTGGATTTATTTCCTTTGGCCATCGCCACTCAGAGACCCAAAATAATAATCCATACATTATATAATACTACGGAATTTTTTTAAAGTTAATACTTTACTTTATTATTTCACATTATCTTCTTGATATCTTTCGTTAGGGTAATATTGTGTGGCTTATTTGATATGATAAGTTCTTGGTTGATTGGCATTTCTATTAAAGTTCTTATATAAAAACGGTAAAATTTGAATGCAATGATATTACCATATGTCATGATATGATAAGACAATTGAATTCCAAATACTTCGTGAAGGAGTTCTATAAGGTGAACGAAAATAATAGTTAGATTTGCTTTAAAAAAATAATGTCATATTTACCTTAAAATGTTACTTTTATTTGATGCAGATAAAAAGAGAGCAAGTACAATAGTATTGTGGTACAATTATCAAGTTTAAAAATAAGGTTCTGTTGTTGTACGTTGTACTGTTTTTTAGGTTAAATTAAAGACTTTTACATTTAGTATTTTTCTGTGTTTAGTATTTTATGCTTTGCCGCTATGCAAACTCGAACGTAAAAAGTGTTGCATATCTATAAGGTGAGAACATACGCAGTTATTTCTATTCGTTTTACAACATATAGGTATTATACTTACTAGTCATTATAATAATTAATTGACAACGTTTAATAATCCTAGGTTTCTTATTCAATTAAAATTTGGAAATCTCTTATTTTATTCAATTAAGATTGCCTGAATTGAAATATATTTGCATGTGCATTACCATTTTATAGTAGAAAAGAAGGGCCAGCATTTTAAAAAGTAGGTAACTAAAAACGCTTAATCTCTTTGTCTGTCACTTTTCCGGCCTAGGTCGGAAACGTCATTTCAGGCCGCTTACTTGAAATAGATAGAAAACTTCTACCTCTCGCTTTTGTTTTCTAACCGAGAAACGTCATTTTTTGACACATTCGAATAAAAATATATTTTCATCGCTTGTTATACTCTGAAGGATACAAATATTTCAAAAGTGGGGGTAACTTGGAAGACATTTTATTTTTACCTTCATTTTATTCCAATTAAATTTTACATAAAATGCATATTCTTTTTAATCAGTCATTTAACGTCGATCTACTTCCGCGACTAAGTACACAACGACGCTAGGAGGCAAGCTATCCCCAACTTGGAAATTCTGCCGATCCACTTCTTATAGGAAGTGCCGAGATTGTTTTCTGCTTAATATCTAATAGACAAGGGATCAATTGCTTTACATCTCCTTCGAGGATGATAATTCGTTACGCAATACTCGCCTAATATTGCATAGTCTCTGCAAATACGCTAGGCCAAGTTGTACTTCAATTCTGAAAAATCGGCTCGAAAAACAGAACCTCTATTACGTTTCATCAGAGTGAATAAGTTAGTTTTAAGAAGTTTGAAACTTGTATTATTTGCTCGAGTTTTGTCAATTACCTCAGCCACCTCAAGAATCTTTTGTCAGATACCAGATGGTTCATATATTTTCGTTAATATTTCAATATTGCCCTGTCCCTTTCTAGAGATAGTTGTTTATTTCGTTATTTATTATTATATATACTAAATTGCAAAAAGTTACAAAGATGTTTCATTTTAACGATAAACAGAGCGTAGTAATCTAAAAATACGTAAAAAACGACAAGAAAATTGGATTTCTGTTCTTGCAAGGAGGTATTCCAGGAACTATTAGGAGAAGAACATTATTTTCTTATTTTATGCGGAATTTGTTTAGCATTACTTCTCTTAGATATCCTAAGTAATTTCTCTACAAAAGTATTAGACAGTTAATGTGAGTCAGTGGTTCCAAATACGACGAAAATGCTGTAATATTTTTACTTTTACGTTATACATACCCGTGGATAAAGACATCGCATCATCCAAAATCGGTTATGATTTCGAAGCGAATTTTTTAAAAAGCATTTGGTAATCATGTTTTCTTTTGTTTTAAGTATAAGTTAAAACTTTTGAAATGGAAAACAACGCTGATTGTATGTAAACATTATCTTTCCTCATCCAACGGAATCATCTCAACATATAATCTGGTTCCAAATGTTATAATACATAAAAGTACCAAATTTCAAGTGAATATCTCAATTTTATTTTATTAAACCCTTTAATAATGGAGAGGGGGTGGAGTGGTGGCGGCGGGGCTGAAAATATTATTAAAAAATCTAAGGTCTTGGCTACTAGTATATACACCAAATCCCAAGTTACTGTACTCTTATCAATTTGCTTTACTTATTTTCCCTTATTTGCCCCTATTTAACCTCCAACCCTTTAACGGAATTAGTGCAAAATTTAATCTAGTACAAGTCAATATCTTAAATCGTTGCTGAGAAAACGTGCGCACAAAAAAGTTACTGACAGACAGACAGAACTTTTTTTATTGGTGGCTAGTTTATTTGTTTCTTTGAGCTGATTTTCTACATTTAAATTTCTAATCACTGCATACGGAAATTTATTATTTATTTACATTTTGCAAATCAGTTTCCGTTGGGACTTAAGTCACAACAGAGCTAAATGCTGTATGAGCACATATTACCACCCACTTGACGCTAAAAACAAGTAATCAACTTTCTTTACTGATAAACATTTGAAGAGGTCTTGTCTTAGATATGAGCCCTTTTAATTTCACACGTCTACTCTCGTCGACGGCCAAAGACTAGTAGTAAAAATAGCATTTATAAAACATTTTTTTTCTTCACTTGGTATAAAGTAAATGGTAGACACAAAAAAGTGTACCAAAAACGAAAACGTTAAGAAAAGATGTGAGTAGAGTCGGGTACAATTTAAACTGACGTGTGTCATGGCCGCTAAAACGTCTGAACTAAGATTTTATTTAAAGCATAAGAAATACCAGTAGTTCTCAAACAGTTCTCAGCAATGATATCGCTAAATAATTTTAAAAAATATAAAAGATATTGTCATAAAATGTTAAGATTATTAATTTAGTAACTTCATAATTTTAGTGGAATTCTGATTATACAGTGTCCATAAAGTTGGCTACATATGGGAAAAAATTGTATTTTTTACATTTCTAAAAAACTCTATTGGGGGTTTGTTTATGCATGTCCAACAACAAAAAATTACATTTTGACACATGTCATGTGATCACCGGTTTGGCAGGACTGTAAAAAATAGTTGACGGTGGTACCGAAAAATGGGTCAAATTGTTAAGATATCGAAAAATTTTATGAAGAAAAAGTGCATATAGAATACAACAAGGACTCCATATAGTCGCGTCATTTTAGCATGAAAAATCTGAAAACCTCAAAAAAAAGGTACAGGGTCAATTGACTTAATTCTTGTTGCAAAGAGTTCAGAAAGGCATTTAAAAAAACAGTACCTTTTATTTTTTGGCGGAAATGTTTGGTTTCATTTCTTTTCCGATAATTGGCCAATTTAATTAAATTAATTGAAAAATTTATCATTTATCGTTATCATACACAATATGCCATATAATTAAACGAAAATGGTTACTCGGGGGTTTCTGGGGTCGCTGATCACCAATCTGAAGTCCAATTTACGAAATTCAAAATGGCGGACACCGGAGTAACACTCAATCTCTTCGGAAAACCTCGTATTTTTTACTTTTTCGGGCTGAGAGTATGAAAAATAAAAAAGTATTTCCTGAAAAATATACTACTTCCGGTCCTCCATTTTGAATTCTCCCTAACTGGACATCAGATTCGTTATCAGCGATAACGAGAATCTCCGAGTCCCCTCCCCACGTTCAGCCCAAAAAAGAAAATAATACGAGTTTTCAGGAGAAATAGTGTTATTCCGGTCCGACATTTTGTATTTCGTAAATTAGGCCTTTGATTCGTTATCAGAGACCTCAGAAACCCCCGAGTACTCATTTTCAGTCCAAAAGCGAAAAAGATACGAGTTTTTCTTGATAAATGAACTCTACTTCCGGTCCGCCATTTTGAATTTACCAAATCAGACCTCAGATTCGTAATCAGCAACCTCGAAAACCTCCTAGTACAGATTTTCAAGGCCAAGATATCCATTGTCATTTCTTATGGAAAATGGCCCGATTTCCGATCCGCCATTTTGAATTCCCCAAATCGGACTTCAGACTGGTGATCAGCGACTTCAAAAACCCCAGAGTAACCATTTTCGTCTAATTCTATGGCATATTGTGTATGATAACAAATTTTTCAATTAATTAAATTAAATTGGCCCTTAATATTGGCCAATTATTGGTTCAAAATTTAAACCAAACATTTCCGCTAAAAAATAAAAGGTACTGTTTTTTCTAAATGCCTTTCTGAACTCTGCCACAAAAATGAAATCAATTGACCCTGTACCTTTTTTTGAGGTAAAATGCCAAAATGACGCGACTAATATATATATCGATTTTGAAGCAGATATGAGGAAAATAAAAAAGTGCAAATTTTACCCCTACCATTAATTACTATATGAAAAATTATAAACTCTTGTGTCTATTTCACAAATATTTGATTAGTTTCGACAAAAACTGTATGTATTTTAGTTGAATAAAGGTATTTGCATGTAAAAAAAGAAACGAACCCCCAATATAGTATTTTTTAGAAATCTCAATAATACAAATTTTTCCGATATGTAGCCAACTTTACGACGGACACTGTAGGAATATAGGTTCGGGCACAAATGAAACTGATAACAAAAAATGAATTGCCCAATTCAGTCAATAACAATGAATGGTCAGAAAAAGAAATCAAATATACTAATATTGCTACAGTCCAGCAAGAGACACGGGAAGGTTTGGGTATTTCTTGCCAGGAAAGGATAGAATCGTAGTATTAGAAGGGGAAACGATGTCAGTAAAAATAAAATATTTCATATAACAAAAAAAAAAAATCTGAAATCTCTATGAGAATAACGAAAATAAATTATTTTTCTTTTAGGGGTAATAAATAAAAATTCTAGTTGACAAAATAAAAAAAGACACATTTTTGGGGAAAATAAAGTTTTAATAAAACTCGATGCGCAGTTTAATAAAATAAAAATTATAGAACGAAAATTATTAACTTTTAATAGAGCTTAATAAAATTTAAAAAAAAAAAGTAGAAGCGCTGGGAATCGATCCCGCACCAACCCCATTTATATTAATTGTATCGAGCATCTTACCGATTGAGCTAAGCTAGCTACTTTGTTCTGCTCTAAGACGTGTAATATGTACGTAATCGTAAATTGTAAGACTTAGTGATTTGATATTTGTTCGTTTAACGGATGAATATCCACTATTTACCACTAAAAATAACTTAAATATTTCATATAAAGACGTTTTTCATATTTAGAGTGGTGTTAGTTCACGGAAATAAATAATATTCGTCGTCAAATCACACAGTTTGAGAATCGCTGAGCTTATGACTATGTTTCTCACTCTTCAGTGTGCATTTCATATTTCCGTCTCAAAAGAAGTGGGAAAGAATCTTGGTAGACATACATTGACAATGTCTTTAGGCTATGGCTTTAAGTTTGTGTGCAAGAGATAGTGAAAACGTATGTGCAATATTAATTCATACAACGGTCTTTTTAAACTTGACCCGACTCATAAGTAATTGAGTCTGAACTGGATTTAAATTTTGCTACTGACGATTTCCAGTGTCTTGAAGTTTATTAAAAAAAAAACAGCCCTGTACTTAAAAAGAAAAATAATTTTTACTTAAAACCAGCATGGTTTTCCGTTTCAGAATAATTAATTTATATATATAAAAAAAAAAAAATCATTGAAATCGGACAAACGCAAACGGTTTAGAAATATAGCGGTTATTTTGAACTGTTTAATTTAAGCTAGCATTTAATTTAATACTATGGATTCATAAAAAATATATGCGCTATATCATTATATATCCGCAACATATCAAAATTTAATTTCAAAGGAAACTTTCACAAAGAATCAAATCTTGCCATCAGTAACAATAATTAGACACATCAAAAATATACATTTTAATTTTCTAAAATTATACATTATTATAAAATGAAGTAACCTTTGTCTTGGTATTTCATGAGCCACTCTGTACTAATCTACTCTCCACATCACGACGAACCCAAACACAAGAGAGGAACTAGAGGAAGCCTATTATAGAGAGACGCTCGAGAATTATGAAATACGCTTTACATCCGCTTGTCACGCGAAAACAACTGTCCTGGGATTATTTTCTTTCCAAATTAATATTTATATTCTTGAATAAATACTAAGACAGAAATGTCAAGAATTCAACGCTTAAAAAACAAACTGCGTTGCACGTGTACGCGTGGGCTTAATTAAGTTTTTTTTATTCGTTTCATTATAAAGTCGCCTCTTTGTTCGATTTTGTTACATTAATACAGCTCGCGCCATCTATCGGGCGGAGACCAAACTTTGTTTGATGCTTGAAATAAACTTGTAGAGTTCTTACTAGTGCGAAAAATTTAAACTGGACAAGGCATTTCATGTCTCTTGCACGCATACAAAAAAAGAGTGGTGAATTTGTACAATTATTTTGAGACAATTTTACTGATTACTTGATTCCTAACAAGGAAAGAGGATAAGACCCATATAATAAGAGTTTATCTCTCGTCTGTTAATTTGAATTAAAGATAAAACCTTAAAGACAATAATAGAATGTTGTCTTCTAGTTGAGAACGGTTGGAAAAAAACTTTGGGGTGCTCATTAAAAGTTGGAATATACAGGGTATTTCAGGTATTCGGTCATTAATTTCTAGGGGGGATTCTACATATAAAAATATGAAAAAAATTCATGTAAACATGGATCTGGGACAAATTATTACTAAATTAAATAACTCAACAGGTTTTAAAGATGAACAAATTACATTAAATGTTCAAACGGGGCATCGAAAAAATTCTGTTTACCCAAGAAGACTGGAAAAATTCCTTTAGGTTCAAATTTCTCGAAACAGGTTGGTTCTATGGCGTTACAAGATAACCATTTTTGTGTATTTATAGCCAAGGAATCGTATTCCTATAAGACAATCACAGAAAATTCACATTAAAAAATTTGGGGGAGAAGTAAGCCCCGCCTTTCCAATTTTGTGCGCCCCTGATTGAATTTACCCTGGGTGCATAACATCAGATAATGAACTTTATTTGATATCCAATCACGTGCAAAAACTAGTCACTGTAGCTCAAATGGTTCCTGAGATATTAAATAAAATGTCAATTTTGGGTGCCCCCCTCAGAGACCCGCAGCAGCGCCCTTAGGAGAGATTTCCGGACCTGTGTTTATATAAACTTTTCTTTCATATTTTTTAAACACCCTGTATATTATATACTTTTGACCATAGGCGCCGATTCTTCAAAATTACCAGGGGGCTCGAGTTTTATTGACAATAACAAACTTTTTATTTACAGAAATATGAAATATTCAAAATGCAACAAAATAATACTTAATTTTTTTATGACGAAAATGGATGTTAATAAAAAATTTGATACTATCATAAAATTCAGGATTTACATTGAAAATATGTTTTCTACTATTAACACGTTTTTCAGTCATTGTAATTCAGAACAACAATTTTCCTATTTGAACTGTAAAGTTTCATCCACTAACACCCGTTCCGTACCCTATACTTTCCGATTAGCTAAATTTACTCCTGAAAAGAACATTATAATTGTATTGTGTCTCGTATCCCATTTCATCCTCAGTATGAAACACGTTTTTTATTCATATGCACAGAAAATTCAGATTGTTGAGCCAGGGGACATAGAACTCACAGCCCCTGTGCACAGTGGTCCCAAATCGATTTTTTTGGTTTAAAAATGCTAGAGAGCGCAAATCTTGTCAGAAATGAACACCAAATCTTCGGAGCCCGAATTTTGAAAAAAGGCCTTTTTTATTAGTTTAAGTTACTTAAAGTCCGACGAATATAAGTCAAATGTCAATTTGGAAGCTGTCAATTGAGAATTTTTTTGTCTAATTTTGCTTTAGTTTGTTTCCTAACTAGCTTTAATTACACATACCAAACAAGTGTGTATAGAAAACAAACACACACAAACAGATACTTAAATTTCAATTCAAAACAACATATTAGTGTTAAGAAAGGTATTGTTAAGTGTTTGTATGACAGCCAAAATTACTCATTAAATAATCAATATCCCGAGAGTTTTGTTGATAGTCAGTTGTTAAACATTGGTAGGAGAGAATATACTATCTATCTATATCTATACAAACTAAGGCATTTAGGTCAATGGCAGTAATTCCATATATACATGGTTTATCGGATAAATTACGAAAAATTGGGAATAGGTTTTCCGTACGAATTGTTTTTCAGACTTATCGTGGAGCCCCCACGCTAGAATCGGTTTTATCAAAAAGCAAACCTCTAAATATTGTTCAAAATTCAAAAAATTGTATTTACAGTGTTCCGTGTGAGTGCGGAAAACATTATGTAGATGAATCATCTAGACCTTTCAACGTAAGGCTTGGTGAATATAGAAATTAAGCTAGAAGGGGAGAATTTGAAAAATCCAAAATTTGTGAACAACGCGTGGGATAATAATCACAGGATTCAGTGGGACTCGGCGAAGATTTTGGAAAAAGAGAGCAACGGAACTAAAAGAAAACTTGATGGTTGCCCATCCTTAGAGACGAAGTAAGTAAAAATAAGATAAATATAATTCAATGTCTCACGTGACTATGGAAATACATAAACAACGAACTGTCATGGTTGACGGCCAAAAAGTTTTTGAGAACGGAAGTAGATATTTGTCCGAAACGTTAACTGCCTATAGCTTTAATTTTTTTTTTTTTTTCAGTTTATAATCTTGTTCTAGTTTATATATTTTTAAATGTGAGACCTTTTGAAATAACCAAGTACTCTGCTGGATCCGTTTGGAGCAGAGGTTTTCTCATTAAAATTTTCTAAATATTTTTCAGTCGCAAAATACCCAACAAAAAGTAAGAAAATCTGAATATGCCACAAATAAACAATCATAGACAATATAAGTTACTTATATCAAAATTTATTTTTAAAAAAATATTTTTTTTGGCATAAGACACTGACAGCTTGACAGCTGTCAAATGACATATAGCCTATACTATACAATTTTCAGACTAAAATGGTTGCTTTAAAATTTTTTGAATTGGAGCAAAAATGATTTAAAAAACACTATTTTTTTGGCCTTTAACATAAAATAATAAACAAGGATTTTTTCATTATTCGACCTCCGAGGATTTGTTAGAATTTCGGTAAGCTTTAATTTAAAATAAAATTGTTCATTTCCGACAAGATTTTTTTTAATAAAAAAATTCGATTTGGGACCACTGTGCTGTGGTACTAGCGCCTATGATTTTGATTAGAGCCCACACTTTTCTATTTAGACACGTAAGCCTGAAAATACTGTGACAGCCGAATAAAAAATGTTCCTTTTAGTGCAGTTTTAATAAAGGCATAAATATTCCCCATGGGTAGGAGAAGTGATTATGCTAAATCGTCTTTAGCGACCGTCAAGCCTCACAGATTCGGCACCTTAAGTAATTCTCATAAAACGCATGTTCTTGGTTGACGTTGGGATGTCGCAAATCTGATATCAAAATGGAATTCAGCAATCAACGGCTGATGCGAATCATGATCACATAATGAAAAGTATCTAGAGGGGTATTATACATTAATGATTGTGATATAGCTGTGGCAGGCTAGAATATTGACATTCTACACAAAAAAATGGAAAACGTGTTGATGTCAGAGTAATATACTTATATTAAACTCGTCCAAAACAACTTATAATCTATTTGGAAAGGAAGAATAGTAATTAAAGCATATATTAATATATACTGTACTTTTAAAGGATTTACATTTATACTGCATTTGACGTAAAATGTTTTAGCAATATATTACCTACATGCTGAAATCCATAGTGATAAGTATTATATTTTTTTCAAATGGGTTTTTCAAAATATATCACAAACTGTTGCCTTCATGAAAAAAAAAGTTGGGAGCGCGTAGAATTAGCAAATACAATGAGCAAAATGCATAATTTTTTTAAACATCACAGATGAATAGATCACTAAAAAACATTATTTTTCAGTATTTTATTTTTGTTTTATGTTCTAATTAAAGGTTAAAAAAATTATTTACTGCAGCTGTCAATTGAACTACGTTTAAATGGAGAAGTTTCCGCGCTACTTCTGTGTGACGTCATTGGGCACATCGCACCGACGGAAAACGTATTGTGATTGCGAATGTGTACACATTATTTATGTTGTGTTATGGAAAATACAAAGAAAAATAGCTATAAATATTGTATTGTACCCAAATGTACAAATACTACAATAAAAACTCCAGAAAAGTTATTTTTTAATGTGCCTAGACGCGATAAAGTTAGGAAGAGATGGTGCAGAGCTATGAGACGCGACGACCGAAATGCAGAATTATTGTCATCCTCAAGATTATGTTGCTGCCAGGATCATTTTGATGTAAATTTACCCATTAAAACTAATTATTTTATAATAATATTATGAAAATATGTACCTAACCCTAATATTATTGTGATAATTTGTTTGCATATCATGGTGAATTTGGTCACTTTCCCATTTATACGAATACAAAAGTTTACTAACTTCTGTTAATAGGAACCTTGAATTAACATGTATAAATGTATAAGAACGGTGGGAATAATGTAACTTCTCGACGTTCTACATATTATCCAGTTATATATTTATATATACCTATGTACGTCAACAGTTATTTTTACTATTAATGTACCTACCTACCTAAAAGTACGTACTTAGTAAGTGACGGGAGGTATTTATTATATAAAAAAGTAAAGCATTCTAAGATGAAAAATATTAATTAATATAACTTTAAAACATTGCCTTGTTTACCTATTTTGAGGTTAGGTACATAAATAATTTGTTATATTTAACTACAGTAAAAGGATAAAAATGGGCACAATTGAATTAATGTTTAGAATAATGAATGACACATACCTTGTTGCTTTAGTACTCTCTTTCTGCACTAATAAAATCAGTATTAGTAGCAAAAAAGTTTATCATAAACACATCAACAACGGGCAAATTGTCACTCTGGCCCCGTAAAAACCCACTATCCGTCATTTTTACCACTTAATAATTAAAATAAATAAATAAATGAATGATTTCTTTTATGAAAATATCAATACACATTTACAAAACACAAAACAATTTATGATTTAACCCGTTGGCAGATAGACGACCATTAGATATTATGCCGAATGACGTCAGACCAATAGCGTGGTGTTTTCAGTCACGTGGATATGTTCCCATAAAATTTTGAATTTCAAAGTCGTTTATTTAGGCTACACATTTTTTTTATACCTTTTCTTCATTACTTTCTCAACTTATATAACATATATAACGAAAAAATAATAAATTATTGCATTTCTAAAATTCATGCATGTTGCTCATTGCTCATATTCAAATCCTTTTCCACATCACCCAGGAGGTAGAGTTTTTCGTCTGACTTGAGTGTCTTTTCCTTTTTCCGATTGAATCATTCATGATATATTTGCGAACGATTCGTGTTTACACTAGTGTTCATTGTTCAATCACTATCCTTTTTTTATATAAGCTATTTTAAGAAAGAAATTCTCTAGAGAATAGAACAATAAATGGAATTCCTTGAACTCGTCCCAATTTAAATGACTGAATAAATGTTTTAAAGTATTTTAATGTTAAACAAAGTTTTTTAATACCAACAACAAATTTATAAACTACAAATAAATAATTTTTTCAATCTAGGTGAATATTTGCTATTAAATAATGCGTCATTAACATTTTTTAAAAGTTAACAATGTACTTTTAATAAATAAGGAAAAATATTTTAAATATTATGTATTTCTTTTTTAAATATACCAATGTATTTATTACATATTTTCTTACATATAGGTAAGTGGCAAACAATTGTTTTCAAGACGTTTCTTTTTTAAGTGGTTTATTGAGAGCTTTAGTTTTGCTCCATGCACTTGAAATATATTTTCCCTTCAGTGTTTGGTTTTGTTTTCAAGTTTTTATTTATATTTTAAAAGTTTGAGAAACACATTAAAATATTTGGAGGTCTGAATAAAGAATCTAAACGCCATATTTGCCGACTACTTCGCAATTTTTACATTCACCATTCTAATAAATAAGGTTTATAAAACTTTGCTTCTATGATAATTATTGTCAAGGACCGGAAACTAATTACCTTTGGGCTGTAATTCAAACGAACATACTATTTCAATTTCATAATATATAGGGTGAGTTAAAAGTGTTTGGTAGGTCTCCTCAAACATTTGAAATTAAAAAAATCAGATAAAAATCTTGCATATTTTAAAACTAATTTTAACCTACAGGATGTTTCAAATAGTCATGGCAAGTTATTACTTGGATTTTTACATGGAATTCCCAACTTTTCTTATACGGGGTGGCCACTAGACAATGTACGCCCCCAATATTTTGGTTGTTTTTGTATTTAAAAATTTGGTTTTTGGTACACATAAATTAGACAATAATAAGCTACTTTTAGACTAACAGAAATGAAAATATCACTTCCGGTTGAACCGGAAGTGACATCAACTTTTTTTCTTAAATGGAATGACTACATTTTTTTGATGGTTTCGTATTAAGCATAAATTTCTAAGTGGATCAGTTTTTTCAGATGTAAAAAATTCCAAAAAATAAGTGAGATACGAACAACCAACATTTCATTGCACTAAATCCATTAACCAATTAACCCGTCGCCTGAATGCGGTCCTGCAAGTTTTGTTTTTAAATTAGATTTCAAGATACCTGGCTAATATTATTAGTGAGTAAATTGTTGACTTGTTTGAGATTATTTATTGATTCTTTACAATGGCAATTTTTTTTAAAAGGTAACTTAGAAGAAAACGAGGCGCAGAAAACTACAGATTACTTCCATCTTCATGAAGGCATAAGTTCATTCTATTGTTGATGTTATGTACTGCACGTCCAATGTCTCCTATGAAATGAGGCAAAGGAATTTGAAATTAGTTGCGTCAATCCGTCAATATTATTGATGTACACTTTGTTTTTTTAAAGTATTCCACAAAAAAAGTCACATGGTGTTAAGTCAGGTGACCTGGCTGGCAACTTCACTGCACCTCGATTGGAAATCTGACCGGGAAATTGTTGGTTCCGAAATTCAGTTATAACTCTTGAGGTATGGGTGGAGCCCCATCCTGCTGAAACCAGATTTTCTCGGTCATTAGAAAAATCCATGTCAAACACTGAGTAAACACTGAGAATAAGGCACCCCACAGCACCCGGTTAGAACTCGACCATGGGAAAGCACATATGCGTAGATTGCATATCTTACAGGACCGCATTCAGGCGTCCGGTTATTAATATAGTAATGGTTATAGTGCAATTAAATGAAAATATTTAAGTGCGACATATCACTGAATTTGTATTACAAAATTTTGTCCGAAGATGATGTAAACACTCCAGGCCCGTATTCAAAATTTTGAAGTTGATGATGGTCCTAAGCCAAAAAACACTGATATCGTATGCGTGTAGAGGATCATAAAGTGCTCTAAGGATTGCTCTTGGATTTTTATAAAATCCAATAATAACCAAAATATTTCGAAAAATTTAAAATCCAAAATTTACATTTTTTCGCAATATCTCAAAAACCAACAGGAGTATTTCAGATTTCAGTATTATATTGCACAACTTTGCCCCCATTTAACTGACTCTCCATCTCTCAGGGTTTCCGAAAGCCCAATGGTGAGCATCCAATTTGACTCACCCTGTATATCTGGATAGAGAATTTAAGAATCAAATACAACTACATAAATAAATGTTGGATATTCCATTTAAAAATCGTAGAATTAGCTTGTCACCACTAAGTAAAACACTTCATAGATTTTTAAATAACTTTAGAATATGCCACTTTTGATCCCCCACAATTTTCATCTCAGGATTTTTTTTTAAATTCAAACTGCCGAGGAGTTATTGACCCTCCACGCAATAGTGACTCACCCTGTATCCAAAAACCGCAGAATAAATAAAACAGGATATTAATTACCTTAAAGCAATAAACAATTTTATATAAAAAAACATTTCCTTGGCAAATATTTTTATATCTGCAGGAGGTTAACTATGTGAGCTCTGGCCCATTAAATCTGCTTATAACCTAAATATATGGTTTATCGATCGCGCAAATTCTAAACTTAGACCATTGACGCTAGTTTTAAGTACATTTGATCCACCTCCAATTAAAAGTAAACTATAAAAAATGCGATTGAACAATAATTACAATGATATCAGGTGCACTTACCAGTATTCGAAGATGTCATAAGTATGGACAGAGGGCACTCATCATCGTCGAGGACGTATTCGGTGTCAGGACAACCAGGCTGTTGAGTCACCTGGACAAGGCACCACTGTGAGGGATCGGTTTTTGTCAGGCCATATTTGTCCAACATTTCCCTAACTACGGCCCCTGCACAGTCCCGGACTGACAGGAGTAAGGTTTTGTAAGGCACGTCTTTGCACAAGGCTTCGCCGTATATTTTTAATGTACCACCTGAAAAAAAAATGCGAGTTCAGAATAACTAAACTAATATACGATTCAAATGTATTGACCCCTCACTTTAATCGCGAATATCTCAAAAACGTAGGAGCGGAAAATATTATGTGTTCATCATGTATCTAATCATTCACTGTAATTTGAATAATGTACAACGGGCAGTTTTGAAGTTCTGCTAAGTTATATTGAAAAATGTCCTACTTTTTAAGGGAATTTTGACCATACCAGTTTTAAATCCATTATATTCTTGGAAAGTATGCCTACTATGTAAACAATATTTTAGACACTGATTAAGCAGGGCATTTTTTATACGAGGAAATTTTTTCATAATTTTTTATTCTAAAATTTTGCAGTTATTCTCAAAAATATGACCTTATGTTTATTTGTCTTTAGTTGCTTTTTGGTTTTGTTTAACAGGATAATTTAAAATTAAAAATAACATTATTGTGACAGTTACGATGTACGTAATGTGCATATTTTTTTCTTGTAACCCAATGTTGTTCGTGGCATATAGCCAGCAAAGTATTTTGTTTAGAAAGATATATGTTTCTGTACTTATCTATGATAAGTCTTTAGCAAGAGTTTGAAATAATTACGAGTATTTCTTTTGCTAGTAATATATTTATTTTCTCAGATTCTATAATAAAAGTTGTTTTTTTATAATACATTTAGACCTTGCATATGAACTTCCAAGAAATGGAAATGAGGAGTTTTAATTCCATACCTTATATCGATTACTTTTCTCCGACGGTTTTGAAAACGTCATGTCGAAGAAAAGTTGTCACTATGGATTTCAGCGATTGATTGCTGAAATATTTTGAGTCAAAACATTCAGGGGTACAAAGTTGAATTGAGTTCTATGGGGTTCTCCACGAACTGTCATAACTTAATTTCTTTCAATGAAACACCCTGTATGTTTTTACTTAGTCAAAGTGTTTCAGCAATATACACGCTGAAATCGATAGTGACAACTTTTCGTCGACATGAATTTTTCAAAAACCATCGAAAAATTCCATTTTCTTGGAGATTCATAGGCAAGGTCTAAAGATATTATAAAACAGTACGTATTGTAAAAAAACACGTTTTTAATTATATTCTTAAAGCGTCCCAAAACGACAAATTGGCGAAATTTTTAAAATTTAATAACATTGAAATTATCAACTTTGCGCAAAAAGTTATCAAACATTTCTTGCTGGAAATCTTTTGAAAATAAGTTTTATTGAAAATATGTTATATTTTCTTCTATTATAAACAAAATTGTATAAAAAATATCAGATCAGGTGACCGTTCACACAATATTAACCCACCACATTAAGTTTTCTTAAGGTGGCCATTCCCTAGAAAGAGACATCCAATAGGGAAATATTTATTATTTTTGACCATCACTTTTTTTTCTTAGTAAGTACTTATGTATATTTTAAAAAACTATAAGAGTACCTAAGAAGAATCATAACAAGACTATTACTATGAATTTTCACTCAATAATTTCAGTGGTTTGCAAAATAGCTAGATTTAAAACTACGAAATAGGAAGATTAACATAATTTTTAAATTTAAATCTAGCTATTTTGCAAACCACTGAAATTATTGAGTGAAAATTCATAGTAATAGTCTTGTTATTGTTCTACTTAGGTAGTCTTATAGTTTTTTTAAATATATGTACTAAGAAAAAAAAGTTATGGCCACAAATAATAAATATTTCCCTATCGGATGTCTCTTTCTAGGGAATGGCCATCTTAATTCACCTATGTTAACGAAAAACTGCAGGCAAAACTACTGCAGCGATCAATCTACGATTCAGGTCATCGCACAGTGGTCCGAGAATTGGCGGCCAAAATTTTTACATTGCCTCTTTATGACTTATAAATTACCCATTACACAGATATTACGGTAAAAATAGGAAATAATTTCAAGGCCCAACACATAACTTCTTGAGAGACTAGCAAATTTGTATATCTTCGACATTTTAGTTTACTTCGAGAGAAATAAAGTACAAAACCAGTGTTTTTTAGCCGGTATCAATATCAGAATATTGTCAGTATTTATTTTTAAAAACTTGGTTCTATTAAAAATTGCCTGCGGAATTCCAATACAATGAAAAATAAATATTTAGGAGACGTTATGAGAAGACGACTATTAGTCAATACTGTTTTTAATTTCTATACGCTATCACCTGCGGGATAGGAAAAACAATGAAAACAATCCAAGTTAATAAATCAATGTAATAATTAACTAAGCTAAGGAAGCTGATAATGTTTAATTAATTACCTTCTGTTCTATTTGTTATTTAAATTGATTTAAATGCGCATGATATCAAGTAGAGCGTATCCTTCTTGTACTTGTTGCAATTATTTTTTACCCGGTATTTTACGAGACATTTTCCGATATACTTTACAGTTCGTGGGGCAATATAAGTTCCTTTATCTATAAAACTGAATCAGTATTTTTGTAAAGTCTGAAAACGTATTTTCAGAATTACTATTTATCTGAATGTTGGTTCCTCTATAACTCGATGTGCAGACATCTTTCTAATTTAGAGAATACGCTACTTGATTTCGAAGGTGGGAAGGTGGGTGCGGGTGAGGGAATATCGTGGAACGTGAGGGAAGGTACCAGAAATACGAAAAGCTGAGCCAATGCAGGAAAAGATAATTGAGATAGTGGGAGAATATGGTGGGAAAATAGGAGAAAGTATTGGAAAGGTAGGGGAAGATGAGGGAGATGGTGGAGTTGGCCGAATGATAAAAATGTGTCCATAATATTGAAATGTGCAAAATTAGCAGCCACTTTCTGTACAATTTTATTTACATTAGTCATCTTTTGTACAAGATTTCTTATAGCCAAATACTGTTTGGTATATTATATCTAATCAAATCCTAGCTGCAATTTTGAAATGGTTGAAAACTTACCTGTATCTGGTCCACCGTCTTTGGACCTAAATTGTTGCAGTTTTTTCTCGAGTTTCTGTTGCCGCCTTCTTCGCATTACCGCTTCTGGATTCGATATCGATCTCGTAAAAGATGTTTCGGGTAACTCTGAAATCGTTATACAATGAGTTTTACAAAAGAAAGGGGAGAAACTTTTTGAGTTCTAAAGATTAAAATAGTATAGATATAATTTTGTGACTATAAAGTTACAATCATTGCTAGTTTATAAATAATAAAAAGAAAATTATTGCTTTTGGGGTTTCTCCGTTTAAAATAATGGCTTCAATTAGGCAAGCAAATTAGCTCTAATGTAACTCAATTTGAGTTTTTGTACTATTAGTCGAGTCAATGAAACAAAAAATCGTCATAACTTCGGAAATCACAAGGACAGAACCAATTTCAACGAAACTCTTTTAAAAACATTTGTTATGCTCCATTATTTGAAATTAGAAAAATTTTGGAGGTCGAATAAAATTTTTGGAATCTTAATTTTAAATCTTAAAAAAAAATTGTGTAACTTAGAGATTTCACATATTAAGTCCGATTTTCGACGAGAAAATATTATCTATGGTGTTTTTGGGGTCGAACACGTTGTCAAAAGCAAAATTTTCGTGAAATTTCCCAAAAATTGTTACGAATTATAGAGGTTCATTGAAATGTTTCGTATATTCGAGATTCTTGAATTAAATTATCAAAAATAGAGTTGAATTGTTCATGAAATATGAAAATTGTGAATAATATGTTCTTTTCCAAAAACATTATTTATATCTAGGGGGTTTTGGAATCGCTCATTTTGAATTTATCAGATTTGAGATTTTCATTAAAAAAATTCTAAACTTTGTTCCGAGATATGAAATAGTATTTGAAAAGAGTGAGATTATAATATAACACGCAAAATTGTACAGTAGTTATAAATAGATGAATTTTATGAGAAGGTGCGTGGTAAGTAAACGATATATGCGATATGTCCACAACAACTAATATTTATTTGTAATTAAAAGTAAAAATTAAAATGTATATCTGAAGGGAAAAAATACGTACCAGTGTAAAGCTTTTCCGCTACGCCATCCTGATCGTGAATATCACCATTTTCGCTTTTCATTCTAGAGAGCTTCTCCTGTTTCTTTAATTGCTTTTTCTCCCTCTTAGAAAGTTTTCTTCTAAAACTGGCATTCGAGTCAATTGAGCCCATCGAACCCACCTAGAGACAAAAAACACTTGGTTTAGATTTATAACTGATAATTCAGTTTTTATTTTTGAAACACGTAAATGGATAAGTCCGGTAAATTAAATAGGAAATGACAGTAAGGAGGGTATAAACATCATAATTGTTAAGGGATTAATTTCTTACTCAGAAATAATAAAAGTTCAAGTCAACAGATATAAGAAAATGTCTCCTAAGGGAGTTTGAAGATGACATACAAAATTTGGTTTTAATTTTTACTTCAAAAATTATTTTGAGCAAAACAATGAAAGGACCCCCCAGTTTTTTATAGCAAAAATGGGTTTCAGTAGATTGTTCTGAAACTTGGGGAAAATGTTCTCCTGGGCCCGCCCCCCTGATTAAAATTCTCTTTGACCACCAATCCGACCGAATTCGATTTTTTGATCTAGAGGCGACTGAAAATGTGAACAACTGCGAAGGTTTGCTTAATTGTTGATTGATTGATTTGCCAGCGCAAGGTGGGCATTGCTGCCAATTCCAGGCATCCATGGAGGTTCGTTCCAACACGTAGCTTGGTCGTCCGCCGAAAACGCCCAACGGACGGTCAAACTGCGTGCCGGAACCAAATCTCGGATCTTTTATATATCGTCGGACCGGCTGCATACGCTGGATTGGACATTGTACATGCTTCTTGTCAGCAGCGAGAGCCGCATGACACATGGGGTAGGAATATAGGATGGGAAGTGTAGGTGTTTGTGAGGTGCTTCTTAAGTTTCCATGCTTCTTTTTAGTTTCCATGGTTCTTTTAAGTTTCCATCTATCATGATTTCCTTATTTATTCTTCTTCCAAGTCTTGTATTTCTGAATCTAGCAGTGTGCATCTCCTTCCGCCCACTTATGTTCACTTCTTTTGTCTGCCAAGACATGCATGCATTCGCTCGCCGCAGGAAATTAAATTAACCGTTTCACAGGTAAATATCCATTTACAGTGGAGGTGCCCTACTTCGCGATAAAAAGCTTTTTATGGCGGGTTGGTTATGAGAAAGAGGCCCGAGAGAATATTTTGCACACCCTGTATATTAGTGTGTTTCCAGAGTAATTACTTTCAACTGCCGCTTTCCAATTTCGGGTATTTTTTATCCATAAATATTCAGGTTCATTTTTTGGATAAAAATTAGCATCTCTTGTCTCTTGGTGTTTGTTTTTAAAGTGCTTCCTTCTCCCAGAAAAAATAACAAACAAAAATATTATTTTTCTTGTAATTTTTTTTTACGGAAAAAGGAGGCACTCTGAAGAAAAAGTTGGGGAAGGGGGACATAAGTTGATTATTTTTACCTAAAGAATATGTCTGAATATTTTGGGATCTCTCTGAAGTAGAAAAAAATAAAAATCCAGGGGAATTCTTGGTCGAAATTATTTTTGTCTAAGAAATTCTGAAAACTGGCAGGCGTGTTCTTCGAACACTATATAATCAAGTTATCCCCCCCCCCCAAGTTTTTCTGCAAAGTGCTTCCTTTTCCCGTAAGAAAATTACAAAAAAGATAATTTTTTAGTTTGTTATTTTTTGCCGGGAGAAGGATGAAAGAGCACTTTGAAAAAAAAAAAAACACCAAGAGACAAAATGCTTATTTTTCTCCAAAAAATGAGCCTGTATATTTTCAGATTTTTTATGGAACATTTAAGCAGACCTTCGCAGATGTTCACAGTTTCAATCGCCTCCAGATCAAAAAATCTAATTCGGTCGGATTGGTGGTCAAAGAGAATTTTAATCAGGGGGTGGGCCCAGGAGAACATTTTTCCCAAGTTTCAGAACAATCGACTGAAACCCATTTTTACTATAAAAAATTGTGGGGTCCTTTGGTACAAGGGACATTGTCTTCGTAGACAATGTAATGAATTTATTTAAAAAAAGATTTAAAATAATAACCATAGGCGTGACATGCGGGAGATCTTTTAAAGTTTATTATATTTTCTCGTCTCAAACTTTTTCGACTTTTCGACACTAACATTACATTTTTTGAACAAAATTACATAAAAAAAGATTTAGAAAGGTAAAAGCTACAAGTAATTTTTTTAAAGCGTTAGTTATATTAACGTCTTCGCGGAGTTTAGCCATAGATAGCTATCTACCACTCAACCAGGTCACGCACACAGACATCAACACAACAACCATTCCCCGCGACATTCTCACCTACCGCCGCACCATTCAACCGCGGTCTAGTCCACTGCTACCGTCTTGGTAACATATTAAAAACGCCACTAAACGTCCATAGCCTAACTAGGATTTGAACCCGGGACTCCGTGGTCGCTTGCATAACAAGTAAGCCCTACGCCACACAGTGTGCAACATATATTTTTTTGCGCCAAATGAAAATCAAGCACCAGACTAGCAATACAGGAAAAGTTGAATGTGTGCTCTCGTTCATGTTGATGCAGTCATTCGACAATTATTAATTACCCGTTGTTCTAAATCATCAAGTCTATACAGGTGTTGCATAAATGTAGCAAACAATTCCAAAAAAATAATCCAGTGGATTCAGATCCGGTGAGCGAACTGGTCAGGCTACTGGTCTACTTCGACCAGTTCACCTTTCAGAGAAAACATTATTCAAATGTTGCCTTACATTTACACTAGGGATTCAAAGAAATCATGAGGGTTTTCTTCGGATCACTCAATGTTGTAGAGAAAATTCACAATTCTATCTCGATTATACCTACTTCTAGTCTAGTCTAGGCTAACAAACTTGTACCCTCTGCACATAACATCTGTTTATGAAAAACCTCCCACCAATACTTTTTGAAATACCTTCATGAGCAATTAGTTTATAAACGTTGATTGGTGAAATGCTAGTCACTCTTTACAAGATTATCTCTTCAACATCAGGTGCCTGTGTCATTCTCCGTCTTTCGAAGAAGGTTTGGCACAGGGCAGTTGGCTCCACATTTTTAGCATACAACCTACCGGCTAACATTTGCGGTTCCTAATAAAAATGAAAATGAGTTTATCATTTGGATATTCAAAAATATTATCTCTTTCATGTGAAAACTCTTCAAAAATCTAACAAAACACTTGTGTTTAGAAACACATTAAATAACAAATTATGTGTTCAATTTTTCATTAACAGACACCTACGTTGGTTCATTGGAAACATGGAAATGGGAGCTTTTTCAACCTACTACAACTTATTTGATGGAGTTTTTCTCATAAACATTGCATTTTATGGCTTTCTATCAAAATTTTGTCCAAAAAGTTTGGAACAATAAATGTGATTAACTTTGACACGACCACACACTTCCATGTACTTAAAATCATTTTTTTTTTCATAACAGTTTTTGAAATAAAATTGAAAATCAGCTTTTGGTTGTCATCTTCAAACTTTCTTAGTTCCTTTAGAAAGAATTATCGGACAGATATTGGTAACTTTATTCTGATATTAATATGGTTTAATAATGGTTCCTGTCATAATTTTGCCCCTTTTGATTTAAATGGCAAGCACAATTTTAAATTTCAGCACGATGCGCGAGTAACTGAATAAAAAGTGAAAAAACGCCAAATTTTCTATTTGTTTGAGAAGCAAATTCTCCAAAATATACAGTGGTGCCATTTTTAGATAAAAAATCAATTCCTTACCGTCTTATCGTCGACATTTTTTAACAAAAATCGCCCCTCTCGGTCGTCGACATGCCAATTGAGTTGAACAAGAAGCGGCTTCTCGTCAGGTGACATCTTTCTCTCGGGACAACCCTCGTGGAGTTCATATAAGGCGTAGGAAGGTACGGACAGCATTCTCATGTCGGGACGAAATTTTTCCACTAGAGTACCGATCACATCCTCCACGGTGGCGTCGGATGCTACTCGTATGCATTTTGTGGCGACCTTCTGACCAGAATCTTGAAAGTAGAAACGCATAACACCGTGGAACTCTAAATCCTGAAACAAAATAACAATTTGATATTGCAACTCAATCTAAAAGAATAAACAAGTACAGGTTGCGAGTCTTTGGAGTATGGTTCAATAGGAAATTCAACAGTCCATATGTTAATATTATTGTCATATACGAGGTTCTTGAGAAGCAACACCTTCTCTCTTTGAGTTTATACGGACTATTATATTCGCAAGGAGCAATTATTTTTAAAATTACAAAGAACATGTAGTTATAATTATTTTACTCCTTGACATGGCAGCCGATGAATGGTCATATTTGAAGATCATTGCACCAATCGAACGGAATTATTAGTATTAAAACTACTAGATCGCTGAAAACTATACAGGGTGATTCACGTAGGCCATTCATTAGAAGTTTTTCAACTTGCAGTTGGATTAGAAACTTGAAATTTGGTATGCAACCATAATCGATCATGCCCGTTCTACCTAAAATATTTTCAGTCCTCCAACTATACAGGGTGTGCCAAAAATTGGTACCAACTTTCTTATTTTAAATGGAAACCTATATTTTGCTTTACATGGTTCGATTGGTCTTCTAATTCTGAGTATAGAGAACCTAAGTTATGTTAACTTATCTATTACAATTTTTGACATATGTCCAATTTTTTGAAAAAAATTGCCGCTGTAGTAGTTTACGAACAAATTTGTATCTCGCAAACCTTTCAAAATTATGAAACTAAATTGGTGAAGCAGTTAGCTGGAAGTCCAGGCTAACTTTTGATGTCCCATCGGTGGTCCCATTTTGTACCATATGGGCGCAGTCGATTTTCAAATGTCGCAATCTAAAATTGCCAAAAAGTCAATTTTTTTAAATGGCACCTACTATTTTTTTTCACACCATTCGAAAGAAAATTGAATTTTAGGGTGAGTTACTTAAGCATTCCCTATACCTAACTTCACCCCATATTGAGTTATTCAATAAAAATCAAGAAATACCTTATCTTGCCGAGAGATTCCTTACTTCATCAAGTATGCCATGGAAACAAAAGACAGTTGTAATAATTTTTAAAGAAAAATATGGATTCTTATTTAATTACACACAACACCAACAAATTATTATTAACGAACAAGAACAATGTTGACGAAATTCTGACGTAAATGTTCAATGTGACCACCATATTTTTGTTCAAATATTCTATTATTCTACTTTCAACAGATTGCGTAGCACATCTTTGCGCCTACCATTTCTGACGCCAGAAATCAATGCAAAATTGAATTTTAGGGCCACTTTTATTAACATTGTGTATGTCTATCTACAGTCGTTTTTGAGTTATTGGCGTTTTTTGAAAAAATATTGTTTTTTTTCTCAAGGGTAGTAGGCTTTGGAAACAATCATTTCATTTTAATTTTTATTCAAAAATCGTATTGCAATAATAAATAATAACAAAATAACAACAAATAAACAGATTAACAAAATAATTATTTCAATACAAATGCTCAATGTGTGCACCGTTTTCACTGACAGAATTTCGTCAACATTGTTCTTGTTCGTTAATAATAATGTGTTGGTGTTGTGTGTAATTAAATAAGAATCCATATTTTTCTTTAAAAATTATTACAACTGTCCTTTGTTTCCATGGCATACTTGATGAAGTAAGGAATCTCTCGGCAAGATAAGGTATTTCTTGATTTTTATTGAATAACTCGATATGGGGTGAAGTTGGGTATAGGGAATGCTTAAGTAACTCACCCTAAAATTCAATTTTCTTTCGAATGGTGTGAAAAAAAGTAGTAGGTGCCATTTGAAAAAATTGACTTTTTGACAATTCTTGAGTGCGACATTTGAAAGTCGACTGCGCCCATATGATACAAAAATGGGACCATCGATGAGACACCCAAAGTTAGCCTGGACTTCCAGCTAACTGCTTCACAAATTTGGTTTTATAATTTTGAAAGGTTTGCGAGATACAAATTTGTTCGTAAACTACTACAGCGGCAATTTTTTTCAAAAAATTGGACATATGTCAAAAATTGTAATAGATAAGTTAACATAACTTAGGTTCTCTAAACTCAGAATTAGAAGACCAATCGAACCATGTAAAGAAAAATATAGGTTTCCATTTAAAATAAGAAAGTTGGTACCAATTTTTGGTACACCCTGTATAGTTGGAGGACTGAAAATATTTTAGATAGAACGGGCATGATCGATTATGGCTGCATACCAAATTTCAAGTTTCTAATCCAACTGCAAGTTGAAAAACTTCTAATGAATGGCCTACGTGAATCACCCTGTATATAGTCATTGATGTGTCATGTTTTTTATTTTGTTAAAATTTTTTCGAAAATATCATTTGTTTTAAAGGTTGTGTAATATGGCTCATACAAAGATAAGTTAAACACCGTCTGCAATGGTAATTACAAAATAATTATCACTGTGGCAACTAAAATTAAATAAAATGCCTACCAAGCAGGAAAATCAATCAATATATGTACAGGTACAAATGACATAAAGTTACACATAGAGACAACTTAAACGCACTCGCTCTGTGAAGATATAAGCTAAAGTACTTACAATAATCCATAAAAAATAACATGATAATAATTTGAGAAATCAAGACTACGCATTGAACATTACAAATCGTAGGCAGCACTTGTTCGATCTTTCTCTGAATAAGTTTAACTTAATTTTTAAGGACTGACACTCGGACGGTAAGGGATAAGAGGAGACCTCCTATGCTCTCCATGCATTTACAATCAGTGCACTTATGAAAATTTAAAAATTAATCCAAATTTCTAAAATAATATTCCTTTTTCTTGTCTTTAATGAGAGCAATACCGAAGAAAATGGCAGATATTAAAAAAAAAAAATTTCAATATTTCTAAAATTGCATAAAACATTTTTTTTTACTTGAACTCAAGAACAACGTCAAAAATCGCATTTTTTTAACTGAAATTCGCGCCATTTTGGGTCAGCAATTTAGAATTTTCCAGTTTTCTCGTCAGATTTACAATCAGCGATTATGAAAACCTTCGAATCTACACTTTCATCTGGACATATTAAATTTTAAAACGTTTATTTCGTTTATTTTCTAGCGCATGCATTTTTAGATGCCATTCTGGGCCCTAAAAGGGTTTCAAACGCTTATAAATCCACTCTATATGATAATTTATGATTAAATAATAACAAAAGAAAACACCCTTAACAGTTTTTAATGCCTTTGAGCTAAATACATTCGATGATCATTCGAAATAATAGCAAAAATAGCGAAAATGCACTTTCTTGTATAATAGTGTATATAAAACAGTGCTGCACCACCTAGCCAGCGTCCCCGTTATGAGTTTCTGTCTGTCTACAGCCCTTACAGAAATTCTATGCAAAAAAAATTCGATGGAAGAAAAACTTCTTGAAAACACCATTTTTTTCTATATTTCTGACGGACTATGTTCAGTAAAAAAAACCTCAAGAAAGTGTCTGGAGGCAAAATGCGTGCTTTTAAATTTTATCTATAAGTTGCCAAAGGTAATTTAGTTCATGTAAATCAACAGTTTATTATCAAAGATAAAATTCCTCGGGCTAAGGTGTGAAATATTTGTTGTGTTTACAAAAAAATGTTTAATTTCTTACAGATGACAAAATGATGGAAATAAACACTCTTTATGGCTGTAATATGTCTTAATGATATAAATATATATATCTTTATTATATTTTTAGCATGCGTCTCTCAGCAGATGTTAAATGCTCTGTATATCTTTTAATGACATTATTATTCATACACACCCACTAGAATAAAAAAAACCACAAACATAAAAGGGATCAACTACCAGTGTCAACATCCTAAATCATTCATAAATTGCTACTAATTTACTACTAACTATTTCATTAATGAACTATTTGATCTTCACCGTCCGCAGTACAGTGGCCGACCATTTATTTTAACACAGAATTAAAAAATCGGGGTGAATCATATACAATAGATCCTTCCGAGAGCTTATAATTATTTTTAAAACAAAACTTTTATTTAAAAGAAATACACTAAACAGTAAAACATAATTTTTTAATTCATACGTCTGTAAACTAAAAGGTTTGGGGGCGATTATATAACACTATTGTACAGTTATTTTGCTCCACTGACCGCCCCCAAAGCTTTAGTTTCCTGATGCATGAATTTAAAAATTATTTTTTACTTTTTAGTTTTTACTTATTTTACAGACAGACAAAACCCTTTCATTTGGTACCCATGTCGGGGGGGGGGGGGGCTTGTGAACAAACAGGTATAGTTGTCCTCATATTTTCAACGCACATAAAAAATGCGGTAACTACAAAGCGGGCAGGCGGCATCTTTATCGATTCAATGATACCGCCGCGCGGACTCCTTTGACGGCGATTTTTTACATGCATTAAAACTATGAAGACGACTATAATCCGTCATCCGTCAAGCCTACAAACCCTTCCATTTGATACCCATATCAAGGGAGTTGTGAAGAAAAAGGTAATTCGCCATCTTGGGACGTCCGCCATATTGGATTTATAACGATATTAGATATACTATATTGCATTGTCACCGGTCCTACACACGTGTACAAAATTACAAAGAGCTTAATTAGAACTAGTCGAAATTTTGATTGCAAAATTTGTAGTAGACTGACAGATATACAGACAGACAGACATACAGCCATACAGACAAGAAAGCAAGTTAAATAAAAGCTTTTAAGATAATTTAAAATTTGTTAGCTACTGTATTTTCGCTTTAAGATACAAAGATAAATGTTAGCTGTACATAGTGAAATAGACAAAAAAATACTGCCCTCTGTACAATTGCAAAATTTGTTGATAATATATAGGGTATTTACAAATAAACAAATTGTTCACAACGATATTACGAAGAAAATTAGATTTATTCGAACTTTTTTGGTAAATCTGTTAAGTTGTAAGACATAAAAATATTTGAAAAAACAAATGTTATAGTATTTGATGCCATTGGATTTTCCACTTAGCGATTGTTTCTTAGGCGCCATTATAAACATTTGAATTAAAATTTAACATGGCAGTTTAGCACCATTAAGGGGAATATTGTTCTAAAGTTTCGGTAAAACATACGTGTCATTGTTCCAAGTTGTCATCAATTGTATAAAAGTAGCCTATATCAATTGTTTTTGTGATTTAGAACTGGACCAAGGAGGTTCAGACGAATCTAGTTCTCCTCGCGATTTTGTTTGTTGACGAAGGTCAGCCATTCTACTTATCATTCAATTTTTACATTATAATATTGCCTTCCGGACGTCGTACATCTCTAAAACTTATGAACCACCTATACCCCAGTAAATAAGTCGGAAATTGTGTAAAAGTTGGGAAACAGTACCGATTTTAAAAAGTCCTTCTGCGTTGTGTTCCTTGAACCGCCAGGAGCATCTTTGCAGACTGGCAAAATGGGGGAGTTATAAGCCCCAAAAATGAATCCTTGAAAAAAAATTTAAAAATGAACATTTCGGCCTAGAAATCTCCACTCGAAGTCCAATATAGGAAATTCAAAATGGCGGACCGGAAATAAAGCCTGATCCTCAGGAAAACCTCGTATTTTTTCTTTTTTGGGCTGAAAGTGGGAACTCGGGGGTTTCTGGGTTGCTAATTATGAATCCGATGTCCAATTAGAAATAATTCAAAATGGCGGGCCGAAAGTAGAGTTAATTTCTCAAGAAATACTTGTACATCTTTCAAGAAAAACATGATTCTGGTAGAGAAATATTAATATTTTCCCAGCTTATCAAATCGAGTAATTGTATAAACATTTTTTTCCAAATCACCAAAACAGCAGAAAAACGTGTCTTTCCTGAGGAAGTGGCCACGAAAACCCCCAACTTTTGCACATTTGGCACTTTCTTCCCGCTTATTTAATGGAGTACTAGGGCAAGCAACCCATGACCATTCACATCGGGGAAATACAATAAATTTCGCCGTTCGTGTGTTATTGTTCCTTGTGGAAATCGTCCCTGTTTCTTAGACTATTGGATTTCTTTCTCATTAGCTGGGATATGCCAATCTTAATAGCAACTCTGATTACTATTATACCCTTTGCAAATACGAAGAATTGCATTTGATTTGAAAGCCGTCTAAAACTAGCATTATTTGATTGATTTGATTGATTGAACACGCCCAACGGACGCGACGCACGGTTAAACCGCGTGCCGGAACCAAATCTCGGATGTTTTGTATACCGCCGGACCAGCTGCATACGCCGGGCTGGACATTGGACATGCTTGTTGTCAGCAGCGAGAGCCGCATGACGCATGGGGTTGGAATATAGGATGGGAAGTGTAGGTGTTTGAGAGATGCTTCTTTTAAGTTTCCATGCTCTTATTAAGTTTCCATTTGTCATCATCGGCTGGGGTGTGGTGTAGTTGTTTACGAGATGCTTCTTTTCAGTTTCCATGCTTCTTTTAAGTTTCCATCTATCGTCATCTCCTTATTTTTCTTCTAAGTTTTCTGCTTCTTGTGTCTCTGAATCTGGCAGCTTTTATTTTTTGTTTTATTTTTGTATTTTCCCCCCCTTTTCCCTTTCTTTTTTTATTTATTAACCGCTCCACAAGTAAATATCCATCTACGGTGGAGTTGCTGGGAAGGGCCCTATCTCGCGGTAACGATTTTTTTTGCGCGTTATGAGAAAAAGAGGCCCGAAGGGATAATTTGCTCACCCTGTATGTCGTTTCCTTGAAATAATCGGTTTCAATTTTGGGCAGGTTTTCTATTTCATCACCTATATATTATGTTTATTACCTATATATTATGTTTAATATCTTTTCAATTTTGATCTCCAATTCTTGTCTAAAATTTAATAGACATAAATAAGCCAATGCTACAAAAAAATTGCGGAGAGTACTTATGTGTAGAATGTGCAATTATATCAAAAGTTCAATAATTGGGCCAAGAGTATGTTTGCTCCAGTTTGTTCTATTAGACCGAGAGCTAGCGTCACAAGACATGTACTGTTTGTAAATGGACAGAATGTGCCTTAATAGTTTGTCGATGATCCGCTGAATACCCGCCCATCAGTCTGCCGGGTTGGGATCGCTGCGTTTGGCGGCGAGAGACGGTTTAGTCCATAACCTGACAGAGGTACTGTCACAAATGTCAAAAAAGCCGTTTTCGATTATCTCGTGGGGAGCCGAATTTCCGATTTTGCCGTCGTAATTTACAACACCGACAAAATACCAATCTTTCTTTTTCTGTAGAGACATCACACGATCCCCCACTCGACGTATTTATTTAGTACTTAACGTTTGAAAAATTGATGTTTTTGAAGTTTGGCTTCTCCAATGAGATCATAGTCAATTTTAAGCTTGGGATCGGCCGCTGTAGCCCATCGTGCTAAGCGGTAAGAAAAGCGGTCAGAAAAAATGATAAAAGATTTATAATTTTAACACGTTAGTCGCATAGAAATAAGCGAAGAGCAATTATAGAATCAAAAATATTTGCCAAAAGGCCAAAAAGAAAAGTAATAACAAAGTAGCCCTGTGCGGGATTCGAAGTCTGGAATCCACTTAAAAGTAATCGCCGCTTAGCACGATGGGCTACGGCGGATCCTAGCTTAAAATTGACTATAATCTCGTTGGAGAAGGCAAGTCGATTGGAGGATCGTGTGATGTCTCTACGGAAAAACAAAGATTGGTATATCGGTGTCATAAATTGCGACGGCAAAATCGGAAATCCGGCTCGGACGAGATAATCAAAAACACTTTTTTGACATTTGTGACAGTACCGCTGTCATGTTATTGACTAAACTGCCTCTCGCCGCCAAATGCAGCGCCCCCAACCGGCAGACTGATGGGCGGGTATTCAATGGATCATCGACAACCTAATTAAGGCACATTCTGTCCATTTAGAAATAGTACAAATTTCTGTGACGCTAGCTCTCGGGGTATATACAACACTTGCGGTTTCTGTACAACCAGAAGTGAGTAGACTTTGCATAATTAAATTACAAAGCCAGTCATAAATACTATAAAATAAGTTAATACTTTACTTTGTTTAACAAACGTTTCACTGTACTGCCAGAGTGACGCTAGAACAATAAACAAGTAAAGAAAAAGAACAATTAAATTGGTAACACTGCACGCATGTAGTATAATTTACTTTTATCTTCTGCTTACTTCCATAACGGCAGGTCAACAGTGCATGTGGGTCATTAGACCTGTCGTCTTTCTAATTAATTGAATTATATCTCGAATTATGTGAGAAGCAGATGCTAAATTATCTCGAACGTAAATTGATCTTCGACGAAAAATTCGGTTAAAATTATTAGAAATCATCTGACTACTTCTTAAAAGGTTTTGTTATACCTAATTGTTTCTAAGAATGTACTATATAAACAATGTAAATGGATTGCGAAATTCTTAATTTACTCTAGGTATTGAAACTGTTTTTCATTGCCATGTGATCTACATGTGCAGATTTCTACGAGATGAGGTTGCATCGTCACCGGCAACCGTTTTGGTAACAAAAAGTAGTAAAAGTTTTCCTTTTAATTTTGGGTGTGGGCGTGGGACATCATTCTTTCGCCGTGAAGTGATCCATAAAACAGTAAAATTTCTTTCTGTGGATACTATTTCAAATTTGAAGTGAGTAAATGTGTGGATTTCACTACTTGCTCGCTAGTTTTCAAAATTGTCTGTACCAAAGCTAATTTTAAGTTTTTTATCAGTAGGTACAGTTATTTTTTAACATCTCTTTTTCTAGATTCCTTAACGTGATGATGAGCTGCAGCTGCGCCCACCAAGTTGGCATCATCGCTCAAAAACCTGGAATAGACTTCCATAAGAAAATACATGGAATTTTGAGCTGGAGGTCCAATAGTATAATGTACCATTAGTTTGATATTTATTTATGATGTGCAGCTCCCTGAAGATCTACCGAAGGAACCTAACTAAAAACCTTCTCGATAGAATACTCTTTCAAATAAAAAGAAACCGCATCAAAATCTCGCATCTTACATACAGAGCAAGTCAGTAGTGTGTGGATGGTCAATATCTCCTCACCGTTTGAAATTTGAAGTTGCACATTCTATGGGATATTCTTCGCAGTTTTTTTTGTAAATAATATTAGTTTTAGACATTTTTAGTTTCACTGTAAAACATTTAAAAAAATACGTAATTTTTTTGTTTTATTATTTAAAAGAATTTATAACTTTTTTTATTTATTGATCGATTTTGTTCAAAAACAATAGGGTTCTCCCTCTATCTAACACTAACTTACTGTCCAAATTTTAATACAATCGGACTTTTCCTTCTTAAGTTATCGTGCTTACAAGAAACGTGACGGACGGACAGGCAGACGGACAGACAGACACAGATGGACGGACCGACATCTTGAAAGTTGTTCAGAATTCGATCACCAACACAGTGATATGAAAATGTTTTCTCTACGAGCAATATTACCGGTTGTAGAAATGTCCCGATCGAATGCAATATATTCTTCGTTTTGTATTTGCGAAGAGTATAATAAATGTAAAGGGGTAGGGCGCTCGATGAGTAAAGGACCCCGCACGGAACATATGGAAATTCGCCCCCGGTTAAAGTGTTTGATACTCGGGGATATTATCAAAATATCGATGTTGATCAAAAGTCTCTATGGGCTCAAGGTCGGAAATTGGACGGTTTTTCCAGATATCGGGGGTGTAAAGGGGGATGCTCATTTCATGTGGAAAGTGGCCCCCGCTCCAGTAAAATTCGCTGGAATCGATATATGTCATTCCTCTCGACCTCCTGATCAAAAATTCTCAGGGGCACAAGTATGGAAAATAAACAGTTTTCTAGATATGGGAGGTGCAAAGGGGGGTTCTCATTTTCTATAGGAAGTGACCGCCAGTGAATTTCACTGGAATCGACATATGTTGTTCCTCTCGACCTCCTGATCAAAAGTTCTCATAGACACAAGGTCGGTAAATGCACAATTTTTTCGATATCGGGGGTTCAAAGTCGACTTTGCAACCCCCGATATCTGGAAAACTGTGCATGTACCGGCCTTGTGCCCATGAGAAATTTTGATCAGGAGGTCAAGAGGAACAACATATGTCGATTCCAGTGAATTTCACTGGGGGTCACTTCCTATAAAGGAAATGAGCGCCCCGCTTTGCACCCCCCATATCTAGAAAACTGTCCATTTTTCAAACTTGTGCCCCTGAGAATTCTTATCAGGTCAAGAGGAATAACATATGTAGATTCCAGCAAATTTTACTGGAGCGGGGGCCACTTCTCACAAGAAATGAGCATCCCCTTTACACTCCCGATATCTGGAAAACCGTCCAATTTCCGACCTTGAGCCCATAGAGACTTTTGATCAACATCGATATTTGGATAATATCCCCGAGTATCAAACACTTTAACCGGGGGCCAATTTCCATATGTTTCGTGCGGGGTCCTTTGAGTGCCCCACGTCTTTACGGTTACTATCACTTATTTTCTACTTTTTAGTGCATTTTTTAACAGTTTTCAGTTTGTTCTTAAAAGCGTATTTTTTAATTCTTTTAAATTATTTATTTATTCTTCTTTTTAGTTTTGTATTATATTGGATTTAGTATGACATCACACACCTTATCGTTTTCTACTTGTCAGTCCCTTTCATTTCATATCCATATCAAGGGGGTCGTAAAGGAACTGATAATCCGCCATCTTGGAGGGCGGCGGTCATTTTGAACATATTATAATATTGATTATACTATATTATATTGTCATCAGAGCTACCAAGTTTCATAATCATAGAACAATTAGAAAAGGGTGAAATTCAGTTCCTTAGATGTTATTACATAGTCACAGGTCGACCTAATAAAAGCTGTTATATTATATTTGCCAAGCTCTGAGAGCTGTCACGCGCTGTTCACGTGGGCTTAGTTCACCAGAGCCATTAATGCGTAAAATTGTTAAAAATACTTTCCACCTTTCATATCATACCCATATCAAGGGGGTTGTAAAGAAAATGATGATCCGCCATCTTGGAGGGCGGCGGCCATTTTGAACATATAATATTGAGTATACTATATTGTATTGTCATCAGAGCTGCCAAGTTTCATAATTATAGAACAATCAGAAAAGGGTGAAATTCAGTTCCTTAGATTTTATTACATAGTCACAGGTCGACCTAATAAAAGCTGTTATAGTATATTCGCCAAGCTCTGAGAGCTGTCACGCGCTGTTCACGTGGGCTTAGTTCACCAGAGCCATTCATGCGTAAAATTATTAAAAATACAAGAAGTTTCCTGATCGATTTTAGAACGATTGAATATTAATGAAAAATGAAAATGTTGTTTTATTATACTTGATAATACACTACCATAAACTTCAAATGGATTCACTAAACTGTTTATGAGTTATAATAATTCAAATTTTCGAGCAAATGTAAATACACTCTTACGCAAATTACATACAACTGAAGTCGAGAAAACCGTTGGCAATCTCCTGAAAAATGCAACCAATGAGGATGGAACACGTCGCGATCACGAGGCAATCACGCATATTTATTACTCTCAGCCTTCCGTGGATACACTTTAGTAAAATTAGCAAAAGTGAGAAACCAAAACATGAAGCACGTTGATTTGAGCACCCTGTAGTCTTCAAATTGGCCGGGCATTTCAAAACCGAGGAGATTGCTAGACCGGTAAACCAAGGGCATATGAAAGTAATGAATAAACAATTAATAAAAGACTTACTTTATCGTACATTACATACTCTGTTTAAACGAACGTAATAAATCGAATTTAATACACTGGATCTATTTCATTTCGTCATCGGATGGCAGTCTCAGTCTGCAAACGAAACTATGCGTGATGTGAAATTCTTGGGACAAAGCTGCGTAAGAAAGGTTAATGGCCCCTGCCTACCTTGTCAGTCAATAGTAGTAACCTACTACTCAGGTCGTAGTATACCATCTTCGATATTTAATGACCTCTAAAGTTTACCTTCTCTAGAGAGGCTTTCTTCTTTCACGAACATGCATTATTTTTTATCTGGTTTAACAATTTATCAATGGGACGAGACTCGACTGTCACTGTTATGAAACTTGATAGTGCGTAAAGATATGCCGATTTAGGTTTTAGAACGTACCAGGTGAACGGGTAATATTACTAATATTGATGTTGTATTAAGTACGATCGTTTTCATTGCCAAATACGGTTGTTCATAAATAATGTAATTATACAATGTGTCTACGAAAAAGCGATATTGTAGGTGTAAATAACCATTTTCTCTATTCTGCTCTTGCTTGATCCAAAACCCATTTTCAGTAAGTTAGAATTTCAAAAAATTTCAGAAATGGCAGTTTACCTGAAGCGAATTTTATTTTTAAGCTGCCACCAGCGCCCTCTATACATTTTTGAAATTCTAACGTACTGAAAATAGGTTTTGGGTCAAGCATGAGCAAAATACAGAAAATTGTGTTCATAGTATGGAAAATATAGTTATTTATACCTATAATATCGCCTTTCCGTAGACACATTGTATATGGCTTGTATATTCCAGACATAAAGGACAGGAACATTGAGCCGAATATGTTTTAGTAAATTTTAGGATGCAGAACACTAAAGCGAATCTTTTTTAAGAACCTCGCACGGATTTATTGATGTATTTACGTGCCATGGGTGTATGATATATTTCAATTTTAAGTATTTTTCAAATTAGAAATTAATTAAACAAACAACAATAAAAATGGACTGTAGTGAGTATAGAGAAGAAAAACTGACTTACCAAACTGCATTCAAACTGCACTAACACTTGTTAGGTATGACAGGAAGGAAAAATGGGAAATTTAATACCTAACAATATTTACCAAATAGTAATCAGTTTAAAATTTCTGTCTCGTGGTAACAATCATATGTTACGTCTAGCTATATACTTCTATTACTTATCTATATAGGTTTTTCTCCTCAACATAAAAAAACTTCCAAAGAAACCAACTATATTTTACACTTTCTGTACAAAAAGCAATAATCTTTTATTCAAATAAAATACCTACTAGGATCATCTATTAGTGATAAGATCAATTAGTGTAATAGGAATTACAGATATTTTAAATTAAAATATAATTGATTTATGGACATCCAGTCCCAACCAATGAGATTTTTTATATTTTGTACATGTTATAGGTACTATAGTATTTCTATTCTCAATTTAAAAATTCAGCCTAAAGCGTTGCTACCAGGATAAATCATAGCAAAGCCTGTTTGTGATAGAATAACACCGTGACTGTGCTTGAATATTACAAACGATACACGTATATGAATATAGTTAACCAGATATGTTATGCGCTTACCTCAAACGAAAGTAGTCGATTATTTATCTAGCTCACCATTACAAGTCCCTTATCTGCTTTTGATTAATTCCTAATATTGCCGGTAGCATAGCCAAAGGTTAAATGATATTTATTTACTTTATTGAATCATTTATGGAGTTGTTCATTACACTATTATTTATTATAAATAAATAATGCATTAAAAATAAATAATTTACATCATACCTATCAATTAATATAAAGTAGTAAAACAATATTAACAATAATCAAAACGTGATTCTAAAAATTGTCGGTCGGCGCTTATGGCATCGCTGGTGTTATGAACTATTCCTTTGTCGGTATTTTTTTTATAATTTTCAAACTGAGACTGGATAAACTATATTCTTTTATTATACTCTTCACAAATACAAAACGAAGAGTACATTGCATTCGATCGGTATATTTCTAAAACCGGTAATGTCGTTCGTAAGGGAAAAAATTTCATATCACTGAGTTGGTGATCAAATTCTGAACAACTTTCAAAATATCCGTCCGTCTGTCTGTCGGTCCATTACGTTTCTTGTAAGCGGGATAACTTAAGAAAGAAAAGTCAAATTGTAGTGAAATTTGGACAGTAAGTTAGTGTTAGCTAGAGAAAGGGCTCTATTTTGAACAAAATCGACCAATAAATAAAAAAATTGATTATTTAAATTTATATTATATGATATTGTTACATTGCAGAACCAGCTAATTAGGCAATTGTCCCTAATGCCTATCAACTAAACAGCAATAAATCTGTCACAAATGCGATAAGATTATGGACCAAGCCTTGGCGGCTTTCATTCATCTAACAGTTTGACAAGGTCGTCACTTGCACAAACTAACATTATTGCGGAGATTATTCTACAGAATGTGCAACAATTATATAAAAAGTGCAGTAAATCGGCGAAGAGTATAATGGTTAGCCTGTTACTACATTTTGAAAAAAAAAAATGTAGTATAGGTTTTGCATTTTCCGGTGGACCATCGAAACCCGAAAAACAACGTCGGATCGAAATGAAAGTCATATCTATCGACTCAAGAGCGAATTTAGAAAATTCCGTCCGTCGGTCAGTCGGTCTGCCTGTCGGTCTGTCTGTCTGTCTGTCACGCCCAGCTCCCCTAATTCGGATTTCGATGAGACTTGGGTGGTTAATAGGAGGTCTTTAGAAAACCTTAACGCCGGAAGCTCGGCTCCGTTCGGAAACCGAAGTACCCGATATAAACGTTTCGAGTTTTTCAGAAAAAATTGAATAACTCGCTAACGGGTAGTCGAATCGAGATATTTCAAAAAAGAAATGGTGCCGCTGGCAAATCTCTACAAATAAGTATACCAGAGACTATGTCTAAAAACAAATGGTAATTGGATTTTTTTGCATAAAACTGGTTTTCTCGAAATCGGGCTAGAAAGCACGATAACTGTCCAGAATATTGATCGATTTCGATGAGACTTGGTGGGATCAAAGGTACACGGCCACAAATGAAGCCTATTGCTGGCGGCCCGAATCCGTTGACCGCAAGTATTTTTTCCAGGGCCGAGTATGATTTTTCAAAGAAATTAATAACTTCCGATTTTGATTTTCAAAAATGGCAATTGTAGGGCTCGATTAGGTCTATTAGTTGACGTTTGTGAGAAATTTGATAAATCAAAAGCGAATCGACAAATCCTGGAAAACTTGATTTTTTTGATAAATTCTACAAATTCCGAACAGTTTCCTAATAAAAATCAAAAATTAACTATTCCGTCGATCAATGTCTATAACCAGTATAAGGCACGGACCTTTTTGGACAAAAAATCTGATACAGTTTTTTCGAAAAATTTAAAATAAACGAGTTATTTACGAAAATGCATTCCATAGAATTATTTAAAGAAATATTACAAATTGATAAATTCTCCGTGGGATATAGGTGCAAAAAAATAATGTAATGTTATATTTTATTATTTACTAAATAAAAATAGAACCGATGCCCTTTCTGTGTTTCAAAATGTAGTTAGCCTTTACTTTAGTCAATGCAAAAAATAAATAAATAAATAAAACATGTCAAAATGTACTGAGTCATCTTACGACCCTCTGCTGAAAATGTACTGAATCATCCCAGCAGGGATAGAAAGCATATCCAAATGTAGTTTTCTTAGCTTGTTACTTATTACTTCAGAAAAGCTGAAATATACAAATGTTTTTTTTTGTAATTTAGCGCTTCGCTAGCGCCATTTTGCACGTCAAGAAAAATTATTTTAAGAAACGGGCAGCTACTGAAAGCGGCTGAAACCTGAAGTTTGCTAAAATTTGGCAATTTACTTGTTAAGAATCGGGCTCGTTACCGCTGAGCTATGAGTTGCAGACCTCCGTTCCTCGGGTATGTTATATTTAATGATCCACCGGGCACCGTAATAAATCTTTTTTGACGGAAAATAACTTCTACTTTCGAACAGTATAATCAAAATTGATATTATGAGTCTATGAGTCAAAAGTGCACTAAACGTCATCCCATCTACAACAAAAGCTATTATACCAGGTTGTATCGTTTCGAATTCATTTCGAACGCAGTCTTTCTTGCTGGAATCAGTTCAAGAGACACTACCAATTATGAAAATCCGTTACCAGGTGGTAAGCTGGTCTGATATTGTTCATAACAAAAGGAAATTTTTTGACCGACTTTATAGTGGGGCAGAATGCCATAAAACTTGGCCAAAATATTAAAAAATCAACTCCTTAGAACTATGTATCTACATGCGTAAATAGTTAGGTAATAGTTCCAAGAATAATAAACTACCCTTACTACCTGCAAACAAACTTTACAGCACGCACACTAGGTCAGTTTAATTACAGTTGTGAGAGAGCGTTGTTCATATCGGAATTGTAGCTGTGAAAGATTAATAAAGTTTATGTGTGTGTTTACGGTGAATTTTGTCCTTTAAAATATTTCTTTAACATGGATCAAATTCCTCAAGCTAGGTATGTACTCTTTAATGCTACTTAATATTGATGGATAATATTGTTTGGCATACATGTATAATCATTTCTTTATTTCAATAAACTTTGTCGATAAAGATTATTAAATAATAAAACTTCCGTTAAGTTATAAAGTTAGACTCTCTTAGACCCGCCCTAATTTTTTAACCATATGAACCTTATTATACATGTAAAACAAATGACGAAAATTTTAGATACTTTGCATTGCTGCTGTTTGAGTTATTTTATATTAAAATCCTACGTGTTAGCTGCTAAGAAAAAGCGAAAATTAAATAATTTAAATTTTGTAATGTTTTAATCTACTTTTGGTAGAATAGTACATTATTTCTACTTTTTTTATTCTATTAACTGTATTCTAAACATTTTTTTATGCATATCAGGTTGACATAAAGAGGGACTAAGTAGGATCCATATCTATATTTAATAAATATGGAAAGAAAAATCTGGTTGTAATTCTTAAACCAGCCACATATGCCGCAGCTTCCACAAAATATTCAAAATGTTGTACGACATAATATATATGAAGTTTGTAGCAAAATTGGGGAACGATGGAACAAAAATGAAAAAGCAGAAAAACGATTTCTAAGCAATAATGCTGTCTGGCTGAAAGAAAAATATATTTTATATCATAATTAATGTTGTGGTGGAAAATGATTTAACCAACACTTCTGGATTAGCGGGGAGAAAGAAACCGTCTTTTGATGAAAGCAGAGATCGAAACGTAGAAAGACCTAGAAATACCGTCGGGTACATCAGCATCAATGGAAACCTCAATTTCATCTAATGTTGGATGAGTTGAGTACATTCACGTCTGAAAATGATTTTCAAGTGAGGCAGAAAGTGACCATGAAACTGACTGTTGATAAACAATAATTTATTTGTTGGTATTAACTTTGTAATTTTATTTGAAATTATTGTATGTGTAAGTAATTTTGCCAATTTTTGGTAGGGTACTATATTTTCATCAGTGTTTTAAAAATACATCCCGAATAAATCCATGAGTTTGCAGGCAGACTTTTGAGGTTTCTGGATTTTTATTAAATTTTCTTTACTTCCACCCCTTAAATCCACCCTATTTTATTAAAGCAATTTTTTCACTATTTTTATGTTGGTTTGTAGGTTGAATTCTTTGTGAATAATTTTTTTCAGAATCTTACTCAATTACTTCGAATTCCAATCCTAGGAATCTCCTCAATTTTTCGATGGCATTTCTTAAATTATTTTTTCTGCAATCGCTAGCTGATTTTGGGCGAGTTTCATAAGTTTCAGAAATTTGTCCAAAAAATGGTTTATTTCCCCCCATTTTAGATTTAGAAAAAATGTTCGATAGCGGTAAGATTCTAATACTGAGAAATAAAAAAAAATGGTTTTAGTGGTCAGGCTTACGCGTTTTCGTGGATTCAAAATGTTTAAATCTAGCAAACTATTTCACCTGACTGGTAATATACAACTTAAGTCACTTGGTTATCCTAATCCGCACCGTCAAACCACAGCTGTTCAATAACCTTCCGAGGGGTGAATCTATCAAATCTCTGTACTCTGCAATTTTCACCCCTTGAAGGTGTAAATGGATAAATTGCGTTCAACTGATGTGGTCTACATTTAAGTGGGTCGGTGTTACCTATTAATAGCTTGCTTGCTTTAATCATTTCAAGCCCACGCCCTTTGAACATGCTTAGGAATAATTATTAAGTTATTTCAAATTTAAATTTACAATTACATGTTCAATATTTTTTAAAGTGAATTAATTTGTTGTTTGCATATAGCTGTAATCAAACATATTCTTTAAAGGATTTGGCAAAAAGCAGAAAAGGTAATTTATGACGTACAAAAAGAAAAAACTACCTTAAGACTTAACAACCTTTACATTCCTTCGACAACCTACAATCTGGTTGTTAGAAATTAAAAAATTCTAAAACGCAATTATCTATTTCTTATTTGACAATTCTCAGTTTAACACTACTATCCGCATAGTCCCTTACGACTGTGCAGAGTAAGGCCAAAATAAGAAACCTTACCATATACCAAATCAAATGAAAATGGAAGCTCGCTAAAAACTTCGCACACAGCTCCTCGATGGGACAATAAGATACTCATGGAGCGAGAGCCAAACCTAAGAAGAATATATAACAGAAATAGCAGGAAGTAACCGGTCAACAATGAAGAAACAAATGAAGCAAGAGCCAAACCTGTCTGAACGCATGGAGCAACGCAAACAGCAACTCCTAAACAGGTGGATAGAAAAATAAGGGAGAGGATAAATAGTATTATGGCAAAAATAACAACAAAGTCAACACTGCCCATAAAATACTAGGCATATGGAAAACTAGAAATATATTGCTGTGTATCCACACTGTGGAACACTACCCAAGTATCGTGTTTGAAATCATAAATAAAATTCACAAATTTGTATGTATTTTAGAAAATAATCATAACAGTTTTACTTTAACGGATCATACAGAAGCAGGAATATCTGTGGTTTATTTAATTGATTCAAGTTCACTTATTCTCAGCGAGTAGGATGCAGAGAATGAAACTTGATATTGAATTAGAACAAAATATTTAAATAAACATAAAATGAAGTTAATTTCGTTTAAAAGGGTTATTCTAAATAGTATATAATAAAACATGAACTTATAGAGAATTACAATCTCATTTAAAATGAGTTAGAATGAAATTGGAAAACAAAAAAGTAAATTTATAAAATCTGACATTTATGTCAAACTTAGGGCTGAAAATCATAAATTGTGTAGAAACACTGTAAATCTACACAAAATGAATATTAGATGAAAGACTATTAACAGTAGTTGCAGTGCAGCGTAATTAATTTAGAAATAGTAAGTCCATAGAATACAAAACACTGAATGACATTTTAAGTTTTCAGATATTTTTAAATATCATTGCAGAAAGGTGTTTTGTAAATGATATTTCACATCATGCAGAAAGAAAGGACTAATAGTATGATGTTAAATGTTTGTTGGCGTATCAATTCTTGTTTTAGTTTATTGTATCAGTATTCTGTTAGTATGAAAAACTGCAGTACGTTTTTAACTACTAGCATTTTGTGTTTATCATTGCTATTCATCTAAATGTATGAATTAGTATTTATTTGAGATTGGAATTGTTAATTGTAGTTATAAGTAGATTTTAAGAAAGTGTATGTAATATGTCAATATATTTCGAGTAATTACAATTATTCACTTAATCCCGAAAAGTAGAATAAGAAACTTATCAGGAAAATTAAAGAATTAAAAACAGTATTCAATTATGGTAAAGAACAAACAAAACTGAATAGTTTAAATTTTAAATTAAAATTAAATTTTAAAATATTAGATCAAAATAGAAAAAAACAATTGAAATATTGGAAATTAACCCATTGAAACGACTAAAAATAACAAATCAGTTGATCACACACCGCTGAACAGCGAGCTGCGAAATATATTTATCCAAGAATAATTAATAAATTGAAAATAAAAGAAAAGTGGTGAATAATTTGAAGGTTAGAAAATTACAATCCAGATATATTGATATCAAGAATAAATTGTAAAAGTTGATTAAATATAAGAAGTGAGTATACTTTGAAAGTATTAAGTAGATTATCCGGAAAGCAGATTTAGAAGAGGGAAGTATTTGTTAATCCAGTTAGCAAAGTTATATGGTGAAGAAATTTCAAACGTCAATCAAGTGATAGAAATACTTCAAGGAAATCTTGAAAATAAATTGGAGGTTAGAAACAAACGTCAATCCAGTAAAGAAGAAGAAGCCTTGAGAGGTTAAAAAGTCAGTCAAGTGACATTATATTTCAAGGATCATAATAACCAGTTAGAGGTTATAATATAACATTACTCGAGTCGAAAGAAAGACAAGGTAAAGCTTTACAATATCAGAAATCCATGGTACATATTTATTTTAAATAAAGGCCATATTTATCATTTTAGTTAAGTTAGATTTTGTTATTTAAATTTGTTAATTACATTCCAAGTTCAAATTTGTTAATAAATTAATACTTTGTTCGTTCAATACTGAGTTTGATTTATTTAGATTGTTATCTTGATCGATGAGCATTTATTGAACCGACTTCGTTGGACCTTGAGTAAGAGTCATTCTATAGATTGTAGATAGTCATGCTAATGGTGTTCTATAGTCTATAATATTAACAGCTTTTAAGAAACTGTTTGGCGCCCAGTAAAATCATTTTAATTTTACTTTCAAGAAGTAATTTCGAACGTATAAAAAATAAAATAGATATCAGAATATAGAACAATATATATAGAAATAAAGAAATTGGAAGTACGTAAAAATGCAACAGAACACCAAATAACCTTTGCAACAATTTCCCATTGTTGAAAGAAGAATAAAAGAAAAATGCCAGGAAAACAATTAACGAGGAAAGAACTTAACTGATCAACAGTGAGCTAAAAAATAAAAATATCATTGTATTTAGGGGGCGAATTCCGAATGTAATGGATAAAATTAATATTAGGGGCTCAAAATGGCTAAGGTATTTTGGTCTCCTTTCTCCATTTCTAAAGTCCCTCTTTACGTACAACTTCTAGAAAATATATCAACCCCTAATATAGCGTAAATTTTAAATAAAATATCTATTTTTTTTTAATGTTACTGCATGTAAGAAAAATGATACTGGGCTTTTATACTGTCAGATATGCCTTTCCTGAAGGTAAAATAATGACATATTTGCAAATAAATGGGTGAATTTTGGACGTAACACAAAAAAATTAAAAAATTTATAGCACAACGTTTTAAAATTTTTGCTTCAATTGTATAGGGTAAAAAAAGTTTGAAAATATTAATTAATTCATTTATGAAAAATTTACCATATTTGATGAAAATCCCAATTAGACAATTATCTTACAAAAAAATACCTTCTCCATTACTTAGTTTTTTTAACTAATTGTCTAACTGGGGGTTTCATCAAATAAATTGATATTTTCGACCTATTTTACCACATATACTTGGAAATCTGTTACGAAAAATTTTATGCTATAATTTTTTTAGTTTGTGTATCATTATGATGCAAGGGCATTAGAAACCTCAAAAACATATTCTATTTACATTTTATTGAATTTATTGTAAGATAATCATATATATGCAAATTAGTTATACACACCATCTTTTGTATTCAGGGGGTGATGGGTAATTTATAGGAGTAATGGAAAAAATTATTATTGTGGACTCCAAATGACTCCTATAATATAAGAGAAAACCAAAATACTATAGGTTTTCTCTTTCCATTTCTGAAGTCCGCTTTTACGTAGGATCCCTAGAAGACAAAATATTAACCCTTGAAATATGGTAAATTTTAAATTAAACTTTTAAACATAATTTTTTAAAATGTACTGCATGTAAGAAAAACTTTAAAATTTACCTCAATTTTATTAGGAGTCGATATTTTATTTTTTAGGGGTGTACGTAAAAACTGACTCCAGAAATGGAAAGAGGAGACCAAAGTGGGTGTGTGTGCAAGTAATTTGCAAATATGTCATTATTTAAAAAATTGATGGATTTAGCCGTTACTTTGTGGTAGTCGATCATAACGATTTATTAAAACACTTATTTTGTTTCTACCACTGTATTTTATTGTAACTTACCCTACTATAGTTTCGATACTTCAACGTATCATCTTCAAAGCAACTCAAGTGTATACGAGCACAATTGAAATCGTATAAAAACTAAAAGCCAGCAAAAACAGTCGGCAACTCATTATTGTATATGGGCGGAGGTAAATAGAAATGCTTGTCATAAGAAACTGTTATAATTTTTTGAAAATTGTATTAATTTTTATAATCTTTTGTTTATTAGATAGGCTATTTTTGTTCATTTATCCAATAACATATATGAATGTGAAGATGAAAAAAGCTTATAAAAAGAGTTTTTGTATACAGGGTGTCCCAAAAGTCAACGTCGTCCCTTGGAGGGCGGATAGGCCAGCTCATGATTGACCAGAATATCAAAATATGACCTTAGTAAAAAGTTGTTAGTTTTTGAGATATTGTTACTTTTATGAATTTTGTGAAGTTCGACACCTTAGATCAGTGTTTCGAGTTCCACAGCTACAAAATGTCATATTCTAAGATTCTAATTTTTGTTATACAACCCTGAATAGCCCTGCTATTGATCGCAGTCCAAAATAAAATTAATAGTGCCATACATTCGGAAAAAAAAAACATTTTTATTCAATTCATGAGTTAATTTTTTTTTTTTAGCTAACTTAGACTCTTCACAGTGTAAAGAAAATTACCACGTTAACCGGGCAAGTTATTTAAAAAAATGCTCATTTAATGTGGTTTTTAAAGGGATATAAACATTATCTATGTTTTACATTGGAAAAAAGATATTGCTATTTTACTGCAAAAGGAGCTTATTGTGAAATTATTTTAATAATTAGGAATTAAATCAATGCGACAGGTATTTATTAAAAACTAAACAGAACACAAATAAAAATCAAATAATGTGTTCAAATTGCCTGCCACCAAGTCGAATGCAAGCGCGGCATCTTTTTAAAAAAGATCCTTTTATCCGTCTTGCACTTGTTGCGTCATCTATTGGTTGTGCGGCTTCATTAATACGGTGTCTCAATTGATGTACGTTATTTATTGGTTTTGCATAGACCTTTTCCTTTATGTAGCCCCAGTAGAAAAAATCTGTTGGATTTAAATCCGGAGACCGGGGAGGCCACAAAATGGGACCAAGACGGCCGATCCATCTCTGTGGATAGGTTTGGTCCAAATAATTTCTCACACCTCGTGCGTAATGAGCTGGACAGCCGTCATTTTGAAGCCACATTGCCTCACGTTTGGCCAAAGGTGTATCTTCCAAAAGATTTGGCAGTTCATCTTCTAAAAAATCGTGATAAATTTCCCCGTTTAGATGTTCAGGTAATTCAAAGGGGCCAATTATTTGACCGTTCAAGATGCCGGTCCACAGATTTACTTTGAAGCGATACTGTGACTTTTGTTCTCGCATTAAATGTGGGTTTTCAAGAGCATAACTATGAAGATTGTGCATGTTGATGAAGCCATCTTTTTTGAATGTGCTTTCATCTGTTCACAAAATTTTATCTAGGAACTCTGGGTCTTCCCTATGTTTCTGCAGCATTCTTCGGTAAAACTGGACACGTTTTGCGTAGTCACGAGGAAGCAACGCTTGCACACATTGCACGTGATATGGGTGATATTGATACCGTCGTGTAATTCTGTTTACAGTAGATTTCGGTATTCCTGTACTTCTTTCAATTGCTCGCGCCGAAGTAGTCGGATCATTTTCAATCTCTTTTAAGACGCCATCATCGTAATCCTTACGTGGTCTTCCTGTCCTAACGTGAATGTGGGGCATTCTGCCTTCCGAATATGCTAGGTGAACATTTATGAACACGCGATGATCAGGATGTCTCAAAGCATTCGGATATCTTCGTTGATACTGAATAGCTGCAGCAGTACCATTACCTCTGCATTTCCCATAATTGTAATGCATGTTAGCGTATTCCTGAGAAGAATACTGGTTCGGCATAATGAGTACTATTTGACCTCAAATACTTAACACAAACACAGTCCAGAAGAAAGCCAGGTCAGTTCGTTATTATCTCCAACACAATAAATCGAAACTACTAGGCAACACACAAGTCCAAAAACAAAACAAAATACAAACAAATCATAACAAAAATCGTTAATATCGGTACAAGAACAATACGAATGTGAAACGATGCACAGGAAACAAGGTAGGTAGCGTAAATACTACTAAACCCATAAACACAATAACAGCCAGAAGTGTCACTTCACACTAACTCATGTCAGTCATGTCATGTAGTCTATGGGTGGGTTTACACTACGCGAAACCTTAACGCGTGTAAGGGGGTGCTATGTGAAAATTGGGTAATTAAAACTTTTTTTTATTATGACATTCGGTTTCAGCGTCCCAAAATACATAGGGGTAGTGGTTGTCGACTTTTTTTAATTTTGTGTGCCTGTGTTATTATTGAAATAATCTCACAATAAGCTCCTTTTGCAGTAAAATAGCAATATCGTTTTTTCCAATGTAAAACATAGAGAATGTTTATATCACTTTAAAAACCACATTAAATGAGCAATTTTTTTAAATAACTTGCTAGGTTGACTTGGTAATTTTCTTTATAGTATGAAGAGTCAAGAGTCTAAGTTAGCAAATAAAAAAAATTAACTCATGAATTGAGTAAAAATGTTTTTTTCTTCCCGAATGTATGGCACTATTAATATTAGGTTGAACTGTGATCAATAGCAGGGCTATTCAGGGTTGCGTAACAAAAATTAGAATCTTAGAATATGGCATTTTGTAGCTGTGGCCCTCGAAAAACTGATCTAAGGTGTCGAACTTCACAAAATTCATAAAAGTGCCAATATCTCAAAAACTAACAACTTTTTACTAAGGTCATATTTTGATATTCTGGTCAATCATGAGCTGGCCTATCAACCCTCCAAGGGATGACGTTGACTTTTGGGACACCCTGTATATCTGTGTATTTTATATTTCGGATATAGACATTCAGGGATGGGTTGAATTCTAACAACTTCGTATCTAAGGCTGAGAATTGTCTATAATTTTAGGTCACGTTGTATGGTCATCCACTTTAAATTGCTACGTTTCTATTATTTATGCAATTTACAAAACTGAATACCTACTTATTTATATACATATAATTTACTATTAGTATGTCATATAAAGGTATAAATTATATATTACGTATTTTATTTGTGAAAGCAGACAGAACAAGAAATGCATCAAACTAGGTTTAAACTCCTCACCTACTTTCATATTATATGTTCTCTTCCGAATAGCATACAGAAAAGAGCCGTTGCTTCTACGATGGGCACATCTAAAATACTCGTTTGCAATAATAATGGGTTTGTTGACACATTTGGTTTCTTCATTAACGAGATTTACACGACCGTATTATCATTAACAACCGATTATTTGATATTCCGTTAGCTGACAAGTCTTGACCGTTGAATGAATATCTACGCGAGATATGTGTGATATATGAAAAATAATGTTTATTCGAAAATGAAAAAAATATATATGTTGATAGAAATTAAGAGGAAATGGGCAATGGATTCCAATTCTCTCAGCACACATAACAATGATTTTCCGCATCTTACTCTTGTAATCAGCTGATCATACACGTTACACGTAAATACAAAAGCACTTCATAAAAAAACGACACAGACGTCATGGAGGTCGCTCACAAACGAGGTTCCATCTTTTATATCAGATTATATGCCATTATTGTATATAAAGCAACTCAGATTATCGTACCCCACACACGACAAGCGGGATACGTCTTGAAGACGTACGTTGTCAACTTTATTTCAATGACGAGATAGGGAAGCCGGAACCTCGCCTCGCTTTTTATGAAGAAATTTTGTAAATATTAACCCACAAAAACAGATTCCCTGTAAAAAAAATTGCCCCAAGACACTTCATCCAGAAGATCTTTCCTCTCTACAAATATATGAAATCAATTAAAATCGCCAAGTCTGGTATTTGTTCTAAAAAAAGAATTTAAAACAAACATGAAACAATATTTTTTGTCAAAATGAAACTAGATATTTTAATGACAATATTTAATTTATTTGGAGAAAAATTAACCAGAATGGTTCGTTCTGGTGTCAGTAAAAAACTTGTGAAAATCCCCGTTTCTATCCTTCTAGTTCTCCTTAAATATGAGACTAACTTCTGGTTAAGGTTAAATGAGTTTTTTAAATGCCGATTGTTATGTTAACATCTCGTCGAGGGAAACAGATGTGTGTGCCTGCGAAAAAGCATAACGAGATTCACATGAATTAGGACTAGGTCAACATTTGACCACATCACATTCTTTTTCATCTAAATATAACTGTATTTTCTATAATTATTGTGATTTAGGAAGTATCATAAGAATATTTAAATGAAAATGAAAAATCTGCCGCAGTATCGGTTTCAAAAAAGCTTCAGCGATACTTTAATACAATCTTATTCGATATTTTCATAATTTTATTACAATTTGCGTACTAAAACGTGTACTTTCATTAAACAAACTATTTATATCTCGAAACAACTTGCGAAGTATACATTTAATAATAAGTGTACTTATATTTCTTATAATATCGAATAGATTTTTGAAAATAAAGGTTTGAATATATTGGAATAAGGAGATGCTAGTTTGTTTTTTACATTCGTATACCCAAATAAAATTACAGTAGTATGATTTTTTAAGATTGTGAAATATCAATTAAAAGTTTTGTTCTTCCCTGAATCCAGTACGGTCGTTTTTCCAATAATATCTGCCTCTTCGTTCATACATCTGGGAATATATCTATGCCAGAAGATACCTATGGAAAAAAATTTAGTCTAATAATTAGAGCACTTCTATCCGCGTACCGTTACATAAATAGGAAATATCAGATGCTTTTGATAACTGCAGGTTGCTGGAATTAATACCTCATACCAATAAAATAATGTTTGTAGTATATCCTTTAACCCAGACAGTATCATCTATCTTGCCAAATACCTTCTTGAGTAAACAGAATTTGTTAAATGGTGGAGAACAAATAAATATTGTATTTGTGACAACTTATCAAGAAGTCAACGAAAATTATTTCTTATAATCTTAATCCTACTCTAAGTTATGTTCAGACGAGGTGATAATTTGCTGTAATTAATTTGTTGGTGTAGCATGGTAGAACTGAATGTTGAATAAGCATATAAACAAATAAACTTAACTTAGTTTCACAAAATAAAATAAAAGTTCATTAATAAAGGGGCAATAAATGTCATATACATTACACCAATGTCGATCAAGATCAAAGTAAAAAAACAGAAGAATCTCTGACATATCTGAAAGTTCACTTTGACACTCGACTGATCTACAATAAACACATAAATGAGACTATAGAGTCGAGTAAACTTTAACTTATCTTGTGTATGACTTAATAAGTGCGTCTACGATTTCATTTTCTCTTGCACACAAAGTTAAAGCAATAGCCTAATAACACTGTTCACGTATATTGACAAAGTTTAATTTAGCCGACGAAGCGACCTTTAGATCGGACAAGTTAAAGTATACTAAACTATACGCAAGGTATAGTAGACGTAAGAGATATAGTGTCGAGAAGCATGCCGATAAAGCAGTTAAAGCCGACAAAGCGACAAAGGACAAAGGACACCGTCGCTCAATGTACTCCTTCGTGTTACTATATGTACTATACTTACTATAATTTCCTTGTCTGCGAGTCTGTACCTTCTCATAGCAAGGAATAGTAGGTACACTAAATAGATAAAATAAAAAATTAGTCGTGAGGCCGGCCGTAACATACGCGGCGGCAGTGTGGTGCAGCTCGTCGTCCACGAGAATTAAACTATCTGTATTAGAACGAAAATTCATCCGCCTCTTCTCAAATTCAAGCAGATATCTATTTGCCCATTGTCACGACCTCGTTCCATTAGTGGATTACATCAAAGATATATCTCAAACATGTTATCAACACAAACTTGGTGATAGTCGGTTAACAAGCAATTTTACTCGAATAAGACAGTATAATGCACCTTTCAGGGTTAAACACAAATTACCATACTAGGCGCTGCCCAGCTTTTAGTAGCCCATGTGGCCACCCCTCCTACTGCCAAGACTAACATTACTATTACTTTAACTTTACCTTTCTCTCTTTCTTATCTTATTTTCGTTTTATTTATCTTTGTTTTGATTTTTTTCTTCAACATTCAAAAACATTTAAAAAATTACTAATATTCGCAAATATTTGGTCCCAAAACTTATGAATTATGACAAATTTAGCGGCGCTACATAGCTGCTCCTTCTCCAGGTGCGTTATTTGAATCTAGTTTTTTGTGTGTCTCTTTTACCGCCTCAGGCTTCCAAACGTGCATTTAACGTAATACAGTTAACCACAATTTTATGTAACTGTTTTGAATCATTCCGTTTTACTATGTTTTAGGACATTATTTTTAGCACGTCTACCTAATAAACCTAGTATGTAGGTTATAAGTTTTATTTATAATAATAATAACAATAATAATGATAATAATAATAATAGTTTCTTGTCCAAAATGTAAATACATTTGCACAACAGGATTAGATATAGATAAAATAAAACTAAAACTTTAAAAAGGGAGTTATATGTTGAAATCTTGAGACATCAGTTATGAATCTAGCAGTATGATTTTGCATTTTTTGAAGACGATATTTATATTCCCGACTAAGACACGACGCGTATACTACGTCGGCACAGTTAAGTGGGCCAGGACCAATGCATCTGTCAACATTATTTTAGTTTTTTTATCTAGTAGGTTTCTATATGGAGAAGGCTAAGTTAATGTAAGCTTTTTGATAGACGTGGTCAGTAAATTTCAAATTATTACTTATAACAAATCCCAGGTTCTGTATAGTAGTGGCACTAGGGATTGTTTCACCATCTATTGACAGATCAAAGTTGGCCGTTTGCCTGCAAGCTAATACTAGTACCAAAAATGATGCATTTACTCTTTTTAGTATTGAGTATCAATGAGTTTTGCCTAGTTCTGTTGTTAATTAGGGAGTGATCTTCGTTAAGTTTCTTAATCGTCTTTTGGGTTAAAATGAACTGATTTCGCTCTTAATAAATGTCAATTATTTGAATATTGACACAAAAAATCGAATTTTAGAGTAATTTTTGACTGACCGTTTTTATTTTTGTTTTGTAGTCTTTGAACGTTCTCCCATAAAAGTATTAGCTCTATGACAAACTCAGAGAACTGACGTGTTTTTGGTATTAATTCACTCACATCACGGTGCTAGTCCATCGCATGGCATATCCTTTGATTCGTCCTTAAAAGGAGCATTTAAATACGTAAATAAAAGCTAAAAAAAAACGTCACATCTAAATAGATCACCTTGTATATTTCAAAATTATTTTAAACTATACACTCTTGAGCCCTCTACAACCCGTCCTGGAAAGGTGTTCATATCTTTTATAAAAGATGTCGATTAAACGACACCAGGCTGACACACCCTCTATATGAATCTATACTCCTACTTTGATACCACTGTAACTGTAGCCTGCGTTCTCTTGAAAATATTTAACGTTAAGCATTTGAATTTGATCTAAATTTTCAAGCTCTACAATATATTATTTTATTATAAACAAATAATCTGGGCATGTACAAACTATTACGACTTTTTCAACACCTGTTACTCAGTATGCAGATTTATTACCTTGTCCTTGTCTTTAAATGTTTATTGTATGTCTTGTCGTTATCTTTGTCGATATTCACACATAAATAAGGTGGGTTGTGCCTTAAAAAAGGGGGTGACAGCGTCGTTACTTCATTTTTTTTCAATGGGAAACACGCTTCAGTGCTCTGGGTAGGTAACTTCCTATTTTTCATTGTCAAAAATCAACCGACCATGCCCATATACCTTGCTATTGAACATACCTGTGGTCGTAGTGTTTTGACATGGGCGGGCAGCTTTTTATGAGAAGGGATTCTGCCATGTAAACACAAAAAAACAAATAAGGATTTACTGAACATTTTTAATATACAGAGTGTTTGTTGAAGCGATGCCGGTCCTGAACAAGGAGTTATAGGGGATCATTTGGCGTGTATGTGAAATAATATACCTATATGAAAAATGGCTTTTTCTATAATGCCGTTTTTTTTTTAAATTTCGCCCTTAAGAAAGAAATCTCAACAATAAAAATTGTAATAGTAATTTAAGGCATTGAATTTAGAACTCTTGATTGATTTGATTGACTGGTTTACCAGCGTAAGATAAGCATTGCTGCCGTTTCCGGACATCCAATCTGGCGGTGTATATGTACCGCCGGATTGGCTGCATACGTGGATTGGATATTGGACATGCTTGTTGTCAGCCACGAGAGCCACATGACGCATGGGGTAGGGATATACGATGGGAAGTGTAGATGTTTGTGAGATGCTTCTTTTAAGTTTCCATGTTTCTTTTAACTTTCCATCCATCATCATCTCCATATTTATTCTTCCTCTGAGTCTTCTGTTTCTAAATCTAGCAGTGTGCACCTCATCCTGCCAGCTTGCGTCCATATATGGTTTCATGTTCCCAGAAATCTGTGTTTTCGTTTCAATGTCCTGCATCAATGCGTCCACTTCGTTTGACTGCCAATACATACATACATTAACTGGGCGCAAGGAGCTGTTATTTATTAACCGTTCCATATGTAAATATCCATTTACGGTGGATGTGCAATGAAGAGCACCGTCTCGCGGTAAAAAAAGCTTTTTACAGCGGGTTATAAGAAAGAGACCCGAGAGAACATTTTGTACCTGTATATTGGTTTGTTTTTGTAGTAATTAGTTTCAATTGCCGTTTTCCAATTCCGGGCATTTCTCTCTTTTATTACTTATGTTTATACATTTTCAATTTCAATTTTAAATATTATTATATTTTAAAGAAATAAACTAATACTACTAATTAAGAACTTATCTTTTTCGTCCACAGCTAGTTATCTATATTGTTTTATAAACACATGTCGCTCATACCAATAACCATCCACTTGAAAGAGTCCTAGGTAATGTATGGGTCGGATTGTTTCCGTTTACGACGGCCCAGCTAGGCACTGATTACTTTTTTTTGGTACTATTAACAAACACTATACAGTAATTTCCAATTATTAATTCAGTGTGTGCTTTGTTCTTCTATTATTACACTTCACTTTACGCGGAATTTTTTAATCTACCGATGACAAACTTTATCTAGTTTAATGGAGTTTTAACCGATTCTCTTTGCGTTTTCTTTGGCAGCGTCTCACGGCAACCACCATCGACGACATCCAATCTGAGACCAAGGCGTTGAATTTCGAACTCTTATAAGCAAATTAATGGTGTTACAATTATTTTATAAACTTCTTATCCTCTTTATGTGATATTTATCATAAATACCATCAAAGTTTATCAAGTACTAAAAAAAGGCAAAATATTACACAGGCACACAAGAAAAGTGTTCTGTTTCTGGGACTTCATTTGGTAACCCCTATGTATTTCGACTGAGCACGAATCCGATGTCCGTTTAGCTCTCACCCAACAATTTTTAGTAAATCGCGAAAATAACCTAAAAAATTTTACTTTTTAGGTTATTAGTTAGGCTAGTACCTTTTTAGTTCAAATTTCGTGTTATTCATAACCGAGGTTTTCCGATTCTTCAAAATTGTATTTTGTTACTTTTTATATCTGCTAAATTTTAAAATCGCAACTCCAGACGTTTGCCTTCATCTAAGAGACAGATTATTATTATTATTATTATTGGTGTTCGCTTAGGGCAGTCAGCAGTATATCTGCCCAATTTGCTATCAAAACTATTTCGACATAACTAGACTAAATTTGTATAACGGTACATTCAACAAATTCTGCAAGATTTTAAGAAGTAAAGTAATAAATATGACACGAATAAAATAAAAAGTATCATTAGTACCAAGCACATTTCGTTTATACAAATAACACAGGAACGATAAAATATTATGAGCTAAGTGTGGAATTAAAACTAGGTCAACTACAGATGTAAAATGACAAAAAGCAGGTCGTTCTTTATTTGTATACGAATAGCAACTTTGTTGACTATCGATCTTGTCATTGATATGAACGACATAGGTATTAGATATCTTTAGATCCATATAGTGCCTTTTACTATTTAGTATGCTAATCCCAATAAGTATTTCGTTTTTTTTTCTACTTTTTTTTCCGACTTCGAGTTAATCACCTAGCCCGGTTTTTGAGATTTATATATTTGATACGTCTGATCTCACTATAACACTTCACTATGCAAATAATAAATTAGATAAAATCTTGTCAATTCTTTTTCCGCAAAAGCGCTGGGGCCCGTTGGTTTCTATTTGTAAAGTGGCATCTTTTGCCCTGCACGGTCATTCAAATTGATAAAAATACTGATGTTTCATTTAAATCGTGACGTTTTAAATATTTTTTCTAAAAAGTTCTATTATTAAGTAGATTGCAGTAAATAATCTTGATGTCTGTTTAGCTCCATCACCTACCAATTTTTTGCAAATCGCGACAATAGCCTAAGAAACCTGATTTCTTTAGGTTATTTTCACGATTTACAAAAAAATGGTGGGTGATGCAACTAAACGGATTCGTGTTTAGCACGTCGAAATACATAGGGTTTGTCGGCTCTCGGGTACAGATCACTTTTTTTGTGGGCCTGTATTATTAATGGTATATCCTGAATTCCCTGCTTAAAATTGTGTATAAATTATAGTAAAAAAATGGTACTTATATTTGTGAATATGTTTTGATAGTACGCCCATGATAATTGTATTAGAGACTTCTCCAGTTTTCTTTAAAAACAATGCAAGCATTGAAATTCCGCGCAAAAATACCGTTTTTCAAACTGAACTACTTACAGTTCTTGAACTTGTCCAACAAAGAAACCCAAACAATCGAGTGGTTGCGCTAAAAAGCTTTTATGCGAAATTACTAGATTTGTTACGATATTACATCGGAAATATAATGCTTTATATGCCGTCAAGAGGCAATATTTGAACCGTGTGCAGAATACCCGATGATACGAACGGCTGTACTAAGAATAGTAAATCAATGTTATATTAAAAAACCGCTGCCTAAGGAATCACTACTTCCACATCCAGATTCTTCATCCAAGTCACTTTAAAGGAAACATCTTCACTATATTTGCACTCTAGTATGTGGAAATTATTGGTCATGGAATTTTATTAATATTTTGGGCAGATGTCTTAGAAAAGTTTGAGGAGTTGGTTTCTACCATATACGTTAAAAATGAAGTTTCTAGTTTACCGTACTTATTTTCCACAATTCACAACCTACCACCTCCCACCCCTTCAATGGAGTCATCTCAATCAGATGTCACTACAACACATACGTGTACTAACTTTCAAGTGAATATCTCAATTTGATGTTATCAATCCCATTAATAATGAAGCGGAGGTGGTAGAGTTTGAAAAATATTAGAAAGAAATCTGAGGCCTTGGTTTCTAGTATATACACCGAATTCCAAATTTCTGTACTCTTACCAGCTTTATTTACCTATTTTCCCCTAGTTACTCCTATTAACCCCAACCCTTCTACGGAATCATCCCAAAATATAATCTAGCTCCAGATGTCGTTATAATACGTCTACCAAATTACAAGTGAATATCTCAATTTTATTTTATCAACCCCTTTAATAATGTAGTAAGGGTAGTGGAAGTGTTCAAAATTTTATTAAAAAATCTGAGGAATTGGCTTCTAGGACATACACCGAATTTCAAATTGCAGTACTCTTACCAGCTTGCTTTACATATCTTTCCCTATTTACCTCTACTTACCCTCACTCCTTCAACGCAATCATGTCAAAATATAATCTAGTTTCAGATATAGTTATAACACATAAATGCACCAAATTTCGTGTGAAAATTTAAATTTAATTTTTTCAACTATTTTAATAAGGGAGTGGGGGTGGTGGGGGGATGGAAATTATCAATAAAAAAACCTGAGACCTTCGCTTCTAGTATATACACCAAATCCCAAATGTCTGTACTTTTACCAGATTGCTTTACTTATTTTCCCTTATATACCCCTATTTAACCCCCAACCCTTCAACGGAATCATCTCAAAATATAATCTAGTTCCAGATGTCGTTATAATACATATGCGTACTATATTTCATGTGAATATGTCAATTACATTTTATCAACCCCTTGAATATTGGAGTAGGGGTGGTGGGGGCTGAAATATAATATTAAAAAATCTGAGGCCTTGGCTTCTAGTACATACACCGAATTTCAAGTTTCTGTACTCATACCAGCATGTTTTACTTATTTCCCCCTATTTACTCCTAAATAACCCCCAACCTTTCAACGGAATCATCTCAAGGTATAATTTAGTTCCAGATGTCATTATAATTCATACGTGTACTAAATTTCAATTGAATATCTCAATTTTATTTTATCACCCCTTTTAATAATGAAGTAGGGGTGATGGGGGATGAAAATATTAGAAATAATCTGAGGCCTTGGCTTCTAGTACATATACCAAATTTCAAGTTTCTGTAGTCTAAATTTCATGTGAATATCTCAATTTTATTTTATCAACCCCTTGAATAATGGTGGTGGGGGCCAAAATATATTATTAAAAATCTGGGGCCTTGGCTTCTAGTACATACACCGAGTTTCAAGTTTCTGTACTCATACCAGCTTGCTTTACTTATTTCCCCCTATTTACCCCTAAATAACCCCCAACCCTTCAACGGAATCGTCTCAAAGTATAATCAAGTTCCAGATGTCGTTATAATTCATACGTGTACCAAATTTCAAATGAGTATCTCGATTTGATTTTATCAACCCTTTTAATAATGAAGTAGGGGGGGGGGGTGGTGGTTGAAAAATATTATAAGAAAATCTGACGCTTTAGCTTCTAGTACATACACCAAATTTCAAGTTTCTGTAGTATTACCAACTTGTTTTACTTATATTCCTCTATTTACCCCAAATTAACCCCCAACCCTTCAACGGAATCATCTCAAAATATAAACTAATTCCAGACGTCGTTATAATACATACGTGTACGAAATTTCAAATGAATATCTCAACTTTATTTTATCAACACCATTAATGGGGTAGGGGTGGTGGGGATTGAAAAATATAAATAATCTGAGACCTGGGCTTCTAGTACATACACCGAATTTCAAGTTTTTGTAGTCTTACCAGCTTGCTTTACTTATTTTCCCCTATTTATCCCCATTTAACCCCAACCCTTCAACGGAATCATCTCAAAATATAATCTAGTTCCAGATGTCGTTATAATACATACGTGTACCAAATTTCAAATGAATATCTCAATTTTATTTTATCAACCCTTTTCATATTGGAGTAGGGGTAGTGGGGGTTGAAAAATATTATTAAAAAATCTGACGCGTTGGCTTCTAGTACATACACCAAATTTCAAGTTTCTGTACTCTTACCAACTTGTTTTACTTATATTCCTCTATTTACCCCAAATTAACCCCCAACCCCTCAACGGAATCATCCCAAAATATAATCTAATTCGAGACGTCGTTATAATACATACGTGTACGAAATTTCAAATGAATATCTCAACTTTATTTTATCAACCTCATTAATGGGGCAGGGGTGGTGGGGGGTTGAAAAATATTATAAAAAAATCTGAGGCCTTAACTTCTAGCACATATACCGAATTTCAAGTCTCTGTACTCTTACAAGCTTGCTTTACTTATTTTCCCCTATTTACCCCCCAACCCTTCACCGGATATCCTCAAAAAACAATCCAGTTCCAGATCTCGTTATACTTAATATATACGTGTACAAAATTTCAGGTCAATATCTTCAACCGTTCCGGAGAAAACGTGCGGACAAAAAAAAGTTACAGACAGACAGACAGACCGACAGACCGACAGACATACAGACAGACAGAAAAATTTTTTTCGCTCAAATTTAAAATCTCGACGTTTCATGACATTCTAAACCTATTTCACGAATTAAAATTTTTAAAATTTTTTTTGCGATTACTATACTTCCAATCCACACGTGGATGTGGAAGTAAAAGAATTTAAATATTTTCCAGCACCCCAAGTGAAGGACATAAATAGTATAAATATATATATTCTTAATGCAAAAAGTGTCAAATGGTAGAGGCAATGTTTTTCTAAGAAAAAAAAAATTGTAAAAAATTGAAGTAGTCAAAAAAAAAAGATAACTCATAGTCAAGAAATAATATTTCATCCACTCGCTAATAAGGTCCAACTAACTCAGAAGAAGCAAAAAGTTTCGTCATAATCGCCTACATACATACGTAACTTTTTCAAGGAATGGTTGCAAAATCGTGATATATTTTTTTATTATTTTTAAATCGCCTTATTTATATTAACGCCCTGACGGAGCTTAACCATAGATATTCAAGCTGTCAACCAAGACATAGACAACAACACAACAACTATTCCCTGTGGCAATGCCATCTGTCGCAGACGAAATTCGAACTCAGAAGCGATCAATCTTTTTCTATTAGAAATGGAAAATTATTTTGTTCAACTTTTTTCTTCATTTTGTTAATTTGGATTTACTAATTTGGCCTTGATTTTTATTATTTCAACCGACAAAGTCTGAACCTTTATGAAATAGGTATTAACTATTCTGTCTAGCTACTCGTATTATTGTATTTTCAATTAAACAATTTGGAACGTACCGAGATACTTTCTAAATCACATTTAATTAGACGAACTATTTTTACACATACCTACATAAGTGTATTTAATTAAGATAAAGTTCCCACAAATAAGAGAAATATTTCTCGCGGTATTTATTCAACAAATTAATGAAATCCTATATTACGAAACATACACGAATACGTATGCATTTCGAGTGGTGTACGAACATTTCTGTATTAAATGTTTACATTCCTGATAAAACTAAGGCAAAGAATCTCAGTGTTAACACAACAAACATCATATATCCATCTTAGTTTACAAGGGCGTTAAACTTTCACACCCTCGATGTATCAGAATCACGCCTTCTCTGTTTACTTTAATAATAGCATATGCTTACTTATAATAATTATAATACTATAATTTCTTATCTTAAGGTGGCCATTCCCTAGAAAGAGACATCCGATAGGGAAATATTTATTATTTTTAGCTATAACTTTTTTTATTAGTACGTTTATTTAAACAAACTATAAGAGTACCTAAGTAGAACCACAACAAGACTATTACTATGAATTTTCACTCAATAATTTTAGTGATTTCCAAATAGCTCGATTTAAATTTAAAAATTGTGTTAAGAGTGGGTATGCCGTCTAAAAATCAGAAATAAATTACTCTCAAACGCCGCCCCGTCCGCGACAAATTATAATTAGACCATTGCAGTTACGAAATTTGTACAGGCGAAAAATAGAAGAAAACATATCAATCTAGGTTTGTATCTTTTTAATATTTTGAGAAAAAATGGTATTAATTAATAAGATTTGTTTTAATTAGCAGCAAATTGCTGATTTTTTTTTAAATATTTAGAATCAAAATATGAGAAAAAGGACTCGATACAAACTTTCATTCATATTTTCTGTGTATCGTACTATTTTTATTTTTCCAAAAAACAAAATACTTTTTGCAAAAACATGTATAGCACGGAACCGTGCAAAGGCACATTTTGCAACAAATGTTACACTGATACGAGCTCCCTCTGGATTTATTATTGTTTAAGCTCCGCCCTTCACCCAGAATTATTTTATGAATGAGAAAATATAACGAGGGAACGAAATAAGAAATTAAGCCAAATCATTTCTAATAACACGGGACGCCCAATAAAATACCTAATTCCATTAATTTACTATTATACTTAACAGGTACTCTACTCTTTGATTATACTACAAGTACGGAATTATATCAATACAGTAACTAGTTATATGTAGCCACCCATGCTCTAACAATAATGTGTAATTGTGTTTCAATTCTTCTTTATAAAATGGTGGTATGCTGGTATATTTAAAAACATTTATTGGGCAATACAATTGATATTAAATTTTAAAGATGTGTTCTTGTCGTAAACACATGAATATAGAATTATAAGGTGCGATGCGATTTGCAATGAAAGGAGTTAGAAACACAAAAGTAAAGCGCACATTTTCCCATTTTCTCATCAAGTCACACGCATCAGTTTGTTGCATTAGACCAAGTAACAGGATTTTTTTCATAATAACTTTTATTTCTGGGAAAAATAGAAAGAAATGTTTGGGATAAAAACTGTCGGCAGTAAAGTTATCTATCGATCTGTCAAAATAATGAAATCTAGGCTCAAAATGTAAAAAGAAACAGAGAAACCAACTTACTCCTTTAAACCCGAAAATATTTTCCAGAAAAAAGCAACTTCGTGAAAATTTAACAAATCAGAGCTAAAAGTATTGTCCAGAAGGTGATGTGGACCGATGTTGAAAATATTTTCTTGTTGAGATCGCGCACCAATGTAGACGTTCTAAGACTCAAGTTGCAGGTTTTTATCTCTGCTTTAAAAATTTGTAGAGAAAACATTTTTGAATACAAATTTTAGCCATCTTTTTTACTTTCAAAATTTTGCAAATTTTTAGAATCGCTCTGACATTCGTATTTTAAAAAAAATGCACTATTAAATTTCATTGATACAAATAATTGATGCTTTGGATTTTTAAAATCTAACCAGTAAAACCAGAGATATCCATATTTTTGAGAAATAACCTACTATGTCTAAAGTTATTAATGATATTTTGATGCGGGGTTTAGTTTAAAACATCATTAAACTTTTGTATACTATAAAAGCAAATTTGTAAGTTCTCCCCATCCATATATTTTTTAAGAAAATATGAATAATAATTCGTAAAACTAAGTGTACACCAGGCAAGTTATTTTATATAATATGTGCTAATATGTGATATGTGCTAAGTATATAACACTAGTTCCTTGGTCAAATCGAGACTACTACTCCTAGAAAGTAAAATTTCAAATAAAAGGTTGCCTCTATCCTTAATCTTTATTTATTCTCGATATGTTTACTTGTTACTGACTTCGAAAAATTGGCATTTGCTTGCTACATTTACGTCTGCAAATTTCAGGTTAGGGTTGTAAAGAAATTCTTATTTTATACTATATACTATCAAAACAGTACCTGAGAGGTCAACCACTTGTAGAAATTACACGAACTGCCGAGACTGCCTTGCCTGCGGCGCCTGCGTACCTCCAACCAGCCGCACTTGCGGGGCTTTCAATTATATGACCGCCACTGCCATGGCTGCCGACAGCCTGCCTAAAATTCGGAGAACGAGTGCCGACGGTGGTTTACCTCTCGATAGACAACTAGTGAATTTCATAATGATCCATTGAATAGTTTAATGCTTATAAATAATTACTTATCACTGATTTTCTGCGAATCATTTCTCTTATTCTCGGCGTCTATTGGATGTATAACAATAATAATTAAAATTATTTTTTTGTTTAACTTGCCATAATTCAAAAAACGAAAACATTAATGGATCTCAATTTTACTATGTCATCACTACATATTTATTAATGAACTGTGGTAATATGAAGGTCAAATTTTAATAAATGTAAAAAATACGTTTTTTTTTTCAAAAACCATGTCGATAATATGTGAGTATTTGCAAGGATCAGTTAACGAACGGAAAACCCTTTAAGTCTATGCTGAGAAGAAATAAAGATGGAGACACCTTTTTTATTTGAAACTTTTTTTCTGTTTAACAGTTTCTAAGAATATCGCGTATAGACAAATTAGACCAATAAATAACTAATACTATACGCATAACACTTATTGGATAAAACAACTTGCGTGGTGTATATTTTTGATTTTAACAATGGTTGCTAATTTTTGTTTATTGGTAAACTACCATTATTTGAGGGAGACTACAAAATAAAAATTCAAGAAGTCCTGAGGAATCCCCTGAGGATCCAAGAGTTTAAATTTTGATTTGTTGAATGATGTGACAGCTAAAGCTTTACACATACGAAAACTAAACAACATTAAAATGCTAAGTTTTCCATTTAGTTATAAACAAGAATTAGTACTATAATAACAAACAAGACTGCAGCTACGGACACGTATTTCGGAGTTATTGCTCTTCATATATGGCACATGAGGTACGAAGGTACAAAATATAGTACTTACAATATACTGTGCTTTCCTATCTTTGTTGGTCTTGCTTTTAACAATATAACAATATTATTTATGCCATGTTACGCTGATGAGGAGCAATAACTCTGAAACGTGTGTCCGTAGCTGCAATATTGCATACCACTAATTTTTGTTTATAATTTTTATCGGACCTCATCAACTCTTATTCTTTTTATTTAATATTATTATTTCCTTATTGACGATTATTATTAATTAATGCAGATTACTAATTATTGAATATCTTTTCCATTATGCAAAAATATAGATATACTCGTATACTCCATATTACAAATTAAAATTCTAGGGAAGCATAATACCTAGGCGTCTAAATTATAAATACTGTATTTATTGAAGGAATAATATGTTAAAAACGCATTTAGGTTAGAATGATAGGATAGATGTGTTGGGTGTCGGCATAACCTTTGAGCTTTGGCAGGTAGAATTTATATACAATCATGAACTAATGTCGAGCTTATACGTAAGTGGAATCGCGGTCATTCATTTCTATTTATTGCTACATAGTACTATAAACACATAAAATAATATTTTATCGTTTTTAAAGGACCGCCCACTGGAGTTTCCCTTTCACCTCCCCTGTTGCAAATTTTAGCAGCTTGTCGAGGCATACCTACTCTTAATCTTCCTATTTCGTAGTTTTAAATCGAGCTATTTTGCAAACCACGGAAATTATTAAGTGAAAATTCATAGTAATAGTCTTTATAGTTCTACTTAGGTACTCTTATATTTTTTTAAATATATGTACTAAGAAAAAAAAGTTATGGACAAAAATTTTAAATATTTCCCTATCGTATGTCTCTTTCTAGGGAATGGCCACCTTAAGACACTATTTTTGGTGGCATGGGCCGTCTGATGTATCGATTGACGAATGGTACAATCAAAATGCCTATTTATCTATATTTGGGTGTCCAGATTAATTCCTATGAGTTTTACTTCTTGTTGAATATATATGACAAAGTAATTCCAAATCATTGTTGTTTTTATATTTAGTCCAGTATGAGGGTTACCCGACATCAAATCGTGAATTTATATATTTTTTTAATATATCATATAGGATTACAAATTAATGTTAAATCAAAGTTTGCGACCTCTGCAGACCTCAGGGTCTTGGTCAAAAATAAAAAAAATGGGAGATTTTTGCCCCTTTTTCAGTTCTTGTCCAATTTTCATCCCTAAGGCCTACCTTTTCGATAAAAACAATTTAGTACTTTTTTAAAGTAGACCGAATTTGCTATAAGTTGCTACTAAAACGGACTCTGTAGATTGAATAGGACACAGCTGTTCAAAGTTTGGCAAGTTTCCGATTCGTCGGTTATTTTGTCCCCACTCCCCAGACCTTGAAGAAGAATCAGACGACGAAGCGTTGGACAATCTCTTCTGGGCTCAAGACCGTCCAAGAGAGCTAATGTTTGAAAAATATAAGATCTGTTTATAACTAATTTTGAAACATTTAAAAAAGTAATATTTCTTCCCCTAGTTTACGATACATTCAATATAATAGTACCTATTTCATTTTGTTTTTATTTTATTTCGCTCGGGTAAAATGAATTTTTTGAACCTTGTTATAGTGGTAGTAGGTATTTCACTGATTTTAAGTTAAAAGTTGCTAAAAATGTAAAAATATAAAAACTTTCCAAAACTTTGTATAGCTGTATCGCGGAGACTATTTGGTCTACAGAGTCGGTTCTGGTAGCAATTTGTAGCAAATTTAGTCTACTTTCAAAACGTTTTTACCAAAACAGTAGGTCTTAGGTGTCAAAATTGACAAAATCTGAAGAAAATAAAAAATTTCAGCTTTTTGGATTTTTGACCAAGATCCGGAGGTCCACCGAAGTCATAAATTTGGATTCTATATTAATTTATAATCTTATACCACACATTAAAAAATATAGATACCCGATTTGATGTCAGGTAGGATGTACAAAGTTACTGGATTAATTGGTTAACGATAATTTGAGAAAAATATATGTGTCTAGGTTTAATATATTGGTATTGGTGTGGTATTTGTTCAGCATTATTTTTATCCTTTTTGTACTATTTCTAGTGTTTTCATATGAATATTTAAATCATTACTCCGGTTTATGGTAAATAAAAGATTGCTGCATCATCTGCAAAACTAATTATTTTACCAATGCTGCGAATGGTTAATACATGATTTATATAACTACTAAAAGGAATTGGAATTAATATGGTTCCTTGAGGTACGCCGTATTTGTATTTGTTGAAGTATTTTATTAATCTAATTTTAACAGCTTTTTCAAAATTGTTTGTTAAGTTTGTAATTAAGGATATTGGATGGTAATTTGATATCTTAAGTTCAGGAGGGCAACTCGCGCTTTCAAATTTTAATTTATTTGGGAATATACCATAATTGTGTTGGGAAGTGTATTTTATAATTGTCGGGCTTTGGTAATAGCTTATTTTTACGAACACCACTCTATTTTATCATCTATTTCCTTACAGCTTCAATCAACCTAAAAGAGCTGTCAATAATACGCCCATAAAATAACTCGAACATAAATCAACATATTATATCTACCACAATTACAATTAACTTTTGGCAGTTTGACTTGTGGCAAATAAAAAAGTCCATTAATGTTACAGGGAAATAAACAAATGTGTGTTAACATTTATAAATAGACTAAATATTTTCTTTTTAAATGGAACAGACGTATTTATTCTTCAACAAGTACGATATTTCTTGTTGAGTTGATTATGTTAGAACAAGCTATTTCGACATGTCCAAATTATGTAGATTCTAAAAATCTGCTCGGACTGTGTATAGTGTCTTTGCGTAGTCATCATTTTCTCGTAGTTCACCAAATAACTTATTTTTTTCATTATCACGGATAATTATTTACTGATCATTTTAGTATTAATGAAACTATATACACCCATTGTACACTAAAACGCCATAGATTCCCTTATCAGCAAGATCATTTCATTTTATTGACCTGTATCCTACACTATATCTCCCAAACGCTGGACTGATGTGGGGTTCCACATAATTAAAAGTCAATATACAGACTGTCAATTTTACGAGGGCCACACCAAATATCTCGCTTAATATCTATTGTAGAAGAATAAAGTTTTAGAAACAGTTATCCCATTTTTGTGAGCTATATTTCAGTAAAAAGAAATTTGAAATCCATAGCCTACTTTATGAGATATATTACAAAAACCTGAAAAATAGGAAAACCACAAACGGTTATAGCTTCCTTATTTGAGGAGATACGAAAAAAGTTAAAGGAATGAAAGTTGACGGCAAAGACAATAAGAATAATAACGTGTGACAAAAAAATCGAAAAATGCAGTTGGCTTTGACATACGCTATTGTGCAAAAATGCATGACGCCATTAATTCCGTTATTTTTTTCTCATTCCAACGATATAAAACATGTCACAGAAATTTTAACCGATAGTGTCAATATTTAATATTATATACCACAATTCATATGATTGAATCGTAACAATCAGCTGTGCCATAATTAGTGAAAAACAATGTATACAGTTATTAATAAATTTGATAGATTGTCACTGTTGTATGTTGTATGTTGCGTTGTCGAGTTCTAAGACAAATTTTATATCAGTAATTATGGTGTACACCAATAATAACAAATTCGATATGATTAGCATTTATTGTCAGTGCAATTTTGACGCTGAGATGGCAGTCACGGTTTACGGAGATAGATTTCCAGATGCTCCGCAGCCAAATCGAACTATGTTTAGGAAGTTAGTTCAAAATCTAAATCAAATCTTCAAAAAAAGTAGTAAGGCGAGCGCATTTTGCGGATAATGTAAGAAAAGTGAATAGAGTAATGAATTATGTTAACCAAAATGAGGAAACCTCTTTGACACAAATTCAGAGAAACTGTCGCATAAAAAAAGACAGTGCAAGAAAAATATTGAAAAAAAAAACGGATTTCGATGCTACAAAATGAGGAAAGTTCAACATTTAAATGAGGGAGATAAGCCAAGGAGAGTAAGATTTTGTAGATGGTTATTAAATAAGAAAAGGAATGACGCGCTGATATGTAGCAAAATTCTTTGGTCGGACGAATCAAATTTTTCTAATAATGGATTTTTCAATAGAAATATGCATTATATATGGACACGCGAAAATACACATTGGAGCAGAGAGACTGCTTTCCAAGAAAGATTTTCTACGAATGTTTGGTTGGGCCTTTTAGGGACTAAAGTAATTGGACCTTATTTTTATGATGGCAAATTAACCGCTCGTAGATACCTTAATTTCCTGCAAAACGAATTTCAAGATTTTTTTTATGAATTAACAGTGGCAAAAAGATTAAATTATTCATATTTTCAACAAGATGGGGCTCCACCTCACACTACTGTAATATGTACAAATTATTTAAATCTAGTTATGCCAGATAGCTGGATAGGCACCTATGGACCCATTCTATGGCCAGCTCGATCACCAGATATTATTCCCTTGGATTTTTTCGTCTGGGGTTACATTAAAGACAAGGTATTTCAAACTGCCCCTGAAAATATTGAGGACATCAAAACCAGAATTCGAAACGCATGTGACGCAATTACTCCTGAAATGCTCCAAAATGTAATGCGTGACGTGTCCCGTAGAGCACGTTTATGTGTCAGAATGCATGGTGCACAATTTGAGCATTTGTAGTTAGAAAAATAAATACACACAATTTCTTTTCAATATAGTAGTAGGTAGTACTGTTATACACAGTTTTTCGTTTTTTTCTTTGGATGTTCGTTTTGTACTTGTATTTTTATTTGAGATATTTATTGGTTTGTATTAAATTGTAATAAATAATTACGGAATTATAATTATTATAAAGTGAATTTTTACTATTATGGCACAGCTGATTGTTACGATTCAATTATATGAATTGTGGTATTCGTAAAATATTAAATATTGACACTATCGGTTAAAATTTCTGTGACATGTTTTATATCGTTGGAATGAGAAAAAAATAACGGAATTAATGGCGTTATGGCCTACTTTGAGATATGTATTTTTCATTTTTGCACAATAGCGTATGTCAAAGCCAACTGCATTTTTTTGTTACACGTTATTATTCTTATTGTCTTTGCCGTCAACTTTCATTCCTTTAACTTTTTTCGTATCTCCTCAAATAAGGAAGCTATAACCGTTTGTGGTTTTCCTATTTTTCAGGTTTTTGTAATATATCTCATAAAGTAGGCTATGGATTTCAAATTTCTTTTTACTGAAATATAGCTCACAAAAAATGGGATAACTGTTTCTAAAACTTTATTCTTCTACAATAGATATTAAGCGAAATATTTGGTGTGGCCCTCGTAAAATAGACAGTCTGTGTAACAATATAACAATTTTAATGTTATTATTAATAAAATACTACATTATAAGGTTCTTCTTTTAACAATCAAAAATATTTTATTGATTCATTAATCATAATAATAATGTAACCCAAGTTACTGAGTTTATTTTTATCCTTGGGATCTAGTTTATATGCAAATTAAATTAAGCAACATAAAAAATAGTTTAGGAAGGTATTTAGGTAACTACACTACAACTGACATCATAATAATCAACTGGGTTGTCATACAGTGTGATACACTTAAAATGAAGATACCTGTATTTAACTTATTTGTAGAGTTGAGATCTGATCTTTGGTACAGAGGTAGGAACTTCAAGGAGCTGCATTTCTTAGAGTACTCAACTGAAATGTCAGGTGTAAACCTAGCCTCCTGCGATCTCGTGAATCGGATAAATTCTCAATCACACACTCACACACGATATTTGACTTTCAAGATTTTTGTGCATATTTTTTTATACGATGATAATTTAAAAATGTTTACAGGTTATAACATACCTATCTAAATAAATCAAAGATAGAATATTATTCATGTATAGTCGCAATAGTTAATATGAACGTATTATTTAATGAAGGATTTCATTTGTGTTACTAATCTCTGACAAATTTAATTAGATTATGAGTAACTATTACGAAATATTTTTTCATCAACTAGTTCAGTTTATTATAAAATTTTAGACTAAGTAATTATCTCTGTGTGTATTATTGTTTTCTGAACTGGGTCCCGAGAAAAAATCCGACTACCGTTTAGTCGTATCTACTTGTTTTACGGCGCCTATTTCTTTACGAATTGAAATCGAAGAAAAAAGTATACGACGGAGAAAAACCACCATTGATTCAAGCTTCATCTAAAAATGCACACATTAAGAGGATATCAAATCAAATGTATTCGTCCTTTAGATACAGAGATAAAATCAATTAGGAACCTCGCGTTTTGATCTAGTCAAACACAAATGGCACCGGAGCGCCACGGCAAATGAAGGGCAGCGAGGTCGAGGTGGGGTTAAAGATAATTAAACTGAAGACCTGCTCCTGACTGTATAGCGGATTTATTAGGGCGTGATGGATAAAGAAGGCCCCGGGTACCCTTGTAGATTGCTTTAACGGGAAAAATTGACTGATTCTAAATATTATGGTTATTTTATAGAGTTTCAATATTTTGAATTTGAAAACAATTTCGAAATAAAATAGTGACAAACAAAAAATTACAAAATGAAGGGCACAAAAAGGTAGACTGAAAGGATGGGAAAAAATGTAAGTAAATAGTTGATGATCTAGTAAAGATTAAGATGGCTACATGTGCCGCCGGAAAAACTTTTGTGTTGACAAAATCTTTGAGTAGTCCGCTAATAAAACGAAGTCCTTACAACGGGTATGCAAGTTTCTGCCAGAATTGGAAATGAAGCGGAGGACCTTGCATTCTAGGACTGAAAATTTCTATACTGTTGTGGCCGACGCGCTGCACCACTTTAACGCCGAATATGTAAGGGCCGGGCACTCACGACAGCCGTGTGGATAAATTCTTTGTTGCTTCCTTTTAGTCTACTGTTCCCTGACACTAAAGGGTTAAATACTTCTAGATAGGGAGTAAACTTTGCGTATCATCGCGTTTATGTGTTTGTTGTAGATCAGTCGAGTGTATTAATGAACTGAAGTAGATACTTCACAGTTTGGTTCGTTTTCATTTTCACCTCCTTGATCGAGATTGGTGTAATGATTCTGATGTACATTGTAGCATGAGCCATGTGCATCTTCAACAGCGTATTTGCTGTCTGAAAGCTGTGGCTATGAGCGTGCAAGGTTCTGTCATTGGCGCATATGTCTAGTTTCCTATTTGGAAGACGGGAAGTCGCAGGATAATTTTGGTGCTAGGCACGACCCCTACGGAACACCCGTACGAATTCACCGCTCTGTTGAGAGTTTATACACATTAATACCGGTGGGGTACAGATTACTATCAGCAAGGACTATGAACTTTCATGGAAGCATGTTAAAATAAGAAATATTGTCGATTGACTTACCTCATTTGGTTCAGATAACTCGAAAAGGTCCAATCTGTTAGCATTCCATTGGTTGATGACGTTTCGCAGGGCCTCCCTTTCGAGGGCCCTGCGGTCATTCGAGTTCCCATGCATCTAAATTTTCTGAAACAAAATGAAAAACTATAATAACATAATTGCGTTCGGATAGAGGCAATTATTACAGTTACTAGAAATAGTTCAGCATTCATCAACTTAGTGAGGATTTGTAGCAAAATTGCGTAGGTGAAAAGAATGAAGCAATTATTAGGGAAACAATTATACGCATTTCTTTATTGTTCTTATGGTTGTCTCGATACATTCACATAAAAAACCTCAAAGTTGTGCCACTTATGTATACAGATTCAGAAAATGTTGGTTTTGGTATTGCACTAGACTCAACGATTTTACCGATCGCCCACAATAAAGGTATCTATCACTGACAGAGCTGCCCACGCACATGTGGTGCAGAAAGGAAGTGGCTCAATGCACGATGTGTTATACGATAAAAACGAATGGCCTAGTTGCATCGCTCTTGTTTGCTTTTATTGCCATACCAAAACGAACACTTTCCGAATCTGTAGATGGGAGAGCGGAGCATGTTCAAGTTTGGTAGAAAATGTTAAATCATAAATAAAATTGTATTACTTAATACATAGAACAACATTGTTCTCATGTATAGTTTGTTTTGGTATAATTAAAATAAGACATAATCGGTAACAAGCCTCTTTAATTAAAATTTCTTAACTCCTGAAATATAGCGCAAATCACCCCCAACTAGAACGTCATACCCAGGGAACAGAGCCGTACTTTGAATTTATCTAGCAATATCGCAATGGACGGGCAATACATCCACCAATACGTAAGATATCCTATTTTGACGCAAAACAGAATAAGATTTGTTAATTTACCGGAAACGTCATTAAATTTCTGCCGAAAACACGATTTTTGATTCTCTAGTATTTATTTTGTTTATTCTAATACTCAAAAATTTGAAGTACGGCTCTGTAGGACCATCTCGGCAGGTAAAAATTACCGACTTTGATATTTTAATGGCCTGTTTTAATAGCCTTTTTTATTTGCATTAAATATGTGGAGACAGCTATACGAAATAGTTGCAGAATATGAAAAGATCGGAAAAAATGTCTACTTTACGAATCTGAGTGGCGCAATTTATAATTTTTGTTTTATGGGCGATTTAGCCCTAAAAAGGCAAAAGGATTTTCCAAAAAAATTGTCATTTGAAATTTTTTAGTAAAACTGGGTCAAGAAAATCTTCAATATTAAAACTTTGAAAATTTTTAACTCCAAAACAACGCACTTTATGCGCGAATGGTTTGGACTAGCCTCGTGCATAGATGTGCTCTAAGGCGCTCCCAAAAGAATGCGTAAAAAAGCGATAAAAACCACGTTAAACTCTATAAAATTTAAGCCACCGATACATCAAAAATTCTGCGCGAAGTGAAACGCCAGAATAGAAAAACAAAGTTCATACGGAATTAATAATATTAATAGGGTCGTTGACCATTTTTAAAAAATTTTATATTCAAGTGATTCATAAAATTTTATTTGACCCGTATTTTTTATTTTACATTCCAAATTCATTTTAATAGTGAAATTAATTATTTAAGTTACGAAATTTTGAATTGGCGCCTATGGTGACGTCAGATGTGAGAGCATGCGCAGTTAACAAATAGAGGAATAATCGACGGGCGTCGTTCGTTTACTGTTATAGGATCGACGTGAGTGATTGTTATATTAATGTCTTCAAACTATTGTTATTGTCATTATTTAACTTGGATTAAAATATGAAGTACACTGTAAGCTAAAGTAAGTATGTACATGATTTTCTATTAATAATATACTGGTGCAGATATGTTTTAAAATAGAATATAAAATTTAAAATTTTTAGGTTATAATTTACAAAGGAAGATAAACACAATGTAAACAACGAATACCTAACAAATCAACTAATCACTAACACCAACATGATCAACGAAAACATCAAAATTCTCTAAAATTGAATTCTCATTACATGCGTCATCATTCACCGCCTTGTTATTTTGAAAACCAATTTATTCTTGCATGTGATTATTAGGACTTTCTTTAATATGATATATGAAATGTATATTTAGCATATTTTTTTACGGTATAGGATTTCATAAATTTTATTGAAGGAAACGACCCTATTACGCGTAGTTTTTTAAATAGTATATACCAAATAAAGCAAGTGAAGTGATTAAGATGTTCAGATGCTAAGACGACCAACCTCTCTTAAGTGGTTAGTGCGATAACGTAAACATCTGGGCAACATAATACATCATCAGTGAAATGCAACGGACTGGTTTCTAACGACTAGAAGTAGTAACAGGCAAAAGTTGAAAAGATGTTTTATTTTTATATATTATACTCTTCGCAAATACAAAACGAAGAGTATATTGCATTCGATCGTCACATTTCTAAAATCGGTAATATTGCTCGTAGAGAAAAAATTTTCATATCACTGCGATTCGTTTGTTTTTAAGTTCTATTTATTGGTTTATTAATTCTTGTCACGGGACAGTTTATTACACAAGAGAAAAAATTTAAGTAAATATGAAAAGGTATGCAAATACAGGCAACGAAGTAAAAAATATCCGGAAATAGTAAGCGACAGTTGAAAGTAGTTACTGTAGAAACAAACTAATATATAGGGGGTGCAAAATATTCTCTCAGGCCTCTTTCTCATAACCAATTCGTCATAAAAAGCTTTTTTATCACGAGATGGGGCACTTCCACCGTAAATGATTATTTACCTGCGGAACGGTTAAAAAAAACTCCTGCGGCGAGCGAACGCATGTATATCTTGGCAGACAAACGAAATGAACGCAAGTGGACAGAAGGAGGTGCAGCTGGTTAGGCGGTATAAACAACATCCAAGATTTGGTTCCAGCACGCGGCCGTCCGTTAGGTGCGTTCGACGGAGGATCAAGCTGCGTGTTGGAACGAACCTCCATGGATGCCAGGAATTGGCAGCAATGCTCACCTTACGCTGGAAAATCAATCAATCAATCAATCCAAAACAACGCACTTTATGAAACATTTTTATAGAGCAAACATTGTTTGTAAGAGGTCAAAGAATAACTGTTCATTTTTTCAGGATTTTTTTATCAATTTCTGGAAATTTGTAGCAATAATTGCGGTAGAAGAAATTGATGAAAAAAATCTGAAAAAAATTCAGTTATTTTTTAATCTGTTACAAACATTATTGTTCTATAGTTTTTTCATAAAGTGCGTTGTTTTGTTAAAAATTCTCAAAGTTTTAATACTGAAGATTTTTTTAGCCAGTTTTACTGAAAAAGGTTAACTTTTTAGTAAAAGTCTCAACAGACATTTTCTTTTGTCTTTACTCAAAAAATAAGACGCCGTCCCAAAAACTAAAAAAGAATGATTTTTCATCATTTTCTTCAACGTCAAAAATTGTTTTGAAAAATCTTTTTGCCTTTTTAGGGCCGAATCAGCCATAAAATTTAAAAATTATGAATCGAGCCACTCAGCAACAATATCTTTGTAGCTCCAAATTTTGGAGAAAGTGGGGTCGCATTTTCCCAGAGAATGCCTCATATATTTATTACTTATACAATCCAGACAAGGTACATATTTTCAAAGCTACATATTCAAGTGCACACTTCACTTATTCTCCAGTCCTGAGAAAAATGTTTTACTTTGAATTTTTAACAGATTTGTGCCATTTATTTCAAATACCAGTACTGATAAAATGGACATTCGTGACTCAACAAGTATCTCTTGAATTAGGCATATGCGATAAAGGCAGACAAAATAGAAGCATTCAGGTATGTTCAAAATTAATCTATCAATATGTTATACCTAGTCACTAGAGAGAATTATAGATATTATGCTTCTCTATCATGAATATTAAGAGGGGGAAGAAGGTTCAATCAACATCTTATACCTACTTTAAAAAAATTATAAACACTTTGCTTCCCCTGTTAAGAATTCTATGAGGGGAAGTTCCCACACTACCACTTGTTTTATTCAAGTTACGTGCCTATTCTCAAAACATTAAAGGTTACACAAGTGCATTACACTTATCTCTTTATATACCTATCATAATAATAACATAAAAAGTATAATAAACATTAAAACAAGCACACTTCATTATGATTTACTAGGCATCAATGGAATGGTTAGTACCGTATAATGGTATAGTCCAGGGGTAACGTTAGTAAAATTCATTAAATGGTCTGAAACAATAGGGGAGATTTTATTAGTAGTGATATGGAACCTGTGTACTTAGCCTTTAGAATGATTATTTAATTTATTGCTTTTATTATTTATAAATATGGAGTGGTAGACAGTATGTCATTGTTCTGAGGTGAAATGAAACTGATAGTATTAATTATAATGCGATCAGCGCTATCGGGGACTATAATTAATGTTGTTTTTATTGTAATTAAAAATTAGCACCAGTTTAATAGATAAAGCTAATACTGTGTTTTACTTCCCTCGCATACCGAAGGGAAGTATTGTATTCGAGAAAAAATCACCCTCCGAGATTTTTTCGGATTCTGACGTTTCAGATCGCGGAGATTACGAAAATATAGGTTTTTCAATTCCGTCAGTCTGTCTGTCGGTTGGTGCATTTACTAAAAAACTAAAGTCAAATTTGGTAGGTAGTTGACCCTACTGTCAGCGAAGAAATGGTAGAACTTTCACTGGAAAATATACAGGGTGGATCGTCTAAAGGGAATAAATAATGAAAAAAAATTTTTTTTGCTCAAATTTAAAATTTCCACGTTTCATGACACGCTAATCCTATTTCAGAAAAAAACATTTTGAAAATTTTTTTCACCATTTTTGAAAAATTTTTTACCACTAAAATAGATGGAAACATTTTTTTCTTTGTTCAAATTTAAAATTTCCACGTTTTATGGCGGTCTAAATCCATTTTTTTTTTTAAATTTTTAGAATTTTTTTTTACTATTTTTGAAAAAATTTTACCACTAATACAGACTGAATTTTTTTTTTCTGTGTTCAAATTTAAAATTTTCACGTTTTCATGGCATTCTAAACCTATTCAAACAAACGTAAAAGTTATTTTGATCAAAAAATTTTTTTGCCAAAAATTTTAATCTATCACTGGGTATAGAATAGATGAAAAAAAAAATGTTTTGCTCAAATTTAAAATTTCCACGTTTCATGATATTCCAAACCTATTTCGGAAAAGAAAATTTGCAACATTTTTTTTACCATTTTGGAAAAAAATTTACTTACCACTAGAATAGACGGAAATTTTTTTTTTTCCTCAAATTTAAAATTTTCACGTTTGACGTGACTGACATTCTAAACCTATATGAAAAAAAAAAATTTGAACATTTTTTTCACCAACATTTTTGAAAAAATTTTTACCACTAAAATAGATGGAAAATTTTTCTTCTTTGCTCAAATTTAAAATTTTCACGTTTCGTTGCATTCTAAACCAATTTAAAAAAAAAACATTTTGAAAATTTTTTTTTAAAAATTTTTGATAAATTGAAAAAAAATGAAATTTTTTAACCACCACTATACTTCCACTCCACTACGTGTATGTGGAATTGAAAATGTGACAGATGGCAATAACATTAGGCATATACACCTATTATACTATTATTGAAAAATGTACAGGGTGGTCATCCCAAGAAATAATTCAGTCATGGTGGGTATTTATAAAGGTATTTGCCCAAACCTTCCGCATTTGGCGCCTATTATTTAGTATTGAACTTTTGCTATTGGATGAGCACTCTGTATATTTTTTTGACCAAAACTTATCAGGTGTTCTTTGTAATAATAGTGATAACTATATTCCGATTATTATTTTCAATATCACTTCGTAATTATTAATTCTTTAGAGTGACCGCCATGCACAAATAAAGAGGGAAGTTCTGTGTAAATACCTTTACCGATTTTTTTAATTTGTCGCCGGAAGTAAAAGTGACATTTTAATATTGAAAAGATATCAAAAGGTATCTTTAATTTGATTTAACACATTCGAAACGAAGTTCTTCGTCTACACGAGGTTCATTACCACCTCCATTTCATTATAAATTTATTTCCATTTCTCCATTGTTAATCATCTTATGAACCTAAGGGGTTGATAAAACAAAATTGAGATATTCGTATGTGTTGTACTGGCATCTGATGAGTAAATAGGAAAATAAGGAAAGCAGGCTAATAAGAGTCCATCAGATACTTCATTTTTGGCGTATATGTTAGAAGCCAACGCCTCAAATTGTTTTACATCTGCCTCAAATACTATATTATTAAAATTCCATAACCAATTATTTCCACATACTAGAGTGCAATTATAGTCAAGATGTTTTCCTTTAAAGAGACCTGGATAAATATGGATGTGGAAGTAATGATTTTTTAGGCAGCGGCTTCTTTCCTAATTTTGCAATTTCTCAGGACGGTTAGACCTCGAGAGGAAATCTCAAAATCGGTCCTGGTCCTAGCTCAAATGTGGTAAGAGTGGACCCCAAAAACATGTAAAAAAAATGAGAAATAATTTTCTCTAAAACGGTTCTAACGAATTTTGTTAAAATTAACACGTGGATACTATTATGACAGGGCATTACTAGTATCTACTTGAGAATGCACGAAAGGAGGTGACGTAGGGGTTAATTATTAAATACTGTTATTTAAAACAGCTGTAACGATTTGGATTAAAACATAATATATGAATTCTCCCTTAGTACAGATCAGTATGAAATTGAATCTGAAGTTCCGCCTAAAAAAGCAGAAGTGAATTTATAGAGGACTTTTGAAGAAAAAAAATTTGGCTTTAGTTCACGAATCCATATACCTAAAGTATAAAATTTTATTTATTTTAGTGTTATGTTCAAGAGTTAGTTGTTTGTAGATTCAGTGGTTTGAGACAGACGATAGAGATATAGTTTAAAAATTACCTCTTCTAATTCAAGGGATTTCAAAACGTATAATCCACCGCAAACACTCAAATAGAATTTTATACGATCACGATATTTCGTATATGAGAAAATAAAGGACCATACGAACCTTTCTCTTAGGGAATCGTATACAATACTGGTATGAATACACAGTTTATACATGCTTTACTTTTCAAACGTTTTATATTCATTACAATTTTATCTATACCTACTCAATTCATTCGAAATAAATTAAATCTTTATTAATACCGCTGTGACAGTTTAAAATGCTATATTTTATTAATGTTGGTTCATTATAAATTAATTACAATTTTAATTAATGATTGTGTTCATTAGAGATTAATTGTTATCATAAACTTATGTATCAACTAATTACTCCATACCGAGATTCTTAATATTTATTAATTATATTCGAACAATCCTGCACTCACACTCGTTATAATATGTAGAAAGAAAGTGATTGTAAATTAATACTGATGGCCTGTGACGAAAATAAGGTCACAGCAAAAAATACTGAACCTATTTTTCAGTTTCTCTGAATTAGTTTCTATAAACACTTGAACACTACACCCGAACACTACCACTAGACACATGTTTCGCCAACCTTATTGGCATCATCAGGAGATAATTAAACCTAACAACTTAATACTGTACTGTTTACGTGGTCCTTTACGTATCCCTGTGTGTAAAGATGAATTTCTGCCAAATTAACAAAACATGAGACTTTTGTGGTCGAGTGTATCAACATTTTAAGTATTTTAAAAAGGCCTATAAAAAAATTAAGAACTGAAATATCGCTGTTTTGCCTAAGTATTTGTCGATTAAAAGTAAAACAGAATTGGACCTTGTTACTTAGTATTAATGTGAACGATTCAATTTCAAAAAGACGTTTTGGCTGCTCTTATTTAAACTTCCGGAGCTATTTTCTTCATAACTGAAAGAGATATTTGATTTATGTTAAAGGCATTTATCAGAATAATGTAAATGACCTAAGTTTGGGTGAAAATGATCCTTCTACATGGTTCGATTCCTGGAACATTAAAGAGAGGTGCATGTGACGGAACATCACAACATTCTACGCAACTTTATTGATGAACAATTTTCAGAAAATCATTGGTTCTTAGGATATTCTGTTTCACAACACAGACGACTACTTGTAGGTACGCATCAAATTATCATAGCGTTCAGTCAGAGGCAGAGATGGTAAAAACGGTTCCACTCATTTTAGCGTCACAAACGCGGCCGCTTCAAAAAAGTACCACGACGAAATAACGTTACTTTGGAACAAGCGCCATGTAATGTTCTCGAAAGACGTGCAGGCGTGGTCAAGTTCCTGTCGATCACCGTTCGTTACGAGTAACGCTATTTTAACATTGGGTGATTCGATGGTACACTACCTAAAAATACCTCAGAAAATGGCCCCCGACTAATTCGCTGGAATCGATATAAGTTATTCTTTTCGAGCTCCTGATCAAAAGTTCTCATGGACACAAGACCGGAAAATTGAGTTTTCCAGATATTGGGTGTGCGAAGTCGATTTTCCGGGATCTTGTCAATAACAGCATATCGCCATATTTTTTATAAATAAAATATCTTTCATTATAGGTATATACCGGGCGGTTTTTATGATCGCTGAATCCAATTCCGATGTATGTTAATAGTGACATTTGACAGTTGGCAGCTGCAAGATAAAACGAGTTTTATTTTTAAAACAGATGAAATTTTTGACATTCATATGATTTGATTAGTCGTTCTAAAGATAAATATTGCTGGTTTAAAAAAATAAAAGTATTGTTATGAATTACACCCCCTTGGAACTGGAAATTGATACGCCTATGCCTAATAGTGAGTGACTGGAAACTTGTAGAAAGAAATGGACTTTTCTAGAGTATGGTGAGAAGATTCTTGATTGTTTCTGGATGGATCTAGAGAGGCAATTTCGGAGCATATAAGGCGCGACTACCAGCGCAGAGGGAGAAGTTTATAAAAGTTGAAGAAGTTTGACGAAAGTGACGTTCGAAAGTAAGGTTAAACATCAAGTAAACGAAGTGTAAAGGTTATTTTGAAGTATTGTATAGTGAGTAAATTATTAAATAAAGTGTTAGTGTTTATCTCTTGTTGAAATTATTTTAGAACCAACGGATTCATACAGGGTGTTTCCTAAGAGGTGGAAAATACGTAACAGTATCAATCAAACAATGTAGTAAATAATTCAATTTACTTCTGTTATTGCATAATAATGCATCCGAGGGCACCCCTTGCCTTAATTTTGTCTCAATAATATTTTAAGGGTATCATTTTTTCTTCAAATGGAACCATTTGCAGGGGTGAGAAATAAAAAATTTCGATTTCGAAAAGATACTATTTAAGAAGAATATTTATTAATGTGCATATTAATTCAGTTATGTGGCTCACTTCCTGTACAAAAAAACAACAGCAAACCGATGTAAATGGCAAATAATCTAGGTGATTCATCAGTATATGACACATTGTTATTTAGTATTGTGTAACACACAGTTATTAAAAGAATTTTTCCTTTGTATGGCTTAGAATTGGTGTACTATCAATATCAGGTTTTACATATAATATAGTTAACTACATCGTTTACATAACTAATTATCACAATTAGCTTTTTGCTAACATAATACGCATAACTGTAAATTTAATTAAATTAGAACGCATTGTGTATATGGATAGATTAGCATCAATTTATTTTCCAAAGAAACATCAATAATAATCGCTTCGTCTGGGGATCGAACCCTTAAGTTTCTGCCGATACTCAAAAGTCCTTACTGCTCGATTAGGGAAACAAAAGATAAAATATAAACAAGTGCTCTAGTAACAAATTATTAAAATCTGTAGATAGATTAGTATTTTCAAATGGTGAAGTTTAATGGCGTATACATGTAAGATATTAGGATTTCTTATAGCACAAGAGCCGGTGACATTGAAAATACCGTCATCACGTATTTTAAAAATTCTAGTGAAAATTGACTGTAGAAAATCATACGTACAAAATGAGCCCGGTATGACGAGGTTTCTTTAGCCGGAACTATTTTTAATTAAATTAATTATTATTAAAAAACAATAATGTTTTACCGTTATCGCGGAAATTGATTTCAATTACTTAGAGCATTTGTTAGGAAGTTTCATGCTCTTTCAGAAAAACCTGGTATGACGACCTCTACTCGGCCGAAAATGTCTGTCATACCTATTTGAAGGAGGTGATAGGTATAGTAGTTTCCATAAAGAATTGCCATATAAAAAAACTTGCAAAAAAGTTTAAAGGAGACCGGCCGCAATAGGCGGGTTCGGTCATAAAAGAAAAAAACATTTTTCTTGGCAAATGTGAAGTTAAATAGTCAACAAAACACGTACGTGCAAAAAAAAATGAGAAAAAAAATTGCAGCGCCTGCAATTGCCAAATTAAAATTCGGTGATAATGGTGGACCTCACAACGGAATTGACGTCAGTGGCCTGCGGCTCCACCCCACGCGCACGTATCCCGCATAGCGCAAGCAGCGAATCACTATAATATTTAAGTTTTGTGACATTTATCGGTGGTGTTTTTTAAAGTCCTAGTCGTACAATGCAACCGGAGTACCAGAAAGCCGATTCCCGAAACACACCACATTTAAATGTGCAGATGGTATTTGATTTTTTGACAAACAATGCGAACCTAAATCAAGCTCAAAGCAGTGACGCTAAGTACTGTAAGTACCATACTTGTGGCATATTTTTTATTTGTATTGTATTTGTATTTATTATTTAGTGAAGTTTCGGTAAAGTTTAAACAAACTAACATTTGAATACGTATATAAAACAGGCAATCTGCTAGACAAGTAACTTTTCACCGTTTGTCTGTAAACTGTTGTTTCTTGGCAATAAATTATTATTTTATATTTATTTATTTATTTATTTATTTATATCTATTAGAATGGAAATAGGCAGAGGTACAAGCAACTGACAAATATACGTCGACGCTTTCACGCTCCGATGTTTAAGAATTATAATTAATATGTATTTATATAAGTTTACCTTGTATTTATTAGATATAAAAATAAAAAATGCCGCATGTACAAAGCAGATTTAATGGAACCGCCGGCGTCGCAGGGACATTAATGGGAATTTTTTATGTGACAAGTAAATATGAGGTAAACTATACCGATTATTTGTGTATATTAAAAACTACTTAATAAAATTTTGAAGATAAACATATGAAAAACATTAATTGCTTATAGTAGGTATATTATGTATTATATAGTGTGAGATTCCAAAGACCTTTGAATAATTGCAAATAAATTTACACTACGTACCTACCCACTTTTTACAGATCAGGAAGAGAAGATAATGGAGACCGCTTAGCGCTGTCGGGCCACTGACGTCACCGCAGTAGCCTCACGCATAGGTACGTTTCTAGCCTTGCGGCGACGGGAAGATTTTCAAGTATCAATAAAACCTTTATTTTTGGACATTTACTTTTTAAATTTTATATGGTTGTTTTTTTCCATGGTTTCTATCGATTTAAGCAAAAATTGAAAATTACCGAACCCGCCTATTAGTTTTCCAATTTTCAATGTATGTACAAAAAAGGTCATAAAGAAGGTGTCCGGCTTCTTTCTCATGACAAAAAATTGTCATAAATATTTCCTAACGAGTTAAGAACGTGGGCCAATCCCACTGAATATAATTGGTTGAAATTTGTCCTACCAAATAGATGATTCGTTGAAACAAACGATCGAGTCAACATGGATTTCCAGGGGTGGAGTACCTAACTGTTTCTTTGTCATAAAAGTTTAAGAATAAATTATTACATTTTTCCGAGCATTTTTCACACTATTGTCCGGCGGTATACTAATTAGAAGTGGTTGGTCTCCTTTAGGCTTTTTTGCGACCTTTTTTGTATCGCTGAATTATCTATGGAAGCTATTATAACAAAGTTTTACCGTTATGGCGTACAAACATGTTTTTAAGTTTTGTTTGTTTTTGTGCGCTCTTTCAGAATATCATGGTATGACAGCCCAAAAACTGTCCGAAATACCTACCATACCCGGTTGTACTTATAGTGGAGGTCAGAAGTTGGAAGGACACGTATCTGCAACTGGGAAATTTAGAAACTGTTTGACCCCAACTACCCCCTGAATTGGCCCCAAAACCGCCCTTAGTCTCTATCCTGTCGTAGACATCGATCCAATACTGTATTTTGGTAAATTGGCCCTCCCTACAACATAAGGTGGTAATTCTAGAGGGGTATGACCCCAATCGCCCCCACCCCTCGATTCAACCCCTATAGGGCGTTGAATTATTTTTTTTGTGTAAAAAATATTTACAATTTATAAAAAGAGGGTTTGATGGAGGGAAGATGAAGGTGACTAAGGTTATAGCCAGGAGTGATTACAACCTACCAGGGGGTGGATTTTCACTCCTGAGGGTTGTTACAGCCCTGGTCGCCATTAATCTTCTCTCCATCAAACCCCCTCTCTGAAAATATTTAATTTTTTTGCAAAAAATCCACCCCCCCGGAGGGATTGGAACCACCCCTGGTCATAACCCTGGTCACCTTCATCTTCCCTCCAACAAGCCCCCTGTTTAAAAATTGCATTTAAAAAAAAATTCAACGCAGTATAGGGGTTGACTCGAGGGGTAGAGGTGATTGGGATTGTTATTGAACCAAGTAAAACGACCCATTTGAAAAAAAATATCCAATTTACTATAAAAGTAAATTCAGACAAAAATCCCACGAAAAAATAATATTTAAACCAGTGAAAAGACTTGTAAACACCTTTGGCATCATATTAAATCAAAATTTGCGTAAAAAATTATTTCACTAAAAATTGCCAAAAATTTGTCATCTCGAGGACGACGGTCAATCGCCTTTGGGCTCCGTCGTTCGAATTTTCAAAAGTACTCCAAAAATTGACGAACTTATCGAAAGTACCACGAATTTGGTTTTTCGAAAGTACAACGAATCAAATCACAGAGTGGAAAACTGCTCCGTCCAACAGATTTTTCGAAAGTACAACGAATTTGACTTTACAAAGTACCACAAATTTGGTTCTTCAAAAGTGCAACGAATAAAATCGTATAAGACGGAATACTGCTCCGCCCAACAACGAATTCAATTTTTTGAAAATCTCAAAAATTGATTTTTAAAAAAATACAATAACGAAACGTAAATAAAGCAAACCGCTCCTCGAGATGAATTTTTCGAAAGTACCACGAATTTGGTGGTACACAGATCGAAATCCTAAGTCAGGATGTAGCGAGTAGCTATTTTAAACGTACAGATCGAAATCCTCAGTCAGGATATAGCGAGTAGCTATTTTAAACGTCAAAATTTAGAAAAAAATCGATGGGACGGTTTTTCCAATAAAAACCAAAATCCTCATTTAATATTCCTCAAAGGGTTGGAGCATAATCCTTATACAAAACCCCTAAAACGTGCAGAAAAATAGTCAAAGAATTCAAAGTCGGAGGGTCGATTCCGACGAACCCAAAATACTTTTTATCCCGGCTTAGGCGGACATCGCCATAGTGGTCGCTCGAAGGCGAGTCGACGGAAAAAAAGAATATTTGGGTTCGATGCCGTTAGCACGTTTACAAAAGCAGGAAAACCATCGAACTCATATAGATAGCTTCTTTAAGCATCCGGACAATCATTTCGATAATTTCAGTTCCAAATTTAAAGTGAATAATTTTCAAAAAGTTCCGCATACATTTTAGAATCATTACTACTAATTGGGAGTCTGAATCTTTTTGTACAGTCGATTGTCATAGTTCTCTCGACGCTGGATGAGTTACACTCCTACGGGAGGTAACGGCTTGCCGAGTGGTGGTGCTCTTTGATGTTTGCCTTATATACATTAGCTAAGTATTGAATATTTACACCTCTTACATTTTATGAATTACATATTTCAATAAATGAAAATATATTTTGAATTCGATTTCTTATTGATCCACTAATTATAAGATTTGTGACCGACGAGCGATTCTGTGGCGTGAGTCGGACAATTACTTTCCGCGGATCACCTTTGATCCCGCCATGTCTGTGTACTTGTCCGAATACTCATAGAGTCCATCGACGGTCTTAATTATTAAGAAGTGTTTCTGAGAAAGTGCTAATTATAAGATATATTCATTAAAGGTGCACCGCCCGACATAAGATTTCGACGGAGAGAGCAGACTGTAGCAATCACAGTAACATGACGGACGGACGGACAGACCGACGGAGGGACGAACATTTTGGAAGTTGTTCAGAATTCAATCACTAACACAGTGATGCTCTGCTGATGCTGATGCAATATATACTCTTTGTTTTGTATTTGCGAAGAGCATAGTTATAATAATCGAGTTAATAACCACATGAAAAAGTTCTTTCAACAAATTTTATAATTTCTGAATTGCTTATATTATTTATTGCTTATTTCTGTTGTGAATAAATAAATCAATATTGTTTTATAGCGAGAGGCAAGTAATATAACGTGATGTTTCTAATGAGGATTGTTTATTGCATCTTCAATCATCGACAAAGAACATTTCTATTCCTAAATGAACTGGAAAATAAATTCCAAATATTTATGAACTAGCCATGTATATCTACCAAATAAAGGAAATATTACGTATACACAGACTTTAACACATGCTATAAAAGAAATTGCTGAATATGCTTCCTTCTACAACATTTCCCATGCACTCTTGCAGAACAAACTGCACCTGACTTCAAACAATTAATCATCTGTTCGTTGTTTTTAAGACTTTTCTTCTAAAGCCGCACGTATAAAAAGACTAGTTTTAAATAAGCTGCAAAATGCATTTTATTGTTTTAAAAACTCAGCATTCTCAGATTATTATACGAGCAACGTGCAGAAAACCGACCGAGTTAAGAAAATCACACTTCCAGAACATTACAGATTTGTGTATAACGAAGCAATTATCCTATTTAGGATTAACATAACTAAACGTAACTTTCAGTTTCTTGAATAATAATGAATTTGAGAAAACGCATATAGTAATTTCGAATCCAATAATAATTTCTACCGAAAATTGGATATACTGCTGTTAATAAATATAAATATACATTTAAAAAATACATAAAAAAAAAACCTGAGCATTATTTTATGAAACAGATTGAATTTAAAATATCTTATGAATTTCTTACAGGCGTATTTAAATTTTGATGCACACAGAGGTTCTGTACAAAAAAAGGTTTATTTCACTTATAACTTATAATGAGGAGTGAAACAAACTTTTTTTTTGGGTCTAGCTATAATTGTTTTCGAGAAAAATGAGTTTAAAACATAATCTTGCCGGTGCATGTTTTGTCAATTATCTTAAGAACCAGCTGAGGTTAAGTGCTGAAAGTTTGTCAATCGTGTTCTTATGACTTGCCATACCTTGCCATATTATATTGCAACATTGTAACTTAACTTGATGTATCCTGGGATTTTTCGGTCATCTTTAAATGAAAATTCTTATATTTTCTTACGTTTCGGTTTTATTAACCATCGTCAGAGGAAAAACTACAATATTTATATTAACGTACAATTATTTGATGTGATTTTATAAATTTAATTTTATTACTTACAATTTAAGAAATTTTTTGTTTACACTATATTAACATTTTACGTTTATTTCTGTTGAAAGTTTATGCCACTGAAGTTTCGATCGATCAGCTTGATCGAATTCGCGAGAAAATAAATTAATTCTAATTCCCAAAAATTCGACTAGGCAGAACTAATTCATGATCGAACATGCTTCTTACAACTTCCTCTACACATCCCCTCTGGTTTGATCCACCCTCGTGAGATGAGGACAACCCCCAAATGAGAAAAATACGTTAAACTCGAAATATCGTTTAGGGTCACCCAATTCTCGACCGAACGTATCTCTGATAACGTCCTCCATGCAACCCCCTTAGTCGCATCTGCCCCCGAAGTGCGGAACCCATATTTTCAGTTATACCACCAAACTTAAAAAATTCGTAAAACTCGAATTTTCGTTTAGGGTCACCCAATTTTTCAATAAATAAGACTTGTACAACGTCCTCTATGCAACCCCCATAGTCTCATTCACCCACGAAGTGCGGAACCCATATTTTCAGTTGTACCACCAAACTTTAAAAATTCGTCTAAATTTAATTTTCGTTTAGGGTCACCCAATTTTTCAATAAATTTGACTTGTACAACGTCCTGTATGCAACCCCTATGGTCTCATCCTCCCACGAAGTGCGGAACCCATATTTTTAGTTATACCACCAAACTTAAAAAATTCGCCAGATTTTAATTTTCGTTTAGGGTCGTCCAATTTTTCAATAAATATGTCTTGCACAACGTCATCTATGCGACCCTATAGTCTCATCCACTCACAAAGTGCGGAACCCACATTTTCAGTTTCACCACCAATCTTAAAAAATTCGTCAAATTTTAATTTTCGTTTAGGGTCATCCAATTTTACAATAAATATGACTTGTACAACGTCCTCTATGCAACCCCTATAGTCTCATCCTCCCACGAAGTGCGGAACCCACATTTTCAGTTATACCACCAAACATTAAACATTCGCCAGATTTTAATTTTCGTTTAGGGTCATCCAATTTTTCAATAAATATGACTTGTACAACATCCTCTATGCAACCCCTATAGTCTCATCCACCTACGAAGTGCGGAACCCATATTTTCATTTATACTAGCAAACTTAAAAAATTCGCCAAATTTTAATTTTCGTTTAGGGTCATCCAATTTTTCAATAAATATGACTTGCACAACGTCCTCTATGCAATCCCTATAGTCTGATCCTCCCACGAAGTGCGGAACCCATATTTTCAGTTATAGCACCAAACTTAAAAAATTCGTCAAATTTTAATTTTCGTTTAGGGTCGTCCAATTTTTCAATAAATATGTCTTGTACAACGTCCTCTATGCAACCTCTCATCCTCCCACGAAGTGCGGAACCCACATTTTCAGTTATACCACCAAAGTTAAAACATTCGCCAAATTTTAATTTTCGTTTAGGGTCATCCAATTTTTCAATAAATATGACTTGTACAACGTCCTCTATGCAACCCCTATAGTCTCATCCTCCCACGAAGTGCGGAACCCATATTTTCTGTACCACCAAACTTAAAAAATTCACCAGATTTTAATTTTCCTTTAGGTTCATCCAATTTTTCAATAAATATGACTTGTACAACGTCCTCTATGCAACCCCTATAGTCTCATCCACCCACGAAGTGCGGAACCCATATTTTCATTTATACTAGCAAACTTTAAAAATTCGCCAAATTTTAATTTTCGTTTAGGGTCATCCAATTTTTCAATAAATATGACTTGCACAACGTCCTCTATGCAATCCCTATAGTCTGATCCTCCCACGAAGTGCGGAACCCATATTTTCAGTTATACCACCAAACTTAAAAAATTCGTCAAATTTTAATTTTCGTTTAGGGTCGTCCAATTTTTCAATAAATATGTCTTGTACAACGTCCTCTATGCAACCCCTATAGTCTCATCCTCCCACGAAGTGCGGAACCCACATTTTCAGTTATACCACCAAAGTTAAAACATTCGCCAAATTTTAATTTTCGTTGAGGGTCATCCAATTTTTCAATAAATATGACTTGTACAACGTCCTCTATGCAACCCCTATAGTCTCATCCACCCACGAAGTGCGGAACCCATATTTTCATTTATACCAGCAAACTTAAAAAATTCGCCAAATTTTAAACTTCGTTTAGGGTCACCCAATTTTTCAATAAATATGACTTGTACAACGTCCTCTATGCAACCCCTATAGTCTCATCCTCCCACGAAGTGCGGAACCCACATTTTCAGTTATACCACCAAACATTAAACATTCGCCAAATTTTAATTTTCGTTTAGGGTCATCCAATTTTTCAATAAATATGACTTGTACAACGTCCTCTATGCAACCCCTATAGTCTCATCCTCCCACGAAGTGCGGAACCCATATTTTCTGTACCACCAAACTTAAAAAATTCGCCAGATTTTAATTTTCGTTTAGGGTCATCCAATTTTTCAATAAATATGACTTGTACAACATCCTTTATGCAACCCCTATAGTCTCATCCACCCACGAAGTGCGGAACCCATATTTTCATTTATACTAGCAAACTTAAAAAATTCGCCAAATTTTAATTTTTGTTTAGGGTCATCCAATTTTTCAATAAATATGACTTGCACAACGTCCTCTATGCAATCCCTATAGTCTCATCCTCCCACGAAGTGCGGAACCCATATTTTCAGTTCGATCGATTAGCTTGATCGAATTCGCGAGAAAAGAAATTAATTCTAATTCCCAAAAAATCGACTAGGCAGAACTAATTCATGATCGAACATGCTTCTTACAACTTCCTCTACACATCCCCTCTGGTTTGATCCACCCTCGGGAGATGAGGACAACCCCCAAATGAGAAAAATTCATAAAACTTGAATTTTCGTTTCGGGTCACCCAATTTTTCAATAAATATGACTTGCACAACGTCCTCTATGCAACCCCTATGGTCTCATCCTCCCACGAAGTGCGGAACCCACATTTTTAGTTATACCACCAAACTTAAAAAAATCGCCAGATTTTAATTTTCGTTTAGGGTCATCCAATTTTTCAATAAATATGACTTGTACAACGTCCTCTATGCAACCCCTATGATCTCATCCTCCCACGAAGTGCGGAACCCATATTTTTAGTTATACCACCAAACTTAAAAAATTCGCCAGATTTTAATTTTCGTTTAGGGTCGTCCAATTTTTCAATAAATATGTCTTGCACAACGTCATCTATGCGACCCTATAGTCTCATCCACTCACAAAGTGCGGAACCCACATTTTCAGTTTCACCACCAATCTTAAAAAATTCGTCAAATTTTAATTTTCGTTTAGGGTCATCCAATTTTACAATAAATATGACTTGTACAACGTCCTCTATGCAACCCCTATAGTCTCATCCTCCCACGAAGTGCGGAACCCACATTTTCAGTTATACCACCAAACATTAAACATTCGCCAGATTTTAATTTTCGTTTAGGGTCATCCAATTTTTCAATAAATATGACTTGTACAACATCCTCTATGCAACCCCTATAGTCTCATCCACCTACGAAGTGCGGAACCCATATTTTCATTTATACTAGCAAACTTAAAAAATTCGCCAAATTTTAATTTTCGTTTGGGGTCATCCAATTTTTCAATAAATATGACTTGCACAACGTCCTCTATGCAATCCCTATAGTCTGATCCTCCCACGAAGTGCGGAACCCATATTTTCAGTTATAGCACCAAACTTAAAAAATTCGTCAAATTTTAATTTTCGTTTAGGGTCGTCCAATTTTTCAATAAATATGTCTTGTACAACGTCCTCTATGCAACCCCTATAGTCTCATCCTCCCACGAAGTGCGTAACCCACATTTTCAGTTATACCACCAAAGTTAAAACATTCGCCAAATTTTAATTTTCGTTTAGGGTCATCCAATTTTTCAATAAATATGACTTGTACAACGTCCTCTATGCAACCCCTATAGTCTCATCCTCCCACGAAGTGCGGAACCCATATTTTCTGTACCACCAAACTTAAAAAATTCGCCAGATTTTAATTTTCCTTTAGGGTCATCCAATTTTTCAATAAATATGACTTGTACAACGTCCTCTATGCAACCCCTATAGTCTCATCCACCCACGAAGTGCGGAACCCATATTTTCATTTATACTAGCAAACTTTAAAAAATCGCCAAATTTTAATTTTCGTTTAGGGTCATCCAATTTTTCAATAAATATGACTTGCACAACGTCCTCTATGCAATCCCTATAGTCTGATCCTCCCACGAAGTGCGGAACCCATATTTTCAGTTATACCACCAAACTTAAAAAATTCGTCAAATTTTAATTTTCGTTTAGGGTCGTCCAATTTTTCAATAAATGTGTCTTGTACAACGTCCTCTATGCAACCCCTATAGTCTCATCCACCCACGAAGTGCGGAACCCATATTTTCATTTATACCAGCAAACTTAAAAAATTCGCCAAATTTTAATTTTCGTTTAGGGTCACCCAATTTTTCAATAAATGTGACTTGTACAACGTCCTCTATGCAACCCCTATAGTCTCATCCTCCCACGAAGTGCGGAACCCATATTTTCAGTTCGATCGATTAGCTTGATCGAATTCGCGAGAAAAGAAATTAATTCTAATTCCCAAAAAATCGACTAGGCAGAACTAATTCATGATCGAACATGCTTCTTACAACTTCCTCTACACATCCCCTCTGGTTTGATCCACCCTCGTGAGATGAGGACAACCCCCAAATGAGAAAAATACGTTAAACTCGAAATATCGTTTAGGGTCACCCAATTTTCGACCGAACGTATCTCTAATAACGTCCTCCATGCAACCCCCTTAGTCGCATCTGTCCCCGAAGTGCGGAACCCATATTTTCAGTTATACCACCTAACTTAAAAAATTCGTAAAACTCGAATTTCCGTTTAGGGTCACCCAATTTTTCAATAAATATGACTTGTACAACGTCCTCTATGCAACCCCTATGGTCTCATCCTCCCACGAAGTGCGGAACCCATATTTTCTGTTGTACCACCAAACTTAAAAAATTCGTCAAATTTTAATTTTTGTTTAGGGTCGTCCAATTTTTCAATAAATGTGTCTTGTACAACGTCCTCTATGCAACCCCTATAGTCTCATCCACCCACGAAGTGCGGAACCCATATTTTCATTTATACCAGCAAACTTAAAAAATTCGCCAAATTTTAATTTTCGTTTAGGGTCACCCAATTTTTCAATAAATGTGTCTTGTACAACGTCCTCTATGCAACCCCTATAGTCTCATCCACCCACGAAGTGCGGAACCCATATTTTCATTTATACCAGCAAACTTAAAATATTCGCCAAATTTTAATTTTCGTTTAGGGTCATCCAATTTTTCAATAAATATGACTTGTACAACGTCCTCTATGCAACCCCTATAGCCTCATCCTCCCACGAAGTGCGGAACCCATATTTTCAGTTCCATCGATTAGCTTGATCGAATTCGCGAGAAAAGAAATTAATTCTAATTCCCAAAAAATCGACTAGGCAGAACTAATTCATGATCGAACATGCTTCTTACAACTTCCTCTACACATCCCCTCTGGTTTGATCCACCCTCGTGAGATGAGGACAACCCCCAAATGAGAAAAATACGTTAAACTCGAAATATCGTTTAGGGTCACCCAATTTTCGACCGAACGTATCTCTAATAACGTCCTCCATGCAACCCCCTTAGTCGCATCTGTCCCCGAAGTGCGGAACCCATATTTTCAGTTATACCACCTAACTTAAAAAATTCGTAAAACTCGAATTTCCGTTTAGGGTCACCCAATTTTTCAATAAATATGACTTGTACAACGTCCTCTATGCAACCCCTATGGTCTCATCCTCCCACGAAGTGCGGAACCCATATTTTCTGTTGTACCACCAAACTTAAAAAATTCGTCAAATTTTAATTTTTGTTTAGGGTCGTCCAATTTTTCAATAAATATGTCTTGTACAACGTCCTCTATGCAACCCCTATAGTCTCATCCACCCACGAAGTGCGGAACCCATATTTTCATTTATACCAGCAAACTTAAAATATTCGCCAAATTTTAATTTTCGTTTAGGGTCATCCAATTTTTCAATAAATATGACTTGTACAACGTCCTCTATGCAACCCCTATAGCCTCATCCTCCCACGAAGTGCGGAACCCATATTTTCAGTTCGATCGATTAGCTTGATCGAATTCGCGAGAAAAGAAATTAATTCTAATTCCCAAAAAATCGACTAGGCAGAACTAATTCATGATCGAACATGCTTCTTACAACTTCCTCTACACATCCCCTCTGGTTTGATCCACCCTCGTGAGATGAGGACAACCCCCAAATGAGAAAAATACGTTAAACTCGAAATATCGTTTAGGGTCACCCAATTTTCGACCGAACGTATCTCTAATAACGTCCTCCATGCAACCCCCTTAGTCGCATCTGTCCCCGAAGTGCGGAACCCATATTTTCAGTTATACCACCTAACTTAAAAAATTCGTAAAACTCGAATTTCCGTTTAGGGTCACCCAATTTTTCAATAAATATGACTTGTACAACGTCCTCTATGCAACCCCTATGGTCTCATCCTCCCACGAAGTGCGGAACCCATATTTTTAGTTATACCACCAAACTTAAAAAATTCGCCAGATTTTAATTTTCGTTTAGGGTCGTCCAATTTTTCAATAAATATGTCTCGCACAACGTCATCTTTGCGACCCTATAGTCTCATCCACTCACAAAGTGCGGAACCCACATTTTCAGTTTCACCGCCAATCTTAAAAAATTCGTCAAATTTTAATTTTCGTTTAGGGTCATCCAATTTTACAATAAATATGACTTGTACAACGTCCTCTATGCAACCCCTATAGTCTCATCCTCCCACGAAGTGCGGAACCCACATTTTCAGTTATACCACCAAACATTAAACATTCGCCAAATTTTAATTTTCGTTTAGGGTCATCCAATTTTTCAATAAATATGACTTGTACAACGTCCTCTATGCAACCCCTATAGTCTCATCCTCCCACGAAGTGCGGAACCCATATTTTCTGTACCACCAAACTTAAAAAATTCGCCAGATTTTAATTTTCGTTTAGGGTCATCCAATTTTTCAATAAATATGACTTGTACAACATCCTCTATGCAACCCCTATAGTCTCATCCACCCACGAAGTGCGGAACCCATATTTTCATTTATACTAGCAAACTTAAAAAATTCGCCAAATTTTAATTTTCGCTTAGGGTCGTCCAATTTTTCAATAAATATGTCTTGTACAACGTCCTCTATGCAACCCCTATAGTCTCGTCCTCCCACGAAGTGCGGAACCCACATTTTCAGTTATACCACCAAAGTTAAAACATTCGCCAAATTTTAATTTTCGTTTAGGGTCATCCAATTTTTCAATAAATATGACTTGTACAACGTCCTCTATGCAACCCCTATAGTCTCATCCTCCCACGAAGTGCGGAACCCATATTTTCTGTACCACCAAACTTAAAAAATTCACCAGATATTAATTTTCCTTTAGGGTCATCCAATTTTTCAATAAATATGACTTGTACAACGTCCTCTATGCAACCCCTATAGTCTCATCCACCCACGAAGTGCGGAACCCATATTTTCATTTATACTAGCAAACTTTAAAAATTCGCCAAATTTTAATTTTCGTTTAGGGTCATCCAATTTTTCAATAAATATGACTTGCACAACGTCCTCTATGCAATCCCTATAGTCTGATCCTCCCACGAAGTGCGGAACCCATATTTTCAGTTATACCACCAAACTTAAAAAATTCGTCAAATTTTAATTTTCGTTTAGGGTCGTCCAATTTTTCAATAAATATGTCTTGTACAACGTCCTCTATGCAACCCCTATAGTCTCATCCTCCCACGCAGTGCGGAACCCACATTTTCAGTTATACCACCAAAGTTAAAACATTCGCCAAATTTTAATTTTCGTTTAGGGTCCAATTTTTCAATAAATATGACTTGTACAACGTCCTCTATGCAACCCCTATGGTCTCATCCACCCACGAAGTGCGGAACCCATATTTTCATTTATACCAGCAAACTTAAAAAATTCGCCAAATTTTAATTTTCGTTTAGGGTCACCCAATTTTTCAATAAATGTGACTTGTACAACGTCCTCTATGCAACCCCTATAGTCTCATCCTCCCACGAAGTGCGGAACCCACATTTTCAGTTATACCACCAAACATTAAACATTCGCCAAATTTTAATTTTCGTTTAGGGTCATCCAATTTTTCAATAAATATGACTTGTACAACGTCCTCTATGCAACCCCTATAGTCTCATCCTCCCACGAAGTGCGGAACCCATATTTTCTGTACCACCAAACTTAAAAAATTCGCCAGATTTTTATTTTCGTTTAGGGTCATCCAATTTTTCAATAAATATGACTTGTACAACATCCTTTATGCAACCCCTATAGTCTCATCCACCCACGAAGTGCGGAACCCATATTTTCATTTATACTAGCAAACTTAAAAAATTCGCCAAATTTTAATTTTCGTTTAGGGTCATCCAATTTTTCAATAAATATGACTTGCACAACGTCCTCTATGCAATCCCTATAGTCTGATCCTCCCACGAAGTGCGGAACCCATATTTTCAGTTATACCACCAAACTTAAAAAATTCGTCAAATTTTAATTTTCGTTTAGGGTCGTCCAATTTTTCAATAAATGTGTCTTGTACAACGTCCTCTATGCAACCCCTATAGTCTCATCCACCCACGAAGTGCGGAACCCATATTTTCATTTATACCAGCAAACTTAAAAAATTCGCCAAATGTTAATTTTCGTTTAGGGTCATCCAATTTTTCAATAAATATGACTTGTACAACGTACTCTATGCAACCCCTATAGTCTCATCCTCCCACGAAGTGCGGAACCCATATATTCATTTGTACTAGCAAACTTAAAAAATTCGCCAAATTTTAATTTTCGATTAGGGTAATCGAATTTTTCGATAAATATGACTTGCACAACGTCCTCTATGCAATCCCTATAGTCTGATCCTCCCACGAAGTGCGGAACCCATATTTTCAGTTATACCACCAAACTTAAAAAATTCGTCAAATTTTAATTTTCGTTTAGGGTCGTCCAAATTTTCAATAAATACGACTTGTACAACGTCCTCTATGCAACCCCTATAGTCTCATCCTCCCACGAAGTGCGGAACCCATATTTACAGTTATGTTTCCAAACTTAAAAAAATTGTCAAACTCGAATTATTGTTTAAGGTCACCCAGTTTTTCAATAAATATGTCTTGCACAACGTTCTCTATGCAACCCTTACAGTGTGATGTACCCTCGAAATGCAGAACCCATATTTTCAGTTTTGCTCTCAAATTAGAAAAATTCGCCAAAGTCTAAATTTCGTTTAGGGTCACCCAATATTCGACTGTACGTGTTTCTGACAACGTCCTCTATGCAACCCCTTTAGTCGCATCTACCCCTGAAGTGAGGAACCCATATTTTCAGTTATGCTATCAAACTTAAAAAAATCGTCCAACTCAAATTTTCATTTAGGTTCACCCAATTTTTCAATAAAAATTTCTTGCACAACGTCCTCTATGCGACCCCTATAGTCTCATTCACCCGCGAAATGCGGAACCCATAGTTTCAGTTATACCACCAAACTTATAAAATTCGTCCAATTTTTCTGAGATGTTCTGCGTGAACTGTTTTATCAACAATGTTGACATATTGTTAAATCATTAATTATATATGGATTCAATATAAGTCAGCGTCGTAGAACCATTTAAAGAAATCATAGTTGCAAAGCCGGCTGGATGTATGATTTATTTTCGCCCAGCGCGTCAGAGCTCAGTTTCACAAATAAAGATATTCTTTAACAGATACTTCTACAACGAATCGATTGTAATTTAGCTTTTTGAAAGGGTAAGATTTTACTCTAAGAATAGAAGATATGTTTTGATTGCTTTGAATTTCTATTAAGTAAATTCTAAAATGAAAATTTTGTTTTAATCGTCTCATCCACTATCAAAATAGAACCACTTGTACACGAACTGCCGAAATTGCCGAAGAGGTTGCCTTGACTGCCACGCCTGCTGGGTACCGACTAGATTGCCGCGTACTGCCATAGCTGCCGAGAGCCTGTCCAAAGTTTGGACAGCGACTGCTGACGGTGGTTTACTCCATGGTACAGATCTACCATGGTTTACTCATCGATAGACCAATACTGAATTTTTTAATGATCCATCGGATAGTCTAATGATTATAAATAATTACTTATCGCTGAGTTTCTGCGGGCGATTATCTCATTCTCGGCGTCTATTGGATATATAACAATCATAAATTCAAATTAGAAAAAATATATTTTTTTGTTTAACTCACTCTGACTCGGAAAAATGAATAGATCTAATTTTTCATCGTGTTATCACTACATATTTACCAATACACTGTGGTAATATGAAGGTCAAATTTTAATAATGTGAAAATAGAAATGTGGATAAAATGTGAGACCTTGCAGAGGTGAGTTAGCGAGTGGGAAACTGTTTTAGCCTTTGAAGTAATTAGCAAGCGTATATTGAGGAAGAACAAATAAAGATGAGGGATGGCGACAACTTCTTTTTTTAAACCATTTTTTTCTAGGATTAAGTTTTCGAGAAAATCGCGTAGACAAGCTAGATCAATAAATAAGCTAACCATTATATTATTCGCCCATTTATTGCACTTATATAATTGTTGCACATTCTATAGAATACTCTTCGCAGTTTTTTTGTTGATAGAAAAGTATTTGTGAATAGTATAATAATGTTAGTTTGTATTACCGAGTGACGGCCTTGTCTAACTGTGAGATGAATGAGAACCGCCAAAGCTTGGTGCATAATCTTATCGCATTTGTGGCAAATTTATTGCTGTTAAGATGATATATGATATATGAAGAGGGACTATTGCCGGTTTTGCAATGTAACAATATTATATAATATACTTAAATATATAAATTTAATAAATTTAAGTAATTAATAATTTTTTATTTATTGATCAATTTTCATAAAAAAGAACAATATGGTTCTTCTTCTAGCCAACACCAACTTACTGTCTAAATTTCACTACAATCCGACTTATCGTGCTTACAAGAAACGTGACTGATGGACACACAGACAGACAGGCGGACCGTCAGACAGACGGATGGATATTTTGAAAGTTGTTCAGAATTCGATCACCAACACAATGATATGAGTATGTTTTTTCTACGAGAGAGATTACCGGTTTTAGAAATGTGCCGATCGAATGTAATATACTCTTCGTTTTGCGAAAAGTATTATAATAAGTAATGTTATACGCATAACACTTATTGGATAAAACTACTTGCGGAGTGCGTATTTTCAGTTTTAACAATGGTTGGTAATTCTTTGTTTATAGGTAAACTACCATTATTTGGAGAAGTTTCTAGAAAATAAAAATTCAAGAAAGCCTGAGGAAGCCCCTAAGAACCCGGAGTTTAATATTTGGTTTTAATTTGTTGAATGATGTCACAGTTAAAACTTTGCACATATAGATAGACACTGCGAGTCATAGCACAGGCCTGATTAACAATTAAGTCGAAAACTTAACAATTTTAAAAAGCTAACAAGTTTTCTATTTAATATTGTTCCCTTATTGGCGATTAATAATTAATGCGGATTATTAATTATCCCATATCTTTTCAACCGTAAAAAATATTAGATATACTCGATATCACAAATTAAAATTCTAACCTGCCTAAATTATAAACACTGTTTATAAAAGGCATAATAGCAAGATAACCATTATACTCTTCGCCGATTTCCTGCACTTTGTATACAGTGCGTGTAGCGGAGAATTGGGTATATGTTACATTCATTTAGTGTGAGAGATATGACAACCCAGCAGCAACAAACTCGCCCGATGCGACGGCACAAGGCCACGCCGGCCACTCCCAGCTGTAGTTATTCATTGCCGACTGGCACAGGCGATGCTACTTTCTATATCAAGCTTTACACACATTGTATAATTGTTGCACATTCTATAGGATACTCTTCGCAGGTTTTTTTTTGCAAATATTTGTTTTAGGCATTTTTTGTTTAAATACAAAATTAAAAGATTTTTTTTTTCACTTAAATAATTAATAACTTTTTTATTAACTAATCGATTTTTTCACATTCTATAGGGTTCTTCCTCAAGCTAACATTAACTTACTGTCCAAATTTCAATACTATCGAACTTTTCGATCGTAAGGAGGTTGAGGCGTTAGACGGAAATAACGAACAAAATCTGAATTAAAGATTTTTAATAGATTTTTATATGACACAATTTTCTGTAAAAAATCCAGTCATTAGGAAAGTCAAAATTAAAAATTTAGAAAACTTTTACATGTAGTCTTATGGAAAATATATCAACCCAGCACGCAAACGGTACATTTTAATTTATAGCAAATAACCAAACAATGTCAGAAGTTCCGAAAACTATGTATAGCATTGATGTCTTACGCATAAATATTAAACGTTTGTAAACTCAAATTTCTCTTTTCGTTAATGATTTTTAACTGATATTTCAATTATTTAATGATTTAATTTTAAGTTTTACTGCTTCTCATTTTTTTAAATTTTTTTACTGAAACAAATTTATAAAATACACAGATATTTACATTTTATTTATTTTTTAATAGGTTTAGACAAACATCCAAAAGTTAGTTCATTAAGTAAAATAATTAAATCTACTTAAATAATTTATTAATAATAGGTGATTTATTTATGGCTTTATGACAATAATTATTGGTATCATCGACTTATAACCTTTTATAATAATTTATTATGGAAAAGTTCCGATTTAGAATTCGACTTACTTTTGGTTGGGACTGTAACCTGGGACTGTAACCTGGGACCTCAACCTCCTTAAGTTATCGTGCTTTCCGTAAACGTGACGGGCAGACGGACAGACGGGCGGACAGACAGACCGACAGATCGGACAGACAGGTGGACGAACATTTCGAAACTTGTTCAAAATTCGATCACCAACACAGTGAGTAAGTGAAGTCTTTTTCTCTACAAGCAATATTACCAGTTTTAGAAATGTACCGATCGAATGCAATATATACTCTTCGATTTCTATTTGGGAAGAGTATAATTATGTTGAAAACGTATTTGTGTAACATGATAGATGTGTTAGCGTAACCTCCAGGCCTTCGTTTGGCAGGTAGAATTTATTTACAATTCATGATCTAATTACGAGCTACGTATATTGAATCATGCACGGTCATTCATTCTTTCTTATCTGTTTTATTTACTACATAGTAGGTACTATATATAAATGTATTTTATCGTTTTTAAAGGCCGCCCACTGGAGTTTCCATTTCGGCTCCCGTGTCATAATTTTTTTTTGCAATTTTTCGAGGCATTCCACTCCAGTAGACCAAGCTTCAAACTTTTTTGCGTCAAATTGAGGGATAGTTTATCTCAGACCTATACTGGCTATAAAAAATGTCGACGCCTTTGATAGTGCGGTAAAGAACAAAGATATACAAGGCTACTTCTTTTTAAATTACTAGATATTATGAATATTATGATTCTGATAAGTACCTAAACTGGTGAATAATAATATGTATAGTATTTACAATAAGGAACATTGAAAAAACAGGTTTTTTCGCGAATTCTTTTTTGCGATAAGTTGCAAACAAATGTTTCAGATCGTCCAGTTTAAACCTGATTTCAAAATAGTCAAATCTAACCTCACAATTTCAAAAAAAGTCACCGGCTTAATCCTTTATACTCAAATATCTTTTCGAAAAAATAAAGTAATTAAGACGAAAATTTCGCCAATTGTAGCTAAAAAGTATGAAAGTGAAACCATTTTCAAAATATTTTTTTTTTGTGCGACACCCTGAAATGAATGAAAATCCGGAAAATCGCTACAACTCTTGGGATCGAACACCTACTTAGGCTCAAATTATAGGTTCATATATTGTTTTCATAATTCGAAGAGAAAATGTTTGTTTTGGGAAACACTTCTTCATTTTTCGAAATCGATATCAATTATATCGGAAATAGATAAAGATCAGGGGCAAGCTTTTTATTTGAAACTTTTTTCTTGGGAATAGCAGTTCTCGAGAAAATTATAAGTGAAGAAATTTGGCTAATGGGCTAATGTTATAAACAGAGCACATATTGCGTGAGATAACTTGGGGGAGGGGGGTGTACACTTTTGGTCTTACCAACGAATATATGTATAATTCTTATTAAAGATATATGCCCGACAGGGGACTTATAAACCTTCTAGTCGGCAAAAATTTAGAGAATGTTTTAAATTAAACCCCGCATCAAAGTGTTATTATCTTTTGTCATCATATTTCCCAAAAACATCAATATCTCTGGCTTTACTGGTATGGATTTTAAAAATTCATAGCTTGAAATATTTCTTTCAATGAAAAATAAACTTAAAATAAAACTGAATGTAAAAAAATAAGTATATAAATTTTAGAGCGATTGTAAACATTTGGAAAATTTTCAATGAAAATAGTCTTAAAATTTCTTTGAAAGATATTTCCGTTATAGTGCAGTAAAAAAGATCAAATAGACGATCAGATATGCATAGTTTTGTAACAGCTAAATTAGATATCTTAGTTTTGGATTTCGAAAACCTATTGCGTTTTTTTATAAACAATTTAGTTTTTTGAACAGCGTTTATTTAGATAAAAAGGTGTATATCTCCGGTTCTAGAGGTTCGATCGGAACAAACAAAAAATCAAAATGTTAGTAATTAAACTTCCAACAAATTTTACTATATCATTTTTTTTCCACTTCGTGGGTAGATGAGACTATACGGGTCGCATAGATAACGTTCTGCAATACATATTTATTGAAAAATTGGGTGACCCTAAATGAAAATTCGAGTTTGACGAATTCTTTAAGTTTGATAGAATAACTAAAAATTTGCGTTCCTCACTTCAGAGGTAGATGAGACAAAGGGGGTTACATAGAGGACGTTGTCAGAAGCACGTTCAGTCGAACAGTGGGTGACCCTAAATGAAATTTAGACTTTGGCGAAATTTTCTAATTTGAGAGAAAAATGAAAATATGGGTTCTGCACTTCGAGGGTAATACTATAAGGGTTGCATTGAGAACGTCGTGCAAGACATATTTATTAAAAAAACTGGGTGACCTTGAACAATAATTCGAGTTTGACGATTTTTTTAAGTTTGGAAGCATAACTGAAAATATGGGTTTCCGCAATTCGTGTGTGAATGAAACTATGGGGGTTGCATAGAGGACGTTGTACAAGTCATATTTATTGAAAAATTGGGTGACCCTAAACGAAAATTAAAATTTGGCGACTTTTTTAAGTTTGGTGGTTGGTATAACTAAAAATATGGGTTCCGCACTTCGTGGGAGGATGAGACCATAGGGGTTGCATAGAGGACGTTGTACAAGTCATATTTATTGAAAAATTGGTTGACCCTATACGAAAATTAAAATCTGTCGAATTTTTTAAGTTTGGTGGTACAGAAAATATGGGTTCCGCACTTCGTGGGAGGATGAGACTATAGGGGTTGCATAGAGGACGTTGTACAAGTCATATTTATTGAAAAATTGGATGACCCTAAACGAAAATTAAAATTTTACGAATTTTTTAAGTTTGGTGGTATAACTAAAAATATGGGTTCCGCACTTCGTGGGAGGATGAGACCATAGGGGTTGCATAGAGGACGTTGTACAAGTCATATTTATTGAAAAATTGGGTGACCCTAAACGAAAATTAAAATTTGACGAATTTTTTAAGTTTGGTGGTATAACTAAAAATATGGGTTCCGCACTTCGTGGGAGGATGAGACCATAGGGGTTGCATAGAGGACGTTGTACAAGTCATATTTATTGAAAAATTGGATGACCCTAAACGAAAATTAAAATTTTACGAATTTTTTAAGTTTGGTGGTATAACTAAAAATATGGGTTCCGCACTTCGTGGGAGGATGAGACCATAGGGGTTGCATAGAGGACGTTGTACAAGTCATATTTATTGAAAAATTGGGTGACCCTAAACGAAAATTAAAATTTGACGAATTTTTTAAGTTTGGTGGTATAACTAAAAATATGGGTTCCGCACTTCGTGGGAGGATGAGACCATAGGGGTTGCATAGAGGACGTTGTACAAGTCATATTTATTGAAAAATTGGGTGACCCTAAACGAAAATTAAAATTAGACGAATTTTTAAAGTTTGGTGGTACAACTGAAAATATTGGTTCCGCACTTCGTGGGTGAATGAGACTATGGGGGTTGAATAGAGGACGTTGTACAAGTCATATTTATTGAAAAATTGGGTGACCCTAAACGAAAATTCGAGATCTACAAATTTTTTAAGTTTGGTGGTATAACTGAAAATATGGGTTCCGCACTTCGGGGACAGATGTGACTAAGGGGGTTGCATGGAGGACGTTATCAGAGATACGTTCGGTCGAAAATTGGGTGACCCTAAAGGATATTTCGAGTTTAACGTATTTTTCTCATTTGGGGGTTGTCCTCAGCTCCCGAGGGTGGATCAAACCAGAGGGGATGTGTAGAGGAAGTTGTAAGAAGCATGTTCGATCATGAATTAGTTCTGCCTAGTCGATTTTTTGGGAGTTAGAATTAATTTCTTTTCTCGCGAATTCGATCAAGCTAATCGATCGAACTGAAAATATGGGTTCCGCACTTCGTGGGAGGATGAGGCTATAGGGGTTGCATAGAGGACGTTGTACAAGTCATATTTATTGCAAAATTGGATGACCCTAAACGAAAATTAAAATTTGGCGAATATTTTAAGTTTGCTGGTATAAATGAAAATATGGGTTCCGCACTTCGTGGGTGGATGAGACTATAGGGGTTACATAGAGGACGTTGTACAAGTCATATTTATTGAAAAATTGGTTGACCCTATACGAAAATTAAAATCTGTCGAATTTTTTAAGTTTGGTGGTACAGAAAATATGGGTTCCGCACTTCGTGGGAGGATGAGACTATAGGGGTTGCATAGAGGACGTTGTACAAGTCATATTTATTGAAAAATTGGATGACCCTAAACGAAAATTAAAATTTGACGAATTTTTTAAGTTTGGTGGTATAACTAAAAATATGGGTTCCGCACTTCGTGGGAGGATGAGACCATAGGGGTTGCATAGAGGACGTTGTACAAGTCATATTTTTATTGAAAAATTGGGTGACCCTAAACGAAAATTAAAATTTGACGAATTTTTTAAGTTTGGTGGTATAACTAAAAATATGGGTTCCGCACTTCGTGGGAGGATGAGACTATAGGGGTTGCATAGAGGACGTTGTACAAGTCATATTTATTGAAAAATTGGATGACCCTAAACGAAAATTAAAATTTGACGAATTTTTTAAGTTTGGTGGTATAACTAAAAATATGGGTTCCGCACTTCGTGGGAGGATGAGACTATAGGGGTTGCATAGAGGACGTTGTACAAGTCATATTTATTGAAAAATTGGATGACCCTAAACGAAAATTAAAATTTGACGAATTTTTTAAGTTTGGTGGTATAACTAAAAATATGGGTTCCGCACTTCGTGGGAGGATGAGACTATAGGGGTTGCATAGAGGACGTTGTACAAGTCATATTTATTGAAAAATTGGATGACCCTAAACGAAAATTAAAATTTGACGAATTTTTTAAGTTTGGTGGTATAACTAAAAATATGGGTTCCGCACTTCGTGGGAGGATGAGACCATAGGGGTTGCATAGAGGACGTTGTACAAGTCATATTTATTGAAAAATTGGGTGACCCTAAACGAAAATTAAAATTTGACGAATTTTTTAAGTTTGGTGGTATAACTAAAAATATGGGTTCCGCACTTCGTGGGAGGATGAGACCATAGGGGTTGCATAGAGGACGTTGTACAAGTCATATTTATTGAAAAATTGGGTGACCCTAACCGAAAATTAAAATTTGGCGAATTTTTTAAGTTTGCTAGTATAAATGAAAATATGGGTTCCGCACTTCGTGGGTGGATGAGACTATAGGGGTTGCATAGAGGACGTTGTACAAGTCATATTTATTGAAAAATTGGATGACCCTAAAGGAAAGTTAAAATCTGGCGAATTTTTTAAGTTTGGTGGTACAGAAAATATGGGTTCCGCACTTCATGGGAGGATGAGACTATAGGGGTTGCATAGAAGACGTTGTACAAGTCATATTTATTGAAAAATTGGATGACCCTAAACGAAAATTAAAATTTGGCGAATGTTTTAACTTTGGTGGTACAACTGAAAATGTGGGTTCCGCACTTCGTGGGAGGATGAGACTATAGGGGTTGCATAGAGGACGTTGTACAAGACATATTTATTGAAAAATTGGACGACCCTAAACGAAAATTAAAATTTGACGAATTTTTTAAGTTTGGTGGTATAACTGAAAATATGGGTTCCGCACTTCGTGGGAGGATCAGACTATAGGGATTGCATAGAGGACGTTGTGCAAGTCATATTTATTGAAAAATTGGATGACCCTAAACGAAAATTAAAATTTGGCGAATTTTTAAAGTTTGCTAGTATAAATGAAAATATGGGTTCCGCACTTCGTGGGTGGATGAGACTATAGGGGTTGCATAGAGGACGTTGTACAAGTCATATTTATTGAAAAATTGGATGACCCTAAAGGAAAATTAAAATCTGGCGAATTTTTTAAGTTTGGTGGTACAGAAAATATGGGTTCCGCACTTCGTGGGAGGATGAGACTATAGGGGTTGCATAGAGGACGTTGTACAAGTCATATTTATTGAAAAATTGGATGACCCTAAACGAAAATTAAAATTTGGCGAATGTTTTAACTTTGGTGGTATAACTGAAAATGTGGGTTCCGCACTTCGTGGGAGGATGAGACTATAGGGGTTGCATAGAGGACGTTGTACAAGACATATTTATTGAAAAATTGGATGACCCTAAACGAAAATTAAAATTTGGCGAATTTTTTAAGTTTGCTAGTATAAATGAAAATATGGGTTCCGCACTTCGTGGGTGGATGAGACTATAGGGGTTGCATAGAGGATGTTGTACAAGTCATATTTATTGAAAAATTGGATGACCCTAAAGGAAAATTAAAATCTGGCGAATTTTTTAAGTTTGGTGGTACAGAAAATATGGGTTCCGCACTTCGTGGGAGGATGAGACTATAGGGGTTGCATAGAGGACGTTGTACAAGTCATATTTAGTGAAAAATTGGATGACCCTAAACGAAAATTAAAATTTGGCGAATGTTTTAACTTTGGTGGTATAACTGAAAATGTGGGTTCCGCACTTCGTGGGTGGATGAGACTATAGGGGTTGCATAGAGGACGTTGTACAAGACATATTTATTGCAAAATTGGATGACCCTAAACGAAAATTAAAATTTGGCGAATATTTTAAATTTGCTGGTATAAATGAAAATATGGGTTCCGCACTTCGTGGGTGGATGAGACTATAGGGGTTACATAGAGGACGTTGTACAAGTCATATTTATTGAAAAATTGGTTGACCCTATACGAAAATTAAAATCTGTCGAATTTTTTAAGTTTGGTGGTACAGAAAATATGGGTTCCGCACTTCGTGGGAGGATGAGACTATAGGGGTTGCATAGAGGACGTTGTACAAGTCATATTTATTGAAAAATTGGATGACCCTAAACGAAAATTAAAATTTGACGAATGTTTTAATTTTGGTGGTATAACTGAAAATGTGGGTTCCGCACTTCGTGGGAGGATGAGACTATAGGGGTTGCATAGAGGACGTTGTACAAGACATATTTATTGAAAAATTGGACGACCCTAAACGAAAATTAAAATTTGACGAATTTTTTAAGTTTGGTGGTATAACTGAAAATATGGGTTCCGCACTTCGTGGGAGGATCAGACTATAGGGATTGCATAGAGGACGTTGTGCAAGTCATATTTATTGAAAAATTGGATGACCCTAAACGAAAATTAAAATTTGGCGAATTTTTAAAGTTTGCTAGTATAAATGAAAATATGGGTTCCGCACTTCGTGGGTGGATGAGACTATAGGGGTTGCATAGAGGACGTTGTACAAGTCATATTTATTGAAAAATTGGATGACCCTAAAGGAAAATTAAAATCTGGCGAATTTTTTAAGTTTGGTGGTACAGAAAATATGGGTTCCGCACTTCGTGGGAGGATGAGACTATAGGGGTTGCATAGAGGACGTTGTACAAGTCATATTTAGTGAAAAATTGGATGACCCTAAACGAAAATTAAAATTTGGCGAATGTTTTAACTTTGGTGGTATAACTGAAAATGTGGGTTCCGCACTTCGTGAGTGGATGAGACTATACGAGTCGCATAGATGACGTTGCGCAAGACATATTTATTGAAAAATTGGACGACCCTAAACGAAAATTAAAATCTGGCGAATTTTTCAAGTTTGGTGGTATAACTAAAAATATGGGTTCCGCACTTCGTGGGAGGATGAGACCGTAGGGGTTGCATAGAGGACGTTGTACAAGTCATATTTATTGAAAAATTGGGTGACCCTAAACGAAAATTAAAATTAGACGAATTTTTAAAGTTTGGTGGTACAACTGAAAATATGGGTTCCGCACTTCGTGGGTGAATGAGACTATGGGGGTTGCATAGAGGACGTTGTACAAGTCATATTTATTGAAAAATTGGGTGACCCTAAACGAAAATTCGAGTTTTACGAATTTTTTAAGTTTGGTGGTATAACTGAAAATATGGGTTCCGCACTTCGGGGGCAGATGCGACTAAGGGGGTTGCATGGAGGACGTTATCAGAGATACGTTCGGTCGAAAATTGGGTGACCCTAAACGATATTTCGAGGTTAACGTATTTTTCTCATTTGGGGGTTGTCCTCATCTCACGAGGGTGGATCAAACCAGAGGGGATGTGTAGAGGAAGTTGTAAGAAGCATGTTCGATCATGAATTAGTTCTGCCTAATCGATTTTTTTGGGAATTAGAATTAATTTCTTTTCTCGCGAATTCGATCAAGCTAATCGATCGAACTGAAAATATGGGTTCCGCACTTCGTGGGAGGATGAGGCTATAGGGGTTGCATAGAGGACGTTGTACAAGTCATATTTATTGAAAAATTGGATGACCCTAAACGAAAATTAAAATTTGGCGAATATTTTAAGTTTGCTGGTATATATGAAAATATGGGTTCCGCACTTCGTGGGTGGATGAGACTATAGGGGTTGCATAGAGGACGTTGTACAAGACATATTTATTGAAAAATTGGATGACCCTAAACGAAAATTAAAATTTGACGAATTTTTTAAGTTTGGTGGTATAACTGAAAATATGGGTTCCGCACTTCGTGGGAGTATCAGACTATAGGGATTGCATAGAGGACGTTGTGCAAGTCATATTTATAGAAAAATTGGATGACCCTAAACGAAAATTAAAATTTGGCGAATTTTTTAAGTTTGCTAGTACTAATGAAAATATGGGTTCCGCACTTCGTGGGTGGATGAGACTATAGGGGTTGCATAGAGGACGTTGTACAAGTCATATTTATTGAAAAATTGGATGACCCTAAAGGAAAGTTAAGATCTGGCGAATTTTTTAAGTTTGGTGGTACAGAAAATATGGGTTCCGCACTTCGTGGGAGGATGAGACTATAGGGGTTGCATCGAGGACGTTGTACAAGTCATATTTATTGAAAAATTGGATGACCCTAAACGAAAATTAAAATTTGGCGAATGTTTTAACTTTGGTGGTATAACTGAAAATGTAGGTTCCGCACTTCGTGGGAGGATTAGACTATAGGGGTTGCATAGAGGACGTTGTACAAGACATATTTATTGAAAAATTGGACGACCCTAAACGAAAATTAAAATTTGACAAATTTTTTAAGTTTGGTGGTATAACTGAAAATATGGGTTCCGCACTTCGTGGGAGGATCAGACTATAGGGATTGCATAGAGGACGTTGTGCAAGTCATATTTATTGAAAAATTGGATGACCCTAAACGAAAATTAAAATTTGGCGAATTTTTAAAGTTTGCTAGTATAAATGAAAATATGGGTTCCGCACTTCGTGGGTGGATGAGATTATAGGGGTTGCATCGAGGACGTTGTACAAGTCATATTTATTGAAAAATTGGATGACCCTAAACGAAAATTAAAATTTGGCGAATGTTTTAACTTTGGTGGTATAACTGAAAATGTGGGTTCCGCACTTCGTGGGAGGATTAGACTATAGGGGTTGCATAGAGGACGTTGTACAAGACATATTTATTGAAAAATTGGACGACCCTAAACGAAAATTAAAATTTGACAAATTTTTTAAGTTTGGTGGTATAACTGAAAATATGGGTTCCGCACTTCGTGGGAGGATCAGACTATAGGGATTGCATAGAGGACGTTGTGCAAGTCATATTTATTGAAAAATTGGATGACCCTAAACGAAAATTAAAATTTGGCGAATTTTTAAAGTTTGCTAGTATAAATGAAAATATGGGTTCCGCACTTCGTGGGTGGATGAGACTATAGGGGTTGCATAGAGGACGTTGTACAAGTCATATTTATTGAAAAATTGGATGACCCTAAAGTAAAATTAAAATCTGGCGAATTTTTTAAGTTTGCTGGTACAGAAAATATGGGTTCCGCACTTCGTGGGAGGATGAGACTATAGGGGTTGCATAGAGGACGTTGTATAAGTCATATTTATTGAAAAATTGGATGACCCTAAACGAAAATTAAAATTTGGCGAATGTTTTAACTTTGGTGGTATAACTGAAAATGTGGGTTCCGCACTTCGTGGGAGGATGAGACTATAGGGGTTGCATAGAGGACGTTGTACAAGACATATTTATTGAAAAATTGGATGACCCTAAACGAAAATTAAAATTTGGCGATTTTTTTAAGTTTGCTAGTATAAATGAAAATATGGGTTCCGCACTTCGTGGGTGGATGAGACTATAGGGGTTGCATAGAGGATGTTGTACAAGTCATATTTATTGAAAAATTGGATGACCCTAAACGAAAATTAAAATTTGGCGAATGTTTAATGTTTGGTGGTATAACTGAAAATGTGGGTTCCGCACTTCGTGGGAGGATGAGACTATAGGGGTTGCATAGAGGACGTTGTACAAGTCATATTTATTGAAAAATTGGATGACCCTAAACGAAAATTAAAATTTGACGAATTTTTTAAGTTTGGTGGTATAACTGAAAATGTGGGTTCCGCACTTCGTGAGTGGATGAGACTATACGGGTTGCATAGAGGACGTTGTGCAAGACATATTTATTGAAAAATTGGACGACCCTAAACGAAAATTAAAATATGGCGAATTTTTCAAGTTTGGTGGTATAACTAAAAATATGGGTTCCGCACTTCGTGGGAGGATGAGACCGTAGGGGTTGCATAGAGGACGTTGTACAAGTCATATTTATTGAAAAATTGGGTGACCCTAAACGAAAATTAAAATTAGACGAATTTTTAAAGTTTGGTGGTACAACTGAAAATATGGGTTCCGCACTTCGTGGGTGAATGAGACTATGGGGGTTGTATAGAGGACGTTCTACAAGTCATATTTATTGAAAAAGTGGGTGACCCTAAACGAAAATTCGAGTTTTACGAATTTTTTAAGTTTGGTGGTATAACTGAAAATATGGGTTCCGCACTTCGGGGGCAGATGCGACTAAGGGGGTTGCATGGAGGACGTTATCAGAGATACGTTCGGTCGAAAATTGGGTGACCCTAAACGATATTTCGAGTTTAACGTATTTTTCTCATTTGGGGGGTTGTCCTCATCTCACGAGGGTGGATCAAACCAGAGGGGATGTGTAGAGGAAGTTGTAAGAAGCATGTTCGATCATGAATTAGTTCTGCCTAGTCGATTTTTTGGGAATTAGAATTAATTTCTTTTCTCGCGAATTCGATCAAGCTGATCGATCGAAACTTCAGTGGCATGAAAGTTTTAATGCAACTAAATGCTGAACAAAAGTATTGCCTGCTTTCTGGTCTGTGTTATGTCACTATTGGTACAGTTTATTTAATTTATGGATGCTAGTTATGAGGTTTTCTCTAAGGCTGGTGTGTGAAATATGATACTTTAAGAATTATCTTGCGGACTTGATGGAACGATGTAAAAATATATGTTGTTTAGTAATATCCCCTTTTTTAGTTAATTTAACAAATTAAAGTATGTTTCACTTAAATTCTCTATATCAGTGCGGTTGTTTATTGCGTTGTTATGTCTTTTAATTTGTAACATTTCATGTATTGTCCTTCGATGATAATTTGGTTCCTTTTGTAAAATTTTTGTATTGTCAAAGTTAAAGCTATGGTTATGGTCTAAAGCGTGTTTGGTAAGAGCTGTCGAGTTTTGATTTAGTGTTCTTATATTATATTTGTGTGTATATATTCGTTTATGCAGGTATTGTTTTGTTTGGCCAATATTATGTACTATTACAATTATTACAGTCTATTTTATAAATTGCGTTAGTTTCGTCTTTTGGTTGTAGTTCGGGTTTTAGTTTTGTAAAGAATTTTTTTGTTGTAGTATAAGGTTTATGCGTTACTGTTATATTGTGTTTTTTTAATACATTTGAAATATTCTCAGATACTTTTGGTATGTAAGGCATGGATACATAGTTGTTATTATTCTTAATTTTTTTATTCATATTCTTATTATAGATATTATGTATTCTTTTTTTAATTATTGGTTCATAAAAATGTTTAGGATAGGAGTTTGTTTCGAGGACGGTTTTAATTTTTTTCAAGTTGTTTTGTCTATATTTTGGATGTGCAAGTTGAATGGCTCGATCTGTTAAACTATTAACAACGCTCTTTTTGTAATTGGTAGGAGTATGTGAATTATAATTTAAGTATCTTTGCGACCAAATTTCTTTCGTGTACCAGTTAGTATCAATAATTCCGGATTCATTATATTTAATGGTAATATCTAAAAAGTTTATGCTCTTTTCTTTTTCAATTTCGGTTGTGAATTGTAAGCGTGGATGAAAACTATTGAAATTATTAACAGTATATTCTATTTTATTTTTTGGTAAACAGATAATACAGTCATCTACATATCTTTTGTAAAAAATAGGTTTATAATTTAATGATTTTAATATCTGACATTCTAATTCCTCCATAACTAAATTTGCAATGGTGGCCGATATGGGTGAACCCATAGCAGTTCCGAAAATTTGAGAGTAAAATTGGTTGTTATATGTAAAATATGTAGAATTTAGACATAATGTAATGGCACTAACAAATTCGTTTTCAGTAATGGATGTATGTTTACTAATTTCAGACCATTTGTTTTTTACACATTTTATTGCAAGTTCTGTCGGTATGTTAGTATATAGTGATGTGACATCAAGTGAAATTATACAATGGTCTTTAGGCACTATCTGTTTTTTTATAAAATCGCAAAATTGCCATGAGTCTTTTACATAATATTCTGTTTTTCCCAAAACCTTACTTACTATATTAGATAAAAATTGTGAAAGGTTGTATGTGGGACTGTCTATATTATTAACTATTGGTCTTAATGGGATATTTTCTTTATGTAGTTTTGGTAGGCCATATATGAATGGGGCGTGGCCATTATGACAGATGAGTTTATTTTTTTGTTGTTCAGTAATTAGATTTTTTCTGAGCCATGATTTAATAATGTTATTAATACTGTTTTGAATTTTTTTTGTTGGATCTTGGTTTTGTTTTTTATATGTAGTGGTGTCATTGAGCATGTTATGGATTTTTCTTTCATAGTCTGTTTTATACATTATTACTGTTTTGTTACATTTGTCAGCCATTAGTACAAAAATATCTGAATTTTCCGTTAAAAACTTTTTAGTTTCGTTAATATAATGATTTAGTTGGGTTCTAGTTTTACTACTTGTATTTTTAAGTTTATTCTTGTAGTTTGTAAGTATATTACATACCTTGTTTCTAATTTCAATTTTGTTTTCATCATCAACATTTATTAAGCTTTGTTCTATGCTTGCAATCATTTTATCAACTGGAAAAGTGTTGCTGGGTAGAGAAAATTTTGGTCCGAGACTTAAAATATATTTTACAGCGTTAGGAATTTTTGTTTTGGTTAAGTTCATAAGCCAGTTCTCGTTTATTACAAGTGGATCTGATTTAATTTTCATATTCATTAATCGATTAATTTTATTTTTGTGTTTAGTTTTAATATTAGTGAATATAATTTCCGTTTTCTCGTGTAATTGCTGGTAAAAATTGTGTAGGTAAGTATTGTCAAAAGTAGTTTTTAGTTGCGTTTCGTTTTTATTTATTTGTGCTTCAGTTAATTTTTTTTGTGAGTATGTGTCACTGATACAGAGATTTAAGCATTGCAAGTAAAACATTGATAACATATTAAGATATTTTGATTTCAGTTTTTCATTATTAAACATGTAAGTTTTAGGTTTAATTTTCAAAAAATTGGGGGTTAATTTTAAATTTTTACATCTTACCAAAAAGTTAATCCGGTTTTTTTCCTTCGCTAGTTTTTTGTGTAGTTTTTCATGTAGTTTAAGTTTAGGATCACTCCTCCATGTTGTTGGATTCATCCTCTTGGCTTCTTTCACCCTTGCCTCAATATATAAATAAATATTTGTATTTTCTTGACCGTTGATATCAAATTAACTTGATGTATCCTGGGATTTTTCGGTCATCTTTAAATGAAAATTCTTATATTTTCTTACGTTTCGGTTTTATTAACCATCGTCAGAGGAAAAACTACAATATTTATATTAACGTACAATTATTTGATGTGATTTTATAAATTTAATTTTATTACTTACAATTTAAGAAATTTTTTGTTTACACTATATTAACATTTTACGTTTATTTCTGTTGAAAGTTTTAATGCAACTAAATGCTGAACAAAAGTATTGCCTGCTTTCTGGTCTGTGTTATGTCACTATTGGTACAGTTTATTTAATTTATGGATGCTAGTTATGAGGTTTTCTCTAAGGCTGGTGTGTGAAATATGATACTTTAAGAATTATCTTGCGGACTTGATGGAACGATGTAAAAATATATGTTGTTTAGTAATATCCCCTTTTTTAGTTAATTTAACAAATTAAAGTATGTTTCACTTAAATTCTCTATATCAGTGCGGTTGTTTATTGCGTTGTTATGTCTTTTAATTTGTAACATTTCATGTATTGTCCTTCGATGATAATTTGGTTCCTTTTGTAAAATTTTTGTATTGTCAAAGTTAAAGCTATGGTTATGGTCTAAAGCGTGTTTGGTAAGAGCTGTCGAGTTTTGATTTAGTGTTCTTATATTATATTTGTGTGTATATATTCGTTTATGCAGGTATTGTTTTGTTTGGCCAATATATGTACTATTACAATTATTACAGTCTATTTTATAAATTGCGTTAGTTTCGTCTTTTGGTTGTAGTTCGGGTTTTAGTTTTGTAAAGAATTTTTTTGTTGTAGTATAAGGTTTATGCGTTACTGTTATATTGTGTTTTTTTAATACATTTGAAATATTCTCAGATACTTTTGGTATGTAAGGCATGGATACATAGTTGTTATTATTCTTAATTTTTTTATTCATATTCTTATTATAGATATTATGTATTCTTTTTTTAATTATTGGTTCATAAAAATGTTTAGGATAGGAGTTTGTTTCGAGGACGGTTTTAATTTTTTTCAAGTTGTTTTGTCTATATTTTGGATGTGCAAGTTGAATGGCTCGATCTGTTAAACTATTAACAACGCTCTTTTTGTAATTGGTAGGAGTATGTGAATTATAATTTAAGTATCTTTGCGACCAAATTTCTTTCGTGTACCAGTTAGTATTGTAACATAATTTATTAAGATCGCCTGCAGAAGTGGATTTTCCTAACTTATCAGGCTAGACCCTTTAGAGTAAATAACATACTTCGAAGTCACAAATATTACGCTTCGAAATACAGAGTGTTCCTTAATGACGTGCTAATATTTCAGGGTGTGATTTTTTATGTCATTTTATGAAAAAAAAGGTCATATGAACATATTATATCCACAACAACGGCTCAAATTCCTCACTTGTTGAACTTTTTTTTAATCGTTATTTTTAAATATCTCAGAATGTACTTTAGATATTATTTTCAATTTTGGTATGTGTTAATAGGATATAAAATCACGTTTCTTAGTTAGGGTTAGGGTTAAGCAAGAGTAGCTTCGGCTAGACTTCGCCCTTGGTGTTGTATATTGTAATACTAAATTAAGGCAATTTATTATTATTATTATTATTAAACATGGTTAAAACAATGAAATTCAAATTGTTACATTTAGCAGTATTGTCTAATAATAATAATTTTTGAACACGTTTTTACAAACATCATTTTAAAACCAATATTAATTGACACAAGGTAAGTTGTTGGCGTTCAAAACTATGTCATCGTATTATTTCTTCGATTTTTATTTCATTTTTTCGTTGTTTTTATTTGAATTCTGTAGAATCATGTAGAATTAAGAAAGCTAATCAGAAAAAATATCTACATGGAAGAATGTCAGTGGCATACCACTTTTTTGGTAAAAAAGATCACAGGACATGTTGAAGACGCGTTGGACTAGCCTTGTGTATAGACGTACTGTAAGCGCTCCCGAAAAAAAAGCGCTAAAAATGCGGTAGAAACTACGTTAAACTCGATAAAATATAAGCCATCGGTACATCAACAAATTAGGCGCGAAGTGAAACGCCATAATAGAAAAACAAAGTTCATATAGAATTAACAATTACACGTAAAGTTTTTTTGATAGTATCAAATAAAGCAAGTGCAAATACCTATGCCAATGCGACTGAGCACCCTTTCTTGAGTGTTTTTAATGCGATAGAGTAAACATCTGGCAATATAATACACCATCAGTGAAGAGCAACGAACTGGTTTGTAACGAGTGGAAGTATTAACGTAAACAAAGGATGAAAAGAGATGAAGTTTTATTTTTATTTATTTTTAAGTTCTATTTATTGGTTTATTAACCATTGTCACACGGTCCATATACTGGCTTTATTTTCGGACACAGGGTTGCCTCTCACGTCAGAGGAGTCGGCGTGTGCTTGATATACAGAACTACAAATGACTGAATATTAGTACTGAATTGCGAAAAAACTGATTACTTCAAAAACAAACCAATATACAGGGTTACAAAAGATTCTCTTAGGTCTCTTTCTCATAACCCGCCGAAAAAAACTCTTTTTACCGCGAGACAGGGCCCTATCCTTGCACTACCACCGTAAATGGATATTTACCTGTGGAATGGTTAATATAAATAAAAGCCCATTGCGGCAAGCTAAAACGTAGAATTCTGGGAAACATGAAACAAAATACTTAAGGACGCAAGCAGACAGGAGGCAGTGCACACTGCCAGATTCAGAAACAGAAAACTTGGAAGAAGATTAAAAAAGATGATGATGGTTGGAAACCTAAAAGACTGTAAAGCCTCTCGCAAACGCCTACACTTCCTATCCGATGATCACAGATGGAAACTTAAACTTAAAAGAATCATCTCACAAACACCTACACTTCCCATCCTATATTCCCACCCCATCCGTCATGCGGCTCTCGCTGCTGACAACAAGCACGTCCCATGTCCAACCCAGCGTATGCAGCTGGTCCGGCGGTATATAAAATATCCGAGGTTTGGTTCTGGCACGCGGCTTGGCCATCCGTTGGGCGTGTTCGGCGGACGATCAAGCTGCGTGTTCGAACGAACCTCCAGACTGGATGATGGATGAATCAATAAATCAATCAATCAATCAAAAACGATCAGAAAACATGTTCGCAGGGACGCCACTGGTGCAGCTATAAAATAACTTTCCTAACTCAAATATGTGGTTTTATATCCTCTTAACACATACCAAAATTGAAAATAATATCGAAAGCTCTTTCTGAGATATTAGGAAATAACGATTAAGAAAAATCAACACCCTGTAGCAAAAAATTTAAGCCATTACAGACATATATTCGTATGAACTTTTTTTCATAAAATGATCTAAGGAATCACACCCTGAAATATTAGCACGCCATTAAGGAATACCCTGTATACATAACGGTGACTTAGGGTCGCGTTTTTAGAGGAACTGAATGCCATGATTTCTTGATTGCATATCATTGTCACTTTTTAAAAATTCGACATCTGTATGAGAGACATTTAGCAGGTATTGAAACATATTCTTTATAGGATTTTGCAAAGAGCAGAAAAAATAACTATCTAGAACTAAAAGAAAAACTATGTGTAAAAATATTAATGAAATCTTCGCATTCTTTCGATAACCTGAATTCTGGTTATGCTAGCAAATTAAAATCCTAAAATAAATTTGTCTAATTTCTTATTTGACGATTCTCATTCTAACACTAGCATCAACACAGTGTCCCTACGGCCATGCAGATTAAACTAGTATCTACATAACCCCCTACGATGCAAAATCAAGACAATTTCTATGAAACATGTTTATGAGTGGCTTTATGTCTTTCTGATGAGCTCCAGAATAAGGGCGAAAAATGTTTCAAAGGCTAAGCATTTCCAAGAAACAGAATGATAGATTTGATGAAAATGTAATCCATTAGAATGACAAATTTTTAAGACAAGGTAGATAAATAAACTCATTTTAGGCTTTTGTTCTCATCTTTAACTGAATCTTCATGATCGTAGGGGGTTATGTAGATACCAGTTTAATCTGCATGGCCGTAGGGGGACCGTGTGGATGCTAGTGTTAGAATGAGAATTGTCAAATAAGAAATTAGACAAATTCATGTTAGGATTTTATTTTGCTAGCATAACCAGAATTCAGGTTATCAAAAGAATGCAAAGATTTCATTAATATTTTTACACGTAGTTTTCCTTTTAGTTCTAGATACTTATTTTTCCTGCTGTTTGCAAAATCCTATAAAGAATATGGTTCAATACAATTATAAGCAAACAAATAATAATTCATCATTAAACAAAAATTTTGCAGGCGTAAACTAACGGAAAATGTATCATTCAACTTCATAATTTGTGAATGGCCAGAAAGACAGTCCATGAACCATTTTACTTGTATTTTAGTTTACAAACAGGTAACTAGTCAGGGCAAAATAGGCGGAAAAACGCCTTTACTCGGAACCAGAGTGATTGTGCATAAAAACTACATGTATGATGGCTCATTTCATTCGTTAGAGTCTCTAGATCAAAGTTGGAAACAGTTTTTTGAGGGGTCAGCTGATAATTTGTTTATTGTGGAAATATAAACAATAAAAGTGATGTTCGATGAAACATTATAAGGCACTGGCTCCATAAATTGACGTAATTTTTTGATTTCAGTGTCATTTCTTATATTTTTGGGGTTACTCGTTCCGATTCTAATGTCAAAAAAGTACCAATACTAGAGGGCACTATTTTGCCATTGGAACAAAAAATGAACGTTCCACAATAACATGAAAAATGCCTCAAGAGTTAGGGAGATAGCAGCTTTTTTCATGTTGGTAATTGTTTCCATCTGATGTTAGTTTCTTCAGTGGCGCCCTCTACGATTCGCATTTTTTGCCTTCAGCATCAGAATGAGTGAACCAGAGAACGTAAAACATGACAAGGAAATGTAAAAATGACACAGAATTTCGAAAAAAAAAACCTTATTTCATGTAATATTCATTTGTCATTATTTTCATCTTCACTTAACTTTTTCTGTGGCGCCCTCTAGTATTGGTACTTTTTTGACATTAGAATCGGAACGAGTGACCCCAAAAATATAAGAAATGACACTGAAATCAAAAAATGACGTCAATTTATGGAACCAGTGCCTTATTTCATATAATGCTTCATCGAACATCACTTTTATTGTTTATATTTCCGCAGTAAACAAATTATCAACTTACCCCTCAAAAAACTGTTTCCAACTTTGATCTAGAGACTCTAACGAATAAAATGAGCCATCATACATGTAGTTTCATGCACAATCACTCTGGTTCCGAGTAAACCGCCTATTTTGCCCTGACTGTTAAACAGGTGATTAATACTTAAAAAGCCCCTTGCTACAGTCAATGAGCACCTACACATGCTGCAATCTGAATTAATAATATACAACGCTTTCTTAAATCTAAATAGGTTTAAAATGTTTTAAAATAACGAGAAGTAATTTGCCGAAACAAATCTCAAGACTTATATGAATATAATTACATTTAAGTATGGTTATTGTTATTTACATTGAAAATTACCTGTACCGCCACTATCAATACATAAAGATCTAAAGATATTCAGGAAGGGTTGTAATCGTTCCGGTCTGTCAACCTCCCCCTCGACCCACAGAAGTCACAGGACAAACGTCAGTCAGAAGGAAGTTGAAGGCATTGCGACTACTGGTCATGGGAACCGTTCGGCTATTGTTACAGAATTCGGTTCGTCTCTTTCGCGTTCATCTACAAAATCTCACTGAACGAGTTGTTTAGATTTCCTTTTAACATGCCATAAGGCGCTGAATCTGTCAGCCGAATCACATACGCTTTGTTTGACTTGTTATTTCCGATTTGTTTCCTATTGTTGTATATTTAGAAATAACTTCCGACTGGTTTCGGAGATGCAGCGCTGTTGCATTTTTATGCATTGTGTTCGTTCATCGCATCGATATTTTTTTAAGAGGAGGTGAAGACTCAGGTCATTCAATGTGAATGGGGGGGGGGGTTATTTATGTTCGGAATTCTTTCTGTCTTGTCCCCTAAATTTTATACTGTTGTAAATATATAAGGCCTACTCAAATTTTATGGAAATCAAATTATGGGTATCCGTGCCTTAATAAGGCCGAATTTTATCCAGGGCAGTGGTCTCAAAATAAGAACGTGATCAAGAATGGAAAGGACCTCGTATAAACGAATAATCTGAATTTTTGGTATATTGTAGCTTTTGTCACCCTGAATAAAATCTCAGGCCCGTCGAGAGGGAAATTTCTAATTTGCGATAAATATTTAATCCCAAGGAATATCACCCCCCGCTTCTTAATTCGATCGAGATAAAAATTGAAACCTAAGGAATATCACCCTCCCGCTCTTCAAAATTCTTGTTGAAATAGATATTCAATTTTGAGGAATATCACTCCTCCGCTTTTCAAAATGTTGATCGAGCCAAATATTTATGTTTTAAGGAATGTCACCCCCGCTCTTCAAAATTTCGATGAGGAAAAATATTTAATCAATTTTAGGGAATACTCCCTTTCGCTCTTCGAAATTTTTGTACAGATAAATACACTGCTGGCCACTCGAACTTACTACACATAGAGACTTTTAGGCAAAATTTAAAGTTCAATATTTTCAACAGGAATGCAAATTTTTGAACGCGGCTTGCAAATTTTAAGAGCTAGTTTTTTTCGGATTATGCTGCATGACGTATATTTATCGTAGGACCATAAGTTTATTATATACGGGGTGATCAATGAAGTCATGCAAAAAATCAAAAAGTTTGTATGAGTGAAATTTCCGCAAAAAATTTTTTTGGTCGTTGCAATATGGTTCCTTACTAAGGTAACATCAATATCTCTAGACGGTTTTGTCAGTTTTTGGATTAAGGCCCTTAGGCCTTGTACACACTACTCAACATAAAATTTGGATACCGAAATCTTTAAAATGCTATAACTTGACATTGGATTGACGGTTCTTAATGATTTTTGCGGATTTGGAATCCTTATTTCACGTAGATTTTCTATGGTCTAAGCATTTTATTTGAGGGTTGAAATTTACACATTATACCGGGTCGATAATAAACAAAAACGTAGGGTACGACGCGCTCTAAAGTTTGGCATTATTTAAGTTTTTGTAAAAATAAATTCTCACCTCAAGTTGTTTTTATTTAATGTTCTTCTCACTGTTCTGTCCGAAACTCACACCCCAGTTTGTTGTCTCAAAGAATCATTCAGTTTTACAGAGTTCTTTGTCCACCCCCATGCCCATAATTATGATCGGGTGTAATTTCTACGCGACGCGTCAATTTCAAAGTAGGCATTGGAAAAACAAATTTGTTGCTATGGAATTAAAAACTGTTTACATTATTTTAGAAATAATCTGACATATTTCAATGTTATAATTTTGTAAAGTTTAATTAATATGAGGCGTTGTTTAACCACGGCAGAAAGGGAAAATTACATTCGACTTCTCAACGAAGGAATGTCAAAACAGCAAGTTGCGCACATTTACAATGTCAGCCGAAAGACAATTTATAATTTGAACCGCCGCGTCGAAACTACTGGTGATCATAATTATGGGCATGGGGGTGGACATACAAAAAAATAAACCAAAGAACCGAAAGAATTTGCATGAGAGAAACTATGCGGAATAGAACAAAGAACTCTAGAAAACTAAATGACTCTTTAAGACAACAAACTGGGGTGAGAGTTTCGGACAGAACAGTGAGAAGAACATTAAATAAAAACAACTTGAGGTGTAGTTTGGAGAAGGCCAAATCAGCGTTATTTGGAGGAAAATATGGCCCCTCAAGAAGCATTTGGTGGCGGAGGTGTTACAGTGTGGGGAGGTATCATAAGAAATGGTAAAACCGAGCTATTCATTACCAACCAAACCATTAATGCTACTGTTTATCAGGAGGAAATTTTGGAACCTATTGTTGTTCCTTTTGCTCGACATTACGGCCCAGAAATTCTATTGGTGGATGACAACGCTCGACCTCACAGAGCGCGAAGGATCACACAGTTTTTGCAGGCACAAAACATCAATAGGATGGACTGGCCTGCAAAGTCTCCGGATCTTAATGTCATCGAACACGTTTGGTCTTATTTAAAACTTAAAGTAAGATCTCTTGATGTACCCCCTGAAACCTTAGAAACGCTCAGTGAGGCCATTCGTGAAGAATGGGAGAATATTCCACAAGATTTTATAAATAATCTTGTGGATACTCTACCAAATCGATGTCGGGAAGTAATATTCCGAGCAGGAGGACCAACAAAATATTAGCTTCTCTTTTTTTTAATTAATGTACCTAATTTTAATTAGGTAATTTTAATTTAAGTTTAAATTAAATTCATTTTTAATTTTTTAGTTAAATTTTTTTTCAGTTATTAAAAATTACCAGAATTAGAATTAGAAATTTTTTAAGAATTGACTTTTGGTCGTTGTTAAGCAATGTTGTATATTGTAGAATTTAATGTAATAAACTTGTTCTTGTCGCTACGTTTTTGTTTATTATCGACCCGGTATAATGTGTAAATTTCAACCCTCAAATAAAATGCTTAGACCATAGAAAATCTACGTGAAATAAGGATTCCAAATCCGCAAAAATCATCAAGAACCGTCAATCCAATGTCAAGTTATAGCATTTTAAAGATTTCGGTATCCAAATTTTATGTTGAGTAGTGTGTACAAGGCCTAAGGGCCTTAATCCAAAAACTGACAAAACCGTCTAGAGATATTGATGTTACCTTAGTAAGGGACCATATTGCAACGACCAAAAAAATTTTTTGAGGAAATTTCACTCATACAAACTCTTTGATTTTTTGCATGACTTCATTGATCACCCCGTATATAATAAACTTATGGTCCTACGATAAATATACGTCATGCAGCTTAATCCGAAAAAAACTAGCTCTTAAAATTTGCAAGCCGCGTTCAAAAATTTGCATTCCTGTTGAAAATATTGAACTTTAAATGTTGCCTAAAAGTCTCTATGTGTAAGTTCGAGTGGTCAGCAGTTTAGTTTATTATTATGAATGCCACCCCCCGGGCCCCGATTTTCTCTCGACGGCCCTGCAAAAGCTCCATGGCCATGATGCTCCACATTCAGTATTTTGGCTCCTATAGAGCACCAAATTTCTCTAGCTCCATTATAAATTACTACCTTGAGTAGTTTTATAACATTTTTATAACGCATATTTTGATTATTGAAATACCTAACTTTATGTTTTTGAGGTTGCTGAATTCAAATCTAATGTCAAATAGGCGATATTGACAGCTGGCATCTGTCAATCACCTGTCAATTACCAAGGAACTATAAAAAAGTAAAAATCAATGTATAACTTTGTTTTTGAGGTTGCTGAATTAAAATCTGAGATGGCAGCTGTCAACTAGCAGTTAAATAGTAAGGACCTATTCAAAAAGTTAAAATCAATGTATAACTTTATGTTTTTGAGGTTGCTGAATTCATACATGCCTATTTGACATGTGATCTGAATTCAGCAATTTCAAAAATGATTTTAACTTTTAACTTAGTTCCTTGCCATTTGACAGCTAATAGACAGCTGCCAGCTGTCAATATCCTCTTTTCACATTATATTCTAACGAAACCCATTGTTTGTGCGGGGTCCTTTACAAAATCTTAAAATAATTACAAATTTTTACACAAAAGCTATAAAATAGGTAAAGCGATTTACTTTTCTTAAAATGTATATCATATTTATTTTTGTTTTAAAATCGCACCATGAGAAAAAAGCAGTATGAATTTTGAGGTTACATGTTACGCCATACATCCCAACTTGCAATTTAATATTTTATAAGGAATGTTTATAACGGTGCTAAAAATGCTGCTGAACAATACTAAGAAATCGTTATAAAACGATTTAGTTTTATAAGCTGCAATATTTTATAACTTAATCACGAAAATATTTATTCCTCAGAGAAATGGAAAAATACATCGGCGAACTACCAGATTATCAAACGGCATTTATCAAGGGTAGATCAACAGACGACCATATGTACACACCAGACAGATCCTGGAAGAAAAGTGGAAAGAAGGAACAAAACTATATATAGTCTCAATTGACCTCCAAAAGGCATATGATACCATAAGGCATGAGGCTATAATCGACACTTTGCTCAATAGGGGAGTACCGAACTACTTAATAAACAGAATAACAAAAGCATGCCTACACGAAAACACTGCAATACAATGATTTGGACAGACGACGGAATAAAAAATGAAGAATATAGGAGTCAAACAAGGATGTCCCCTATCCCCCCGACTATTCACCACAGTTCTGGACCATGTGATAGAAAGCACAATAAAGGAGAATCAGAATTTCAATGGAAACGATGGAACGATAAAGCCCCCCATCGTACTTGCACACGCCGACGATATATTCATCACCGCCGAGGAAGAACAAGGCATCGTTAAATTTCTAAGAAACATGACACCACATCTGGATTCCTCTGGAATGAAAATAAACTTCAAGAAGAGCCTAATAATGGTCCGAGGCCCATTGACAAAAACAAGTCCAACAAGTGGGGAAGAATACAAAATAGGAGACTACACCCTGAGAACCACCAATAGAATGAAATACCTAGGAACATACCTAACGAATCAAGCAAAAAGGAGGGAAACAGTAAGGGAAAGATTCAAAACACCCTACAGAGTCACAAGAGCTCTACTACCCTTCATTGAGGACAATAAACCACCATCGTGCCTAACCAAAAAGATATACACGACCATCATAATGACTATATGGAGTCAAAAACACAGCAACGACAAAGGCCAACAGAAGAAGCCTGAGAAGAGCTGAAAGGGACATTATCCAACTGCTAGCAAAAACAGGAAAACCACAAAACGACAGAAAACGCCAACATTACTAGAGGGAAGAGCAATAATTAAAATAGAATCATACGCAATGAAATACTGGGGACACGTCCAAAGACGAGACACGACACACCTACTAAAGAAAGCGCTGCGACTGAACAGCAACAAACTGAAAATAGGAAGGCCATGCTACACATGGATAACAACAATCGAGAGGATTATGAATAAGCTAGGAAAGGATTATACACACTGGGAAAAATCGGCACAACAAAAAACGGAATACAATACAGAAATATCAAGGATATACACACTGCCAGACTCAGGAAGGAAAGAAACAGAAAACTCAGAAGTAGAATAGGAGAGAAGATGATCACAGACTGAAACTAAGAAGAAGCATATCACAAAAACCTGTAAGTAGAAAGAAGCACGAAAACCTAAAAGAAGCATATCACAAATGCCTACACTTCCCATCCGATGAAGACAGAAGGAAAACAAGAAGAAACATCTCACAAACACCTACACGCTCCATCCTATACTCCTACCCCATGCATCATGCGGCTCTCGCTGCTGACAACAAGCATGTCCAATGTCCAATCCAGCGTATGCAGCCGGTCCGGCGGTATATAAAAGCACCGGGGGTTTGTTCCGGCACACGGTGGGATGATCGGTGGGCGATCGGGCTGCGTGGTGGAACAAATCTCCATGCATCGGAATCGGCAGCAATGCCCACCTTACGCTGGCAAATCAATCAATCAATCAATCCATTATAAGATATTTTATAATTTTGCTGTAGAAACGTTTTAATGATAAATTTATAAAATACTTCAGTTGCAGACAACAAAATAGTATTTTCTGGAACTCTGAATATAATCAATCGGCATTTAGAAGCATTAATAAAATAACAATAAAACAAAATAATCGCAGAACATTTAAATTATAAAACAAATTTGCTGGTTGGGATGTTACCCCTTCGAGTCACAAAACAGAACTGAAAGGGTGGTCGTAATCTCACTTATGCATACCTTACTCTATGACTAATATCACATTAGTCCTGCATACGCCGCAAAGGAAAAGGAAATTTCTTTGCTCGGGAAGATTTTGATTATGAAATTTTTAAGAAAATTATATAATAATTTAGAGATTTCATACATTCAGTCAGATTTCCGACGAGAAAATTTTTCTTAGGGGGTTTTGGAGTAGCGGATTATGGACACGTGGTCAAAATAAGTTGAGTTTCTTCACGTGTCATGTATATTTATTGAAATGCTTTATAGAAATGTGTATTCGAGATGTATCTTGAATAAAATTATCAAAAATAGAGTTGTATGAAACTTTCCAAAATTTTTACTATAACTTGGGGATTTTTTTTTTTTTAACAAAATTATATCTAGGAGAATTTTGAAATCGCTGATTACGGATGCTATTTATTCAATATAGATGTAAAAGACGCCTACTTGATATTGCCAATTCAGCACAGGAATTGCTTTTAAAATAATAGATATTAAATTCAATTGTCTACCATCGGGGCTGAATTTAGTCTTCTATTTATTCACCAATTTCCTAAAACGAATAATTAAGTGTAGTATTTCTATTCTCAATTTAGAAATTCAGTCTAAAGCATTGCTACCAGCATAAATAATTACAAAGCATGTTTGTGATAGAATAACATCGAGACCATGCTTGAATATTACAAACGATACACGTATACGAATATAGTTACCCATATATGTTATGTGCTTACCTCAAACTAAAGTAGTCGACTGTTTACCTCGCTCACCATTACAAGTTCGTTACCTGCTATTCGTTCATTCTTAATATTGCCGGTAGCATAGCCGTAGGTTAAATGACAGTTATTTACTTTTATTTATTTATTACAAATAAATAATGTATTATAAATAATTTTCATCGCGCCTAGCAATTAATATAAAGTAGTCAGTAAAACAATATTTACAATAATTAAAACGTGATTCTAAAAATGGTCTATCGGCGCTTATGACATCGCTGGTGTTATAAACTATTCCTTTGTCATTCTTTTTTTATGATTTTCAAACTGAGTGGATAAACCATAGGTACTTAAGAGATATTTTTTTAGAATTTATCTAGACGATACTAATTATAATTAAACAAGGAAACGGTTCATATTCACTCAAGCAAACTGGGTAGATCATTATCAATTAGTGAAAGCATATTTAATTATAAATAAAGAAAGTATTCTAGCTAGATTCGTCTCAAGAGGATCGTTCATAGGACAAATGAAAATGTTTTCAAGATATTCGCAAGGAACCAAGCAATTTAAAAAAAAACACCATATTAAAATATTCCCATGTCTGAAAGCTTATTATATTAGCAAATTAGTTGCTGCATGCGCAGTGATAAAACATGGTTGGATACCCAAAGATTGCGAAAAGTAAAAATGTCCAGCTTTAACAGTGAATCAAAATCATAACAGGAGGATGTAAGTATTGAATTATTCACAACCAGGACTTTCTGAAGAAATAACAGTGACTGAACTAGTTTAGTTTTAGTTTAGTAGATTAGATAATATAACTACAATAGCTTGTATACGCAAAAAGAGGAACTTTTCTCTAATACATATTAAGCAAGGTTAAATCGCTTACGAAAAGGAGGAGTATACTAAAAGACCACCTAGTTGTAGATCGTATAATACGAGCTAAGAAGAAGAGAACCAACGTGACAGATCGCTTACCAAAAGGAGTAGTTCAAAAATGACTATCCAAGGGTTAGTTTATATAAACAATCTAAGCTTCGATCTAAGCACTGTAATATAGATCTGCTCCAAAAATGGCGAATACCTGAACTACTAGACTATCTAGTGAAGAAATCTCTAGGATCATATAGCAAACTCAGATTTCCACAAAATTTGCATTTTAAACTGGAAATTTTAAAATTACGTTGCATGTCCATCCTACGTTCTCGTACATTTTCCTTCGAGGGGATTTTTATATTCTTTATTTTGCTTTTATTTTTTGTATTTCTATCATAATGCAAGTAAAAAAAAAAACAGCCACAAACTGATTTTCAAGTAATACAGCAAACACGAAACCGAGGGGTCAGCCACTTCGAGAATACCTGTACAAAATGTTAGGAATACAATGGCAATATTTTGGGAATATTGGGAATATCGGGAATAATTGGAAATACCTGGAAATACTCGGGAATGCATTGAGAATATTCGGAAATACTCAGGAATAATTGGAAATAACGAAGAATAATTGGGAATACATGGGAAATATTCAAGAATAGACACGTTCGTGAAAATTTCGTAGAACCTCGGGACGCGGCGACCGACGATCTACCTACCGGTACGTTTGCGAGGAACTCGCGCAAACTATCATCAGACATCACAGTGAATTACAGTGTTTTATGTGTTCCTGGATATTTTGATATTAATAATTTTCAACCTGGAGGCATGGAGATAAATGCAGAGCCATTTGACGGCAACAAAATAATTTTTACATAAAAGATAACAACTGTTAGTGGATAAAATTCAGCTCAAAAATATTAAGTAATAATTTAATCATATTATATTAAACAGAAATAAAACTAGATATAACTTGCACACGGTGTAAAAACATGACGAGAAAACTGGAAAAATCGCCCCTCCTTGTATTGTAATACTCTCGAAGCTCTAGTTCAAACATTAAATGAATCTATTAACTCTGCACACCATATTTTATTTTTCAAGATGCCAATTTTGTTTACCGAAGGAAGTATTGTCTGTCGGATGGCGTTATATCTATAAAACTATTTAAATAATACAATATTTGGTACTATTAGTGAAAAATACACAGGGTGGAAAGCTTTACAAAATAAATAATGAATACAATGTGACAGAGGACAACAATAATTTGCACAATTCCCACGGAAGATATCTGCTATACTTTTAATAGATAGTTAATACTTAGATCATAATGTTTATTATTTGATGATGTGATTAATTATTTGCCTATATATAGGGTGGGTCAGTAGTGTGTGTATGGTCAAAAATTGTTTGAGATCAAGAGTAGTATATTTTAAAATAATATTTAAATCTACAATGTGTTTCAAACTAATACTAGGATTTTTTAAATAGAACACCCAATATTCTTTTATACATTTGTATTTGACTCTTAATACTCTATCCAGGCATATATTATTTTTGGACTTACACTGAGGCATTGCCACTTTATTCCATTTTTCTGAAAGAAAAAAAAATACGTTTGCAACGATCAAGAGAAATATCTGCATACACTTGAGTCATTTTAGCATTCATAATGACACTATCTTTTGCACAAGTTTACGTTCTTACCAGTGTAGATTTCAGATGTTTATTTTAATAATTACTAAGTATTAACCTCGGTATTGATTATAAAACGCACAGTACGCATACAAATTATTTTCAATACAAAACATTTTAATGGAGAGTTTTAAAGACAGGTACAAAAAGTGATCCTAAATATTGAACTCTTCATTGCAGTTTCAAAATTAATCACCGACTAGCCATGAATTGCATGCTTCAAACATTTCTGTTAATTAATCAGTTAATAATAATAATGACGAGAATAATGGTATCAAAAAATTGATGATATATTCAAAGTCCTAGTACATGAGAGCATTAAATGGGTACAGAAGCAAAAAATTAAAAAAATATTTCACTTATAGTCTGTCCAAAGTCAATTTGAAATTCGTAAAAAAAGAACGACAAAGCGCCGACGTCTGATCTGTGCCGCCGTCAAAGTACCGCTGCGGTAAAGAGCAACGTCGTTTTCTCAATTGATATTAGAAATTCTATACTTTAGTATAAAAGCAAATTTTTAGTGATAATATTTCATGTTACGGTCCATCCTTAACGAAATTTTAGAAGTATTTTTTACAAAGGGTGCAATTTTTCTTTTGGATATGCAATCTGTATGTTACCAGGAAAGTACATTGAAGTTTGGTCCAATTTTAGAGGTTTTGTAAATTGAGTTTTAATTTTAACAGACGTATGTTGGTCTCATTTGTTTTTAATATCTCGGGTTCGATTCATCGGATAAGGCCAAACCCAAAAGTCACAATGTTTGTAAATAGATGAGGAAAAAAACGACATAAATCCTATCAATCATTTTGTCTTTTTTTTGCGAAAAAATAAAAGCATAAAAGTTTCTAATTTTACATAGGTAAACCGAAATTATTAAAAAAATAATTGATCTCTTTTAATGAAACTTGGTGAAATTTATAGATCTTGTAGATGTAATCTGTTATTGAAAATTACAAATAAAAATGTTTATTATTTTCCTTAAACGACGAGATTTTTAAAAAAATTTTTAATCTTCATAAAAATTGCCATTTGGTTACACCGAGGGTTACACCAAGATTTTTTTCTTACTATGTGTTCCACTTTTCAAGGTAACACCTTCATAGCTCAGTTATTAGTCATCTAATTTCAACCAAATTTAGATCAGTATCTGTACTTTTGAGTAAAACAAAACCTATTTCTGTCATTAGCGTGCATTTTTACTAAGAAAAAAAAAAGTAGACTTTTCGAGGTTATACTTATTTACTGTAAAACTAACGAAATATTATTAATCAGCATACTTTAAAACCCCCATATCCAAAATTCAATGACATTTTAATATATTGTTTTTGAATGCCCCCTTATATTTATATTTTTCAAATACAATTAATAAATTAACGAATTATTTTTCAAAAAAAGTCGTTCCCATTTTTTATTTAAAATCACTTTTTGTACTACCCACTGTTATCGATACTGTCTAATTTTGTAAGCCAAATTAAGAATTTTCGAATTTGAAAGTATTGATGACATGGGGTGGCAGAGAAAATGATTTTAAATAGAAAATGAAAAATTACTTTTTTTCGAAAAACCATTTGTTTCCAAGTAATTAATTATCTAATATTTAAAACATGTCATTTTAAAGGAGCTGTAATTCGAAAACGATAATCGAAAATCATAAATCAAAACGTCTTTAATTTTTGAATGAGCGTGAATACTTGGGAATAATCAGGAATACTTGGGGAGTAACTGAAAATTCTTGGGAATACGTGGAATAAATCGGGAATATAGGGTATTCCTAGAATACCTGTACAAATTTTTGGGAGTGGCTGACGCACGTAACCAAAGAAATAATACTACTTAGGAAAAAGTTTTGATTAAATTTTAGTTGAGTGTATATTAAAAATATTAGTTTCCCGGACATGACAACCTCCAGGATTTTGCACGGAGGCGTGATAACACAGTGACTGGTACTTATGTTCAATAACAATATCCAGTAAATGTACAAAGAAACAAGTTGACAGTATCTGAACGATTCCCAGACATAATATGTGGAATAATTAGACAAAAGTGGATTCCGCGATAAGAAACCTTATTAGATACGTCGCGTCTTTGGAAATAATGTAAATAAACTCATTAATGATTACTGGGCTAGGCGTCAGATATTCTAGTATAAAAAGTATTTAATGAAACGACAGCCGAAGGCGATTTTTTAATCGCTTGCCAAGTAAATATTTATCGCTACTGTAAATAAACAGATACCAAAATACGAGAAAAACAGTGAAAAGCTAATGCTCTAATTTCGAACCATTATTAAGAGATATAAATACAGCTTGATCCAAGAAACGTTCTATTGGACACGATTAAAATCATACAAATATTTCCCATGTTAGAAGAAAATTATATAATAAACGAAGGTATGTAATAGAACATAATAAAACCTAACTATATTTTAAATAACCGAGTTCCATTAAAATAATCTGTTTCGGTTAGATGACCGGTCCTGGTCCGATTAGATATAAGAGAAAATTATTGTCAATCTTCTCTCAATCTCAAATTCGATTGTAATTTTTTGATGAGTTCACACGTTTTCGAGTCCCCTAAACTTAAAAAAGTGGTTTTTAAAAAATGTCCCTATCGTCGCACTCAGTGCCCAAACCTCTGTATTGTCTTTCTCACATTCTTCAATAGTCGAGATGGTGATATCTCGAACCAAAATCACAAAATAGCTTCTAGCTCAAAGGGTGGATAAAAACGTGGTAAATATTTGTTTCTAAAAAGGTGCAAACAATTTCCACCACTATGAGATGGCATAACCAGTTGTTCCTAGAAAATGCAGAGAGAAAGAGAGGGTTGTTGGGGGTCAGGTTTAAAGTATTAAATAGTTTTTTTTTCTCTGAAACTAACCTAACCTAAAGAAATCATAGAAATGAATTTGTGAAAAAATATATTAATCGTCACAAAGTCGAAGAAAAAAATTCAGCAGGCATAGGAGTTTGAACCCAGGACCTTTCGCACCGTAACAGAGAACGTTACCTATGCGCCAACCGTACGGCTGATGATGAACACTAGGGCAAGAAATAAATAGTGAGATAAATGATATCACGCTTCTTTATTCGTCCGCCGCAGCAGCACTAATGCGTCCCGGCTCGATGCTACAAGATTTGTTCTCTCCGTACCGTCTTTTGTTGAACAGGCGGTACAATATCGATCGGCGCTGACCGACTACACCGCATCGCTTCCCACATAGTAACAGGCTCTCGCTCAGTATTACATCATCTCACCTTGATACTTGCATGTCGACGGCCTTGGAAAAAACTTGTAACTTTTGTCCTACACGCTACACAACATTAACATTTCCAATGTTAAAATAATACAATACAAAAAAGCGTGGGGGTGCTTATTACTATGAAATATTTATACCAGGTGATATCAAGCACCCCACGCTTTTTTGCATTGTATTGTATTATTTTTTACTTTTCAGTTCGGTTTGCTATTAAAGTGTGTTTTTTTAGTTTTTTAAACTAAGCATTATTTATTTTTTATTTGTTCGTGTTAATAATTTGAAGCAGGTAATTCTAATCTGGAACCTCGATAACCCACAGATACCGATTTTCAGTCGAATCCGACGATAATTGATAAAACCTATCTGCCATGTTGACGCCGCCATTTTGAATTTTTAAGTTTTGATGACATATTTGTTTCCTATTTGTCAAGCACTTTCCTTTGATACCCAAATCAAGGGGGTTTGAGAAGAAAATGATAATCCGCCATCTTGGGGCGGCGGCCATTTTGAACATATAAAATTGAGTATACCATATTGTATTGTTATCGCCAAGCTTTATGATGATACAACAATTAGAAGTTGAAAGATTCCGTTACATTGATAGATTGACAGGTGAAGTTAGGTAATAAAAGCGTGTTAAAAACACATTTTTTTATGTTAAAAATTAAGAAATAATGTGCTGTGAAATATATGAAATTATATTGGCATTTGTTTACCATAAATTTAAATCATTTTTATTGATCCATTAAAGCAAAAAATGGTATATTTTTATTTTATATCATTTAGTGGAATTTTATGCATCATATGGTATGCTAAATTACTCAACTTAACAATAAAATAACTAGTTTACTCCTTAATTTAACCATAAACTAGGTCACAGAGTAACGTTTTTGTATTTATTTGCAATAATTTCCATAAAATTCATGTAAATTATAATAAAACTTACAGGGTGAACTATTCATATATTCAATTAAAATACCAAACATTATTTTATTATTAGCAAGTTTCGAAGGTTTAAAGAAATCATTATTTTCTACGACCGTCGTTGAAAATATATTTTTCTATCTGTTATCTGAGCATTAAAAGTTGACATTTGGCTGATAAGGGGCGACGTAAATCTGTTTCAGCCCATATGCGGAAAGTAAGTAATTTCCCTTCAGATACAAGATTTTCTCCTTATACAGCTAACTTTAAAAACGCACTGCTTGAGGTTTAATAATAAAACAGTAACAAAACTCAGTGTCCTTTGTTGACTGATGGATTTGGCAGCGTAAGGTGGGCATTGCTGCCGATTTCGGGCATCCATGGAGGTTCGGTCCAACACGCAGCTTGGTCGTCCCAACGGACGGCCAAACCGCGTGCCGGAACCAAATCTCGGATGTTTTATATACCGCCGGACCGGCTGCATACGCCGGGTTGGATATTGGACATGCTTGTTGTCAGCAGCGAGAGCCGCATGACGCATGGGGTGGGAATATAGGACGGGAAGTGTAGGTGTTTGTGAGATGCTTCTTTTAAGTTTCCATGCTTCTATTAAGTTTCCATTTGTCATCATCGGCTGGGGTGTGCAGGTGTTTGCGAGATGCTTCTTTTCAGTTTCCATGCTACTTTTAAGTTTCCGTCTATCGTCATCTCCTTATTTTTCTTCTACTATGTTTTCTGTTTCTGAATCTGGCAGCTTTTATTTTTTATTTTATTTTTGTTTTTTTTTTTGTTTTTATTTATTAATCGCTCCGCAGGTAAATATCCATTTACAGTAGAGTTGCTGGGAAGGGCCCTATCTCGTGGTAACAATTTTGTTTGCACGTTATGAGAAAAGAGGTCCGAAGGTATAGTTTGCTCACCCTGTATGCCGTTTCCTTGAAACAATCGGTTTCAATTTCAGGCAGTTTTTCCATTTCACCACCTATATATTATGTTTATTACCTATATATTATGTTTAATACCTTTTCAATTTTGATCTCCATTTCTTGTTTAAAATTTAATAAAGACATAAATAAATAAACCACTGCTAATGCTACATAAACAAAAACTTGTCTGTTTCATTCACACAGCTGGCTGGCTGTTGGTTATTTTATATCACCCACTTCAGGAAGGGACGGATCCAGGAATAGATTCCACGGTCGAGCAGTACACTTTCTCCGGTTGTTTATATACACTATTTTGTGTTGCTTTATTCAACCAACATAATTCAATCAAATATCAACTACATGAAATAGCCAGACCCGTGCTAATTTATATTAATCAATGCAGAATTGTTCACGCTTTAATTCAATACAATTTCGACGTCTTGCCGCTTTATCCGGATTTATCTCGAGATTAGATCCTGTAGGAGCCACGAAACACGCGTCTGTCACCGAATTCGACACACTCTGAACTCCAACAAAACTCAGTGTCCTTTGTTGTAGAAAAAACAGTGTTCACAAGATTACTGCTGATTAGAAGTATTCCTTTACTCGTGATAGCAAAACCAATTTACTATACTTATTATAAACACAAACATGCATTATCCAAAAATCGTTACATTGCAATTTTTGTGTATTCAGAAAAATGCGAAACGTCCTAGCTACTCACTGGTGTCCCTGAAGGATCTATTTTAGAGCCACCTTTCTTTATGCTACAAACAACTGATATATTAAATTCCTAATTGAAAAGCACTATTATGCCACCAATACTTAAGTTTAGGATGGTACTGTATCAAACACGATTACCAATGTTACGGAATAAATTTTTCGATCATGCTGTTCTGGATACTATTCCCCAAAGGAGGTGGCATCAATACAACATTGAAGCCCTACATCAGAAGCGTCAACAGTTTCGACGAGACAGAAAATCTGAGACAAGTGAAGGCGGAAGGAAATTCCAGAAAACAAATTAATACAGCTATACAGTATGTCTCAAATTTCATGACTCCCATATCACAACTCCTTTTTAAAGTACCAATTATTAATCATAACTTTATTTTCGGGCGCAATTAAGAGTTAATTAAGCTGAAGGAAGACAGTCGTTCCATTTAGAATTAATCATGTGATGCGTTGAGCAAAATGTGATTCAGGTATCTATGGTAATTTTATTATGTACTGAATTGTTCGTAAGTCAAATTCGTCTGAAATTGAACTTTTTTTTATTTCCAAGCCAAGCAATTATTGTTTGACTTTGACTGTGAAGTAAACTGACTGACTCGTGATTAATTCCAAATGGAAAGCCTGTCTTCCTCCAGCTTAATTAACTCCTAATTACGTCCGGATATAAAGTTATAACTGTAATAATTAGTACTCTAAGAAGGGAAGTTTTATTTCCTATTACGTGAAGACCAAGTACACTATCTTATTAAAATTCGATTTTAGTGAGCTTCTGATAACAATGAATAAGATTATGAGATTGTTTTACAGTTAGTACTTTGCCTAATATCTTTTTTCGGAAAATTAGGTACATTTTTCTTCATAACGACGGAGCCACTGGTGAATTTTAAAATGTGACACAATCTCCGTCCACTTAATTTTTTTTTAAATCGCATTGTTAATAAGAGAGCTGTGATATGGGATTCATGAAAGGTGAGACATACTGTATACCTACCTTTTCAATTTCATAAAACAGCTTGACAGTGACTACATTAACAACTACTATTATTAAAATAGAATTTACAAATTTACATGGGAAATGAACAGAATTTAATTTGCTTGGCTGTACATTACACATAATTTAAAATCTAAACGTGAGAATTATAGCAGGCCTAGCATGATATTAAAAATAAATCATACACTTTCACTAGAATATATGTATATCATTTATCTAACGTTAAATAGAGTTATTAACGTAAACGTTTCGTACAGACACTCTTCTATAAACAGTTAAATGTTTTTACTCGGATTAAAATCTTTCTACTAGTAAAACAGATTACAGCTCAATCGTTGACATAAATTCTTCTAGAGTCAAGGCTTTGATTTGTTTACATATGTTATGCATGTCTAAATAATGCATTTATACAAATTGATTGCTATGGATTTAATTTCAAATGCACTATCCACCTACACGTTAGCTTTTACAAATATACAATATGTCTAAATTATTTCAGACTGAAAAATTAACAGTAAGTTAGCTGTCGTTTGATGTCGCTAAAAATTATTTATCACTACGAAATAAACGGCTTTTACCACGCCACGTTTTCGTCACAAGTTTGTGGCTAGACATGTTTTCAATTATGGTATGCAGTTATTAACTGTTCAAGAAACCAAAGTTTACTTGCCAAATAGAAAAAGTATATTCTCCGTTCAGTGAAATCCTGGATTGTATAAATGGGTTACCTCAACGTTCTTTATTTATTATAAATACATAATTTATCATGTGTATCAATTAATATAAAGTAGTAAAACAATATTCAATTTATTACAATAATTAAAAAGTGATTCTAAAAAATGTTGGTCGACGCTGATCGCTGATATTATGAGTTGTCCTTTTTTATGATTTTCAAAATGACACTAGATAAAGTATAAGAGATAGAATTACTACTTAGATATTCAATCAGCACCATTTTTAATTGGAACGTTTTCCAAGAAAGTGTTAAAACACATAACCACAATACAGTGGTGGGTGTGTCAATGAGACTACCTGAGATTGGAAAAAGGTTACGCTTTATTAGACCATTTTAAGAGACGTAGTATCATTAGCCTCTCATCGCTTGAACGGGTGAGAAGAACTTGGAGAAGGCAGCAAAATTAGTATGTTTACATAAATTATGTCGGCGCCACCGAAAATAATTTCTGCACGCCTATGATTCTTAGGAACCCAGTAGTAGCACTTATGACTGTTTATTACTTTTGTTAATGTAAACATTTAAGTTGACTTACCCTAAACAATAATAGTTTAAGATTTGATGCATTTCCTTATATGGATATAGGACCACGCTTAGGGGATCTTAAGTGAACGAAACGAAATCAGCTAGCCCGGGAACAGAAAAGCATTAAGCATTCTATGATTACCTATTACTTGTATTATTCGTGTAGATCATTAGACTTTGTTATTAAATTTTGTATTAAGTGAAATATCAGTGTCGTACTTGGACATGCCAAGCGGTCTAACCCTAAACGTGCCCTCGTGATATCTGACAACTATATAGTGTTGCTGAAAATAGAACCTTTCATTGAAAATGATTTAAATCATGATTTTTATCACAATGATTTAATTCGTGTTTCACAAGTTTTAAAATCTATTTGACTTTGACGATAATACTTAATTATGTTTAAAAATACTTCAAGTTAATTAATACTTTAAAATGGGCCTTTTAAAATTTGATTTAACATATTATATGTTTTGCAAAATATTAACATCTTATGTTGAAAAATAAATGGTAATTTATACCAAGATGCAAAAATACATCAAATATAGAATGTATTTTAGGTTTATGAGCAGCATTTATAGGTTATGTTTATGTTATTCAACCTTGTACGTATATTATACTGAGAAATTATACAATATTCATAATATAGAAATAAATGTATTACGTAAAAGAAATACTAGAACGCAAACAAAATAAGTATAAATAAAGTACTTACATTACAACATTAATATTCCTCCACTTCTGCTATGTTAAGAACGTTCGCCTTTTTTCATAAATTCGGCAATCATAAACACGTCCACACGCCCGGTAAATTTCACAAAGTACCTTTTACAAATCCCGTATTAGCTATTTCGCTTTAATCACACGGAACACGAAGAACCGTCTTTAAAATACAGTGTTTATACTAGATAGCTAAATCTGTTTCACGAAATCGATGACGTCACCACCAATCATAACGTCTTTTGCATACCCGCTCTATTATTCAAATTCTATGTTGAAATTTTATTTTGATAGGTGTTGGAATGTTGTTTAAATATTGGGTGCTGTTTTAATATAACAAGTACCTCATTTTAATATAAAAAAAGCAAATTTGTGTATAATGAAAACACCTAATTGTGGCAACCCTGCAAATAACGACAGCGAACGTATTTTTTTATTTCACAATCGATATTAGGTAATACGGTTTAATTACCCGGGCAATTGGGTGAAATATTCGTAAATTTTTATAGGCAGTTAAAATTTTCCCATTTTTTTGCAATTTAATAACCTTTTATTACACCCCTGGTAATTTCTTGTTAATTTCAGATTTCCAATTATCGATTCGAAGTTTGATGTCGCCACAAATCCAATTTACTAAATGTACGTCTCAAACGTCAGCGGGTGCTAATGGAATTCATTTTCTTCAAGTCGAAACTCATTTCCATCGTAAGTTAAGTTATTAATCTACATTTCCATTTAATCTGTTACCATGTCCATATAAATTGACACGACCAAGTTTCTTTTATTCTTTTGTGAATCGAGATAATTAAGTTGTCTGTCCAATATTCCGCTTGTTAACCCCGTTAATTTGCAATTTCACTGCACCAACGAAACTGCTATTATGTGCGCAGTATAGCTATTATTAAGTAGGCAGTAGATAGGTAGGTGACATTTATAAAGTCAATATACTTTGTCCCATAAATAACTAATAGGTATGCTCGTAAAAGTTAATGGTGGCACCAGAATAAAATATAAAAAGTACCATTAACAGATGACAGATTATTATGGAAATTTTATTTTTGCAGAATAGCTGAGCTATATAAAATCCTACACTCGCAATTTTGCGGTTAAATATTTTAGGAAGAACATAATATGTATTTTAAACACTAGGATCGTTACAAAGACGCAATAATGTTGAGATGCACCTACAACTATTTCAATTAAGGTGGCCAGTCCCTAGAAGGAGACATCCGATGGGGAAATATTTATTATTTTTGCCCATAACTTTTCTTTCATAGTACGTATATTTAAAAAAATACTATAAGAGTACCTAAGTAGAACCATAACAAGACTAATACTATGAATTTTCACTCAATAATTTCAGTGGTTTGCAAAATAGCTGGATTTAAAACTACGAAATAGGAAGATTAACATAATTTTCAAATTTAAATCTAGCTATTTTGCAAACCACTGAAATTGTTGAGTGAAAATTCAAATAGTCTTGTTATGGTTCAACTTAGGTACTCTTTTAGTTTTTTTAAATCTACGTAGGTACTAAGAAAAAAAGTTATCGCCAAAAATAATAAATATTTCTCTATCGGATGTCTCTTTCTAGGGAATGGCCACCTTAAATTAGTATGAAATTATAGTAGGTAGTACAAAATCAAGTGATTATTTGTACCAGAGAAAAAGAGGAAACATTTTTTAATTTTTCTTTCTGCTTACAGCCCAAAGCCCATCGCCCCCCCCCCAAGATTGTTCCAAATCCACAAAAAATATCTCCAAAGTGCAAAACAGATTAATACCATCACGTGCCTCCGAGACCATAAACACTTTTATAAATTAACAACAGAACCGTGAAAACGTAGTGAAATAAAAATCGTACACAAATTTCCTTGCCCAGAAAATGCCAATTAAAATTTTAAATTAAGGCTCCCCATAAGACGTTCTTATAGCATCCCAAAAATGACCCCCTAAAAAACAGTACAATATCGCGTACTCTTGACGTTTATTAACGAGTTATTTGTCACATTCCAGTTTATGTTAATATTTTAATGTTTTTCCACTTGTTTAAACAATCATAATGTATGTAAACAATTATATTTTGGTATAAACTTGTAGTCATTTATTTAATTTTGATAAATAAAAGATTGCTAATGGAACCTGCAAACTGTTTAAACAAGTTATCATTATTTATTACTGTCTCTTCTCAGAATAAAGCTAAAGTTGTAGTTCTTAAACTTTTCAATTTTTCTGAACTGGCCATTTACATTTGGAAAATATAAGACATTTTTTAAATATTCGATACATACAACAGTTTATTATTTGCTTTGAAACTTTGCACACGGTGACAATATTACTATATTGCACCATGTGCAAGTTGTGGCCCGGAATTATGCGTGTAGATACGCAAGTAACATTTAAATGTTTTTTAGATTTATTTAGGTTTTATTGGTGTTTCATAATGGCCACCTGATTTATACCAGATTTATTAAATGCCAAATGCACTTAAAGCTAGTTTTGTCTTAAAGAAAGTTTTGAAAAGGCCTTCAAGAACTTACATTAAAACTAAATTATTTTTTAGCCTTTATTGTCTTATGATTGACTTATCAAGGTATCTGTCAAGCCTTCAATAATAATTTAATAGCTGTTAGGTTCAAGTTAGGAGGATCAAGTTTTATAGAGATTAGACAAATGTTTTATCATTGCTTTATGAAATTAATTTGAGGTGGTTGTTAATGCTAGGCTATAAATCTAATATGCTTTCAAATCACAAAGTTTCAGGTCGCACCTTTATAAAACCAACTGCTTGCTAGAGTTTTATTGAAGCAAACAAACATCTGTAATAAATCAGTCTCAAACATAAAAGGATTTGGTTTTGAAACTGTGATAAGATATATACATATTTGTCGGCATTTTGTTTGGGTATGTGGGTGAATTTATAATAATGGCAAGATGTAGTGAAATACAAATCAAGTAGCGTTTAGGCAAACTGACTTTTAAGTTATATGTAGGCCCTTCTCTAGATGGGCCCCTGTACTCTTAGAAAGGTTTTATATCAGCTCCTTCCAAACTATTTACGTTTAAAAGTCTTGAAAATGATGTTTTAGGATACCTTATACGTTATTTTAAAACTACAATTGTTACTTGGGTACACTTATCTACACGCATATTTTTGGACCACAACCTGTTTAGCAATAGAATAAATGTACCATATTTATTAATATATATCGTTATTCAGAAAAAATTCAGATTCGCGGTCTGATCTGAAAAATGCATTGTTATGAATTACACCCCCTCGAAACTGGAGATTGATACGCCTATGCCTAATAGTGGGTGACTGAAAACTGGTATAAAGAGATAGAGGTTTCTAGAGTGTGGTGTGATTCTTGATTGTGTTCTGGATGGATCTAGAGGCAATTTCATAGTATATAGGACGCGATTACCAGCGCAGAAAGAAGTTTTAGAAAAAGCGAAGTTGGTAGCGACAAAAGTGAGGTTGAATATGAAGTAAACAAAGTGTAAAGGTTATTTTGAAGAATTGTATAATCAGTAAATTATTAAATAAAGTGTTAATGGTTTACCCCTTGTTAAAATTATTTAGAACCCACAGATTCATATAGGGTGTTTCCTAAAAGGCGGAAACACGTAACAGTATCTTCGGCGATTAAATCGAACTGATACAAAGAGGAATACATCGAGACGGAAATTTTTTTTCTTTCAACGCCGCGCGCCGTATAATAAAAATTTTTGATACGTGGCCTACGGCCTAAAATTCTGCGAAAATTGAAACTTTTCAGTAGTGACAAAAAATAATCTTCACAAATTTCTGCTCCAGAGATGCTTGCGAAAATATTTCTAAGGTATGTATCAGTTAGCAGTTACACAGAGGGAAATAATGTCTAGAATGCCAATAACACTTAACAAATTCACCTAATTTAGAGAAAAATTAACACCCGTCAATTATCAAGAGTAAACAATGAGGAAATACACTGTTTAATACAAAAATGTGGCAAGATAATTAAGCGCTATAAATAACCGCACTTGTTTAACAGTTTACAACATTTGCAGTAATTTAAATGGGTCTTGTTTGTGCAATTAACGATTTAGTACCGTACTAAACGACAATATGGGATAACTCATAAGCATGCGCTTCCAAAGGGTTATAACCCTACCTATAAACATATTCAGATAGCCAATTAACAGTATGATATGTACACAAGATATGCCAGACCTCAATTTAGTGCTATATTACACGACACTCAATGGGGATGATAGTATAGTATCGTTATTCATGGATTTGGATTGTATTATGCATTAAGGGTACTGGGACGAGTCATTCGAAATTAATGCATAGGATTATTTTTAACACAGATCTCCATTTTGTAAAGGCCATTAATATTTATCGTGTATGTAATATCACTAGTACTTAGAATTTTAGCAGTAATATTTTTCGAAAGCATAGTTGCCTAATATAAAGGGTATACATTGGCAGTTTATTATTCGATTTTTACTTCCCTTGCATACCGAAAAAAAAAAATCACCCTTTGAGATTTTTTCGGATTTTCACGTTTCAGCAGGGTTGGCAAAAATTGTGTTTTTTTTTTAATTTTAATCAAAAAACACGTTTTTTTTATTTAAAACAATTCAGTGTGTTTTAGACATGGATTTTTAATTGCTAAAAAAAACATGCTTTAAACAATAAAAAATATGTTTTTAAACATAAATTTATACGGGCGCGTCGACCCAATACATTGTTTATTCTATAAGCCATGACCATATTGCATCATAACAAGACGAGGACGATACTTGACAACGACTCGGCCAATTCGGTGTAATAAGTACGTCGTGCAATAGTGCAATAATTGTTTGGTGATTGGTTATTGACTACCAGGGCACATAAAAAAAAGTCGAGTGATAGAAGGCAGACCTAAGTATTCCCATGAATTCTGACCTGCTGAACACGAATCCGATGTCCGTTTTGCCCGCTTGGCTCTTGCATTCTTCCTAACCTCAAAAAACACCGTGAGAATGCCCAAAAAAATAAAACTTAGCTAAAAATCTGAAAAAATTCAGGGGTACATAGGATGGCGATAGAAGTCGAATGGTGCAAACTAGACATCCCTGCGGTCCTTCGTTTTCGAGATAGAGCAGCTCAAAGTCACCGGAAGGAAAAAATTTGTTTTTTTCGCACTTCTCGAGGCTCTATATGGGAAACCAAAAAAGTTATAGAATTCTAGTTTGCGCCATTTGATTTCTCTCGCTATTCTACGTACCTCTGATTTTTTTCAGATTTTTAGCCACACTCATTTTCTCGGGCATTCTTACGGTGTTTTTTTTTTAGGTTAAGAAAAATACAACAGCCAATCGGGCAAAGCGGACATCGGATTCGTGTTCAGCAGGTCACAATGCATGGGAATACATAGGTCTACTACCTTCCCGCACTCGACTTTTCTTTGTGTGTACCTGTGTTAATTTTAAAGCGATTAATAGCAATTAATCGCTTTAAAATTAACACTTACGAAAATAAATAATAACAGGTATATCTTCTATATAACAGTAATGTTTCGTTCGTTATACATATACTACTATATTATTATAACTAGTTTTATCGCATTACATAAAAGTTGATATTTTTTTATTTTATTATTTTTTTTTCTTATCAAACAAAACGATGTTCCAAAAATTATCCATCAAACACACTGAAAAAACGCATTGAAATAAATCATGTTTAAAACAATTGTTTTAAACGTGTTTAAAACAGGTTACTGTGTTTTAAACACTTAAAAAACACTTGTTTAAAACATTTTGTTTTAAAACTGCCAACCCTGCGTTTCAGATCATGTGAATTGAAAAACCTATATTTTCGTAATAGGTTTTTCAATTCCGTCAGTCTCTCTGTCTGTTGGTGAATTAAGAGAGAACAACACGTAAGGCTAGTGGGGAGGGGAATAAAGCACCATATTTTATCCAAAAATAGTCTTCAACAATCCTGTAGTATTTATTTATGTACAATTTACACATATTTTCAGTTAAATAACATCACCCAATTTGCAGAAAACAGCTTATTGTTAATCATAATTTTAATGATTAGCCCTCATATATCTTTATATTTTTGGAGGGGGGTTGTAATTGGGGAAAATAGGTAGAGAGAGCTAGTAAGAGTCCGGAAACTTAAGGGATATGCCAGAAATCAACGACTCAATCTTTTTATGACATCTGCCCCAAATATTATTAAAATTCTATGACCAGTTATTTCCTCATACTTAATAGAGTGCAAATATAGTCAAGAGGTTTTCCTTTAAAGAGACTTGGATGGAAAATCTGGATGTGGAAGTAGTGATTCCTTAGGCAGCGGTTTTTCTAATATTAATCATGCCAGAAGATAATTTACATAATAACAATGTTGTTTTACGTATAAAGCAGTACATTATATTCATAATTTACCATTTTCTACAAAAATAGAGCATGCCCCGGTCTCCCATCTTTACGTAAGCGGCAAAACTTTGAGGTTTTTTATGTGCATTAAATATATGTAATGAACTATAATAAAATAGCAGCCACTTTCGGCACACTTTGTTAGAATTATGCCAACTTTAGTTATACTATACCTGTCTGACTAGTTTTCGTACATAAGTACTCGGGTACATACATACTTAACCCGTTCAGAAACATATAAACCCGGGCGCGAACTTGTATGCAATAAAAAAAATCCTAGAGTCTGCCGACCGGGCCAGGGGTCAGCCCAGTTCAACCTCTGCTGCTGAAGTACTAGAAAATGTTAATTCATTAATATACGCAACTGCAATGGTTAACCTTCAAATTACACATGAATAAATATGACAGGTTCGTAGAATCATATTTAAACATTCGCTTCGTTGTTTCTTGAAGCATAATTGAAATTTCAACATGTCACTCCTCGAGGAAATGGTAAAACATGCTTCGTTAAAATCATGTTGACATTCCGGCGCGCGAGCTATACTAATTAGTAGTTAATAATTATCTACAGACTGTTAGGTTTATTTAACATCGTATACTAATTCAGATGCAAGCTATAAAAATAGTCGATGTCTTTAGATAGAATACCGGTCGGTGTAAAGTTTACGAGATATTTGAGAAAAAATTTTAGGAGCTTCATTTTTCTAACTTCCTGTTTTGTCTGAAATACCTATTAGGGTATTTTAAGATTATGGGTACAACTAAGCATACAAGCAAAGTTGTATAAATATTGTTTATTAGCGTTCTCACTTAGGGCCAGTTTATGAATGCGAGGATAAAGTTATCCTATGGTTAAAACGCAGTTTAATAATACAGTAGGTTCACACCCCTACTGAGTGTAGTCAAAGCGTCGATAGCAGGAGAAAGGCTACCGACGCGCGGACTATACTCAGTACTCAGTATACAGGGAGCCACTTTTCATTTTCGCAAACGCCCGCGTCATGGAATTCTGACGTCACTTCCGCTCACGATTTCTTGTGTCATCGAATACATAAATAAAATTTACGTCAAAATGCAGGTCTTGAGGTATACAATGAGATTGTAGTGGGCTGCCAGGCTTAATTTGCCCGCAACCCTGAGACACCTTCGATTAAAGTATTTTTTTTCTGTTTTCTTAAGTCATCGAATACATGAATTAGTTTTTTTTTTAAGTTAAAGTACAAGCCTTAAAGTTATTTAAAAAAATAGGCTGCCTCTTCTTATTTACCCGCATCCTCCCATTTTGACGTCACTTCTGGTAAAATTCCATGACGCGGGCAAAATTTGCTTATATGAGAAGTGGCTCCCTGTAGGTCTGTGGTAGTACTTACTCATACAAAGTTTTTCATGTACCTTATTCATAGGAAATCTATACAGTCAGCTTTCTACCTAATAGGATAACTTTTATCCTCGCATTGATAAACCGGCCCTTAACGAGTAAAAATATATTGTATACATTATTTTATTGGTTAACCTAGAAGGCAATGGAATGCCATTTTTACTAGTTCATTGCGCCAATAAAATGTCATTATTAGTAGTAAAATAAACTAGATTGGCTTGTGACAACTTCTGCATGCAGTTTTATCACAATAAAACTCTATACACAGCTTTATCACTAAAAATCACATCACAGCCATTGACATATTTTTTTTTCTTGAAATATTTTCCGCAAATATCGCTTGTGCTGTTAAATTTTTTTTATACATTTTTTCTCGCGCTTGTGCCTAAAGCTAATATAACTCGTGTAAATTGTAATAATATATGGGCCTTTACGCTAAAAATATTTAGTCAATGTAGCGGTGGTATCTATGTCTTTCCTCGTCATGTGATTGGTCGAATCATGTGCGAGAATTCTTTGCACTAGACTTCTCAACGACTTAGGAGGGTACAATATATATGACTTTACCATTTTATTTGGTATTTTAAATGTAGCAAGTTCCACGAACTTTTAAGATCTTGGCACTGCATTTGTCAAATACATACTTCGTTTTTACTGGATGTGTCCCTTTTTAAATACATCATCATATGAAAAATGATGGAATTGAAGAAAAAAATAGAATAATAAACAAAATAAAATGCCAAGAAAACATAAAATTCAAAGCACTAGTAATATTACAAACCAAAAAACCGCTGCTTAAGGAATTACTACTTCCACATCCAGATTTCTCTTATAGTATCTTTATAAAAAAAATACCTTGATATTATATTTGCACTCAAGTATATGGAAACAATTGCTTATAGAATTTGAATAATGTATTTGAAATCGTTCGACCCAAGAACCCATAAAACGACCGATGGCAATTTTTTTTTTTAACTTTTGTTCTCGTACTCTTAATCACATTTTATTTTAACCCTTTTAATTATGGACTGGGGGTGGCAGACATCATAAAGAAAAATGCAAGACCTTGGTTTCTAGTACATATATACACCATATCTCAAGTTTCTGGACTACTACTAGCTTGCTTAACTTATTTACCCATCTTTACTCCCTAACCCTTCAACAGAATAACCTCAGAATATAATCAGTTTCGGGTCTTGTTATAATAATGCATACGTGGACTAAATTTCAAGTCCATATCTTAATTTTATCTTCTTAAACCTTTTAATAATAGAGTGGGGATAGTGGTGCGGGCGGAAAATATCATTAAAAAAATTAAGACTTTGGCTTCTAGTATATACACCAAATCCCAAGGTTCTGGACTCATATTAGCTTGCTATTTATGTCGATTTCACCCCCAACCCTTCAGCACAGTAAACTCAAAATGTAATTTAGTTCCAGATCTACATATGTGTACCAAACTGTAAGTCAATATTTCTATTTTATTTTGTCATCCCCTTTAATAATGGAGTGGGGGTTCCAGAGAAAACGTGGGCCCAAAAAAGGTATAGACCAGCCGACCGACACACATTTTTTTCCGTTCAAATTTAAAATTTCGACATTTCATCATTCTAAACCTATTTCAACAAAAAAAAAATGTTTTTCTTTACGATAACTTATTATTATTATTTCCATTCCACTACGTGGATGTGGAAGTAAAAATTGAGCAGATACTCGAAGCAGCTGGTACCTCCCCATCAAATGTGAAAATTCGTTAATTCAGTTATCTCTGCAATTATTAAGATTAGGGTCGGTTTACCAATGCGAAGTTAGAGTTATCCTATGGTTAAAGCATAGACATAGACGATAACCATATGATAACTTTTATCCTCGCTTATCCTCGCATTGATAAACCTACCCTTAGAGGGATGATATTCAGTAAAAGTACTATTCTTTGTGAGACCATATTCAAAGTACATTATCAAATTCACATAAGTTTAAACAAAGTTTTTATCAACTAAATCATGTAAACAATTTATTGTTGAAAGGTAGATAATTTGTAAAAATATGATAAATATAAGTTACTACAAAGATAAACATTCAATTAAGACGTGACTATCGACAAAGCAAACATTTACATCAGCTGCTTCATTCATGTCATAGATATAAGAATAATAAAAAAGATATAAAAAAGGTATAACATCGGAAAATTTATAACAGCGTAGTTTAACAGGGCCATACAGGGACTAGGAAAATCTGTAATTTGATTGATTTTGATTTATTTTCAATGGACAGCAAGTAACTTCAATTTCTTGACGGACTAAATTTATTTTAAAGGAAGGTAATCAAATCGACTCATATGTAAGTTTCTTTTATGTCTGTAGGTACATTGATTTCTCTGGGATGGCTTAAGCGATTTCTACGAAATCATTTGCAACCTGTAGAGTATAGCCCAATGGTGATCCCATATTTGTCAAGCTATGCCTAGTATGAGATGAGCGAAAATCGGAAAGAAGTACTTTCTATTTGAGAACATTGGAATTTATGCTGGATGCGCCGGTTGGAGATAAATAGTTAAATAGTCGTGTATTTTTAGAGTAGCTGATACTGAATCTGATATCAAAAGTTAAATATTTAAAGTGGTGAATCCAGTAGGGCTTCCATAATTCCATTACATTTGTGGTTTCATGAAATTGGGCAACTAGAAGGGCTGGAAAAAAATGTTTGGAAAAAAATGCATTGTTCATTTTTACTGTCTCCTTCAGTGGTCTTTCTCCAAGTAGTTCGAGATACATGAACTTGAATATCACACACGGTTCTTGATCTATAGCTGTTCAACGCAAGTCCATAAATGGACGTGGAATTACAGATTAAAGCTGAAGACGCCACAATGAAATTTTAGCTCTATCAGTTATTAGCCCAGTGTTTTATGGGTCGTTTCTGTTTCGATTTTGATATCTAAAAAATCACTGAAGGAAATTCAAATCTCTAGCACATAACTTTATATTATGTCAAAGATTTTCATACCTACGACACAAGAAATAAAAATAATTTACATACTGAATTTAGGAAAACAGTTAAGGGCAGGGTTGGCAGTTTTAAAACAAAATGTTTTAAACAAATGTTTTTTAAATGTTTAAAACACAGTAACCTGTTTTAAACACATTTGTTTTAAACATGATTTTTTTCAATGCGTTTTTTCAGTGTGTTTGATGGACAATTTTTGGAACATCGTTGTATTTGATAAGGTAAAACAAAATTAATAATATAAAAAAATATGGACTTTTATGTAATGCAGTAAAACTAGTTATAATAATATGGTAGTATAAGTACAACGAACTAAACATATTACTATTATATAGAAGATATGCCTGTTATTATTTATTTTCTTGTGTTAATTTTAAAGCGATTAGTAGCACAGGTATACACAAAAAAAAAGTCGTGTGCGGGAAGGTGGACCTATGTATTCTCATGCATTTTGACCTGCTGAATACGAGTCAGATGTCCGTTTTGCCCGATTGGCTCTTGTGTTTTTCCTAACCTCGAAAAAAAAACACCGTAAGAATGCCCGAGAAAATGAAAGTGTACCTAAAAATCTGAAAAAATTCAGAGGTACGTAGAATGGCGAGAAAAATCGAATGGCACACACTAGAATTCTATAGCTTTTTTAGTTTCCGATATAGAGCCTCGAGAAGTGCGAAAAAAACATGTTTTTTCCTTCCGGTGACTTTGAGCTGCTCTATCTCGAAAACGAAGGACCGCAGGGATGTCTGGTTTACGCCATTCGATTTCTATCGCCATCCTACGTACCCCTGAATTTTTTTAGATTTTTAGCTACATTTTCATTTTTTCGGGCATTCTTACGTGTTTTTTGGGGTTAGGAAGAATGCAAGAGCCAATCGGGCAAAACAGACATCGGATTCGTGTTCAGTAGGTCAGAATTCATCGGAATACTTAGGTCTGCCTTCTCCCACTCAATTTTTTTTTTGTGCCTGTGTAGTCAATAACCAATCACCAAACAATTATTGCACAACTTGACGTATTTATTACACCAAATTGGCCGAGCCGTTGTCAAGTATCGTCCTCGTCTTGTTATGATGCAATATGGGCATAGCTTATAGAATAAACAACGTATTGGGTCGACGCGCCCGTATAAATTTAAGTTTAAAAACATATTTTTTATTGTTTAAAACATGTTTTTTTTTTTCAACAATTAAAAATCCATGTCTAAAACACATTGAATTGTTTTAAATAAAAAAAACGTGTTTTTTGATTAAAATTAAAAAAACAGAATTTTTGCCAACCCTGGTTAAGTGCCAAAATTCTGAATTCTGCAATGGTTTGAGAGAATATAATGCTCTACCTAATAATGAGGTAAAATATTAACTATGTTTAAATGTAAGTTAAAAATGTATATAGATCATAAATAAACAAACAAAATTTAGATTGTAACACTATATATTTATATTAGATACCATATGTAAATGTAACTATTTTAACATTATAATTATTGTTAATTGATTAAGATTACTTATCTGTATGTATTAGTACTGTTTTTACTATTCAATAAAGATTATTATAATTTAAAAAAAAGTTACCAGTACTTCTAGTTCAAATATCATGTACTCTAATTCCAAATTTGTATCTTGAAATATAAAAAAAGTGGAGGTGTATGTGGTCTCGTTGACACCCAGTACATTAAGATGACTTTTCAGAAAATGTCACTTTCTATCCTGTATAGTGTGTATAGTCAGTCCTATGTATTCCAATAGTATAGGTACCGCAGATATTAACCTAACTTTCAGTATGTATATATAAATTTAGAAAACACGACACGAAATATAAACCGTGAGCAGACGATGGTAGTTATAAAGACAAATTTACCTTGTAAATAATTTGTGTGTCTATGTTAATTACTTATCACCATATATCTGTCAGGGTAATAAAAACAAAATTTATTTTTAAAACAAGATGGGTATTAGCAGTGTCATCATTTATTTTCTTTTCACCTACTTGAGTTTTTAGAAATTTTAAGGAATACTTGAGTTAAGTATGCGACATAATGAGATGGGGTGATTTAAAATTACCTCTACTCGTTCTAAAAATACGAAATTTAATAGGCCATTAGGAGATAAACTAAACAGATCGTCTCCAACCACACCTTTTCGTACTTGCGGCTATGTCTGGTCTGCATTTCTAGCAGATATATTACTTCCACATCCACGTAGTGGATTGGAAGTATAGTAATCGTAAAAAAAAATTCCATTTTTTTTAAAAATCGATTTAGAATGTAATGAAACGTCGAGATTTTAAATTTGATCGAAAAAAAAAAAAAATTCTGTCTGTCTATCGGTCTGTTTGTAACTTTTTTTGTCCGCACGCTTTCTCCGGAACGGTTTAAGATATTGACTTGAAATTTTGTACACGTATATATTATAATGAGATCTGGAACTGGATTGTTTTTTGAAGATATCCGGTGAAGGGTTGGGGGGTAAATAGGGGTAAATATGGGGAAATATGTAAAGCAAGCTGGTACGAGTACAGAAACTTGAAATTTGATGTATGTACTACAAGCCAAGGCCTCAGATTTTTTTATAATATTTTTCAACCCCCCCTATCACCCCTTCCTCATTATTAAAGGGGTTGATAAAATAAAATTGAGATATTCATCTGAAATTTGGTACACGTATGTATTATAACGACATCTGGAACTAGATTATATTTTGAGATGATTCCTTGAAGGGTTGGGGGTTAAATAGTGGTAGATAGGGAAAAAAAGTAAAGCAAGCTTGTAAGAGTATAGGAATTTGTGATTTGGTGTATATACTAGAGGCGATGGCCTCAGATTACTCCATAATATTGTCCATCCTCCCATCACCCCCAGTCCCTTATTAAAAGAGTTGATAAAATTAAATTTAGATTTTCACTTGCAATTTGTTACACGTATAACGATATCTTAAACTGGATTATATTTTGACATGATTGCGTTGAACTAGTGGGGGTAATTGGTGGTAAATAGGGAAAAATAAGTAAAGCAAGCTGGTAAAGGTACAGAAACTTGAAATTCGGCGTATGTCCTAGAAGCCAAGGCCTCATATTTGTTAGTAATATTTTGATGAAAAATGTGGATGTGGAAGTAGTGATTCCTTAGGCAGCGGTTTTTTATAAAACGTCAGATTTGCCTTTGAATTACTAAAAATAAATAGAATTTAATGCCTATTCAAGTTGTCAACGGACAAAATGATATGGAAACTCTAATACTTTTTAGGAAGTTGAATATATATTAGTTTTAATATTTAAAGTACACTTTTAACTCATAAGTATAAAAAAATAACCTACTAATTTCTAAATCTAACAACTTTTATTGTTAAACAACTACTACTATACTGGCTAATCATACGATGAATATTGAACTAGATACAATTCATATTGTTTCATTAGCATATTTCCAATGAATAAAATTAAGTAGAAAACCAAACCAAACCATTTTTTCTTCAACCTGTATTTAGGATATGTAATGAAATTAAAAAAAATGTAGGGGTAAAGTACCAACTACGACCTAAAAAACGTCATAATTCTGGGATAACACGAACCATACAGTATTTTTCGTAAATAACTTTTAAAGTAATGCATTTTGGGAAAATTTTTTAACAAAATAATTGATAATAAGAAAATTGTAAAATGCTAAAATATTTATAAATTGTAATAAAAAAATCATTTAAATAATGAAGCATTAGTAATCACATTCTTCACCACAACCATCAGCGATTAATTAAATGGCTCTTTATTAAGTTAAAAATAAAAAAAAAATCCTAAGCTTTTCGCATAACAAACTAACGTAAATATTTCTTTAGCGTAACAGTGCCGTTTATCACAATGAATGTATGATTTATTTACCCGAATACGGCAAAACCGAAAAGGAAGGGTTATGATCTCTGCACTCTTTACCGGACGCCCACGAGATATTCTGTACCTTAATTTCAAATTTTTAAATATGGGATCTCCTGGTCTCGTAGGCAGCCGGTATATTTATATAGGGGAGTATGTATGTTCCAACACACCGGTCAAACTACTAAACCGATTTTTATAATTGAGGTGTCTGTCGTTGGATTCGTCTCAATATCAGGAGTCAGGATATAAAAAAAATAGTGACGCAACACGATTAAGATTACGATGAATTCACGATTATTAGGTTCTCCCGATTAATCGTAATCGTGATTCGTGTACGATTATTTCACGATTATTTGTTTACTACCTTGCTTAATGCCTCATGCCGATCCGAGATACAAATTACGGACTTTTCGTTTTCAAAATACTGATGAAAAAACAACGCAGCCTCTATGTTCTGCCATTTCAAAAATACCTGATCCCGAATAATAACAAGAAGAAGAAGCATCCTTCACTTCTTTTGGCATTCAATCATCCACAAGTGGTGGAATTCGAGACATAAGCTAGCAAATCATCGACAACGTGGAAAATGATAAACAATCAGCTATCTATTCAAATAAGTTATATAGGTTCTCGGTTCTTAACCCGTGTTATTGTAGTAGAAACTTCATGTAAAGAAGAGGTTAACATATATTTAATGGCATCCAATATAGCGCACTCATCAGATATTTTGTCCTATTAGAAAAATTGTTTGTTATACATTTCCAGATTCAAAAAGTTGACACTCAGAAAGATTATTTTCTACTGAAGGGTTTACTCAACCTTAAACGGAACAGGCTTAACCCGCTCAAAATGTTATGTTTTCTAAATAAAAATTTAACTTCGATAAGTTTCGAATGTTATTGTTTGCGTTTTTTTATTTTTTATTTTAAAAAATAAAGTTGCTCTTCACTTTTTTATTTAATAATCGTTATCGTAATCATACTATTACTGTATTACAATCGTAATCGTGAAAACGGGAATCGTTGCATCCCTAAAAAAATTTTTTTGCTTCATTTATTTTTAAATTTAAGTTGTTATAGAATGAGATATATTAAAATATATTATTATTTACCAATTTTTATGACCAACCCAGGACCATACTGTTGCATCCTCTTTTACATATAAAATATTACCTGGGCGCATAAAACTTAGTGTTTTATTTTTGGGGTAAAACCTATAGAAAATGCGCTATGTACAATCTGAAATACCTACGAGTGAACATTTCGCTTTTTAAGTTGAATATAATCCCATTAATTAAACAGAATTAAAAACAAAAGCACACATGATAGCAATTTCATATAAACCCTTTCTCTTAATATCTGAATGAACTGAGGATGTTTTCCTGTAATAAATATTACTACATTTTGTCAACTGGATAATAAAATCTGGGTATTCCCTTATAGCTTTAAGTACAATTACTATTGCAAATTAGGGTCCTAGGTACTAAACAAACATTCATGTAGAAACATGTCTGTGAATGTTTAAGGCCTGAATTACCACACAAAATTAAAATTTGAAACCTTCAACAGAGAAAATGGCAGACCAAAATGTCGGACATTATTATTTTTTTAATCTATAATTGGTATCTGAATATGAATTTAATCGTATCTGATCGTTCTTTTTACAAGTTGATATTTTCATTCTTGTTAATTTTCAAAAGTTGAAAAAATCACCATTTCTCGTTTTTTGACGTGTAATAAAATGTTTTTTTACAATACATAATTTTTCATAACATTTTTAGACCTTGCATATGAACTTCCAAAAAATGGAAATGACGATTTTTAATTTTATACCAGACAACAACCAGTTTTTTTCGACGGTTTTTGAACAATTCATGTCAAAGAAAAGTTGTTATATGGGTTTCAGCTTGTAGGTATTTAATTGCTGAAACATTTGAAGCAAAAAAACATACATGGTAAAAACCTAGTTCTACAGGGTGCTTTCTATAATTAAATTTTTTTAATGGAATATACCCTATATGTTTTGACTTAAAGTGTTTCACTAATCAATTACCTACACGCTGAAATCCATATCCATCGAAGAAAGTGGTCGCTATGACGTATAAAATTAAAAATCGTCAACTTCATTTTTTGAAAGTTCATACGCGAGGTCTAAAGAAATCATAAAATATTTTGTACTTATCGTACCAAAAAAAAAATCAGTCTAATTTATTTGTTTAATAGGTGTAGAAAAAGCATAGTATTACATTCGCGATTATGACCATTATTCACTCAGAAGATTTGCTCCACTCGTCTACGGCTCGTGGGCTCAAGCATCATCTTCGTGCATAATGGCTATCATAATCGCTTATATAATAATATACGATTATTGAATCATTTATAGAGTTGTTCATTAAATTAACATTATTTATTATAAACAAATAATGTGTTATAAATAAATAACTTACATCATACCTATCAATTAATATATAGTAGTAACAGAGGCGCGTTTAGGCCTAGGCGCGCGCCTAGGGCCCCACTTTTCCAAGGGCCCCATCTTCCCGATTTATTGAGGTAAAAAGGCGATGTAAAAATGTTATTTCTTTGTTATGTCGTTATTTATTTTCGCTTTACCGATAGCAATAATGATAATTACAACTATCATGAAATACATTTCTTCCCTTTTCCATGTCATCCTCATCAGATCTCAATTGCAACAAAAATAACGAGTTAGAATTTTAATTTTTTTCATATTTCAATGTAGAAGTCTATAGGAATTTATTGTTTGTGTTTATCGTGTTTGAATATTCTTGAATATTCATTTTTTAATCTGTATTCACTGTATCACACTGAAAAAAATATGTTCGTAATATTAATGAATCGGTTCATCGACTGAAAATAAACAGATTCATAAATTCTCAATGAACTTTCATTCATTGATTTTTCGAACTATTTTTTTCAGTGTATTAAAAAAAGATGCAATCAATTAACAGACCAATTTGGCAATTGTTCAGACGTTACTATTTAAGTTTCGGCAGTCGGCACGTGCCAGATGACGAATCAGCTTTTCGGTATATTTCACATTAATGAAAATAAATCTGCTGATAATGATGATGTGAAAATTCAAGAACCTGAGACAGAACAATCTAGAAAACCCGAGAAAATAAATGAGAAAATTTTGATGACGAACCATTAGGAAACGATTCTAATGAATCTGGCGATGATGAAAATAAAAAAAAAAATGGAAAAAGAGTATGACGATGCAAAACAAGCTAAAAATCAGTGCACTGCAATGATCAATGCATTAGTATCAACCTATAGAGGCGACATAGATTGCGAGCTATCTCCAGATAAATTGCATCAATTTTTGATATATGCCGGCTTAAGTCGCCTCCTTAAATGTATAAAGGACCCCGCAGTTTTTTATAGTAAAAATGGGTTTCAGTCGATAGTTCTGAAACTTGGGGAAAATGTTGTCCTGGGCCCCCTGATTAAAAATTCATTTTGACCACCAGTTCGACCGAATTCGATTTTTTGATCCAGAGACGATTGAAACTGTGAACATCTGCGAAGGTGTGCTTAAATGTTCCATAAAAATTCTGAAAATATTCAGACTCATAAAGATAAACATCTTTTGTTTTTTGGTGTTTTTTTTTAAAGTGCTTCCTTCTCCTGGAAAAAAATAACAAACGGAAAAAAATTATTTTTTTGCATTTTTTTACGGGAAAAAGAAGCACTTTGAAGAAAAAGTTGAGGGGGCATAACTTGATTATTTTTACCTAAAGAATATGCCTGAATATTTTGGAATCTTTCTGAAGTAGAAAAAAATAAAATTTTAGGGAAATTCTTGGTCGAAATTATTTTTGTCTAAGAAATTCTGAAAACCGGTATGCGTGTTCTTTGAACAAAAAATAAGCATCTTTTGTCTCTTGGTGTTTATCTACAAAGTGCTTCCTTTTCCCGTAAAAAAATTGCATAAAATATTTTGGTTGTTATTTTCTTCCGGGAGAAGGAAGCACTTTGAAAAAAAAACGCTAAGAGACAAAGATGCTTATTTTTCTTCAAAAAGTGGGCCTGAATATTTTCAGAATTTTTATGGAACATTTACGCAGACCTTCGAAGATGTTCACAGTTTCAGTCGCCTCTGATAAAAAAAATCGAATTCGGTCAGACTGGTGGTCACAGAGAGTTTTAATCAGGGGGTCCAGGAGAATATTTTCCCCAAGTTTCAGAACAATCGACTGAAACCTATCTTACCATAAAAAACTGCGAAGTCCTTTATTCTCAATGTGTTGCAGGCGACATTTTTTAATGTTGAAACCCTTTTGTGTATTTACTTGACCATTTCGGTCAGTAATCCCTCATGTAAACGCACTTTTTTGGCGCTCAAAAGAATTAAGAACTACCTACGAAGTACTTCGGGGCAACAACGACTTCAAAATTTGTCTCTTCCGTATACTGTATCAGAGGAAATACAAAACTGTGATATCAAACGTTCAAATTGACAAGTTTGCTAACATATAAAGCCGGAAAAAAATAATATAATATGTATTTGTAAAAATACAATTTGCCTTCAAATCTTTAGATCTAATATTTTTTTTATCGAGGGGCCCTAAAATCTCACAGCGCCTAAGGGCCCAATTTATCTAAACGCGCCCCTGAGTAGTAAAGGAATATTTACAATAATTAAAAAATAAAAATTATCGCTCGACGCTCATGACATCGCTGGTGTTATGAACTATTATTCCTTTGTCGGTCCTTTTTATGATTTTCAAATTGACACGATAAACTATAACATGGATTTTTATAATAGGTAGTGTATCATGAACTGATTCCAGCAAAAAAAAACTGGGTCCGAAATGTATTCGAAACTCATACGTTCATACCACCTGGTCTATTAGGTATTAGATACTAAGCAGTAAGCACGTACAGGTGTTAAGCAGCTTAGGTGCATAAAATAGGTCAGGAAAAACAAACTAAAATATTCTCTATTACCATGTTGAAACCTTGCAATCTATTTAAATTTAAATAAATAAACAAATAAAATAAATAAACAAGATATTTAGGTGGGAAAATTGGGTTATTTACATCTTCGGAAAACAGTGAAAAAAAGTACTTTGCTTCACTTGTGAAAAATAAATAGTACATATTTCATTTTAGCTTATAGGTTTTCATCGTCCGCAATTTTATACGTCGCACATCATTTTCCTTTCATTTTAATAAACTATACACACAGGTTAAACAATACTTTACCTCCTAAACAAATCTGTTACACTTACGTAATTGGTACTATCTGTTCCAATAGCTTGTAGCTCTGTTAACAAATTTAAATAAACTTTTAACAATGAAACGAAAATTCGATAATCGGTACAATCGCGTACCAGCCGTTTATAAATTCATCGATAAGTATATTGTAGTGTGGTTAAAACCACATTAAAGCCCTTCCTGTGCCCTTAATGCCCTTCCTGTACGCCCTACAACTAACAAGATTAAGTTGCAGAAATCGATAGGTTGAACAAACTGTTAAAAAGAAGTTAGTAGGTCATGAAGTTCATTTTTGTCAGAGTATATAAATAGATACTTTTGCTTTTCAGGCTTGAAGGCTAAGAGATTTTGACACTGACTCGAGGTTTCGAAGGTTCTTGGATCGAATTACGACAAAAGGAATTGCAAGATGTATAAAATAGTCGGGTATTATAAGGATACTTTGCAGACATTCTATAGAAGAGTATTATCGCTTTTTAAATCTGTATATAGAAAGCGTTATCGAAAGAGATAAAAGGCAGATATGTAGTGCTTGCCTTCGAAATAAATATAGCCACACTTGCACTTTATTTTCCCACGGCTGGCAACCTGTTACTAACAGCAATGAGTATCCGCAACAATTTGGTAATGAGTAGGTTAATTTAACAAATATAAACTTTGTGTACAATTATATATGGTACCTATACCGGGTGTTAGAAAAGTATGGGAACGGTGAAGAATCTCGAACAGTTTGCATCAAATCGAAAAATAAAAAAATACGCGTCAAAAAGTTTTCAAAAAACTATCTACTGATACCAAAAATGACCTACCCACCCACCCCCAGTGGGTGGGGCGAGGGGCAACTTTAAAATTTCAAATGGAAACCCCTATTTTTTTTATTACGGAATCGGATTCTACGGCAAAAAATACGTAAGTTTTATTCAGGACATTTTTTTCGATTCTTGCACGGTGTCGCTGTAATCGCAAAATATGAAAAGAATGCATGACTGTTTCAAGAGTAGCGTCTTGTGCCCATAAAAAAAGTCCAATTCAAAAACTGAAAAACACGTATTTGTTATTTTTACGAAATCTATCCAATGACATTGGATTCGACTCTCCCACCCCCAACCCAGTGGGTGGGGCGGGGGACAACTTTGAAATTTGTAATGAATATCCCGATTTTTTATAGCGGATTCGGATTCTACAGCCAAAAATACGTGAATTTTATATCGGACATTTTTTTCGATTCTTGCAAGGTGTCGCTGCAATCGCAAAAAATTGAAATAAACCTGAAGTCTCCATAAGTTTGTAAATACAGCTACTCGTGTTGACAAAAAAACATTCAGTTTGAAAAACAATATCTGTGATATCTTGATTTTTATGAATGTTTTTTTTAAGTGTTGTTAATAACAGTATTTGTTTTGTGAAATTTCTACGAGTTGTAACATTTTTTGCGATTGCAGCGACACCTTGCGAGAATCGAAAAAAATTCCCGTTATAAAATTCACGTATTTTTGGTCGTAGAATCCGAATCCGCTATAAAAATAGGGATTTTCATTACAAATTTCAAAGTTGTCCCCCGCCCCACCCACTGGGTTGGGGGTGGGAGAGTCGAATCCAATGTCATTGGATAGATTTCGTAAAAATAACAAATACGTGTTTTTCAGTTTTTGAATTGGACTTTTTTTATGGGCACAAGACGCTACTCTTGAAACAGTCATGCATTCTTTTCATATTTTGCGATTACAGCGACACCGTGCAAGAATCGAAAAAAATGTCCTGAATAAAACTTACGTATTTTTTGCCGTAGAATCCGATTCCGTAATAAAAAAAATAGGGGTTTCCATTTGAAATTTTAAAGTTGCCCCTCGCCCCACCCACTGGGGGTGGGTGGGTAGGTCATTTTTGGTATCAGTAGATAGTTTTTTGAAAACTTTTTGACGCGTATTTTTTTATTTTTCGATTTGATGCAAACTGTTCGAGATTCTTCACCGTTCCCATACTTTTCTAACACCCAGTATAAAGAGAAGGACACAATACAACACACTATTTTTGCTGTGAACGCTATTATGAAGGAAAATTTGTATTCAAAATGTCTGCAAAAAAATTATATAAAAAAATATTTTTAACAAATAGCTTTTATTTGCCCTACCCTGTATACTATTTAACTTGAAGCCATTCTAAGAGCACCTGAAATTGTTATCGGACATGCAATAACTTTTGGTGGTATTTAAACTTTGGTTGTGCAACTAAAAATTTTTTTCCATCTGTTGCACACTTAATCGACCACACTGTAGAATCAAGTCATGCCTATCATAAAGATGCATTGTCATCGAAACTGAATCAAAGTGTAAAATTTCAACTCCGTAGGGTAAGAGGAAGTGGTTATAATTCAGCTTGCAAGATTTGACGTAAACAACCTAACACACTAACATTGCAAGTTAAATAAAAACTTTTAAAAAGAAACTAACTCATCCTTTTAATTTGAAATATTTCTTGTCATTTAATAACTGTAATATACACATGTATACCACTTAGTTAAATCAATTAAATTAAAAGTGAAATAGACATTAATATTAAAAATGTAGAAGTACTTATAAGGAAAAGCAAAAAAGAAAATACCTTTAAAATGAAAAAACAAGAAGAAGCAATAAAATATAAAAAGTAAATAAAATCAAAAAATTTAAAAAATATAAAAATATATTTAAAAAAATCGGTAAAGGTATTTACACAGAACCTCCCTCTTTATTCATAAAAGACGGTAACTCTAAAAAATTATTAATTAATTAAGAGATGACATATGAGAATTATAATCGCCATGTAGTTAGCCCTATTATTACAGAGAAAACCTGATAAATTTTTTCCATGGTCTACTCTATAGTGGTGGGAATTTTTATTTTTTTATTTTCAAAACATTTTTTTGTTGAAATAGGTTAAGAATATAACGAAACGTGGAAATTTCAGAATTGAAGAAAAACATTTTTTCCATCATCTATTTCCTCTTGTAGTGGTAAGATAATAAAAATTAAATATATTTTTTAAATTTTCAAAACAAATTTCTTTCTTGAAATATATTTAGAATGCCATGAAACGTGGAAATTTTAAATTTGAGCAAAAACATTTTTTTTCCATCGCCCATTTTATAATTTTTTTTTTTTATTTTCTAAAAATTTTTTTTTCAAATATGTTTAGAATAGTGTCTAAATGTTATTTGCGGCATTATCTTATTTTTTTTTCCTTCTTCAATTCTTTGGGACTTCCAATGTTAAAAGAAGAACTTCACAAACTTAACATTGTATAAAAAAGTAAAAAAACTGTTAACTATATCAACAGTTCTATGTAAATAGTACTAAATAGTAAGTATCTATGGATAGTGAATATAACAAACATTCTTAGAGCTGTGTATTTATCATACACGGCAAAAAAGATTTTCCAAAAGAGCTTTTAAAAAGGAAACAGATTAGATTTCCGAAACGTCGGCGAAATATATAATTTCAAGTTTTTATGCTTATTTGTATTATTTATTTAAAAAAGCAACCTCTAACTGATCCTTTGACGTAAAAGTCACAGGCGTAGTGATTATTTACCAGTAACATACTGGCTCGCATACTGGTTAAGTGTGATATTTTGTAGATTCTCTGAGCACCGCCTAGAAAGAAAAAATACATGTGGCAGGATGTCCCAAAGAATTGAAGAAGGAAAAAATGTTTAGAATGTCATGGCAACGTGGAAATTTTTAATTTGAGCAAAACAATTTTTTTCCATCGTCCATTTTATACAAAATTTTCAAAACAAGATATTTTTTTTAAATAGGTTAGAACGCCACGAAACGTGAAAATTTCAAATTTTCAAAAAAAAAAATGTTTCGTCACCCATTTTATAAAAAATTTTCAAAAAAAAAATATTTTCTGATATAGGTTTAGAATGCCATGAAATGTGGAAATTTAAAATTTGAGCGAATTTTTTTTCTATTATCTATTTATTCCCTTTAAACGGTCCTGTATATTTTCTAGTGAATGTCTAATCATTTCTTCGGTGGCAGTGGCGTTAGCTACCTACCAAATTTGACTGGTTTTCGTCAAGTAGTTTTTTAGTTAATTCATCAACAGACCGTCAGACAGACAGACAGAGAGACAGACAGACCGATCGACAGACAGACAGACAGACAGACCGACAGACAGACAGACAGACAGACGGAATTGGAAAAACCTATATTTTCGTAATATACACGATCTGAAACGTCAAAATCCGAAAAATCTCGGAGGGTGATTTTTTCTCGAATACAATAGTTCCCTTCGGTATGCGAGGGAAGTAAAAATTAACTCGAAATTTCACTATAATTTTACATATTGTAGGTAATTAGTTTTAGATGAATGTGGGGAATATTACATTTAAACAAAGACTGGCTAAAAGACTTTATTTCTAAGGCCAATAATGCTAATGTGTACAATTATTTATCTTCAATTATTTTTCTCTATTGAAATCTTTATAAAATTGAGATAAAGAATAAACACAACTTCTCTAAAATGACCGGCAGGAGTTTCTTTCTGGGAATAATTATCTGTGTTCAAAATGTTTAAATAAATATTCCCAATTAGTCTAGGAAATGGCGTTCAAATTCGATCACGAAAAGTTACCGTGTGTGTTGGTATGAAGGGCGGGAGGTGGGGGACTTTTTTAAAATCAAATGGATATCTTTCCGCGTAGGTAGTTAGTATATGGACTTCACATACCCCAATTATGCTGGCAGACGAAACGTCCGGTCGGTGCGCGGTAACAGGAAATTGAAAAAAAAAAGTAACACAATTTTTATATAATTGTTGCACAAAAAATATTTGCGAAGAATATAATAATGTTAGTTTGTATTAGCAAGTGACGGCCTTGTCTAACTGCGAGATAATTGAAAGCCACCAAAGCTTGGCCTATAATCTCGCAATTGTGACAAATTTATTGCTGTTGACGGAGACAGACTGACGGACAGACAGGCGGACGGACGAACATTTTGAAAGTTGTTCAGAATTCGATCACCAACACAGTGATATGAAATTTTTTACGCATATATTCTTCGATTTGTATTAGCGAATAGTATAATAATGTACCTGGAGATTCTACAAAAACAAAAATACTGCAGAAACTAACGAACATTCCGCCAACCAATCTGTTATAATCGGGCGATTGCAATTTACAATTGCATAAAAAATACTTTTTTACTGAGGATGGTGAGGAATAGGTATAAAAAAATTGTCCATTTTTGCGAATGTGTTACAGAATGCCCCCCTCCCCCAATAAACTAACAATAAATTTAGAATTAACAAAATTTCTCCATGCACGCAGCGTTGAACTTTGGCACACATTTTCACATTGCCAACTGTACATATTTCTCGTGAGGGCGTTCTCACTTTCGTGAGTCATAAAATGACTATAAATATGACGCATAGGTACAATTTTATTTGAAAGATGGTACTACACAAAAGTACAAAAATATGTAATGAAATACATTGATTTCTTTCTAAAATTGTACCTCGAATTCTACCAAATTGGAGTAGTAATTTATTCATGTAAAGTACATGAAAATATTTAGACTTAAATGTTTTAGTATTGTCACAAATATCCTAGGTACATCCGTGAAGTGTTTATTTATAATTATAAGTTTTGTCAAATAGACTTGCACTTTAATTAATAATTATGCCTGACGTTCATTATTCTCCTTGACTAACGCCAAACAAACTCATTTGTTATAAAAAAACACAGGATTCGTGTTAATCGTGAAATTGACCTTTTTAGCTTTTAAACTGTTACAAACAGTTGCCTTCACATTATTCTCTTTGTTTTAATTCGCAATTAACAGTTATGTACTTCTTCCGTTACACTTTAAAATTTCTTGAAGATAGATGGTTTCCAAGCTTTATTGGTGCTATGTGAATTTTTTTAATGTAGAGTAAGTTAAATAACAAATTTAAAAAACCCCTGACAAAAAAATTACTAACTAAACAAATAAATATACAAAATTTCAAAAGGTATGAAATAGTATGGAATATTGCTTTGTTAATTTTACTTCCACATCCACGTAGTGGATTGGAAGTATAGTAATCGCAAAAAAAATTTCAAAAATTTTTATTCGTGAAATAGGTTTAGAATGTCATGAAACGTCGAGATTTTAAATTTGAGCGAAAAAAAATTTTCTGTCTGTCTGTCTGTCGGTCTGTCTGTAACTTTTTTTTTTTTGTCCGCACGCTTTCTCCGGAACGGTTTAAGATATTGACCTGAAATTTTGTACACGTATATATTATAACGAGATCTGGAACTGGATTGTTTTTTGAGGAAATCCGGTGAAGGGTTGGGGGTTAAATAGGGGTAAATAGGGGGAAATAAGTAAAGCAAGGTTGTAAGAGTACAGAAACTTGAAATTCGGTGTATGTACTAGAAGTTACGGCCTCAGATTTTTTTATAATATTTTTCAACCCCCCCACCACCCCTGCTCCATTAAAGGGGTTAATAAAATAAAGTTGAGATATTCATTTGAAATTTCGTACACGTATGTATTATAACGATGTCTAGAATTAGATTATATTTTGGGATGATTCCGTTGAAGGGTTGGGGGTTAATTTGAGGTAAATAGAGGAATATAAGTAAAACAAGTTGGTAAGAGTACAGAAATTTGAAATTCGGTGTATGTACTAGAAGCCAAAGCGTCAGATTTTTTAATAATATTTTTCAACCCCCACCACCCCTACTTCATTATTAAAAGCGTTGATAAAATAAAATCGAGATATTCATTTGAAATTTGGTACACGTATGAATTATAACGACATCTGGAACTACATTATACTTTGAGATGATTCCGTTGAAGGGTTGGGGGTTATTTAGGGGTCAATATGGGGAAATAAGTAAAGCAAGCTGGTATGAGTACAGAAACTTGAAATTCGGTGTATGTACAAGAAGTTAAGGCCTCAGATTTTTTTATAATATTTTTCAACCCCCCCACCACCTCTACCCCATTAATGGGGTTGACAAAATAAAGTTGAGATATTCATTTGAAATTTCGTACACGTATGTATTATAACGACGTCTGGAATTAGTTTATATTTTGAGATGATTCCGTTGAAGGGTTGGGGGTTAATTTGGGGTAAATAGAGGAATATAAGTAAAACGTTGGTAAGACTACAGAAACTTGAAATTCGGTGTATGTACTAGAAGCCACAGCGTCAGATTTTCTTATAATATTTTTCAACCAACCCAACCACCCCTACTCCAATATGAAAAGGGTTGATAAAATAAAATTGAGATATTCATTTGAGTACACGTATGTATTATAACGACGTCTGAAAGTAGATCATAATTTGAGATGATGCCGTTGAAGGGTTGGGGCTTAAATAGGGGCAAATAGGGGAAAATAAGTAAAGCAAGCTGGTAAGACTACAGAAATTTGGGATTCGGTGTATATACTAGAAGCCAAGGCCTCAGATTTCTTTCTAATATTGTTCAAACTCTACCACCTCCGCTTCATTATTAATGGGATTGATAACATCAAATTGAGATATTCACTTGAAAGTTAGTACACGTATGTATTGTAGTGACATCTGATTGAGATGACTCCATTGAGGTGGTAGGTTGTAAATAGTGGAAAATAAGTACGGTAAACTAGAAACTTCATTAACGTATATGGTAGAAACCAACTCCTCAAACTTTTCTATGACATCTACCCCAAATATTATTAAAATTCTATGACCAATAATTTCCACATACTAGAGTGCAAATATAGTCAAGATGTTTCCTTTAAAGTGACTTGGACGAATAATCTGGACGTGGAAGTAGTGATTCCTTAGGCAGCGGTTTTTTATTTATTTTAATGGCCTTAATTTTAACGTCCTAGCGAAGTTTTAGCTAATGCTACTCTACCACTTAACCTGGACGTCGGCATGAGATACGGCCACCCATCCCACTTTTCCATTTTGATAATGACGGACTCGCCCGGCGTGCCTTAACTTCGCCGATCGAGATCTCGCCACGACCACCCATACCTCACCTCACTTATTCTTACTTCGAATTGGGTTTAATTTAGACAGTTCAATATAGTTAAATCTGACTACTAACTTTTACAATTTAAACTCAGATTTTTTTTTATGTTCTAGAGATTAGCCTCTATATATACGTGAATATGTCGGGGGCTGCCGTGAAATGTCAACGAACAAAAATTAAGTCGAAAGAGACAGTCGTTTACTCCCGTCTTTTTCCCAAATACGCCCATGGCAAGAACGACCATGTGCTATATTTACTGAAGTTTCTGCTTTATCCTCGTCTAGCGCGCTACAAAAGGTTCTGCGTCCTCGCTCTCATTGGTCCCGGCTGCTAGGGGGCTAGGGGCGCTGGCCAATATTTACAGAAGTAACAATGTGTTAATTCCATGGCGATGGTATTCAATAAAACAAAAGAAAAGAAATATTATGTAAAACGTAAAACAACAACAACATAATATTATTTACATTTTCCTACTAGTACTAATATACGAGTCAAATGTATTGACCCTTCACTTTAACCGCGAATATTTCAGAAACAGAGGAGCACAGAAAATTGAAAAAATTATGTGTTCATTATGAGTTTATTCTAAATCAATCGCTGAAATTTGAGTAATATAAAATAATAATAATCAAAACTAGTTAAGGTTTATAGACGTTTAAACAAAACATAAATATCTCTTCAAAAAGATATTTACCTTTTGCATTTCACATTCCAGTTAGATTAATTTGATGTATCCTGGGATTTTTCGGTCATCTTTAAATGAAAATTCTTATATTTTCTTACGTTTCGGTTTTATTAACCATCGTCAGAGGAAAAACTACAATATTTATATTAACGTACAATTATTTTATGTGATTTTACAAATTTAATTTTATTACTTACAATTTAAGAAATTTTTTGTTTACACTATATTAACATTTTACGTTTATTTCTGTTGAAAGTTTTAATGCAACTAAACGCTGAACAAAAGTATTGCCTGCTTTCTGGTCTGTGTTATGTCACTATTGGTACAGTTTATTTAATTTATGGATGCTAGTTATGAGGTTTTCTCTAAAGGCTGGTGTGTGAAATATGATACTTTAAGAATTATCTTGCGGACTTGATGGAACGATGTAAAAATATATGTTGTTTAGTAATATCCCCTTTTTAGTTAATTTAACAAATTAAAGTATGTTTCACTTAAATTCTCTATATCAGTGCGGTTGTTTATTGCGTTGTTATGTCTTTTAATTTGTAACATTTCATGTATTGTCCTTCGATGATAATTTGGTTCCTTTTGTTGTAAAATATATTTTAAGTCTCGGACCCAAATTTTCTCTACCCAGCAACACTTTTCCAGTTGATAAAATGATTGCAAGCATAGAACAAAGCTTAATAAATGTTGATGATGAAAACAAAATTGAAATTAGAAACAAGGTATGTAATATACTTACAAACTACAAGAATAAACTTAAAAATACAAGTAGTAAAACTAGAACCCAACTAAATCATTATATTAACGAAACTAAAAAGTTTTTAACGGAAAATTCAGATATTTTTGTACTAATGGCTGACAAATGTAACAAAACAGTAATAATGTATAAAACAGACTATGAAAGAAAAATCCATAACATGCTCAATGACACCACTACATATAAAAAACAAAACCAAGATCCAACAAAAAAAATTCAAAACAGTATTAATAACATTATTAAATCATGGCTCAGAAAAAATCTAATTACTGAACAACAAAAAAATAAACTCATCTGTCATAATGGCCACGCCCCATTCATATATGGCCTACCAAAACTACATAAAGAAAATATCCCATTAAGACCAATAGTTAATAATATAGACAGTCCCACATACAACCTTTCACAATTTTTATCTAATATAGTAAGTAAGGTTTTGGGAAAAACAGAATATTATGTAAAAGACTCATGGCAATTTTGCGATTTTATAAAAAAACAGATAGTGCCTAAAGACCATTGTATAAGTTCACTTGATGTCACATCACTATATACTAACATACCGACAGAACTTGCAATAAAATGTGTAAAAAACAAATGGTCTGAAATTAGTAAACATACATCCATTACTGAAAACGAATTTGTTAGTGCCATTACATTATGTCTAAATTCTACATATTTTACATATAACAACCAATTTTACTCTCAAATTTTCGGAACTGCTATGGGTTCACCCATATCGGCCACCATTGCAAATTTAGTTATGGAGGAATTAGAATGTCAGATATTAAAATCATTAAATTATAAACCTATTTTTTACAAAAGATATGTAGATGACTGTATTATCTGTTTACCAAAAAATAAAATAGAATATACTGTTAATAATTTCAATAGTTTTCATCCACGCTTACAATTCACAACCGAAATTGAAAAAGAAAAGAGCATAAACTTTTTAGATATTACCATTAAATATAATGAATCCGGAATTATTGATACTAACTGGTACACGAAAGAAATTTGGTCGCAAAGATACTTAAATTATAATTCACATACTCCTACCAATTACAAAAAGAGCGTTGTTAATAGTTTAACAGATCGAGCCATTCAACTTGCACATCCAAAATATAGACAAAACAACTTGAAAAAAATTAAAACCGTCCTCGAAACAAACTCCTATCCTAAACATTTTTATGAACCAATAATTAAAAAAAGAATACATAATATCTATAATAAGAATATGAATAAAAAAATTAAGAATAATAACAACTATGTATCCATGCCTTACATACCAAAAGTATCTGAGAATATTTCAAATGTATTAAAAAAACACAATATAACAGTAGCGCATAAACCTTATACTACAACAAAAAAATTCTTTACAAAACTAAAACCCGAACTACAACCAAAAGACGAAACTAACGCAATTTATAAAATAGACTGTAATAATTGTAATAGTACATATATTGGCCAAACAAAACAATACCTGCATAAACGAATATATACACACAAATATAATATAAGAACACTAAATCAAAACTCGACAGCTCTTACCAAACACGCTTTAGACCATAACCATAGCTTTAACTTTGACAATACAAAAATTTTACAAAAGGAACCAAATTATCATCGAAGGACAATACATGAAATGTTACAAATTAAAAGACATAACAACGCAATAAACAACCGCACTGATATAGAGAATTTAAGTGAAACATACTTTAATTTGTTAAATTAACTAAAAAGGGGATATTACTAAACAACATATATTTTTACATCGTTCCATCAAGTCCGCAAGATAATTCTTAAAGTATCATATTTCACACACCAGCCTTTAGAGAAAACCTCATAACTAGCATCCATAAATTAAATAAACTGTACCAATAGTGACATAACACAGACCAGAAAGCAGGCAATACTTTTGTTCAGCGTTTAGTTGCATTAAAACTTTCAACAGAAATAAACGTAAAATGTTAATATAGTGTAAACAAAAAATTTCTTAAATTGTAAGTAATAAAATTAAATTTGTAAAATCACATAAAATAATTGTACGTTAATATAAATATTGTAGTTTTTCCTCTGACGATGGTTAATAAAACCGAAACGTAAGAAAATATAAGAATTTTCATTTAAAGATGACCGAAAAATCCCAGGATACATCAAATTAATTTGATATCAACGGTCAAGAAAATACAAATATTTATTCCAGTTAGAGGAAACTTTGTTAAGTTTTTGTTATTTATTTCATGTTTTTATTTTTCTCCAGTTTATTATTTACTTGTATTTTTGTTTACTAATATACTGACACGTCACATTTTTGTTTTTGTTTTGTTCAAGCATTTGTGAGGCAAAAATATAATATTTTATAATACTTGCTCTTTTCCTGCAAAGAAAACCCCGAAAATGAAAGAAGATGGGTTTTTCTAAACTCAAGAACTCACAAAAAGCCACCCATTTTACCCACCGGTTTTTTTTAAAGGTGGGTTTTTATACCAACCCTGAAAATAAAACATAAAATTAAATAAAAGAAAACAATACCAATACTAGGTATCTATGTTTTTCTGTTTTTTTAAGGGGTAGACACATATGACTACTTTCACATTTATTGATGATGTGCAGCTCTCTGAAGGTCTACCAGGATGAAATTTACTACAGACCTGAGCAAAGTACTATTTTTAATTAAAAAAAAAAATTAAAAAAAAAAACGGATCAACCGGTGAATATTTATGAAGTCACAGAGAGACCCCCGGGGGTTCAAAATAGTGAATAAAATTATTTTCGTCGAATGAATTGGTTAATTCGCTTTATAACAATTATATTGAAAACAAGAAACATATATAAGAAAAATGCCATTACCTAAAGGTATTTGAAATTTTACTACTTTGCCTTGGTTAATTCATTCTGTATGCATTTTTGCTGTCAAAATTATGATAAAAAACTATGAATTAACCAAATTTATATTCTGATAACTTTAGAGCTCCAAAAGTGATAATTGTTGAAAGTTCTGATAGCGCCTTTATTTGGCAGAAAATCTAGAATAATCTCAGTTGGCACATGACTAAAACTCGAGCTATAATAAAGAAATGGGCCTAATCGAAAATTTCAGCACTTCTATGCAAACCTGTCCTATAACTCATTTTGACAACCGCAAACCGATTATAGCAACTAGGGAATTTCATCGATTTGTTCCACTTTCCGAAGGTATACTTTTTGACCTAAAAATCTGAAGAGTTTGGAGACTTTCAAGTATCTAAAGTAGTGCCTGACACACAGTGGTGGCGCGGCGAAGTGGAAGACATCAGTTTACAAAACAAGGATGTGTTTAACAACTTAGACCATTCAGTAAGAACAAGGATATATCAATCAAGTCAATAGTTAGGGGTAAAAGCAGAAAACTGACGTCAATGAAACCGGAAAAAGCTGACAGACGATACCATATTTTTTTTAAATTATGTAGGTAGGTAAGTAAATAGAAAATACCTTAACTTTTACATGAATGCTAAACTATTTTAGTCTGAATCATTTTAACATTTGCAATCAGCGCACCTAGTGCGCTTGTGTTTTCTAGGCATTTAAGTAAGAGAAGCTGAAATAAGTGCTCATTTGAAGTTATAAATATTTTCTAAAATCGAATCCTTGTAAGAAGTCATGAAAGTGACGAAGGTCGTTGACTTGAAATCATGAAACTCAGCATCTTTCAATACTTCTTCGGTTATTTGATTCGAGATACTCTAAACAAGCTCAGTTTTGATATTTTTACGAATAACCACATCATCTAATTTGTTCTTGATTATTACCTCGACATGAACGATTTAAAAGCAGCCTCTTACAGGATCTGATTAAATGGGTACAACGGCATTCCTTTTACATGCATTGGTCGTCCTTGCAATCAATATGCGCAAATTATGGCATCATTGTTGATACAGAATTTATTCATTTATCAGTGCGATGTAATTTATCTGTCGTATCTTTGAAAACCATTCCAATAAGTAACCGCCTCACTGTAATCCTTGGTTTTTTTTTAGAACAAGCAAATATATCTAAGACCTAATATTAATATGTTCGACACAGCTTTCACCAAGTCCCAGGTTCAAATAACTCGGATACTGCGTGTGTGTCCGTTGTCTTTAAATATGTAGCCCTCTCCCGTACAAGGCACAATGACAATGATAATAATATTTGTTAAAGGAAATTTCCTTGTCTGCAACTGACTTCATCGGAGAAAACTATTTAGTAAATATACTGACTGACTGTATTTTTGTTTTTGTAGAATCTTGTCAAGTACTGTAACTGCATTCAGTACAGTTTCTAACCAAAATGTTCGATGGCTTTCGAGGTTTTCATATTTTCCGAGTGATTTTTTTAACATAATAGGCTTCTTTCTCCAGTTATTGATATGGGGGCATGGGGGAGGAATATAGCAAGGGAAGTGTAGGTGTTTGCGAGATGCTTCTTTCAGTTTCCATAATTTCCATCTATCATCATCTCCTTATCCCGCTCCTTATTTATTCTTCTAAGTTGCATATTTCTTCTGTTTCTGAATCTAGCAGTGTGCACCTTCTACTGCCCGCTTGCCTCCATATATGGTTTCATGTTTCCCAGAAATCTGTGTTTTCGTTTCAACATCCTGAACCAGTGCGCCCACTTCGTTTGTCTGCCAAGGAGTACACACATTAGCTCACCGCAAGGAGCTTTAAATTTTAAACGTTCCACAGGGAAATATCCGTTTACGGTGGAAGTGCAAGGAAGAGCCCTATCTCGCGGTAAAAAAGAGCTTTTTACAACTGATTATGAGAAAGAGGCTCGAGAGAATATTTTGTACACCCTGTATACTGGTTCATTTTTGTAGTAATTAATTGTAATTAACTGCCGCTTTCCTATTCCGGGTATTTTTCTATTTTATTATCTGACTTCGGTTTAACTGGTTTATTTTTAACATAATAAGAAACTGTTTAAAATATTATGTTTTGAATTAATAAATTGAGTTGATAGAAATTAAGTTGGTAAAGTTATTAAACTAAAATAAAATAAATTAATTTATAGCTTATCTTTCCGTGTGTCTGGTTTTGTGATTGCTATTTCATTTTGTTTCCTTTCTTGGGTTGATTTCGTCCACTTAAAAAATGATTCACTGCACACAATTACTGTAAGTCACAGCACAGCTAGTATATCTATACTGCTTTGTAAACACATGTCTCATTTTGACAATAACCATTTATTGCATACTTTCTTTATCACAATAAACTATTTGAAAGGGTACCTATTCTTGGATCGTCTTGGGTGTAAGGAGACACTGCACTTGTACTCGTTTGTTTTATTTGATGCTATTAAAAAACACTGTACCAGTAATTATCAATTCCATATGAACTTTGTTTTTCTACTAAGGCGCTTCTATTCACGCAGAATTTCTTGATCTACACGTGGCTTAAATTTTTTGTAGTTTAGCGGGGTTTTTACTGCTTTTTTAGCGCTTTTTTCAAGATTGGTATTTTTAAAGTAATTCAGAATTCGATGACTAACATAAGATAGTTTATTTTCATGTAGCCAACAAAAGGTAGTTTTGATTATGTCATTTCGTTACTAGCAAATAGATATACAAGGCAGGGATCCAAGTTTGACCCTTTGGGTACACCACAACTAGCAATAAAGGCAGTAGATCTCACCTTGAATTATTTTGTTTTTAAATATGATTTAAGTAGTAGTTTTATACACATTATTAATCTACTTGACTGGAACTTCCAAAAGAGCAAATTTTTCGTATAATATTTTATGTGAAACAAGATCAGACACTACCAAGCAACGTCTCTCCATGTTTTGCATCAAGAGGAAAGCAAATTGTAATCTTGAAAAAGATCGCCATTCGAAATTCTATTAATGCATATGTGTTCGTATTTAAAATTTAAATATTTGATTAGTTGTTTGATAAGTACTTCTAATAACGGCATTTTTTTATCCGTTTAAATGCAAAGTCCAAAACGACAGTTGAATAGCAAGCCGTTAAAACCATAAAAATAATCTGTATTTATAGAGCAGCCGTCTTAAGACGCAGTTTCGTTAGTATACGAATCATGAATATTAGCAAAACATACATTATGTATTCTTATTGATTGCCTGATATAAACAAATGAGTAAACAAATGACTAAACCAGTTTTTCGACTTACTAATCGTTCTTAACAATATGTATAAATGATATTCCCTAACAAATATTGTTTGTCGGGTGCAAAACAATATAAGTATCTAGGTAGGTATTTGATATTTACTTGAATATGATCTTAAATTCTTATTATTTACAACTGTTTGATTTATAATAAGTTCAACTTTAACATTTAAATACTATCAGATTATAATTGTTGCACATTTTATGGAATACTCTTCGCAGTTTTATCATAAAAAATGTTAGTTTTATACATTTTCTGTATAATTACAAAAAAAGAATTAGAAGTTTTCTCAAATTAAAATAATTAAGAACTTTTGTATTTACTGGTCCATTTTATTCAAAAACGGTAAGGCTCTTCCTTTAGCTAATACTAATTTATTGTCAAAATTTCAATTCAATCGGATTTTTCCTTTCTAAGTGATGGCGGTTACAAAAAACGTGACAGACGGACAGACGGGTGGACGGACAAACGAGTGGACGGACGGACAGACAGCCAAAAATTAGACTTTTGGCTAAAAACGGTCCAAAACTGGTGCGTTTCAAAGAAACATGTTGGCACCTTGTCAAACTTGTAGCTTTTGTACCAAAGAATAGTCTCTGTAAGTGCCAATAATTTTTTCTCAATGTAACCTCCTCAAACCATCCCCAAACATTCAAATACCGATTATTATTTGTCATAAAAAGAATAATTTCCCAGTCATTACTCGCTAAATGTGTCATTTTTGTATCTTTTTTAGCATAATAATCGGTATTGGGAATGTTTGGAGGTGGTTTGGGGGGGGGGGGGCTACATTGAGAAAAAAAATTTGGTACTCTTTGGTACAATAATTACAAGTCTGAGGAGGCACCAACATTTTTATTTGAAAAGACCAGTTTTGGTCCGTCTTAGTCCAAAAATCTGGAAAATAGGCAATCAGAAAATGTTGGCATATGGTTTTCCAGCAATGAGCATTGACAACGAAAATTTTCCGAATATTTTTTTTGGCTAGCGCCAAAATGGACAGGGGGGGAGGTCTGACTCACATAAGATAAAATACTTGGTAAAACATAACAGCAATGCCAAGATGTTAAATCCCAGGCCCCATATATGTAGCTATCTCCTAGACTATTTGCCCCTTTATAGATGCCGCAAAGCTCAAACTTGTATCTACGTCTCTAAGTTCATCATCATCGCAAATGGCCGAACATTTTGCGAAGAAGTTTGCTTTTAAATATGTTCAGTACTTCACCGGCACCGTCAATGATTGTCAGGTGACTGACTTCAAGATAGATATTAGGGTTTGTGTATCCTAATATTTGTTCTCCCGAAACCTCTAATTACAAAAGTACTTTGAAAGGTCAAAACAGTATTTGTTAAATAAACAAATTATTTTGCAGCTTCAAAATCATACTGATCTAGTCCTTCTACTAGTTATGGTTACCATGAATTTAGTTCTTGGCTCATTCACGTTAAGCCTAATTATTGATAAAGTCTGCAAAGGTTTCTTTTGATTTCTTAACCATCATCTGCACAAGCCAATGTCTTAACCGATTTATAGAAAATAGCACCTGAAGAGGTAGGTATATGTAGAAAGACGGTTTCATCGTAGCGTCTTGAATTACGTCAGTTTCAATATTTGAATGAAATATCTAAAGAGGTCTCTTTTTGTTCAAACGTTCTTAATTTCAATTTGCAGAGCATGACATTTTAGAGAATTTTATCAATTTTGCTGAGGTTTCCACCTCATCTATGACCTTGAATAGTCATAATATACTACCATAGGCCCCCTTAACGTGAATGAAAAGGTGGAATATGTCGATATGGAACAGCTCTGAAAATTACAATCAGGTAATGCCATCCGAAGGTTCTCCCCGTCTGATTTAAATACGTCCACAGGGAGACCATTTGTTTATACGATACGTTACCATAATGCCTACCTCTTTCATCGATTTTGTCAACTGACTAAAACAAAATGCGATTAGAAATAGACAGACAGTATTTCCATGTCTCCTACCGGCAACGCCAATTACATCTCTCGTTAAAATTCTGAAAAATCTATGCAATAATAACGGTCTCGACAAGGATATTAATAATTAAAAATTGTCGTATTTCTTGGTACACACTATATTCACGCAATTTGCAGTACTTTCCTGTATAGTTAATTCTCGCCAATTTTCTAGTAATAGCGCCCCAAATCAATGTAATTTAGTTCTGGTTGCACTTATGGAAATTTCTGCGTCATGTGAAAGTCACAATTATACAATGTAAAATATCACAAATACGGGTGCCTCAGAGGTCAAGGTAGTCATCCTACCGGTTAACTTAGAGCATGGCTCACCAAATGAACGAGTTTGTATGAAATAGTCGCTAATAACAGTGCTGTGGTCGTCTTGTGTTCTATGCACCGCTATGTTATTTTACAGAGTGGATTTTTGTACAATTTATATTTAATGATAATGAAAATTATTTGAAGATAAAGTTATTAACAATTTTCTTTAAACGAATATTTACTTTTATTATTGTATTCATATTTGCCTATGAGAATACTCAACTTTACTTTGATATATGTGAAAATAAGCACAAATCTCTTCTAGAGATCTGCATCGGCGACTGAAATTATTTTGTTAACTCCTTCTCCTGATGATGCCAACTTCAAGATCGATATTTTGTAAAATTGCAACAACTTTTTGTAATTTCAGATCGTGGTATAATTTTATAATAACTTAACCTCAATTTAGCTGTTTTTCATATCAGCTATCAATCATATCAACAGTTCTGTGCAAGTAATAAGTAGCTGTTAAGTATTAACACAAATATTTTCTTAAAGCTCTTATTTAACATATATAATAACTATATTGAAGTCCAGATTTGCGGACATTTCTACCTACATTTATCATCAAATCACATTCTATACGCGCATCTTGCACACCGTTACTGATTCACTGAAAATATTACAATGACCAATAGAAGAGGTCTTGGTGCTAAATAAATATACGGAACGTTTAAATGGCAAAAGACTGAGTATGTACTCTAAAGTATATACTCATATTTCTACCCCTGGCAACTGTTTCTTATGCGAGGCCTACTAGAGGCCAATTGATCAAATATTACTCAGTTCTTGCAATAAGTAATAACCGAGGTAATTACATATCGAGAAACGTAAGAAAACATATCAGATGTAACAAGTTTGTCTTTAGTATTAAACATAGTTTAATTTTCATAATTATTTTTCATGTGTAAATGGCAACTAGTGCCATTTTTTTCATATTGTCAATACAACACAATAAAAGTTTTATTAAAAATTGTACATGATATGCCCAATAGACTTCCAATTACCAAAGACGCTGATAAAAACAAATTCTCATTACAAAGAACTTTGCTGTTAAAACAAATCCATTCACAGAATCACGGACACTATTCTATAACGTAATTTATTATTACAACTTTTATACAATGCTTATTATTTGTTTCTTTATTGGTATCGTTTACCTAGATTAATTGGAAAACAATGCGTAGGCCGTTGTAAACGTGTGGTTATTAACGAATGTGTAGGTTGGTCTTCTAGATCATGATGCACAAACAATAAAAAACATAATCCCCTAAAGGCATAAGTATAGAATTGTGCTTAAGTATTTCCGTATCAAAATAAAAACTCTATACATAGGAATACAAAGAAATATTACACGGTAGGGCGGTCCATTTTTTGCCTTTCGATTTTTTCGGGGCACTCCCCACAAATATACCACTGTGTCGAAAAAACACCTGCAAAATATCCTAACAATTGAATAAGGATAAGTGGTGCCGCCTAACAGCTGAATATCTGCATATATAAGAAATATATTTATGCCAAATTGTATTATTTGTTTTTTTCTTTCAATATATGTATGTCAAATACGGTGGTCCAATTTTCGAGGGTCAGAATTCCCCCCCTCCACGATTGGTTCCACTTGATGAAAAAAAGCATGTAAAGTTTCAGCCCGATCGGATAAAGGGAAATTGTGCCCCCGAGCTCTTAAACATTACAATAAACATCTATATATGCATACAAAAAATTGATTTTGTTTGATTATATCTCTTATAATTTTTATTTTTGAAAACACATGACAAACAAAGTTGTAGGTCTAGCCGAGAACATTTTTCATGTAAAAAGTTTTTGCCGCACGTCCAAAGGTTTCCGATAAAACCTTACATCACGAGGGTATACCGTCAGTTACATTCAATATCGATACCTGGCTGTATAAAGATTTATACTTGCAATGGCATCTGCTGTTTGCGAATCACTTTCTGAATGGGGTCTCCAAAACTCTGTAAAGGCGTTAGTTGTTGATATCTCACAGCGGTTAATACTGGACGTTTAAATATTACATATATTTTAATAGATAATAAGATAATACTTTAGAAAGAGATCTCTTGTATTTATCTCGTAGGCATCATATAATATCATAAGAGATTGTTGTTAAAGACGTTTTCGAAGTAAAATGAATAAACAGACTAGCCCAAATGTACAGCATTTCAAACGGTTTCAGAATTCTTGGTCTCAAATACTTAAATGTCAAGAATTTTCAATTCGGAATTGAATGGGAAAAATTCAGAACATTTAAAAAAGGAAGATGTATCACGAATTATCAATTTTGTTAAAATTACGCCGGAGGAAAAGCAACTATGAGACGATTATAGAGAATTTCTTGAATTAACAGGGGTGTTCCTCGGAGAAGCACCAAATTGCCGAGAAATATCGCTTAACGTTTCATCCAGGAGCCGTCCAGCATGCGAGATGAAAGGCAAAATCTATTTGTTCATTGCAATTTTTACTTCCCTCGCACACCGAAGGGAAGTATTGTATTCGAGAAAAAATCACCCTCCGAGATTTTTTCGGATTCTGACGTTTCAGAACACGTAGATTCCGAAAATATAGGTTTTTCAATTCCGTCAGTCTGTCTGTCTGTCTGTTGGTGTATTTACTAAAAAACTACTTGACGGAGAGCAGTCAAATTTGGTAGGTAGTTAACCCTACTGTCAGCGAAGAACTGGTAGAATTTTCACTGAAAAATATACAGGGTGGACCGTCTAAACGGAATAAATAGTGAAAAAAATTTTTTTTTGCTCAAATTTAAAATTTCCACGTTTCATGACGCGCTGAACCTATTTCAGGAAAAAAAATTTTTTGAAAATTTTTTTCAAACATTTTTGAAAAAATTTTTACCAAGTTGAAAAAAATTTTTTTTTGCTCGAATTTAAAATTTCCACGTTCCATGACGCGCTCAACCTATTTCAGAAAAAAAAAATTTGAAAATTTTTTTCAAACATTTTTGAAAAATTTTTTACCAAGATGAAAAAAATTTGTTTTTGCTCTAATTTAAAATTTCTACGTTTCATGACACGCTTAACCTATTTCAGGAAAAAAAATTTTGAAAATTTTTTTCACCAATATTTTTGAAAAAATTTTTACTACTAAAATGAATTTTTTTTTCTTCCTTCAAATTTAAAATTTTCACGTTTCATGGCATTCTAAGCCTGATTAAAAAAAAAAGTTTTTTGAAATTTTATCACTAAGATAGAATTTTTCTTTCTTTGTTCAGATTTTAACTATCCACGTTTCCACGACATTCTAAAACTATTCAAACAAATTTAAAAATGTTTTTGAAGAATTTTTTAAAAAATTTGAAAACATTTTTAATCCATTTATGTATCACTGCTATAGAACAGACGAAAAAATTTTTTATGCTCAAATTTAAAATTTCCACGTTTCATGATATTCCAAACCAATTTCGGAAAAAAAAATTTGCAACATTTTGTTACCAGTTTGGAAAAAAATTTAACACCAGAATGCTCAAATTTAAATGACATTCTAAACCTAGGTATTTCAGAAAAAAAAATTTGAAAATTTTTTTCACCAACATTTTTCAAAAAGTTTTTACCACTAAAATAGATCGATTTTTTTTTATTTGCTCAAATTTAAAATTTTCACGTTTCATAGCATTCTAAACCTATTTTAAAAATACATCATTTTTAATTTTTAAACTTTTTTTAGCACTACTATAGAACAGAAGGAAACTTTCCTTTTTGCTCTAATTTAAAATTTCTACCTTTGACATTTTAAACCTATTTCAGAAGAAAAAAATTTGAAAATTATTTTACCATCTTTTGAAAAATTAAAAAAAAAATGAAATTTTTTAACCACCACTATACTTCCACTCCATTACGTGAATGTTGGATTGAAAATGTGACAGATGGCAATAACATCTGGCATATGCACCTATTATACTTTTATTGAAAAATGTACAGGGTGGTCATCCCAAGAAATAATTCAGTCATGGTGGACATTTGTAAAGGTATTTGCGCAAGCCTGCCATATGTGGCACCTGCTATTTAGTATTGAACTTTTGCTGTTGGATGAGCAATCTGTATATTTTTTTGACCAAAACTTATCAAGTTTTCTTTGTAATAATAGCAATAACTCTACTCCGATTATTATTCTCAATGTCATTTCGTAATTATTATTTTTTTAGAGAGACTGCCATGAACGAGGGAAGTTCTGTGTAAATACCTTTACCGATTTTTTATGTTCGGGAATGAATTCGAACGATTAGGTAAGTAGTTGAAAAAGAAACCGTGTTCTGCGATATTTGTATTTTTTATTATTATATAATTAAAAAAACGACTTTTGCAAATAGTAACATTGAAAAGGTGCCTTTTTTCGACATTAAATAACTCGGAAACGAAAGCAACTAGAAGTTTGAAACTTTCAGAAATTGTTGCTTACAATGATATAAAAGTGTTCCAAATTTCTGCAAGATCGGTTTTGAACCCTTTTAAGTAATAAACGATCGTTTCTTTTTTCAAGCCTTAATTGCAAATCGCTCCATTTCTTTTGTAAATAATTTAAACTATCCAAACCAGGCCAGAAAATTTAAAAAACGAATCAAATTTAATGTGCCGTTGGAATCTTCAGAAAATATTGCTTTTGGCTGATTCTATAACGATGTCTTTAGAGTGACCTTTTTTACGCGACGTATAAAACATAGCTTTTTTATTTTTCAATGTAGATTATCCGCTTTTCCATAACTTGAAAGTGCTATTTAAGACAAAGATTTTCAAAAAAAAAAAGTTTTTCGTCTGTTGAACAAACGGAAAGTGATCGAAACTGCAATGAAAAGTACAATTTTTTATGGATAATCTTAAAAGATATTTTTCGTCTTTTTTCAAGAACTACACTGAAAATCGACTAGACATTTTCTTTGTTCATTTAAAAAGTAAGCTCTAATATGAATCTTTGTTAACAAAAGTCGAATTATGACTTGGGGCGGCGAAGGGCGACTATTATCCAGCGTCAAGTGCTAAAATCAGGATACGGATAAAATCATAGAGATCACTAGAAAGCGAGTCGAGGTTATGTGATTCTTATTAGAGATGTACCGACTAGGGTTTTTGCCGACTAGTCAGTAGCCGACTAATCGGCTTTTCATAAAGCCGACTAGTCGACCCAGCCGACTATTTTTAAATGCCAGCAAAATACGCGGCCAATTTCTTCGCGCGCCGACTTCGATAAACTTCGCGTGCCATCTCTCGTCACCTGTCGCAGGACGCTGGCCGACGCGACGGACCTATCAACAGTCACGTCAGTCACGAACACGTATTTTCTGCTTTGTTGTTTACTTCACTTCACTTAGAACATTGTTTGCTTTGCCGGTTGTTTTAAGGTTAGTTTTTGTGTGTATTGGATTTAATTTTAGCTGCAGAACTATTAGATATAGATATGTCGAAAACAAGTTAAAAAAAACGTCACGTGTTTGGTTATTCTTTGATGAAACTAAAGGAGACAATGGCAATAAAGTGAAGTTTAATCAATGCCAATCGTTAATTTCTCGCGGTGGCCGCGGAAAAGCAGCTAATACCTCAAATATGAACAATCATATAAAATTGTGGTATGTGATGTATTGTATTGTAATACATCACATACTTACTAATATAGAGTAATGTATACTAGAACAATGTATTTTTTTATTTAGTTCTAATATTTTCTATACTGTATCTGATCCCTCGAACAATATTAAGCTTACTGTTTATTTTGTATCATGTAGTATGTACTATGTAGTGAAATACAGTGTTTTTTGTTTAAATTTTGTTCCAACATTTTACACATGCGTTGCTTTACTTTATTAAAATATTATTAAAAACGCCCTCTTAATTCAGCAAGGTATGTTTTATTTTTTTCGCCGACTAGTCGCCTAATAGTCACCGACTAGTCGCCGACTAGACGCCGACTACAAAATTGGCCGAATAGTCGGCTTTCCCGACTAGTCGGCCACTAGTCGGTGCATCCCTAATTCTTATGAGATTATATACCGTGAATATTACGTTTGTAAAAACTGGAAAACGTTATAAACCTTACATATCGCTTTTATAGCATTTTCAAGTGATTGGTCCTGGTGTACCATACAATCGTCCATTGGGATATAGGTAAGCTCAAGCGAATCAAAATTTTATTAATTACCATTACCGTCAATGGAAATTCTTTTAATCTTAAACCAAATTGCCCAGACATATACTTTAATAAATTTGATTCTTTTTGTGCCACTCGATTGTTACCCTAACTCTGACAGTTGTATGTTGAGATTAAACATTCTCGGACTGTGTTCCAAACTTACCGTGGGTGTTATGCTGTGTGATTTATTTTCCGTACTGATTAATTTGGCGTCGTTTTACCATTGTAAAAATTGAAATTATTGTCAATACATACACACCTGTGGTTGATACAAGCCTGTTTATTCAACTCTTACTCTTAACGTTAATACCTGGTGCGATTCTGAGGCTCGAAAGGCAAATACCGCAAGTGGTTTTGTAGTGCTTCAACGTCAATAGTTGCTATCAGGATTGGATTGGATTAATATCAACGATTAAAATCATGAATTTAATACCAAAATCAAAATATTTTGAACAATACAAAGTGTAATTTCGATTACACAATATTTATTTGCAAAAATAAAACTGAAATGCTTTTAAGCTTTTTACAAGTTTTAAGGAACCCGCGAACCCAATTTTCCTGTTTAGTCTCGCGGATTTTTTTTTCTTTTTCTATAATTCATATTTAGTGGCACTTTTTTCATAAGCAATAAAACAAAACACGATACGAAAAGTATGAATTGTTGGCAAAAAATTCTGGGTCATGATATTAATATTCTATATATAAATTGATACTTATTCTTCAACATAAACAAAAAAAAAACATAAAATTGGCAGATTTTAGCCAAAATTTATTTTTTTCGTAAAATCATGATTTTTATCATTCCTAGTTTATTTCAATCAGAACACCACATATATTAGATCATATGCTATTAGAAAATTATTTTAGATGGTTTTAACGATATAGGCATATACGTCGAAATTTTTAGGGGAAGCAACAAATTTCACACAGTCATTTGACGAAACTGGGATTCGAACCAAGGGATAGCCAGTAAATAACACATTTCGTCAGCTGTACTACCGTACCGTGCTCGCTCTGCAATGTCGCTGATATCCATCATAGACTATTTAAAATCACCTTTCGAACTGTGAATAAATTTTGTGCTTTCAATAATACATCAATACGTATAATACAAAAATATTTAGTTGTCGAATACTTAAAACAGTACATAAGTACATACATAATCCTTTAAACAGTTCAGACGTGTATGTAAATTGGAAATGATTTTTATTATACCAGATTACAACATAAAGGTGGTCGTGGTGATACATGCCGGTGAATCACGATATTGGAATGTCTTATTTTCTGTATAGGTAAATTTCAAGTAGACACACATCACTGGTTGGCTCGCCGTTCTTTGGGACAATATCCCAGTGCATATTTAATCTTTATTATCTGGTAATAATAAAAATGCAACGAATTCCTCAAATTCCATCACACCTTTCCGGTTAGTTTTCTGAGAAATTGTCATCATAGGCATTGTGCAGGTTCTAGTATACGAAAGATAACACTAAACACTTCTTAAAGCTTAAGTTTTGTGAGCATTCCATTTGTTTAATGTAATTTTTGCTCATTTCTTAGAACTGCAACGCAGTCAAATCAAGTTATAGGTGGAGAGCCGGCTGTACAGATTTCCTATGAATAAGATACACGAAAAACTTTGTGTGAGTGCGAGTGAGTAAGTATTACCACAGACACGCAGGTAGCCACTTTTCATATAAGCAAATTTTGTCTGCGTCATGGAATTTTGATGTCACTTCCGGTCACGATTTTTTGTGTCATCGAATACGAATAAACGAATAAACTTACGTCCAAATGTGGGTTTTGAGGTATACAATGAGATTGCAGAGGGGTGCCAGGCTTAATTTGCCCGCAACCCTGAGACACTCTCGATTAAAGTTTTTTTTTGTGTTTTCTTAGGTCATCGAATACATGAATTATTATTTTTTAAGTTAAAGTACAAGCCTTCTAGTAATTAGAAAAAATAGGCTGCCTCTTCTTATTTGCCCGCATCCTCCCATTTTGACGTCACTTCCGGTAAAATTCCATGACGCGGGCAAAATTTGCTTATATGAAAAGTGACTCCCTAGGTCTGTGGTAGTACTTACAAAAAGTTTTTCATGTATCTTATTCATAGGAAATCTGTACACCCGGCTCTCTATTAATGCAGCGGAATATCTCGCCTTTTCAGGTATAGTTCATTACATATTTTTACGGTATATAAAAAACTCAAAGCTGCCGACCGAGCTAATACAAGGGCATGCTTTATTTTCTACACTTTATTAAATAATAAATGTAATGTCGGAGGTGAAAACCAGAGGGTTCTAAACGTCAAATAGAAAATTTTTCAGGAGTGCAAATATCAAGTTTGAGAGATTTGTCTTCAATACCCACAGTAACATGTACAAATAGAATTTCAAAAAAGTGCTACAATGTACTTAGAACCTTGTGGCACTCTACCTGGAACCTTGGGGAACTTTAAGGTTAAATATTGATTTTAAATTGATCTAATATTGCATTAGGGGCCATTCAATAAATACATTCGCTTTTTTGAGAGCCATATGTCATTATTTTACTTTCAGGGAAGACCTATCTGACAGTATAAAAGGCCAGTGTCATTTTCCTTACATGCAGTAACATTTAAAAAAAATGAGATTTTTTAAAAATTGACCCTGTATTAGGGGTTGTACGCAAAAAGGGGAGTTCAGAAATGGACAAAGGAGATCTAAATACCTTATAGAGTCCGTTTTGAGCCCTTTATAAGCATTTTATCTATTACCTCCAAAATTCACCCCCTAAATACACCGCCCAAAGAGGGTGTGTATAATTAGTTTCCATATGTATGATTATTTTATCTCCGGAAATTGCCCAGTGACCTTTTTCTTAAATGCATTAACTTTTAAAATGATTTTGATTTTTTTTATTTTCCTTATTTTAGGGGTTGATAAGGGGTTATACGTGATAGTTTATGAGAAACTGGGAATTGCACATCAAAGAGTGAAGAAACCTTTCAAGCATTTTAAGCCCAACTGCATCAAAATCCGTTCAAAATTGAGCGACTCACAGAATTTTGAAAAAAAGTGAAACAAAATCCCCCCACTGTGCCCCGCTCGGAGACTGCGAAATATCTAGGATTTCATATGGACACCAGATTAACGTGGAGGAACCACATCGTCAAAAAAAGAAAACAGATTTACCTAAAAGTTAAAGAAAGTAATTGGCTCATAGGAAGAAAGTCGAAATTATCTCCGGAAAATAAAATATTACTATATAAAATAAATATAATACCAATTTTGACATATGGAGTTGAAATCTGGGGCTGTGCAAGCAAATCTAATATGGCTCTCAGACAAAGATGCCAATCTAAAATTCTGCGCATGCTAACCAATGCACCTTGGTATGTATCTAATCAGATGCTGCATGATGACCTAAAAATACCTCTTGTTAAAGACGTCATCAAATCTAGAAGTAGAAAACACCATGATCGATTGGAAAACCACACAAATACCCTGCTAGAACCATTACTAGAAAAACACCATCCAAGACGTTTGCAAAGACATTGGCCAGCTGACTTGTTGGAAGAATAAGAGATTCCTTCAGTGGAGGGGTTCTCGCCACGTCATTTTGAAGCCTGAAGCTCATTAGATGGCAAATTAGCTCATAGAATGTAAAATAATTTATTCTGATTACTAATAAAGATTTTGAAAAAAAAATTCTTAGTATATCGAGCTAAATTGAACATTTGCCAACATATTATCTCAAACGACATATAGCCGCGTTTCAAAAATAAAGTTGTTATATGCAACCCTGCAACTTTGCAACTAACATAATGGTCATTTCAAGTACGAGAGAGATCGAGTTATATGGCAAATTAACGTATTGAACGAGGAGCGACATATTACTCGTCATGTGTATTACATTATCTCTGAAAATGCAATGAAACTAAATAAAATGCTCTACACTTCCTTAATAAATATCAGTTCTAAGTTAGGAACAAGGACGGCTTTTCGCACCTTTATTGTCTTTAATTGCCGTATCTACTATAGTGGCTTTAAGATTCTTTAATAAGATGTCAGGTCCCATATCTTTCAAAGTATTTTTTTACAGATTCTAAGGCTCTCTCCGCTGCACTAATGTCGTAGGTCCAATTGAGTACGATTAAAACGATTTGCTTGAATTTTTTATTATAATAATTGACCAATTCCAAAAATTTAATTTTCTCCAAATTTCTCACTGTCCTAGTTTCTCAATAGCTATTGTATTTGGTCAATCCTCGACTGCGTAGTATCTGTGGTAGTTTGGTTACGAAATTAACCTTATAATTAACTTTAAAAAAATCTCCAAGAATCCTATTAAATACAGTTAGCTGTAATAGCAATAAACCAGAAAACCGGTATGTACGACTTTAATTGACAAGCTGGCAAAGAAGTTTTAAATAGGAATTTGCGTGTTGAAAGTTATTTTGTTCATAAAATAATAAAAACGGTATTCGATGTTAACGCACAGATGTTCTCGTGAATAAAATAGAGATGAAGTTTGACGAATTGATTAGTCATGTCAATAGTTTTTATTTATTTTAGAGTCAAATGCCACCTGTAGCTGATTTGAAGGTATTATCGTAATAAATATGAGATATTCTCCATGTGTTCCGAAAGATACCGACACATTTAATTGTTATATAAGCAACCAGAATAAGCAATTTTTTATTAATAAACCCTTGCTCGTACAGAAGATGTTATAGTATAGGAGCCAGCGTACAAATACCTGACACTTGTATCAGCTACATAGGGTAGTTTAAAAGTGAATTATTATTTGTTTGCTTAATTGTATTGAAATATATTCTTTATGGGATTTTACAAACAGCAGAAAAATAACTATCTATGAGAACTAAAAGAAAAACTATGTGTAAAAATATTAATGAAATCTTTGCATTCTTTTGATACCCTGAATTCTGGTTATGCTAGCAAATTAAAATCCTAAAATGAATTTGCATAATTTATTTAAAGAACAGTCCCCCTACGGCCATGAAGATTCAGTTAAAAATGAGAACAAAGGCGTAACATGACTCGGTATCGATATATTAATCCTAAAACATGAATATATTCATATCGTTCGTTTGTTAAGGCGCGTCTCCATTATGGTCGGCTTTGCCGATCGGCATTGCCTCATTAGTATGTTCGGCCTGGATTCTCTTGAAGTTTCCGACCGGCATAAGCCGAATTGTACGTACCCACTTGCCAACAAATGCTGAGACGCGCCTTAACAATATATCTGGTTCAAATATCGATATTTTTCTAAATATATCAAAAAGGATCAACTTGCATATCACCCCCCCCCCCGCTCTTCGAAATTTTAATTTTAATCGAGATAAATATTCTACTGTAAGGAATGCCACCCCCTGCCTTCCGAAGTTATACCTTAAGTAATATTATATTCATTCATTTTTGACATTAAATGTTAATCTACAAAATATATCGATACATAGAAATATCGATAATATTTTTGTTGATATATCAAATATGTCGATCTGAGGCTCGTGATGTATCAAATGATTCATATATCGATATATTACATTTCTTTGCCATCCCTAGGTGCCACTGGATTCGATGTCAAATGTCCATTCGCCCTCATTGGCTTAGAATAATGGACGCACACAAACCAGTTTCTGCAATTTTTTTGCAAGCAATCTTCTCATAGTAATACTACTAATACTACTCTACACTATTAAGTCCGTTCCTTAGAGCTTGGCAGACAACAAAAGTGATACGAAAATATTCCTTAATGGTGTAAACTTACGAATTAAATTTATTATTTAAAAAAAATCAACGTGATATTTACTAGTTATGGCCTTTATTAAAAGTGGACCTACTGCATGTTTAAAATATCTTTTCCTTTGGGCCTCCACTAATCGGGATGAATGCCTACCTCTAGACCGATCGTATTTTTATAATAACTACGTGGTGATCAATCGATATCAAAGAAATTAGCTTGATACTTGTTTGTCATGCCTATAGTGATATAGCTTACAGAATGTCCGTCTCTGGACTTGCACTAACCAGGATGTGTGCCAAATCATATTTTTGTATTCACTAAGTGGCAAGTAATCCATAACAAAGAAATCAGCTTGATACTTGTTTGTCATGTCATGTCAAGATAATATTAGTTTGATAAACAAACACTTGCGTCAATTCTAAAAGACATTTCGAGTCATTTAGTGAAGAGCTATTAAGAAAATTTCTCATATGACTTTTCTTGTCTGCTACTTTAAGAAAAACAATTAATAATGCATGTAGCTAATACAAGGTACTTGCCCCTGTACTATTATAGTCTAAGAGCTACTGGACACGACAACATACCCATTAGACCTCCCCAAAGAAGGGATGAACAAAGGACGTCGGTGAGATGAGCACCCAGAAATTTTTGAAAGTGGTTTAGCGTTTAGACTCCTATTTATTTGTTTATCCCTACAAATGTTAGGTTTACAGAAGACAAGTAGGGTAGCTGCGAAAGAAATACGTCGCATGCAGGAGGTCCATAGTGTTCAAGTCCGACGTATCCGCAAAAATATTTTCGCTTTTTTTGTTCTATTTCTCGGCCTAAATCTCTTGCCAGCCGAATAAAATGAATGCTCTGTCTAAGCCGATGACATCTGATTTCAATTCTAACATTGTAGTAACAATTAAAAGAAACACTTTGGAAAATCTTACACAAGACGTCGGAATTAAATTAGAAGAAATGAAAGTGTGCAAAACGAATTAGGTAAAATCGATATTAATTTCATATCGACTCTCGTCTTAATAAATAGCAAATTCAATGAAAACGCTTGTTCTTTTTCTAACAACGAAAAACGTTAATTCCTAAATACGTTGCTGAAGTTGGTAGTTCATTGATGCGCAACCTGGGAACTGAATCTACCGAACAATTGGCAATACCCACTAAAAAAATCGTAAACAACGAGTTGAAGAATTTCAAAGCAACTTTTTGTATACTTTATAATACTTTGCACTGTCCATATTTAGACCAAGTGATATGGGCGCGGGTGCGTTTCGAATACATTTCGAACGTAGTTTTTTGCTGGAATCAGTTCAGGAAACTACCGATTATGAAAATTCATGTTATAGGATATCCAAAGTCAGTTTGGAAATCATAAAAAAAAGACATAACACGAGCGATGCACATATGCTATATGGCCTTATAGTAAAGAATGTTTAAGTAATTTTTGGAATCAGATTAACGAAAAAGAACCTTCAATTAAATTTACAATAGAAATAGAGAATAATAATGAATTACCTTTCTTAGATATTTTAATTAAAAAATTAGATAACACATACCAAACCAGTGTGTATAGAAAACAAACACACACAAACAGATACTTAAATTTCAATTCAAATCAACATATTAATGTTAAGAAAGGTGTTGTTAAGTGTTTGTATGACAGGGCCAAAATTATTCCTTCAAATGATGTAATATTAAGGAACGAAAAACAATTTATAAAAACTGTCTTATTAAATAATCAATATCCTGAGAGTTTTGTTGATAGTCAGTTATTGAACATTGGTAGTAGAGAGAATATATTATCACAACCTGAGGTATTTAGGTCAATGGCAGTAATTTCATATATACATGGTTTATCGGATAAATTACGAAAAATTGGGAATAGGTTTTCCGTACGAACGGTTTTTCAAACGGGCTCCACGCTAAGATCGGTTTTATCAAGAACCAAACCTCCAAATATTGTTCAAAATTCAAAAAATTGTATTTATAGTGTTCCGTGTGAGTGCGGAAAACATTACGTAGGTGAATCATCTAGACCTTTCAACGTAAGGCTTGGTGAACATAGAAATTACGCTAGAAGGGGAGAATTTGAAAAATCCAAAATTTGTGAACACGCGTGGGATAATAATCATAGAATTAAATGGGACTCGGCGAAGATTTTGGAAAAATAGAGAGCAACGGAACTAAAAGAAAACTTAAAGAATCCGCGATTATTTTATTAAACGAGGATAGATGCGTTTCTAATTATTCAATAGATTTTTGTACTAGTTGGTTGCCCATCCTTAGAGACGAAGTAAGTAAAAATAAGACAAATATAATTTAATGTCTTACGTGACTATGGAAATACATAAACAAAGAACTGTCATGGTTGACGGCCAAAAAAGTTTTGAGAACGGAAGTAGATTCTCTTCCGAAACGTTAACTACCCATAGCTTTGATTTTGAGTTTTTAGTTTATAACATTGTTCTAGTTTATATATTTTTAGGTGTGAGACTTTTTGAAACAGTCAAGTACTCAAGAACCAACCTCTGTCTGATCCGTTTGGCGCAGAGGTTTTTTCATTAAAATTTTTAAATATTTTTCAGTGGCAAAATACCCAATAAAAAGTAAGAAGAACATAAGCGTCGACCCACAATTTTTAGAATCAATTTTTAATTATTGTAAATATTGTTTTACTACTTTATATTAATTAATAGGCATGACGTAAATGATTTATTTAATAAATAATCTTAGTTTAATGAACAACTTCATAAATGATTCAATAAAAGTAAATATCATTTAACCTACGGCTATGCTACCGACAATTATATGAATAAATCATAGCAGGCAGCGGGCTTGTAATGGCGAGCTAGGTAAACGATCGACTACTTTCGTAAGCGGTAAGCGCATAATATATCTGGTGAACCATATTCGTATACGGATATCGATTTGCAATATTCAAGCACGGTCTCGGCTCTTATTCCATCACCTCAGGCTTAGTAATGATTTATTCTGGTAGCACTGATTTCGACTGAATTTCTAAATTAACAATAGAAATACTATACCAGGCGGTAACATTTGTTAAAACAAAGTTTGTTTTGAAATAAATTGATTTATCTATCTATCTATCTATCTATCTAACCTACTCTGATATTGTTTTAAACAATTTTGTTTATAACAAAAGGAAATATTGCATTTTTTAATCATACAATTTTTTCAAACATTTTTGACCGATTTCCAACAAGGAATGTTCGATCACATTTTTCGTAAAGATTCCGAGTACTTCCCCTCTAATATTTTAACTTATTTTGGTAATAAAAATAATCGTTTTTAAAAATCTATAGTAAAAGTTTGCGCATATATGCGCCATTTTAAAATACAGGCTAATAATTATCGTGGAAAACTAGTTAATTCGACCTTTTTAATTAAATAAGTGTTTTGCAATGTTTTCAGATATTTTTAAATTTATATTATTTTAATAAGATTTTCTTACAAAATAATACCCATAAAAATAACTTTTCAAAATTTTTCAATAATTATTCTACCTTTATAAAACGGCAAGGCTGAGTTATAAAACGCAGTTTCGTATTTTTTTTTGTCGATACAATTTTTCCACCTTTTACAACTTACCCCTTTTTAAACTCAGATTTTTAAAATAATTTTTTCATTAACCTGATCCTATTTGTGACTCATCTGCCAAATTTTAAATTTTTGTCAACTTTACCTGGTTTTGACCGCACTCACTCAAATTTTAATTGTGTCAACATTAAGCCTGAATCTGGTTTCTGCAAAGTACTTCAGCGCAACAAAACTACATTCTCGCTTCGGATATTATTTATTGATGTGGTTACTGGTTAGCCACATTTTCAGGACAATCTATGCCGGCAAATGATAAAAATTCCGACCGCCAGTTAGCCTGGTAAAGGTATTTAATACCTACTATTTATAGATGTAGTTAATATATGAATCATTAATAATATAATAAATTACAATCTTAATTATTAGAATAAGCTTGGAATAAAGCTACGCCTTGATTACTATGGTATTAATTATGCTTAATGCAAGTGCTGTAGTTAAAACATGAGGAAATATCCTGTGGTGATTCAAATATGATATTAGAATTAAAACAAACTAACATTATACTCTTCGCAGATTTACTGCTCCTTTTATGTAATTGCTGCACATTCTATAGGATACCCTTCGCAGTTTCTTTTATAAATAATATCAGTTTTAGACATTTTTAATTTAATTACAAAACTGAAAAAAAACATTTTATTTAAAAAAACAATCGGTCTTTTCGTTCTTAAGTTATAGTGCTTACACGAAATGTGACGGACAGACAGACAGCCGGACAGACGAACGGGTGGGCGGATATTTTGAAAGTTTTTCAGAATTCGATCACCAACATCAGCACAGTGATATTAAATTCTTTTCTCTACGAGCAATATTACCGGTTTTAGAAATGTGCCGATCGAATGCAATATACTCTTCGTTTTGTATTTGCGAAGGGTATAATAAGAATTATAAGTTGTAAATATAGTAAAGTAGATAGGAATAAAGCGTTAACACTAGGAGCTTGTTGGTCTTCTCGCTGAGAGTTCGATACCTGCCAGCACCAAAACAATTATGGATCTTTTATATATCGTGGGTAGGGCAACAGGAAAAAGGAGTGTGGACGACAGCAAGGTACCGTTTGGATGAGACTTTGGTGATGCCGTACACCTAGCAGGCAACCACGACATCACGACGTGATGTCAGACTTGTCATACAGCAATGAACGGCCACATAATAATGGGTATAGTATTTACGAACTCAATTGGAACAGCATCGAACTAGAACTGGATTTATATAGAAATATAGGTGGGATTAGATGCTCAGCGGATTTGATTTGTCAACACCAACCTTGTTCAGAGTTTTTGCATGCCATAATATATAAAACAAAAAATACGTATGACCTAAATCATTAGTTTTATTACTGTGTTTGAGTGATTTTTTGCAATGGGCTTGTTCAGCATTTTTTTTATTTCACAAATCGAAAGTGCAAGTATAAATTAATGGATCTGCAAAATATCAGTATCCTATTCGCACGTTTAGTATCTTAAAAACTATTACAAATTTCCATCTCGCGAAAATGGGGCGTGGCCAGGCGCTACGTCACTATACGCATAGACTCGGCGATCTCAATAGACTTGATGCTCCTTATTGGTTATAATTATAAGTGTTTTCGAAGTATTGTTTGTTTTGCTTACTACTTGACAGTAGGGGAGTACAATTTGGTGAAATGTCAAAAAATTACAAGTTTCTCTCGCTCCTTCCAGAACGAATTTTCGATTTCGATCCTGCAATTTACGATTATAATTCATCGCCGACCTTCTCCTTTCAGTAGACACATAGAACGAACTTCCACTCGACGTATTTATGTAGTTACCAGCGCTTAAAAATTCCATGTTTTTCGACTTTTCAGGCTAAATTTGAAAGGTCCCAGAAAGCCATTTTTCTTACGTCACTTGCGTATAGTGACGTCACAAATGAGCGCTCGGTTTTTGCAACTATTACTAAATTCAACTCCTTATATCTCGAGAACGGAAAAAGTTAATACTTAATACGAAATTTTAAGTGTATAATGAGAATATCGAGTACTATATGAAAAAGTATAAAAACCACATAAAAAGAATATCATGGAACAAGCCCATACGGACGATTTTGATACAGAGCTTATATGGGCGAAATTTGAAAATAAAGACTTACACGTTCAAACTCAAACGGTTATTTTGAATATTTACTCGTGTTTAAAAGGCGAAAATATTGATTCTTCATATAATCAAATTGTGAAGAGGATCTGTGAATTAACCAAATTTAGCCGTACTACAATTTATAGGGTTATTAGAGCCGGGGATGTAGTTGATCATTCTAGTAAGCGGAAAAAAGTTGGACCAAAACTTAAAAAACTTGATAACGCGTCCAAAGATGTCATTCGTCGATTTGCGTATGACTTTTGCAATGAACAGAAGAAGGTGGCTACATTAGAAATGATTAGGGATAAGTTATGCGACTATCCAGATTATAACTTTAAATCATTAGATACTTTGCGAAACGTTTTACTTGACTGCGGTTTTAGGTACAAAAAATTGGACAAACGAATGGTAGTTATGGAATCAGCACGCATGGTTGATCATCGATACGAGTACCTGCGTAAAATAAAAGAATACCGAGATGCAAATAGAGACATAATTTATCTTAACGAAACATGGTTTGACACCCATGATGTAGTTCAATACGGTTGGGTAGATAACACCAAAAAGTGTAATTTAAGTGCTCCATGTTCTAGGGGAAAAAGAATTATAATTCTACATGCTGGGAGTAAAAACGGTTTTATTCCAAATGCGTTGTTGTTGTCTGCTAAAAATGTCTGCCGACTATCACGAGGAGATGACAGCCGAATTATTTGAGAAGTGGGCAAAGGAACAGCAGTTACCAAATATCTCACCAAATTCTGTTATTGTTATGGACAATGCGTCATACCATTCGCGGCAACACACAAAAATTCCGAACACCAACACAAGAAAAGGCGATATCATTGAATTTATGAAAGGTAAAGGCTTGGAAATACCAGAAAAAAACACAAAGAAGACTTTATTAGAACTGATTGGAAAGCAAAATTTTAAAAAGAAACATGCCGTTGAATACATTTTTGAAGCACACGATCACACTATTTTACGTCTGCCTCCATATTATTGCGTTTTCTACCCCATTGAAATGGTGTGGGCTGATGTAAAAACAAGACTACGTCAATATAATCCATCCCCACAATTAAGTGAGTCTGTCTTAAAAAATATAAAGATAATAGTAGACGAAATAGGCAAAGGCGATATATGGAGGAAGTGTATATATCTCATGTGATAAAAAAGGAAAATGAATATCCTATATTACCACCAATTATTATTAATTTAAATACCGATTCAAGTTCTGAAAACTCGGGCAGTGACGAATGAAATATTGTTTATTTAAAGTTCATAGACAAAGCTTTTTTGAAAGTTGTTTATTTAACGTCGACCCACTTCCGCTACAGAGACCAATTACCGATGCCAGGAAATGAATTCCCCGAATCTTTCCTTTATAGAGTAGTAGAAATTTTCTACCTGCCTAACACCATTCATTAACCACTTTTATTGAATAAAGGTATTATAGAAATCTCTTTCTTTAACAATTAATAAATAATTATTTAGTATTTAAAGCATTTTTACATTTCTACCGTCGCCGCCTATGTCCCATAAAGGAGATGTCGACTTTACTCCGAGTTTTCGTTTTTATGATGTCCAAATTGAGTTCATATATACTGTTATGAATTACACCCCCTTAGAACTGGAGATGATACGCCTATGCCTACTAATTGTGACTGGAAGCTAGCAGAAAGAAATGGACTTTTCTGGAATGTGGTAAGAGAAGATTTCTGATTGCTTCTAGATGGATCTAGAGAGTCAAATTCGGAGTAGGTATATAAGGCGCGATTACCATTACTTGTTGAAATTATTTAGAACCCACGGATTCATACAGGGTGTTTCCAAAAGGTGAATAAACGCAACAATACTATACCCACATATCGAGAGTATCGACTTGTGACATATCAATTAATTGTTACGTACAAATTAATTATTTACCTAATCGAAATAGGTATTTAACCACGTTTTGATATTTTATCAGTTTTTATTTATTCATCTATTCCGTGAAGTTTGGGAAGCAATGAGAAATAGATATTTCTACTTTTTAGTTCGTTAACCTTTTCATTTATATCATGGGTTTAACAAAAATATTGATTATAAATAAGAGTTTATATTATTTACGGTTAATCTGATATTTATAGGTTTTTTTGTGGAAATAATATTCTATAATCCGATATTAATAGGAATATTTCCTTCTTTATAATCACTTTGGTACAGCTGGCAGTAAAAAAACTATAAATATTTTAATCCATATAATGTACAAAAATATCTAACACATACTTTAAATTTGAAAGAAAAATATAAACAATGAAAACACGATATGTCATAAAATACTAAACCTTTTTTTCTAACAAAATTTAAACTCCGCCGAGATATAAGTAGGTTAATACAATTAACAAGCTATAAAATATGTTTTAACTTTTTTATTTCCAATGATAAACATGAAAAACCATGGAAAGAGTGTCTATACAAAGTGAACTTTTTTTAAATACAAACATTACAACATAACAATCATAATGATTGAGTAATAATCAATACAAAGAAGTAAAAGAAATAAAAATAAACTAAAAATGCATATTAAATCACTTCTTCCACATCCAGATTTCTCATCCAAGTTTCTATAAACGAACAAAAATATATTGATACTGTATTAGAGATGTTACGATGGAACCGGACCTGTGACTTTAGAACAGGTATCAGCCACCTGTTCCACGGCACAGGTATCAAATATAAAAAGTAACAGTTCCAGTTCCATAAACGCGAGATGTGTTGTGATGTGAATGTGATGTGATGGCCTAGCATGGCTAGTGAACGCGAAACTGTTAGGTACATACTTTATTACTTCTTCGCTTGACTCGAATAGATTTGTATCCGTAACAAGTTTTACTTCTTGCATTCATGCGACTGGAGTTAATATAACGTGTAATTTATTTCATCATTAACATTATTTGAATGCAATAGGTAAATGAACAATATAAATGAAAAATATATCATTTATTATATTTGATAACAAAAATTAAAAAATAGGAAATACTCCGTCAACAAACAACAATAACTCATTTAAACATAATAAAATAAAGTTTATAAATAAAATAGCATATAATATATAGGTATATAAATAATGTAGTATAAATTCTGTTATACAAAATAAAAATCTTCTACAAAAAATTAACAAGTAAAAACAAAAGTGCATTCTTTAAGTAGAATAAAATAAATACAAACAAAAAATATATTATTTCTATCTGGAGTCATTCTGGCCTGCACAATATATCATCTATATAGGTAACTGCTTATTTTAAATAATACCGTAAAAATCATAGTTTCGTTTATCACTTGTTATCAGAAATGAAAATAAAAACCAAATCAACTTTATTTACAAAATTCGCTGTTATAGTTTAAAAATAATAGTTGCTGTACCTTTGTTGAGCTTAGGCGATTTCGACGATCAGTTAGAATGTTGCCTGCTTTTGAAAACAAACTTTCACAAGGCACAGAGGTGGCAACAGCACAACATTTTTCCCTCACCAACAAACTTAAGTTGGGATATATATATTTATGGTCCTCCCACCACTCTAGAGAATCTTTTTTTCTGTCCAAAATGTTTTCGTCCATGTATCTTTGAACCTCCACTATTGCTTTTGCAGTTGAACTTTCATTTGAAGTCTTACTCTTTTTTTCAGAGACAATTTTGTCTAATGAAGCCCATACTGACAATTTTTGTTCTGTTTGAGTATTCTTTTCTGATTCGGTTTCTGTCTCTTTTGGTATATTTTCTGTTTCCTTTAAGATATTTTTTTTTGAAATTATTTCTGCTACATCTGCAATAACATTTTTCTTCACCCGTGCAAGAGCATCATTATTTTTAAATGGCAATGTCTTGAAACATGGATCTAAAAATGTGGATGTTGCCAGTGTATTGCTATATTCCACGTTTCCTAATCTTTCTTTGAGACCATTTTGTAATTTTCTTATAACTATATTTGAGGAAGTTGTCATATTTGATTCTAATAGTTTTTGGCATATATCTAATAGTCCTCCTGTAATTACTATTACCAACGAAGCCGTCATATAGTTTCGGCCACTTACTGCACGAGTGGCATCTTCAAATGGTTCCAAAATTTGCTTCAATTCTTTTAATACACACCATTCTTCTAATGTCAGTTGAGGCAGTGCCGTATCTAACACAGCAAGAGTACTGCGGACAGCCTCTTCCAATTCTATGAATCTCTCTATCATAAAAAACGTCGAGTTCCATCTAGTAATCACGTCTTGTTTAAGTTTTTTAGGATTTTTAATACCAGCCCTTTCCTGGTATTTCATTAATTTAGCGGTGGCACTTGAGCTTCTGTTAAAATGTGAAACAATTGTTTTTATTTTATTTATGGCATCTGTTATTGAAGGAAGGGCATTTAATGCATCCTGGACTATTAGATTTATAGTATGCGCGTAGCAGCCGAAGAACTTCCACTCAGTCCCATTCGTTATTGCGCTTTTAATATTCGAGGCATTGTCCGATACAGCTAAGACAATTTTCTTATCTAGGCCCCATTCTTTGGTTATCTGTTTCAGATCTTCTGCCAAATTGTCGCTGGTGTGGGCTTTATCAAAAACCGCACATTTAAGCAGCATTGTTTGAAATTTAAAATTATCGTCAATGTAGTGTATTGTGACTCCTACAAAACTTTCCTTCTTATTTTCCGACGTCCAACTGTCCGTTGTTAATGACACTTTTAAAATGTTCTTTACTGTTTCTTTGCAATCAACTAAACATTGCTCGTAGAGGCTCGGTATATAGGTTCGTGAAATAACTTGCCTACTGGGAATTTCATAGGACGGATTTACAACTTTTAGAAATTCCCGAAAACCTTTATCTTCCAGTATGCTGAACGGTTGAAAGTCTAAATAGAAAAGTTTTAATAGTACTGCGTCAATTTTCTTTTTAGAACTAGCTGTTATTTTTCTTGAAATAAAAGTAGAAATTTTTGTTTGGGATGTGGACTTTGAGACTTTTGATTTAACAACATTTGTAGTATTTGTACATTTGGACGTCGAAGCAATAGGTTCAGGATTATCCTGCAAAAAAAATTATTTCTCAAACCGTTGTTTTATACAACTAAATAAATAAATAAATAACATGAGATAAGTAATCAACTAATCAAAGTGCCAAGTTGTTATAGTCATATGTCATACCTCTGTTGAAATATGGCTGATTTCATTGGATGGACCTGCACTGATGTTATCTGTGTTAACACCCTGTTCTGAATCACTTTCGCTACTTTTCCTATTCTCGCGGTTTGGTAAACTTTGAACAGTTGGATGTTTTCTATTTAAATGTTTTTTTAAGTTGCTTACGGACGTTTTAAATGAGAAAACTAATTTACATATGTTGCATCTTGCAATTTGTGTTTTATTATTTTCAATGGAAAAAAAATTCCATACTACACTCGTGCGCCTATTCATGTTTACAAGTTTATAAATTTTATCGCCTCAACAAACGCAAACTCGCTTTTAAAATATAACGAAACTGAAATCACGAATCATGCACCGCAACATGCACAGATCTTGGTAGTGGTGATATTGCGACGGCGCAAATTGACTAAGACAGAACCATAATATACCTTTATTTCATAATTCACAGTTCGCAGTGTTCTTACTTACCCTCATATTACTTAACCAAAGTTGCTCCGGAACAGGTTGGAACTGGAACAGGTATTTGTCACAGGTTTCTGTTTTGTAATACAAAGCCCACTAAGTTTCGACGTCGTTAATTTCGGAACCGATCAACGAGAACCATATATTTTGAACTGTATTAATTTGTACTCTAGTAAGTGGAAATAATTGCTCATTGAGTGCTAATTTTATATGTATATTTTGGTATTAGATAAAAATAAGAAAAATATAAATAGATTTTTATTATTGCATATTTGTTATTATCTAGATTAAGTATTATAAACATAACTAAAACACTAAACATACAGATGATACATGGCTGATATTTCTTTACGGGTTTCTTTATCATAAATTACTGATACTGATAATGAATATCGGTATCACATGGGAAATTATGGAATGACATAATCGAGGAAAATCTCCCAAATGATCACACTTTTGATCTCGATTGCAAGATATATATGTACTTATATTGGCCTCCAGGTTTGCGATATAAAATAGTTCCTCGAAAGTTACCGTAAAGAAATATCTCGTGAAAGACGTAGATACGAAATACCTATTCGTTTGTTGTCTTGAATTTGACAAAAGCATTTCTTATAAGTACTTTGTCCTCTTCTATGGAATAGACGTTTATCTCTTAGATACCATAATTTCAAATATTTCTTCATATCACTAGTAAGTACTTGCAAGAACATTCACCTCCATTTATCAACTAAAAAAGCTAAATGTTCTTAAAGCTTTTAAGCATTTAAAATTAGACTTTTAACATTCGTAACATTCAACTGCCCATGTCTTGAAAACTAATAAAGATACACAGGGTGTCTTATTAATAAGTGGACATAGATGAACTATACGAACATTAAACACTTCTAAGCAAATATAGCCCTTCAAAAAATTGATTGGGATGGGTCCCCGGAGAGACTGCCACTAAAATTTCATAGAACTTTTCAAACATCCATTAATCTGGGGCAGTTCTATTTTGGGTTACGCAGAATTTAGCTAGAAATTTTCAAGGGGCAGTCGCTGTACAAATAGGCCGTCTTTTTATAGTTATATTCTCTTGCAGCCGGGGCAATTTAGTTGGTAGTCATATTCACAGTCATGATAGTCGGAGTGGTGCAAATATATCAACAGTTACGGCAGTTCTACTGGCAGTTGCAGCAGTCATGACCAGAGTCCTCATCTCAGCGAACCTGCTCAGAAACGTATTTCGATTCGTGTGAGTCAATTCAACCCACCGTTTGCAACGCCACATTCAGAGCGCAGAGACGATTATTGTATACTGTGCGCATCAAATTAAGTAGGCGTTCATCGACTAATCTCACCGTTCAGTATTGCGAGAGCCGTGGATAAGTTGCAAACGAAGTAATTTTGAAACAAAAAACATTCAGGGTCTTGAAACTTTTCTAAATGCTATAAGAACAATATGAAGTGGATAGAACACATTAAAAAAAAAATTGGTGTGAACCGTTAGTTGAAGAGAAAAAAATGAGCAAGTTGCGGAACCGAGAGTGAAAGAGTATGGGATGGGATAAACAAGAATATAAATTAAAAAAACTGGACACGTAGGCATACCTATCTATCTATCCAGAGTCGGGTCAAGTTTAAACAGACCGATGTATGAATTAATACTGCACATACGTTTTTACTATCTCTTGCACACAAACTTAAAGCCATAGCCTAAAGACATTGTCCATCTATGTCTACCAAGATTCTTTCCCACTTCTTTTGAGACGGAAATATGAAATGTACACTGAGGAGTGAGAAACATAGTCATAAGCTCAGCGATTCTCAAACTGTGTGTGATTTGACGAGGAATATTATTTATTTGCGTGAACTAACACCGCTCTAAATATGAAAAACGTCTTTATATGAAATATTTAAGTTATTTTTAGTGGTAAATAGTGGATATTCGTCGTCAAACGAACAATGTTAAACCACTAAGTCTTCCAATTTTCTAGTACGTAGATATTACACGTTTCAGAGTAGAATAAACAGGATCGCGTAGACCAATCGGTAAGATACTCGAACAGCAATGGGGTTGTTGCGAGATCGATCCCCAAGCACTTCTACTTTTTTTTTATTTGATTAATTATTAAAAGTTAATAATTTTCCTTTTAAAATTTATATTTTATTAAACTGCGCCACGAGTTTTTTAAAACTTTATTTTCCCCAAAAATGTGACTTTTATTGCTACTAGCGCGTGTTTATCTCTAATAAAATCTAATTTCTTACGTTATACATTAACACACGAATGGTGAAACGTGCGTCGAGTAGATAAATTGTTCAAGTGTAGTGTTTTAGTGTTTATGAAAACGTGTCAATGCGTTGTTCTGTCAGAATTGTTTTAATTTATTTGTTTTAAAATTATTGTTAATTTTTTTAATATTTACTTTGTCAACCAGAATTTTTATTTATTACCGCTAAAAGAAAAATAATTTATTTTCGTTATTCTCATAGAGATTAGAGATTTCAGATTTTTTTTGTTATATGAAATATTTTATTTTTACTGACATCGTTTCCCCTACTAATACTACGATCCTATCCTTTCCTGGCAAGAAATGTCCAAACCTTCCCGTGTCTCTTGCTGGACTGTAGCAATATTAGTCTTTGATTTCTTTTTCTGATCACTCATTGTTATTAACTGAATTGGGCCATTCATTTTTTGTTATCACTTTCATTTGTGCTCGAACCCATATACCTACAGCGTCCGTCGTAAAGTTGGCTACAAATGGGAAAAATTTGTATTATTGAGATTTCTAAAAAATACTATATTGGGGATTCGTTTCTTTTTTTACGTGGAAATACCTTTATTCAACTAAAATACAAAAAGTTTTTGTCGAAACTAATCAAATATTTGTGAAATAGACACATCAATCTATGAGTTTTCATGCAGTAATTAATGGTAGTGGTAAAATTTGCACTTTTTTATTTTCCTCATATCTGCTTCAAAATTGATATATGGGGTCCTTGTTGTATTCTATATGCACTTTTTCTTCATTTTTCGTTACCACCGTCAATTATTTTTTACAGTCCTGCCAAACCGGTGATCACACGACATGTGTCAAAATGTACTTTTTTGTTGTTGGACTTGCATAAACGAACCCCCAATAGAGTTTTTAGAAATGTCAAAAATACAGTTTTTCCAATATGTAGCCAACTTTATGGACACTGTATAATCAGAATTCCACTAAAATTATGAAGTTATTAAATTAATAATCTTAACATTTTATGACAATATCTTTCATATATTTTTTTTAATTATTTAGCGACATCATTGCTGAGAACTGTTTGAGAACTACTGGCATTTCTTATGCTTCAAATAAAATCTTAGTTCAGGCGTTTCAGCGGCCATGACACAAGTCAGTTTAAATTGTATCCGACTCTATACTGGTAATGTATGGCTGTGGCTGCAAAGCCATTCGCACAACACCGAGGTACCTATATAAATCCTACACATACAATTTCACGCTAAAGAGAAAAGTAGATTCGCAATCTTGTATGTTTCCTATAACTACCAGGCAATACTATAGATTTCATCATATAAAGTATACACAGGACTCTATACAGGACGTCTAAATTGTGGGAAAAGATTTTTTGGTCACCTCTCGTATATTTGACAGCGATTTTTTCATCGTATTAGAGATTTATAATGAAAACTGCATATCAATTTTTAGAATTCCTTTTCATTTATCTTCATATAAGGTCAGGCCCCATCCAAGTCCAGTGTCCATCTAATGTAGATTATCCTGTACTTATCAAACAATTAAGTCATTAAATAATATGTTAATCAAAAATTTCCTGCAATATATCGAATTAATTCAATTTACTTATCACCATAAATAAATATTTACGCACCCAATTTGTCACAAGCAGCATTTTTGTAAACAGCAATTATCCTTATACTTTTTAAATTACTTATGGCGCAATTTCATTGTTTATATTTCGCTTATAATATTCTTTACCGAAAAGGCTTTTGAACTATAGAGAATGAATTACACATTCTAAGTACTTATGAGTAACAAACATTTGTCATTGTGAAAAAATTAATACCTTCCTCCGTTTTTCCGAGGTACCAGGTACCTAGCTAATTCTCCGTTAATTACATTTATGAATTACACATTAAAACCAGTTCAAGTTAATTTGAAGTTACCTTGAAATGTTAGTTTAGCATTACTTTATAAGAATCCCAAGAAATGTGAACGTTAAGTTCATGATATCTGTACGGGCTATCGTAATACCGAGCTTACGAGGTCTTAAGTCGCACATTACAAACTATTTTTAATGCAAATAATATTCCATAAATATTCTCTATCCATTTTTTAGGATTGAGATGAGTAACATCCAGACAGGACACTAGGTACCATTTTGAAATATATTTTCTCACTGAACATTATCCTTTTGCAAAATATAAACCGCACGATTTTGTATTTTTAAGGCTTATTTTTATACAGTACTAATCAAAACTAAAACAATTATCAGTGAAACGAATTACTCTTTGCGTCTAGGTAAGTATATTTTTTATAACGTGCATTGCCAAACGAATCATCAATATTTTATTTAAACTGCTTTTGCTTGAAAACGGTTTGTCGTACCTACTGCTAATTGTCAAGAGGGCCCTGTTTATGTAGTATTAGCATGGGAATCATAATCAAGACTTAAACTGCTAAAAACATAAACTAGAAAAAAAATCAGACAAAAAGGGTAAACTCCTCTCTCCGCTATGGAGCTCCGAAATTATTTAATTAAGTACGGGTGGCAGTGCAATAATATATATATTTTAAAATAGAATTATTTCCTATTATTAAGTTATTGTGACATCATTTTAATTTTAATAGGCGGTTCTAATAATATTTTCTATTCCCTACATAGAAAATACTATTTTGCTCCCTCATTTCAGGGAGCAAAGTAGTACTTTTCCTCCCTCAGGAGGAAAATACTTTGCCTCCCCAGGGAGGAAAATACTTTGGCTTCCTCTGGAAGCAAACAAGTAAAAACTTCAAATAGCTGTAATAGTAGTGTATAGACTTCTTTTATTGATACACAAACTTCCTGAAAATGTATAATTATGCTTTTCTTTGAAACAGATTTTTTATTACTTATTTTTATTTATAAAAATTGAAAACAGTTTAAATTAAGGTTTAAATTAACATCAGTAACTAAATATTGTTAAAATTTATGGTACAATTAGTTAAATTACTAATGGAGATTCCCCTGAAGAAATATTGCCTCTGGTGGTGGAAATCAGTTCCTGTTTGTTGTTTTCCAAAGTCTTGGACGCTGATGAAATACTTGTAGAAACAAAATTTTCAAAAACAAGACAACGTTTTTTTGGTACTTGAAGTAGTACTTTCTCCTGAAATTATTTGGCTGGCTACCTCACATTTTTTAGAAATACAATCATTTAAGTACCCTTCTGCTACTGCGTTTGTTCGCCATCTCCCATGTCTTTTTAGAGTGAGAATGTCACTTTCAGCATTGACTAATGACTTAGCTGAAGTACGGCGGAAACTGTTCAGTATAGCCTTTCGAATCATCCAAATTTAAAAACATTGCTATTCTGTATGGAATTTTGGCAATTCTGTTTTTGCCAATTACCTGGTTTGTACATTTCCCTTTAGCATAAGTTACAAAAAATCTAGAATGACATGTTTTAGGGGACCTACAGTCCAGATATTTTCTATACATATCCAAGACAGATACTCCGTTTAAAATCTCATTTGTTACTGTAAATGTCCTTTTGATATTAGTTTTTGAGTCAGGTATTTGCACCACCAAAATATTGCCTTTATCACTGATATCCTCAAGTACCACATTAACTAATTCATCGCTACGGCATGCCCCAGCAATTCCAAATATAAGCACGAACTGAAAAAGGAAAATGCACTTATGACAACTGCCTAAAATGTCACTTAATTGCCATTTTATATACACTTTCTAATAACAAATGCTGCGTTACGTTTTTATTTATTATTCAACAATAACGATCAATCTTACCTTCAGATGTAAGTTTCATCTGGAGCTTCTGCAATAAACTTGTTGATATTCTTCCTTGAAAAAGCATTGGCTTTCTTGGCTTTATATCCAGCAGATTTCCTTTTTAAAAATGCTACTAATTTAGGAAACTTAATGTCGATATGGTCTTTAATTTGGAGTGTAGATCGCAACATGCTGTATTTGCTCCATAATGTTGAAGGCTTCAAATCGGCGCATTTTTTGGAAAAGTAACCACTTCTTCACATATTTTTCTTATTTGCCTAGTATCCATCTAACATTTAAATAGCTGATACTCTTTTTCATATTTTTCACGAGACTTTAACGGTAATAGATTTAACGAAACCACGTTTGCTTCTTCCAGAATATCTTGAAGAACTTCATCTTCACATTCGGAATACATTATTATAAACTTTTTGGAAGTTTGTTAATTTTGAAAACAAGAAGCAACCTTAGCAACGCTTCATGTACTTTGATTTAAAAAAATATTTACTCATCTAAATACCTATTATGACATTTTGACATATTTGTTTTTTTGATTGTCATGCATAAGAAAATATAATAATAAAATATATGTAAAACCAATGTAAAAAACACTGTAAATGGTCGTAGAAAAAATCATATGTATTACACAGAAGCAAAGTGCCATTTCCTCCCTTGGATATTGATGCCCTCCGCGTCGCGGCATCAAACTATCCGCGGGAGGAAATTATGCACTTTTCTCCCTTGTCATACAAATAGCTATTGTTTTACCTAATAATAATTTTTAGTAGGTCTTTTTGGAAGCATTTTTAAATGTATTCTATAAATAAAAAATGATTCTAAAACTCTGGTCATCGCACATGGCATGGATATGATTATGGTAAATGCATTTGTCGGACTGTTTTATAGTTTTTCAAGTGACTGGAAATACTACAACATACCTACGTGGTTGAAACAATATTAATAACTTTGGGAGCGACCCGTTGTCACCGCAGTTGCCCAATTATAGTGATTTTATGTGTTGTTTTACAAAGTGCAACTGTTCGTATTCGAGAAGAAGATATAACGATATCAGTATAGGTTCTGTCACATGTTTTTTACTTGCATTCATTTTGATGAAAACCAATAATTTTTTTTTTCGTTATCAGTTTCCCATCTTCAATTTAGAACCTTTACTGGAGGAAATATGACAAAATACGAGACAAACAATTGACAACCTATACTTACTGGTCTCCTATAAAATTACTACTCAAATTGGCGAATTCAAACTGTTTACCTTTCTAGATGAATAGGAGTGCAGTCGGTATATGCAGGTACCTAGGTAGGTATATACTCACAGGTATTTGTAATATATACCTGTATCTTAGATGGTAAGTACCCTGCATGAGTACATAAAAATCCCTGTAGAAAATACTTCTCGAGAATTTCTCATTCAATAAACTTCGTTAGGTATCTAGGTAAGCAAGTACCTGACAAGAATTTTTATTTTTTTTATAAATCTAGTACAGATAGAGTGCCTATTAGTTATATCAGAGTTTCTATCTAGAAGCTAGACGTACATGACGCCCAGTATATCCGTCCATATTTCAAATAAATTTTTAACCCTCGTCGAGCAGACAAATCTCCGAGACAAATTAATGTTTGCAATTGAATTAACAACCCCTCGTCGGCCACTTAGCAAGTAATGGAATTAGACGGTGACGTCACAGAGAATTGCACGTTGTACCTACGTTCGTCGACACACGATTTAGCATAGACGCAGCTCACAGGCAGAGAAAGGTACTTGTCACTCGATTTAAAATTCTGAGCGAGATGCTGAGCAAATAAGAGTCTAAGAATTGCCGAAAAAAAAAAATTGTAACATTTTTTAAAAAATATATAGAAAAGGTAGATACTTAGGTACTTAGATAAAGATCAAAATGAGAATGTACCAAAAACGTAACTGTAATATCATTCATTTTTACTCGCAAAATCATGTTGTCAAGGGTATTAGCAGACAACTTTAATGCACTCAATACTTATCTAACATGTTATGTCTTAATCTCGGTCTTAATAAATAAATTTTTCCCTTCGGATCGTCTCAAACTGTCTATAGAAATTATACATGTTTCTCTCAAACTTATCTGAAATTTCAGCATAGATATAGGCGATTCGATTCGAAATAACAATAAGATTACAAAATTATCTATAACCACATTGATATTGGAATATTCTTTTTGACAGATAAGTAAGAAAAAGACATCACTGCTTTATGGTCTAGGACAGTTTTCCTCAAACATTTCTATCTCACGTGCCTCTTTTATATTGTGCAGTGATCATGCGTACCCCTTTCTAAAAAATACATATTATTATATAATTTAAGTAACTATAGTAGGTACAGGGTCTGACTATGTATTTCAAAGAAGTAATACGGAATATCTTTGTGCCCTCTTGACGGCAAAGAAAGAACTATTTTGAACAGGTCCGTACTGCACTTTGCAGTTTAGATTCTGGTTTTAATTAAGCGCTGGATGCATATTAATTGTGCAGTTTTATCTTTCACCTCCATATGTGTTATATGTTTTATTCTGTTATATATATTTTTTGTAGGTTTCTGTTATTTAAATTTATTAGCCGCCATTCGCATACCCCCTAAAAATTTACGCGTACCCCCAAAGGGTACGCGTACACTTGATTTAAAAAAAAACTGGTACAACTCTTGTAATCGGAAATCTTAATAGTTTAGTTGTGTGCATATGTCTGCAAATAGGGCTGGCCAGGCATGTCGAGAGGGGGGTGGAGAAGAAGTGATTTACCCCGGACCTGGTTTTTTTGGAGGAGAACGGTTTTCTTAGTGTTTTTAAACTTATTAAACCTTTCTTTTTATTTTATTCAAATGGACTTTTTTTAAATAATTAGAAAATAACTTTTTCAAAACATTTTCAAGCCTGCCATATTATTGTTTAAAAAAATATATATTTGTTACGGATAATTCTACTAATGGTTGTAATTAAAATACTAACTGAATAATGATAATTCTATTTTTAAAATAAGAAAACAAAAATACCACTCGAGATTAAAAAAATGTAAACAATGCAAACTGACCATAAAAATACAACAAAAAAATAAAATAAATGAATTTCAACTACCTAATGCAGAATTAACTAATATTTTGTCATTGCTCCATTAGCGTCTAAAACTGTCTGAAGTCCGGCAGGCATGGACAAAATCAGATTTCTTGCAAGGTCAACTTCTTGCGACAAGTTCTCGCAAGCGTCTTCAATTATCCCTTCCAATTCTTGGGCATTGTTTGGATGGTTATTTAATTTTCTTACATGTTTCACCATTAGTCCCCAAACATTTTCAATTGGATTCAAATCCGGACTTTTAGATGGCCACGGTAACAACTCTATGTTTTTATTAAGAAACCATTGCCTGACACGATGGTCCGTATGTATGGAGCAGTTGTCTTGTTGCAAAATAAAATTATTTTCCGGAAACACCTCTATTACTGACGGCAACATAATATTGTCTAATATTTCAATATATTTAATGGAATTGAGATAACCACCACTGTTCCAACACACACCTAACCCATTTAGGCTCATCCAAGTCCGCAGACATTGACTGAAAACCTTCCTGATATTTGTGGATCGAAAGTATATTTTTCGTCGTATCTAGTGGAAGGAGGCCTATACGCGAACATGTCCATCGTTACAGGATTTAAAAACCTTTTCGTTAGGAAAGACAACTTGTCCCCAGAAGTTTTCATCATTGATTATATAGTTGAGTGCAAAAATAAACCTACCCTACTTCTTTTCCTCTGAAAGTTTGTATTTTTTAGCCGCTGAACAACTCTTCAAGTCGCTTTGTAGTTTTATTCTTCTGCAAGCAGAAAGTACCGAGGCAGGGAAATTTGTCTCTGAAATTGCATTTACTGCGCAGTCTGAAAAGGGTTTTCTCTTAATTTATAAGATTTTCATCTTCTTGATTATTGATCTTTCTGTACCTACCGGAACCAACTTTACGGGATACCGTTTGGTTGGTTTCCCATTGTTTTTTAACACTCATTATCGTGGTTTTACTCACATTGTATTCAGTAGCAAGTTTTGTTATGGACCAACCATCTTCAATTTTAGAAACAGTTCGAAATTTTTGAATATCTGTTAGATGTCGAACCATTTTTAATAATGACGCCACTGATTAACGTCAAAGTGACATTTGTAAGATTATTAATATCCATGAAAGAATGAATGATTTACATAGCTAAAAGAAAGTGTACCAGTTTTTTTTTTTAAATCAAGTGTACCACAGATTGAGAAACACTGGTTTAGGAGATAGCTATGTACATATATGGGGCCTGGGATATAACATGTTGGTATTGCTATTCGCGAAAATAAAACAAATGAGCTCAATGGGGATTTACCTTCGGTACAAAGGAATTTGCCTATAAGGAAACATTTGTATAGAAACAGCGCGGACATAATATCTAAATCGCTCTCACGTATTGGTGATTTGGGTGTATCGACGGTAAATCCCTCTTGGGTTCATTTGTTTTATTTTCGCGAATTATGTTTTAGCAAATATTTGCCGGAGTATTTGATCTTATGTGAGTCAGACCTCCTCCCCTGCACCGTTTGGCGCTGGCCGCCTCAGAAAATATTCAATTTTGGAACAGAGTATAACACTTTGGGGCTTGGTGCCAATTGAAGAGGGTATCTTGGCGAAGAACATGCGATATATATGCCAACATTTTTTCTCCGCACAATTGGCAGCACTGGCCACATCAATTATGGCCAAAATTGGAACATTGTATAACACTTTCTGACCAGGCGAAAAATTTTCGTTGTCAATGCTTATTGCTGGAAAACCACATGCCAACATTTTCTGCTTGCACATTTTCCAGAATTTTGGCCATCTTTTGGTCAAAAATTGGACGTTTGGAAAAAACGAGCCAAAACTGGTGATTTTCAAAAAAAATGTTTGTACCAAAGAGTGCCAACATTTTTTTCTCAATGTAACCCCCCCAAAACCTACAAAAATTTAAATATCGATGATTATTATGCTAAAAAGGACATAAAAATGACACATTTAGCGAGTATGGCCGAGAAATTATTTATTATTTATTTAGTATTTGAACGCTTGGGGGTTTTGGGGGGCGGTTACATTGAGAAAAAAATGTTGACACTCACAGAGACTATCCTTTGGTACAAGAACTACACGTTTGAGAAGGTGTTTATTTAAAAAAATTATAATAAACAAAATAAACAATTTTTAAAAACTTTTATAATGTGATCTTGTTAAGTATATCGGTCTATAAGAAGGGCTCCAAGAAGCGAAAATTTTATAGGCCAATTATTTAAAAAAAAAATTGTCTCCAATGTTAACGGAGGTCCCATAAAATTTCGTTAGTTAACAACGGCTTATTGAAAAATAAACTTTAACATTTTTTTCCAACGGGACCTTATTTTTTGAAGTGCTACAAATACACAATAATTTTTTTAAATTTCTTAATTGATATTTATGTGATGTACTCTCTTTTGAGGCGGCGCTCGCATCCTGCAGCGGTCGCGCGGAACCCTATTTTCAGCGTGAAATTAAAACGATAAATAATGAAGATAGAGTTCCGGGCGTTGGAACTTTTTATTGGAAATTTCCTCCTCTTTAAGAAACTTTCTATAGTATAGTTTTTGAGTTATAAGCGAAAAACTAGATGCCACTTTTCTTTCATCTTAATTTATTTATAACTTTTGCAATTTTGTATGTGCTAATAAAACGTTTTAATACATTTTTCTAGACGTCATTCCGAATCCAATGAGCTCATATTTTTAGGAGCTATTTCAAGAATTAACACCTTTTTGAACATATGAATTAGACTATCAGGCTCCTTTGCCTAGGCTATTATTTAAACTATTTCAACAGCTCGCAAAATTGTGCGTAATCTCCAATTTTCTGTTGAATTCATGTATGTTTTTCATACCTATCTATTTTGATCAAATTTGGGAAATAAATGCTCCCAAAACGGGAGACAAACTACACGCTTTTTTTTCAATGTTTTTTTTTCCAACCAGTTTGTAAATACTGGCTGTAGCACGCCTCTGTCACACTAATATCTGACGAACTTTAAGCTGTAAATAAATAATAGAGGTTCTTAAAAGGAGGCTTAATACGGGTACATTCATTAAGCCCATTCATCAAGTTCTCGGCACAAATTGTTTTTTTATTTAAACCACTTTTGTTCTAGCCGTCTATAGCATGTCATGTTAAATGACGTTCGTGGCATTGAATTTCGTAGAGGGTAGTATCTCTAGCTATTAGAACATTTAAAGTGACAAATTCAAATTAGTTGAAAACCGAGTACTTAGTACAGGCAATGAAGGCAAAATTTTGTAAATACCTTGCAAAAATTAATAAAAGGATCATATCCGGGATTTAAGTAGGTAATCACCTGTAGAATGGAATGATGCATTCTTTGCACTTCCAAGTTCCAGGAAAATTCAAAAAAATTTGGAAAAACTTTTTAATTTTCGGTTTTTTTGCTCTAGCGGCTAAAATAATGAATACAGAAAAAAGTTTTCGACAAAATTTGTAGCTCATATCTTTCTCTACAAAAAAGGTCTTTACAAATTTGTGTCTTACTTAAGCCGTTTAGGAAATAAATCCAGTTTTCCACTTATAGTTTTGAACCGCTCCGAAATGCGCGGAAAATAAGAATTCTCTGGGAGTTTCGTACGTCCGAACACATCGATCAATAATTCTTACTATTCAGAGCCGTTAAAAAAAAAACGAAAACAACACAAAATGTAGAGAAAAGTCTCAGCTTTAATGTGGAACTAATCACAAAATTCATACAAATTTTTATCATAGAGAAAAAAGTGTTGGAAGATGGCTTAGTATACTTTATACAGTTGATTTATTCATATCTTTGAATTTCATGCATCCTGCCTATTTCTCCCGTAGCTTTCACTGCATGGACTCGAATCCAGACACTTTAATCTATATTTAGTGAAAATTTCATTGAAGAATGTTAAGAAACAAATAAGTTGTATATGTTTTACTGTATAGTTGTGCATTTTCTGAACGTGTATGAATAATGTAGACAAATTAAAAAAATACTGCACGCATTTAAAAAACTCTAAAGTCGTTCGAAAGAATATGTTTTATTGTACTTATAATCCAAAAATTAAAAGGCTGTGCTATTATTATTATTTAAGATATACCTAGCGAATTGAACTCCAAAATTTGAAGGTGATTGATCGATGAGAAATATACCCTCTACTTTGATCGCAAGGCATATTTTTCCAACAATAGTAATTGCAATAAAATGTTAATTGGATTAGTATGTCATTATATAAGAATATATGAGCAAAATGAATTATATTCTAACGACTCCCGGCAAAGATATGAGTAAATCTGTGGATCAACTGTACAAAGTTTACTAAGCCATCTTCTGACACTTTTTCTCTATGATAAATTTTTTTATGAATTTTGTGATGTGGAACTACATTAAAGCTGAGACTTTTCTCTACATTTTACGTTATTTTCATTTTTTTAGGGGCTCTGAATAGTAAGAATTATTGATCGATGAGCCTGGTCGTACGAAACTCCCGGAGAATTCTCATTTTTCGCGCATTTCGAAGCGGCCGAGGAAGCGGCTTAAAAGTATAAGTGGAAAACTCGATTTATCTTCTAAACGGCTTAAGTAAGACACATATTTGTAAAGACCTTTTTTGTAGAGAAAGAGACGAGCTACAACTTTTGGGAACTTTTTTCTCTATTTTCATTATTTTGGCCGCTAGAGCAAAAAAACCGAAGATTAAAAAGTTTTTCCGAATTTTTTTGAATTTTCCCGGAACTTGGAAGTGCAAGGAGTGCATCATCTCATTGTCCAGGTTATTACCTACTTGAATCCCAGAGAGGATCCTTTTATTAATTTTTGTTACCCTAAATGGCTAATTTTCCTGTACTAGTGTGCGGAGAGATAATTATACAAATTGGTGTATTTACAATCGGTATTTGGCATTTCGACTGGAGAGCAACAATTATTTACTTCACATAACCCAGCGGTAACGAGTTCATCTATTACTTAAATAAATTAGCATATTTTCGCAAACGTTACATTTGGTGGGAAAGTTCCAGCCACCCCCAACCCTTCAAAGGAATATAAGCTCAAAATATAATTTAGTTCTCCAGATCTCGTTATAATACATACCTACACACGAGCCTACACATATACCTACTAAATTTTAAGTCAATATCAATAAGTATATTTCTTTTATTTTGTTGGCCACTTTAATATAGGAGAGGAGGGTGGAAAATGGCATAAAAAAACTTTTGCTTCTAGTAGGTACGTACCTAGGTGAACCAAACTCCAAGTTTATGAACTCTTACTAGCTTGTTTTACTTATTTACCTATTTCACCCCCAACCCTTCAACCTATACTATCTACATACTCGTATCATATAATCAGGGTGTCTACTAAATCTTAATTTTAAAATTCCCTGACTTTTCCAGGTTTTCCAGATATTGTTTTATCTAAATTCCAGGTTTTTAACTTCCTACATTCCAACAAATATGAAAGTATGTATTCACCTCAAAAAAATTATCACTGACCCGCCAGATTTTTTTTTGTTAACCCAAATAAGCGATTCCGAAAGTTCTTGAAGTGCACAACACGATGGCGTTGACCGTTTTGCGCCATCACGTTATAATTTTGAGAAAATTTCATCAAAAAGTGCTAAAAAGGCCATTTCTTCATATATTCGTGCCCTAATAACTGGATTACGGTATGAGATTCAGTAAATTCGACCAGACCCTCTTATTCAGCTGCCCAAGATGTTTAAAAACCAATAGTAATAATAAAAAAACATAGCTATAGAAGGCCCAAACATTATTTTATTCCTGAGTTTAGCAAGAAATACTAGAATTTTTGTGGTGAGTATATATGCAACTAAATCGGACCTAAATAGGTAATTCCATAGGACATTGACGCGCTAAACACAATGCCGTTATCCGTCTTGCTCCATAAGGTCAGCATTTTGAGAAAACATAAATTCAAACTGGATAAAATAATATTTTCCATATTATAAAAATATTATTTTATCCATTTTGAGGTTATGTTTTCTCAAAATTCTAACCTCATAGAGCAAAATGGGTAACGGCATTGTGTTCAGCTCGTCAAAATCCTATGGAATTAGGTCCGATTTACTTGTATATATACTCACCACAAAAATTTTAGTACTTGCGCCATTTATATTGGGTTTTTTTATTATTACTATTGGTTCTTGAATATTTTGGAGAGCTGAATAAGATGGTCTCGTCCGTTTTACCCTATTTCGTGCCGTTGTCCAGTTATTAGAACACGAATATAGGAATGACCATTTTTAAGCCAAGTTTTCTCAAAATTGTGATGTGATGGCGCAAAACGGCCAACGGCATCGTGTTCAGCACGCCAAAAACCTTCGGAATCACCTATTTGGGTTCAAAATAGACACTTCATTTTTACAGGTCTGTGTTATGAAACAATAAGAAAAAATTCTTGCATTATATTACCAAAACGTTTATTTTCGAAAACTCAATTACGAGCTGAATTATTTCTACAAAGATTATCATTGTTTTTTAGTCTTTAAGGAAGTCTCTCTTTTTTAAATTAATCAGAATTAACAATAGAAAGATATATAGAAAGAGTGAAATAATACAAATAAAACATCTATCTATTCATATATTATATTTTCAACGTAAACTATAATTAGTTATGCAGAATCAGAGCCGCAGACATTACCACACGGCGCGCGGCGGCGGGGCTGATTGCGGCCAGACTATCAGAACTACCATAGACAATCAACTCTGGAACTGCTAGCAATAAATAATAACTGGAGAAGTGCGCTCGCGTATTCATATAGCTATATAAAATTTGTATCAAGAAGTGTTCATAATCTTCATAATAATTTGCGAAACATTTCTAACAGATCAAATAGTTTGTATTAACAATTATCTGAAAGTACAAATTCCAGGTTATACTGCTCAGTTTAGCAAATTCCCTGACATTTCCAGGTTTTCCCTGACTAAAATAAATTCCCTGACAATCCCAGGTTTTCCAGGTTTTCCAGATTAGTAGACACCCTGTATAATACATACTCGTGTACCTTTCAATTCAATATCTTAAACCGTTCCAGAGAAAACGAGCACACAAAAAAAAGTGATATTATTTCTATTCTCAATTTAGAAATTCAGTCTAAAGCGTTACTACTTAGGTACCAGTAAAATCATTACAAAGCCCGTTCTTGATAGAATAACACTGAGACCGTGCTTGAATATTACAAACTATACGAATACAGGGTGAGTCAAATTGGATGCTCACCATTGGGATCTCGGAAACCGTAAGAGATGGAGAGTCAGTTAAATTGGGGTAAAGCTGTGCAATATAGTACTGAATAATATGGCATAAAGAAATCCGAAAAACTCCTGTTGGTGTTTGAGATATTGGAAAAAAATATAAATTTGGGATTTTTAATTTTTCGAAATATATTGGTTATTATTACACTAATAAAAAATCCAAGAATACTTTCTAAGCACACTTTACGATGCTCTATATACCAACAAAATCAGCTTTTTTGGCGACCTTACGTTGCTTTAGGACCATCATCAACTTCAAAGTGTTAAGTACGGACCTGGAGTTTTTACATAATATTTTCGGACAGCATTTTGTAATGCGAAATCAGTGATATGTGCACTTAGGTAAATATTTTCCAACAATTCATTGCACTAAAATCATGAACCAATTAACCGGTCGCCTGAATGCGGTCCTGTAAGTTTTGTTGTTTAAATTAGTTTTGACGGTACGGTACCCTGTTAATATTATTAGTAAGAAAGTTGTTGATTTACTTGAGATTATTTATTGATTTTTTACAATGACAAATTTTTTTAAAAGGTAACTTAGAAGAAAACGAAGCGTAACAAGTTACAGAAGATGTTCAATTAAATTTCCATCTTCCTAAAGGCATACGTTTATTCTATTGTTGACTTTATGCATTGCACGTCCAATGTCTCTTCTATGCAACGAGGCAAAATAATTTGTAATTAGTTGCCTCAATTCTTCAAAATTATGGGTTCCTTGTACACCTTGTTTTTTTTTTAAGTACCCCACAAGAAAAATCACATAATGTTAAGTCGGGTGACCTGGCAGGCCACCTCACTGCACCTCGATTAGCAATCCACTGGCCGAGAAATTGTTGGTACAGAAATTCAGTTACAACTCTTGAGTTATGGGGTGGAGTCCCATCCTGGTGAAACAAGATTCAAAGTTCTGTCATTGTAAAAAATCAATAAATAATCTCAAGTAAATCAACAACTTACTTACTAATAATATTAACATGGTACCGTGAAATCTAATTTAAAAAACAAAACTTACAGGATCGCATTTAGGCGACCGGTTAATTGGTTCATGGTTTTAGTGCAATTAAATGTTGGAAAATATTTAAGTGCGAAATATTACTTATAAAAATTCCGTCCGAAAACGATGTAACAACTGCAGGGGTCCGTATTTAACATTTTGAAGTTGACAGTCCTAAGCCGACGAGACGTAACGTCGCCAAAAAAACTGATACTGTAGGCGTGTAGAGCATCGTAAAGTGCCCTAAGAAAGTATTCTCGAATTTTTTATGTGCAATAATAAACAAAATATTTAAAAAAATTAAAAATCCAAAATTTACATTTTTTTCCAATATCTCAAAAACGAACAGGAGTATTTTGGATTTCTTTATGCCATATTATTCACTACTATATTGCACAACTGTGCCCCCATTTAAGTAACCGACTCTCCATCTCTTACCGTTTCCGAAATCCCAATGGTGAGCATCGAATTTGACTCACCCTGTATAGTTAACCAGATATGTTAAGCGCTTCCTCAAACGAAAGTAGTTGATTGTTTACCTGGCCCACCATTACAAGTCCCTTACCTGCTCTATACAGACAGATCAGCAGATAGAAATTTTTTTCGCTTAAATTTAAAATCTCGATGTTTCCATGATATTTTAAACCTAGGTACCTAATTCAAAGATAAAATTTTCATATCGTACCTTGTAAAATTTGACAAGATCACTACATAGGTACCCCCTTTGTACCATTTATGAGACCCCCCCCCCTTACATGCAAACAGCCCCCTCTACATTCAACGATATTTGCGATTTTCGAAATGTAACCATCAAATTTTTGTTTTTATATTTTCGAAGAGTAATGATACGGAAAAAATGTATCTAGGTGTAGGTATATGGTGCAATATAGTTCACTGCAATTTTCGTAGGGTCGAATAAAGCATGGCGTATTATACTACAAAACTACATACACATCTTTTTTTTTGCTTATCTATAGTCAAAGGCACCTAAGTACTCATATCCATTATTTTATGGTTTTTCAGTTTCATGTCATTTGTCTCATTTCCTCCAAACATGAGTGTTCATTCATCACAAAAGGAACATGCCTATGCTCCAGGAATATTTATGAATGAACATTCATGTTCGTAGAAATCAAAACATTTAAAAGTATGAATTCTAGTTAAAAACTATTGTCTACGATGTAATCAGAAAAAATAGCTATAAATACCCTTTATAATAGGCAAGTACAAATGTTTATGGCTATTGTTTATTGTGTAAAACAATTAATATTCGAGCCGCATGATACATCGCCAGTAAAGGTAAATTAATATTCTTAACCGCTAACATTCCTTAAGAAATTGTATGTAGGTATGTGCATGGCAACATACAATTTTGGAGAGATGACAATCTCAATCTTGACCTAAACCGGACATTTAAAACTCCGCGTGTATCTTTGCATCGTGTAAACATGGCTTTTACCTGTCCATAACTTTTTAACAGTTTAAAACTTCATAACAACTTTTTGATTGGAGATAAATACTGGATATGATCATAAACTGACATAAAAAGAATACTTCTAAGTGAGTACAACTAAAAGCAACTGTGCTGAACTTGGAAAGGGAAGTTAAATTGAAATAACTTACCTGTTGTCTATCCGATACTAGTAAAAATTGCACTCACAGACACAAACATTTATATTATAAATACACAATACTATTGCCTTTTAATTTGTTTAACATGCACTTCACCCACTATTAACTATAGATAATGCACCCTTACATGTTCTTGCACTTTTGTCACTAGTTTTCAAATTAATTTCGTAAGTATGCGTAAAATGTAATATCTTCTACGCAAGATGTGTTCTACACTCCGACCGCTTCTCACTACTTGCTTGCAAACAACGAACGAAAGGTAAGGTATGCCGTAAACTTTTTCTACCGCGCATTACCTACGCGCACTGTCAAAGTTTTAACAGATATTCTCCCGCTTCCCGCTTCTTTCGTATGCACTGGCGCTGATGTGCACGAATTACAAGTTTTAAGTTTTGTGTTTTGCGTAGTAATATAACCTAAAAGTCCCACTTTTAGATTGAATATTGTGGGACGAAAATTTCTCAATAAAATCCCAGAGTTTTTTATTTCACGCCTTACTCAGTTCAGTTTAATTTACTATTTACTATGAGAAGTTTGCACCTTCATTTTCAAGTTTGCATTTTCATTGATAACTATGGGTCTCATAAGATATAATCGTGCCACCAGCATTTTGATTTAGCAGAAAAACCCGAGCAATAATTTGAGATGGAAGACGATACCGTAGATATTTACGGCGATATCAATGACTTTGATTTGGGAAACGAAGTTGAAAGGGTAAGCAAATTGTAATTCTATAATTCACCAAAATAGTAACAACAAAATTTTAGTTCAAGACTGAAAATAAGGAATTAAGGGAACGTATTCGTACTCTTAAAGGGGATTTAGAGAAACTAGCGAGTACAATTGAGAATATGAAAAAAAATGACGAAACCTTGAAGAAAAATATGTCTACACTTTATTTAACTGCGAAGGCTGAGATTGACCGAAAAGATGCTATGATATCTGACCTTAGAAGTCGAATTGACGATATATGTTTTAGAAGATTTACGCCTGATATACAGAATGAAAGATATAGAGGAGACAACATTTCAGAAGGTAATATAGCCAAAAGATTTAAATATGACGATAATGTAATCAAAACAAAGATTGACGAGCCCAATGACAAGCTCCAGTCAGATTCTATGCACTTGGAGGAAATAAAAGAATATGTATCAGATAATGCTCCCAAAATATGCAAATATGAAGTTGATAAGTTAAAAAACAAACAGTTCGATGATCAGAATCGTGATAATTATAAATCAAGGTCTAAGCACTCGAGAGAGAGGGAAGATATTACTGGCAATAAATTTGGATGCGATAATAAGCGAAGAAGAGAAGAGTTTGATGATAGGTTTGATGTTAGGCAACGCTCAAGATCTAGGCCTCGTGATAGATATAATGATGCACATAGGAGTAGGAGTAGAAGTGGAAGTAGTGAAAGAAATCCAAGATACATAGAAAATAAGGAAAGTAGGTATAACAATGACTACTTATTTAGAGGTGAAAAAGCAAGAATTGAAGATAGAGAAAATTGGACTGACAATAGAGATACATGGAGAAGGCATGATAATAGAGATGTTAGTTCAAGAGATTCCAGGGGCGAATATAGCAGAGCCTTTGACAGGTAGGTTAGATTGTTATTTTACGTGAATGCTTTTTCTGCGATTGCCAACAAAGTAATAACTTGCCTACATCAAATATGAGAGGTGGAATTTGTCTACCAATAGACCATTTTCGGTTGACGTCACGCTGTCGGGGTGGAGGGCACACAACTCATTGTTTTGTTTTCTAGATATGGGTAAAAGCTGTTATTTTTTAATAACAGGTTTAACTGCTTCTGCTGTTTTAAAATAGTTTAAAAATAACAGATCCCGGAGAAGTACTGGCATTCACGTACCGCAGTTTTAAGGTTGCAAATTTTTCGGTCATGTGACTTTGATGCTGCTGTCTGAAAGGCATACAAAACCATCTGTGTGAAGTTACCCACAGATTTCCAGCCACAGATGCTGACACATGGTCAGCTAAAGAATACGTGGATGACAACGGCTGCGTCGGAGTAGATAGTGAAAATCTGTGGATGAGCTCCGCTCTACATACATGATCCTAAACTTTACGAAAATAGTATTTAAAAAAATAACACTATCGGATAATTTGCTGGGCGGTTGCTGGAGCCTATTGGTTGGTAAAGAAAATTATTATTAACTTTAAATAGTTCCGTGTGGTCCTAAATCTTTAGTAACTGAAATTAACTATTTTCGGCGTAACTGGGGAATCCTTTTTTGTGCGTTTACAAAATTCTAGGGGAAGGTAAACCGAGCTATATGGTAAGTAACTATATATATGGTTTTATTTGTAACCCCTTTGAAATATTTAAAAAATAATAAAATACTATAAAACTGCATTTAAAAACTTTTTTCCACGTAACTCGCGAATCCTTCTTTGTGCGTTAACAAAATTCTAGAGGAAGGTGTAATATAGCATATAGTAAGTGACTACATATATGGCTTCCTTTGTAACCCCTTTGAAATATTAAAAAAATAATAAAATATTATGTGATTACATTTATGAACTTTTTTCCACGTAAGTCAGGAATCCTTTCTTGTGCGTTTACAAAATTCTAAAGAAAGGTGTAACATACCATATAGTAGGTGACTATTTATATGGCTTCCTTTGTAACCCCTCTCAAATATTAAAATGAAATAAAATATTATATGACTGCACCAAAAAACTTTTTTCGACATAACTCGGGAATCCTTCTTTGTGCGTTTACAAAATTCTAGAGGAAGATGTAACATACCATATAGTAAGTGACTACATATATGGCTTCCTTTGTAACCCCTCTGAAATATTAATAAAATAATAAAATATTATATGACTGCATTTAAAAACGTTTTTCTACGTAACTCGTCAATCCTTCTTTGTGCGTTAACAAAATTCTAGGGAAAGGTGTAACATACCAAATAGTAAGTGACTACATATATGGCTTTCTTTGTAACCCCTTTGAAATATTAAAAAAATAATAAAATATTATGTGATTACATTTATTAACTTTTTTCCACGTAACTCAGGAATCATTTCTTGTGCGTTTAGAAAATTCTAGAGAAAGGTGTAACATACCATATAGTAAGTGACTACATATATGGCTTCCTTTGTAACCCCTCTGAAATATTAAAAAAATAATAAAATATTATGTGATTGCATTTAAAAACTTTTTTCCACGTAACTCGCGAATCCTTCTTTGTGCGTTAATAAAATTCTAGAGGAAGGTGTAATATACCATATAGTAAGTGACTACATATATGACTTCCTTTGTAACCCCTCTGAAATATTAAAAAGATAATAAAATATTATATGACTGCATTTAAAAACGTTTTTCTACGTAACTCGTCAATCCTTCTTTGTGCGTTAACAAAATTCTAGGGAAAGGTGTAACATACCAAATAGTAAGTGACTACATATATGGCTTTCTTTGTAACCCCTTGGAAATATTAAAAAAATAATAAAATATTATGTGATTACATTTATGAACTTTTTTCCACGTAACTCAGGAATCCTTTCTTGTGCGTTTACAAAATTCTAGAGAAAGGTGTAACATACCATATACTAAGTGACTACATATATGGCTTCCTTTGTAACCCATCTGACATATTAAAAAAATAATAAAATATTATATGACTGCATTTAAAAACTTTTTTCCACGTAACCGGCGAATTCTTCTTTGTGCGTTAACAAAATTCTAGAGGAAGGTAATATACCATATAGTAAGTGACTACATATATGGCTTCCTTTGTAACCCCTTTGAAATATTAAAAAAATAATAAAATATTATGTGATTACATTTATGAACTTTTTTCCACGTAACTCAGGAATCCTTTCTTGTGCGTTTACAAAATTCTAGAGAAAGGTGTAACATACCATATAGTAGGTGACTACTTATATGGCTTCCTTTGTAACCCCTCTCAAATATTAAAAAAAATATAAAATATTATGTGACTACATTTATGAAGTTTTTTCCACGTAACTCAGGAATCCTTCCTTGTGCGTTCACAAAATTCTAGAGAAAGGTGTAACATACCATATAGTAAGTGACTACATATATGGCTTCCCTTGTAACCCCTTTGAAATATTAAAAAAATAATAAAATATTATGTGATTACATTTATGAACTTTTTTCCACGTAACTCAGGAATCCTTTCTTGTGCGTTTACAAAATTCTAGAGAAAGGTGTAACATACCATATAGTAGGTGACTACATATATGGCTTCCTTTGTAACCCCTCTGAAATATTAAAAAAATAATAAAATATTATATGACTGCATTTAAAAACTTTTTTCCACGTAACCGGCGAATTCTTCTTTGTGCGTTAACAAAATTCTAGAGGAAGGTAATATACCATATAGTAAGTGACTACATATATGGCTTCCTTTGTAACCCCTTTGAAATATTAAAAAAATAATAAAATATTATGTGATTACATTTATGAACTTTTTTCCACGTAACTCAGGAATCCTTTCTTGTGCGTTTACAAAATTCTAGAGAAAGGTGTAACATACCATATAGTAGGTGACTACTTATATGGCTTCCTTTGTAACCCCTCTCAAATATTAAAAAAAATATAAAATATTATGTGACTACATTTATGAAGTTTTTTCCACGTAACTCAGGAATCCTTCCTTGTGCGTTCACAAAATTCTAGAGAAAGGTGTAACATACCATATAGTAAGTGACTACATATATGACTTCCTTTGTAACCCCTCTGAAATATTAAAAAGATAATAAAATATTATATGACTGCATTTAAAAACGTTTTTCTACGTAACTCGTCAATCCTTCTTTGTGCATTAACAAAATTCTAGGGAAAGGTGTAACATACCAAATAGTAAGTGACTACATATATGGCTTTCTTTGTAACCCCTTGGAAATATTAAAAAAATAATAAAATATTATGTGATTACATTTATGAACTTTTTTCCACGTAACTCAGGAATCCTTTCTTGTGCGTTTACAAAATTCTAGAGAAAGGTGTAACATACCATATACTAAGTGACTACATATATGGCTTCCTTTGTAACCCCTCTGAAATATTTAAAAAATAATAAAATATTATATGACTGCATTTAAAAACTTTTTTCCACGTAACCGGCGAATTCTTCTTTGTGCGTTAACAAAATTCTAGAGGTAGGTAATATACCATATAGTAAGTGACTACATATATGGCTTCCTTTGTAACCCCTTTGAAATATTAAAAAAATAAAATATTATGTGATTACATTTATGAACTTTTTTCCACGTAACTCAGGAATCCTTTCTTGTGCGTTTACAAAATTCTAGAGAAAGGTGTAACATACCATATAGTAGGTGACTACTTATATGGCTTCCTTTGTAACCCCTCTCAAATATTAAAAAATATATAAAATATTATGTGACTACATTTATGAAGTTTTTTCCACGTAACTCAGGAATCCTTCCTTGTGCGTTCACAAAATTCTAGAGAAAGGTGTAACATACCATATAGTAAGTGACTACATATATGGCTTCCTTTGTAACTCCTTTGAAATATTAAAAAAATAATAAAACATTATGTGATTACATTTATGAACTTTTTTCCACGTAACTCAGGAATCCTTTCTTGTGCGTTTACAAAATTCTAGAGAAAGGTGTAACATACCATATAGTAGGTGACTACTTATATGGCTTCCTTTGTAACCCCTCTCAAATATTAAAATGAAATAAAATATTATATGACTGCACCAAAAAACTTTTTTCGACATAACTCGGGAATCCTTCTTTGTGCGTTTACAAAATTCTAGAGGAAGATGTAACATACCATATAGTAAGTGACTACATATATGGCTTTCTTTGTAACCCCTCTGAAATATTTAAAAAAAATATAAAATATTATGTGACTACATTTATGAAGTTTTTTCCACGTAACTCAGGAATCCTTTCTTGTGCGTTCACAAAATTCTAGAGAAAGGTGTAACATACCATATAGTAAGTGACTACATATATGGCTTCCTTTGTAACCCCTTTGAAATATTAAAAAAATAATAAAATATTATATAACTGCATTTAAAAACGTTTTTCTACGTAACTCGTCAATCCATCTTTGTGCGTTAACAAAATTCTAGAGAAAGGTGTAACATACCATATAGTAGGTGACTACTTATATGGCTTCCTTTGTAACCCCTCTCAAATATTAAAATGAAATAAAATATTATATGACTGCACCAAAAAACTTTTTTTGACATAACTCGGGAATCCTTCTTTGTGCGTTTACAAAATTCTAGTGGAAGATGTAACATACCATATAGTAAGTGACTACATATATGGCTTCCTTTGTAACCCCTCTGAAATATTAATAAAATAATAAAATATTATATGACTGCATTTAAAAACGTTTTTCTACGTAACTCGTCAATCCTTCTTTGTGCATTAACAAAATTCTAGGGAAAGGTGTAACATACCAAATAGTAAGTGACTACATATATGGCTTTCTTTGTAACCCCTTGGAAATATTAAAAAAATAATAAAATATTATGTGATTACATTTATGAACTTTTTTCCACGTAACTCAGGAATCCTTTCTTGTGCGTTTACAAAATTCTAGAGAAAGGTGTAACATACCATATACTAAGTGACTACATATATGGCTTCCTTTGTAACCCCTCTGAAATATTTAAAAAATAATAAAATATTATATGACTGCATTTAAAAACTTTTTTCCACGTAACCGGCGAATTCTTCTTTGTGCGTTAACAAAATTCTAGAGGTAGGTAATATACCATATAGTAAGTGACTACATATATGGCTTCCTTTGTAACCCCTTTGAAATATTAAAAAAATAAAATATTATGTGATTACATTTATGAACTTTTTTCCACGTAACTCAGGAATCCTTTCTTGTGCGTTTACAAAATTCTAGAGAAAGGTGTAACATACCATATAGTAGGTGACTACTTATATGGCTTCCTTTGTAACCCCTCTCAAATATTAAAAAATATATAAAATATTATGTGACTACATTTATGAAGTTTTTTCCACGTAACTCAGGAATCCTTCCTTGTGCGTTCACAAAATTCTAGAGAAAGGTGTAACATACCATATAGTAAGTGACTACATATATGGCTTCCTTTGTAACTCCTTTGAAATATTAAAAAAATAATAAAACATTATGTGATTACATTTATGAACTTTTTTCCACGTAACTCAGGAATCCTTTCTTGTGCGTTTACAAAATTCTAGAGAAAGGTGTAACATACCATATAGTAGGTGACTACTTATATGGCTTCCTTTGTAACCCCTCTCAAATATTAAAATGAAATAAAATATTATATGACTGCACCAAAAAACTTTTTTCGACATAACTCGGGAATCCTTCTTTGTGCGTTTACAAAATTCTAGAGGAAGATGTAACATACCATATAGTAAGTGACTACATATATGGCTTTCTTTGTAACCCCTCTGAAATATTTAAAAAAAATATAAAATATTATGTGACTACATTTATGAAGTTTTTTCCACGTAACTCAGGAATCCTTTCTTGTGCGTTCACAAAATTCTAGAGAAAGGTGTAACATACCATATAGTAAGTGACTACATATATGGCTTCCTTTGTAACCCCTTTGAAATATTAAAAAAATAATAAAATATTATATAACTGCATTTAAAAACGTTTTTCTACGTAACTCGTCAATCCATCTTTGTGCGTTAACAAAATTCTAGAGAAAGGTGTAACATACCATATAGTAGGTGACTACTTATATGGCTTCCTTTGTAACCCCTCTCAAATATTAAAATGAAATAAAATATTATATGACTGCACCAAAAAACTTTTTTTGACATAACTCGGGAATCCTTCTTTGTGCGTTTACAAAATTCTAGTGGAAGATGTAACATACCATATAGTAAGTGACTACATATATGGCTTCCTTTGTAACCCCTCTGAAATATTAATAAAATAATAAAATATTATATGACTGCATTTAAAAACGTTTTTCTACGTAACTCGTCAATCCTTCTTTGTGCGTTAACAAGATTCTAGGGAAAGGTGTAACATACCAAATAGTAAGTGACTACATATATGGCTTTCTTTGTAACCCCTTTGAAATATTAAAAAAATAATAAAATATTATGTGATTACATTTATTAACTTTTTTCCACGTAACTCAGGAATCATTTCTTGTGCGTTTAGAAAATTCTAGAGAAAGGTGTAACATACCATATAGTAAGTGACTACATATATGGCTTCCTTTGTAACCCCTCTGAAATATTAAAAAAATAATAAAATATTATATGATTGCATTTAAAAAAATTTTTCCACGTAACTCGCGAATCCTTCTTTGTGCGTTCACAAAATTCTAGAGTAAGGTGTAACATACCATATAGTAAGTGACTACATATATGGCTTCCTTTGTAACCCCTCTGAAATATTCGAAAAATTATAAAATATTATGTGACCACATTTATGAACTTTTCCACGTAACTCGGGAATCCTTTCTTGTGCGTTCACACAATTCTAGAGAAAGGTGCAACATACTATATAGTAGGTGACTACTTATATGGCTTCCTTTGTAACCCCTCTGAAATATTAAAAAAAAATAAAATATTAATTATATGAGTACGTCTTAGAACATTTTTCCATGTAACTCGGGAGTCCTTCTTTGTGCGTTTACAAAAATCTGGAGGAAGGTGTAACATACTATATAGTAAGTATCTACATATTCATTTCATTTCATTTGTAACCCCTCTGAAATATTAAAAAAATAATAAAATATTATGTGACTGCATTTATGAACTTTTTTCCAAGTAACTCAGGAATCCCTTCTTGAGCGTTCACAAAATTCTATAAAAAGGTGTAACATGCCATATAGTAGGTGACTACTTATATGGCTTCCTTTGTAACCCCTCCGAAATATTCAAAAAATAATGAAATATTATATGACTGCATTTAAAAACGTTTTTCGACGTAACTCGTGAATCCTTCTTTGTGCGTTCACAAAATTCTAGAGTAAGGTGTAACAAACCATATAGTAAGTGACTACATGTATGGCTTCCTTTGTAACCCCTCTGAAAGATTCGAAAAATTATAAAATATTATGTGACTACATTTATGAACTTTTCCACGTAACTCGGGAATCCTTTCTTGTGCGTTCACAAAATTCTAGAGAAAGGTGTAGCATAACATATAGTATGTGACTACTTATATGGCTTCCTTTGTAACCCCTCTCAAATATTAAAATAAAATAAAATATATGACTGCACAAAAAAACATTTTTCGACATAACTCGGGAATCCTTCCGTGTACGTTTAAAATTCTAGAGGAAGATGTACCATACCATATAGTAAGTGACTACATATATGGCTTTCTTTGTAACCCCTCTGAAATATTCAAAAAATAATAAAATATTATGTGACTGCATTTATGAACTTCTTTCCACGTAACTCGGGAATCATTTCTTGTGCGTTCACAAAATTCTAAAGAAAAGTGTAACATACCGTATAGTAGGTACATAAATGTAGTAACATAATATTTTATTATTTTTTTAATATTTCAGAGGGGTTATAAAGGAAGCCATATATGTAGATACTTACTATATAGTATGTTACACCTTCCTCTAGAATTTTGTAAACGCACAAAGAAGGATTCCCGAGTTACATGGAAAAATGTTCTTAGACGTACTCATATTTTATTTTATTTTAACATTTGAGAGGGGTTACAAACTAAGCCATATAAGTAGTCACCTACTATATGGTATGCTACACCTTTCTCTAGAACTTTGTGAACGCACAAGAATGGATTCCTGAGTTACGTGGAAAAAAGTACATACATGTAGTCACATAATATTTTATTATTTTTTTAATATTTCAGAGGGGTTACAAAGGAAGCCATATATGTAGTCACTTACTATATAGTATGTTACACCTTACTCTAGAATTTTGTGAACGCACAAAGAAGGATTCACTAGTTACGTCGAAAAATGTTTTTAAATGCAGTCATATAATACTTCATTATTTTTTTAAAATATTTCAGAGGGGTTACAAAGGAAGCCATATATATACTCTCTTACTATATGGTATGTTACACCTTACTCTAGAATTTTGTGAACGCACAAGAAAGGATTCCCGAGTTACGTGGAAAAGTTCATAAATGTAGTCACGTAATATTTTATTATTTTTTTAATATTTCAGAAGGGTTACAAAGGAAGCCATATATGTAGATACTTACTATATAGTATGTAACACCTTTCCCTAGAATTTTGTGAATGCACAAGAAAGGATTCCCGAGTTACGTGGAAAAAAGTTCATAAATGCAGTCACATAATATTTTATTATTTTTTGAATATTTCGGAGGGGTTACAAAGAAAGCCATATATGTAGTCACTTGCTATATGGTATGTTACATCTTCCTCTAGAATTTTGTAAACGCACAAAGAAGGATTCCCGAGTTACATGGAAAAATTTTCTAAAACGTACTCATATAATTAATATTTAATTTTTTTTTAAATATTTCAGAGGGGTTACAAAGGAAGCCATATAAGTAGTCACCTACTATATGGCATGTTACACCTTTCTCTAGAATTTTGTGAACGCACAAGAAAGGATTCCTGAGTTACGTGGAAAAAACTTCATAAATGTAGTCACATAATATTTTATGATTTTTTTTATATTTCAGAGGGGTTACAAAGAAAGCCATATATGTAGTCACTTACTATATGGTATGTTACACCTTTCTCTAGAATTTTGTGAACGCACAAGAAAGGATTCCTGAGTTACGTGGAAAAAATTTCATAAATGTAGTCACATAATATTTTATATTTTTTTAAATATTTCAGAGGGGTTACAAAGAAAGCCATATATGTAGTCACTTACTATATGGTATGTTACACCTTTCTCTAGAATTTTGTGAACGCACAAGAAAGAATTCCTGAGTTACGTGGAAAAAACTTCATAAATGTAGTCACATAATATTTTATAATTTTTTTAATATTTCAGAGGGGTTACAAAGAAAGCCATATATGTAGTCACTTACTATATGGTATGTTACATCTTCCTCTAGAATTTTGTAAACGCACAAAGAAGGATTCCCGAGTTATGTCGAAAAAAGTTATTTGGTGCAGTCATATAATATTTTATTTTATTTTAATATTTAAGAGGGGTTACAAAGGAAGCCATATAAGTAGTCACCTACTATATGGTATGTTACACCTTTCTCTAGAATTTTGTAAACGCACAAGAAAGGATTGACGAATTACGTAGAAAAACGTTTTTAAATGCAGTCATATAATATTTCATTATTTTTTTAATATTTCAGAGGGGTTACAAAGGAAGCCATATATGTAGTCACTTACTATATGGTATGTTACATCTTCCTCTAGAATTTTGTAAACGCACAAAGAAGGAATCCCGAGTTATGTCGAAAAAAGTTATTTGGTGCAGTCATATAATATTTTATTTTATTTTAATATTTGAGAGGGGTTACAAAGGAAGCCATATAAGTAGTCACCTACTATATGGTATGTTACACCTTTCTCTAGAATTTTGTAAACGCACAAGAAAGGATTCCTGAGTTACGTGGAAAAAATTTCATAAATGTAGTCACATAATATTTTATATTTTTTTAAATATTTCAGAGGGGTTACAAAGAAAGCCATATATGTAGTCACTTACTATATGGTATGTTACATCTTCCTCTAGAATTTTGTGAACGCACAAAGAAGGATTCCCGAGTTATGTCGAAAAAAGTTTCTTGGTGCAGTCATATAATATTTTATTTTATTTTAATATTTGAGAGGGGTTACAAAGGAAGCCATATAAGTAGTCACCTACTATATGGTATGTTACACCTTTTTCTAGAATTTTGTAAACGCACAAGAAAGGATTCCTGAGTTACGTGGAAAAAAGTTCATAAATGTAATCACATAATATTTTATTATTTTTTTAATATTTCAAAGGGGTTACAAAGGAAGCCATATATGTAGTCACTTACTATATGGTATGATACACCTTTCTCTAGAATTTTGTGAACGCACAAGGAAGGATTCCTGAGTTACGTGGAAAAAACTTCATAAATGTAGTCACATAATATTTTATATTTTTTTAAATATTTCAGATGGGTTACAAAGAAAGCCATATATGTAGTCACTTACTATATGGTATATTACACCTTCCTCTAGAATTTTGTTAACGCACAAAGAAGGATTCGCGAGTTACGTGGAAAAAAGTTTTTAAATGCAATCATACAATATTTTATTATTTTTTTAATATTTCAGAGGGGTTACAAAGGAAGCCATATATGTAGTCACTTACCATATGGTATGTTACATCTTCCTCTAGAATTTTGTAAACGCACAAAGAAGGAATCCCGAGTTATGTCGAAAAAAGTTATTTGGTGCAGTCATATAATATTTTATTTTATTTTAATATTTGAGAGGGGTTACAAAGGAAGCCATATAAGTAGTCACCTACTATATGGTATGTTACACCTTTCTCTAGAATTTTGTAAACGCGCAAGAAAGGATTCCTGAATTACGTGGAAAAAAGTTCATAAATGTAATCACATAATATTTTATTATTTTTTTAATATTTCAAAGGGGTTACAAAGAAAGCCATATATGTAGTCACTTACTATATGGTATGTTACACCTTTCCCTAGAATTTTGTTAACGCACAAAGAAGGATTGACGAGTTACGTAGAAAAACGTTTTTAAATGCAGTCATATAATATTTTATTATTTTTTTAATATTTCAGAGGGGTTACAAAGGAAGCCATATATGTAGTCACTTACTATATGGTATGTTACATCTTCCTCTAGAATTTTGTAAACGCACAAAGAAGGATTCTCGAGTTATGTCGAAAAAAGTTTTTTGGTGCAGTCATATAATATTTTATTTTATTTTAATATTTAAGAGGGGTTACAAAGGAAGCCATATATGTAGTCACTTACTATATGTTATGTTACACCTTTCTCTAGAATGTTGTGAACGCACAAGAAAGGATTCCTGAGTTACGTGGAAAAAACTTCATAAATGTAGTCACATAATATTTTATAATTTTTTTAATATTTCAGAGGGGTTACAAAGAAAGCCATATATGTAGTCACTTACTATATGGTATGTTACACCTTTCTCTAGAATTTTGTGAACGCACAAGAAAGGATTCCTGAGTTACGTGGAAAAAACTTCATAAATGTAGTCACATAATATTTTATGATTTTTTTTATATTTCAGAGGGGTTACAAAGAAAGCCATATATGTAGTCACTTACTATATGGTATGTTACACCTTTCTCTAGAATTTTGTGAACGCACAAGAAAGGATTCCTGAGTTACGTGGAAAAAACTTCATAAATGTAGTCACATAATATTTTATAATTTTTTAATATTTCAGAGGGGTTACAAAGAAAGCCATATATGTAGTCACTTACTATATGGTATGTTACACCTTTCTCTAGAATTTTGTGAACGCACAAGAAAGGATTCCTGAGTTACGTGGAAAAAACTTCATAAATGTAGTCACATAATATTTTATAATTTTTTTTATATTTCAGAGGGGTTACAAAGAAAGCCATATATGTAGTTACTTACTATATGGTATGTTACACCTTTCTCTAGAATTTTGTGAACGCACAAGAAAGGATTCCTGAGTTACGTGGAAAAAATTTCGTAAATGTAGTCACATAATATTTTATATTTTTTTAAATATTTCAGAGGGGTTACAAAGAAAGCCATATATGTAGTCACTTACTATATGGTATGTTACATCTTCCTCTAGAATTTTGTGAACGCACAATCAAGGATTCCCGAGTTATGTCGAAAAAAGTTTCTTGGTGCAGTCATATAATATTTTATTTTATTTTAATATTTGAGAGGGGTTACAAAGGAAGCCATATAAGTAGTCACCTACTATATGGTATGTTACACCTTTTTCTAGAATTTTGTAAACGCACAAGAAAGGATTCCTGAGTTACGTGGAAAAAAGTTCATAAATGTAATCACATAATATTTTATTATTTTTTTAATATTTCAAAGGGGTTACAAAGGAAGCCATATATGTAGTCACTTACTATATGGTATGATACACCTTTCTCTAGAATTTTGTGAACGCACAAGGAAGGATTCCTGAGTTACGTGGAAAAAACTTCATAAATGTAGTCACATAATATTTTATATTTTTTTAAATATTTCAGATGGGTTACAAAGAAAGCCATATATGTAGTCACTTACTATATGGTATATTACACCTTCCTCTAGAATTTTGTTAACGCACAAAGAAGGATTCGCGAGTTACGTGGAAAAAAGTTTTTAAATGCAATCATACAATATTTTATTATTTTTTTAATATTTCAGAGGGGTTACAAAGGAAGCCATATATGTAGTCACTTACTATATGGTATGTTACATCTTCCTCTAGAATTTTGTAAACGCACAAAGAAGGAATCCCGAGTTATGTCGAAAAAAGTTATTTGGTGCAGTCATATAATATTTTATTTTATTTTAATATTTGAGAGGGGTTACAAAGGAAGCCATATAAGTAGTCACCTACTATATGGTATGTTACATCTTTCTCTAGAATTTTGTAAACGCGCAAGAAAGGATTCCTGAATTACGTGGAAAAAAGTTCATAAATGCAGTCACATAATATTTTATTATTTTTTGAATATTTCGGAGGGGTTACAAAGAAAGCCATATATGTAGTCACTTGCTATATGGTATGTTACATCTTCCTCTAGAATTTTGTAAACGCACAAAGAAGGATTCCCGAGTTACATGGAAAAATTTTCTAAAACGTACTCATATAATTAATATTTAATTTTTTTTTAAATATTTCAGAGGGGTTACAAAGGAAGCCATATAAGTAGTCACCTACTATATGGCATGTTACACCTTTCTCTAGAATTTTGTGAACGCACAAGAAAGGATTCCTGAGTTACGTGGAAAAAACTTCATAAATGTAGTCACATAATATTTTATGATTTTTTTTATATTTCAGAGGGGTTACAAAGAAAGCCATATATGTAGTCACTTACTATATGGTATGTTACACCTTTCTCTAGAATTTTGTGAACGCACAAGAAAGGATTCCTGAGTTACGTGGAAAAAATTTCATAAATGTAGTCACATAATATTTTATATTTTTTTAAATATTTCAGAGGGGTTACAAAGAAAGCCATATATGTAGTCACTTACTATATGGTATGTTACACCTTTCTCTAGAATTTTGTGAACGCACAAGAAAGAATTCCTGAGTTACGTGGAAAAAACTTCATAAATGTAGTCACATAATATTTTATAATTTTTTTAATATTTCAGAGGGGTTACAAAGAAAGCCATATATGTAGTCACTTACTATATGGTATGTTACATCTTCCTCTAGAATTTTGTAAACGCACAAAGAAGGATTCCCGAGTTATGTCGAAAAAAGTTATTTGGTGCAGTCATATAATATTTTATTTTATTTTAATATTTAAGAGGGGTTACAAAGGAAGCCATATAAGTAGTCACCTACTATATGGTATGTTACACCTTTCTCTAGAATTTTGTAAACGCACAAGAAAGGATTGACGAATTACGTAGAAAAACGTTTTTAAATGCAGTCATATAATATTTCATTATTTTTTTAATATTTCAGAGGGGTTACAAAGGAAGCCATATATGTAGTCACTTACTATATGGTATGTTACATCTTCCTCTAGAATTTTGTAAACGCACAAAGAAGGAATCCCGAGTTATGTCGAAAAAAGTTATTTGGTGCAGTCATATAATATTTTATTTTATTTTAATATTTGAGAGGGGTTACAAAGGAAGCCATATAAGTAGTCACCTACTATATGGTATGTTACACCTTTCTCTAGAATTTTGTAAACGCACAAGAAAGGATTCCTGAGTTACGTGGAAAAAATTTCATAAATGTAGTCACATAATATTTTATATTTTTTTAAATATTTCAGAGGGGTTACAAAGAAAGCCATATATGTAGTCACTTACTATATGGTATGTTACATCTTCCTCTAGAATTTTGTGAACGCACAAAGAAGGATTCCCGAGTTATGTCGAAAAAAGTTTCTTGGTGCAGTCATATAATATTTTATTTTATTTTAATATTTGAGAGGGGTTACAAAGGAAGCCATATAAGTAGTCACCTACTATATGGTATGTTACACCTTTTTCTAGAATTTTGTAAACGCACAAGAAAGGATTCCTGAGTTACGTGGAAAAAAGTTCATAAATGTAATCACATAATATTTTATTATTTTTTTAATATTTCAAAGGGGTTACAAAGGAAGCCATATATGTAGTCACTTACTATATGGTATGATACACCTTTCTCTAGAATTTTGTGAACGCACAAGGAAGGATTCCTGAGTTACGTGGAAAAAACTTCATAAATGTAGTCACATAATATTTTATATTTTTTTAAATATTTCAGATGGGTTACAAAGAAAGCCATATATGTAGTCACTTACTATATGGTATATTACACCTTCCTCTAGAATTTTGTTAACGCACAAAGAAGGATTCGCGAGTTACGTGGAAAAAAGTTTTTAAATGCAATCATACAATATTTTATTATTTTTTTAATATTTCAGAGGGGTTACAAAGGAAGCCATATATGTAGTCACTTACCATATGGTATGTTACATCTTCCTCTAGAATTTTGTAAACGCACAAAGAAGGAATCCCGAGTTATGTCGAAAAAAGTTATTTGGTGCAGTCATATAATATTTTATTTTATTTTAATATTTGAGAGGGGTTACAAAGGAAGCCATATAAGTAGTCACCTACTATATGGTATGTTACACCTTTCTCTAGAATTTTGTAAACGCGCAAGAAAGGATTCCTGAATTACGTGGAAAAAAGTTCATAAATGTAATCACATAATATTTTATTATTTTTTTAATATTTCAAAGGGGTTACAAAGAAAGCCATATATGTAGTCACTTACTATATGGTATGTTACACCTTTCCCTAGAATTTTGTTAACGCACAAAGAAGGATTGACGAGTTACGTAGAAAAACGTTTTTAAATGCAGTCATATAATATTTTATTATTTTTTTAATATTTCAGAGGGGTTACAAAGGAAGCCATATATGTAGTCACTTACTATATGGTATGTTACATCTTCCTCTAGAATTTTGTAAACGCACAAAGAAGGATTCTCGAGTTATGTCGAAAAAAGTTTTTTGGTGCAGTCATATAATATTTTATTTTATTTTAATATTTAAGAGGGGTTACAAAGGAAGCCATATATGTAGTCACTTACTATATGTTATGTTACACCTTTCTCTAGAATGTTGTGAACGCACAAGAAAGGATTCCTGAGTTACGTGGAAAAAACTTCATAAATGTAGTCACATAATATTTTATAATTTTTTTAATATTTCAGAGGGGTTACAAAGAAAGCCATATATGTAGTCACTTACTATATGGTATGTTACACCTTTCTCTAGAATTTTGTGAACGCACAAGAAAGGATTCCTGAGTTACGTGGAAAAAACTTCATAAATGTAGTCACATAATATTTTATGATTTTTTTTATATTTCAGAGGGGTTACAAAGAAAGCCATATATGTAGTCACTTACTATATGGTATGTTACACCTTTCTCTAGAATTTTGTGAACGCACAAGAAAGGATTCCTGAGTTACGTGGAAAAAACTTCATAAATGTAGTCACATAATATTTTATAATTTTTTAATATTTCAGAGGGGTTACAAAGAAAGCCATATATGTAGTCACTTACTATATGGTATGTTACACCTTTCTCTAGAATTTTGTGAACGCACAAGAAAGGATTCCTGAGTTACGTGGAAAAAACTTCATAAATGTAGTCACATAATATTTTATAATTTTTTTTATATTTCAGAGGGGTTACAAAGAAAGCCATATATGTAGTTACTTACTATATGGTATGTTACACCTTTCTCTAGAATTTTGTGAACGCACAAGAAAGGATTCCTGAGTTACGTGGAAAAAATTTCGTAAATGTAGTCACATAATATTTTATATTTTTTTAAATATTTCAGAGGGGTTACAAAGAAAGCCATATATGTAGTCACTTACTATATGGTATGTTACATCTTCCTCTAGAATTTTGTGAACGCACAATCAAGGATTCCCGAGTTATGTCGAAAAAAGTTTCTTGGTGCAGTCATATAATATTTTATTTTATTTTAATATTTGAGAGGGGTTACAAAGGAAGCCATATAAGTAGTCACCTACTATATGGTATGTTACACCTTTTTCTAGAATTTTGTAAACGCACAAGAAAGGATTCCTGAGTTACGTGGAAAAAAGTTCATAAATGTAATCACATAATATTTTATTATTTTTTTAATATTTCAAAGGGGTTACAAAGGAAGCCATATATGTAGTCACTTACTATATGGTATGATACACCTTTCTCTAGAATTTTGTGAACGCACAAGGAAGGATTCCTGAGTTACGTGGAAAAAACTTCATAAATGTAGTCACATAATATTTTATATTTTTTTAAATATTTCAGATGGGTTACAAAGAAAGCCATATATGTAGTCACTTACTATATGGTATATTACACCTTCCTCTAGAATTTTGTTAACGCACAAAGAAGGATTCGCGAGTTACGTGGAAAAAAGTTTTTAAATGCAATCATACAATATTTTATTATTTTTTTAATATTTCAGAGGGGTTACAAAGGAAGCCATATATGTAGTCACTTACTATATGGTATGTTACATCTTCCTCTAGAATTTTGTAAACGCACAAAGAAGGAATCCCGAGTTATGTCGAAAAAAGTTATTTGGTGCAGTCATATAATATTTTATTTTATTTTAATATTTGAGAGGGGTTACAAAGGAAGCCATATAAGTAGTCACCTACTATATGGTATGTTACATCTTTCTCTAGAATTTTGTAAACGCGCAAGAAAGGATTCCTGAATTACGTGGAAAAAAGTTCATAAATGTAATCACATAATATTTTATTATTTTTTTAATATTTCAAAGGGGTTACAAAGAAAGCCATATATGTAGTCACTTACTATATGGTATGTTACACCTTTCTCTAGAATTTTGTGAACGCACAAGAAAGGATTCCTGAGTTACGTGGAAAAAACTTCATAAATGTAGTCACATAATATTTTATATTTTTTTTAAATATTTCAGAGGGGTTACAAAGAAAGCCATATATGTAGTCACTTACTATATGGTATGTTACATCTTCCTCTAGAATTTTGTAAACGCACAAAGAAGGATTCCCGAGTTATGTCGAAAAAAGTATTTTGGTGCATTCATATAGTATTTTATTTGATTTTAATATTTGAGAGGGGTTACAAAGGAAGCCATATAAGTAGTCACCTACTATATGGTATGTTACACCTTTCTCTAGAATTTTGTAAACGCACAAGAGAGGATTCCTGAGTTACGTGGAAAAAAGTTCATAAATGTAATCACATAATATTTTGTTATTTTTTTAATATTTCAAAGGGGTTACAAAGGAAGCCATATATGTAGTCACTTACTATATGGTATGTTACACCTTTCTCTAGAATTTTGTGAACGCACAAGAAAGGATTCCTGAGTTACGTGGAAAAAACTTCATAAATGTAGTCACATAATATTTTATTATTTTTTTAATATTTCAAAGGGGTTACAAAGGAAGCCATATATGTAGTCACTTACTATATGGTATGTTACACCTTTCTCTAGAATTTTGTGAACGCACAAGAAAGGATTCCTGAGTTACGTGGAAAAAACTTCATAAATGTAGTCACATAATATTTTATATTTTTTTAAATATTTCAGAGGGGTTACAAAGAAAGCCATATATGTAGTCACTTACTATATGGTATGTTACATCTTCCTCTAGAATTTTGTAAACGCACAAAGAAGGATTCCCGAGTTATGTCGAAAAAAGTTTTTTGGTGCAGCCATATAATATTTTATTTTATTTTAATATTTGAGAGGGGTTACAAAGGAAGCCCTATAAATAGTCACCTACTATATGGTATGTTACACCTTTCTCTAGAATTTTGTAAACGCACAAGAAAGGATTCCTGACTTACGTGGAATAAAGTTCATAAATGTAATCACATAATATTTTATTATTTTTTTAATATTTCAAAGGGGTTACAAAGGAAGCCATATATGTAGTCACTTACTATATGCTATATTACACCTTCCTCTAGAATTTTGTTAACGCACAAAGAAGGATTCGCGAGTTACGTGGAAAAAAGTTTTTAAATGCAGTTATATAGTATTTTATTATTTTTTAAATATTTCAAAGGGGTTACAAATAAAACCATATATATAGTTACTTACCATATAGCTCGGTTTACCTTCCCCTAGAATTTTGTAAATGCACAAAAAGGGATTCCCGAGTTACGCCGAAAATAGTTAATTTCAGTTACTAAAGATTTAGGACCACACGGAACTATTTAAAGTTAATAATAATTTTCTTTATCAACCAATAGGCTCCAGCAAACGCCCAGCAAATTATCCGATAGTGTTATTTTTTTAAATACTATTTTCGTAAAGTTTAGGATCATGTACGTAGAGCGAAGCTCATCCACAGATTTTCACTATCTACTCCGACGCAGCTGTTGTCATCCACGTATTCTTTAGCTGACCATGTGTCAGCATCTGTGGCTGGAAATCTGTGGGTAACTTCACACAGATTACAAAACCTCATTTACTGTTTGTTTATCATTGTGTGCAGACGGTTTTCAGAGTGTGTTTCGGATTTTCTTTAGTTTTTCAAGTAAAGAAGTGTTTATTTCGACAATAAAGTCTCATAGTGAGTATTATTCAACGTTAGAAGCTGATGTCAAGTGTCGTTACAACGAAAAAGTGGCAATACTCGATGGTATCAACTCTTATACGCTTAGTTCTGATAATTTTTTGAAGGACCTAGATTTTTTTACATAGTGTTGGGATAATGTACATGGTAAATTACCAATCTTAACTCACAGAGCTTTTACACAGGACAGCAGTTAAAGACTTATAAATCCTTACAAGCTTATAAACATTTTGAGTCTGGATACTTATGTGCAAGAAGTTGTTGCAAGACAAATCAATCGGGGTGCTTTTGTTGTTCTTGGAAATAACTTAATCGCTTAATTTTCCCAGTTTTGGAGACCTTATCCATGCTTCTCGGCGTTCTTTTGAGAACTTGTTGCTTTCTCCATGTTCCTTTAAAATAGCAGGAATTCTAAAGAAAACAATCGTTTCTTTCTCCTCCGTTATCGCAATTCACTACTGAACAGATCAAAGGCATTTTCGTAATTTTTGCAAATGAAAACGGCAGCTATTATTCATTCACACTTTAGTAACGGAGGAATGCAAATGAAAACAATGAGTTTGTCTGCCCTCCACCCAAAATGGCGCTGACACCAGCATGACGTCTACCGAAAATAAGTACTGGCTACTGCTATCTATTATTTTCGAACAGAAATAAGTCTGTTAATGGTATTTAAAAATAACAGGTTGTGAAATAACGACTCATCTCTAATTGTTTTCATTTGCATTCCTGTGTTATTGGATGAGGTTTTGTGTGCCCTCCAGACAGCGGCCTCAAAGTCAGATTATCGAAAATGGTCGATTCAGGAAAGTTTTTTACTAGATTTATTTTGTTTTTTGAGGTAAAGAAGTTGTCACTTTACTGAGAGTTACAGAAAAAATTGTATACGTAACATGATAGGGAAGTGTTTTTATGGTGCTTGCTGGCTTTCAGGCCTCGACTGGCCACTTATTCTGGAATTGCCTTACTCGTCTTGTAAATTATCTCTTTCATGATTTGTTTCATAAATACCTATATCCGACCATAACACCATCAGCAGGTACATGGTAAACATAATTTTCATAAGCATTGTATTTATTTATTGTGATGAAGCCGTTGAAATTATTAAATTTATAAGGTATTGTTTGCAGCTCAAACTTAAAAAAGATGTAACAATAATAATAATAATAAAAGTTATTTATTGATTGCATTAACATACAATGTAATAAAATACAATCAAAAGGCCATCGACCTAGGTCCTTCAGCCAAGGAGATAATAATATTATAATTAACATTTTGTATAAAAAAAAAAAAATATGGTGGGAAACAAAAGGTTGATTACATAGATAAATTGTAAAAAAAAAAAAAATCCAATGTGAGACGTAGTGCTTCAGTACTCCTTCAACATCAATATCATCCAATCAAAAATTGGTCTTTCCGGATATGCGAATCTGGGTGTATTGTTGTTTCGAGCGATTATTAGAGGTTGCATTACTTCGATATTGTAGTTTCTCTATGCAAATTTTTCGTTGAGAAGTGTATTCTCTCCTCGATAGAGTATTTGCACCAATTCATACAAAAGTGCATTAGGAGGGTTGTGTAAAGGATTGTGTGGGTGCCGAATCTTTGTAATTTTCCTTAGTGCAGTCGTTTCAGCTGTCCTTAAATTTTTTTTAGCTGGGTTTCTGCTGTTCATGTATAATATATGTCCATATTCTAAAATAGGTCTACAAATTGTTTTATATATTTTGGCAGCTGCTGTAGTTTTTATCCCCTTATTTTTGAATGTTAATACTCTGAAATGTTTCGCTCTGGATATGCATTTTTTTTTTTACCATTTTAGAATGCATGTTGAAGTTTAATTTATTGTCTAAATAAACCCCCAAATACTTGACATTGGTTACTGGATGAATTTGGTGATCACTTATTTCGATAGAGGGAGAATTATTGGATATTGCGTGATTGAATAAAATGAATTGTGATTTCAGCGGATTGATTTGCAGTCTCCATTTGCTTGTCCATGCTAGAGTATTATTCAGTAATATTTGAAGATTGTCCCTTGCCTTTGCAATCGAACGTTCATGTGAGATCAAGGCTGTATCGTCTGCATATTGTAAAATGTATGACAGTTCTTCAGGTTGATTATTAAATATGTCGGAACAATAAATGTTATATAAAAGTGGAGATAGTGAGCAACCTTGCGGGACTCCTTGTTCAGCTGTAAATGCTTGTGATATGGTATCGTTTATTTTCACTGTTAAGTTTCTGTTCTCAAGGAAACTTTTCACCATGTAAATAATTTTGTCTGGTAAGTCGAGTCTTTTCAGTTTCCATAATAATCCTTTATGCCATACACTATCAAACGCCTTTTTGAAGTCCAGGAATAAAGCAGCTGTTTTATAATTATTTAGTTTAGCTGACTGCGTATTTGATGTTAAAATCGTGAGTGGGTGTAACGTGGAGCATTCATTAAAGCCTGCATTTTATTTTTATGGAGTTTCTCAAGAAGTTTGCCTAATACAGGAAGCAAAGTAATTGGCCTATAGTTGTTTGCTCTTGAGTGATCTGTGTTTGGTTTCGGAATGACTATTACCATGCCTTTTTTCCATATTTTAGGGAAGTATTGATGAGCGATACAATGGTTATAAATTTTCAGTATATATAAATGTATTTTATAATCAAGTTTTTTTATTACCAACCAAGAGATGTTGTAACCAGGAGCTGAGTTTCTTTGTTTTTCTAAAATTTGAAAATATTCTTCTTCGACCGAAATATTTTCTTCAAGAGCTGTATTTTAGAAATAATCATCGTGTCACTCATTGACATAGTTGAAATTTTCTTGGTCAAAATATGGAAAATTGTCTTCAGAAAAGTTTTCCTTGAACTGCTCGGAAAAAATTTCAACTTTCTGCGCGTCAGAGATATATTCCTTGTTGTTTTCCACTATTGTCGATATGCCTTGTTTCGCTTTATATTTAGTGAGTTTGTTCACTTCTTGATAAAAATTCCTGCCCTGTGTCTGATTAATTTTTTCACATACCTGTAGCCATTTGTGTGTTTTAAACTGTTGTATCAAAATGTGAATGTTCTTGTTGAGATTGTTAATGTTTCTTTTTATCTTTGGCATTTTATATTGTTGATATTCTCGATACATTTTTCTTTTAAGTTTGATTAGCTTTATAATATAAGGCGGTAATTGGTGACTGTAAAAATGGTGCTGGTAAGTTGGTGAGTTACACAGAATAGCACCACTTAACCTTGCATTGAACTGTGATATAATATCTGATGTTATTTCACTGTTTTGTATTGATTCTAAATAATAAGATATATCCTGATTCACTGCTTCAATGTTACATTTGTCATATTTGTATTTAATAGTTTGATCTTCTGAAAAAGATGTATTATTTTAAAATTTCCTTTACCGCACACCGACCGGATGTTTCACCTGCCTATTTAATTGGGGTATGTGAAGTACATATACTAACAATAGTACGGGAGCCCTCGACCAGGATTTTTAACCTCGTGTCATGAGAAATCCAAATTTTTTCGGACAGTTTTCAAGAAAAGAGTTCTTTCTAGCGGATATTTACAAGGTTGCTAAATGATCAAAAAACAATAATGAATATGTGAAAAAAATGGGCTAAATTTGTTATCGCAACACGTCCGTTTCCTGGTTTTTGTGTTGAAGTAGGATGTATGGAACTGTATAAAAACTTGAACGGACATTTTCTGCCTTGAGCAAGTGGCGACTGAAGAGAAAATTTTAAAATTTCCCAATAAAGTGGAAACATTTTTCATCGCGACATGTCCATTTTCTTAGTAATGTGAGGATTTTCGTGTGAAACATGAAAAAATAAAACCGGACTACTTGTTCGTTGCCCTTAAGAGTGAGTAAACTTGTAAAATGTAATTTTTTCGGTTCCCACAAGGTATTGCGACACGTCCGTTTTCTTGATTAAATTATTGACAGGATTTAGATACTTATACTTACCTAAACAAATTTTAAACGGACGTTTTCTGCATTGCTGTCCAGAAATACAATTTTCCATCGTGTTGAAAAGCCGCAATAGGGGTTTTTCACACTTTCATGTTCTCTAATCTGTCGGAAGCTTGTGAATGTAATTTGGATTCTTAACTAGACACACACAGACATATAATCACACTTACACACAAAAGGGTCGATAAGGAGGAAAAATATAGAGGCAAATCTACCTAACGTAATGCAGGGAAGAGAACAACCTTTTGGGTTCAAACTTCAAACTTTTCCCCCCGCGAACTTTTTTCTTATATACTTGATAGTACTACTACAATCCTTCCTGTCATTGTCTCTAAGTGGGAATCTTACCTGACGTTTTCTGAAGCAAAATTTTATACTCTGGTATTTATCGACTCTGTCTCCGAATCGGTAAAGTGTAAGCATCCAAGATGGTGCTCTAAAAGCAATCGGTTCCATACAAGTCGAATCGGGACTTGTATGGGACTGCATAAATGTCCTTACAGACCTAGGAAGTCAGAACAAAGTGACCGTGGCATGGGTACCAGGACACCATGGAAATGAAAAGGCTGATGAACTGACCAGAGAAGGTGCAGGTAACTCCCTTATAAGGCCCGAACCCTTTTGCGGTGTGGCCAAGCCATAATTTCTGGAATGGTGGAAAAATTTCCCACGACAAAGACAGGCTAAAGAATTTATTAAAGAACAATCGGCCAAATTTATGGAGGATCTATTAGGCTAAAATAGAAAGGCCATTCGAATAATAGTAGGTCTTCTAACCGGTCACTGTCGACGTAATAGACATCTTAGTCTAATGGGATTGGCACAAGACGCAACATGCAGATTCTGCCAAGAGGCAGAGGAAACCTCAGTCCATGTATTGTGCCATTATGCCATTGCGAAGGCCTTGCTAGACAGATTCCAACTACTTGGTGAGGAAAAACCAAGAGCTGATAGCTACACTAAGGAGCCCTTATCAAGGCTGTGGAGTCGGATACAAAAGACAAAGCTGGATAAGGAGTTCTAAGGAAAACAAACAGGGTCACCACAATAGATCCATGGGGGTCGCGGTGGTCAAGGCCAATTGGGCAGCTCCTCCTTCCTATTCTAATCTAATCCAAGATGGTGAGGGGAGAGCGAAAAATAATTTCCTTATTATATTCTTCGCCAATACAAAACGAAGAGTATATTGCATTCAATCGGCACATTTCTAAAACCGGTTAATATTGCTCATAGAGAAAAAAAATTCATGTGTTGGTGATCGAATTCTGAACAACTTTTAAAATGTCCGTCCGTCGGTCCATGCGCCCGACCATCTATCCGTCCCTCCATCTGTCCGTCCGTCCGTCTGCCTGTCCGTCACATTTCTTGTAAGCATGATAACTTAAGAATGAAAAGTCCGATTGTATTGAAACTTGGACAGTAAGTTAGTGAACAAAATCGATCGATAAATAAAAAAGTTATTAATTTTTGAAATGAGAAAAAATTTTCTTTGTTTCGTAATTAAACAAAAAATATTTGAAACTAATATCAGTTATATAATAATAAGTTTATTAATTCTATGTGCCAGAAATTTACAATTGGATAGAACATGTCAATAAAGAAGGGTATACAATAGTATACATTCACTCACATATATAAAATAATTTTACATTTACTTACCTACATACATTCTAGTAAAAAATACAGTGCTGATGAGTATCACTCGAGGTATCATTATAAAGTTAGTACATTCCAGTACCCAGTTAGATATCACAATTATTAAAATATTTATCTATAGAAATTACAGCTAGACATATTTTAAAAAAAACAAAAATAATTGAAACGAATTAAAATACATATCATGAAAAGTAAAAATATTCCTCCCAGTAAAAGCTATTCATACATAAAAAATCTTTCAATTTAGTTTTAAATCGATACATTGTTGTAACTTCTTTGATGTGCCTAGGTATTTTATTATACAAATGTTATGCTTCTCTATGTATATATTTTGGTGTTTCGTGTCAGATATGCATGATTGTGGGAATTAATTCTTCTTCTTCTTTCGATCTTGGCCTTAGCTACGTGGCTATTTAGCCAGTTTCTAGTTTTCTTTTTGAGTTTATTTTGATTGCTTCTTATTCTCCACCATTATATTTGAATCTGCCTCTCGAATTAGATGGACAAATGCCTTTCTCAAGGACTCATATTATTTATCAGGCTTTCAGCCATATGTGGTCAGTTTTTTGCAGGGTTGGCAGTTTTAAAACAAAATGTTTTTTAAGTGTTTAAAACACAGTAACCTGTTTTAAACACATTTTGTTTTATTGTTTTAAACATGATTTTTTTCAATGCGTTTTTCAGTGTGTTTGATGGACAATTTTTGGAACATCGTTGTATTTGATAAGATAAAAAAGAAATAATAAAATAAAAAATATGAACTTTTATGTAATGCAATAAAACTAGTTATAAGTAATAATATTGTAGTATAAGTACAACGAACGAAACATATATTACTATTATATAGAAGATATACCTGTTATTATTTATTTTCTTAAGTGTTAATTTTAAAGCGATTAATAGCACAGGTACACACAAAAAAAAGTCGAGTGTGGGAAGGTAGACCTATGTATTCCCATGCATTTTGACCTGCTGATCATGAATCCGATGTCCGTTTTGCCCGATTGGCTCTTGTATTTTTCCTCAAAAAAGAAAAAAAAAACACTGTTAGAATGCCCGAGAAAATGAAAGTGTAGCTAAAAATCTGAAAAAATTCAGAGGTACGTAGAATGGCAAGAGAAATCGAATGGCGCAAACTAGAATTCTGTAGCTTTTTTGGTTTCCGATATAGAGCCTCGAGAAGTGCGAAAAAAAATTTTTTTCTTTCCGGTGACTTTGAGCTGCCCTATCTCAAAAACGAAGGACCGCAGGGATGTCCGGTTTGCGCCATTCGATTTCTATCGCCATCCTATGTACCCCTGAGTTTTTTCAGATTTATACCTACATTTTCATTTTTACGGGCATTCTTACGGTGTTTTTTGAGGTTAGGAAGAATGCAAGAGCCAATCGGGCAAAACGGACATCGAATTCGTGTTCAGTAGATCAGAATTCATGGGAATACTTAGGCTGCCTTCTCCCACTCGATTTTTTTTTATGTGCCTGTGTAGCCAATAACCAAACAATTATTGCACTATTGCACAACTTGACATATTTATAACACCGAATTGTCCGAGCTGTTGTCAAGTATCGTCCTCGTCTTGTTATGATGCAATATGGGCATTGCTTATAGAATAAACAATGTATTGGGTCGACGCGCCCGTATAAATTTAAGTTTAAAAACATATTTTTTATTGTTTAAAACATGTTTTTTTTTTCAACAATTAAAAATCCATGTCTAAAACACATTGAATTGTTTTAAATAAAAAAACGTGTTTTTTGATTAAAATAAAAAAAACACAATTTTTGCCAACCCTGGTTTTTTGTAAGAATCTTAGAGGTTTTACGGATTTTGGCAACAATATTATGCTCGCGTTTCGTTTGCCCTATGCTCTCTATGTTAAATTTCCCAACTTTGGGGCAAGATACCTTTATTAATAATAATAAAAATAAGGGGTCCCTCCGCCTACTTAGGGCACACGATTTCGGTATTTATAGTCACTAACTCCACAGGTCGTGGGGAGTGGCTGTAATTATGGCCGGCGTGGCTACCGTGTGGTATTGGTCGGAAAACACGGAAGCCCTGTCCGGCAATGGATAAACCGAAATAAAAATAATAAATTTATTTCATAGTACCAAGAACAAGTGTAGAACAAGGCAAGTTACAAAAACAGTGCATAATGCAGGTATAAATAAAAGAGTAATTTTACACATTAAGCTCATCTCGCTAAGATGCGACAATACAATAAGATGTTATACATTTATAAATTAAAAGTTTTGAAGTATAAGGTACATGACAGGATACATTATTTATATAATTTCACACGTAATTTTAAAGAGTAGATTGAAAAATTCTGATGTATTGTAGAGGTTTTGATGTATTAGATATTGTTTTAATTTTTATTTAAAACTTCTCTTTGGTTGGTTTTTGAGTTGTTGGGGTAGATGGTTATATATTTTCAGTAATTGAGACACTACATATTTCTTTGGACTTGAGTGGAAGACGTTTGGGGGGGGCATAGCAATAGATTGGCACGGCCTCTTGTTGTATATGGATGCACAGCTTCATACCTGGTAATAAGTTCATTGTAATTATCAAAACAAACAGATTCATACATACATGGTAAAAGTGGCTAGAATTTTACTCATGTATTCGAGGCCACTCAATTTCCCGACCCCCGAAGTTTTATCAAGATCTGATGGAATCGAGTTTGCTAGACGGCTACCTTAAGATGCATTTATGTACTGATGAACCATAGAATTCCTTAACAAATCTAACTAGATATGTAGGCACCTAGATCAATTCTCGGATAGGTATAGACCTAGCCTATCTGAGCATTCACGGCCGGTACTTGGATGGGTGACCAAGGTATTTTGATTGATTGATTGATTGATTTGTCAGAGTAAGGTGGGCAATGCTGCCTGTGGTGAATAGTCGGGGGACTCCTATATTCTTCATTTTTGATTCCGTCGTCTGTCCAAACCATTATGTTGCGGAGTTTTCGTGTAGGCATGCTTGTATTATCCTGTTTATTAAGTAGTGCGGCACTCCCCTGTTGAGTAAAGTGTTGATTATAGCCTCATACCTTATGGTATCAAATGCCCTCCCAACAAATATGTTCCTTTGTGTCATAAACTTGCATAAGGAGCGCCCTAAAAAAGGCATGTAAACAGCCTATAATAACAAAATACTTTTCAATATTGCAATACATGCATGCAGTTGGAAATGTTGGAATAGCTTGAATTTAGCAAGCGCGAGAGGCAATTTTGAATCTGCCTCTGTTCTGCAATAGGTACCTAGCGGACGCGAAGCTGGCACGATGTGTCGCACAGACTGGAGCGTTGTTTTAGATGGAAATACCTAATGAAAATTTATTAATTCAAATTTAATGTTATATAAATTGTTAAAGAAATATTACGAGTTAGGTGAAGATTTACTGGTAAGGCACTGCCTAACCTGCCTCCTGGAACAAGTCGCCACTGGATTCATGAAACTAATATGATATTGGGTAGTACCACTGTTGGATGATTTCTTGGAATGTGTTTTAGGTACATACTAGATTTACTAACACATGTTCCGTAACTGCTTTCCTTTTCAAATAATCGTCTTCAACTACAATATTACATTAATACTTTTTTTTTTCTAGGACTGATGGTATAAAGAGAGAAGCACTGCCTCCAAGTTATGAGAAAGACAGAAAGAGAAATGAAAGTGAGAAAACCAAACAAGGTGACAAACTAGAAAAAGCCGGCAGTAAAATTGAGCGAAATTCTAAAGCTTCGAAGGATAATACATTAAGCGATTCAGTTCGTAGACGCACCTCAGAAAGAACAAATTCTGAAAATGAAAATGCTACCAAAGTCAAGCCAGAGAAGAAACGGTTGAAAATGTTGGAAAAGGCAGAAATGAAAATTAGGCAGATGAGAGCAACACCTATTAAGAAGAACAATAGCACTTCTGAACAAACTTTAAGCAACAACGTTGTTAAAGAAGTTTCCAGAAATATGACTCAAGAACTTGAAAGGAAACATGGGAAAACAACGCTTAACAAAGTTGCTTCTGTATTGCCTGAGAAGGAAAGGTCCATAAAGATGAAACATTCCAAGGAGAGGATTAGTCAACAATCTAAAATGGAAGATAATAAAAGGGATTCTTTCAAAAAAGAAGATGTGGAAAATATTGTATGTATTAGTCTTTCAGATGAAGAGAATAGTTATAAAGGATTTTTGGACGAGGATTTAATCGTTATTGATGAGTGTTCGAACTCGGTTGCTAAACAGAATGTGAGCAATGAAGCAAATAATTATTTTGACAGTTTATCAGAAGATGAAATAACCCAAGCTACAATCCAAGACGTAAGATCATCTATTAAATATTACACAGAAAGGGTAATACCTTTTCAACTTTCTAAAGATTTACCTGAATCTTCAGAATTAGATGTAAAATTAGTCACTGAAGTTGGTGTAAAACAGGAAAAGAAATACATTAACCAAAATGTTAATGTGGCTGCTGATAAATTTGCACGTAATGTAAGTAAAGAAAAAGAGCAAACGGACAAAGGATCCATCAAAGAGGAATTGCCCAATGCTTTATATCAAGTCCAGAGATTACCTGCTGAAGATTTTAAGAAAGATAGCAATCGACGTGATGCACTGCCACTTCTGTGTGTGCGTGCAATTAAGCAGTCCACAAATATGGCTGCTGAAAGTGTTGTACAGGATAAAATTGTAATAAATAGCCCTCCAAGAATAATTGAAGAATGGAACGAAGTTGATCTTCATGAAAAGAGAAATGTAAATATCAGTTCAGATGTTAATAAATTAGAAGGTGGAAATGTTAAAAATATAGCAAAGGAGGATTTAACAAATGAAAACAAGAAAAAAATTAAAATCCTCTCAAATATAGATGTAACCCCTCCTATAAATCGAATCGTAAAGGTGGTTAAAGAACAAAGCACAAATGGAAGAATGAACGCTGAGAACCAACCTAAAGTTCGGGATGTACAAGTTATTAATAAACCTGCAAATCTTAGTTTTGATGCTGATGCTAATAATTTTAAGAAAAAGCCAAATACGAATGTGGAAAATTTCCTTTCTGAAAATGTATCGGCTACCATAATTGTGGAAGACGACTCGATTGAAGTTATTGACTCGTTCAAAAGGCAAGATATGGACAATACCGAGAAATCATCAATTGTGAATCTAAATACCAGTAATTCTACAAAGGCTGAGAAAATTAAAACGAAACAACAACACAAGAGCTTGTTAAAAGAATATATAACTAATCATGCAAAACAAAACGTAAAAACAACTGTTGAAAATCTAATAGAGGATGAAAAGCACATTAAACTTTCCAAGCAAGTTGTAAGCAGTATTAATGAATCTTTAAAAATCAATTCGGATACAGTAGATAAGAAAAAAGCAACCAAAGAAAAAATTAAGAACTCTCCAAAAGAAGGTTTAGCTCATACCTTGCAAGAAGATATAACAATAGAAGAACAAAATGAAGAGAAGGAAAATGTAATCCAATTTAAAGAACAGAGTGTAAATGTGACCAAGAATGGAGCAAAGGAAATAAAGAAAAAATCGCTCCCAAACATAATAGATGAAGAGAATATTGTAAAAAAATCGAAACAGACAGATATAGATAACATTGAAGAATGTTTGAATGTGAATCTGGGCGCTCAGAATACTACAGAGTATAAGAAGAAAGCAACTAAGGAAAAAATAAAAAGCTCACCAAAGGAAGACTTAAAAGCTGTAAAAGATATTACTATAGGAAACAAACATGAAGAGAAGGATAGTGTAATACAGTTTAAAAAACAAGACATAAATGTGAATGAGAAGAAGGAAGAAGACCTAAATAAAAAGCAAAATATAGATAGTATTGACGAAAGTTCGAATGTGAATATTGATGCTCAAAATGCTACAAAGAATAAGAAAAGAACGTCCAAGGAAAAAGTAAAAAGCTCACCAAAAGAAGATTTAACTAATACCATACAAGATATTACTGTAGAGAATAAAAATGAGAAGAAAGAAAGTGTAATCCAAGAGCAAGATGTAGATAGCATTGACCAGTGTTCGAATGTGAATTTGGATGCTCAAAATGCTACCAAGAATAAGAAAAGAACATCCAGGGAAAAAATTAAAGGCTCACCAGAAGAGGATTTAACCAATAACATACAAGAAAATAAAAACGAAAAGATGGAAAGTGTAAATCAATTCAAAAAACAAGATGTAAATGTGAATGAGAAAAAAGAAGCAAAGAAAATAAAGAAAACTTCTCTCCCAAACCTAACAGAAGAGCAGGATATGGAAATGGAAGATCAAAATAAAAATGGCAACAAGTTGAGAAATAAAGATGGTATAAATAAAATCGAGGCGTTGGATGTTGTTATTAGTACTAAAAATTTCACTGAGGAAGAGCGAAAAGAAAACAATAAAAAAATGAAAAATCCCTCGCTAGTGAATTTATCAGAAAGTGTAAAGCATCAAGTTAAAGCAGTGGTAGAAGAAAGTACAACACAAGAAAAAAGAGATATTAAGAAATCTTCAAAACATGAGAGAAAACTGGACAAAAGTTTGGCAAAATATTTACCTAGGGCAACAAAACGTATGAAACCGACTATTGAAGAAGAAACGGAAGATTGTAAACATTCCAAGAAACGACACAGTGGTACAAGTAGGAACTCTGCAAATGAGGATTTAGCCAAGGATAAGAAAAAAGGAGTTAAGAAAAATCATTTATCAAAAGAAAATTTAACCAATAGCTCAAAAAAGGGCAAGAACTTAATGAGAGAAGAAAGGAGAGAAAATTATGAGAAAAAGATGTCAAATGAAAAGAAGAAGAGTCCCACAAAGAAATATGTACCAAATGTTGAAGGCAGTATAAAAGAGGAAAGAAAAAATATGAAAGAAAATAAAACAAGACCCGTTGATGAGAAATCCTTGGACTTGAAAAAGGAACCCAGTAAGAAGACCAGGAGATCGCCAAAGGAGAATTTAAGTAGTACTGCTCACAAAACCATAGACTTAAAGACTAGAAGTTCACCAAAAGACTTAACCAACACTGGCAAGCTAGAAACGGGTGAAAAGAAACATTTCAAAATGCAAGTTGTAAATGGAGAACATTCAAGTATGGAATCAGATGTTGAAAACACTTCAAGGGATGAAAAGAAGAAAAAGAAGAGCATGTCAAAAGAATTCACGAGTACATCTGAGGATACCGAGAATGTGGTAAAAGAAGTTAAGAAAGTTATCGATTCTATGCAAATAGGAGACAAGAATACTAAGGAGGGTTCCAAAGAACATATGCTAAATGTTATGGAATTCGAAGATAAAATAAGACCTTCCAGGGATCGACAGAAGGGAAAAGTTGTAGAGGAGCCTATAGATAGCTCTCATATGTCAAGAAAAGATGAAAAATATGATAGAAAGAATGAAAAGACAAAGCATAGAAAAGAGAACAAAACATGTAGTGTGATCGATGCTGAGAAGAATTCAAAGGCTTCCTCCACTTACGAGAGAAAAACAGAAGTAGAATTACAAAATACTGAAACTACAGAAAAACCTTGGGTTGTTACAATAGAAAGTAATTATCAAATTCCGCCACATTGTGCATGGGGTATAAAGCAAAATAGAGAAGAGGATTCAAAAGGGACTGTAGACACTGAATCTAGTGAAGAAACAGTTCGTTTGAAAATTATGAAATTTAGTGATTTGCGAAATATTTTGCGGGGATCACTTGAGGAGTATGCAACTCGAGGCAACTCAACCGAAATAAATTCCAAAGAGACTAAGGAAGATTCTCGAGGTCTTAAACATGGTGATAAGTATTCAACAAAAGAATCAAAGAAGAATGACCCTGAAGCTGTTAAAAATGAAAAGTCTATAAACCTCCCAGAAAGTGAAGGTGTTAGGAAATCCAAGGAATGTGTTTCAGATAGTTCTATGAGAGTAGATACAATCGAGAGTGGGCAAGCTGGTGATGCAAATTCATTTGAAAATAGATTTTATGCCCTTATAGGAAGTTACAGTGAAGATTCTGATGTTGTCGGAACTAGTGGAAGTGTAAATAGTAGCGTGGAAAATGAGAATGAAGGAGAAAATATTGTGAAGAGGACAAAAGAAAATGAAACATGTGACTTTAATAGAGAAGAACAAACAGAAACAGACAAACGTGGTGAAATCGAAACTAAACCTGTGCAAAGTATTTCAGATCCCCCAAGATCTGATGTTGACATCATTTCTGGCAACAGTTGTACAAATAAAAGCAATCAGGCTCCCGTAAATAAAAATATTCAAAATACCACCCCCGACAAACCACTAACTAGAAGACGAAGGATCAACCCTACCCCGGTAAAAATCGTCAGGCCAGTTTGTAGTTTTAAGAACATTCTGGTGAAAACCAGCGAGTCAACTCTTCCTCATGTTTCTCCACTTCAGTTGACTGAAGATGGAGAGATTCCCGTGCTGCATTTGGAAGAGAATCATATTAATAATTTACCGAAAGAAACTAATATCAATGACAAAAATTTAATGAGTCTTTTGGATACGATGAACATTTCCAATATGGAGTGTGACATCCCAAAAATCACTTGTGATACTGCGGCTCATTCAGGAGCAAATTCTGGCGATGGTCAATTAAACGTGTCTCCGATAAAAGGTAGTAAACCTTTGACGTTTGAGAACGTTATAAGTAAGGTGACATCTACGCCAGTGCCTAAAAACAAATGCCAAAGTGAGGTAAGTGGTATTAGTGACTCTACCGGTTGTGGGAGTTTTGTTGGTGGTGTAACTTCTGTTGCGGAAAAGGTTAGTGATAGTTTAACGTCTAGCAGTACAGTAAGTACTAATGCACAAAGTTCGGCAATTCGTAGAAGAAGGAGAAAGTGTCGAATGGTAGTAATGGACGAATAGACTATATTTTTAGGATGTTGTTTTTTTTTGTATATATTTTATTGTAAATAGTAATTTAAGAAGTGTTGAATTGTTTTTAATTTGAGATTTTGATAGTCTTTCTTTTGCATACAGGGTGGGCACAAAAACAACCCTCTAGGTCTTTTTAACTGTTTTGGTTGCTACTACTAGGCAAGCTAGTTATATATCATTGTCATTCATTATTGTGTAGACAGAACGGCATATGTGCAATTTACCGGTTTTTTTCTGTACTCGATGTTTGAGTTGAACAAGAAAAAGAAAACAGCAAAAACAATGGTTGTCATAAAAAACATTACAAAAAACAAGGAAGGAAAAGAATCTGTACCAAAACTTTTAATGACATATTAGCAATGCAAAATTAGTTTGCTGTAAATTTTTTTAACGCCTTAACCCTTTTATTGCGGTTATCCGTAAATGCAGTCGCTTCACCAGTGTGGCTGTACATATACGTTTCCCGCAACGAAAAGTGTCAAGTAATTATCGAAGTTTATTTGTTTGTCGATTTCTAATATTGGTATGGTTTGTGACTAACTTGTGTACAGTTTTCAACCACTTTTATTGGCTAATAAATTTCCTTTGTCATATACGTTATTTTTATATTTCTTAACAATTGAAATAGTTACAAACTATACCAAAACCAGTGCTAGTGTTAAATAAGAGTCGACTAATATTGAAAATCATATTTATTTATTTATTATGTAAAAATATAAGAAGTAAAAAAAACAATAATTGTTTTTTGTAGCAGTACAAATGTCAACTAAAAATACTGACAACCGAAACATGGTACAATGCATAAACCTACATTGCACTCATGGCACATATAAGTGCTTTCCCTCCTCATATTCAAATTTTTACAGACAGCGCACTTTCATTGTCCCTTTTTCCCCACTGCAGTATTTGGAACTTTGGGGGGAAAGTGCCTGACTGTACGTCGTGAAACACTCGACTGAACTCTGTAACATATCAGTCTTGTCGAGGGCACCCATGTATGAATTATATTCCACAATACATCGTGGTTTCATTATGTGTTGTTTAGTCTTGTGATTGATTCTACCTGTCAAAGTCATGCTATTGTCATCTACTATTGTCAACATGTGCACTTCTGATTTGTCGCATCATTTTATTGCTAACAATTTATTAGAACTTCTAAATGTTAGCTGTCCTCTTTCAAGTTTTTCCGTCATTTTTGGCATACGTTTCCGATCTTTCCGTATGGATCCGCAGCAACCTGTTTTGTGGTCCAACAGCCACAAATAGAGGGTCAGACTGCTGTACCAATTATCGATAAACAATGTGTGACCCACATTCAAATATGGTTCCAATAAAGTTTCCACTACGCGTCCGGATATCCCCAAATCGACATATTTCTTTATTTTAGTCTTTGTATCTGTGTAACAAATATAGTCTAATATGTAGCCACTCCTTGCATCGCATAAAACGAAAAGTTTTATTCTAAAACGATGTCGCTTGTACGTTATATACTGTTTGAAGAATAACCAGCCTTTATAAGGTATCAGGCTTTCATCTACACGTAATTCCTTCGAAAGTCGCAATAAAGACTTGAAATTCTATTCTATCTATTATGCATCGAAGTTTGAATAAAGGATCATCGTGTGGAAGTCTCAATGATAACAAATAGTGATCTCCACATTATTTCACTAAATACTGGAGTTGCTAACAAACGATTTTGCGACCAATATTCCTTAATTGATAATTTTTTTACTCTTGCCATGAGAAAATTAATAGCAAAAAATACTAATTTCGTTGGACTGTGTGTTTTTTCACGTTTGCAAACATAACTTTCTGCATATCTCTGTATTCGCAGTTACAAAAGTAATTTGTTTCTTTCACAATGACATCTAAAATTTCATTGAAGAAGGAACATCAAAAGAATTCATAAGGTGTACTATTGTTATTGAGGTTCTCTGCCATACATTCAAAAGCATGTGTTGTTGGTGAAAAGTCGTCATGTTCCCCAGATAATTTCATCATTATTTCTATTTGAATCATTACCTGCATTTGCCTCATATACCTCGTTATTTTTTAGTATTTTCTCTTCGGGAACACGTTGACCGTCATCCCTTGAATTTTCTAAAAAAGTTGCTATATTGCCCAAAACGTCGTCCGGCGTTTCTTCAATATCAAAATTTTCCATGAAAAACTCCTCTTCACTATCGCTGCGAGTGAGAATTTCTTCCACTTCTTCATCAAAATAAAAACTAGCACTACTTGGTGCCGGAAGAGCCATTTTGTAAGATGCCAAGAGTTTTACAATAATTATCCTTAGCAGCCGCATCCTACACAAACACGATATTGTCGATAATACTGATTACATATAGTTCTGTGCATTCAGTTGCGATCTAACCCCAGAAAGGATATCCCCACTACATAAAACATATGAATCCATTTATCGCAGTTAAGGAAGAAACAGCAAACATATATATCGGTCAGTAACAACAATGGCCAAAAGGTTAACTGTTGGTTCAACAGAGGACAGGAGAATTCTAAAAGGGCCGGTCCTGTTTTAAAAAAATATACTTTTTTGTATTTATTTTCAACAAATAAAAAAAATTCACCTATCTATTACGAAGTATATTGAAAAATCCTTTTTTTGTTTTTGGAACAAAAATTGTCTAGGTAATTTTTAAATGAAAAGAAACTTGTTGCAATAATAAAGACAACAAATATTCCGAGTAAAAGACAAATAAGTAGTATTACTTAAATGTACAAAATAGTAAATGATAATGATGCATATTGCTCTGTTTAGAATAAGACGTATTCATACCAGGCATTGCCCATCCTTAGACAACTCATTCATCCTTCATCTTCCTTTCTGTCCTCTTTATTTCTTGTTGTTATTGTTATAAATTTTTCTTCCTATTTCTAATGTTTATTTTATTTTAACTTCTACATTTGATAATATTTTGAACTAGAAATTAAATGGTTTGGCGTCCGCCCAGTGCAATAATGAGCATTTCTTGTAGCAGGTTTTTGGACAATTCTAAAGACGTGTGCAATTTTTTTCACTACATTTTAACAATTCTACTGCAAAATTATGAAAACGTTTCTTTTACCCATAAGAAATACTTACATGGGGAACTAGAAGTTTATGGCAGACACTGTCAAAGACTTTTGGCAGGTCCATATAGATAATGTCAACTTATAGTAAGATAATCTGATTTTTCTGCATCCACAGTGTGCACCGCAACCTTTTGTGCGATTAAAAATTTGTATTAAAATTATTGTCTGGTGTAGGTGTATTACCACCAGGTTGTAAGGCGCTCCAGGAAATTGTTATTTAACTTTCACCCCCCACTGTAGTAGATTTATATCTTTTCCCATCCAGGTTCGGACCAGGTAAATAAACAGTGCAGATGTTGTTGAGCTGCTGTAATTGTAGGTGGAAGAGATGGTAATTTTACAGTTGTACTGAATCTAGTCGACTTCGTAAAACTTAATTATCAATGGTTATGAAGGGAATTTTTAGACTTTGAGGCTCTATACATGGTCAAAATTATATGTAGGTACTCCATTCTCAAATATAAGTTGTTGAGAGCAATTTTATTGTTCGAAAACTTCTGCAAATACATGTAAATCAGGAAGGTTTTCAAATTTTTTCGTAGTAGGTATAAGCTTTCCTTTATCAAATAGAACGGAACTGGTATCGCATCCAGTTATAGCATATAGAAATAAAATACGTTGCTTACAATGAGGAGGATATCTGTTCAAGCTTGAGGAATTATAACTCTGTTTCGACGTCTTTCTTAGCTGGCTTCACGAAAAATAATTGTCGCTATGAATGACTATGTCCTATATGAGATGAACCAAAAGATCAATATCTTCGCCATATTTTGAACAGCTAATGGATAAATTATTTAGAATTTTTCAATTTAGAATGCTGATTCTATGCATAGGCTATACACCTTGCACGTTTTTTTCTAAACTGTACGTTGTACGTGAATTATCTTTCATTTTTGTAATAACCTTAATTGATCTCCGAGCCATAGGATGTGAGATATTTGCAAAGATTGAACTATTTAACCTTAATATTTTTTTAAACCGCTGTGCGATCTCACTCCATTTTCACTATGTTGTTTATAGCGACAAAATAAAGTGATTAAAGGAAGCAAAAAAGGTTGGGATATTTTAAAACAAATCCCTAATTTGGATTATTATTCATAGAATGGTATTTATTTGATTTAGGTACTTTATTATAAAGAACAATTCTGTGCTTTGAGCGTTTCAATCGATTATCCTTCGGATCATTCAAGGTGTTCTCCATATTATTAGCATTAAATTCTAAATCGTAAAATGTTTAGATAGTTAACAATGTGATAAATTTTAGTGGTTTTATGTATTTGGCAAGCCATTACATTGTCTAACTAAACCAGTACCATTACATGTAAAATGCCATAATTTAAGGTGTTTTACATAAATATTTATTTGTAAATATTTTTATAACGTATTTTGTTAGACCAAAGACTGTTACAGGATATTTGGTTAAGTAGTATGTAGTGTTTAGCATACTTAGATTTGTAATATATTGTATTATATATTAAACTTAATTTGACATATTGTGAAATTTTATATTTAAAGAATGTTAATTGGATAACTATTTAAACAGAGTGTAAAATTTTGTTAAAGTGTAAAATAAATTATTACTTTATATAATTTTTACGAGTTGGTTTAATTACTATGAAGAACTAGGACAGAACTGTTCATATTGGGGGGATATTGTGTGTTCTACATGCAGGCACCAAATTAACACGTTGATGGACATTGACGTCATATCACGTCATTGTCCTTCGCTCCAGCAGGGCAATTAAAAATATTGATTGTTTGTACTATAGAACTGATAGCTCGACAGGCTTCAGATATATTTTTCTCCATATTTCTGCTGATGACACTATAAATTTTCAAAGGCGATTATTCGTGAACATTAGGGAACATTTGCAATCTGAAAATTATGTGAAGAGATGCAAGGTCAAGACAGAAAATGCTCAATTACAGGTGCAGATTGATTTACAAACACTCCAAATAGGCGTTGAACAACAGTTCAAACAAGAAACGAACTAGAAGAAATTCGTGAAATCAGAATTTGCGAATGTACAGCTAGAAGAAGACTCAAAGATGATTTGATGTCATATCAAGTGGTTGGAATTTCAGTTTAGCAAGGCCTTCACAATGGCACAGTACACAGACTGAGGTTTCGTCTGCCTCTTGGCAGAATCGCTGCACACATCTGCCAGACTCAGATGTTTAAGACGACAGTGACCGGTTGGAAGACCCACTATTAATCTAATGGCCTCTCTATTTTCGCATAATTCGTAAAGATGGCCAATCGTTTTTTAATGGACATTTTGGCCTGTCTCTGTCGCGGGAAACTTTTCCACCATTCCAGAGATTTTGTTTGCATCCATCTGTCAATGGATGTTTGTATGCATGACCTGGCCACACCGTAAAAGGGTTCGGATCCTATTAGGGCCCTAGAAGTGTCTTCTCTGGCCAAGCAATTACGTTTATTAATAAGACATGTAAGTAGTATGGTATTATCTCTAATCTTATTCTTTGATCGGAGGGTATGATTGTAAGTACAAATACAAAATCTGATACTGATGATTATGTGAATATTTGAAGATAGCACATGAAGAGAAATGCAATATCTTTTTTTCTGAACGTTGTTTGTTAATTCTAATAAGTACACTAGAATAATATGAGTTCGACGCAGAATAAGACTTCATTTATCTTGGATCCTCCATCAACAATGAAAACATAACATCACAAGAAACCGAAAGAATAATTATTGCTAACAAATTCTGAATAGTCCCCCTGCTCTATATTTAAGGATAAAAAAATTACACTTTCTAAAACAACAAAATCTTGCGAAGCCCCTCCGTCCCCATCGTTCACTTTGTCACATTTTCGGTAAACCCTCCCCTTTAAAAGTGGACGTATTTGTTGAGTGGCCCCATTGCAGATTTGAACTTATGTGACCATATTTTTAATATTAAAAATTTGATTAGGAAGTTTTAAGGAACAGAAAGTTGTGTAATTGGTTGCCTATAGATAAATAACATCTGGAGAAAGACCTGTTTGGTTATCGATAATATAGGAAGTATTAAATACAATAAATACATGGATAATTGTAGAAATAATTAAGCAACAAATATAAAATTTAGGGCGACTAGCTGATACATTCTAAAATTTTCTCCATTTTCCTAGCCATTAGCTGCTGAATTTGAATCAAATATTCTGTCAACGGAAATAAAAGGCTGAGCGAAGGTTTAGTACCTATCATTTATTTTATGTAATATCCACTGTCCATTTAAAGATGCTTAGAAGTTAGAGGTTTACATATAAATATTAAAAATTAACGTTCTCATCAAGTGCCAAGTGGTGATCATCTCTTCAATTCAATTCAATTCAAATTTCTTTTATTCAATTTAGTAATAACATATTATATCTACGTATTCAGAGCCAGCCAAACATGCGCGGCGCGAAGCGCCGTGGCAATTGAATGGTTGGATGAGTGAGTGAATATAAAACTTAAAATAATTAACAATGAAACTAACTCCTATCTTTAAAATAAAAGATTTACAAAAGCTGATGGCAAAATTGAACATATAAAAGTGAATATTTAAAATAATTTGTAAAACATGTATATAAATATGGTTAAAAAGACAAGCTCAGTCGTTGGTGGTAGACATATACAGGTGAGTGCTAAGGCGTCTCACCTGCTCCATGCAATTCGTTCAAGACTTACATTGCTAACAGTCGACGATGCCGCAGAGTTTTTAGTTTAAAATAATTTATGTTTGGATACATTTTTGAATTAATAAAGTTCTGATTAAAATAGGATTTTCTGAAAAGGATTTTGAGAAATAAATGAATTTAAAACAAAAATGTACAAAAAGAAAAGAAGGGATAGATAGAATTATACAATTTTGTAATGCAAGATATTGTGGCTAAAGTGGCTGCCGAAAAATGGGCAGCGTCTGATATGGTAATTTGTGTTTTATTCTAAAAGGTGCATTATGCTGTCTTATTCGCGTTATGTTGTTTGTTAGCGGACTATCGTTTAGTTTGAAAGCATAAAACTTTTGTGAAATTTCAGAAACGTAGTTTCTGGAGTAATGTCGTGACATAAGGCATATAGTAATGTCGTGACATAAGGCATATAGATCCCTGAGGGGGATGTATCGCGTTGTGTTAGTAATGAGGCGCATGAACTTATGTTCAAGGACTTTTAATTTATTCATTGTCGTGCTCGGTATGCTGCACCATGCCGGAGCCGCGTACGTTATAGCTGGCCTCACTACAACGGTGTATATGAGTTTCTTATTATGTCTGTTAACTTTGCTATTCCTGGCCAGAAGCGGATACAGACTCCTGGACATAGAATAGACTGTCCGTACTCGTTCGTTAATGTGTTTCATAAACGTTAGTCTTTTGTCCAAGTGTACCCCTAGGTACTTCACACTTTCATCCCTGGTCGGAATTTGGGTGCCCTTGATCAAAATTGGCGTAATAATTTTGTTTTTAGTATAATTACGTGTGAAGACCATTGCCTCTGACTTTTCGGCGTTGACCTTAATCTTCCAATTGTCGTAATAAGCCGAGGCACGAGTCATATGCGCCTTCAGCAGCATCGTAGATGCTTGTGCATTGTGGCTGTGAGCGTACATGGCCGTGTCGTCGGCGTACTTGGCAATCTTAGTATTAGGGAACTCCGGAAAATCAGAGACGTACAAGTTGTATAATTTGGGAGCGAGGCAGCTCCCTTGCGGAACGCCCGCGCGAATGTTCCGTAATGTGGATAATTTATTATTCACCCGCACCTGGAGTTTTCTGTCCTTTAGGTATGAGTGAATAAGTTTTGTAAGGTGTAACGGGAATCCATACATGTTCATTTTATAGATAAGGCCCAGATGCCAGACGGTATCGAATCATCTCTTCAACAGGGTTACCGTATTCTACCTACATTTAGAATAATTCCGATCACAGTCTACCAAAATCTACTAACCTAAAATTAGATTCTACTAAAAATCATGGTAGAAACATATATATTTCTACCATGCTAAAAATCTACCGCGATCTGCCGTAGGGCGGCAATATTATGAAACAAGTCCTGTTTAGGGGACACCTATATGTTATTATTTGCCGTGATTTAACACTTCTACCGCTAGATAGAGCAGCACTACTTTTAAACAAAAATAGTAATGAAAACATTGAAAACTGAATATATACTAAAATAAAATGAAATATTTATTAAAATAATAAGCAAACAAAAATATTGAAACATTTTGAACTAAAAATTCATACTTTAAAACTTATGCCTTACCTAACATGTCAGAATTAGGTTTAAACTTAGTACAGTTTCCTAATTCCGATATACCTTGGTAATTCTAGTGACATCGATCGGAGAAGAACTGAACTTACGTAAAAGACTGCACCAATTGTCTTTATAGTCAATTGCTTGAGTTCGGTGCTATTCCAGTAGGTGCCACTTATATGTTACTTGCTCAAATTATTATAGATGGCGATAAAATATAGCATTAAAGCTGCTTAGACTAGGAAAGATAGATGGTGAGGACTCGTAACAGCGCATAATCGCCACGCTAACAAGTTGTGCCTAAGACGCCATTGCGGTGGTGGCACACAAACGGTAGAGAGCAAAATGAAATTTTCCAATAGAAGTGATTTATAAGTGATTTAGTGCCAATTTATGTAATGTACCTACATGATGGTATCATATTCTATAAACTACTGTAAAAATCACAGCGGGAAAAAATTGAAAGGAGTGACGCTTTGCAGGTTAAAGTATATGCAGTTTTCACTTTACCTAGTTAAATTAACTGTAGGCCTATTATTTACTTAATTATATCCGTGTGCATGCAATGATAATGAGAAGCATAGTATATCATTTTCTGGTATGCAATTTGCACGTTATTTGATTGAAATTTTCATTCATCTTTTCTTCATTGAATATAGAACAGTGCATCCGAAATGACACTTTTTCCATGGGCGTAGATATATCCATTATGGTGTTATATTATATAGAATGTAGAATAAATTCTGGTATGTAAGATATGAGTAAATATATTTATGGTAGTGAATATTAATTGTATTATTATGAAGCTGTTTTTGGAAAAATACCAGTTTTGTATCGTTTTATTCCTTTGATGTGATAAACTTGACACCTACATATTGTACATATGTTCCGCCACTTTCGCTTGCTCTCTGGTGGCAGGTGGCTTCACCATTGGCAGTAGCGTTACGACTCCTTACAATATATATCTTTCCTACTCTAAGTAAAGCTGGGACTCAGAAATCTACTAAAATTATTAATTCTACTAAAATTCTACTGCCCACCCTCATTTTTCTTGAAAATCTACTAATTTAGTAGGCAATCTACTGAAAACGGCAACACTGCTCCTTAAGAACAAGGAACCAAGGAAGGAATATTCAGCCCTGCTATGCTAACGTTGTTACTGCCCTCTATTCTCTATTGGCTGCGATCTCAGAATATTAAAGGCTTGATGTAATTACCTTCTTAAAGTTAGATGTGGTTATAGCACCTGTCGGTAGATGTCGCCACAGCGGAAATAAATAGTGAATTTGTATTATATTTTTCGACAATCAAGGAATTTTAAATTGAATAATAAAGAAAAGCTACCAAATGATACAAGTCCAATTCAGATTAAAAACAGGTTACTTTCACAGTAGACTGAACTGAAATCATATATATAATAAGATTAACAAAGGTATAAAAAATTATCATGGTAAAGTGTATACGAGCACAATTTGAAATCGTATAAAAACTAAAAGCCGGCAAAAACAGTCGGAAACTCTTTATTGTACATGGGCGGAGGTAAATAGAAATGCTTGTCATAAGAAAATGTTATAATTTTTTGAAAATTGCATTACTTTTTATTATCTTTTGTTTATTAGGCTATTTTTGTTCATTTATCCAATAACATATTTTTGAACTATTATATCAGTTTTAGATAAAAAGTCTAAATATTTAAATTTATTGGGTTTAGTTTTAAAGTTATCCCATACTATATTGAAATATGTATTTGCTCAGCAAGGAGCAACGAGAAGGTATGAACATATCCTTGCCGGGATGAGGGAATGGGACAGGTTAGATTCCCTGATAACACCAAACGTCCCCAGGACGTTCACTTAGGTCCTCGTTTGGTCTGAACGTCCCGGGTTTACATCGTACGTCCCTAGGACGTCCGTTTGTTATCGTCCCTAAAACGTTCGGAATAAAACGTTTTGAGGACATCCTGCTAGAGTCTAGTCAAGACAAACCTAAACACATTTGTGAAATAACCTCTAGGAGTGATGTTTCTTTTGAGCAGATGAGGATATGATTAAAAAAGGAAATTAAAAACTGTAAAAATGAAATTAAAATCCTTAAAAAGTTTTACTAACAACATTTCTTTTGATAACAAAATATTTTCATATTTCATGGTCCATTTAAATTTTGTCAATTTGATTTTTCTGATTTCAGAAATCTTATATTCGTTTCAACTATTTTTTTCATGAGTTTCGGTTATATTATACAGCCATTTTCACCGCAATATTTAAGCAGAGCTTATGTAATGTTACTCAGTTGCTGTCAAACTATGGGAAATTCAATTTGGCAGGCATTGCATCATTTTTACAAAGAATTTATATAAATTATTATTAAATAATTATTTTTAGAAAAGGGAAAAACAATGCTTTTAGATGTTTCAAATAAAAACTGTATTTTTATACACTCTACATATGTTTCGGCTTGTTAGGCCTTTCTCAAGAGCATTACAGATGAATACTAAAGCTATGAGGGTGGTTGTTCTAAAAATAAATGCAGTAATACCCAAACATGTGGAATTACGGGGATTCCAAGTAATAAAACTAAGGAGTAGGTAGATCCTTAGTAGACAGCACATCTCACAAGTCCACGTTGAGTGCTGATAAACGATTTACAAGTTTTTTTATGCTAGTGAACCTGTGTCCGTTTAATATCTTTAAACCAGTGCAGTCGTAGATGGTTCATTCAGGCTGATTACATTGCCAGTCTCGGACTCGCCTGCACAGTTTCAACTACTATTCGATTCTCGATACCATTGTTAAATACATATGACAAAATATCAAGTTAAGTGCGCACGGCCCTGTGCTTTAACGCTGACCAGTTTCAATTGACTTCGTAAACACTATATACAAAAAGGCTATTGTAAAATATGTATACAACTAGCATTGACGGTCAGGAAAATTTCGATAGTCAAAATACTCTTTCCATGTTATAAATGAAAGCATTTGGCATTATTTATAAATTTTATTTTCTTTAAAATTCCATATTTATTCTAATTCTGTATAAATATTTAAACATTAGTAACTACATTCTACACATTTTATTGCACATTAAATTCGAATGTATTTACAAAATATACAAATTAAGAATGTTACAATTAAATCACTGATTATTAATATTATCTGAAGTAAGGGCCAAAGACGTCAAAGCACTTCGCCTGCCAGGAGTAACACCAAGATTCTCCCAGTTGATCCAAGACAAGCGAGCCGTTAAATCTAAAAACCAAAGATTAGTTTTAGCAGTTACATCCTGTATAGTACACTAGAGCATTCGAGGCTTAGCTTAGAGTAAATTCAAAAATAAAGAATGTAATAATGTACAAAAAATTGAATGTAACGTATTGGTTTAAGTGCTGAAAAATATTTCCCTTGGTACAGTCGAAGGAAATAAAATACCCAAAGTATTATACATGATATAGTTGACTACGCATATTTAATGCACATAAAAAAACCATAAGAACCGACCATAAATCACTGGCACTGTCTTGTTAGCATGAGTGATATCCCACAGAGTCGTACTTAAATTTTTGTGCACAATAGCAGTAGGATTTTAGTATTGTTTTTGGTAAAGAAATAATTATTCGGTACAGTCACAAATTAAAAATCTTACCCTGTTTTGCTTATGTCAAGATAGGAATAATATCTTATATATTTGTGGAGCATTGACAAATTCGGTGTTTCAGGATACACTGACAATATTGAGTTCGACTCTGTCGAGGGTAGGGTTTACAAATGTTACATCCTAAAATAATTTTGGTAGGAGACAGTCGGATAACTATATCAAAATAATTTGAAATTATAACTGAAACAGGTGTATTTCCGTTTCTTATTTTAATCATGCCAGAACATACTTTACATTAAGTAGTACATTATATTTATGATTTGCCACTTTCTACGAATATATAACATGCTCGGTTCTTCCATCTATACGTAAGCGGTAAAACTTTGAGGTTCTCTATGTTCCTTAAACATATGTAGTCAACTATTCTCTGAACAATGACACAAAATAAAAAACATACAGGGTGCTCTGTTATTATCATGCGAGCAATTAAAATTTATGACTATGACACACTCACATTCAGAGGCGGATTTAAGTTAGTTTGCGCTCTAGGCCCATTTGGATTTAGCGCCCTGCTTGTTTTGTGTTATATAATGAAAAATATATGATGGTAGAGGTATGAAAAAATATTTTGAATTATTATCTTTTTCTCACTAGAGAACAGATGAACGCTGTGTCAAAATGAAAGAAAAAAAACACGCTTTTTAGCCATTTTATTCAATTTTGTATGTTACGTATGTACAAGAATGACCCAAAACCAACGCAGACTTGTTAGAATTTTAATTACCTTTTACTTAAAAAAACTAAAATTGTTTATTAAAAAAACACAATAGGCTTTGGTAGTCCAGAACTCAGATATATACTCCTGGTGATACCCCAGAAGATATGAAATAATAATTTTGCTGTTGCACAACTATGAATATCTCATCGTCCGTCCGTCTGCCACGGGCAATTTTCTCAGAGACTGTTTAACGTAGAGTTGTAGGAAGTTGTGTGTCAGTTACAGACGCGAAATGCAAAAAATAGAATTTAGATTTTGGGGGTAAAATAGAAAGTAAAAAAAAGCAATATTCAAGGTCGTCATGTGGGCTCAAATAATGGTTTGATAAAGCACCATAGCAAAAATATATACCTAATTTGGTTTTTGTTATTTTTTAATACTTGGAAAAATGGATCAAATTTTATTCGCCGATACAACCCGTTCTAATCGTGTTACAACACAATTGTGCAAACTGATCCTTGATCCCGGTAATTTTGGTAACTCGTTGGATACAATCCGCCCTTAATCCTCTTAAGGTGGCCATTCCCTAGAAAGAGACATCCGATAGGGAAATATTTATTATCTTTGGCCATAACTTTTTTCTTAGTACTTGTATTTAAAAAACTATAAGACTACCTAAGTAGAACCATAATAAGACTATAATTATGAATTTTCAGTCAATAATTTCAGTCTTTTACAAAATGGTTTAATTTAAAACTACGAACTGGGAAGATTAGCATAAATTTTAAATTTAAATTTGACTATTTTATAAACCACTGAAATTACTGAGTGAAAATTCATAGTAATATCTTCTTATGGTTCTGCTTAGGTAATCATAGTTTTTTAAAATACATGTACTAAGAAAAAAGGTTATGGCCAAAAATAGTAAATATTTCCCTATCGGATGTCACTTTCTAGGGAATGGTCACCTTAAGTACAAACTGACTTCGGCGATTATAAAATTGAAACAGAAACCTACCACTTGTATTCCAGTTGGCTCTATCCGCCTTAATTTCCCCTCTCAAGCATCGCTCGACGTAAGTCAAAGGATCACAGTCTGCAGTAAGGACTTCCCGAAGGAGTGCAATATAGGCGATGGCTAGCCGGAGGGTGTCGATTTTGCTGAGCCTCTTCTCGTAGGGAAATGTCGGCACGTGCATCCGCAGCTCGTCGAATGCAGAGTTTATACTGCTACAAACCAAAATTAATTAGGAAATTTGAGTATCGTTTATCGTTAAAATCTCTTGCAGATTATGTCTCATATCAGGTATCAATAGGTATTTTAAATGGGGTACAAATCAACAAACCTCAAAAAAATATTTTCTTACATTATTGTAGATTACAGATCTAATAGGCAATTCAAACACACAAGCAAATGGCCTTAGGTTACCAGTAAACGTGCCGGCAAAGTAGATCAGGCGGTGTAGCTAAAATATATGTCTCAAACATGTTCGGAGAGAGATGATTAATTTTTGTATGAGTTTTTTGAAGTGTAATTAATAAAATCATCATACGTTTATATGATTTCCAGACCGGACATTAAAAAAAAATTCAAAAACTTTTTTTTTCGGTATATTTTCCAAATTTTTAACGTGAGTCGATGTATGGGAAAATAAAAATATTTTTATAAAGAGCATACATTTTTAAGCAAAAAATATCTACAAAATTTTTTATCAAAGTCATAGAATTTCCGTAAAAAATTATTGAGGTAGAAGTAGTGGAGCAAACGAGGTGCGAATCTGCGTGTAGCACTTATTTGCAAAATGTTACCTCAGGTACGAAACATATTGTGGAAATGGCATTATTAAACAATATTTGTTAGATAATTATTATAAACAATATCTAATCTATAAAAAGTCATACACAACATAATAGCAGTAAAACAGGAGTCAAGCGAAGCCGACGCTTCCGCGCCGGTACCTGAATACAGTGCTTTATATTATTATATAGGTAGACAAATGTGCCTTTTCACTATGTTCTATGCGTATACGCGATACTCTTGTCTACTTATTCTGTAAGTATCAAAATTTACATCAAATTTCTTAGCGAACTACATTCACGAGACTGTATTTTTGCTTATCACGTGATGCACTGAAGATTTTCAAAAACATGTAGAATTTTATAATTCTCTTTTTGAATATTTGAAAAGCTGGTATGTTTTACTTTATAACTGAATTTGTTTTATGTATTTAAGTGATTCTTTTTCTGGGTTCCGATAACATGTATACAATAAATTCTGAAATTACGAAATTATAATAATTTCAGAAGTAGTGTTTATTTAAACTACATTAACTTAAGTATTTATTAACCATCGTCAGAGGAAAAAAAATAAAAATGTTTGTTTACACTATATTACTTACCATTTTACGTCTATTTCTGTTGAAAGTTTTAATGCATTAAAACTTTCAACAGAAATAGACGTAAGATGGTAATATAGTGTAAGCAAAATTTTTTACATTTTTTCCTCTGATGATGGTTAATAAACCGAAACGTAAGAAAATATAAGAATTTTCATTCATGATGACCGAAAAATCCCAGGTATACATCAAGCTAATTATTTTCAGAGTTAGAAATTAATTAAGAAACAGCGTTTTTAGCAGAGTATTTTGCACTTTGTTAAAAAACTAATTAACCGGTTTTAATGCGGTTGCAGTCCACGGGGGGAGAGGGGGGGGGTGTTTCCCCCGGGCCCGATGTTTTTTGAGGGGGCCCGGGTTCTACCCGAAGTTGGAGATTTGCAATAAATGCTTAGTGTGGTGTAAATAATAACGAATGATGAATGCCATAAATTTATATTGAAGATTGGTGGGAGTCGTATGTTACTACCCCCCGGCCTCGATTTTTTCTCGACGGCCCTGCTCCATAACTCAGTATACTCGAGAAAATACTTCTATTTCTTCTAGATACTGGGATTATATGTCATTTTATACTAGACTTGATTATTTAAGTTCCTAGATTTAATTCATATGAATTAAAAATGGTTAGATAAACGTCGCTAAATGCTGCCAATCTAACACCAAAAAATTATATCCGTGGGGCTGCGACATGCCGACGTAATTTTTGCGTTAATCTTACATCATTTCTTAGGTCAATTTAATGTAGCATTTTACCAAAAATTACATCAGAATTACTAAGCACTGGGTTAAAATTTGGTAAAATACTAGGTAATTTTTTCGTTTGTTTTTCTGGGATTTTTTATCACATTCTACCTTCACTTCTTAAAATAATGTCCGTGGAATCTACAAAATAACACCACGTCTGTGACTCCCAGAAAGACAAAAATATGCGACTATTTTTTAGTAATAAAAGTTATCAGAAAAGTTGTTCAGAAGCACCTCAAATAACTAAATCCAAAGTTACATTATTATATGGAGAATGTCCTTATAAATACGTGAATCAATACAAGAGTTTTGTTTAAATATTTTTTTAAATATTCACTTTTTCTAATATATCCATCTTTCGATGATGAATTATCATCCGAAGTTAAAACGTGGCAAACTAATGAAACTCTTTCTTATTGACGGCTTTAGGTTACCACTTTTTTATCCCTTCATGTTATGACATGGTTAATATATTTAAACAAAATTTATCTCTTTGGTAACTGGCGCATAATAATTTAATTTGTTTTTAAAGCGTTACAGTGTTATCTAGCATGCATTTTAAAAATGTATCACAAGCACACAAATCCACTTTGAAAAGATATATTATAGTGTTTTCCACATTTAGGAGACACCACTCACTTTCGATTGATAAAAAACTTCCTTATGTATTTTTTTGGCAGGAATCCGAATTTAACTTGAATATATTTCCAAAACAATTGAATTCGAAATAAAATGTGTTATTTATTGCTAAATTTAGAAAAAGTTTTCGTTAAACCAAGCTAAACATTTGATGAATTATTTAAAATAAAAATGTTGAGGTAATATATTGGGTACTGTCACATGTCCATCTCCGTATTACTTTCTTCTTATTATAAACGCTCTGTAATTCATACACTATTGATGCATGGCATGTCCAACAGCATCCCGCCATATATTAATATGCAGGATGTAAATTTCTTATTTTTTATTTTTCGAACACAACTTTTTATTTGACGTTCAATTGTTTTGCACTTTTTCCCTAGGTGAAAAATCAAGCAATGAAACAAGGGCGGCACTTAAAATGAAACCATGCATTTGGGCAAATTAATAAATTTTATTTCAAATTGTAAGATTAGATGAGATCTACTTTCATGAATGACATTTTCTACATTTTCCATTTAGTACCTACGGCTTTCTATTTTATGTTGTTGTAAATTTCATGCATTATAGTAAACACCATGCTATCAATGTAAAATCCAGTATTTAAGTGTGCCTAATTCATGTTCTTTAAAGTTCATTAAATAAATCCGTTTTCAAATTTTTAACATTGTTTAAATTATAGTACGACGGTATAAATAACTGTGATTTAGTGAAGTAGGTCTCATCAAGTCTACAATATTATCCAAGTAAAATGAATCCAGGGGTCTGCTAAAGTGGAACACACTGTATGAAGAATATTCAGACTTCACCATAGTATAAATAATAAATTACTTGATACTAAGATATTTTCCTATTTAACCATGTAACATTCAACTTTGCCTAACCAGTTCGATCGTTGGAGCACGAGCACATCAGTAGGATCGGGCCCCACGTTGGGCGCCACGTTCTCGTTAGAGAACGCTAAAGAAATACATTAAAACTAAACATGTCGTTTATTAATTTGAGTCACGATGTTCAAGCAAAATTCAACGTTACAACCCTACACAACCAAAAATTATTATTATTGCGATTAACCTCAATTTACTAATAAGCTATTTTAAATATGGTCTCTAAACATATCAAATGAAGCTTATTCTTCGTATATTTTGACAATGACGTTTATAGTGAAGTCCACCCACTCTGCATATATACAGCGTGTGTAAATATTACAGGCCAGTCTCTTAAAGGTACGAAGTTATCACAATTTAACCCAAAATACCTCTTCTAAAATATCACAATTTTTGAGAGTATATATACGGAATCTACACAGAATAACACTAGTGAGGTAGCAGCAGGCCTCTCCGTCGACATACGACTCTATGACGGTAGGCATATTATAGTGCTAGTGGACTTGATTTATTTGTTTTGTATTATGTATTTTATTCTATTTTACATCCAACCTTTGAGTAATTTGCAATTTTCACAATCAGCGAATTTCTAAATAGATAAAAGGTTTTATTAACCATATCAAAAACTATTTCCAATCGACCTCAAAAAGAATCTCTCAGTTGAGATGTATCAAGTTAATTCTGAACTATTCTGCTGTTTTTTCGTTTCATTTCTCTATACTAAGGAAGTTGAAATATTAAAAAAAGACTAAAAATAAAATACAAAAATGAAATTTTCCGTAGGTCACTAAAATTTCTGCTCAGGTGACTCCACTATATCGATTTTGATGAATTTTGACATTCATGGAGAGTTTTTACTCAAATCATTGTCAGAAATCCTCAAGCATTTGTCATTTAAATGCAATATCCCGTCTTCTTGGTATGTTTTTTTACTATTCTGATGATTACTAATGTGGTCAACTTTAATAAGTTGATATTATTTACATTTTGTTGTTGAGGCCATGTATTGCAATCCTTTGAATCTCTTTGCGGATATACAACTTGTTACAGTTGTAAATGATAAATGAGGAAACGTATTGAACCGCTGAGTTACTACAAATATTTTTAGAAGACTGATGCAGGTAAGCCCAAGTGCGGTGCGAGGTGCTATGTGCTGTGCAATATGCGGTGTGATGGGCGGTGTGTCGTTGTGGCTGTGCACTTAGTATACTCCCTATTTTATTAATAAAGGTACCTCTGATTAATCTTTATAAGTCATGAACAAAATAGTATTGACGATGTCATAATATCTCGTCTAGGGATAGACCCTGAAGAGATGGGCCCATAATATTTCACTACGCAACAGAAATAAAATAATAAGTATACCTACGTACGGATTTCTACAAATATTTTTTACCTCAATGCAATGTTTAGCAAGTTATGCCGATACACTTATTCTATATTTTATACTTTTATTGTGCAGACTATCGGCAGAATGTCTACTAGCGCCGCGGCGCGGAAGTTTTCCGCAGACTTGGGCAGTGACTTTTATCCTATAGTTAAATCCAAAGAGCTTAACACATAGAGGAGACAAGCTCCATAAGCGTAATGTATAAGCAGCGATAGACTGTAGGCTTTTCATCCTTTTCACACAGTTCGTTCTCTCTTTGTCGCACAGTACATGAGGGGAGGTGACGATTGCAATACATTGACAGAATAGGTTTGTTCATTTGTGTTGATTTAAAGCAGCTTCAAGCAGTTAAATAAAGATAGTGCTATCACAAATAATGTGAGTGTGAGAGAGATGACGCGTTTCAAAGGTGCTATAAATCAACACAAATGAACAAACTGTATGACACGACAATATATGTGTATACCTACCTGGGACTTATGGGTGACTTAGTTTTTCTACAAACTTTACAAGTATAAACTATTGTCACAAAGAATAATTAATTAATATACAAATTAAACGTGATAAACAGATTAAACGTTATAAACAGAAGAAACATTTGAGAAAACACGTGTAATTGTAAATAAAGCAGACCGCTATTCAAAACAAAGTTTAAAAATTGACGGTATTTGTGAAAACAAAGCGCGCCGGGTAAGGCTGAGTTGCTTTGTAAAACAGAGTGGAGAGAGAGGGTACGAGGTCTGCGACAAGGACGAAGAGCCTACAACCAAATCGCGGCTCCCTGCAAATCCACGGCTTGTCTTCTCTAGTTATTAAACTCTTTGGTTAAATCACAGGTAATAATACAGTAGGGTCACTTTCCGTACTGAATGTAGTACACGCGTCGATATCAGGAGTAAGGCTATCGACGCGTGGACTACATTCGGTAGGGGAAGTGATAATACTGATTTGTTAAATTGTGATTTAGCTATAGGATAAGGATAACACTTATAGCCATTAACATTTTTGAATACAGTGACACGGATTTGACCAATTATCGCCGAAGAAAGAGGCGAATAGTTCATATTTTACAATTGTTAAACGCTAGTCGAATAGAAATAATCATTAAGTAATTTTGGATTGAAAAATATCTGCGGAAAACTCTGAAATAAATTTAAAAAAGTATTACCCGGTCGCCGAAAAAAGTGGCAAAATAATAAAATTTTAAAATTCTTATAAGTTAGTCGAGTAAAAATAAGCGAAAGGCAATTTTAGAATAAAAAATATGTGCTAAAAAAATTAAAAAATTTAAGAAAATTACTCCGGTAATGGGACTTTAAGCCGGAGAGCCTCTTGGGTGGTCGTCGCTTAACGTGATCAGTTACAGAGGATCCCAATTTTAAATTTGAATGTAACCTCGGGCGAAAAGGGTAAATCTCAAAAACATCAAATTTTTAAACATTAAAATCTAAATAAATACATTGAGTGGAAAGTCGTATGATGTTTCTACGGAAGATTAGCATTTTGTCCCCATCGTAAATTGCGCCGGCGAAATCGAAACTTCGGCTCGGCGCGAGCGTCGAAAATGTCAAAAGCGGCTTTTTTGATATTTGTGACAGGCAATGAACGTAAGTTATTGACTAGGCCGCCGCGAGCGCTAGTAGTAAGCTACACTTTTCTGCCGATAGTCAATAATTGCAATTACAAACCTATTTGTTGTCGTTTGTAATATAAAATATAATGTATATAACACCAGATTAGTAAAAACAGATGCGACTAAAAAGGGAAATGAATTCGAAGAAGCTAATAGAGGTTATCGATTTAAAATGTCTAGGAGCGAAAGGGCAATGAAAAATTTACAAAATGGGAAACTTGATACATTAGATATTTCATTGACTTGTATTTTTGAACTTTAACTAAGTCATATAATACTGAAATATCCAATTCGCTTGTAATTCTTTTAAGAGAAATTTTGTTTTGGGATGTATAATTTACTGTTCAGAGGACAAAATTATTACAAATAGTACTTTTTAATACTGATTCAATACATCTGGGAGGCACTAGAAATTCAACCTAGCGAAATATGTAAAATTTCTTTACAGTTAAGGATGTGGGTGCTATTGTTAACAATCATAACTTCCTTTGATGTCAACGGAGCTTATACTTTATACGTTTTAAAAAAGTGAAAGAACTTGTAACGATGATTTTAGAGTTCTGAGATAAGAATATAACTATCTTCAAAAGTTGGAAACGTTTCTCTTTCTGGTTATTTAAACGGGCCGGATTTTCATTACAGGAATAATTTTCTATGTTTAAAAAATGAGTCTCCACTTGACAAAGAACATGTAACGATCACGTGAGTGCTATAACTTCATATTTTAACAACATTGACTTTTCTAGCTGCACTTCCTGACGTCGCACATATCTTATTCATTTTAATTTTAGGCATAAATTATACGCCCACAAAAAGTGAAAGATCCAGAAATGCTTTATATTCAATAGAATTAATCAACTTATAGAAAATACTTATGACGATGAGTTTCGAATAAAGACGTCTTGCTCTAGGGCTAAAATGTTACACAAAGAACATCTCACACCTTTTAGGGGTTTTCTTGAAATTTTAATGCTGTTGGAGCTGTAAAAAGTGAGCATTTTATTTAATTGCACCAACCTAGCTATACAGGGTGATATAAAATTGATGATGATGAGTGAGGTAAGGTACGGTACCGGTTTCAGTAGCGAGATCTTGATTGGCGAAGGTAAGTTGCGTCGGTCGAGTCCATTACTTGGATGGGTGACCGTCCTGGTTAAATGGTAGAGTAGCATCAGCTAAACTTTGCCAGGACGTTAATATAAATAAGGCAATTAAATTTAAAAAAAAATAAAAATCAGTTCAAAGACTTATTTGCTGTTTCTTATTTGGGAGGAGGAGAAATCACTTTCGCTAGTGGTCCGCCGACTATGATAAAAATGATTAAAAATTCCAAAATAACTATATGGTTTGACTATAATTTCTTCATAAATATACGTTCTTGTCTTAAAAGTAAGCATTTTAAAATAATAAAAAAGCGAACCATTATACTCTTCGTCAATTTACTGCACTTTTTATATAAGTGATGCACATTCTATCGATTTGTTCTTCCTCTAGCTAACACTAACTTACTGTGCAAATTTCAATACAATCGGGCTTTTCGTTCTTAAGTTATTGTGCTTACAAGAACGTGACGGACATTTTAAAAGTTGTTCAGAGTTCAATCACCAACACAGTGATATGAAATTTTTTTCTCTATGAGCAATATTACCGGTTTTAGAAATGTGCCGATCGAATCTAACATACTTCTTCGATTTATATTTGCGAAAAGTATAATAATGAAAACTAACCTAGTATTAATAAGAAGAATATTAACTATCAATTAGTTAGGTCTTAGGTACTCTGTGCCGGTTTTCCTTCAAAACACTACGTTTCATTTTGACAAAACTATAGTTCAAAACAACAACTAAAAAAATAATATATGCACATTTTATAAACACAACATAATACTAAATACGTTTTTCCTTGAAAATATTCCGGTAATTGAATTTAGAATATGAGATCTCACAAGTGATAAATCATTCCTTGAACTGAATTTTCTATATGACCCGGTATAGCTAGGTTGGTAAAATTGAACAAAATTGTCTTTGGACAGTACAAACAGCATATTAAAATTTCAAGCAATTCTGTCGGTGTACCGTAAGAAGTGTGAGATGTCCCTTTGCGCAAAACTGTTGCCTAAAGGAACCTTAAATAAACTAAACTATCCAAAAACGGACATACTAGACCAAAAAGTCATATCTGTTCTCACTAATCTGTGATGACTGATAAAACACATCTAGTGCAAGAGGAAAGAAAATATTCATACATGATCTCAAAAAAAAAAATCACCTAAAACTTTACATTCGAGAACAAAACAAACAGGCACATATCAAGCAGGTGTACCCGGTGGGTCCAATAGCAGACCTCAGCATCCTTTTCCGTTCCCTGATGTTGGCTGCATGTCTCTGGACCCTGTACGGGGAAGACCCATAATAGTCGGAACTCGATAAACCACCTCCACACTGGCTGTCTGAAATAGATTTTTTAAATTTAGTATATTGTTTATTTCAGACTTTTCACAAATATTTTATGTATGATTCAGTCCACTGAAATTAGACCTAAAACCGGGGAATAGAGGAAATAAATTATAACGTTTTGGGGCAGACTTTTAAAGTGTGAATGTCTGTTCTTTGATATCTCTAAAGCATTTGATACGGTAAATCATGAATTGTTATTTAATAAAATGGTATAGGAGGAGTACCTAACTCTTGGATTACGTCCTACCTACCTACGTCAATGTGCTCAGAAACTCACACTAGAAGTCAGTAGCATATCGTATCAAATGCTACTGGTGTCAACGGGAGTTCCTCAAGGTAGCACCTTAGGACCTCTTCTCTTTCTAATTCTTGTAAATGATCTATAAAGCCACTTAAAAATAACGAATGCCTTCCATGTTACTCAATTTGCTGATATTGTGGCAGTTGCATCAACGGCAGACAATGTACATGAGTTATCAAGTAATGCAAGCATCTGCACCTCACTAATGAATAGTTATTGCAAAAAAATTGGTCTAAAACTTAATGGGACAAAAACTCAAATGTTGACGTTTGTTAATAACACTCCCGATTGTAGTTTATTAGTAAAAAATCAATAACTTATCTATAGGAAACAATCACTCTGTAAAACTATTAGCTATAATTAATTATAGTAATTTATAGATAGAACGCAGCTAGGCTGTCAAATTTCCAAACACATATTCAAAAAACTTGGAAGCAACTATTTTTGTCTGAAAATTGTAATTGTTTTTTTGGCCTTTAACTTAACATAATAAAAAAGGATTTTTTTTTCAAAATTCGTGCTCTAAGAATTTGTTGGAATTTCGGTAAGATTTAATTTAAAAAAAAGCGTTAATTTCGAACAAGGTTTGCGCTCCCTAGCCATTTTTGAACTACAAACTCGATTTGGGACCACTGTGCGTGGATACGGAAGTAATAGAACCATAAATGACGAAGTTGGTCCACCATATTGACGTCGCTATCTTGAATTTTTCATTTCTTATTAAAAATCCGTAATTCGCGATCCTGAAAACCCCCACAGTCGAATTGGATTATACACGGTAACATCGTCCGCCATTTTAGAACCGCCATCTTGAATTTTTGTCATATGGAACGTGTACATATGCTAAATTTCAAGTTGATCGGACGTCATTGTAGAAGTGAGTGAACATCGAATTGCAAGATTTTTTTTTACATATTTATAAGTCAAGCTAATATAAGTATGTTAAAAAAAAGAAACCAATATATTTATTTATCCATTTTTGTAACATTTATTTGTTAAAATAATAGGTATTCAGTGCACAATATTTTATTTTATTACAATAATAAAAACCCGTTGATGATACGCCTATTTTCGGGGCAGTAAGCAGAGTGCAGTTAATCATAAACAAGGTCGACTTATACGATAGCGAATGTGGGCAAGAAGAATCAAATATTGACGTGAAGATATCTAGGTAATTGCTTTGATGTGAGGTATAATTTGATCTAATACTGTAGAAATCGGATGACTCTTGCTACTCCGGAACGCTCTTAAAGCTATCATGTCCATGATGTTTTTTAAACCTGTTAAATACATGTCAGATAGACATTTATTTAATATGTGAAATGACACCGGATCCTTCGCCATTTCTTAGAACACAACATTCGTTACCTTGAGCGTTTAACAATGAAATCAGAAAATCTTGGAAACGGCATACCCAATTTCCACCAAACATGGCTAAGAACCATCTCGTAAATACCACCTTTTGAAACAGAAAAGCAGCTTTGAAATCGGTTCAGCAGTCAGCTGCTCAAAAACCATTGCGTCTATCGGAAATACGCATTGGACCTTCTTTGTAGTAAATGTTATACAGTGTGAACCTAACGAAATGCACAAAATTCATATCTTTGGTATGTGTCATTTGTCAAAAAATCCTCGAACAGATCGATTTTAGTTTTGTAAATGCTACATTTTGACCGATGTGAACTTGGCAGCTAAAAGATAGCAGCCAAAATGACGGAAACGCCCGAAGGTACATAGACGTGCAATAAAAATAAAAAAGGGGTAACTTTTTTTTAATTAGATCCTAATCTAAGAAATTAACAATTACTAGTGGAGAAAGGTTCGATAACTATTGACCATAAATATTGTCCACACCTCACCCCGTTGATATATAAAATTCTTAAATTAAATGGATATAATTTTAAAATGTCATGAAGAAACAAGGTATAACTTTGAAATTCACAGGAGAGCCAGAAAATGATGTAACAAGTAAACGCTGCACTAAAATAACTTATTTGGCAGCCACCCAAATCCACCCCCGAACAAATACATAATCCACAAATTGCACGAAGGAAACGAGTTATCACTTTGAAATTGACAGGAGAGCTAGAAAATCGTATACTAAACCCTGTAGATATAGTACAATTTCCTTGGGGGACGTTGAAGCGTTCAAAAACCACCCCTGAAGAAATAAGTATTTCTTAAACAGCAAGATCGAAACAAGTTATCATTTTGAAATTGATAGGAGAGCTAGAAAATCATATACTGAACCCTGTGAATGTAGTACAATTTTATTGGGAGCCGTCTAAGGGTTCAAAAACTACCCCCGAAGAAATACAAAATTCTCAAACACAAGAAGAAAACGAGTTATCACTTTGAAATTGACAGGAGAGCTAGAAAATCATATACTAAACCCTGTGGATGTAGTACAATTTACTTGGTAGCCGTTGAAGTATTGAAAATCCACCCCCGAAGAAATACATAACACAGAAATTCATATACTAAACTCGTTTCCTTCGTGCGACTTGAGGATTATGTATTTGTTCGGGGGTGGCTTTTGAGCCCTTAAACCGCTCCCAAGTAAATTGTACTACATTCACAGGGTTCAGTATATGATTTTCTAGCTCTCCTGTCAATTTCAAAGTGATAACTCGTTTCCTACTTGCTGTTTGAGAATTTTGTATTTCTTCGGGGGTGGTTTCTGAACCCTTAGACGGCTCCCAAGTAAATTGTACTACATTCATAGGGTTCACCATATGATTTTCTAGCTCTCCTGTCAATTTCAAAGTGATAACTCGTTTCCTTCTTGCTGCTTGAGAATTATGTATTTCTTCGCGGGTGGTTTTTGAACCCTTAGACGGCTTCCAAGTAAATCGTACTACATTCATAGGGTTCAGTATATGATTTTCTAGCTGTCCTGTCAATTTCAAAGTGATAACTCGTTTCCATCTTGCTGCTTGAGAATTTTGTATTTCTTCGGGGGTGGTTTTTGAACCCTTAGACGGCCCCCAAGTAAATTATACTACATCTACAGGGTTTAGTATACGATTTTATAGCCCTCCTGTCAATTTCAAAGTGATAACTCGTTTCCTTCGTGCGATTTGTAGATTATGTATTTGTTCAGGGGTGGATTTGGGTGGCAGCCAAATAAGTTATTTTAGTGCAGCGTTTACTTGTTACATCATTTTCTGGCTCTCCTGTGATTTTCAAAGTTATACCTTGTTTCTTCATGACATTTTAAAATTATATCCATTTAATTTAAGAATTTTATATATCAACAAGGTGAGGTGTGGACAATATTTATGGTCAATAATTATTGAACCTTTCTCCACTAGTAATTGTTAATTTCTTAGATTAGGATCTAATTTAAAAAAAGTTACCCCTTTTTCATTTTTATTGCACATCTATATACCTTCGGGCGTTTCCGTCATTTTGGCTGCTATCTTTTAGCTGCCAAGTTCACATCAGTTGCACGCATACGTTAGCTAACGTGCGATGAGATATTGGTTTTTGTCTCTAGCGCATGCTTTTATTTTGAACATTTATATTCTTGCTTGCTGTAAAAAAAATCTAATCGTTTCGAATTTTACTTTAGTCGATCGAAGTTATTTCATGAAAAAAAAAAATGCACAGACTGGTCAACATTGGCTAATTTTCATGTTCAGTCACAATTTTTATTAATAAAATGTAAAAAATAGTGGAAATTGGGTTGAGTTAAAAAAATTAGTCAGGGAAAACTGAAGTTTATCAGTCAGGGAAGTCAGTGAAAAGTCAGGGGATTTGAAAAGCAGTTTTAGGTGGCCACCCTGAATAAATAATGCAAGCTGGTAAGAGTCCAGAAATTTGAAATTTGGTGTATACTTATACTAGAAACCAAGGCCTCAAATATTTCTATAACGACATCGGTATGATTACCACCTCACCCTCCTCAGTGTCGACAATTTCAAATATTATATTTTTAAAATTCTATAAGTATCTCCACTTACTAGAGTGCAAATATAGTATCAAGATGTTTTCTTTAAAGAAATCTGGGAAATGGGAAATCTGGATGTGGAAGTAGTGATTCCTTAGGCAGCGGTTTGTCTAATTTTAGTAAACTGTTCAATATAAAATTATGATTGTGAAGTACTGTGATTTGGATATACCTGCGTTGTGATGCAAAGAAGTCAAATAGTGATGCTGGATACTGGAATTTGAAGTAGGCCTCGATGCAAATGCGCAGCTCGGCAGTTCCGAGACCTCATCCTCCGAGATATCTCCTGCACTATATCCAAATTGTAAGCTTAAATAATGAGGAAAAATGCGTTACACATAGGGAAGACATTCAACAGTAGGAGTAGTATTACAGTGCTATACAAATATAAAGTTTTGTGCAGGGGTTAATAGACAAATAATTGAACAGGCATTGCATCACAAAAATGTAAACATGACAACAGATTATTGTTCATAAAACACGAATACATACGATGCATTATGCTCTTGTGTATCATAACTTGTTTTTTTAGTAATGATAATATAAAATAGCTATTAGAGTCGAAGCACGTTAACTAAATACAATGGACGTTAATCTTCACAGCCGTCATAAAAAATGAAATTGTGCTTTTTCGGGACTGCAACGAATTTTTTCGTGACTGAAATGAGTTATATTCTGACTCTGAGGAGCGGTTTTATCCACCAACAAGAGTTTCGACGACTAAATCTATCTTCACGTCTTCATAGGAACATTTGTAAATGGTTCAAGGTCATGCAGTCCTTATCAGGTTATATGCCGTGACTACTTTTTCACATGTTAGAAAACTCATTTGTGCTTAAAAAGCACAAAGTGACAAATTTTACAATCGTCCATAATAGGAACTCTAAAGGCTAAGCCAAAGTGAACCAAAACATTAATTATTGTTATTACCGTCAGTCCTTACCCAAACATTTATAACTATATGTTATATGTTATAGTTGAGTTTAAACATGGGAGTTTAAAGATGGAAAAAACGATCATGGCTCTAAGTAGGCTAATGCCAAATATTAGAGGACCGACGGCAAGTAAGGCCCACTCGATTGTCCTGTATGGAGCACCGATCTGGGGAAAAGCTATGCGAAGAGAGAAGTACAAAAATATGCTTACAAAACTGCAGAGGAGACTGTACGTGTTGGCGGCGCATACCGCGCTATCTCGACGGAAGCGATCCAAGTGATAACGGGAATAAAGCCAATGGACATCATGGGTCAGGAACATAGCAGGTTATGCGAAGCAGGAAAGGATAGCAATAGAGAAATCCAGAAAGAATCAATCCAAGAGTGGCGACGATGTTGGGAACTAGGCACAGGAAAGGCGAGATGGACGAAGAGACTAATAAAAAATATAGATTCTTGGAACAAACGGGGACACGGAGAAATGGAATATTACCTAACACAATTTCTTGGTGGGCATGGATGCTTTAACGCATACCTAAAAAAGATTTGGACTTAAAAGCTCTGAAAATTGCTGGTTCTGCGAAGAGGTAGATATTGACCTCTGGGATTCCTATCCAGGACTCTGGCAAGCGAAGCTCTTAATCTCAGAGCCGTTGCCGGAGAGAACAAAGCAAATTCTGCGCCTAAACAGAAAGCAAATTAGAGCCGTGACAGGCCTTCTGACCGGACATGGCTCTTTTAGGAAACACCTGCACACAATGGGGGTGGTTGACGACTCCGATTGCAGGTTCTGCGAGGACGAGGAGGAGACTTCCATCCACGTTCTCACTTCTTGCCCAGGACTGATGAACCTGAGGCACAAACACCTCGGTACTGGCTTTCCAGTGCTGGAGGAAATAAGGAGTTCAGTTCAGCCTTTGGGCTGGAATCCGGTCTGTACGGGGGAGCTCCTTAATTTGTTAGCGGTAGCACAATGGGCCACAAGGCCTGAGTGCGACGTCCTCTAGGCGCCCCACTAAAACAAAAGGAAGACGAGGTAGATTCTCCGAAACTTACTTTCTTCGAATGCCAACAATGCAATGGATAAATTATAGGGGGGAAATGTACCAAAACATTGGCGAAACGGTAATGACGGACAACATTATAGAATTGATGTTGGTAAACGACGAAAACTGGCGGATAATCCATACCTATATATAGAAAGTATTAAAAGAAAAAGAAACTCATGAAATTAACAGGAAAGGCGAGAAAATAAAAAAGGGGAACAAGAAGCAAGCGGAAACACCAAGTCTAATTTGATGCGATGCAATGCGGTTCCAAATTAGATGTAGTAAATTGGAGGAGGGGTTTTAGTTGGTTGGTCTTCTCCTAAAGGAATCCAATACCCCCTGCAAACACGAGTTGCAGGAGCTTATGAAGACTTCCCCTCCTCCACGTAAAAAAGCTCGTCTGTGGCATTTTCTCCTTAAATCTGAAATGTTCATTAAAAGTACAATACACAAGAGCATGCTGAACGGAACGGATCTGTACGTACGAACACCCATATCTATTAGTTTCATGCAAAAGAGTACAACATTTGCAAAATGCCAGTAATGCAAAATTTATACAGAAATATTTAAATAAGGTTCATAAATTTAACAATAATAATTTAACTCATACATATTGGATAAAGTACAAAATTTTAAAACCACCATTAACATTAAAATTTGTCTTTTTTTATTCATTTGATGTATGCGCAATAATGTCAAAAGTTATTCATTCGGCGCTATCATAAATCTGCAACACTTTTTTATGCTGACGGTATTGTCAGATTCCTTTTTTTGGTTTTGTAAGTAGGTATATGTGAAAAAAAGTTTTAAAATAAAAGTTTGACGGCATTATAGCTTGGTAGCGTTATTTTAATGCATATTTTTGTAGCATTTGATCTTTAGCTGATAAGTAAGTAAATCCACATCAAATTCCCGAAAAATAAAAAAAGTCGAATTTTTAATTTACCCCGATAATACTTTTTTGTTTTCAGTGAATTTTATACATTTTTTCCGACATGTGAATCTTGTAAAGCTTAACTAACACCTCAGCAGAAATCTAGCCTAGATACTACGATTAGAAACGAGTAAAAGTTAAAGTCGGATGTGACCGACTCTGCACACTTATTTGATTTCTATTCGTTAGAATCCGAGAGACACACTTTATATTGCAGTTTCACATCTTATACATTGTTGTAAAGTGGGTTTGCTTTAGTTACATTTCACTCCAAAATTATAGTAAAATACATTTACATAAAACATGGCAGTTTACACGTCTCTGGTGATCATTCCATATGATGAAAATGATTCAATTTCAATGTAGTATATTTAGTAATATTATTTTGCATATATCCCAAATTTGAAACACTATTTTAGGTTTAACAGAAATATTGATTTTAATAAGAATTCCCATTCGAAAACGACTGACTGCAGTTCGCTTCCTAAGAATCTTATTAAATCTCCTAATCTACGTAAAGTCCATTCGAATCTGAGGGACACACTAGTTTAGTATAGTTTAGATATTTTGTACGTATTCGTATTTGTGTGTGCTTAATGAAGAACAGAACTTTAGTATAGTTTATCCAGTATCAGTTTGAGAATAAAAAAAAAAGACCGGGAAAGGAATAGTTCATAACACCAGCGATGTCATAAGCGCCGACAATTTTTAGAATAACTTTTTAATTATTGTAAATATTGTTTTAATAAAAACTCTTAGTAACACCTTGCTCCAGAATTGTAATATAACCCAGTTTATACAAAACATGATAGTGTACGCGCCTCCAGTGACCGCCCTATATGACGGATATGGTCTAATTTCAACTAAAAATTTTAAGTCTGAAAGAAGTTATCGTGTTTGGAAGAAACATTCTACACGTGCACACACCCACATAGGCACATACATACATACAGACACTCAAACATGTTTTCCTCGATATTTGAATTCAGACTCATGAAATGGAATTATGTACAATTTCTTTTTCTAAGATGGTTTGAAAAAATTGTCCCTTAGTTGATTGAATTAAATAAGTATTTACAATTATAATAAGCACAAGAAATGCAAAACATATTAGCATAGTTTCACCAAAAATATTTACAGCAACCCGTTGTCAGGGTTGTTTTACTTCCACATCCATAAAGTAATCGTAAAAAAAAATTCAAAAACTTAAAATTTGAGCGAAAAGAAATTTTCTGTCTCGTCGGTCGGTCTGTCTGTATGTCTGTAACTTCTTTTGTCCGCACGTTTTCTCGGCAACGGTTTGAGACGTTAATTTGAAACTTGGAATACATAGAGATCTGGAACTAGATTATATTTTGCTCTAATTCCGGTGAAGGGTTGGGGGTTAAATAGGGGTAAATATGGGAATATAAGTAAAACAAGCTGGTAAGAGTACAGTAACTTGGGATATAGTAATTATACTAGAACTAGAAGCCAAGACCTCAGATATTCTTATAATATTTTCAATCTGGATGTGGAACTAGAGATTCCTTAGGCAGCGGTTTTTTTCTATTAGTTTGGCATGGAATTTTACTTTAAGTTGGCCATATTGAATCAGCTTTTTGAATTTTGAATAAAAATTTTCATTTTAAGTCGACCATATTGCACCCGCCATTTTGAATTCTGAGACATATCTGTGATATATTATATACGAAATATACTTGAATTAAAATGTAATTTTTCGTGCTTCCGAAAAAGGAAGTAGTGTATATAATGGCTAATCTAATTATTATACTCTTCGCAAATACAAAACGAAGAGTGTATATTGCATTCGATCGGTACATTTCTAAAACCGGTAATATTGCACGTGAAGAAAAAATTTTCATATCACTGTGTTGGTGGTCGAATTCTGAACAACTTTCAAAATGTCCGTCCGTCTGTCTGTTCGTCCGTCTGTCCGTCTGTCTGTCCGTCCGTCACGTTCTTTGTAAGCACGATAACTTAAGAACGAAATGCCCGATTGTATTGAAACTTGGACAGTAAGTTACTGTTAGCTAGAGGAAGAATCCTATTGTTTTTGAACAAAATCTATCCATAAATAAAAAAGTTACTAATTTATTGAATTATTGTCTTCTTTAAATGTTTTGCAGTTAAACTAAAAATGTCTAAAACTAATACTATTTACAAAAAAAACTGCGAAGAGCATCCTATAGAATGTGCAACAATTATATAAAAAGTGCAGTAAATCGGCGAAGAGTATAATGGTTAAGAGTGGGTATGCCGTCTAGAAATCAGAAATAAAATGGTCTAAAACGTCGTACCGTGCTCGACAGATTATAATTAGACCATTACAATTACGAGATTTGTACAAGCGGAAAACAAAAGAAAACATATCAATCTAGGTTTGTATCGTATTCATATTTTGAAAAGATTTAGTATTAATTAATAAGACTTGTTTTAATTAGCAGTAATTTGCGAGATTTTATGATTTTTTTTTAAATATTTAAAATCGAAATATGAAAAAAAAGACTCAATACAAACCTTCATTCACGTTTTCTGTGTAGCGTACTATTTTTGTTTTTGCAAAACACATAATAGTTTTTGCAAAAACATGTATAGCACGGAACCATGTAAATGCAAATTTTGCCACAAATATTACACTGATACGAGCTCCCTCTGGATTTATTATAGTTTAAGCTCCGCCCTTCATTTAGTATCACTTCATGAATGAAAAACATAACGAGGGAACCAAATAAGAAATTAAACCAAACCATTTCCAATAACACGGGACGCCCAATTCCATTAATTTACTGTTATACTTAACAGGTACTCTGCTCTTTGATTATGCTACAAGTACCGAATTATAACAATATTGTAACTAGTTATATGTAGTCATCCATGCACTAACAATAATGTTTAATTGTATTTCAATCCTTCTTTTTAAAATGGTGGTATGCTGGTATATTTGAAAACATTTATTGGGCAATACAAATGATATTTATTAATTTTTAAAGATGTCTTCTTGTAGTAAACACATGAATATAGAATTATAAGGGGCAATGCGATTTGCAATAAAAGGAGTTAGTGAAGCGCACATTTTTCCCATTTCCCGCATTAGTATGTTACATTAATAGACCAAGCGCCAGAGACGAAAACAGAACTAATTGCGTCAAATTTAGGTAGAAGGCCGCTAGATACCATGATTCTGAATAAGTACCTACAGCCAAGAGAATTTTGAAAAAACAGGATTTTTCGTAATAACTTTTATTTCTTGGAAAAATAGAAAGAAATGCTTGGGATAAAAACTGTGGGCAGTAAAGCTATCTATCGATCTGTCAAAATAATGAAATCTAGGCTCAAAATTTAAAGAGAAACAGAGAAACCAACTTACTCCTTTAAACCCGAAAATATTTTCGAGAAAAAAGCAACCTTCGTGAAAATTTAACAAATCAGAGTTAAAAGTATTGTCCAGAAGGTGATTGACCAATTTTGAAAATATTTTCTTTTGGAGGTCGCGCACCAATGTATACGTTCTAAGACTCAAGTTGCAGGTTTTTATCTCTGCTTTCAAAATTTGTAGAGAAAACATTTTTGAATACAAATTTTAGTTATCTTTTTTTACTTAGAAAAATTTACAAATTTTTAGAATGGCTCTGACATTCGTGTTTTTACTATTAAATTTATATTTTGATGCGGGGTTTAGTTTAAAACATCCATTAAACGTTTACCTACTATAAAAGCAAATTTATAAGTTCTCCCGCATCCATATATTTTTTAAGAAAATATGAATAATAATTGGTAAAACTAGTGCACATCAGGCAAGTTATTTTATATAATATGTGCTAATATGTGATATGTGCTAAGTATATAACACTAGTTTATTGGTCAAATCCCTTGATATGTGATTTTGTCGAGAACTACTACTCCTAGAAAGTAAAGTTTCAAATAAAAGGTTGCCTCTATCCTTGATCTTTATTTATTCTCGATAAACTTGTTACTGACTTTGAAAAATTGGCATTTGCTTGCTACATTTACGTCTGCAAATTTTCCTTTTGGATTGTAAAGAAATTCTTATTTTATACTACATACTATCAAAACAGTACCTGAGAGGTCAACCACTTGTAGAAATTACACGAACTGCCAAGACTGCCTTGCTTGAGGCGCCTGCGTAACTCCAACGAGACGCACTTGCGGGGCTTTCAATTATATTACCGCCACTGCCATGGCTTCCGACAGCCTGCCTAGACAACTACTGAATTTCATAATGATCCGTTGAATAGTTTAATGATTATAAATAATTACTTATCACTAACTTTCTGCGAACTATTTCTCTTATTCTCGGCGTCTATTGGATGTATAACAATAATAATTAAAATTAGAAAACAATTATTTTTTGGTTTAACTTGCCATAATTCAAAAAACGAACACATTAATGGATCTCAATATTACTATGTCATCACTACATATTTATTAATGAACTGTGGTAATATTAAGGTCAAATTTTAATAATTGTGAAAAATATGTTTTTTTTTCAAAAACCATGTCGATAAAATGTGAGCATTTGCAGTTAACGAACGGGATACCGTTTGAGTCTATGCTGAGAAGAAATAAAGATGAAGACACCTTTTTTATTTGAAACTGTTTTCTAAGTTTAACAGTTTTTAAGAAAATCGCGTATAGACAAATTAGACCAATAAATAACCAATACTATACGCATAACACTTATTGGATAAAACAACTTGCGTGGTGTATATTTTTATTTTAACAATGGTTGCTAATTTTTGTTTATTGGTAAACTACCATTATTTGAGGGAGACTACAAAACGAAAATTCAAGAAGTCCTGAGGAATACCCTGAGAATCCATGAGTTTAAATTTTGATTTGTTGAATGATGTGACAGCGAAAGCTTTAAGCTCTGCACATACGAAAACTAAACAACATTAAAATGTTAAGTTTTCTGTTTAGTTATAAACAAGAATTAGTACCCCCAATAGCAAACAAGACTGCAGCTACGGACACGTATTTCGGAGTTATTGCTCTTCATATATGGCACATGAGGTACGAAGGTACAAAATAGAGTACTTACCATGTACTATGCTTTCCTACCTTTGTTGGTCTTGCTTTTCATATAACAATATTATTTATGATATGCTACACTGATGAGGAGCAGCAATAACTCTGAAACGTGTGTCCGTAGCTACAATCTTGCATACCACTAATTTTTGTTTATAATTTTTATTGGACCTCATTAACTCTTTCATTCTTTTTATCTAATATTATTATTTCCTTATTGACGATTATTATTAATTAATGCATCTTTTCCATTATGCAAAAATATAGATATACTCGTATACTCCATATTACAAATTAAAATTCTAGAGAAGTAAATACTTAGTCGCTTAAATTATAAATACTGTATTTATTCAAGGAATAATATGTTAAAAACGCATTTAGGTTAGAACGATAGGATAGATGTGTCGGCATAACCTTTGAGCTTTGGCAGGTAGAATTTATATACAAATCATGAACTAATTACGACCTTATTCGTAAGTTGAATCACGGTCATTCATTTCTATTTACTACATAGTACTATAAAGACATAAAATAATATTTTATCGTTTTTAAAGGACCGCCCACTGGACTTTCCGTTTCACCTCCCCTGTTGCAAATTTTAGCAGCTTGTCGAGGCATACCTACTCTTAACTTGTTTTATATTTAAAATAAATTGCAATACTGGGAACTCATTCGTAAATAAATGAACTTTTGAGGTCTAATTACAATTCATAATAAAATTATAATTTTTTTGTACTAACTATTAAAAATTATTTTTTTCGAAAGAAAAGTTCTTTTTTCTACCAAATTTAGTAACTTGGGTTGTTGTAAACAACTTCTCTTGATGATATTTTTTTATCAAAAATGTCTGTAGTTTATCTAAAGCCAGTTGGAAAATCATAAAAAACACCGACAAAGGAATAGTTGATAATACGAGCGACAATTCTTAGAATCACTTTTCAATTATTGTAAATATTGTTTTACCACTTTACATTAATTGATAGACAAGATGTAAATTATTTATTTACAATACATTATTTATTTATAATAATGCCATTTTAATGAACAACTCCATAAATGATTAATAAAAAAAAATTAATATTATTTAACCTACGGCTATGCTACCGGCAATATTAAGAATTAACGAAGAGCAAGTAACGGACTTGTAATGGTGAGCCAGGTAAACAATCGATTACTTTCGTTTGAGGTCAGCGCATAACACATATGGTTAACTATATTCGTACAAGGATATCGTGTTTTCAACATTCAAGCACGCTCTTAGCTGTTATTCTATCACAAACAGGCTTTGTAATGACTTATTCTGGTAGGAACGCTTTTAACAGAATTATTAATTTGACAGTAGAAATATTATACTTAGTACATTCTTTGCGTTTAGTAGGCTAGTTTTTAGCTGAGGCTACAATGTAGTTTACTCTTTTAAGGTTTTACAAGCTTTACAAATGAATGTGTGTATTATAAAAAGTGTTAAATTCACTGAAAAATGAAAAAAGTTATTTATTCCTAAGAGAAACATAGTATATTTAAAATATACAGCTGTTTATTTTTGAGACGCCCTCTATAACACTAGGTCTCTAATTATGATTTTAAGTGATTATATCCAATTTTCTTGTGTTGAACAATTGATGATTCAACACTGTTTGAAACACGAACAAGAATTTCTTTTTAGATTGTTTGACGCTGGACAATCTTCCCGTAGTTTCCAATCGAGGATTGTTCAGAATCAGGAAACCAAAAAAGAAAACACTTGATACCCATATTTTCTTATCGTAATATAACTATATGTTATTTTAATAATATTAAGACATATATTTACTTCGGCGGAGAAGATGAGGAATCTGGTAACTGATGTCCACGATTCGTCATTTTTTTGTATCGTTTTTTCAAAACCACCGCTGGAGCTATATTGACCACTTAATAAACAACGCACTATATAATAAATTCACTTAGTAAAGTACACCGGAAAAGCACTAGTACAACGTTTACTCTAATTGAATTATTTGGAAATGATATCAAATCCCTAGGGAATCTCTTTTATATATCTCTGGTCTAATAAATTTACATTCAAAATAAAGGTTGCCGAAAACAACCCTTGAATAGATAATAAATAAGGTTTTGCTTTGCTTTCGCATGATATCGGATTCAGCCGAAAGTCGAATGTTGGTTTCTCTGATCACTTTAACTAAGGGTTATTTTCCGTTTCCAGCTACATGGCCACTATTGATTTGGGGTTGTTCCACCCTTACGCTAGCCAATAGGAGGTGCACGTTTGATTGACTTTCCAACGTGGCTCTGTGATTGGCTTTAAGTATAGTTTTCTTAAGATATGATACAATAAGGGTGTAGAAGGGACAATTACTGCGTATTTGAAGTGTGTGTGGTTGTGACAGGTCTGGCAAATGGAACAGGGCCATCATTTGCAGATACTTGCAGTTTATAGAGGTTACAAGCATAAGTTATTAGCTGCAGACTGCAGGCTATTTACTATTTTTGATTATTCGCTTAGGGTAAGAAATTTCTATTTAAATATATTAACTGGGCCATGGAATTGTTGTTCAATAAATGCCATTGGTCAAGTTAAGCTCAGTTCAAAAGGTTCAAAATTGTGAGCTAGAGGTCGTTAAATATTTTTAGATACTTGAAATTTTCTATGCAGGTTAATATCCATATGTAAGGAACACATTTTTCAAAATTTTATCTAAATCGATACATTATTATTAAAGCTATATTAAATTGTTTAAGAAAGTTGTGTATTAGTTTTTAATTTATTTTTGTGTTTAAGTACATGTTTACTGGAGGTCTGGTGTATCTAGATCTGTACGAAATTATATTGCGAACAATCGATGTAGAATTAAATTTAAGGTGGACATATATCAGCAAGTCCTACATCTTATAGTCCGGGATGCAGTGATAGTTTTCGTGAAATCATTTCCATAAAGCTAGATTTTTTTTCCAAAGAGAGTATAGATAGTACAATGAAGGTGCAATCTACCAAATTATTAGTTGTGCATAAATGAGTAAAAAAATTTAAAAAAATAGATGGACGAAAATTTCGTTTTTCGAATTGTCAAAAAATGACGATTCGCCTTCGCACCTGCCGGCCTCAATTTTCGATTTTCACCTCGCGATTCACGTTGTACGGTCATTGCAGACCTTCTCTTCGCCATCGAGACATAGAACAGGTCTCCGATCGCCGTATTTATTCAGTTCTTACGTTTGAAAAATTGACTTGGGGTCGTGCTAATTGGCGATTATTTTTAAGTGGTTTTCCGAGTTTGAATCCCGCCCGAGGATACTTTTTTTTTCGTTTTCAATTTTTTGGCAGATATTTTTGATTCTATAATAGCTATTCTCTCCGTTCTATTGAATTTCTCTAAAAAGTTTTGCATTTTCCGCCGCGAAACATTAATCTGCACTATTTCGATTAAAAATCAGAAATATATAATATAATGAAGTAAATAAAAGCTTATTACAGATCTGTAAAAATACTGTATGTTCATTAAAACTAATGAGGAATATAATTGTCGTGATTTGACTACGTATTGCCGTTTTTGCAACGTCTACCAAAGATTTAGCCACCCTATAGCGGAGGTAGAATGTTATTTTTAATCCAAATAGTGCAGATTATTATTCCGCGGCGGAAAATGCAAAACTTCACCGAGAAATGCAATAGAACGGAGCAAATCGCAATTATAGAATCAAAAATATGTGCCAAAAAATTGAAAACGAAAAAAAAAAAAAATTCGAAATCGGGAAACCACTTAAGGTGGCCATTCCCTAGAAAGAGACATCCGATAGGGAAATATTTATTATTTTTGTCCATAACTTTTTTTTTATTAGTACGTGTATTTAAAAATATATAAAAAATATAAGAGTACCTAAGCAGAATTATAACAAGACTATTACTATGAATTTTCACTCAATAATTTCAGTGGTTTGCAAAATGGCTCGATTTAAAACTGCGAAATAGGAAGATTAACACAATTTTTAAATTTAAATCGAGCTATTTTGCAAACTACTAAAATTATTGAGAAAATTCGTAGTAATAGTCTTGTTATGGTTCTACTTAGGTACTCTTACAGTTTTTTTACATACACGTACTAAGAAAAAAAAGTTATAGCTAAAAATAATAAATATTTCCCTATCGGATGTCTCTTTCTAGGGAATGGCCACTTTAAAAATAGTCGCCGATTAGCACAACGGCAAGTCAATTTTTCAAACGTAAGAACTGAACAAATACGGCGATCGACGACCCGTTCTGTCTAGATGGCGAGGAGAAGGTCGACAATGACCGTACAACATGAATCGCGAGGTGAAAATAGAAAATTTTGGCTGGCAGGAGCGAAGGCGAATCATCGTTTTTTAACAATTCGTGACACGGAAAACGAAATTTTAAATATTTAATTTTTTACTCATTTATGCACCACTAAAAGTTTGGTAGAATTGCACCTTCATTATAGATACTATCCAAATTCTCTTTGGAAAAAATCTAGCTTTATAGATATTAACGCGAAAAATTTGTCGTTGTCTCCCGGGCTATAACACATGTATAATACTTTTTGAATTATTCACAGTATTGGTTGAATATTACAATTTATCCAAAAAAAACTCATAGAAGCCTATGAAACAATAAAACAATAGAAACAAAAGAACAAAAAATAACAACTAAACTAAGGTGAGTGTTTAATACAACACTCTGTGTATAAATCTACCTACTTTATTCAATTTGCACAGGCGGGAGTTTTCAGCAGAAGAAATCGACTTTTTTGGGCCGCGGCTGCCTCAAATCCACCTAATCTTTGAAGTTGTAAATCAAACTGAATTTTCCATTAACGTTTGGATAATCGGTTACACTGGTACATGTGTGTTGGAAACTTGTATGGGAACAAGTATTTAGAGATTATTTGTTCATGATTTTGTCATAATCTTCCACCTCAGCATATGCCGTCCGTTTATGGTATCAAATGGAAGAAGTACCAGCACATTCAACAAATGCTGTAGATTTAAGACTGAGAGAATGGTTTCAAGATAGGTGGCGGGGCAATAGAGGCCAATTTCGTTGGTCTCCTAGTTCACCGGATCTGACATAATTAGTTTTTTATTTATGGGGGTGAGTTGAGAATCTGGTTTATGAAACCGCACCCGCGTTTAGGGAAGACTTGATATTAAAAATAACACAAGCCATGAAGGAGATTGATGGAAATGAAATCAGAAATGCTACCACACCCGTCCAACGTCGGATTATTGAGTGTTTAAACTAAAGTGGTGCACACACAGCATCTTCTGTATTATATGTAGTTAACGTTAGTAGTCAATTAATTGCCATTTTGTGCTAGATTAAGTATTTCCAAATTATTACCAAATCAGGTAGGTAGGTAGATATCTACATATTATGTTGTATTAAACACTTACTTAAGTTTAGCTGTTATTTTTTGTTCTTTTGTTTTATTGTTTCAATTGTTTCATCGGCATCTAAGTTTTTTTTTGACAAATTATAATTTTTATAAAAAAACTGTGAATAATTCAAAAAGTACATTTATTAGGTATAGGATATGCTGATATAATTCCACCTCAAATTTAATTCTACATTCTATTGTCGTAATGAAATTTGGCACGTGCGATTTGGAAAAATGGAGTTTACGACATAAATAATTAATAAACCCTTGAGTTTCTGAAACTTAAGGGAAAAATTGGCATATGTCAAAACCTATCACAGATAAGTACCGATAACCTAAACGCCTTATACTCAAAATTTAATACCGAATTTAAAAGACATAAAAATTGGGTGTGTCCATTAAAAAAATAAAGACGGCATCAACTTCCGATATTTCCGGAAGTGCCGTCATTTTGAAATTCGGACACGCAATGGTCGACTGCGGCTGTCCTATGCAAAAACACAGTAATTGATAATTTTTAAAAAAATGAGTTAAGCACAAATTTGCACATACTGTATCTTATCCCACCTAGTTGAGCATAATTATTTATGATCTGGAGCTTCAATATACAAATTTTTCACTGTCATGAACACAGTAACTGACAAAGCATACAGAGTTTAACCAATCAAAAACAGTAGATGACATATTCCAAAGTAAAACAGAGTATCTGCATTGAAGATACTGTGTTACTGCCTGGTATATGCAATTGCTGTGTTTTTAATTGATATATTACCGTCCCTCTCCATATCATTACCACCACTCTCATATAATAGATGTATATATTCGGTCACTTAAGGTGGCCATTCCCCAGAAAGAGACATCTGATAGAGAAATATTTATTATCTTTGCCAATATTTTTTTTTTCTTAGTACGTATATTTAAAAAAACCGTAAGACTACCTAAGTAGAACCATAACAAAGCTATTACTATGAATTCTCACTCAATAATTTCAGTGGTTATGCTTCTTCCAATGATGCCACAAGTAAAGAGAAGTTTTTTTATTAGCAGGTTAGTTGTATTTAATGAAACCTTCGCTACTCTCAATAAAAATAGTTCTAAGAAAAGCTACTGTGTTCTATGGCATGAGGCTCTATCTGGCAGAAAAGCCGAAGCGTTTGTTGATGCAATATTACGGGTCATTTCTGAGGAACGGGATGTGTCAGAGTTTATATTCTGGGCAGATAATTGTACGGGGCAAAATAAAAATTGGGTACTATACACAGCACTCATTACCGAAGTAAATCGTCCCACAGGTCCTAAAGAAATTAGGATTAAGTACCTCACCAAGGGACACACCCATATGAGTGCCGATGGCATTCACGGTAATATAGAACAGAAACTTGGAAGAAAGCGAAATGTGTATGATTTTCAAGAATTGGTTAGTCATTGAAATTTGTAGAAAGAACGTGAATGTGCTCAAACTAAATCAGTTTCATTCCTGGACGAATAAAAAAAGGGCCGTAAGAAAAAAGGGTGACGATCCTCTCAAAGGTTTTACTTTAAATCCTCTAGTTGAAGTTAAATTTAGTAGTGGGTGTAGATTCATGAAATATAAAACAGACTTTGATGAAGAATATAAAGAAATCGATTTCTTACAAAAAAAACATACTATACCACACCTTCCAGAATTAATAAATACACGTGGAGTTAAATCACAAAAAAAACAAACGATTCTTAACGACCTCGTCCCTTTAATGCCATTAAATAGAAAAATATTTTGGGAATCCCTTCCAGATTCAGAAGCTTCTGCTGACTTGGTGAATAGTGAACAGATGGAAAATGATGAGTGATTATGCATTTCTAGTTTCCTAAGATTTAGCATTTGTTTTGTTGTTTGAGTTATATATAAGTAAATAAATCTATCCTTGCAACAGGTCGTTGTTTAATTTTATTTTTTGAAACAAAAAAGTAGTACTGTGTGTTCTAGATGATCTTCCTTGCGATCTAAGAATATTTCCATTTTCTAACAAAGGATTATCAAGGGTTATTAACCCTTGATAACCGTGTTATTAACACGGTTTATGTTTATTACCATATTACCATTTTAATACGCAGTATCAGCTTTTTCTGTGATTTTGTTGGTGACCTCATTTATATTCATAATTATATTACCATTCAAGAACACAGTATTGGCTCTTCATGTGTTTTTGTTTATAAGATAAACAAAATACTTGCACAAATTACCATTTTAAAACAAAGTATCTGCCACCGACCATCAATTTTTTTTTTGCAAAACGATCTGGGGATGTTATACAAAGAAAACTAATGTAATGACAGATATGCCAGCAAAAATTTATAAGCCAGTCTCATTTACTTTTGAACGGCTGATGTATTTTAGAAAATCTTTATTTCTGACAAATGAGCCTAATAGCAATTACTGTGTTTTTATATGGGACAGCCGTGTGGCAGGATACCAAATCTCAAATGTCTATCTTATTTGCAAGTAGGAAATATTCTAATGGCCGACCGCACAGTGATTCAAAAATAAATTTTTGTGGACAAAATTCGACACTTGAGTTTTGCTTGAAACGACTAATTTTTGTTTTTTAGTATTCTCAAAACAATACTTTATACAACGCCTAACTGCCCAAATTGAGGCAATTTGGCTAAAAACCTCATTTTTTTTGTTTTTTGACTAATTTTTTGAGAAATAGAATATTTACAGTGAAATGGCGATGTTGGACCTTCCTACGTTTAAGATCTCTGGATTTTTAATGGTTGTACGGTATGTATTTGGGTCGTTGATTACGAATATGATATTCGTTTTACCCAAAAGTGGTCCAATTTTGAGAAATTGGCCATTTTTGGGGGGTGTTTGAAAATTTTTCGAGGTCTTTATTACATAATTTATTAAACTATAATATGATCATAGTATTCTAAGCTTTTGGATTGATTTATAAAGAAGTATTGAACATAATGCCATTAAAGTAATTTTTGTAAAAATTGTAATCAATTTTCAAAAAACATTTTATCTCTTATATATTAAATCAAAATTTTAGCCAATTTGCTTCAATTTGGGCAGTTAGGCGTTGTAAAGTATTGTTTTGAGAATACTTAAAATAATTTAGTCATTTCAAGCAAAACTCAGGTGTAGATCGAATTTTGTCCATAAAAATTCATTTTTGAATCACTGTGGGCCGCCTTAAAAGAATCACCCTGTACAGGTAAATAATTTGAAATGATTATCTGATGAAATTAATAATAAATCGTAATAGGGTCATTTACTAAAATTCATTCGGTCAGTTTTTTACATTTTCTTACAGGATTAGGTCTACCTTTAAAATCCTGAAAATTTCAGGATGATATCTCTTTTCATAGCTGAGATATTTAAAAAGTCAAAGTTACCGCTTTTAGACATCAGTTTGAGAACAGTGTGACGTCATTGCACAGTTATCAAAATAATTAAATATAAAACTACGAAATAGGAAGATTAGCATACATAATCTTTAAATTTAAATCTAATTATTTTGCAAACCACTGAAATAACGAAATCGAGTAAAACACTACTATGTTTTTTACCACCATATTTGCACCAAACGTGACTGCAGTTTCAACCCTTTAGGTCATTTTCAAACGATGATTCAACTAACAATGAAATACAAAAGATTTGGTTCATATTTAAATATATTTCTAGAATTAAACAGATTAGAGAATTATGAAAGTACACAGGTAGTTTATGATATCCTAACTATCTAATGGTGGGGTTTCTAAGAAATATTAATTACATTTTGGTAGCAGTAAAAAGAGGCGAATATATAATATCTAATCATCATTTAACAAAATTAAATCATCCTTATTATTGTATTTGTATATCTCCAATGCTTCTAAGTTTCAAACCTTTGCTAGCATAGTGTAGGATTTCCATATTATTAATATCTAACTTAATTTGTTAGAAGCATTGGAAATGTACATATAGAATAATATTTTTTCTTTCAATTAAAAAAACGACTAAACATTATGATTTATTTAGAAACTGTTTTACCTCTTGAAAAAATTTCATAAAATCGACCGTTTTTGGAAAAAAAATTATCTGCCTATATAGTAACCTTGTCATAAAAAAGAGGGTTACCTGACATCAAATGAGGTATCTTATGTTTTTTTAATATGTTATGTAGGATTATAAATTAATGTTAAATTCAACTTTACGACCTCTTTTTACCCCTAAGGCCTACTTTTTCGACAAAAAGAATTCAACACTTTTTAAAGTAGACTGAATTTGCTACAAGTTGTTACCAGAATGGACTCTGTAGATGTAATAGTCTCCAAGACACAGCTGTTCAAAGTTTGGCAAATTTCTCATATTTCGTCATTTTTAGCAATTTTTCCAGTTTTACTTCATAAGATTGACCTCAAAGCCTCAAAACATAAATAATGTTTTTCTGAAGTGAAATACCTTCCTGTACATACAAAAATTTTTTTTGGTGTGATGTGCTTAGCCCCGGGCCGCTTTGCCGGTTGTTTGATCGCGATGTAGTAAAATAACTTAAAAATTAACGTAAAATATCAGTCTTGAATCTATTTAAAAACATAGTAACAGAAAATATAGGGAGATATGTATTCATTTAGAGATATGTAGGTATTTCACAGATTTTTAAGGTTAAAATTTGCTAAAAATGGCAAAATATGAATAATTTTGCAAATCTTTAAATAGCTCTACTTTGGAGACTATTTGGCCTACAGAGTCCTTTTAGGTACCAATTTGTAACAAATTTAGTCTATTTTCAAAACATGTTAATTTGTTTTTACCAAAAGAGTAGGTCTTAGGGGTCAAAATTCACGAAAACTGAAAAAAGTAAAAAATCCCGCAATTTTTTGGCTTTTTTCCAAGATCCGGAGGTCTGCCGAGGCCGTAAATTTGGATTCAACATTAATTTATAGTCATATACAACATATTAGAAAATCATAGATACTCTATTTAATGTCAGGTAGAATGTATAAAGTTACTGAAACTGGATTAAGTGATTACTGATTACAAAAGCGACGAGCTCGATTACCTATATGAGTCAAAGCACTAAGTCGGCTGGTGTGACAATATTAGTAACCGAGATATGCCAAATTTCGTCTTTTTCCGATTACGTTATTTTCAGATAGACATTAAAAACTGACTTTTCAACACACCTCTAAGTGGGGTAGCTGGACTGGAAAGGTTTATTTTGAAAAATTTTATATGGAGAACCCACCTTAACCTTCGATATGGAATTGGTACTTACATTTTTTGGTCGTTATTACGGGACATCCTGTATATGAAAATAGGTATTTTCCACTGTCTACTCTAGATGAAAGTGACATGTTTTTACTCTAGAGGTGAAAATATTTTCATCTCTAGAAGTGAAAATAAAAATGTCAAATTTATAGTTTTAACAAGCTAACCGTTATACTCTTCACCGATTTGCTGCACTTTTTATATAATTGTTGCACATTCTATAGGAGACTCTTCGCAGTTTTTTTTGTAAATAATATTACTTTTAGACATTTTTAATTTAATTACAAAACATAATTTTTTTGTCTTATTTAAAAAAATTTAATAACGGTTAGACAGACGGACAGACAGACGGACGGACAGACGGACGGACAGACGGACGGACAGACGGACGGACAGACGGACGGACAGACGGACGGACAGACGGACGGACAGACGGACGGACAGACGGACGGACAGACGGACGGACAGACGGACAGACGGACGGACAGACATTGTGAAAGTTGTTCAGAATTCGATCACTAACACAGTCATATGAAAATTCTTCTATACGTGCAATATTATCGGTTTTAGAAATATGCCGATCGAATGCAATATACTCTTCGTTTTGTATTTGCGAAAAGTATAATAATGGATAGAGGAAACACTTTCATTTAGTATACTCAGAGAAATGGCGTGCAAATTCGATAACGAGAAGTTACCGTCTGCCAGTCAGTAATCGAAGAGACCATATATAACTACGAAAGTTGGAAATGTTTGGTATGGTGAGCGGATATGGATAATCAAATGGTTACCGGAAATTGAAAAAACAATTTTTTTGTTACCGGACCAAACTTAGCGCAAAATGTTTGTATTGGTGTGTACAGTACTGTACTGTAGTGGCAGACATTTCTGTCGGGCGATTTTTGAGCAATTTGCCACCAATCAAAGTGGCAAAAAATGGATCAAAACTTGAAATTTGTTCCATTTAATTGTTGATAAGTGTTATTTATTTATAGGGACCAAACATACAGATGAAATTAAACATAATAATTTGAGAATTACCGAACCACCTGTTTATTCTATCGAACAATCAATATTAGGACGATAAACCAACAATTAAGACCATGAGAAAAACAAATTGAGATTTCATCGCGTTCGTCAAATGCAAATAAAAAATGAGCTTAACCCGGCTTAAAATTAAATTAAGATCACACACACTCATATAAACCAACAAATAAATAATTCAAAACCAGCAAACAAAACAAGAATGAAATTCATGAAAGCTTATGCGGCGAACAAATCCAGTTGGCTTATCTTTCCAAACAATTGAGTTCAGGTTCAGACAATTGAGTACACAAACTGTAGCACCGATTCCTAGCTATAGGGTGGCTACAAACCATGTTTGACACATGTAAGTGGGGCCTCTCGTGTACCGCACGTGAACAGGTCACGTGCTGGTCCAAATCACAGGACTAAAGACGATTTGTCAGTCGCAGATAGAAGTGTGCTTTGAAATCGACACACCCACGATGATATAAACGATTTTGAGAAGCAAGGCGTTAATTGTAATCCTTGAAATGGTATGAAAATACAGGGTGTAATTAGTTTCATGTCATTAAAAAAACTGGTGGTAGGGAACGACAAGACAAACAAAAAAACCTTATATAACATGGGGTCTAAGCTCACAGTTTTGGAGAAAAAAAAAAACAAAAATTTCCAAAATACTTAATAACAGTTTGAGAACTGCTGGCATATTGGGGTAGATTTTATTGGCTCGCGTCTTGTCGTACATAATACTCTGACATTCCTGCAACTAAGTATGCCGACAAAGCAGTTAAAAGCGACCGACAGACGACACCGCCATGTTTTTTGCTTCTTCGCGGCCAAATTATCTTATTACGTGTGCTATACTCTCCCTTGTAATATTCTCAAGTAATACCCGTTCCTTGGTTTTGTCTGTTGCTTTTGTTCTTTTTGAATTTTGTGCCACTTATGTTAAGATTTATTTTATTGACTTATCGTTCAAGTCGTTAGTACTTGGTTACGTAAGACACTACTTCTCGTTCGTGCTTTTTGTGTTACATTTTGGATTGCCACGGTAACCTCGGAGTAAAAGGAAAAAAAAGGTTAGACGGTATAAGCTAATTACAATAATAGTGATAAAAAAAAACTTATCGGGAAAATAGAGCATAGTGAGCATGAGACTCTCAGGGTCCTTGTTTATCGTGGCACATATAATTAGCTAATAGAAAATATATAAGAATATGCGTAATACACGTAACAAAAAAAAGAAGAAGTAATAATAATTAAAGTTTAATTAAATACACCAAAATACCTTGAATATGATCTGCCTAAAATAATTAGGTACCAAATCAATGCCAGCTATATCAGTAGAGCAGGACAGTACGATAAATATGATTTAAATAAGTGATATATGATTGGGGCGCCACGTGATTTAAAAAAAAAAGAAAACAATTGATTTGGCTGGGTATTTTATTTTAATTGTGTTCCAAAATCACGAAATAACACACAACTCTAAGTGGATAGACAAATGAATAAGCAAGATATTTATTTATGTTACGATAAAGGAGTATATTGATATGCATATATTTCTAAACTAAAGTAATTTAAATAAAATAATTAAGCACAAAAAAAAATAGCGATTTCCCAACTATATGGCCATATATTTTGGTTTACAACCTTTTACTATCTATCCAATATTATCATATATATGTATGATTATGTATGTGTATTATTATATATTAAATGATAGTAAATGAATTAAAAAAAAAACTGTGATAAACAAAATTTACAATTAAATTAAGCAGACAAGCTAATGATTATTACTTATCAAAGAATCAGAAGGAACACATTAAAAGAAATGTAATAGATAAATATTATTGCTTTGTTCTAGGTAAAAAATCAAATTAAGTTTATATGTGTGTATAGTTATTTAAATATTTTAACTTAGCATCGGAATTTCATACATGTAGCAATGTTTATATGCTCGTGTTCTGGTCCAGAGTTTCACGAAGCGTTCTTATAATTTCCACAAGTTTAAATGGATGTTCCGAGTCAAAAACAATTTATACAGTAATTACATACCAGAGCGACATATATTTTTCATTCTGGAACCTCGATTATCACATAGGCCTCGATGGATTGTCTGGAAACCACGGGAACCTCTTAGGCGTCTCCAAGTAGACAAGTGAGAGGAAAGTCTGCAACTGGACAGCAGAACCGTATTCGACAACCCAGAATAATTTCTCTTAGACGAAAACTCAAGGACAACTTATACATACATAGGGAAAATGTGATGTGCACCCTGCCAGAGCGACCCTAAAATAATTAACCTCAATTGAAAAATGCTCGTGACATAGTATCAGCTAATAATAATTTGGTTAACTTTAGAAATTTAACATACCTCTATCGAGGGCCTCAGAAGATGCTTGAATATTTCTTAGCAGGACTAAGACGGTGTTTGAAATAATGGCTTCAAAATCCTCTTACGGAGTTAAGATCTTCACAAAATTAAAATACGAAACAAATCAATAGAATATTATGTGAAAATCACAAAATGTCGGTGAATGTGGATTTATCCCAAAATTATGGATTTTCAAAACTATTTACCACTTTCACACAACGACTACCATTTACTTTCTGTCTTAAAATATGGCTCCCCGAATTAAACTCCCCGGAAATTAAATACGAATCGAAATGTCTAGAAAATTAGTGGGCAGCTGCCATCACTTGGGTAGGAAAAAGGGGTATTAGCGCCTAAAACGCTGAATCCAAACAATTAAAATCATTTAGGTGATAGCAATATAAAATGCCTATCTAGAACACTTTACGGCATTATGTAATCTCTTTTAGTTAAAAAGATATTAATTTTATTATGGCAATGAAAAGACTAAAATGTGGCGTACGCCTGTGGACGTCTAACTGTTCGATTTTCCAATTACTAATTTTTTAAGCTTTTAACACAATGTTACAAATGTTAATAAACCACTTTTAAATTTTACAAATTCTTATAAACGACAATAACAGCTACAATAACTTTCTTCCAAATTAAAAAACACATGTAAACAAATCCTATTTAAACCCCTGCGGCCATGCTATGCTTACGTTGTGCCGAAAGAGAAGAAACTATTTACATTTTCATAATTAGTGGTATAAAAATTTGGTACAAGTAATCCCATCAAAGTGCCGTACTTCTTCCTGCGGGAACACAAGTCGGGTATTACAGTTTTTTATTATTTTTAATATTCGGAACTATAACATCCATTGACCTTGAAAAACAGTGGTTCTCAAACGTTTCCTACCTTAACATTAAAATGTTAAACCTAGTCAGTATTTTTCAAAGTGCTCCTAGAGAAACAAGTCATAGGTTTTTTGTTTGTCTAGTCGGTCCCTATTATCAGTTTTTTTAATGACATGAAACTAATTACACCCTGTATGAGATTTACTTCATTTCTACATAGCATATGCTTCTAGATTAAAATACTGTCTTAATAAATAATTTGGCAAGATTAATCTAAAACACTCGAAGTTATCGATATATATCCCCAACTAAGCAAATCTGATAAATCCATTCCCGGAACTAAAACCGTAAAATGACAGTAATCTTCCACACTTAAATATGTTAGCAAACAAACATGTAACAATGCATAATAATAGCATTTCCGCAGGTTCCCATGCCTAGGGTCAATCTCTCTCCTGCTTTAAACTAGGGCTATAATATTTTTTGAACAAGGCCGCGATAACCGCTAGCTCTTTGTGCGAGACATATTGCCTGTGCTTATTGGAGTGTGGCCTGCCAATTAGGGTTATTTATAGGAAATTCAATTTACCAGGGTTATACGATATGGTAGTTGTTGAAAAGCATAATAAATCATTATTATTTGTTGCGATAATGTCATTGAACTAACAAAATCATATTGAGCAAAATGTTTCCAAACTGAAATTTTTCAGAGAGGAGCAGGAACTTTTTTAGTGGTGCAAACTTCATAGTAGGGCTCCCCTACTCGACCAGGATTTTAGACCGCATCTCGGCATGAAGATTTCAAATATTTTTCACTAGATTATCACTCCCTGATAAAAAAGTTCCATTACCATTGATATTTCTGGCGTTGCTAAAGGAGTAAATGTAAAAATAAATTATGCATTTTTTTTCTATCTCGACACGTGAGTTTCCATGTTTTTCTATTAAAGGTAATGTTAGACAATGTAGGAAAAATAACAAGCTAACCATTATACTCTTCGCCATTTACTTCACTTGTTATATAATTGTTGCACATTCTAAATGATACTCTTCGCAGTTTTTTCTTGTAAATGATATTAGTTTCAAACATTTTTTGTTTAATTACAAAACAAAAAATTTTTCTTTCATTTAAAAAATTAATAACTTTTTATCTATTGATCGATTTTGTTAAAAAGCAATAGGGTTATACCTCTAGCTAACACTAACTTACTGTCCAAATTTCAATACTATCGGTCTTTTCGTTTTTAAGTTATCGTGCTTACAAGAAACGTGATGGACGGACGGACAGAAGGACGGACGGGCCAGACAGACAGACAGACCAACAGACGGACCGACGGATGGACATTTTGAAAGTTGTTCAAAATTCGATCACCAACACAGTGATATGATTTTTTTTTTCTCTACGAGCAATATTACAGGTTTTAGAAATGTGCCGATCGAACTCAATATACTCTTCGATTTGTATTTGTGAAGAGTATAATAACTGACATTTCCGACCTTGCGCGCGTCTCCAGTCGCGTCTTCCAATTTTCTGACACTTGGAAAATCTTGTTATTATAGCACGTCAATTTCCCACATAATTATATGGTAACATTTGATGCCAAAGAACCTAAGAAAAATAGTAACTGATAATTTGGCTGTTGCCTGCGAAAGGGTTGGATTTTTTTATTGTAAAATTTTTAAGCACTTTAGAGTTATAGCGGACGTCTGTTTCCTACTTCAGATGATTGATATTACTCGGAAAAGTGTGGGAAAAATGATAACTGACATTTTCAGGGTTGCAGGTGTCACAAATATTGTTTTCGTTAGAAAAAAAAAACGGAAAATTTGAAAATTTACAAGTATGGCTCTGCTTCTATACAATAGATATAAATATATTGTGCTGAAATTATACAGCCATTACATAAATTAGACATAAATTATATCTATATATTAAATCTATCAAGTTTATATATCATCGTCATCCATATCGTTATCGGAATCGTCTTCACTATCGGTATCGCCTCGTTCTTCGATTTCGTCTACCTCCTGTTCTCTCTCCATATCCTTATCTGAAATGAACACCAAAAATTCAATTAATTATTAATGGGAATTGATAATATTGTTATGAATTACACCCCCTTGGAACTGGAGATGATACGCCTATGCCTACTAATAGTGACGGGAAAGACTCTAGAAAGAGCCATGGACTTTTCTAGTGTGGTGGAAGAAGATTCTGGTTCAATCTAGAGAGTCAATTTCGGAGTATATAAGGCGCGATTACCAGCGCGGAAAGAGAAGTTTTATTAAGAAAGCAGTTTATAAAAGTGAACAAGTTGAAAAGTGAAAAGTGAGGTTAAATAAGAAGTAAATAAAGTTTATTTTGAAGTATTGTATGGTCAGTAAATTGTTAAATAAAGTGTTAGTAGTGTTTATCTCTTGTTGAAATTATTTAGAACCCACGGATTCACACAGGGTGTTTCCAAAAAGGCGAATAAACGCGACATTGGTGTCAGACGTGGAATTTTGACAAGAGGATTTTCCGGAAGTGTTGAGAAGACTGAGACAGTATTCTCGGAGTTTGTGCTAACACAGGGAGGACTAATTTACTGGACATTGTTCGAGAATTAATTTCGGAAGGAAAACAGGAAAATAGTGTCAAGTGCGTTTTTAAACATTGTAGAACATTTTTGTTGGACATTAGTGGTTAAGTGACAAAGACTCTAGATAAGACTTTTTTTTGTGCCGTTTTGAGGTTTTTCTGGACAGTCCCATTACCGATAATGACGTAATTATTAAATTTTGTTGATAATTATATGCCGGTAACAACCAGAAGCATGGCATCCGAACAACAAATGCAGGACTTTATGGTCCAAATGCAAAAGATGATGATGGATCAGGAAAGAAAGCGCCAGGAAGAGAAAGAAGAACAGGAAAGAAAATGCCAGGAAGAGAAAGAGGAACGTGAAAGAAAACGACAAGAAAAAGAACAAAAACGCCTACAGGAAAAAGAAGAATTAAGAAAAATTTTTGAGGAACAAGAACGAAGACGTCAAGAGGAGAAACAAGAAGAGGAGAAACGACGTCAAGAGGATAAACAAGAACAAGAGAAACGACATCAAGAAGAAAGAGATGAACTAAGGAAAATTATAGAAGGCCAACAGAGTGCCATATTTGCCGTCACTGAAGAACTCAAAAATAAGGTAGCGGAAGAAGTCAGTGAAGTCAAAGAAAAAGTAGATCGGGTTGAAGGAAAAACAGGTAAAGTCGAGGAAAAAGTAAACAATTTCGAAGAAGAAGTCAAAGGAGAGATTGACCAGCTTAAAAGACAGTTGAGGGAAAGAGGAAACCAGCAAGTGGTGTCATCAGGCCAGCGATTAAAAATTCCCTCCTTTGATGGTCAAAGTTCCTGGATGACTTACAAGACACAGTTTGAGGCAGCAGCGAGTGCTAACAACTGGAATGACGAAGAGAAGGCTAAGACATTAATCGTAGCTTTAAGAGGCCAAGCGTTCGAGTTGCTCCAGACAATTCCGGCAGACCAACAACGGAATTTTAGAGTTTTAGAAGCTGCCTTAGATCTACGATATGGCGATCAACACCTTGCTCAAGTATACCAGACCCAGCTGAAATTGCGCGTTCAGAAAGCTGGAGAGAGTCTGCAAGAATTTGAAGCTGCGGTGGAAAGACTGGCACATTTAGCATATCCTAATGCGCCAAGAGAATATAAAGAGCAATTGGCAGTGGGAGCATTCCTAGACGGGATAAGGGACGAGGAGATCAGGCGAGTCCTCAGGCTATCCCGACATAACAGTAGTAGTGAAGCCTTGGTGCATGCACTAGAAGTAGAAGCCGTCTATAGGGATACTCCAAAGTCAAGAGTGAAGAATCGCAGCCAGAAGAGAGAGACCAAAACCCTATCTTGAACGTGATTCTCAAAACGAATAAAATGATCAGTCAATTACTGGCTCAATGGAATCCTCCAAGAAGACAGGAAAACCAACAAAATAAAGGAAGGCTAAGTGGAGGTATTAGATGCTACAACTGCGGCAAGATAGGACATATCAAACGAGACTGTCGATATCGGAACTCGAGAAATGTGAATGTTGGAAACATGGAAGAGACACAGAATAAACAAAGTAGTGGAAGGCCAAGTGGACGACGGAGTATGAAATGTTACAGTTGCGGAGAACTAGGACATATCCAACTTGAATGTCCACGGAGAAGATTGGAGAAAGTGAAGGCCGGAGAAGCTGTGAAGCTGAGGGGAAAATCAGAGGAAGCCGGTACCAGAAAGACTGTGACAGATAGAGAAGATGGTACCCCGAGAGAAGTAAAGATTTCTCAGCTTCGAAGCATTCCGAGAAGTCCACTACTACCAGGACGTGGAAGTAAAGTGAAACCCCAGAAAATTGCAGATATTTCATCCGGAAGAAGGTGCAAGGAAGATTGCACGTACTACCATCAGGAGAAACTGCAGGTCACGGGAGCAGTCAACACTGTCAAGGTGGCGGTGCCGGATGACAGGACAGATGAGGCGCTCAGACAAGAGCAATTGAATGATGTGAAAATTGGGCCTATATTGAGAGCCAAAGAAAGGGGAACTCGTCCAAAATGGAAGGATGTTTCAGGCAAAAGAGTGGGACTGAAGGCACTATGGGTGCAGTGAGACTCACTGAAAGTCAGGAACGGGCTGTTGCGGAGAGCATGGGAAAGCCCGGATGGAAAAAAGGTGGTTATGCGTCTAGTGATTCCCAAGTGTCGAGTGGCGAAGGTGCTTCAGTGCTGACAATATATATCTTCAGCCTTGCGATAATTATCTTGTGAACGCTCAGGATCTGTATCAGTGGTCACCCTCGAACCATTTAAAGTTAATCTCCTTCAATCCAGCCGAAATTTGTTGATACGAGATAGCTGGGGTTCTGAAGATGAGCTTCACGCCAGATTTTCGCGATGTATGTAGTGCGCAGCAAATGTTGCTGAAGCTCCAATGAGGAGCAGATGCGACTCGATTCGGTTTCCTATACCTGTGCAACGCCGCAAACGTTAGTTATTATTTTGAATGGAGGTTTGAGAGCCTAAAGAATACTTTTGTCAATATTTCATGCCGGTGTAACTCTATCGAACCCTTTTTTTAAACAACTGATAAGGGTGTTATGTGTGTGGCGTGTTTATTTTGTTTATTTTCATAACAATTAAATATAAAAATCCAATTAACTGCTGGCAACATAAAACATTTTTCTCAGTAAAATAAACCATTTTTATATAAGTAACATTAAATCATACATAATAATCAAAGTTAAGGATTAATGGCATAAAACTGCCATGTACCGTGCGCATCACAAATGCACATAACGTGATAAATTGAATTTGATTTCATTTTAAAATGTTATTGCATTCCACCCTAACCAAGTGTCAGGTATGGCGGTAATTTTATGTTTTTACTAATGCGGTTTATTATCTCCTTTAATTACACGACAACGCCGAAATTGTGAAACATTGCTTTGACAAAATCCCTTTTTATCCAGGCATACTGTGGTAATTCTTGGCATTTACGTCAACATTTAATAAAGGGAGAGGATAGACCATCCGAGATCGCAGTTTCGTAAACCGTACTGTAAATGTAGTCATATGTATGTATAGTAGGTTCTGTATATAATTCAGCCATATGAAAAACTTGCAAAAAAGTTTAAAAGAGACCGGCCGCAATTAGTTTTCAATTTAAGTTCAAGAAAGGTTATAAAAAAGGTGTTCGGCTTCTTTTATTATAACAAAAAATTGTCATAAATATTTCCTAATGAGTTAAGAAGGTAGACCAATTCCACTGAATATAATTGGTTGAAATTTGTCCTACCAAATAGACGATTCGTTATATACTTTATACGAGCAGAATTGAAATCGTATAAAAACTAAAAGCCGGCAAACACGGTCGGCATCTCTCTGTGGTACATGGGCGGAGGTAAATAGAAATGCTTGTCATAGGAAAATGTTACAATTTTTTGAAAATTGTATTAATTTTTATTATTTTTGTTTATTAGATAGGCTATTTTTGTTCATTTCGTCAATAACATATTTTTGAAGTATTATATCAGTTCTATATATATTTTCTTCATACATATTATGAATTATACGCCGTATTACATTTTTGGTAGCGTCATCAATATTTTTTAATTTCGTATTTTTCCGTTTCCTATTTGTACCGTGATCTATAACATCTCCTTTTTTAATTACGCGATAAATTGTTGATTTTGATATTTTAGTTAATTCGTTAATACGTTCTATTATTTCTTTCTCACATTGTTCACGATTTTCGCTTTTTAAACGTTCATATCATAAATATTTATAAATATGAACAATAAGTATAAACTAAACCACACTTGATATTATAATAGGCATTTCTGCACTGCACTGGAAAAATGTTATAAAGAACTAGGCACATCTCACAAGTCCACATTGACTGTTGAGAAACGATTTACGGTTTTTTTTATGCTAGTGGACCTGTCCGTTTTATTATCTTTAAACCAGTGCAGTCGTAGATGGTTCGTTCAGTCAGGCTGATTACATTGCCAGTCTCGTACTCGCCTGCACAGTTTCAACTACTATTCGATTCTCGATACCATTGTTAAATACATAGGACAAAATATCAAGTTAAGTGCGCACGGTCCTGTGCTTTAACACTGACCAGTTTCAATTGACTTCGTAAACACTATACAATAATGTCTAATGCTTCTCAGACTACAGCATACTTGTGGATTCGCTATTTTTCAGAACTGAAATTTGATGCAACAGATATGGTAGTAGTTGCAACAAAACAACATCCTGGACATCTAAAACAAATGTTAATAGACTTATTTCATCAGAAAAGCATATGAGTGCTGGTGGCTCTACTAATAGTGACAGTCAACGTAATTTTAATTTAGATTTAGTGGAAGTGATAGTGGGATGTAATATACGGTGGTCGAAACTAGATAAAGTTAGTTTAATGCTACATCCCCCAATATCACCTCTTCGAGTGAGTCTTTATAATAAACTGATCATATTAACCTTCGATGTTACGGAATTGTGGTACATTAAGACTTTTTGGCGACTATGACATTACCAATATCCAAGGGATAGAAAAATAACTAAGAAAAATTAAATGGTATAAGAAAAGTTTTCTCTAATAAATTTTGAACCTGAAAATAACAAAGTACCGTTCTCAATTTTTGCGCAGTTATTAATAATAACCAAATGCACCTTTTGATAACTATGTGGTAATAATTCCCGGAAAAAAAAAAAAAAAAAAAAAAAAATCTCATTTTTCGTTCCACCCTAATAAACATCTTTCCGCGCTGGCAGAGCAAATCCTTATATTCACGTCATCAAGATAATATTCCCGAGCTCTGGTTATAACTGATTTTCCATATTCAGAATATGTATTTCCATTACCTAACCTACAGCGACAAGAAAAAGCTAATTTCAGTTTGCCGGTGGAGTCCAATTGCATAACATTAATTGTGAATTAACCCTCGTATATATTCAGCAGCCCTCGGGTGGTCGTGTGTTCAGGACGTGTGCCCGGGAAATGGGCGGAGACGTCCATTGATTATGGGGAAGCGTCAAAAGAGAACGAGTGAGCAATTTCACGGGTCCTTGAGACGGATTCTGGTGGTGATTTGTTAATAGCCACAGCCACAGTTACAGCCGCGGTTGTAACAATTAATTTATTATCTGTCATCTAAATACGAGATTCCCACATTAAGTGGTACATAATATTGGGCAGATATGCGATCATTTTTAGAAGTATGTATAGAATAAACGAATATACTCAAACATTCTGCTCTATACCGTCAGATTTGTGCACTCTAACATTTTAAAGAAAAACTGTTAGCTTCTAGAATACGGACAAGCATTTCGTTAATCAAGAACGCATCATCTGGGGATGATTAAAATTACGAGTGTAGCAATTATAGTTAAAGAATCTAAAATTAGCAGAATTTTTTATCCTTATCTATACCTTTTGTGAAGTTAAGTAGAGTTAGGCAAACAGAGAGAGAGAGCTTGTAGTACGGCAGCCCGTTACCAAAAACCCCTATCAAAACAGTGAGCTTTATCGCAGGAGTAGGAAAACCATATACTTATTAACTATATACTATGAGTTTCGTTCCCAATTTGACGCCAAGGGAAGCCTGTCTCTCTATCCTTTAAGAGGACTTGGTATTGTGCGCATGTCTTAGTGGGCGGAACATCGACGCGAGAATGTGACAGTTCAACTAAATATAGAAGATGAGTGGTCACAATCTAATCGGAGAAATTGTGCACTATAGGCATTATATCAGTGGTTCCAAGTTCCAATTCCAGACATTAATATTATAAGCGCTTGTGTGTTCTAAGATTGTGAAGTTGTTTTATGTATTTTATTGTTTATCAAAATAGGGATTTGTATTTACATGGTGTAAACCTATATCCACAAAAATGAAACGGTGTTTTTTGTGTAAAAGCCAGCCGAAGCAGGACCCTAACCTGTCATATCATCGGTAATAAATTTTATTTAATAATCCAAAATCTAGTTACATATGTGCTAATCGTGAAATGTTTTTAGTTTTCCCAAGAATATTGAAACCCGCTTGTTGTGGATTAAGAAATGGAATTTGAATGAAAAAAGGCATAATATTTCTGTGTTGTATATATGTTCCCAACACTTCACTGTTGATGATTATGTGGACTCAAATGCAAAAAAACGTGGTGGTTTTGCAAAGCTCAAACCTGGAGCTGTACCTGAAACCAAATGTATAACCAACAGGCTGCTGAGTTTAGACCCCTGTGTTTCTGAACAAGAACTACTTTCAGCAGATAAAGATGGTAGGTCACTTGTTTCATGTCCATTAAAATTATATTTTGAATTCAGCAATCTTTCTTTTAGCAACAAATTTGCCTGGCACTTCATCGAATCTTGGTGATAAGAAACCTGATACGTCTCCATTTGTTTCCGAAATGAATGTTTCTGTACCAATATGTGCATCAAGTTCATCCTCCGAATATAGAGTCGATTCGTTGAATCTTCCTGCCAGAAGTCCAAAAAGTGACACAATTATATCACTGGAAGGTAAAAATTTAGTACTGAAATATCGGCACATTTCTAAAACCGGTAATATTACTTGTAGAGAAAAAATATTCATATCACTGTGTTGGTGATCGAATTCTGAACAACTTTCAAAAATGTCCTTCCGTCTGTCTGTCCGTCCGTCACGTTTCTTGTAAGCACGATAACTTAAGAACGAAAAGTCCGATTATATTGCAATTTGGCGAGTAAGTTAGTGTTTGCTAGAGGAAGAACCCTATTGTTTTCGATCGATCAATAAATAAAAAAGGTATACATTTTTTTAAATAAAGAAAAATTTACACATTTTTTTTATGTTTTATAATTAAACTAAAAATGTCTAAAACTAATATTATTTACAAAAAAACTGCGAAGAGTATCCTACAGAATGTGCAACAATTATATAAAAAGTGCAGTAAATCGGCGAAGAGTGTAGTGGTTAGCTTGTTTAATATATACGTAAGATATGTATGTGAAATTGTATAGCTTTCATTAGCCAAATAAATAAAAAAGGATATTGCAAGAAATTTCCAAAAATTGATTAAAATATTCTGAAAAAATTCAGTTATTCTTTGACCTCTTACAAACAATTTTTGTTTTATCTTTGCATAAAGTGCGTTGTTTTGGGGTTAAAAATTCTCAAAATTTTAACATTGAAGATTTTTTCACCAAGTTTTACTGAAAAAGGTTGACTTTTTAGAAAAAATATCAAGAACAATTTTTTTGTACTCAAAAAATAAGATGCCGTCCCAAGAACTAAAGAAAAAAATATTTACCATTTCTTTCAATGTCAAATTGTTTTTTAACAATCTTGCCTTTTTACGGCTGAATCACCCATAAAACATAAAAATATAAATTGTGCCACTCCCCACACAGCACATGACATCCCTAGGATATCCTCGTTTGGTCCCGTATATCCGAATCGAGGACAACATTCCTCAGGATATCCTTAGGATATCCCAATAAAATACATACAACCTGAGAATATCCCAAATGGGGATATCCTAAACAAATCCTGGCAGGATGTCCTAGTAATATCCTGCAAAGATATTAAAAGCCTAACAAAATATCCACTGCAGGAATATCCTGGGCAAGTCCTAGAGTCGTCCCATTATAGGTATTATTATTTAGGAGATTTCAACAACAAAAATAATGAAAAGTATATATATTATTTTAAGGCTATTTATTTATAGTGTCTTTTATTGCTTTGTAAAACTTATTTGCTTGTTCTATTTGATAATCCCCTCCAGTACAAATAATTCATTAAAAATGTATCTTATTTAAATAGCAGTTATTTATAATTTGTTTTTAATACATTTACTGTGTTTTGAATCAGCCGCCTTTTTGTGACAAGTCGAAAGTTCGAAGAAATCCGCCGGATGTCATTTCACGTTCATTTAATGCTATGTTATATCTTTGTATTTATTATATTATCTAAAAGGGGAAAATGTGATTGGTTATTGTCCGCAGATGTTATTGTCAGATAGTGAATAGAATTCTGTATTCCTTTGTCTTTGCTTATTGGCTCAGTTTAAAAGTAATGATCTACTATATTATAAAATAATATGTATTTTTTGCTGTCTTTAGAAATACCCAATAAATCCTAAAAGAACTGTCCTATATATAAAGTCCAATCAATGTCCTCAGGTTGTTCATAGTAAAGCCCAGGCATAACCCATATAAGAGCTGATGATGTCCTGTACATACCCGTACTGATGTCCTGAGGACGTCATCAGCAAAGCCCGAACTGTCCCATTTGGATATCCTACGGACATCCTAAGGTGATAATGGGATCTTTCCAGGATATCCCATATGTCCCGAAAAGTTGTCCCCAGTATGTTCTGAGGATGTCCTTGTGCTGTATGGGTCATATTCGTAAAGTAGAATTTTTAGCTGAACATCGAAACTTCCATTAGTACCCTAAGACCCACTTTTTTGCTAATTCCACTGGACTATAAGTTTTTCTAATTACTGCTTAGGTATTCATTTATTGATTAAATAATTTAAATACCAAGAAACGAAAGCTTCCTAATAGCATGTGAATCATTCCGAAAGGGTGGTATATATTTTACCATAGTATACGAAATCTCCGTTTTCTACGGTTGCCGGTAGATTTCTTTGTTTTAGGACCACTGACCTGTTACAGCGCGCGCTTCCTTCTTCATCAGATCGTATCGTCAGAGTCCTCCATAGAGATAGAAAACTATCTCGTTCTCTAACCTCAAATCCGTCCATAGTGGCTTATGGAGTATTACCAGTATATAGTTAATAAGTATATGAGGAAAACTCTATAGATTATAAAATTCTAAGACACTTTTTCATACGCCAAAAGTTCGAAAAACGATACGGGCGGCTAGCAAACGACTTTCCGTCGTTTCCCGTTGGCTGAGCTGCGCAAAATCGAATGGAGTCTCATAATATGCTGGATAACAATCAACACCATAGCAACCATTCCATGACCTTCCCAATTACAATTTTTGCAAATATAAAAATTAATTTGTCAAATGAACATCAAATTTAAAAAAAATATTTTTCAAATAAAATTTTTGTCATTATTTCGGTCTTTGTAATTCGGCGTATCAGTCAAAAAGGCAGTTTTCAATTTTTCCCCATCATATTTACTTTCCTCGAGAAGAAAACAAAGGAAACTGTCTCACTGCGAAGATCGAGATGATCGGTTTTTCTTTACATGCTCAAAACTCGATTTGAACCCTTTAGGACAAATAAAAAGTTCTGTCACCCTCAACTTTTCTTCCCAGCCCTTCCAGAACTGACGAGAAACGCTGGAATTAATAATAATAATAATACAACTTTATTACAAACAGCCACATTACAGAGATACAATCACGTAACAATGGGTTGAACAGCGTCAGGAAAAAAATCATGATTTGCCAACAATATACATGGAAAAGATATAAATATACCGGGTGTATAATATAGAAATACATTTTAAAACATGCAAACTAATTATTACGTAGTAGATATTATAAACGAGCTCTCTTATACTCAAGAAATTCTTTAATTGTATATGGTTCAATTTCTAACATCAAATTGAAAAGTTCTCTCTTGAACTTTTCAATTTGAAATTATCTTCGTTAATAGGTAGAGAGCCGGCTGTATAGATTTTCTATGAATAAGATACATGAAAAACTTTTTCATATGAGCAAATTTTGCCCGCGTCATGGAATTTTACCAGAAGTGATGTCAAAACGGATGCGGGCTAAGAAGAGACACCCAATTTTTTGAATAACTAGAAGGCTTGGACTTTAACTTAAAAAAAATTACATTCGATGACTTAAAAAAACACGCACAAAAATCATTTAATCGAGGGTATCTCAGGGTTGCGGGCAAATTAAACCTGGCACCCCACTACAATCTCGTTGTACACCTCAAAACCTACATTTTGACGTAAGTTTTATTCATGTATTCGATGACACAAAAAAATAGTGACCGGAAATGACGTCACAATTCCATGACGCGGGCAAAATATGTTTATGTGAAAAGTGGTACTACTTACTCACTCACACAAAGTATTTCATGTATCTTATTCATAGGAAATCTATACAGCAGATTCTCCACTTATAAAGTAACTGGAAAATCTTGGTAGCGGGCTGCCGTACCATTAGGGCTGACTTTAATCAGGGGGCGCGGGAGAACATTTTCCTCAAGTTTCAGAACAATCGACTAATACCTATTTTCACTATAAAAAACTGCGGGGTCCTTTAAAATCTCAACGGTTTACGACATTCTAAGCCTATTTCAAGAAAAAAATTTTTAGAAATTTCTTTTACGACTACTATACAGGGTGATTCACGTAGGCCATTCATTAGAAGTTTTTCAACTTGCAGTTGGATCAAAAATTTGAAATTTGGTATGCAGCCATAATCGATCATGCACGTTCTATCTAAAATATTTTCAGTCCTCCAACTATACAGGGTGTGCCAAAAATTGGTACCAACTTTCTTATTTTAAATGGAAACCTATATTTTTCTTTACATGGTTCGATTGGTCTTCTAATTCTGAGTGTAGAGAACCTAAGTTATGTTAACTTGTCTATTACAATTTTTGACATATGTCCAATTTTTTGAAAAAAATTGCCGCTGCAGTAGTTTACGAACAAATTTGTATCTCGCAAACCTTCCAAAATTATGAAACCAAATTTGTGAAGCAGTTAGCTGGAAGTCCAGGCTAACTTTTGATGTCCCATCGGTGGTCCCATTTTGTACCATATGGGCGCAGTCGATTTTCAAATGTCGCAATCAAAAATTGTCAAAAAGTCAATTTTTTCAAATGGCACCTACTATTTTTTTTCACACCATTCGAAAGAAAATTGAATTTTAGAGTGAGTTGCTTAAGCATTCCCTATACCATATCGAGTTATTCAATAAAAATCAAGAAATACCTTATCTTGCCGAGAGATTCCTTACTTCATCAAGTATGCCATGGAAACAAAAGACAGTTGTAATAATTTTTAAAGAAAAATATGGATTCTTATTTAATTACACACAACACCAACAAATTTAATGTCCCATGGGACCACCCATGGGACATTAAAAGTTAGTCTGGACTTCCAGCTAACTGCTTCACAAATTTGGTTTCATAATTTTGGAAGGTTTGCGAGATACAAATTTGTTCGTAAACTACTACAGCGGCAATTTTTTTCAAAAAATTGGACATATGTCAAAAATTGTAATAGATAAATTAACATAACTTAGGTTCTCTAAACTCAGAATTAGAAGACCAATCGAACCATGTAAAGAAAAATATAGGTTTCCATTTAAAATAAGCAAGTTGGTACCAATTTTTGGCACACCCTGTATAGTTGGAGGACTGAAAATATTTTAAATAGAACGGGCATGATCGATTATGGCTGCATACCAAATTTCAAGTTTCTAATCCATCTGCAAGTTGAAAAACTTCTAATGAATGGCCTACGTGAATCACCCTGTATACTTCCAATCCACTACGTGGATGTGGAAGTAAAATTAAATAGATTCTAATCTGAAATCTTAATGAGTTTTAAGCTTGTTTCAATCGTGGGATTGGTGCAAAAACATTTTCATGGTATACTGGACGTTTTAATATTTACCAGAAAAATATAGAATATATCAGTATTATCAATTATCACGTATAATATGTATGAAAATGTAAGTTGATCCTCACTTGATTCGAAGTCGCCGACAACTTGAAAAAACGTTGAAATCGATTAATCTCATTTCCTGTTGATTGGAGAAAAATGTGTAAGGATAGAAGTTGTAGTGCTCGAAATTTGCAATAATGTTTGTCTCAAAACTCTGTTGTAGTTAGATTCCAAAAAGTTACAGGCGCCAAAGTCAGTGCAAAAATCAGGTTCATATTTCTTTGAAATAGTACGATGTATAAAAAAATCTTTAAGATGTTTATATTAGCAAAAAATGAAATGAATTAATACGCCACAATTTAAGAAGTACGGAAAATCTGATTGTTGGGAACCTTTGGCGTCCTCTATCTTTTTAGGAACTAACTACAAAGAGTCCAGCTTCAGACAATGAAGCTGAAAATTTCGAGCTCTACAGTTTTTGTCGTCACATATTTTTTCCCCCATAGTGGCGTGTGTGAGTCGGAAAAAACGCGAAAATGGTAAATATTTAGAGCCGGAATGAAATTACCTCCCCCACCCCGTTTTCGAGGATGCTGAACACGATGGCGGTGTCAGAATTTCTCTTTGGGGTTGCCCAACCCCTCAAACAGGCCAAAAACCACCCCCTAGAGGCGATTTAATAGGTTTCCCCTCAGAAAATAGTACTTTCCTCCCATTTTCAAGGATGCTGAGTACGGTGGTGGTGTTCGTAATTGCGTCCGACCCCTACCAACCCCTCCACCGGCCAATACTCGCCCCAGAAAGGGGTGAATTTTTTTTCTCGGATTATCAGCGGCAAATATATATTCCCCCCGTTTTCAAGGATGCTGAGCACGGTAGTGGTGTTCCCCATCGCGTCAATGTCAGTGCTGGTTATCAAGAAAGCCCAATCCTGTAGAATGGGGGTGGCGATATCGCAATAATTGCCTGGAACCAAAATTTTCTGAAAAACCGTTGGTCCCTGGATCTTTTATACAAGAATATAATTGCTCGTGTAAGATTGGATGTTCGACAAGATGCACCTGCGTAAAACTAGGTTTAACATGTAGTGCTTTTTGTAAAAATTGCCGGGGTGAAAATTGTACAAATACAACAGTAATTGATGAAAAAGACCTTCCTGAATCCGAATGTAACGAGAATGAAAATGATAATGAGGAAATATTGATAAATCTTGTACCGGAAATTCACATGAGTGAATCTGATACAGAAACTGCTGACGAGGTCTGTGATTTGGAAGACTGCGATGTTCATTTCAAAGAGTATCAACCTTGTAATTCTACTTGTAAGAGGCGTAGGTTAAATTAGTCGGGATAAGGTATAAACGAAAAATATATTTTATTGTAAGCGGACTTTAGCTTTAAGTAGAATAACGTTATATTTAGGTATCAATTATTGTAATTTAAGAAAAGACACTGTAGCAATTTGATTTCATGCATCGTAATAAATGTTCACAATTATTTATATGTAAAAATAAAAAATACTTAAATAAAAGACCTTAAATAAATAAATGCCTTTTAAATCGCATCTTTTATAACACTTAAAGATAGATACTACCAGTAAAGTCTAATACCTAAAATGTTTTACAATATAAAAGACGATGAACTTAGGATATTTCATGTAGGCTTTTTTGTAACAATTATTCAACGGGCCTACTGGCGGTATTTGATGATATTTTTTCAGATGAACGGGAAACAAAGGACATTACAACCAAGAAAAGAAATAAGATTATTCTTCCCGTAAACAGCAACCTCGAAAACGGGGAGGGGAGGGAAATATATAGTCCGAAAAAAAAAAAATTACCCCTTTCGGGGGCGAGTATTGGCCGGTGGAGGAGTGGGTACGGGGCGGAGTCGATTACGAACACCACCACCGTACTCAGCATCCTTGAAAACGGGGGGGGAATATATATTTGCCGCCGATAATCCGAAAAAAAAATTCCCCCTTGCGGGGGCGAGTATTGGCCGGTGGAGGGGTTGGTAGGGCTCGGACGCGATGGGGAACACCACCACCGTGCTCAGCATCCTTGAAAACGGGAGGAAAGTACTATTTTCTGAAGGGAAACCTATTAAATCGCGTTTAACCCCTCTAGGGGGTGGTTTTTGGCCTATTTGAGGGGTTGTGCAACCCCAAAGAGAAATTCTGACACCGCCATCGTGTTCAGCATCTTCGAAAACAGGGGTGGAAGGTAATTTCATTCCGGCTCAAAATATTTACCATTCGTCCGACTCACACACGCCACTACCACCAACAGGAAATGAAATATATCCATTCCAACATTTTTTCAAGACTGCGGCAATTCCGAAATAGGTGGAGATATGCCAACTTGGGATTTTACCTTTCCGACCATCAGAAATAACACATTAAAAATTCAGCATACTAGCAATGTTTTCGGTTTGCCCCCCTTTTTTTTACGACAGGTTGACTAGTAAATACGGATGAAAGATGCGATATTATTTTATTACGAATGCCAGCAAAGTGCCTTCTGCAATGGCCAGCAGTATTCTTCATCCTTGGGGCAGATTCTTTACAACTCGTAGAGATGTTAAAGTACGAGAAAGGAAAAAAATTACTTACCTCCGCTGCATTTCTGTGATCGTCATCTTAAATGTTCAAGAATTTTTAATAAAAATTGTCATCACTTTTAGCTATGATTAGAAACAATCATTAATATCAGTCATTCTCTTACGTCAGAAAATGCCAGCACTTTTAAATTACACCCACGAATTTTTTTTTAATTTGTTTATTATTTATGGAGAATGTGATAAAGTAATATCAAGAATATGTAACACATTTGCTGCTCGATACCCACAAGAACAGAAACCATCACCGTACACTGTAAAACGCATATTGGATAATTTTAGAATATTTGATTCTGTCAAGGCATTTTTTAAATAAAAGTTTTTTTAATACATTTCTTATATAATTTTATTTTTTGACGTATAGTCTTTACATATTTCTTTAAAACTCTCAAGAGAAAGTGTGCAAAGTAAATACCGAATATGTACAATGATCCAATTTTTCATATAGTTTTCTGATAATTCGACTAAATATGATTAGAATAATAGTGGGCAGTATATTGTGGAAAATGACAATTCTCTTTTTCTGCAATTAATATTCTGAACAAATACAGGCACATTACTTAAAATATTTTATTTTTTACAATTTGCTAACAAATTTACAAGCAATTCAATAAAGACAATAACAATACACATACAAAATGTATTAATTACAAAAATTACTGATATTAATATTTTTATGAAGAATATAAACAACCTATAATGGTACAATAAATAAAAAATTAATTGAAAATACATCAAAACCACTTGTACAAAAAATACAAATGTCTTTAAAATACAGTTGGTACAAATTAGTTTTTCAAAACTGTCCCCCATGCAATTATGTTTAGTTTAAGAGATAATATACTGGGTCAGAAATTTTGGTTAATTATTCAACAATTCTATTTAATTGCAAGAAAAAATATGCACTGTTAAATTAACAAGAACTTGAATATTTACAATAAAATTATGCAATTATGATTCATAAAAATTTATGTTGTTAAGTTATAAAAAAATATCCCCATAACAGATCTGTGCAAAAAATAAAAGTCAAAGGTTAGCTCTATATGACATAGTCGCGCGATTAGATAAAGTTACAGCACACTGTAAAAAGTAGTAGTGACGATTTTGGCACCATCACCAAAGAGGATTATTTATTCACATTAGATTGGCTCAAAAATGTTCAGCATATCAAGAAATGGTCTTAAATGCCACTGCTAAATATTAGGTAGTAAATTCATTCATAATTCCAAAGCAACTGTTCGTAACCTCATTTTAGTTTTTGTCACAATGTGTACAAAATTGTGTATTTTTTTAAACATTGAAGGTGTTAATTTTAAATAAGAGTTATTAGGTTCCTTGAACGATCCAACACGATCAAGCAATTGCTAGTAAATCACAGAAAATAGAACCAGTGTTGTTCACTGAATTATTACTATTCTTTCTACAGTCCATTATTTCAACAAATCTAAAAAAATGTAAAAGGGGCCATTCAACAAATAGGTTCGCAAGAACTGGGCTATTTTTAACCCCCTCCCCTCGTGTAATTCCTTGTACCATTTGCGAGACCCCCCTTACATGAACTTTCGTTTGCAAATTCACCCCCTTTCACTTTTAAAGACAAAAAATTACACTGTTTTCAAAAACATTGTTGACTAGTTTGCCTCAAGCGGCAACGAACTTATATTGATAAATATGGCTATATCCCAATCTATCATTTTTGCGAGAACATTCACTTTTCATCCCCTTTTCTCCCATTATTAAATTTGTCACATTTTGTTTGCGCAACGACTTAGTGATCCAAAATGATTGACTGTATCACTTAACAACATAAACTACAAATTACTCCGTATTTATCCATCTGATCAGTATCAGCAACAAGACTTATCAACTGTTCACTGCTGTGCCCCTCCCCCCTCCAGCGAAAGTATTTGCTGAAAAATGGCCCCAAATTCACATGTGTGGTTTCATTTAATGTCTTTTCCTAACGAATTAATTGACACTGCATTATTGCAGCCTCAACTTTAAATCAACTGGGAATTGGTAGTTGTAAGTTTATTTAAAGATCATTTTACTTAAACTCTAGTTTGAAAATATCTGTCATCTCATTTGAAAACATTGAGAAATATTCTAAAAATCTTAACAATACCCTAAGATCGTAAAAAAATTAAATTTAATAATTCAGAATTATTGTCACAATTTTTAACATCCAGTTAGGCTGCGCCGACCTAGCTTTTATAATATCTTAATTATAAAGGAAGTACCAAAAAATGACATTTGAGCTCGGATTTTATTGAACACACCAATATTTTTATTCAGTAACTTACACACTTGCTGCTTTACACCGAAATACAGTTTTCTACCCAAAAATGTTTTATTATGGATTATTGCTGGATTGCGTTCCTTTTTCTGGTGTGCAGAACAGCCTACCATATCAACCTACCATATCAAGTGATCGAAAATGATTGACTGTATCACCCAACACCAACAAGCTGTTAACTGCTGTCTTTTCCTTTATATTGCAATATATTCTACGTGATCCAAAATGATTGACTGTGCCAATTAATTCATGCGCAATTAGTTTTTTGAACAGTAATTGTATTTCACGCCTTCATCTGTCTCATGCATAATAATAATTTATAAGCTACGGATAATGCCATACAGAAAAACCTAAGAAATATGTGCATAACTTTTGAAAAGCTAAAAATCTAGCTCTTGCACAAATCTGTTATTGTATTGTACTTGCACTTTTGGTTGGTTTTGGCAACCTCAATACAAAATAAATATTTTCGACACTATTGTATTCCGAAATGTGCTTATTCGAAAGCTACTTCACCCACAAATTGTAATGGAGTAAGCTTATTACAATTGGAAGACACTATGATTGTACTTTTTTTGGCAGTATTGTCTTGATAAAATCTTTCAAATCCTGTAACATTTTTCTTCGATTTACTTAGAAAAATTTCTTCAAACTACTAAGCCATATTTACAACTTATATTACAACTAACAGTCTTTAATTATTTCCACATAGGTGGCTGGGAAAATGCCAACTTCACCGTTGCACTCGCCCAGCCACCAGCCGTCGTCTTGTTTACGATAGACTGAAAGAGTATCTCCGGGTCTTAAGGGTAGTTCGTCGGGTAGGTTGGGTGTGTAGGGGTAGATGGCTTTGCACGTTGCTATAGGTTGGACGGGGCTTTCTTCTGTACTACATATATTGCCGCCAGAACTACTGCATTGTGAGGAAAATTCGTCTGAAAAAAATTGAATTATCTTAACAGTTTTTGCAAGATTCTATAGGCATTTAGATGAAAAAGGTGCGTTATTATTACGGACAGGCGCGCATAAAGCCTAACTTCTCGGAGCGGGTCATACAGAAAAATTTTTGTAATAGCAGCATACATATTTGAAATAAATGTATAATAAATTTCAAAATATTCGTTGCAAAAAAACAATATAGTATACAGGGTGTTCCAGATCTTATGATCAAACAGGATTTCACTTAGGCAGAAAAATTGCTGATTGATGATCTGTAAATCAAAATTTATTTAGAGGTGTTTTCGAGATATTATTTAACAAACATTTTCGAGAACTATCCTTTTTTAATATAATTCCGACGGACTAAAACAGCACTTGCCCACATAATTTGCTAAACACAAAAAAATGCACTGGGATTAAATTTTGATATTTTCAGCGAGTTCAGAGTATTTCCGAAACAAAAATCTAATTGGGACTATACAAAATATTAGAAAAACCTGTTATTTGCTGTAAAACTTACCAAAATCTGAGTCGGGCTGATTAGAATTGCCGTCAGCTGCTCCTCGATCAGGCCAATCTGGATCATCAACATCATTTATGTGCGGATCAGAATTGTCGGATTTATCTGATTTAATTGATTTTTCACTTACAGGGCTTCGATCTGTTTCAAACCATTCTTCTCTTAACCATTGAGGCACCTGTCAAATTAAATGTTAGAATAAGTATAAAATTAAAAACTTGGTGTTTTAGGGAAAAAATACAATTTTAGTTTATAATAAAAATCTTTCACCATAACAGAAATATCTGTCGTTTGCACCTGGAAATATACCTTTTCTGTGACAACCTCGAGAAATGCTCATTTAACATGGGTAAAGTCAATTATAAGCAACTACATTTTGTACAGAATTTCATTTCGCATCGGTTGTTAGGCAACAAATGCGATACGAAATATTTCGTGTCTGGACCACTGTAAACAGTCCGGACCCGTACCGATTGAAATGGAAGAAAATTCTGTGTCGCTGGATACATATTTCGTTGATTTATTCTTCCAGGTTTTCCGTTTATAAACGTACAAAAGTCGGCTATCTGACTCGCCTGGGATGATTGCAATATAGAAATTATAGCGGAATGATGAGAATGTAGAAAAATCGATTTTGAGAATTGTAAAAAAAATCATTTTTGGATCACTTATGCCAAACTGAATTTTCGATTTCGACAAAATGGCAATTTCCGCTTTTCCATAGAGGCATCATGCAAATTTCCAGCCGACATATTTATTTAGTTATAAAAGTTTAAATATTTCATGTCTTGGCTTCTCCGACGAAGCAGCACTTTTCATCAGCCGCCTATAAATCGTGCGGGATCCGGAGCGGACTTCTATACTAGATTATATAAAAAGGCTCGACGAAATTGCTCGAAAAATGAAGATCGAACTTCCTTCAGGTAAGTGAATTGATTGATCTATTAATCTTGTGTTTGTATTATTTTATTTTACAATATATTGTGCCCGACAAGATCATGTTCTCATTGTTCCCTACCTTTAGTACACTTTGTTGAAGTCCGGATTTGTCCCTAGTTATGGAGATATGTTGTGCCAACGGGTGCCCAGCTCTGGGCCTACTGTCCAGCTCTGCCAAAGCACTTTGCACTTTGTACCTGGCACCTTCTAAATAAGTTAGCATGGACTTCATCTAAAATTATAGAGGCAAAATATTATCGTCCAGTAAATGTATCAATCGAAACTCGTTCAATTGTTTTAGATACTTTAGGCAAATGACCCGATTGTAGTAAAAATTTACTTACATGATACAGCTTTTCTGTTACACTTTGCTGGGAATCCTCTGATCCAAAATTTGGCGTTTGCTTGATAGCTTTTGATAAATTTTCCAATCCATTTTTCGATTTCCTTTCTCTATCTATGTCTTGCCTGATTAAATGTAGCAATTTCACTAATGCCTAAAATGACAGAAATAGACTATTTTTTGCTTTAGCGATCAGAGTTTCTAAGTATGTGTTTACATTATTACAAAAAAGTAACATTATTTTTATTGCAAGTAATTCGTGAATTTAATGATGAAGATAATTACACGTGTTAAATAACTACTTTTTTAAATCACCTGTCACACAATCTCAATTTTACAATGTATAAAATATTTCCCACTCATTTTTGTTATTTTGTTTTTCAGTTGGTACGACAAATTAGATGTTTCTTGTTACGAAACAGGAAGAGGAAAATTCTTTTACGAATGAAAAGAATGCAAATTGAAAGTTTTGAATAATTCACAAAAAGTTGAAGCACTGCATTTTTGTAAAGAATATAGACTATCGGTAGAATATCTAGTAACGTCGCGGCGCGGAATTTTTCCGCATAATTGTGCAGAGACTATTGTATTGTGTTGTACTCGTCGATTTTTTTTTTTTTTAGGTTTTCTTGAACAAAAAACATGTGCCCATAGTTTATTTAAAAAGGAAATGTTTGATAATTTCTGAAGACTTACTTGTTTCCTTCGTTCTCTGTTCATGGCCAAAGTGATATGTTCACAGTAGAAATCTGGTAGAAGTTGTTCTGAGACTTGCTGAGAACTTTGACGTAAATTTTGGAAGGTTGTTATATCTTTGGTAGGTTCTGCTTGAGTAACTGGACCCTTCAGCCTTTCGGTAGCCTAGAAATAATAAACCGTATTTTTGAGCTGGATTTGCGTTATTGGTTTTCATTTTATCAATCAATCAATTAATACCAGTTTATTTAATGTTAGGGTACAAAATTTTGCCCCTCCTCAGACACTCGTGCCCAAAGCAAGTCAGACATCCACGGCGTTAGTCGCCGTGACAATTGAAGGGCTGGATGCGTCAAGGCACAGACGGGCTAAACATAACTGAAAATAATCTGAACCAAAAAGGTAAAATGCGCGTATATAAATAAATATTTTCATTTCTTCAAATAATATTTCTACCAGGCATCTATTTAAGTATTCCCAAAATAATCGTCAATATCTACGAAAATGGTAAGAAATACGCATAGAGCTGAGCTTGTAAAAGTGAAAGAGAATATAAATTTGCACCAAGTAATGGAAAATATACAGAGGCTTCTGTATTGAAAAAAAAGGGTCAAGTTTGAAGTGTATCCGAAAGTATTAACAAAGTATAAACAAATGAATACCGCTCGGATACGTTAAAGATGGGTGACTGTGAGATCGTAACAAGGTGGTATGGTATACCTTGAAGCCAAACATTTTGCTTAACTAATTGTCAATTAAGTAAAATTTGGGGCCACAGGAATATCACGAAAAGATCTAACTTGACAACGTCCATTTCTCTTTACGCTTCTGAGACATGGATCGTTATGGCGGCAGACGGACGACGACATATTGATCTCGAAAATACCAGTTTGGAGACGTTTGTTACGAACATCATATTCTTCAGTTCGGCTGATAATTCAGGGAAGATCAGATGGCAAGAGGCCAAGAAGGCGCCTTCTAACGCGTTGAAATGATATCACCAAGGAGCTAATGGGAAAGAAATTTGGTGTGGCCATGTACACAACAGGCAACCGCATCGGATGACGAGACGAGATACTGTCAAACGTTCCATGCAGCAAATGCAGGCCAATTAGATTGATGCATGAATTACAAAACATCTACAAAGACGGAGAATCGATGCAGTATTTTTGGGATCAAATTAAAATGGAGAAGTAAATAGTGATATGAAATCGCAAAAATATGCAGGATATTCCATTTAAAAAATACGTGACCATGCCTGCCTTATACTGTGCTTTACCTCATACCGTATAACCTGACTATTTTTGTTTTTGACTCTTTTTTTATTTATCCTATTTTTATTTATTCAATTACAAGAATGATGCACTAATCGGCCACACTTTATCCCTTAATTAAATTGTACGTCTCTGGTAATCTTGATCACCATGTAATTTCAATCATGCGGTGTTAATTACATTTACACCTTCATGCCCACATGCACATTGGTATTATTTATGTTTCTTATTATATTTGTTGTCTCTAATCAGATGCATTGGGCAATCCTATGGAATACAACTGACACTGCTTCTTAGAATCTCCGCGTGATATATTAATGTAATGTTATTTTTGTATTCGCGTTTAAGAATAAAATTAATTTACAATCTATATGTATAAACAGAAATAAATCGAGAAATCTAAAAGACCATCTTTAAATCTGTTAATGGTGAAGTAAAAATAAGTTAAATATCGAATTAAAGAGAGTGTTTGAATAGGCGATTTTTTTGCTGGAATGTGAAGTACACATATATGAAGATTTAATATCCTACTCTTTGCTTAGACCAAGCTCCAAAGAATTGTTGCGCCAAATTGAGGTAGAAGTAAAAATTAGAGAATAAACAAGATAGGAGAGTCGGCGAAACACATTTGATCTTTTAGTAACAGCGCCATTGACCTCGACATCTACATTAGGGTGGTGTGTCATTTTTTATTTTGGAAATTCAAAAAGCCTGTTCTTGAAAAAGTTGTGTTTTAATAAAAGAGGGCTGATAGTTTAAAAGAAAAATTATTTGATAACCCCTTCCACCCCCCCCCAACACCCTCAAATGTGAAAAAATCTGTTTTTACGAAATTTGACAAGCCTGTAGGCATTAATTGTGTATGTTGAAGAAAGAAGCCAGCCATTTTTTTTTAGAATTTTAAGTTAACCCCTTCCACCTCCCCGGCACCCTTAAATATTGTGATTTTTAATTAATTAATTTTAATTTAAGTAGTTAAAGATTCCTTGTCTAAATTTAAGTAAGCAGTAAACTTTAAGGATATACAAGATTTTATTTATTGTTTTTGTGCACAAATAATAAAAGAAAATTTATAATAATAAACTCTATACTTACTTAAATTAGGTAATAACAAAGTGTAAAAAAAATGTATTAGGCAAGAACTTATTTGTGGTTGAAATCTCTCTTGGTTTCAAATTTTGGCATTGTAGTTCTGGATTCAAGTGTACTTCTGATTACACCATCTCTTCTGTTTTTGTCACACACTGTGTTCGAAACTTAAGTGACTAGCTTCACGGCCCTTTCAACAGCTTGTGTGTGACAAGGGTAATTTTTAGTGAGAAATTATAGAAGACTGGGGCTCCTCTACAATTTGCCATAACTGGTCTTCGGATATATCTTTGGTAACGGGAGGTTCCGTGTAATTAATATTTTGCTAGTCAATAAGTTCATAATACTTTGTAGCGGAAAAGTTGAATTTCGGGACGGTAAAACTTCGAACGTGCATGTTATTATCAGAAAGAGCCTCATTTCTTCGTGCTTATAAAATTTTAAGACAAGCAAGTTTCCTAATATGAATGCAAGTATCCCATAACATACTTAATAGTAGATTTTCGGGGTGTCCAAAATATCCGTTTCTTTGAATCACAGGATAAATAATAATTTTTAGTTCCTCTGGTAAGTATTGACACAACTGGATAGTTTCAAAACGATGCCTCGCTCCGTAAATGCAGGAAGACTGTGACTTGATGTTAAACCACATCGGTGCGTAAACTTTTATAATAAATGTGGTTAATATTATCAATTCTTTTGATGGCTTTGCACTGGCAATATATAAACGAAGAATCCTGTTTGCCGTAGCTAACCAACGGAAATGATTAAGTCTTCCTGGGTCGCGTTTAGACATGCCTTCGGAGCATATACCAGTTATGATTACTTGGCAGATATCAAACAAATATTTTTGATCTGTACCTAAATGGCTTCTAGAGATTTTAGGAAATGTAGAATTAATTACTTGAAACTTGTCAACAGGAAGCTTCTCGCACTGGGTTAAAGCTCGTCCAATAGGTCCCTGAAAACCACGAGGACCAGTTGTGTTGCCATCTAAATTCTCTAGTAAATGACGTAAAGGCAATTCGTTTGCATGCAGTTGACAAATAAACCATTGCAAGGGTCTTTTTAAGTGATTTTCCAAAAGCGTAATGACTCCACCTTTATGTCCCGTATTGGAGTTAGTTCCGTCACAACCGACTGCTTCTAAAGCTTCTATTGAAATGGAAGACGACTGAAAGAAATCTGTCATACTTTTTACAATATCCCGTGAGATCCAGTTAGAGGTGAAGTGTGTCCAAGATATTTGGAATCCGGTTCCTGTATTAGAACTATATGTTCTTCCACGGTTGTTCTTTTTCTGTTGTCACAAAACGTTAATGTTTTGTCTTTCCGACCATCAAAATAGAGGCTCTGTAAAACTATAGCTTTGCTCTGTTCTATTTGAAGTTTTTGACGTTCGTTATCGCGGGCTCTTCTAAACTACAAACTGCTGTGATCTAATTACACACAAAGGGAGGGGTTGGCGGTGGGGGTGGGCCAGTACATCCGCTTCTCGCACCATCTAAGAACGTTAGTAGGTACTTTCTACTCTACTTAGCGTGTTATATTGTTAATAAACAGATTTTTTATATAATATGATAATATTTAATTATTATGAGCGAATAATTAAATTTTATAGTATTGGGGAGGTGGAAAACGTTAATAAAAAAATCTAAAAAAAAAAACAGCTTTCTATTTTCGCCAAGAGAAAACGTTTGTTTATACAGGCATTTCATTAAAAAAATATATATATATTTTTATTTTTGGACCTATTGGGGGGGTGGAAGGAGTGGGAAAAAAATCCAAAAAAAAGTTACCTTCACTTTCTTATCAAGACACAACTTTTCTACATACAGGCAATTTAAATTTCCACAAAAAAAATAAATGCGTATACGGACGCACCACCCTAATCTACATTGGAGCTATAGAGCAGTTACCACAATGTGTTAATCACACGGAAAAATGAAATTAGAGAGAGAAAGAAAGAGAGAGAGAGAGAGAGAGAGAGAGAAAGAGCCCAATTGTGAAAAATCGACAACACTATCCTAATAAAACGACCGAATTCAGCTTCATGTGACATATGAAGCCTTCAGTATTTCTATGTTCATATATTAGGTATCTATTTAATTAGTATATAATTACTCATTGACAGAATAATTCTGAATTTTTTTTTTCTATAATTTATTTTATACAATGGAGAAAAGACAGCCGCACGCGGCTGTCATCGAGGGCTACACGTGACGTAGCACTTGCCGATTCTAACGAGCCAGCCTGTCCTTTAGTAAGCTTAGCCAAATTAATTTAGCGCGTACCCGACAAATCCTCTAACCATTTCAACTGGATGTCGTGTTCCTTTAATTTGGAGTTAACAACGATCTTCGTCTATTTCGTCATCTCTGTCTGATTATCTTATCTTGTTCATTCTCTAAGCTTTGGTAGAAGGCTGCTTTTTTAAGTCGCTATAGGCTAACCAATTTAGCCTGTGATTTATAAAAAAACTGGAATTAATTACAAAACATTTCAAATTTTGATGAAGGTTGTATGTTCACGCAAGAAAAAATATAAAATTTTGCCCCTCCCACGAAACCGGCAAGATTGTTTAAACTGCAAAAAATAAATCCTATTTTTTAATATCCGGCCACCTTGACAGCCCATATCTCGGAAACGGGAGCTCGCACTAACTTGTGCATAGCTCCGTTCGAGTTCTCGTTCGATTATCTACAATAATAGGATCTCTCGAGCCTCCGCGGTAGCTCATTTCTGAGCAACGGGTCCCGAAGGAGGCCCGTGTCGCTCGAGAAGCAAAATCCTCGACCTCTCACTTTGACGGCCCATACCTCCCGTACCCGGCTGCGTAAAAAATTCGTGCTGCACATCATCGGATGGCAAATTTAATTTGCAATCGATCAAACCCAAAAAAGGGGAGCCAATTTCTCCGGAGAAAGTTAGGGCGCATTAAGCAGGGAAGTGTTGAAATCGCGTTAATTTTTTAAATGGTTTATATGTAAACATTTGCGAAAAAGTCAAAGTGCCCGCAAAAATATGAAAAAATTCAAGGGTGGGTACGCAGGAAGACGAGGGAAATAGAATGGCGCAAACCGCAGATCGATATCTGCTTCCGTTCTCGAGATAGGGCCTCCGGAAGCGCGAAAAAATCCGATTTTTACCTTTCTGTGACTTTGAGGAGTCATATCTTGGAAACGACAGCAAGTAGCGACCCCCGGTTTGCGCCATTCGATTTCTCGTTCAATTTTCTACACCAAAATATTATCGAGCCTCTGTGAGCCTTAGTTTGAGCGATATGGCCTTCGAAGCTGAACTGGGCCGTGTCGCGCCACAAGCGAAAACCTCGGACCTTTGGCGGCCCACATCTAGCGACCGGACAATCTAGCTAAAAAAAACGAGGATCAATTTTGTCTAGAAAAGCGGTTTATGTGGAGAGATGTCGAATTATTTATTTTTTGCAATCTCGCCGGCTTCGTAGCAGGGGGCAAAATTTTACATTTTTTTCTTGCGTGAACATACAACTTTAATCAAAATTTGATATGTTTTGTAATTAATTCCAGTTTGTTGTTTAAAATGACTGGCCTACTAGATTGGCGAATAAAAATCTCTTCTGCTTATTTTTTACAGCCAAAAGAATTTTGAATAAACAGCTTTTTTCGAGATGACTTTTTTTGAAAAGCTACAAAAAAATTTTCAGATAAAAGTTGTAGACAATAACGTTGTATATCGATCTGTTTGAACCTAATTTCAAAATAGTGAATTCTAACCTCACAATTTCAAAAAGCATAAAGACACAAGCTTACCTCTTTAAACTCAAAAATCTTTTCGAAAAAATAAGTAATTAAGACGAAAATTTAACCAATTATAGCTTCTCTTCTTAAGGCAAAATATTGATCATGTCTCTAGCTTACAGAAATATGCACGCTGCCTTCTGTTCTATATACGACTGCATCTTTTTGACTAATATTGATATTTTTGAAATAAACAAATTCATTTTTGACTTACCTCTATTAGCCGTGGTCCAAGATCATTATTATGGTGCAGATACGAAGTTAGAACGGATTTCAGATTATTCAGCCTTTCCTCCTCGAGCGACTGAAACGTGCTGACACCTCGTAGTACAGCAGACTCCCATTCCAGTCTGAAAAGTATTTACATTAATTAATAAGGTAATCAACTCATAAACAGAAAAGGAAGGTACGGCACCAATCCTTAAAATATGCCTGCCAATTTACAATATAGGCAGGGCTGGACTAGCTTTTTCATTAATACACTATTCGCAAATACAAAACGAAAAGAATATTGCGTTTGATCTGCACATTTCCAAAAACTGGCAATATCGCTCGTAGAGAAAAAAAAATCATATCACATGTCCGTTCGTCGGTCTGTCACGTTTCTTGTAAGCACGATAACTTAAGAATGAAAAGTACGATTGTATTGAAATTTAAACGGTGAGTTAGCTAGAAGAAGAACCTTATTATTTTTTAACAAAATTTATCAAAAATAAAAAAGTTATTAAATATTGAATTTAAAAAATCAAATTTTTATGTTTTGTAAATAAACAAAAAATGTCTAAAACTGATATTGTATTTACAAAAAGAAATTGCGAAAAGTATTTTATAGAACGTGCAACAATTACACCGGGCGAGTCAGGTATGCGGTCATTAATTTATAGAAATGATTTTACATAAAAAAATACGAAAAAAGTTCTTATAAACATCGGTCCGAAAATCCCTTCTAAGGGCGCTGCGGGCCTCTGAAGGGGCCACCCAAAATTGGTGAAATTGCATTTCTTATTCTCCTGAATAAACTATAGAAAAATAACAGATAATTACTAAATTAGAAGGCTCAACGGGTTTTAAAGATTAACAAATTAAATTAAATGTTTAAAATTCATTAAGAAAATTATGATTACGCAAGAGGGAGAAATTAATGACCGCATACCTGAAACATCCTGTGTAAAAAGTGCAGTAAATCGACGAGAATTAAAGTCGTTAAAGGTAATCTACCATCCTGGGGCGTCTGCCATGTTGACTTTAGAATGACGTCACATAGTTTATCGTATTTTACTCGTCAAACCCTTTCATTTGAAACCCACATCAAGGGAGTTGTAAAGAAAAAGGCGATTCGCCATCTTGGGACGTTTCCCCATATTGGATTTGGAACGATATTAGATATTCTATAGTGCATTGTCACCGGACTTATACGCGTGTGCAAAATTTCAAAGCTTCGGCTTCATTAGAAGAAACTTCTCTTCCGTAAATCTCGCCTTATATATCCAAATACATCCAGAAATATCAAGCATAGACTAATAACATTTTGGAGCATAATCTAGAATAATGTAGAAAATCTAGAGCCATCTATCAGCTTCCAGAAAACGTACTGCTACTACTAGTGTCTCAGAGATGGCGCGCATTACAAGCTTTGCTGGTTGCCTAACCATTCTTACTTAATTTTGGCTATTTCTCATGAGCTTTCAGCTCTAGTCCCTAGAGAGCGCGAGTGCGTAACAGTATGTTCTGGCACGATTAAGATAAGAAACAAATGAAAACAAGCCTCTTTTAATTACAATTTTTAACTCCTGAAATATAGTTACGCAAATCACTCCTAACTAGAACGTGATACGCAGAGCAGATAAGCAGAGCTGTGCTTTGAATGTATTGTTCAATATCGTGAGGGACGGGCAATGCGTCGACCAATGCCTAAGATATTGACGCAAAACAGAGTAAGATTTTTTAATTTACCAGAAACGTTATTAAATTTCTGCCGAAAATACGATATTTAAATCTCTAGTATTATTTTGTTTATTCTAATATTCAAAAATTTGAGATACGGCCTTATCCGAAGGTAAAAATGTTAACTTTGATATTTTGTTGGCCTGTTTCTATAGCATATTATATGTGTAGTCAACTATAACATACAAACTGGTGAAGTTAAATAAAAGGTTTAAAAACAAATTAAGGCACTTTTCCAATATGCCGGATCCTGAATATAAATTTAATCCATATGTTTATTCTACATTTTTAGATTCACCTTCTTAGCTGTGCCAACTCGAATTTAAGACAATAAATTTGAAGAAAAATGCAGCTTTTGAATTCCGTCCTGTCTGCAGTTTGTCTATTTATATAATACTTAATTTGTGAACTGAACTACTGCTAGATATATCGTTATTTATAAGACAGTCTTATTCAACAATAATATTAAATTAGTTTATATGTGATGTGACAATCTGCTTGTTACTACATTTTGAAAAAAAATGTAGTATACGTTTAGCATTTTTCCGGTGCACCGTCGAAACCCGAAAAAAACGTCGGATCGATGTGAAAGTCATATCTATCGATTCGAGAGCGAATTTAGAAAATTCCGTCCGTCGGTCAGTCGGTCTGTCTGTCGGTCTGTCTGTCTGTCGGTCTGTCCGTCACGCCCAGCCCCCTTAATCCGTTTTCGGATTGCGATGAAACTTGGGTGGTTAATAGGAGGTCTTTAGAAAACCTTAACGCCGGAAGCTCGGCTCTGTTCGGGAACCGGAAGTACCCGATATAGACGTTTCGAGTTTTCCGGGAGAAATTGAATAACTCGATAACGGGTAGTCGGATCGAGACGTTTCAAAAGAGAAATGGTGCCGCTGGTGAAGATCTACAAATAAGTATACCAGAGGCTATGTCGAAAAACAAATGAAAATTGATTTTTTTTGCAAAAAACTGGTTTTCTCGAAATCGGGCTAGGAAGCACGATAACTGTCCAGAATATCGATCGATTTCGATGAGACTTGGTGAGATCAAAGGTACCCGTTCACAAATCAAGCCTATTGCTGGCGGCCCGAATCCGTTGACCGCAAGTCTGTTTTCCAGGGCCGAGTATGATTTTTCAAAGAAATTAATAACTCCCGAACCGAAGGTCCGATTTTGATTTTTAAAAATGGCAACTGTAGGGCTCGATTAGGTCTATTAGTTGACGTTTGTGAGAAATTTGACAAAACAAAAGCGAATCTACAAATCCTGGAAAACTTGATTTTTTTGATAAATTCTACAAATTCCGAACAGTTTCCTAATAAAAATCGAAAATTAACTATTCCGTCGATCGATCTCTATAACCAGTATAAGGCATGGACCTTTTAGGACAAAAAATATAAAATAGAGTTTTTTAGAAAAACTTAAAATAAAGAGTTATTTACGAAAATGCATTCCATAGAATTATTTAAAAAAATATTACAAATTGATAAATGCTAATGTTATATTTAAAATATCATCATTCATTTCCTTACTTTCATTTATTAAATAAAAATAGAACCGATCCCTTTCCGTGTTTCAAAATGTAGTTATAGTGCCTGGGCCAGCAATGAAATGGACTTCATGATTATAACCCTTTTAAAACCTATTCGGGGGGGTTCCTTTTGATGAGTCTACCACGAATATTCATATCGCCCTATATGGACGCGGCGCTTTAACCCATACGCACCCCTCAAACACGTCATTTTTCAGCCTTTAGGGTTTGTGATAAGAACCCGTTTGTTTTTGATTTTAATGAGAAGATTATATATAAAAACCCCTATACGGAAGCTATTGTCCGACAAAAAGAGTGACGCGTTCGCCCAGTCCGACACCCGAAACATGTCAATTTTGAGCCTTATGGTTTCGTGACTATAGCCCTTACCATTTTTGGCACAAAGTTTAAAAATTGAATGTAAAACATCGTTGTAAGCTTGCCCGACAAAAAAAATGACGCGTTCGCCCAGTCCGACACCCGAAACATGTCAATTTTGAGCCTTATGGTTTCGTGACTATAACCTGTCGGACAAAGGCACCACGTGATTCATTAACACTTTCTTAAATCATTTATATCTATGTCCGACAAAAATATAGACGGTCCGACAAGTAAAATGCAAAAAAGATGTTTTATTAGTGGTCCTTTTTTTGAGAATAACTATAGACTAGGAAGCATCTGTTTTCAGTTGGCTGTTATGAAGGGCACGTAATTTTTTTGTGAAAAATCCTTAAAAATAACATAAAGAACAGTAACTGAGGAATTCGCAGCCTGAAAAAGTTTAGCTAAATTTTTGGTGATTAATTTTGTGTAAAATTCCGAAAAAAATGACTTTTTGACTATTTTTTTCTAGTTTTAGTGAAAAGTTCAAAAGAAATAAAAGTTTTGTAATTAAATTTTACATAAGATCTTACTATTTCACTCTTTACTGAACAAGTGCAAAATAATTTGCAAAATAATAACTGTTTTCTACCCTTCAATAAATACTGTAAAAACGAAATTACGCGTGAAATAACATGGAGCAAAACTGATGTATATAATATACTAATGAAACGGAGCAGCTGATGGCTACTCCCTTTCCTTCATTTGTACATGCGCTGTAGAACGACTTTCTTGGAAGAAAGATCACCGCAGAACACGGAGTAGTATTAGTATACCACTCCGTGCCGCGGAAATTTAAATTCCTATGAAGAAGCTATATTGTCATTATTTTATTAGTATAGAAAAAATAAATTACGGGTACAAGTATCTAGCTTGAAAAGTACTTATTATCAAATTTGTTAAAGAAATATAAAGAGATAATTATTTGATTAATGAATATTAATTCATCTAAATTATTGTAAATTATGACATTACTTCTTTGATTTCTACCTTTAGAAATATGGTAGTACAATTTTTCCCATAGAAAGTTGTTTATTCGTTGCTCATTTATCAAATTTAAATGAAAACTGAGCATTAATTACTAAGATATGTTTAATTAAACATGAAAAAATCTCGATTTTTCCCTCCGTTAAATTCCATTTAAGACCGTGTCAAACACGTAAAAATAGACACACTTATAACTCAACCACACGCTCGGGCTACAAAAATTAAACTGAGTACTTTTAGGACATTGATTAATCAATTCTCATAATTTGAATAAAAATTGATCGTTAATTTAGAACCTCCTATGATCTTAAAGTAAAGATTACAATAAAACGCATTAAAAAACATTCTTGCAGAAAAGAAATGTCTTTTTTCCAGTTTTTCTAGATTTTGCGTCACTTTTTTTGTCGGACAAGTTTACCATGGTGTTTTACATACAATTTTTAAAAATTGTCCCAAAAATGGTAAAGGTTATAGTCACGAAACCATAAGGCTCAAAATTGACATGTTTCGGGTGTCGGACTGGGCGAACGCGTCATTTTTTTTGTCGGACAAGTTTACCACGATGTTTTACATTCAATTTTTAAACTTTGTGCCAAAAATGGTAAGGGTTATAGTCACGAAACCATAAGGCTCAAAATTGACATGTTTCGGGTGTCGGACTGGGCAAACGCGTCACTTTTTTGTGGGACAATAGCCTCCGTATAGGGGTTTTTATATATAATCTTCTCATTAAAATCAAAAACAAACGGGTTCTTATCACAAACCCTAAAGGCTGAAAAATGACGTGTTTGAGGGGTGCGTAAGGGTTAAAGCGCCGCTTCCATATAGGGCGATATGAATATTCGTGGTTGACTCGTCAAAAGGAACCCCCCCGAATAGGTTTTAAAAGGGTTATAATCATGAAGTCCATTTCATTGCTGGCCCAGGCACATTAGCTTTTACTTTAGTCAATGCAAAAAAAAAGAAAAATAAAACATGTCAAGGCACTGAGTCATCTTGCGACCCTCTGCTGAAAATGTGAATCATCCCCACAAATTGAATAAAAAGCATATCAAAATGTAGTTTTTTTCACTTGTTACTACATTTTGAAAAAAAATGTAGTATACGTTTAGCATTTTTCCGGTGGACCGTCGAAACCCGAAAAAAACGTCGGATCGATGTGAAAGTCGTATCTATCGATTCGAGAGCGAATTTAGAAAATTCCGTCCGTCGGTCAGTCGGTCTGTCGGTCTGTCTGTCTGTCTGTCTGTCACGCCCAGCCCCCCTAATCCGTTTTCGGATTGCGATGAAACTTGGGTGGTTAATAGGAGGTCTCTAGAAAACCTTAACGCCGGAAGCTCGGCTCCGTTCGGAAACCGGAAGTACCCGATATAGACGTTTAGAGTTTTTCGGGAAAAATTGAATAACTCGGTAACGGGTAGTCGGATCGAGATATTTCAAAAAAGGGATGGTGCCGCTGGCAAACCTCTACAAATAAGTATACCAGAGCCTATGTCGAAAAACAAACGAAAATTGATTTTTTTTTGCAAAAAACTGGTTTTCTCGAAATCGGACTGGGAAGCACGATAACTGTCCAGAATATTGATCGATATCGATGAGACTTGGTGAGATCAAAGGTACCCGGCCACAAATCAAGCCTATTGCTGGCGGCCCGAATCCGTTGACCGCAAGTATGTTTTCCAGGGCCGAGTATGATTTTTCTAAGAAATTAATAACTCCCGAACCGAAGGTCCGATTTTGATTTTCAAAAATGGAAATTGTAGGGCTCGACTAGGTCTATTAGTTGATGTTTGTGAGAAATTTGAGAAAACAAAAGCGAATCTACAAATCCTGAAAAACTTGATTTTTCTGATAAATTCTACAAATTCCGAACAGTTTCCTAATAAAAATCGAAAATTAACTATTCCATCGATCGATCTCTATAACCAGTATAAGGCATGGACCTTTTTGGACAAAAAATCTAAAATTGAGTTTTTTCGAAAAACTTAAAATAAACGAGTTATTCACGAAAATGCATTCCATACAATTATTTAAAAAATATTACAATTTGATAAGTGATAATGTTATATTTAAAATATCATCATTCATTTAGTTATTTTCACTTAATAAAAATAGAACCGATGCCCTTTCCGTGTTTCAAAATGTAGTTAGCTTTTACTTTAGTCAATGCAAAAAAAAAAAAAGAAAAATAAAACATGTCATCTTGCGACCCTCTGCTGAAAATGTAATGAATCATCCCAACAAATTGAACAAAAAGCATATCAAAATGTAGTTTTTTTCACTTGTTACTTTTGCATGTATTTTAAATAAAAAACCCAAAGATTTTTTCATAGACCTTTAGAGCTTTCACGAAAAGCAAATATTTATGTTGCAATTATTTTGAAACCGTACATTTTGGGAACAAAAGAAAAAAAACTGCTGCCTAAGGAATCACTACTTCCACATCCAGATTTCCCATCAGTCTCTTTAAAGGAAAACATCTTGACTATATTTGCACTCTAGTATATGGAAATAATTATTGTTCATACAATTTTAATAAAAGGGTGTTGCCGAATGCGAGCCAAGCCTTCAGAACTTCCGGGTGCTGCCGAATACCAAGGCAAGTTACGGGCATTTCCGAATCCATATTAGGACAGTGCCGAATCCATATTCTGGTGCTGCAGAATACCAAAGAAACTTCTGGGCGCTGCCGAATCCAAATTAGGGCGCTGCCAAATCTATATTTGGGCGCTGCACAATCCATATTCGGGCGCTGCCGAACACCAAGGTGACTTCCGGGCGCTGCCTAACACCAAGGCAATCTGCGGGCATTACCGAATCCATGTCAGGACGCTGCTGAATCCATATTCGAGCGAAGCCGAGTTCCGAGGTAACTACCGGGCGTTGCCGATTCCAAATTACGACGCTGCATTTTTTTTGTTAAAATATTTGATAGCTTTTATATCCGATCCGATATTTTCAAAACAATGGCTTTCTTGCTACATTAACTTATCATCAGTGATCGGAATTTGGGTTTAATTTTCAGGTGCGTCATTACAAGGATTTATTCAAATAAGCAGAGATGTTTAGTTCACTGAAAATAAATAAATGTTGATTTATTTTTAGTGTAATATAAAATATTAGATTCGGAAATTGTAGTTCGTGATATGTAGTGTATCTACTCCTTGTCGTAGATCAACGCAGGGTATTGGTATTGGTATTTGTTCATACCACCACCGCTTTGACCGCGTCGACGACAGTACGCATTCTGCTTTCATTAGCCAATTTATTCCCTATATCGCGAACTACAATTTTCGAATCTGTATAATCTATTTATTCAAAAAACGCTATTTAAGTTAAAGAAACAAAACGCGTAAACAATGCACACCTGCAACACGTGGTCCACACGCCAAACATTATTTACTACTTACTCGCCTTTAATTTAAATGGGCGTGGCACAGGACCTAGTTTATAATTGTGTTTACTGAAAGAACGATTTATTGTTAATATGCCGTGTTTTAGTCCGAAGAAAAGCACTGTCGAAAAATGGATTAAGCCTTATAAAGAACTACATTTTGATGGCGAAAAAATAATTTGTAATATTTGTGATGTCACAATAAGATGTAGGTACACAGAAAAATGTTGTTTTAAAACATGTAAATAGTTATACGCACGAGTGTAATACAAAAAAGGAAAAAAGAGTTTCAAAGGACGACTTTTATTTCGATTTGACTCTTTTGTTAATATGTTTAAATCTTCCATGGAGTGTATTAAATAACACTCATTTTACACATTTTCTAAACAAATATTACATGAGGTAAATGTTCCAAGTGATGATACGTAAAAAAATTCTCAGCGAACTATATGAAGAAAAATTGGAAGGTATTCGGAGGAGTGATCTTCAAAATGACTGGTTTTGGGTTACAATAGACGAAACGGCAGACTTTTTAGAAAACAATTTATTAGTTACAAAATTACATGTTGCCCCTGGCAAGTGCCATTTAGTAGCTTCAAAGGCTTTAGAAACAGTTAATGACGAGGCAGTGTTTAATTTTTTTGAAAACACTTTAAAATGGCTTTGTTTTTACTAGTGATTTAGTATCGTATATGTTAAGTGCTGAAAAAGAAAAAAAGAAAAATAAATACCCTCAAGTGTTATATGTTACTTGTTTAGTACATGCGTTACGCCGCGTATTCGAAAAAGTACGAAATTGTTTCACAAATGTTGACAAACTTATTGCCAATATGAAGAAAATTTCTCTAAAAGCTCCTAGTAAGATAAAACAATTCAAATATGAAAAATGATTTAAAATTTATATTCCAACGTTTTGAAATAATGATAAGAATAATGGAAAAACTTCAATGTCTAAATTTGTCTATAGAAGAAACATTTAATAAAGTAGATACTGTTTAAAACACAATTAATGAATTCCGGGTGAGGTTATATAAAAACAGTAGGTTGCTGTTTTACAAACGAATCCAGATTTGGCGATCGTATTTGCCATTAGCAAAAAAATTGTAACAGAACCAGATGCCTTCCTTGATCACGTGCCTATGAATATCTTTAGATATGCTTTTCTCACTTCTGTGGAATGCGAAAAATCATTTTCGACCTTACAGTGGATACGTGAAAGTGGAACTGTGAACGCTCAGTAAAAGAACACAATTTGAAACTTAAAAGTGCTGTACGGATTTATAACAATTTATGTGTGAAATATGTGTACATACATTTGTTATGCCAAAATACATCATTAACTGATAAGATAGGTTCGTATTACGTTTAATTTTGTAAGAGAGAACAAACTTACATTTAATATTTTCATATAAAATTTCATATATGCGCGCCACTGGAATTAAACCCAAATTCCGATCACTGATTGTCATTCAAATACCATCTTTCCACTCTTAAATTATCGTCCTTAGAAAAAAACCAACGTGTCGGATGTACGGAGGGACGAACATTTAAAATTCGACGATTTTTGTCTACGAGGGATACTTTTAGATACGATTTTATAAATGCGCCGATCGTATTCAATGAAATTCAATATTGAAATGTCAACTTTTTAGTTGTTATTATTAATGTCAAAATTACTTACTTCACCAAAAATATACTTTTTTCACTGTTTTCAGAAATGGAAAAAAATATTTTTGCATTAAGTTACAAAAATACTCATTTTGCAATACGAGATTTCTTGCAGGTCTGCAATAAAATTAGAAAATTGAATTCTGACATTTTGAAATCATAATTTTATTTAGATGTCGTTTTTTGATGACATTTCTGTTATTTGCATTCAAAATCCAGTACGTTTCATTTATGTCAACGAAGTTGTAAAGTGCAGTGAATATTTATAATAAATTTAAAATATGGTTGGCCTAAACAACCCATGTTTCAAAGGGAACCATTTTTTAAATTTATTATAAATATTAACAGTACAATTTCCAACTTCGTTGACAAGAAGAAAGTACTGGATTTTGAATACAAATAACATAAATGTCATCAAACAACGACATCTAAATAAAATTGATGATTCTAAAACGTCAGAATTTAATTTTCTAATTTTACTGCAGAATTGCAACAAATCTTGTATTGCAAGAATATTTTTACGATTTCGAATTTACAAAGAACAGCCAGCTAAAGGGCGAATTTCAAAAATAATTTATACATTACCTTGCTCTCTCTGCTCGTACGCAAAGTGTGTAGTACTCGATATCGGCTTTTTTCACTGCATCTTCCGCTTTTCTTTTCTTACCTTCCAACTGAAAATAGAAAATCATTTAAACTTATACGCACGAAAATTCTATTTATCATTTTTTAGTTCTTTTTAACATTTAGACAATGCTTTGAGAATAATGATTATTGCATAAAGTTAATGATGCTTCAACTGATGGGCGTGATTGAACTTTTGAAGGATATTTTGTTGATTTATGTAAGACAGTGTTCCACACTATTTTTCAATGCACAAATCCTTAGGAAAGATCTAATTATTAATATGTAACTTACTGTAATTAACTTCTTTAGTTCAGTTCTACTGAAGGATATACAGGGTTTTAGGATATGAGTGCCTAAATTTTATATAACGATTTGTGTAGTATTTCAATTATTAATTTGGAAATTCAGTCCAAGGCGTTGCTACCAGGATAAGTTATTACAAGGCCTATTAGTGATAGAATAACACGCGAGACCGCGTACTGGCGTGTACTTGAATATTACAAACGATATCCGTATAAAAATATAGTTCATCAGCTATATCATACGCTTATCTCAAACGAAAGGAGTCGATTGTTCACCTGACTGACTATTACAGGCCCGCTGCCTGATTTGATTTATGCCAGTAGCATAGCCGTAAGTTTACTTTTATTGAATCATTTATGGAGTTGTTCATTAAACTAACATTATCTATTATAAATAAATAATGTATCATCATAAAATATAATGAAATGCAAATGCAAATTCCCTACGATGTAAGAGTACTCTAAAATAGAATTGAGGATATGGAATATATTACTAGCAAAAAATACTCGTAATTACTTCAAACTGAACTGAAGACTTATCATAGATAAGTACAAAAACATATATCTTTCTAAACAAAATACTCATACTCAACATTATTGTGAGAGTTACGCAATGTGCATATTTCTTTCTTTTAATTCAATGTTGTTCGTGGCATATAGCCAGTAAAGTATTTTGTTTAGAAAGATATATGTTTTTGTACTTATCTATGATCAGTCTTCAGTAAGAGTTTGAAGTAATTACGAGTATTTTTTGTTAGTAATATATTCATTTCCCGAATTCTAAATAATGTACCTACTATAAATAAATAATTTATAGCATGCCTATCAATTAATGTAAAGTAGTATAACAATATTTTCAATAATTAAAACGGTAATCTAAAAATTGTAGGTCTACGCTCGAGACCATCGCTGGTGTTATAAATGATTCCTTTGTCGGTCTCTTTTTATGATTTCATACTGACTTTGGATATCCTATACTAAAATAAACGAAAAAAATCTATAAAGTTATTTACACAGAACTTTCCTCCTTATTTATACAGGGCAGTCACTCTAAAAAATTATTAATTACGAAACGACGTATATTAAGAATAATACTAATCGGAATGTTATTACTATTATTACAAGCGAAACCTGATAAATTTTGGTCAAAAAAATATGCAGAGTGGTCATCCGACAGCAAAAATTCAATATTAATTCAATAAAAGGTGCCAAATATGGAAGGCTTGCGTAAATACCTTAACAAATTTCCACCATGGTTGAATTATTTCTTAGGATGACCACTCTGTATATTTTTCAATAAAACTGTAATAGGTGGTGTCTTCGTTGCTAATAATTGTGTTAACTATATGCCAAATATTATTGCCATCTGTCACATTTTTAGTACGTGGAGTGAAAAAAAAGATTTCTTTTTTCGAAATAGGTTTAGAATGTCACGAAACGTCGAAATTTTTAATTTGAGCGAAAACAAATTTTTCTTCATTATCTATTCTCTTTAGACGGGGTCCGCCCTGTATATTTCCCAGTGAAAATCTAACCATTTCTTCGGTGCTAGTAGCGTCAACTACCTGCCAAATTTGACTGTTCTCCGTCAAGAAGTTTTTAAGTTAATGCACTAACAGAAGACAAACTGACGGAATTGAAGGTTTTTCTTGCAATAACTTTTTTACCGCTAATTTTCCGCTCAAATTGTTGATGAAAAACGATGATGCAGATGAAATTTTTTGAGAAGCCTCTCCTATTACCTCTCCCAAAGCCATTCTACAAACACATTGCGGCTGTCAATTTATCGAAAAATTCTGTCCAGTTTCTCTTCATTTACCTGGCCTATAAAGACACTCATGTCCTAACATTTAGCATATGCATATGCATATTGGAGAGTACCTCATTTTTATTATAAAATATATTTCTAACAGTTGTAGCACTTCGCTTGTCACTCTCAAATCATTAGAATATGCTCTTTTATTTGTATTGTATCCTCAAACCAATACATCAAATACATTTAGAAAATAATCCGATTAAAATTACCTTGTACCAATGAATATTTGTTACGTAATAAGTTACGTGGAACTTTTACTCACCTTCGCATTTTCTTTATCTGAGGAATTTTGCTTGCTATGGATATGCGCCAAATGAATCAGGCTGGTGCTTTTTGATATTCTGGAATTTACAAAAATCGTATAATGTATATGTTACTAGTTTCTGGACAGCTAGCTGGTTTAAATGTTAATGCATAGTATAATGTAGCAATGTTGCTGTTACAAATCAACAAACATGAAGAAAACATGGAAAATTGTATAGTAATAGTTTCGTAGGCGGGGCAGGAAATCAATTGTAGTTGATATATTGCCATTATTATGAGTAATAAGTACCGATCTATTGATATTAACCATTGTTTATCAGTACACTTAATTATATAATAAAAATATGAATAATAATTTAACAAATTACCATGTCTCAGCATTGTATAGGTGAATTAGACAAGTTTATCAATCTTTACAAAAGTAAGCACAGTATATCTATGAAACAAAGTACTGTTTTACTTAAAATTAAGAAAACTTTATACAGGGTGTAATCAGTTTCGTGTCATTAAAAAAACTGGTAATGGGGACCGACTAGACAAACAAAAAACCTTTATGACTTTTTCCTCTAGGGGCACTTTGAAAAACACTGATCTAGGTTAACATATTTAATATTATGGTAGACAACTATTGAGAACCACTGCTTTTCTTGGTCGATGGACTTGTACTTCCCAATTATACAACTTTTAAATTGTCATAAAAAAGTGCTGGCCGGCACACGTGGTGTCAAAGGATCATCGACCGCCTTTAATGGACCGCCTCAACTGAACTGAGGCAAGTATAAAGAGGAAAATAATTCGTTCTCTCTTCGTGCACAATTGCAAGCAAATAATGGCCATAGAGGTTTAAACAGAACATTTCTTTACATGTGTGTTTTTTTAATTTGGAACAAAATATTGGATTGTTTATAATTTAGAAAATTTAAATGTGGTTTATTAACATTTGTAACATAAATGAGTGTCCTGGGTTAAAAGCATACTACCTACCTAAATGATTCAAAATCTCTGCATCTGTATCAACACACAGTTCGGTACGTCGAATTAAGTACTTACGCACTTCGTTCAACACTAAACACTAAACTATCAACTAACGTTGTCAATAAAGAAAAATAAAATAAAAGCTTGGTACAAAAGCCAAAAAGGAATACAAAAAGAACGAACAAGTAAGTTGTGTCTGTACCTAATCAAGGATTTGACAACTTGAACGGTAAGTCAATAAAATAAATCTTAACTATAAATACACAATGACGCGGGTTGGACGTGTGTACATAACGAAACACCGACAGTAACTAAAATATTGCACAAGGGAGAGTTAGAGTATAGTTTTCTTCAGATCAGATCTAGATCTAAACCTACCTCAATATTCCAGCAGTTCTCAAAAATTTTTATTGAAAATTTGCGAAATTTTTGTTTATTTTTTTTCTCCAAAACTATGAGCTTTAGACCCCATGTTATATAAGGTTTTTTTGTTTGTCTTGTCGTTCCCTACCACCAGATTTTTTTAATGACATGAAACTAATTACACCCTGTGAGAAACACCGTTGTCAAGCTGAATAATTTACATTACAGTAGTTTGTTTGCGTAGAAAACTATTATTTTTTATTTATAAAGCTATTTAATGATTTAATTTAATGGTTCCCAATGTTTAATATTATATTATTTAAACCAATTTTTGTTATTACGATATAGAAATATAAATATGTACATTTTTTTTTTGAAATAATGAAAATACAACCAATATCAAATTATTTTGAACATATGACCAACTTGGATTTCTATTGAAAATTTTTTGATTGGTGAAAATCGGTAATATAAAGAATTCTTTTAAGACATTTTACTAAAAGTTCATAATAAACCACTGACCTGCATAGTCAAAAATTCTGGTTTAATAGTAAGTATAGGTTAGATTAGATTTTAAATGAAAGAAACCAATACATACGTTTGTTTTCCATACTTTGTAGTATCTAATACAGCAGCATCTTGTAGTTTTTCGTTTTCACGCGCACACGTATGGCTGTGTTTCTTTCCTTTCGCCTCTGTTGTTCTCCAGTCTGCTAAAAGTCGTGCTGATTTGTCTACTGCTGTCTCTGATTGTTTTCTAATTCTGTAAAGATAATTGATATTGATAATAAAATATGTAACTGATCGTAGATATTTATTTTCCAAATATATTTAAATTGTGGACAAATTCCAAATATAGATAAGTTTATTGCTAAATTAAATGGCTGTTTCACACAATATAGGTATAGTCCAAGCAAGTAGGTAGGTTAAGTCGCAAAAATGTGACCGAACGGCGATCTCTACGAGAAATTACTTCCATATCCACGTAGTGGATTGGAAGTACAGTAACAGTAAAAAAAATTTCAAATTTTTTTTTTCTTGAAATAGGTTTAGAATGTCATGAAACGTCGAGATTTTAAATTTGAGCGAAACAAAAATTTCTGTCTGTCTGTCGGTCTATCTGTCTGTCTGTAACTTTTTTTTTGTCCGCACGTTTTCTCCGGAACGGTTTAAGATATTGACTTGAAATTTTGTACACGTATATATTACAACGAGATCTGGAACTGGATTGTTTTTTGAAGATATCCGGTGAAGGGTTGGGGGGGTAAATAGGGGGAAATATGTAAAGCAAGCTGGTAAGAGTACAGAAACTTGAAATTTGATGTATCTACTACAAGCCAAGGCCACAAAATTTTTTATAATATTTTTCATCATTCTATCTGTTCTGTATTATCATACATGTGAAAACGTGAAAAACAGTTTAGTGTTTTTTATTTCATTAGTGATAATGGATTTTCACCAAGTAAAGGTCGAGTCTATCAACTATTTATATTTTGGGATTATTCTGATGAAGGGTTGGGGGTTAAATAGGGGTAATTATGGAAAAATAAGTAAAGCAAGCTGGTAAGAGTACAGAAACTTGAAATTCGGTGTATGTACTAGAAGCCAAGGCTTCAGATTTTTTAACACTAGTTTTCAACCATCCACCAACCTTACTCCATTATTAAAGGGGTTGATAAAATAAAATAGAGTTAACTTGAAATATGGTAGACGTATATATTATAACGACATCTGGAACTAGATTATATTTTGAGATGATTCCGATGAAGTTTGGGGGTTAAATACGAGTATATAGGGGAAAATAACTAAATCAAGCTGGTAAGAGTACAGAAATTTGGGATTTGGTGTATATACTAGAAACCAAGGCCTCAGATTTCTTTCTAATATTTTTCAAACCCCGCCACCTCCGCTCCATTATTAATGGGATTGATAACATAAAATTGAGATATTCACTTGAAAGTTGGGACAATTATTATGTATTGTAATGACATCAGATTGAGATGATTCCATTGAAGGGGTGGGAGGTGGCAGATTGTGAATAGTGGAAAATAAGTAGGGTAAATAAGAAACGTCATTTTTATCGTATATAGTGGAAACCAACGCCTTAATCTTTTCTATCTGCCCCAAATATTATTAAAATTCTATGACCAATAATTTCCACGTACTAGAGTGCAAATCTAGTCAAGATGTTACCTTTAAAGTGACGAATGAAAAATCTGGATGTGGAAGTAGTGATTCCTTAGGCAGCGGTTTCACTTATGAAATTGAAAACATATTACGATAGTAAGAATGCAGCCGTCATGTTTAATGCTTTAACTAATATCGGATACTAATATCGAATACTCATTACTGTGATTTTAAATTTCATAAGACTCTAACCTATTTTTGTAATTTCCGGAAGTATCAAGGTATCTCTTATAACGATTATAATCATAGTAACTGATACTTTTAGTTACGTAAGATTTTCATATGAGTTTGATTTATTTAATTATCACAAATAGTCTAAATTAAAATTATATAAAACAAATTACATTACATTATTCCAAAACAACAAAATTTACCTAAACTTCTATCCATTACTACATTACGTTAGTTATTTTTCAAAGAGCATGTCTTACCTATGTTGGCTTTCTGTAAGGGTCCTCAATGGTTTGGCGGTTTCTTCGAGAAGTGCAATTCCCATCAGTCTGTGTCCCTCTGCTCTCGCTTCTAGCTCCAAGGCTACGGCTTTCCAAGCTTCATTAACACCTCCTATTCCGTCCCGACACGCTCTCGAGAGTTTCGCACTTAATTTTGACAGGCTCTTGGCGTACTGGGTTTCAGCTTCGGCTCTGAAGAAATACAATTAAAAATGGGTAGGTAATGAAATGTTGCTAACACTAAGGTGAAAAAAGAAAATATACTGTTATGTATTACACCCCCCTATGATACGCCTATGCCTAATAGTGACTGGAAACTTGTAGAAAGACATAGAGTTTTCTAGAGTGTGGTAGGAGAAGATTCTCGATTGTATTCTGGATGACTCTGGAGACAATTTCAGAGTATATAAGGCGCGATTACCGGCGGAAGGGAAAAGTTCTATTAAAGTTTGGTTAACGAAAAAGTGAGGTTAGAAGTATTGTTATCGTGTAATCAGTAAATTATTAAATAAAGTGTTAGTGGTTTACACCTTGTTAAAATTATTTAGAACCCACGCCACGGATTGATACAGGGCATTTCCTAAAGGGTGGAAAATTCGTAACAACTGGTGTCAGACGAGGAAATTTAAGAAGAGGATTTTTCGGAAGTGTTGAGAAGACTGGGACAGTATTCTCGGAGTTAGTGCTAACACAGGAAGGACTAATTTACTGGACATTGTTCGAGGATTATTTTCGAACAGAAAAATAGTGATAGTAATTAAATCCTTTGAACTAAGAAGAGATAAAAGACTCTGAACAAGACCTTTTCGTGTAGTTAATTAAGTGCATTTCCGTAAACTGTCTAGAACTTTTCTATTTGGACATTAGTGGCTAAGGGACAAAGACTCTAGATAAGACTTTTTTTCGTGCTGTTTCAAGATTTTTGGACAGTTACTTTACCGACATTGACGTAATTGTTAAATTTTGTTGATTTTATTGTAATTACATGCCGGTAACGACCAGAAGCATGGCATCCGAAAAACAAATACAGGACTTATTCGCCCAAATGCAAAAGATGATGATGAACCAAGAAAAGAAACGCCAGGAAGAGAAAGAAGAACAGGAAAGAAAGCGCCAGGAAGAGAAAGAAGAACAGGAAAGAAAACGCCAGGAAGAGAAAGCGGGACAGGAAAGAAAAGAACAAAAACATCAAGAAGAATTAGATCAAGAGAGACGACGTCATGAGGAAATACAAGATCAAGAGAGACGACGTCAAGAGGGAAAACAAGAAGAGGAAAAGCGGCGACAAAAGGAAACTGACGAATTAAGGAAAGCCAAGCGGGGGTATTAAATGCTACAACTGCGGCAGAGCAGGACATATCAAACGAGACTGTCGACATCGAAAGTCAAGGAATGTGAATGCTGGAAAGGTTGAAGAGACTCAGAATAGAAGTAGTGGAAGGCCAAGTGGACGGGGCGCGGCGTATGAAATGTTATAGGTGTGGAGAACTAGGACATATCCAGCTAGAATGTTCACGGAAGAGCTTGGAGAGAGTAGAGGCCGACACTGGGAAGCCCAGGGGAAAATCAGAGGAAGCCGGTACCAAAAAGGCTGTGCCAGATAATGAATGTGGTGCCCATAGAGAAGTGACGATTTCCCAGTTTCGGAGCGTTACAAGAAGACCACCACTACAAAGATATGACGATAAATCGAAACCCCAGAAAGATGCCGACATTTTATCCGGAAGGACATACAAAGAAGATTGCCAAGTACTACCACCAGGAGGAGAAACTGCAGGATATGGGAGCAGTCAACATTGTCAAGGTAGAGGTGCCGAATGACAGGACAGATGAGGCGCTCAGACAAGAGCAACTGAACGGTGAGGAAATTGGGCCTATATTGAGAGCCAAAGAAAGGGGAAAATGGAAGGATGTTTCAGGCAAAAGAGTGGGACTGAAGGCACTATGGGCGCAGTGGGACTCACTGAAAGTCATGAACGGGCTGTTGCGGAGAGCATGGGAAAGCCCGGATGGAAAACAGGTGGTTATATGTCTAGCGATTCCCAGGTGTCGAGTAGCGAAGGTGCTTCAGGAAGTGCACGATGGAACATCCGACGGACACTTCGGTGTTAACAAGACCCTGAAGAAAATACGAGAACGATTTTATTGGATAAAAAGTCGTCAGGATGTGAAGGCTTGGTGTCGCAAATGCAAGATTTGTGCAGCCAGTAAGGGACCACAGACTGGAAGTAAGGGTGAAGGGTTCAACGCTGGAGCTCCTTTCAAGAGGTTGGCTAACGATATAGTGGAGCCATCACCAGCCAGTGCCCAAATGAAGGCTCGATATGAATGAAAGGGTACTTCCAAAGGGTTCATCAAGGTGGTATAGCTGATTTGGCTGTACAACCCGCAGCGAAGGAAAGGAAAGTCACCGAAATCACCTTGGAGTGTATACTGTGTTTCCTTTAAAGTGAATCGGATGAAAAATCTGGATGTGAAAGTAGTGATTTCTTAGGCAGCGATTTTTTTAATGTTATTTCTATAATCTCAAAACAAAGCTGTTAAAAAACCATCGCCGCCTCAATTTATTAAAGAAAAATCTTACAGCCTGTTCTAATAAATATTTTGAGCTTCTTATTTTATGAAAACGTTTTCTTTATAAAAATCCTAACACATACTTATTCCTTTGAAAATTACACTATTATCGCTCATACTCTAAATTGCTTAACTTAAATGTAAGTAACCCTTTCTAACTCAAACATAATTTGTTTACAAGTGGTGTATATTTACGACGGATTAAAAACGTAAAATTTAACTCTATACATGTATATAAACGAAAAACGCAATTGACATTTTTAATGCGAACTTTGTCACCAGGATAATGATAGGAACTGCGGATTAGTGAAATTCGAAACTTTAATTATGATTCTGTTTTACACAATAATGAGATCCATCTGAATGATATTTAAATCAAAATGTAACAAATGTAATGGATTATTTCAGGGAAAAAATTAAAATAGACATGGGTCCTAATAGAAAGAGAACATATCTACATGGATTGCCCTTCAAATATAGATTCTGAATATGATGTTTATTTAAATAAATTCGAAACGTGGCACATACTGAGTTGATATTCATTATATTATAAGATATAAGATATACAACCCATATAATTTTAAAAATTGGTTTTAAAAATAAGTTTTTACCTTTCTTGTAGTATCGTTGAGAGTTCCTTGCAGAAATCCCCGCCTTGCTTGACATACCTCCGTAAATCTTCGAACCCGTTTTGCCCCTGAAAAGAAACAATGTGTTTAAAACAATGAGTTATTCCATAATTCATATGGTCTTCACAGAAAATTTAATTAACATTTTATCACTATCGTTATAATCTTAATTATCTCATTGGATATACAAATAAAATTAAACTTTCTTGTGGAATTATTATAAGCGTTGCTTACGTCAAGATGTTAGATAAAAACCACTATATGGGTATTTAATTAAAACACGAGTTACTCGGCCGTTGTTAAAATCAATTGTCAATGGACATTGGTGAGGTTGGAAATCGTTCATGTAATATTTAAGAACAAAAATTTACTATCTTGGTTCAGATATTTAAGAACAAACATCATTCACAGAATCCGATATAGGCAACTTGACAAAATAATAACTACAATGTAGCGCCGAGCACGACTTTTTGAACGAAAATCTAAAAAATCGCATGGATGGTTTGGACGATTATTCAGAAACGGATTGAGGGGTGGAATCCGAAGCCGACACAAGGTTTACCTGTAATCGTATTGAATTGCCCTATTTCAATTTCAAAAACGATTTTCATTCATGTCAAAATTCATTCAAGAAGCGCTCTGCGAATATCTACATGGGGATCGCTCGAATGTGAAGCGGAGGCTTTACCCCTATAGTGGGTTATATGATATGAGTACGTTGGTAACAGCGGAAACACACATATAAGTCATAAAAGGTTTTCGTAGCACAACTAAGGTTATTCTGATGAAGTATGAAATCGCCGATTAGGACATTTCATGCTAATCGCAAGCGAACTGAAATCATTGTAGCATATTATTGTCATTCCTAAAACCCCCTTACCCATGTCCTTTACTGACATATTTTTTTGGGTATTCCGATTTTTTTTAGCGTAATCTATTGTCAACAACAACAACAACAACAACCTTGTTTCGTCATTGCCTGGAGTTGAAAACGCACGCTCTCGAGGAGTGTCTCTCTAGCCATATGTGGTTATGTGAACCTAAGTGTATATTATAGGTATACATTTTATCATTAGATAGATTTGAACTTTTATTTGATGTATAACTATTGCATTTTAAAGAATCAATATATCTATATAAAATATTACTGAATTTGAGTCTCTAATTTAACAACTTATTTTAAGTTCTACGACCTTCATTTGAATCTGTGACGCGAGCGGTGCGGCGATCGAACTTAAAAAGAATCTCATATGATTCTTTTACGTCTGAAAGTTCAAAAAGCCAGTTCTTCACAGAATTCGACTTGGTTATATTTTCTTATTCTTCTCAGGGAGTGCCAAAATAGTGTTGATTTTAATAAGATATTAGATAAGCCTAAGTGCATCGTGGTATTCCGAGAGACAACGGAGAACAGTCAATAGCAATATAAGGTAAGTAAATATTTTTCACTTCTCGTCTTTAACTTTTCGACAAGTTACAATAAATCCGCCTGAGACTGGAAAGATTCGCTCACCGTTGCAAAAGGCACTTCTGGCGCCTTTTAACATAAAAAATATTGACATGTCCTGCAGAGGCGTAGCGAGGATCGCCCAAATTCTCAATACATAAACTTCGCCAGGACGTTAAAATAAATAAAGCAATTAAATTAAAAAAATAAATAAATAAATAAATAAAAAAAATATTTGTTAAGAAAATGTATTCGCAAATGTAGAAAATATGACTTTTGTTCTCGGGCTGTCGAAAACATATGAAAATATAACTTGCTGGAGCAAATATGGTAAGTGGAGAACTTACTAAATATGCTAAATATACTGAGAAGGAATCATTTTCTTCGATTAGAAATTTTCGAAAACGTCGCACGTGAAAAAATTTGATCAATAACTAATATTATACGTACAGCACTTCAACTTGAGGGGTGCGCATTTTTTGTTTTACCAATGATATTAAATTTGTTGAGTGGTCCATAAATGTCACGTGAATAAATAATTTTCTAATTTAAAATGAACTTGAATCTTAATTGCAGAGTTAAATTCCACTATTTAACCTTAACTATTTGAAATACATTTACAGCTGCAGGATCACCATAAACACCTTATAAACATTAATAGAAAAAAAGAAACAAAGTCATGATTCACAGTAAATATTTACTGAGCAGTAAACATAGGTTGAGTTGAACAAAATTAATTTGTATACAGTACTTCTGTCACATATTTTACACGAAGACATAATCTTGAGTGTAATTGTGGCAGTTAACAGTTATCGGAACAATTAGTAAAACAAATAGAGCAAATCTTTACTGGCAAAATATCAACGAAGTCATTAAAACCAAGTAAAAGGAAAACAGATGTTTAATTATGCTCTTTTGTTATGGTTTAATAGCTTTAGTTTAAGATAGAAGATCACTTAAATGAACCTGATACCTCGAGGCATTAAAAGTTGCAATGTCTACTGATATGGCCACCCAAATGGCAGATTAGTACGACAAAGACGGTTATTAGGTACTTACACAGATTGTGACAAGTAAATACAATTGGTACTGCATGTGCATACTATTCGTTTTTCAATACTAAGTATACTAAATAACTGCAATTGTTTGTCGTAACGATCAAGGCGTGCCCCGGTTCATTTATTATATGAAATAAACCGCTAAAAGTTCTACTAACAATCTTTATTGTACTAATGGGTAATGCTTTTAAAAAACCTCAATTGGAAAAACAAATATAAGAAAAACTCAAGTAAGCTGCAATAATATGCTTCTTGTTTAAAGAAAAGCATCAGAATTGATATTTAACACATATTCTTTAATTTAAAATAATAAAATGGTATGTTGTGCAATTCGAATCTCCAGGTTATAAAGTATTTTGTATCTTAAAAAAAAAAAAAAATGTTTTCTTAACCGCTTCTCAAGTCACCGAGGTAACTCCTTGAAAATCCAGAAAGATTTTGTGTAAGGTAAAGAGAAACGAGGCCCTACAGTTTATAGTGGAGTCCGAACCACATCTTGGGGATAATTTTATAATTAAAATTATTTCGCGGTGAGCAGGGATTGAACCTGCTTCGCTAGGTATGCCCAGTATGCAAGCTAGACGCGCTAAACCACTGAGCTACCGTCCCCTCTAAATAAATAGTATATCTTGCGTTCAGTGGAGTAATAGTTATTTATTGTACTAGTGTGTAATTAAGTTTGCACATCAATCACGTTAGAAAAAGTTAGCCACGAGACCGTCAGGTCGAGTAAACACGTGTCTAGTGCAGTGCCTAGCTGAGCCGTCGCGTCGTAAATGGAAAAAAACCGACCCACACATTTATACCTGGGACCATTTCAAGTGAATGGTTATTGGTATAAGCAACATATAAAAAGATGTTTTTAATTAGTAGTATTAGTTTATTAGTGACTTAGTTTATTTCTTTATTGTTAAATCTGAAAAAAATTTAATTAAAATTGAAAATGTATTAAACATAGGGAATAAAACAGAAAAATACCCGGAATTGGAAGACGGCAATTGAAACTAATTACTACAAAAACAAAACAATATACAGGGTATACAAAATATTCTTTCGGGCCTCTTTCTCATAACCCGGTGTAAAAAGCTCTTTATACCGCGAAACAGGGCTTTTTTTTGCACTTCCACCGTAAATGGATATTTACCTGTGGAACGATTACTAAATAAAAGTCACTTACGGCGAGCTAATGTATTTATGTCTTGGCAGACAAACGAAGTGGATGCAGGACGTTGAAACAAAAATACAAATTTTTGGGAAACACGGGACCATATATGGACGCGAGCGGGCAGGACGAGGTGCACACTGCAAGGTTCAAAGACAGAACAAACAGAAAACTCAGAAGAAGAATAAATAAGATGACGATAGATGGAAACTTAAAAGAAGCATCTCGCAAACGCTAAAGTTCCCATCATACCGGGTGTCCAAAAAGTCTGGAAACGGTCAAATATCTCAAGAAATACACATTAGATCCAAAAAATAAAAACCACGTGCTATACTTACTACTCACGTCCTTAATAATTTTAAAAGCGCTATCCAGTGTTACCAAAAGTGTCAGTTTTTTAAGTTATCCGGAGAGAAAAAATGAGAATTTTAGAAATTTGCGATTTTTTTACTCAAAAAAGAAGTTTGGACAAACATTGCAAAAGGCAAAAACAGTTTTGAAATCATCGTCTCATTCTCATTTTTTTTTTGCAGAATCGTCCAATCCCTTTGCAGAAAAGGGCATTGTGAAGTTTTTAAGTGCAACATAAAGGGCACTGGACAATCGCAAAAAAATTGGGAAGATTCCCAGGATGATCTCAAATTCTTTTTGCCTCTTGCATTTTTGGCCAAACTTCTTTTTCGAGTAAAAAAATCGCAAAGTTCTAATATTTTGATTTTTTCCTCGCAGGATAACTATAAAAAAATGACAGTTGCAGAAAAATTGTTTCGAACAAAAGTAGTCTATGCTTAGTCGGAATATCCGACTCTGCAATAAAAAATAGGGGTACCCATTTAAAATTTTAAAGTTGCCAATGTGTATTTCTCGAAATATTTGACAGTTTCCAGACTTTTTGGTCACCTGGTACACCATGCTTCATGTGGTTCTCGCTGCTGGCAATAAGCAAGTCCCATATCCATTCCAGCGTATGCAGCTGGTCCGAAAAACATCCAGATTGGATGCCTGGAATCGGCTGCAACGCCTACCATACGCTGGCAAATCAATCAATCATCAACAACATTTTTTAAATTTGGCAATTCATTTGAGAAACTAACTTTTACATTTGTAAACATTGTTATTGGGAAGGCCATGACTAGATTATACACATAACACATAAACAACAAATACAGGTAAAAAATAATCATTAGTTATGAAATATAGATGAAAATGGGTATATCTTGGAAGAAATTAGAAAAGAAGCTAATGACTACTTAAGAAATCCTATGCTTTTTATGACAAGAAATTCAGCGACTAAAACGATTGGGTAAAACGCAGATGTGTTACTGGTGTAAATGAAAACGTAATGCTTAGTGTACAGAAAGTAAAAATATTCAATGCTAAAGGCTACTTAAATATTTATAAAAATATTGATATTTCTAAATAAATCACTTGGTTTTTGACATACTTCCATCCAACTAATAGAATTTGAGAAACAAGAATAGAATACTCAAAAAAGTGTCTTTTGCTTCTACAGTTCCTCTGCAATGTCCAGGATACGCTTTAAAAAATCACGATATTCCAACACACCGTTCTCACGAAAATTTTTGCACATTTCCCTCTGCTTTATTATTTGCTACCAACCATTTCGCTATGTACGATTGGCCAAATCTGCTGAACGTTAAATTTAAATAATAATGGCCCAGTTACACCATCTTGCTAAATTGGAATTATGGTGATGAAACGAATTATGGTGAGGAGTGTCTATGCAAAACCAGACAAGTTCATTTTCAACAAAAACTGACTATGGTGTAGTTTTTTGTTTTACCTATACACTAGTTGTCATTGCTTTACTCAGACTGGAACAAATTCATATGAAAATAAATACCAAACATGGAGCAATCGGGCAAAGCTAGACATATCCACAATCTTTATTTCGTGTTCTATAAGCAAAGTTCCATTCAAAACTTCTATAGTAAATGAATACCCCTACTGGATGAATTTGTGCAAAACTAGACACGTCCTTAAACATTGTTACTTTTTTACTTGCGACATTAAAGTTGAGAACAACCTATTTTGTTTATATATAACTATACTGACTGCTAGCTTTCTATACCTTCTATGTGGTAAAATTAAGCCAATACTTTAACAACTTGGTGAAGAAAGGTCAAACCGATAAGGATGTGAGATTACAGCGTCTTCCATTATGAAATAGGATTTCAACAGAGAAAAAGAAAAATGTTACTTACGAAACAATTTAATAAAGAGGGAGACGAAATAAAGTGAGAGGACCTCTCTTATTTGGAATTCTTGTTCAGACATTATCTATGGAGACGATGGTGTAGAAGTTGAAGATCCTGAAGAAGAGGGCGAAGAGGAGCGGCTAATATTTATAGGTTTATTATTATTTTTTAAATAATATTAGGAATTTGATATTTTGCTTAGAATGTTTTATTCATTTTACTATTTAGTCCAGTTGGTAAAGTAAAAAATGTTATCTGAGATTTCCCACCACTAACTATTAGTGGGAGGATTAAACATCACAAAACCACAAAAATCAGTTCTGGGGGTACCGCGCAACCCCCCAAAAATCCACCCCTTCAGTGAAAAAACCTTCTTTTACTGATAACTCGTTAACCGTTGAAGATACAAAAAAATTGCTCATCATAAAAAAGAAAACTTGACTAATTGCCTAAAAAAAGTCCTCTTGCAATTTTCTTGTATATGCCTTGGTCTTCGAGAAAATCGATATTGACAAAAACTGCAAAATTTGTATTTTCAATGTGCGCGGGGCAATAGAAAAAATGGAATTGCTCGAAAATCAAACGAGCTAGGAAGAAAAATCAAAATGAGTTTTAAAGGCGATATAAAATACTCTTTTGTGTTGCCATTTTTGATGGCTATTGATATTTATTAGAATATAAAAATAACAATATATAAGTTATCTCTTGAGTTTTTGTACATCTAACTTTTCATAAGCCCATCAAATATAACTGACTTTAATATAAGTTATAAATGCATTATCTTTTAGTTCTATGCAGAAAAGTTAGGAATAAAAATATTCAAATTTGCAAATTTACCAGCATGTTGAAGTTAGCCAAAAAATTCCAAAAAAGGCTGCATATTCAATTTTTTGATGATATTTTCTTATGCAATTTTTTAAACTATTAAATGATTAGACACAATAGTTATATGATACATAAACTCAACAAAAATTTTTTTAACTTAATTTTCAAGATGTTTGGGTCTTTTTTTATTTTTAGGAAACAAAGAAATTGGTCAAAATTTGGCTAACTTCAATATGTTTGTAAATTTGTAAATGTGATTATTTTTATTCCTAACTTTTTCTGCATTGAAGTACTACCTTGAACTAAAAGATAATGCATTTATTACTTATATTAAAGTCAGTTATTTTTTATGGGCCTGTGACTAATTAAAAGCGCAAAAAATCAGAGGTAACTATATTATATTGTTATTTTTATATACTAATAGATATCAATAGCCAACAAAAATAGAAACACAAGAGAGTATTTTATATCCCATTTAAAACCCATTTTGATTTTTCTTCCTAGCTCGTTCGGTGTTCGAGTAATTCAACTTTTTCTATAGGCCACGCGCAAAAATTTCAAATAAACGAAAATTCGCATGCATTAAAAATACAAATGTTACAATTTTTTTCGATATCGATTTTCTCGAAAATTATGGCATATACAATAAAATTACAAGAGGACTTTGTTTCAGGAAATTAGTCTAGCTTTCTTTTTTATGATGAGCAATTTTTTTATATCTTCAACGGTTAACGAGTTATCAGTAAAATAAGGCTTCTTTTACCGAAAGGGTGGGTTTTTAACAAACAGTTACTGAAGGAAAATATCAGATAACAGGAAAATTTCAGATAACATTTTCTGTTATGGAAATCTTTATAATTATTGGACTAATTAGTTTTCTTGTAATATTGTTTATGAGTTTTTGTTCTTTTTAAATAAAAATAACATTTATTGCATCGTAGATTTTATTTGCCTTAATAATTGCACAAAACTTAAAAATTTCAAACATGGACTGATTGAAAAGCAAAGGTGTGTATTAACAGGTTCAAGCAATATTAGATATGTCCATCACGACCAAACAAAATTGTACATGTCTAAATAATTATGATCTTATCTTCGTGATTTCTGAAATAACAACATTGTGTTTTTGTGATCTTTATTAGGGCCAATGTGTCCTTTTATACAGAAAAAACAAAAATTATAAACAAAACAGTAAAACTGCGAATGAGTTTCAGCGAATAACAAAGAATTAATTTTAGTGGATGGTTTTGCACAGACATTCCTCAAGTGTTCTCCCAATTTTCAAACATGCCAAATATATAAATGTGTAATTTATGTATTTGTTAATCTCAAGCCTGAGTAAAATGTGATAAAATGTTGCAATATTTGAGAACTGAATTCTGCTAAAAATAGTTGCCATTCATATTTTTTTAAATTGCAAGTAACTAGATTTTGATGGCAAATTAAAGAAAACTCTGCTGAATCAGAAGCTGGTAAAATACTGAAGCAGAAGATGAATTGTGGTTATTTCTCAGTTAGGTTAATGCATTGCAAGACCGGCTAATTAGGCAATAGTCTCTAATGTTTATTATTAACTCAACACTAATAGATTTGTCACAAATGCGATAAGATTATGGACCAAACTTTGATGGCTTTAATTCATCTCGCAGTTAGACAAGGCCGCTAATACAAACTAAGATTACTATGCTCTTCGAAAATATTTTTTTATTTACGATAAAAATGTGGAGAGTATTCTATAGAATGTACAACAATTATATAAAGAGTGCAATAAATCGGTAAAGAGTTTAATTGTTTATATTAAAATTATATTGGGGCACAGATTGTTTTATTATTCTGTGATTGGGGTTTAATTGATTTTAAATTGCTCCAGAGCACTTATTGATACCAATATTGTGAAGGTCAGTAACCCGCCTTGAAGAAAATAACACTATAATGACACGAATTTTACTGGTATAAATTTTGGGTCATTCTCCTATACTTTTTTAATGCAAATTACAGTACCCACGTACAACAATAAAGTAGATAAATTATTATAAGAGGTAATTCTGTGAAAATTTATTGCCAACGCTCTTTATAGGACTATTGAATAATATGTTTGATGTTGAGGATTATGTAGGTAGATATCGTTGTTTACTTCTAGAAACTAAGAACGTCGGCTTGTAACAGTTCAAGGTGATAAGGCAATTAGCGAATTTTCTGTCCTTTGGACTGATCACGTGCAATCATTACCTAGAAAAATATAAACAACTTTATCATGTACACCCAAAGTTCTAAAACGTGTGCCGTCAAACACGGTGTTTGAAACAGAAACTTTGAACACAAACAAATTTTTTGACAAATGCCACGAGAGGTCCACGGTTCAACTCCTGGACACGTCGAAATGTTTCTTTATATTTTGTAACGATTAATGTATTTTCTCACAAATTCAGGTTTGATTTGACGACAGAAATGTTTATCTTCTTTTTCCTATAATGATTTCATCCTTTCATGTGATTTGTTTAGGTAAGGTTAAGTTGATTTTTATTTTGCTATCTAATTGTTAATAATTATCAGCGCCGCAGGCAGTTTTAGCTTCGCAGACAAAGAAAGGGAGTGCAGGGGGCGTCCCCCGCTTTCTTCCCACAAAATAACACAAAAATAACTTGAAATCCCTATTTCATACAAGTGCTTAGAGCTAAATGTGCGCGCACACTTGGGACAAATTACGATAACTTGGAGCCTAGACGCTTGTGTTGGTGAACGGATCCTAAATGAATCCTTAAAGCGATGACTAATCCAGAAGCAAAGGCATTAGAATAATATGATGATAACAAGTCTGATATTAAAATTAAAAATGCGATGTAAGAAAATTACTAAGTAGGCTATGGAAATTATTAGTAAGGTTGTAGACTTGTCTGTAAAGAAGAAAACAGTTGTTTGAATTACTGATAGGTACCAGTATTTTTAGGAATTTCATTTTCATTTCCGTAGGGGTCCTATGGAATTTTTATTAATGGAACTGTGCTATTTCTTTTATCAATCAGAAATAATGATTCATACATTATAATTTCTTCGCCATTAATCATTACTTAACGATATCCTTCGTAATAATAGAAGTATTTTTAAAAAGTAAACACAAATTAAACAAGAAATAATTTTAATAGGTAAAACGTTACAACCATGAATAAATTACCAGGAATAACAAAACTATTTCAAAACTAAATTATAATAAACCATTATAAAAATTGTTCAAACTGTTCACCGTTATGATTAATACACAGAGTAGCGCGACTTATCGTTGCACGTCTAACATTCTGTAATTGTTGAGGTGTTATTTGTGCAATTTCGTGTCGAACTCTTTCTTCCAGATCTTGCCTTGTGGTTGGAGTAGTCATGTAGACTCTATTTTTAAAATGCGCCCAACTAAAAAAATCGAGTGGGGTTAAGTCAGGCGACCTTGCAGGCCATCTGACTTGACCATGGGTCCCAATCCAACGATCTGGAAATCATTGATTTAAGTAATCCCTAACGATAATAGCATTTTGTGGTCCAGCCCCATCTTGTTGGAAGTAAACCTCCTCAATATTGGTATTGGTAATTTGATTAATCTGTGGAACTGTTATATTTTGGAGAAATTCTAGATATCTTGGTCCAGTTAGAGTTTCGTTAAAAATTATTGGACCTATGATATGGTCGCCCAGTACGCCTAACCAAACATTGAAGCCAAACCGCTCCTGAAACAGCCCCTATCTCATAATGTGAGGATTATCAATTGCTCAATATCGAGTGTTGTTTCGATTAAATAACCCAAGGTTTGTAAATCTCGATTAATCAGTGAACAAAATGTTTTTGATAATTTTCTCATTTCTTAAATTGGCGTAACTGTAACCAATTTCAAAAGGTTATTCTTCGTTGATAATCATTCTCATACAAAAATTGATACAATTGATATTTATAAGAACGATAGCCGTGTTTCTTTAAAATTTTTCTGACTGATTCTTTGAAAACTAGTAATTCGGGTTCAATTTGTCTTATCGAAATGGTTGGGTCAGCATGCACTAAAGCTAATACATTAATTTCCGTTTCTTCATCCACAATAAATATTTCTTCAATTTCTACATTAGCTTCGGTTCTAAATTGTTGCTCCAACCGGGCGAAATAGTTTCTCGGAGGTTGTCTTCTTTCTGGATATCTCCGTCCATACAGACCTTGTGCTCTAGTTGCATTACGTCGAGTCTCTCCATAAATAATGATCATGTCAACTTTTTCATCTCTTGAATAATTTTCAGCCATTTTATATTAATTTTCTTGTTTATAACAACTTTAATACACTTGCTTCAGAAAATTAGTGAGTAAGTCAAGACTAATTCAATTGTTGCGAATGTCTGTCATTTTCATGGCCATCTGCAATTTTGGATTTAAATGTAGATAGGTACCTTATTAAAATGATTTGTTAGCGCTTGCTTTTTAAAAATACTTCTATTATTACGAAGGATATCGTTCAGAAATGATTAATGGCGAAAAAATTATAGTTTATGAATCATTATTTCTGATTAATAAAAGAAATAGTACAGTTTCATTAAAAAAAATCCATAGGACCCCTATGGAAATGAAAATAAAATTCCGTTTTTTTGAAAAAAAAAAAAAAACTAAAAATACTGATACCTATCAGTAATTCAAACAACTATTTTTTTCTTTACAGACAAGTCTACAACTTTACTAATAATTTCCATAGCCTACTTAGTAATTTTCTTACATCGCATTCATCTGAAGCGGCCATTTTGAAAAAATTAAAAAATTGTTCGTATCTCACTTATTTTTTGGAATTTTTTGCATCTGAAAAAACTGTTGCACTTAGAAATTTATGCTTAATGAGAAACCATAAAAAAAATATAGTCATTCCATTTAAGAACAAAAAGTTGATGACTGACTTTCGGTTCAATTCAACCGGAAGTGATATTTTCGTTCCTGTTAGTCTAAAAGTAGCTTATTATTGTCTAATTTATGTGCACCAAAAACCAATTTTTTAAATACAAAAACAACCAAAATATTGGGGGCGTACATTGACTCGTGACCACCCGGTATAGTTGTCATGCAATGCAGTGTGTAGTTTACTCTGCTGCTGGCAGTGCGATGCAGATAGTGGACTACAGTTTTATGCTAATTATCAGAACTTTTGTCAATTCGAAGTAAAAGTGTGACTCTATATGTATTAATGTATTACAGTAGTTTGTGAACAATAAATATTCTTTATGGCAGCTACATCAGTTTTACTGAACATTGAACAAACTTTCGGTATAGTACTTTCCACACTCTGTTGCAGAGATTACAAAATTTTTGGACAAACCTATCATTATGTACCTAACTTATTCAGTGTTTTTGCCACATATGCTGCAAGAAATCGTAACTGCCAACTATCACGAAAATTTCTTCAAGTTTCATTATAATTTAACATGATTACTTCAGGCATCTAATCTGTAATTTATATTGTGCACAGTGTCTAACGTTCACTAATTTTGGACACTATATACATACATTCAACTGCGTCATAATGACGATTTTTACGTATCGACTTTTGATTGGTTGGTTCTTTATTAAGCACTTTTTCTTTAATTTTCTCCTAATATTTAAGCTCTTTGTTGAACATGCTACAATTTATTTAGTCACATAATTTGTTGACAACTTATCGAGTTGAAGTTGCTCGACAGTGTACCGAAATGGAAATATCGCGCACGGCCTACTTTCTTACTTTAAGACGTTCATTTTCACAGCATAATTGAAACCCGCCTCACCATCCTTCAACTTTATCGTATCACGATGTTTTTTCCTCGTTAAATAATTGTTTTTTTGTAGATTTTAGTTTCACCGCCTTTAAAATAAACTATTTAATTCGAAAATACTGTGAAAATTTCGGACGAAAATTTAATTTCCATTTTTTTAAAATTATTTTTGTATCTATTTGTTAATTCCACTGTATTAAATAACGTATACTTAATTCTTCTGAAATTTAAATGGCACTTAACGTCTTATTTCATTGGTCAAACACATATGACCACTCCTCACCAATGTCGTCATTTGCAGAATATTGGAGCTAAATACAACATCGCACTACTGATCCTTTTAAGCATCTACAAATATATTAACAGTTAATAATGGCTACACCTACATCGCTTTCTGGCCGAGAATGCAATAATGCTATTTGTGTTATATATTATTTCTTAGTACGCGATGTTCTAATTTAACTTATTTTCCGCATAGCGGAACAGTATTTTAAATATCAAGACTTTGTCCGGTCATTCACTTGATTTATATGCCATACTGCACTGGAGGTACAACAATAGGACTAACAATAACGATAAATTCTTCAAGAATAAGTAACGTATGCATTTCTATACAGTCGGTGATTGCACTTATGTAAAAATAGTAGTGTGATAATTTCTTAAAAACAACCAAAAGGTGATATTACAGACCCATATATAGAAACTAGTACGTGGTAAGTGAACTAATGATGGCAGAGGGCTGTATAGCTCGAACTCTGAACTACCCACTGACGTTTTATCAAGTAATATATTATGACCTAATCAGCTCTAGTTTTATCTGGTGATGATTTTAATTGGCATCGTTTAGTTTTCTGTATCGTGCTAATATACTTTTAAATTCAGCGTAAAGTTATCCTCAGGAGATGGAGGAAGTAATACTAGATGTAAACATTATCTTCGTCGGTTTCACATAATTGTTGTCGCAGTCTTTAGAAAATATGTAATCTAGGTACCTATCTGCTATATTCTTAATCGGCCGACATTAATATTTTTCAAAAAGGAAGAGGTTTTGAGTTTGCCTCGTACGTAGGTTCAATCATTAAACCGTAGGGCATCGCTCGGCAGTGCTCCCATTATAGTTTCATCAAGGTCTCATCTACGGTGAAATTTTATTTCACAATTGAAAGGGTAAATGGATGAAGATGTTGATTGACTGATTGATTTGCCAGCGTAAGGTGGGCATTCCTGCCAATTCCGGGCATCCATGGAGGTTCGTTCCAACACGCAGCTTGGTCGTCCGTCGAACACGCCCCACGGACTGCCAAACCACGTGCCGGAACCAAATCTCGGATGTTTTATATACCGCCGAACCAGCTGCATACGCCGGGTTGGACATTGGACATGCTTGTTGTCATCGGCAGCGGGAGCCGCATGACTCGTGGGGTGAGAATATAGGATGGGAAGTGTAGGTGTTTGTGCGATGCTTCTTTTAAGTTTCCATGCTTCTATTAAGTTTCCATCTGTCATCATAGGTTGGGGGTGCTCCTTATTTTTCTTCTTCTTCTAAGTATTCTGTTTCTGAATCTGGCAGCTTTCATTTTTTCTTGTTTTGTTTTTATTTATTAACCGTTCCACAGGTAAATATCCATTTACAGTGGAGTTGTTGGGAAGGGCCCTATCTCGCGGTAACAATATTTTTTTGCGCATTATGAGAAAAAAGAGGTCAGAAGGGATAGTTTGCTCACCCTGTATGTCGTTTCTTTGAGACAATCGGTTTCAATTTCCGCCTTCCAAATTAAGAATAAAATATTATGTTTTGAATCAATAAACCGAGCTGATAAAAATTAAGATGGGAAAGATCAGATAGAAAGATAGAATAGAATAATATCAATTAAATCAGATAAAATAAAATAAATAAATTTATAGCTTATCTGTCTTTCTGCAGCGTCTTGTGATTGCTGTTTTATTTTATTTACTTTCCTTTTCTTTCTTGGGTTGAGTTGATTTTGTCCATTTAAACACCTTCCACTGTATACAATTACTTAAGGTCACAACACAGCTATATTGCTTTGAAAACATATTTTGACACTGACTATGCTATTATTTATTGCCCATGAACCACTTAAAAAGTATCCTGTTGGGTCGTCTAGGGTGTACGTAGGGACACTGCACTTCACTTGAGCTTGTTTGCTTTATTTGATTTAATATTATTAGAAAACCTTGCAATTATTAATTCGATATGATCTTTGTTTTTCTAGGTAGGGGGAAATTTTAAAAAAATCTCTTTTTAAAATTCCCTCTACCGCGCACCGAGCGAAATTTTTGTCTGCCAGTGTAACTGGGGTTTGTCAAGTACATATACTAACGACTTATGAGGACAGATATCGATAACCATTCGTTTTAAAAAAAATGTCCCCCTTCATATTCTCCCACCATACCAAAAATTTTCAGAGAAAAAAATTTCGTAGTTATATATGTTCTTCGATCACTGAGTGGCAGACGGTAACCTTTCGTCGTCGATTTTGCACACCATTTCCCTAACTACTCTCTATATGAGGTGAGCTTTTATTTTACTTAGTTTGGAGTTTTATTTGGTTCTTATTTATTGTAATTATTACAGAGTGTTTTGGAGGGACTGGACTTTTGGAAATTAGTTATGTTGCGGAGAGGCTATATTTGGGTTAGGCCAGAGATAATTTGGGTCAGGCAATTTAGCAGTTAATGTAAGCGCCCAGATGGTTGGTGCAGTCATTTTGGTTATTTGAAGGGGGCCCAGTATTTAGAGGAGTAATAGGAGGTCTATTACTCAGATATTTGGTTTTATGTGAGTCCTTCTGACATATAGAGAAGTTTTGGTTGGAGAGTTGTTCGCAGAAGTCTCCAGGAGATTCAGGTAGAAATTTTGGAGCGACACGGAGCTGTAGTCACAGCCAACGTCGAGAACGTCTAGGAAGTGGTGACAGGTCATGCTGCGGTCACAGAAAATGCCAGGGCTCTAAGAATCAGGTCTTATTGTTTCATTTCGATTACATGTTTTTAAATAGATAGTCATAGTTTTGTTCAGTGATTTTTTGTTCAAATATTAGAGTAGATTACACAACGATTCTGCAACTACAAGTTAAACTCAAAGTTTACACCTAGTATGATGAAACATCTTAAGATTATTTACTGTAAGGCAACATATGGTACCATGTAATGCTAATTCACCTTCTACTGTGCCACGTGTGGAATATTTTTGATAGAACATACTTATTTTAGATCATTCTTTAACATTCTAGAATACGCAGCGCGCATTGCAAAAGTTGGCTCACCGAATCTGGTTTATTACATAATATTTTAGTGATGAGCTGTAATTTTAGTCCATTGTGAATTTTTAACTCGCTGTTGTAAATCTAAAACTCATTGTTGGTATCACATAAGTCGTAGTTGCATTCCTATGAAAAACTCAAATCACTGAAACAATTTTAAATGGGGTCACATGTATATTCTGAATTTCTTTTGCGTATATAGATTATGTTTAGGGTATATTTGTGAAACTATTTATTTCATATTGCTGTACACCTCACGTGTGTTGTAATAAATGTCTAATGTCTACATGTTCTTATTACTTGCACTGGTACACCTGATATTTGTTTCAAGTTTGAAATTTTATAGAATAAAGTAAGTTTTGATATTATAGACTACTTATTTTGAGAATTCCATCGCATGATTGCTAGTAACTTAATTTTGTTCCTGGCTGGCAAAATTATTTAAATCATGTTACGTAACATACAGCAGGTGACGCCCTTTGAGTGTCCACACACTCCTAACCCAAGGCCCTATGCTCTCCAACAAAAAATCAGTTGCCGTTCGCACCGGTATAACTCATTTTAATATTTAGGTATTAAAATTGTTACATTAGGTACACAATTAATATTTTATTTGATATTTTCAATATTATCATAAGATTAAGAAATTAATAATTAATCATTTAATCAATTTTAACACGTCTATTAATTAGTCATTTTTCACTTTCCAGTATGATTTTGTTATATTGTTAAATATAATTATATTCTATTCAATAATTCAAAATTCAGTATTCATAATTAATAGGTTTATTAAGTTTTCTTTAGGCGTGGCATACCCTCCCTAGATATAAATCGCCTAATGACGCAAGACATAGACATACGTCTCATTTTGATACGCATTGCAGGCGTAAGATCGAAGGGGATGACCAACCCTGGTTACTAGTGGTTAGAGTTTAGGCTCGTGCGCTTAAAATATTAGCGGCAAGCGACCCCGTATTAAGATTAAGCGGATTCGTATGTGAACTTGGCGGAGGCGGATTATAATTCAGTAAAGTTTTAAAAATATCATAAATAAAAATAACTTTTTAATTTTTAATCTTTATATTAAAATTAATTCATGGCAAAATTTCATGACTAACTACTGCTTGGCCTTGGCGCTCTTAGATAATTGGGTGGGCACTGCCTATCCTGCCATTCCCGACGTGCCGCCGCCACTGTAATATACTTAACACTTATACACTTAACAGATAATGTATAGTTTATCTCAGACTTATTCTGGGTATAAAGAATGTCTGAAGAATAAGTCTGAGATAAACTATAAGTTTATAACTGACTTAGCGACGTTTGACAGACTGTGAGATGAACGCATTGATCTAACCCTACAGTCCATGAAAAAGTTGCAAAAAAGGGGTAAACTTGAAAAGTGCTGTGACAAGGACGAGACCTGGGTATCCCCCGGTCTATATCCCCCGGATTATATTTTTCGGGGATGCTGAATACGATGGTGATATTTTTAGGCCTCCCCGCAGGAACTACCCTAAACGCGAAAACCCACCCCTTTTCGCGTTTCTTATATTCTAGGCATGCGAGGGCTCGTCGGATCAAGTTTTTCAGGTAGGCCGTATGGACTTTGACCATCCAACATATTATCAACCCCTGGGGTTGAAATTACTCCCTCCCCTGATACTAAAAACTCCCCAAAAATTTCAAAATTGATACAAATTTGTTTCTATTCGTTTGCAAGGGTGCCCAACACACATTTCTCCCCTACCCTCCACAACCATCCTCAAATCCCCGAAACCACCCCGTTTTTACGTTTCTGGCTTCTGATCATGTGGGGAATTATTGGATCGAGGTTTTTCACATGATTTCGGTATTGTAAAGCAAGTTGAGTGCCGAGACATGCAGTCACCCCCACGATTAAAAAGTACCCACTCCCTTAATACTAAAATTGTCCTAAAAATTCTAACTTTGTGAAAATTGTTTATCCCCGTTTTCGAGGGTGCTCAACACGATGGCAACATAATTTCCTCCCCCACCCTTCACTGAACCACCCTCAAATCTCCAAAACCAGCCCCTTGTAATCCACCGAGTCCCCACATACCCAGTAGCAAGAATAAATTTCAGTGGTTTGCAAAATAGTTGGATTTAAATTTAAAACTTCCTATTCCTATTTCGTAATTTTAAATTTAACTATTTTGGACGCGTGAAAATTCATAGTAATAGTCTTGTTATGAATTATTTTTATAGTAATAGTAATAGTCTTTTGTTATATTTTGTTCTACTTAGGTAGTCTTACAGTTTTTTTTTAATATACATAAGTGCTAAGAAAAAAAGCTTTGGCAAAAAATAATAAATATTTCTCTATCGGTCACCTAATAGAACCGTAAATGTAAAAAATTGTCGCCGGTTCGAGACCCCAAGCAGAATAGATTGGTTTTCTGTTTTACTTTATTTCATACTGACGTTCCATCAATTAAGTTAGCAACATAAAAATAACATTATTTATAAAAAAACTGCGAAGAGCCTACAGAATGGCAACAATTATATTAAGTTCAATAAATTGGTGAAGAGTTCAATGTTTACTCTAGTTTTATATTATCATTGCGTCAAGTCAAATATTAATATATTACTTACAAATTTTTCTAGAAGTTTAATACAAACGTAATCCGCTAAGACGAGATGAGTACATCTAAATACTAGAGCTTACAATTGGATTGAGTAAAATGAGTTTGCGATATACTTGTACTCTTAAATCTTGGAAATAATCTTTATTACACTCTTTTTAAATAAAATTAAATTTGTAATCCACAATTATTAATGTGTGTTTAATGAAAAATCGCTGAAGCATGCATTATGAAATTTAATGTTAATTAAGATTACTCCGTATTATTACACAGGTGGTCTATAATTTATTTTACCAGTTACGAATACGAGAAATACCACATCTATCTAATCTTACACTTTTTTGTTCGAGTATCGAGGAAAACGACTAATCGCCAGTATATACATATTTCTATACTAAAGTTTCCTAATAAGTATAACAAATTTGGAAGGTGAGTTATTTCATGACAAAAATTGATATGAACAACAGGTCAAAAACACATCATTTCTGATATAAGTAGTCTTGAAACTATTCAGGAAACAACATTTATTGGCTGTGTGACTTTACATGGAGTTATTGATGAAACTCGGCAAGCGGTTAAATACCGCGATGAAAGGAACCAACAAGGTATTCGCCATAGGCGTGTAAACTGTCAGGTTTTATATAAACTAAGTTTCATTAAAATTTTACGGTAAAATGTTGCTAATGTTATTAAATAAACATACAACACTACGTTATAAGATATAGAAATTGCAATGTATAATGTATCCTCTATCAGGCTCGAACGAACTTTACGTGGGTTAGCACATTTGTAAATTTTACTGTAATATCTTATTAAGGTATAGGTTTAAAATTATAACATCGTCGCCATAATACGTCTTCAACACGTTTCAAGTTGGCACAATCCAATTGTAATATCAATTGCTACAATGTTGGTAATCTGGACATTGTTGTTACTTTGTGGCATATTGCTAAATGTCTTAAATTTTCGCTAAAATTTAATATTTCTCTCCAGAAATGCTACCGCAATGCCTCTAAACAGGAAATTCATTAGAAATGTGGGGTCAATTATTATTATAATGGTGACTATTATTCACGAGGGTGAAGTTTAAAATAACGTTCAAATCGCACGAATTTTGACGTTTCAAATTTTGACGTTTCATAACAAAATTACGCTTTGACACAGTGTCATGGCTTACTAATAAAATAATACAGTTGGTAGACACGTAGTTAAATGGTTTCAACAACAATGTTGGAGAGTGCCACGTGTTGTTAATAGGTGATGCTTTGAAAAAATCTTACTAATGTAGTTTTTGAGTGTTCATTAAAGTACCTCTTCGGCATGTACCATTTGACTGCTTCCTAGAAAACTTAGAGACAACACTTGTCTTTTGATTGCTGCAATTTTGACATCTTAAATTTTTAGTAAAAGACACTAACGTGATTTCTTATAAACAACTGCTGTCCTCATCCATTATTCACCGCAGGGAATAATAGATAGCGTTATACTTGAGGAAACACATACATAATGAGTACTCATTGATACTTTGTTTTGCTACGCGAATTACAATAATAAAAGTTACTCTTTTGACCAAGGAAGTCGAACAATAAAACGTCACCGTTTCACCCAATCAAAATTTACCCTAAATTTTCTTACACTTCAAAGGGTTGTCAGACTGCAGCAAAGGGTTCAAACGTGCGTGTTGCTTTTAAGATCTTTGGGGGTACTTGACATACAGTCAAAATTTCAAGTCAATCTAGTTATATACAAACTTTTGGCAGCCATTTGAAAAATTACCTTTTTTCACAACCCCAACTCCTTCGTGCGCCAAAAAAATGTCATTATAAATAGTACTACAATGGACATATTTTCACAGCTTTTAAGTTTGTTAGGCCCCGAGTTTTTATTCGACTTTTCCGACGCCTACTGACAGCCTATGCCTCGTCCCTCGCAAGAATGACCTAGTCTAAAATGGGTCTAAAATTAAAATCACACTGTATTCCGTGAAAAGGCGCGTGTTAGGACTCGCATGTTTTTCTCATATGATAATTCGAGGAAATGAAATTTGCAGTCAAACGTTGCCGAATGCAAGTACAGTTGAGGACGGTAAATATGGGGCAGCTCCTGAATCCGATTTTTGTGATAATTTGGTGTTGTAAGAGGGCCATATCATCAATGAAAATACTGACAGCGAGATGTCACCTGATGAAGCCCCGTTGCCATATTTGTAAATAGGAAACCCATTACCGGAAATAATTTTTAATATTAATTTCTAACCCTCTTTCAAACACCGACATGTAAATATTCTCTATATTTAAGTAGTCTTTAAAAGCTGATAGCTTACTAATACTGAAATTAAAATAAAGTTTTATCAGAATCTAAAGTAAATTATTTACGACCCTCCATGGCTTTTTGGGGGTTAAGTAAATAACAGCCCACTTTGCATTTATACACATTTTGGTGCCCCATATTCACAGTCCCCAACTGTACTGTCGTGAGCAAAAAAAAATGGGACAACCATTTTTTTCTAATGTAAATCTGTCTCTATTTGAATATGTAATGAGTAGCCGAAATTAAACAGTTGGCACTTTTATTATGTTTTCTTGTAATGCTGTAGTTATTGCCAAAGCAGAAGATGGATTGTCAATGAGACATATTGCACAGCGTTATAACATTAACAAAAATTCTGTGTTTAACATTTTAAAAAGTGGAGAATAAATGGTACGATTGTAGAAATCCTGGATCAGGGCAACAAAGGATATCCAACTTAACAAGAAACTAACTATTAATATTTTGTTATTGCAACATTTCTATTTATAACTTCTATAAGTATGTTTGGCATAGAATTAAAGAAACTTATACAATAATCATTACAAATAATATTTTCCCATGCATTATTTACTACTTCCAGTAATTCTTGGGCATTCCGTGGTCCCATATTTTGTTTTTGCTACTTCTTACGAGTAGTCCCCATACGTCTTCCACAGGGTTAAGATCTGGACTATGACTGGGCCAGTTAAGAACATTAATGTTATCTTGAAACCAGTTAGTTACGGTATGAGCAGTGTGAACTGAACATTTAAAAAAAAGCAAACTTCATATTTCTAAGTCAGATAAAAAATTTCAAAGCTTTGCCGCCTATTACCACTAGGATAGAGCGGGGCATGGATTAAAATAAGAAATTAAGGGAAACTCGCCAGTATCAGTTATAATTTCTAATAATTACGCCACTCACTCCTAAAATATTTTATGATCTCTAATGGTCACTACTGTTTACTTAATTTTTTACACACATACATAATGCTGTAAAAGGGCAAGCAGAACGGCACAGGTATTAAGCAGAGACGGACCACAGTCTTCCGCGATATTTCGAACGAGTTGTGTTATATTTAGAATATATAGGTTATGTGCTTCATACAATAATACAGTGTGTGGTTCAGTGTTTACATTTTATTTTGATTGTGAGTGCCTAGAATGTACAATACTTTAACAGATAAGTGAAATTGCTCTTTGTTTAAGCGTATTTTATGTAGTTGTGTAAAAATATTCCGGCGGATGGTGAAATATTCGAGTGTTTTCCGTTTTTTAGTGGCTGTGGTAAAATAATATTGTGATATTGTTCAGGCCTTGGGAAGATCCTCAACCTAGCACCAGCAGAGAAGTTAACGAAGATATGGGAAATGGTAATGGCTCGCAAATTACAGAGAAAAGTTCTAGACAATATTTATGCGAACATACTAAAAAAGTAGTTTTAAACGTTTATAAAAATATAAAAGAAAGTGAAGGTGAAAAGGGAGCCGTGGAAAAAACTGCCTACTTAACAGAAATTTCAGAACGGTCTATCTATAGAATAATTAAGGATGTGGTACCTAATCGAAAAGTTAGATCGGATAAAGGAGCAGCACGAGCATTAGATTCGTCTATGGTGAAATTGTTAAGAGATTTAATTTATAGCAAGTATATGGAAAATGAGGTACCAACGGTGGAATCAATACATATGGAACTGAAAACAAATGGTGCAGTATTAGTTAGTCAAGCAACACTTCGGCGCTGGATAATAAAGATAGGATTTAGGTTCAAAATTATTAATAAAAGGGCAGGTATTATGGAAAGCTTTAGAATTGTGCAGTGGCGTAATGAATATTTGGCAAATATAAAAAAAATTCGAAATTAACAAAGACCTATTTATTATTTAAATGAAATTTGGTATGATACCCATGATACAGTGAAAAAAGGCTGGATAGATGGTTCAAAGAAATGTAAAGTTGATATGTCTGCAAATAAAGGAACCAGATTAGTAATTGTACATTGTGGATCAGAAAATGGATGGGTGCATAATGGTCTCAAATTAAGTGGAAAAAAATGGAAGAATCAAACGTTGACTATCACCAAAACATTACTGCGGATATTTTTGAAGCATGGTTTCAGACTTCATTGCTACCAAATATAGAAGAAAACAGCGTAATTTGTTTTAGACAATGCTTCGTATCATTCGCGACAAATTGAGAAAATACCAAATACGGGAACAAAGAAAAAAGATATTCAAGAATTTCTCCGAAAACATAATTTGGAATTTGAAGAAAATTTTAGGAAGAAACATCTTCTGGAAATTGTTAAGAAGCAAAACTTCCCAAAACAATATGTGATTGATAGCATGGCTAAAGCTCAAGGACATACAGTTTTACGGTTACCCCCATATTTTTGCATTTTTAACCCGATAGAACTAATATGGAGTCAGCTGAAAAGAAGTATTCGCAAAAATAACACCTTCCCCAAATTTGATGCCAAAGTGGTCGACCTTATTAAAGCTAAAGTGGGAGAAATAACACCAAGTAATTGGAAAAAGTGTATTCAATTCAGCATGTCATTAAAATTGAAGAAGAATTTATTAAGTTAGAAAAAAACATCAGCCCTAATCAAGACCGTTTAATATCTGTAGATTCAGATACCGACGATGATACCGATTTAGAAAGTGGTTGTGAAGTGTTGAGTGAGTGAAGTGATTAGAGTTTTAAATAAAATGTTATATGTGATTTGATTTAGTGTACATTGTGAATTTATCGTTTCATTAGTGTTTTACATACGCGCAAATGCAATATAACGTGATTTTTATTATTATATTATATGTATACATATTTTATTTGATAATTATTTATTTGTTTCTTTTTCAGAACTGAATTTATTTATTTTATAGTTATTTATTTGCTGTCCAGAATTGAATTTATTTATTTCAATTATTTGTTTGGTTTCTAGAATTTTATTTATTTATTTAATCTGGGTTAATTAGATTACGGGTTATTGACATAAATTCAATATTTTCTTTCTTTAATGAATTTAAAAATTTACTTTATTTCTTTGACCTATTTTAATAATATCGATAACCTTAACTCTGAACCCATATTTTTTGGCAAGGAATTGCTGGTACCTCCTCGTGGTCCTTGCTGGGCAACAATAATAATTCGATAGGTATATTAAATTATTATCGGCGAAACTGAGCAACAAAAGAATATTTGGTATAATTTTAATTTACACTAATAAAATTCATCAATGCTCCACCAATATATAAAATATTATTCCTATCTTAACACAAGCAAAACAGAATATTTTTTTTAATTTATCATTATCACTGTAACAAATAACTATTTATTTATCAACCATACATTAAATTAATTAGATTGTAACTCACGGCACAATAATTTTAAGTACGGTCCTGAGCCGCAATAAATTACGTCGGCTTTGACACTTTTATGGCCGAGTTTTATGGCTTTTTTTGGGTGTCTCGCGCCATGTTCACTCCTTTGTCGGGATTTTTTTATTTGACTTAGAAATATGAAGTTCACTTAACACAACTAGATTTTAGAAAAAAAACCGTATAAGACTTGTTCTATAGTTTTTTTGCTCACGACAGTACCTATTTGAACAATATAATAAAATAGACATTGGCAGTGGCAACATGTAAAAATGGATTATACCGTATTTGAGCTAACCATTAATTATAAAAGTATTCGCAGTCGGCCATGCTCGACTGCAATTTCTATTCGTTTAATCAACCACGTTTACCCTGCCGCTAGTCGTGCGAAAGTTTGTATACCGCTATGTATTACAATTATAAATGTTCTCTTACTCGGTAAAAAAACTATAATATATAAAACTATTACTATACTCGTGGGTATTAATAATGCACCTTCAATTACAAACTTAAAATTAATATAATAATTACACTGCGTTCACCGCCACAGCTCTTCGTCAGAACAGAACTTCACGGTCTAGATTTAATATTTTAAAATTGGCTTTATTAAAAAAGTATAAATTAGCCTCGAGATTAGCACTGCAACTTGTCACGCTGTCCTTAATTTTTTAATTTATTGACTCATCCAAAGCGTACCTACGTAACAGTAACATAATAAATTTAATTATCTTTTTATGAGGTTAACGCACTGAGCGAATTTTCAACCTCTCACCTTTTCGTTAACCTCTTCAAATTAAATCAGATCAAACCACTAAATGCTGTTTTGTTCTCACCGCTCCACTTAAATGATGAAAAATACGGCAAATTCCAAGATATTGCAAAATAGAATCGATGTGGACTTGATAATTAATTGTTGACTGAAATTACCAAGGTACTACGTAATTGGAACAAGTGCTTCTTGACGCAAAAGGCATCTTCTTCTTTTTTCGGGGCCACCATTTTTTAGAAATCATAGTAATTATATTTTATTCCTACGAATCCCCCGCATTCCAGATATTGAAACATTCTTGCGTGGAAATCACTTGCTGATTCTTTTTGTGATAACTTGTCAGTCCTCTTCGTTTGCTCATTGCTACTTATAAAAGAACTACGGGAAAAATGAAATTGAGCAAACAATTCTTAATAAAAAAGTCGAAAATGGGGTTCCCCACTTCAAGGAGGCCATTTTTAAATATTTAGTTACAGACGAATTTCAGGACCGTTTACGTACAAGACAGTTTGCTAAGATGAGCTCGTGGAGAGAGATACAAAGTTTCGGATTAGTCAAAGAGTTCAAGGAAAATAACTTCGCATGTAAGGATGAGCGCTACCTTTTGCCGAAATTGCGATGGGTGGTTGTGTAACTGTGCATACATACATAGGCTTCTAGTATAGGATTAAGTATCATCATTTAGTTAGAAGGTAAGGAGACGTCATGCAGTACAAATTTTCTATGCAGAGACGGCACCGGTAGGTGTTGCTAAAAGTAGAAACAATATGATAGTATTGTCAGACCGGACTATCTAAATTTATAAAGTATATCGACAAGCCGTACTATCTAAATAACGCAAAAAAGATAAATGCTAGTTTTTCAGCAAAAAAATTAGAGTGAAGGCTGTATAGTCAAATAAAACATATAAAATCATTTGCTTATACTTAAGTTTATTTTCTTTAGTACAGTTATGCTTGTTGTTTACACTAACCTATGGAATGTACGTTAATTTATTCTTATCAACACGATCGATCTTTAGAAGAGGAAACTTCTTTTAGCACATGACACTATTGTCCTTTCAATGTATATTGCCTAAAATTATTCCTTCTAACTCAATGGGATATAGATCAGTGGTTGGAGAATAAGGTAACAACCATAGGTATGTGGCACAGTAACAGTAACAGAGGACACCAATAACACAGGAATAGAACCCCAAATTCAGCAAACTTCTGGGGAAGCACAATCCAAAAAACGGCTAGGAGGCTTTGAAGGAGGTATCAGAATATCTTGATTTTTTTAATACGAGGACAGACTTAAGTCTGGAAAGAGAAGCGGAAGAGATAATATATTTGCAGGATGATCATATTAAGCGAATTTCAGTTCAAATAATATTATAAAGAATTTTGGGACGTAAAAAAGTGCTTGATAGTTCTGGCGTTTGCTACAGTGTTTCCAAAGTCAGTTGGAAAAACGCCTGACAAACGAATTTGCCCATAATAACATCCTTACCAAAAAGAGTCGTTTTTTAATTTTTGGAATAAATAAAAAAAATTTAAGCAAGTTTTACTAGAACCACACAAGAAAATTTAAATTATCACGTTAACCTCTATTATATTTATAACATATTGTTATGAATTACACCCCCTTGGAACTGGAGATGATACGCCTATGCCTACTAATTGTGACTGGAAGTTAGCAGAAAGAAATGGACTTTTCTGGAATGTGGTTGGGGAAGATTTTTGATTGTTTCTAGATGGATCTAGAGAGTCAAATTCGGAGTATATAAGGCACGATTACCAGCGCGGAAGGGGAAGTTTATTAAGAAGGCAGTTTATAGAAGTGAATAAGTTGAAAAGTGAGGTTAAATATTAAGTAAACAAAGTATTGTATAGTCAGTAAATTATTAAATAAAGTGTTAGTGGTGTTTATCTCTTGTTGAAATTATTTAGAACCCACGGATTCATACAGGGTGTTTCCAAAAAGGTGGAAAAAACGCTACAATATCGTTAAAGATTCACCGTGTCCCTAGAATTTAAGATATGTGATCGACTATAGTTCTTATATATATTCACTATTTTCGTGTTATTCCATCGCAGACAGTTTTCTTTCTAATGAGCTACTTTGTTAGTAATGCTTCGAACTGACTGTTACAACCGACTTCAAATGACCGACTACAAATACTGTCCGAAATACTATAGTAAATTGGGTTAAATTTTAGACTTTAGCTTGTTTTTATAATAACCTTAAATGACGTCCGAGCCATAGGAAGTGAGACATTGGGGAAAAAAGAGATTTTTTACCTTTCCTATTTTAAACCACGCACCTGCGCGATCTCACTCTCGATTTTAAATATATTGTATAAAATGCCAAAATAAGGCGATTGTAATAAGAAAACCAATATACTCTTCACCGATTTACTCCACTTTTTATACAATTGCTGCACATTCTATAGACTATTCTTCGCAGTTTTCTTGTAAATAATATTAGTTTGACATTTTTTGTTTAATTACAAAACATAAAAAAATAGATTTTTTAAATTTAAATAATTAATAAATTTTTTCTTTATTGATCAATTTTGTTCAAAAGGGTATTTCATCAAGGTAACACTAACTTACTGTCCAAATTTCAATACAATGGAACATTTCGTTCTTAAGTCAGCGTGCTTAAAAGAATCGTGACGGACGGACGGACAGACAGACAGACGGACGAACAGACTGAAAGACGGACGAACATTTTCAAAATTATTCAGAATTCGATCACTAACACAGTGATATCAATTTTTTTCTGCACGAGTGATATTACCGGATTTAGAAATGTGCCTATCAAATGCAATATACTTTTCGTTTTCGTGGTTGCGAAAAAGGTTGGGATTTTTTTAGAACAGAAAACCCTAATTTCCCCAGATAAATATTCACGTGTTGTCGGTTAATTCTGAAAGGTGTGCTGTTTTACACCAAACAACAAACTAAAGATTTGAATTTATTTTTCAAAGCCCAATTTTCTCTAAAAAAAATCAATAAGATTTTAACGTTTGCTATAAGTTGTACTTATATGTTATATAACAGGTAGTTATATTTGTAAAATAGTAATTATACCTTATCTACTGTAATAATTTGAACTCACTTATCATTCATTACCCACGTAGTAGCGATGTTGTACGTCATCAAGATGTAGATACATAAGCAAATATAAGTTATGTAATGTTTTAAATGATATGCATGTAAATACAGGGGTTTTAATAGGAATATTTATCGAATTAAAGCGAAGAGCTTTATGATTTCATTTGTAATTGTACAGTGCGATGCAAATAATCCTTTAACCCAGATATCCTTTTAAACTTAAACCTATTTAGCCGACGTGGAGGTTTTCAATTTGACCCTTATGCATGTTTTTATGTTTATCATTACTCTGCAATGGCTGAAGAGAATTCTATGGAAGTCCTTTGCAAACTGTAGAGTATGGCATGACGTTGATCCCATATTAATTTCCTCAAGCCATACCTAGTATAAGGTAGCAAAAAAGAAAACAAGTTTTTCTATTCGAGAATTTGGCGAATGCGCCGGGAATAAAATAGTAGTTACGTAAGGTCAGTTGGGGTATCTGGGCCCAGGGGGTAACTGGGCCATGTTTTTTTTTTTCGTAGAATTTGTGGGGGTAATTTCACTTCAAGCAGTTAGCAGCACTGAAGGACAATGTCATCTCACTACAACAATTAGTCTCATGTTTCTGAGTGTTGTTGCTTTCATGTAGCAATTTTTTAAATTTTGTAGTGCAAAATTTTCATATCAATGTGATGTAATCTTGATTTTTATGAAATACTACAGGTTTACTGTATATATTATCAACGTCACAGTTAATTTAGCATAAATTAGAAGCATGATATATCCCTAAAATGTTATTGCAAGCATGTATTCTGCGTTAGGTCACATATTAATCCCTATGTATTTTGTTGAATACGAATCTGATGTCCGTTTAGCTCCATCACCCACCATTTTTTTGTAAATCGCGAAAATAGCCTAAGCGACCTTATTTCGTTAGATTATTTTCGCGATTTACAAAAAGTTGGTGGGTAACGGAGCTAAACGGACATTGGATTCGTGTTTAGCACGTCGAAATACATAGGATTACTACGTCAGGTCCCTGGTGTAGATCACTTTTTTTGTGGGCCTGTATTATTTATGCTTACTTGAAATTGGATGTTTTTTACATTTAATTTTGCCCTTTTTACATTAACAGAAGTTGTGTTATTCCTAAATTTGAATAAATTTCCACCTAATTGTTATGTAGTAGTTCTCTTACATCGTCGGCAACTCGACTATGGTGTGGTTTAAATGACTTGTGGTAATTTTTGTACGAAGTTTACATGTTTACCAACACGCCCACTTACCCCAGTTCAAATAACAATCGTTTGTATGAAACCAAGACCCGTATGGTCCAGTTGCCCCAATTTCTAGGGGTAACTGGGCCCATCGGACTTTATATTATTTAATTATAATTATAAAGAAAATTAAATTTGACTCTGGATTTGAATATTATATATTTAAAGACTGTATATTGTATTACATATAAAAAATATTTTAGATATTAATATAACTTATTAGTGGTTCTCAGGCAAGTTCAAAGTATAATCTTCTCGCTCAGGTTGTAAAATCATGGCCCAAATACCCCAAGCGACCTTATTTTCTAAGTAGCTGATACTGATTCTGATGTAAAAAGATAAAAATTCAAAACGGCGAATCCAATAGGGCTGCCATAATTTCAAAGCATTCTAAGATTTACATGCAATTTGGCACATGAAGATATTTATTATATTTTATAGAAACTACACAAGAGAGCGAAAAATCTTGTACAGGGTGTTAGTAAGGCCGATATATCTTCATTTCCGTCAGTACACGACACACCACTTAGATTTAAAAATAATTATAAAACAAGCTACTCCTGCTGTTCTACATTTTTAATCTCAAACATTTTTTCAAATTTCAAATGGTTGACAAGATACTGACCACACAGACATTACTGTCTTACCCTGTGTGTAAGCCCATGTAAAAATAAATCTCATTTATTAATAATAAAATAGAACTTCTACAGATTATTCCACTCCTGTCAATTTTACACACGCTAGGATCATATTTAGAATGTTTACCACCCACAAAACTGAAATTACTGCAATAATAAAATGTTCGCATTTAACCAACCAAATAATTAGATTAATACAGAAAAACAAGCAAAAGCACACAAAATGTTATCCTCACCTCAGACATGAACAATTTCCTCTTAATAGCAGTCTTAATCGTTGTGAAATCGAACTCCTCTTTCTTCAGCTCGTCAGGGGATACTCTAAAATCATTCGATAATTTACTATCCTCATTCTGCTCATGCTCATCACTAAAACACACCACGTGTCCATTACTTTCACTATCCGCACTCGTATTTAATTTATACACAATATCACTAGCTTTTAACTCGACTCTTTCAGAACACGCACCATTCTTTAGAACAACATCCGAATAAGCAGGATCTTTCTCATCATTCAAACTATCCTGCGTCTTTTTGTTATTTATGTGAAGCATTTTACCGGTACTTTGCAAAACCTTTTTGCATTTGGTCTTGGAGTTTTTGTACATCTCCTCGAAGTTTATCGTTACCTTTTCCTTCTCACCCATGACTCCTACTCGTTGTTGCGATGCGTGCTCCATCACCAGATGGTTAAACTTGGATCTGAAATTATTCCACGTGTCCACAGCCTTCCTTGGTTTCCTTAGTAAAGTTGGCCGAGTCAAGCGTATTGGAAGCCTACTCCTAACTTTGCAGTATTCCATATTTTCCGAATTTCGTCTTTGTTCGCTGGATTCCCTATCATTTTCGGCGTTATCTACGATTACTTGGCTTGCCGAGATATGTTCAATACTCGAGTGTCGCGATGGCATCATTGCAGGGACATTGTCTATGTTTTCAAGATCAAACTCAGTGAGTGATTGAGATAACCTATGAGTCTTCTTCAATGATCTAGGCACTTTGTAATATCCGTCATCAGAGTCATCCTCGTTGTGTACACGAAGAACTATGTTTGGATCACTGCCAGCGGACTTGATTACAAGAGGAATGTTCTCCAAACTTTTCACGAAGATTTCAGTTTGGCTTACGAATTTCTCCGTAGGATGGCTCTTCGGCATGTCCTCTTCTTCCACAGCGATTGTTTCTTCCTCTGGAGCGGACAGCACAATTTTAACTTCACTTTTGACAACTTTGACGTTCACTGGTTCGTAGTTTGACTGTTCATTTTCGTCCGCACCTTCCTCCTGATCATCCTCCGGTTTTGCCTCCTTATTTTTGTCGAAAAATTTGAAACTAATTCTCGGTACGTCGTATTCGAATTTGCTGTTATTTTCATCTATGTTTTTAGATTGTAGTTTTGGGCTGGATTCAACATCAACATACAAGTCCATATCCGTATCACTATTGTCTTTATTTACATTATTGCTGCTTCGATCTGACATTGCTCTAGCATCTTCAAAGTCCTCTTCGTCTTCGGAAGTACTCGTGTCTATGTAAACGCTATTCGGCAAGCTTCTGGATTTGTCGTATTCAAGTTGTGCTTCTTGAAAATCGTAGAAGCCCGAGGATCTTTTTGACTCTTTATCAGACTTGTCATCATCTTTAATTGGAGATTTTCGAAAAAGTGACGCGTTCAGATTTGGCACAGTCACTCTCCATTGCTGTTTGTTTATTTTAGTGGTGATGAATTTTTTCATTTTCGCCGAGTTGTCCTATGTATTCCTTCATGTACTTACATTTTCTACGACGTGAGTTTCTGTAATATAGGAAGTGTTACTTAAAAATTAATGTTATCACCGCAATGTTCAAATTACACTGAATAAAAAGTTGTCTAGTTGCGTGACGTACTGGTATTTGTAAAAAAGAGTACGAAGTATAATAAAACAAACAATATAATTAATAGCGCACAGGTAATTTGTCATGATCCAGACAAGGATAGATAAGTATATGTGTTACATTATACGGCTGCGAAGCCAATACGTAGAGTTATAAATTGTTGGGAAGGTCAAAAGCATTGTTATCATTTAGTAATGACATTGCTGCATTCGATATACCTGATTTTTTTAAACTACCGCAAACCACTGACATGGAAAATCTATAAATTTCTTTAACAGTGATACCGGTATTAAATTGACTAGCTTAATCGCAATTCGTTTTATCCGTTTTTATAAGTAGTTACCGTATAATCAGTCAGTCGGTAACTAGTTAATGATTTTCAGGAAGGACCGATTAATTTACAGTGGGTCGTTTAGGAGATAAGGCACTTAATATGCATTTTATCTACATACCGTATGCAACAAAAAAAAACGAAATTTGGAAAGTACACTAGATACTTTCCGGACATTATTTTGAAATTTTTATCGCTGTTTTTTGGAAAGGAGATGGTCAAGGTCAAGACACTTCAGAAAATAGGATAATTCTTTTGTATTTTATAAAAGAAAGTATTTTTCTGGTTCCAAAAACGCATCAAGGCATATTTCGAAAACAATTACTGAAACTCACAACTTTACAATCGAGGTTATTTGTGATTCAGTATCCCTTATGATAGTCAATAAGTGCTTGTTGAAATATTTAAAGAGTATCTTAGTAACAAAGATAGATCCCACTCAAGGATATACTTAGACTTGCCGATTTTGTCTGGTTCAGAAACCGATCGACGTTTGAGGCAAGTACTTGAGTGGGAATGGCCCTTGCATCAGTTAGGACCAAATCATTCTGAGGGTAACAAACAGGCAGATGCTGTGACTAGGAAGGGCTCAGCAGCCCTTACTGGATTCGGAGCCGTCTCTTTGCTACCCTAAAGAAAATGCCAGGAAGACAATAATAGAGAACTGGGTTTCCAGTTCGTTGAATTCTAGGCCTCTCAGCACACACACTATTGGGGTGGTTGAAAATCCCGATTGCAGGTTCTGTGAGAATTTGAAGGAAACTTCTATGCACATTGCACATCCATATGATCTTAAGGAGCAAACACTTCGGTATTGGGGAAGGGATTTTTTTGATCTGTGACTTAGAATCCGGCCTGAAAGGGCAAAATGTACCTCGGGATAAGATAGGTGAAATGCCCCTTGACACAGATTTTGGATTACACCTGCTAGGATCGTTTATTGGGCCTAAAAAATAAGGTCGACAGGGTCCGTATATCAAAATTGCCTCCCCTGCCCAAGAGAGGACCCACTTCAATTTTCATTTTTTTTCCAATAGAGCCTCAATTTTTTGGGGCTCTATTAGGCTCTATTAAGGCCCTTAAAATATTTTAAAACTTTTTTAAAGTCGAATATTTTTGTTATGATAAAGAGATGCGGAAAATGTTATTTCGTCACATTATTTGCGACCAAATAAAGCAATTTTTAAAGTAGTCTAAAAATTTACAAACTTCAATTTTTTCGTTTCTTTAACGAAAATTCACGTTAATTAAATAGAAGAAGTGGCTTTGAAAGCTTGGGTAATGAATTAACCCCTGGGGCAAAGGACACTCCCCGGGAACCAAAAGTCACCCCCTTGGGGTAAGAAGAGTGGCCTAAAGACCACCCTCTTTCGTACAATGTTATCCTGTTGAGGTCAAAAGTCACCTGGCATGGTTGAATAGTCTCCCAGAGAGCAAAAAGATAAGCAGAGGTCAAAAGGCACCCCCTGGTGACAAAGGTCACCCAAAGAAGCCCCTCCTGAGTTAAGAAGTCCTCCAGAATTGGTAACTCCTGGGGGTCAATATTCATATAGCATGTGTAGCAAGCATGCTAACTTTACAATAATATTCAAAAAGGGATTATCACCTATAATACACATAGAGCATTGAAAATACCGAAATAATTTTGTCATAGAGACTGCTGAAAGCGCGTTGCTTGGTAAAGCCCGAGGCCGCAGGCCTTTAAACAACACGCTTGAAGCATTCTCTACGACAAAATCTTGAGTATTTATCGAGGTGTATTCGGTAAGATAATGTTTTACTACTTTTTCCTTTTTTGAACAAATTGACACAGCTTAGTTCGTATTTCCTAATCGAACAAAATTCTAAAAACATTTTCCACGCATACTTTTTACTTTTAATGGTGTTTTTGGGGGTATTTTCTAATACAATTTGATTCATTGAATCGTTTGAAACATTACCAAACTTTTGCGACATTTTTCTAAATTGATTTTCAATTTGACATTTGTTGAATTTCAATATGACATTTGAACATATCATTTGTGCCTTGGCTGATAACACCACATGTATGCGTGTTGTGGCTGTAATCTTTTACTGATTGGATGACTTTTGACACATGAGTTGAAATGAAAAATTTTGATTGGTTAATACATTTGGTAAAAAATTATCACCACAATACTAATAGGGAACATTACGCAAAGCTCGGCGCAGATGGCGCCACTAGCACATACAGTAAACAAACCGCCATGGTGCACCGTGTTCTGTGAAAACGATTAAATTAGTTTTTTAATTAAATATTCTTGTATATTGCATCTGTACTGTACGTTTGTGATATTATGGCATCATATTCCTTTTTTCAAAATGCACCTGGTGTTTTCTAGTGCTGAAAATAACAAGATTTTAGGTTATGCTCAGAATAAAATCATATTTAGTTGTCTTACGTGATAAAAGTGAAGGTTATTCGGTAATTGCAACTATTTTACCTGAAAACTTTCCAATTTTGATGAAATCTTCGGATATAAAATGTGCTAAACACATTTTAGAGTGTTTCTTTGTCCGAAAGTGTTTGCAACGTGCCGCCGCTTCCCCTAGTTTTCGAACGTTTCCTTCTTTTGGAAATGAGTGGCACTCTTCATTCCTACATCCAAATGCATTACTGTATAATAATATGCTTTCCCCAAGTTTAAACAAAATCAATCAACAACAAATATCAACAAAAGGGGGTCTCTTATTAATTTCAACAACCATCTGTGGTTTTGCCATACGTACCAAAGATCAAATGAAAGACTGGTGCAAACAACGAAAATGTCTTAATATTGAAAATTCAGGTACCAATTTCACGGAGTGAAACAGACCTTGTACATTTATTGAATAAAATTACTTTTGTTATTAATGACTCCATCATTTTATTACTGCAATCCTACCTTTGCGAACGAAAACCGTACGTTCGTTGTAACGGATATAAGGCTTCTTATTTTATAGAATAAGCAATATGTACACTGTACATGTACACACTTGGTTTTCTATTTCCCTAGTTTTATTCGGATTATCCTGACATAAGCTCGGCTTTGCGACTATTTATCAAAGTCTTAATAACGATATTAAAATTCCTAACAATGATAATATACTCATTTTATTTCATATCTTTCATAATGAGCCTACTGCATATTCTAATCAATTAACTATAATTTCATCGCTAACTCTCGATGTTCTTCAATTATCAGATTTAAGCCCATTTTTGTGTTTATTCTTTATTAATGAGTTAGCTGAGTAGTGTGCTATGAAAGATTCTTTTTTGCCGCACTACTTAAAAAAACCGCGGCCTAAGAAATCACTACTTCCACATCCAAATTTCCCTCCAAGTCTCCTTAAAGGTAAACTTCTTGACCATATTTACACTTTAGTATGCGGAAATAATTGGTCATGGAATTTTAATAATATTTGGGGTAGATGTCCTAAAATTGTTTAGAGAAGTTGCAATTTAACAAGCTTCGTTAAGTCATTGATAATGAACTTGGCCAAATTTCAAGCCCGGGATGATATTTACAAAATCTGAAAAATGTACAGGGGATACAAATAAAGAAAAGTTATAGAAATTTTCAACCTTTTATGAAGCTGCGGATAATTTTTTTTTAAAAGTTACACAACTCGGAGTAATTGTAATAGGCTTACATTAATATATCACAAAAAGATGGGTTTCGTAAAAATGCCAGAACATGAATCTAGGTATCAAAATTGATCAAATACACAAGTTTTACAAAAACGATGCGTCGGTCGGCGTCGAGACGTAAACATGCAAGAACATAAATTTAGATATCAAACACACAAGTTATAAAAATGCGACGCTGCGCGTCGGTCGGCTTCGAGACGTAAACATGCAAGAATATGAATCTAGGTTTTTCTACTTATTATTCACAATGTCTTGTCCGCCTTTTTAATCTATAAATTATCATAATTGGCCTTCATTTGCTACGTAGTACGTCTGACATCACACCATCTGTCGTGGCTGCATGTTAGGCGCATGGCCTCACCCAAGCTCTTTCCCATTAATTTTTTAATGATATCAGTTTAATGTTTGAAGGACGCCCTCTTCGCCTGTCTCCACCTAATTTTTCCTTGAACTATCAACTGTTTTATATTGATTTATTTTTTTGCTTGCATTTAATATGAACTGGTAATACGTTATTAATATTAAATATTAATTTATCTCAGAAAACGTAATTTTCTGAAGAATTCTTTTCGAATTAATTTTTGCATTTTAGTTGTGCTTAACTGATTGTAAAAAATATAAATACGTCCTCCAATTTATTATTAATATGAGTTGAAAAATACACAAGAAAATTATTGTCTAGTCAGTTACCAAATGACGGTATGGTATTTCATAGAGATTATAATGAAACCTGATAAAGAATTTGTTTAGTCTGAATTATACATTTTTTAGACATTAGACATTACAATTTTTATCCACACAGTGTATCGTAATGAAACTTACGCTCCTGCCAAATATTTACTTAAGAAACTTATAAGAAAAAAAAAATCTGATTACTCAAATAAATCTCGGCAACGATCTCGTTTCACATAAATAATGCTAATAATTGATTTATCTTTACTGAACTCAAAAAAATGTATACACCGTCCAGGGAGAGATTTAGATAACTTAATTAACTTGATGCATGCTTTGAGATTTGTTGGTCAGTTTAAATTAAAATAATTACATATTTTTACGTTTCGGTTTATTAACCATCGTCAGACAAGAAAATTATTGCTACTATATTTTTCTAGATTTTAGCATTTTAAAGTATTTCCATAGAATGTTTTGACGTACCAAATCAAAAAAATATTAAATTAAAGTAACCTTATTTTATTAAAGAATTTTGTAATTTCAATCATATTCCATATTTTATATCTATTTTCTGACTAATTAACTTACTAAACATTTTATCTCTTCAATTGTCTATTATTGTCTGTTTATTCGTGATAACATCACTGAATAAATAATTCATTTGTTTTAGTACTTAACATTCTAAACAAGTTCATAAAAATATATGTTTCTTTTGAAAATACCGTAGTGAACACACTTATGTCATCAAAAATTAACTAAATAAATAAATAATTTACAAAAATGAAAAATCACTCTTTTAAACAAACTGAAACTGTTTTTCCAGGTATATATTTTTATTCTTTTTAGTTTTGTTCCAATTGGAATAGTGTGTTTGTTCGATAAAATTCTTTACCGACAAATAACAAAATCTATTCGTGACCTGGAAGCCGCCTTTTTTTCAGTCGATTCAGATGACAAATGATAAAACTTAGCCGCCATCTTGACGCAGCTATTTTCAGTATTTGAGTTTTGATCACGTATTTTTAATCTGCGACCTTGAGAATCCCTAGAGACTAATTTTTACTAGAATCGGATATTAAATGACAATAGACTGTCCGCCATATTTGAAACTCCATCTTGGATTTTCCTAGAAAATGGTCAAATTGTATTGCCATGTGAACCATATACATACCAAATTTCAAGTCAATACAACATCTGGAACTGGATGAAAAGTGAGTTGTAAGATTTGCTTACAATGTTACAGGTTAACCGACTCTCCATCTCTCACAGATTCCGATATCCCAATGATGAGTATTCATTTGACTCACCCTGTATAGAATGGTTGACAGTTCAGGGAAAACCAGATGGAAAGAGGGAAAGACGATGCCATCCAAAACGTTGGGCTAATGTCACATCAAGGAAATTGATGGGAAAGCGCATCAGTCAGGTCGTGTGCCTAACAGACAACCACTACAGAAGACGTGGTGCTGTCAGACGTATCATGCAGCAAAAGAAGGTCAACTTGAGCAATGCATATATAAAAAAGTGTGCCAGGATGTGGTGAATAAAAGGAAGATGTCCTTTTAGAATGATTCTGTTTTTTACGATACGCATTACTACAAACGTTTCAGACTGTAACTAAAAATTATTGCATCCATAGAGAAAATTAAAGGTGATTTTACAAAGACATAACAAAAACTAATATTTTGTTTTTGATCAGTGATCACTGATAGCTTCTTACGCTCAATGTGCCAGTGCCAATTTCAAACGACTTGAAAAACGAATGAACATACAAAGAACGTTAGTTAATTTAATTTTATGGTTATTGTTTTGAATAAGATGGAAAATTAAAAACATATAGGCAGTGTAAATATACGATTAATATATTAATAAAGGTATTGCAGATAATAATAAAATTGGGACAAATAAAATCAAGTCTATGCATTTACTAAATTAACAGAGGATGAAGTTATTTAAGCACATCATATAGTGTAGATCGATATACTCATTAATTACAGAACAGTTGTTTGATCTAAAAAATTCTATAAAAATTCAACTACGTTTCATTTAAGCATTTTTCTTGTATATGTAGTATATTAAAATTGAGTAAATTTGGAATACTAGGACTCGACTCCCTAAACTTCTTTCACGAATATAAAACAACATAAATGTTCTTTACATCAAATTTCAAATAAACGATAAATTTGACCTACATAAAAGGTACTGCAATCTGGACTCATCAGCTTATAACACATTTCTGGGTTCTTCAATTTATCAGTTTTATTTTTTGCATTAGACTGTCAAAAAGTTTTGACTGTGATTTAAAACCAAGTTTAAAAGTGACTTTTAAATTATGGGACGACAAATGTCGACTACTTTTTCAGGATTGTACCAAAATATGTTAAAAATAGATATTTATTATGAAAGAACAGAAAGGACATGGCGTAAAATATTTTATTATTGCTAGTTTAAAGCGACAATTATACATAATTGTAAGTTTAAAATGACAATTATGTAGGTATAATTGTCACTTTGAACTTATAGTTATGTATAGTTGCAACTTTAAACTAACAATTAATGTACCTATAATTATTGTACGTTTCAACTGACAATTATAAAATACTTTTCACCATGTTCATTCTACGGTTTCATAATTATTTATATTTAGTTAAAATGACAAATGTAGTGGTTTGCATTGGTTTAACATCGCATAAGAGGAATTTTGACTTATTTAGAAACATTTTACTAAGTACAAGCAAAGAAAGTTTCGGTATTGTGAACTGCATGCATTTAATTTACAAACTTGTGTATATAAAAATATTGAACAAAAACTAATCTCTCTCCTTTTGCCCAAAAAGTCTTGGAAAAAAGCGTATGTGTGAAAATTTACAACCTATTTTCTAGTTTGACACAAGTGATAATTTTTTACCGAGTCACAATTTGTTTTATTGCAAATTATGAATAACTTGTAGCAGTACAAAATTATCACGTAATTCCACGCTAATTAGTTGAAATAATGACGATTAGAAAACGTCATTTGTCCTGTTTTCGAAAATGACAAGTGAGTGCAATTTTCAAATAAAAAATACATTTTTGAATTTGAATTTTTTCTAGATAAATGCCTAAATATTATTGAATAGCGAATTATAAGTTACAGATATGTTCGTTACTAATTTCTAACAGAAAATAGTAAAAAATAACTACCAAAAAATACATGATTTTATTATTTTTACACCTTTCCTCATCGGGAAAGAATAAGGAAGCACATGTTCTTCCACAATTATTGTATATTTAATTGCATATGTTTTTCGTAACTGAAAAGTAATCGTTACCAGGTACATACTATTTTGTTTTAGTTTGTCCAGTCAATGTCATTAATTTATTTAAAAAAACTAGTGTGCTGGCAACAGTCAGCAGGAGACATCTAAAAACTGCATGCATTTTCATATGCATTTCGAACTCCAAGTATCACTTTCATTATTTATGGATACATAAATACGATTTCCGTACAAAAATAAACATTAATTTCGTTCTAGATCCTAATTTCTTGGCAGACGAAAACAAACAACTTTTTATTCAGCATCAGACTTATTTTTACAAACTTTATTACCTCTGCTTCACCGGAAAAAAACAGCACCACTCACAGAAACTACACTTATTTTCCAGTTCACTTTCCTCGGCCGCACTTGATTTGATTCCACTTTCACACTATCAACCAGTACCTATTTTGACAAATTTTCGTAAAACTGCTCTATTTCGATTACCGCAGGGCCAACGCAGTGCATTAGCGCGCTATATTAAGTCTGTAGCGCTATAATTATCACATGTGTGTGTATTCTTACGGTTGTCCTTTATTAACAGCAGATAGAGAACGAGTAGATGCCCAGCCATAGAAGTAGGATTTCGAGAGATGGCTGGTGAACAACTACTGTCAAAATCGAATACATACGACATAAATTATGACACAGTTAAAATTAATTTATTATACTTGGGGCAGGTTTTTCGATGTTCAGTTAAAAATGCCTGGTAGGTAGCTATTAGTTTCGTTTAGCTGGCCGTTATATCTGTGGTAGCTACATATCCATGAGTTAAATTATTTCTTAGCTATGTTGGCACTACTGATTCTACCTGAAGTTTCTTTCAATTGGTTTAGTTCCAATTGCGCGCGTGTTTTAGTGCCAGTTTTTCTAATTTAACCTCAAAATTCACTGCGTTGTGTAGCGTGTTGATTGATGTTCTGTTTTTGATTTTGTGGGTGTGTCAATCAGCAATAATTGCAATGGAGAGCGTAAAAAGGAAAACAGGTCCCTACCTGTTCGTAATAATTACAATTTCTTCATCTATCCTCTCAATGATATGTAAAAAAGTTTCTTTACGCAGTCGAATTCTTATAAAAAAATCTTTATCATCATAATTCTCAAAATTATTAAGGCTACACCAAAGTTGACAACTAAAAGCTGACAAAAGATTGTTTGTGGAAAACTGAAAGTTGCCAACTAAAAGTTGCTCTTCTCAAATTAGTGCAACAAGTGGAAGATTTTTTGTAGAAAACTAAAAGTTGCTCTTCTCAAATTTAGAGCAACAGGTGGAAAACTTGTTGCCAAAGAATTGTCGCGAAAGGTTAGGCAGTAGTGTCAAGGATGACGGACGAAGAAGACGCAATTATTGCCGCGGCTGCCTGTGTCGTCATAGCCAGCCACTGTACAAGAGGTCCCCGAAGATATTGGGTAAGACCCTCGTTGAAGGCTAGGGATAGGTACAGTGGCAGTGACATGGTCCTGGTCCATTCGTTCTCACTACAGCCTTCCATCTTGACACAAACACAACGAAAACACACATGAAATCACCGACAACACCTGCAGCTGAACCCCTCCACGCGCCCGACGTCCGGGGCGCGTGGAGGGGGAACAGTTCTCCTCTAGTTTCCTACAAGTTGCTTGCGCAAAGCGCGCAGCAACACATCTTCCACTTTTAGTTGTCAACTTTCTTTGATCTTTACCGACACTCCGCGGGAAACCAAAATTTAGTGGAAGATTTGTCTCTCCACAAGTGGAAGACAGAAAAAGTTGCTGTATTTTGTAGAAAAAGCAACAAATTGCCGCAACTTGTGGAAAACTTAGTGGAAGACTTTGGTGTAAACGCGCCTTTATCTCGTTCCCTTATGGTATAGGGTCTCCTTTCATACTTTATAAATTGTATAATATCATCGTCATCATTACTCATATCCTGAATATTATTATTATTATTCATTATTGGCAATAATATATTTAATATAAATCACAAATTAAAAACAAACATGTCAATCAATCACATTGGTTTTTAGGTTAGAATGTTTTAGAATTGTCAGAAATTGAACCAAATGCGCATGTACAAATCCACTAACAGTAGAATAAATCCTTAACTGGCACTTTCAACTCTCTGCTAAATTTACTTTCAGATAGTGAGTTTAACTCTCCGGTAAATTTTACCTGCACATTGAAAAACAGTTTATCTGCCAGATAAACTTTATCTGACAGTTAAACTATTTAACCAGGCATTTAAAGACCGGCCCTTAGGGCCATTACTTTAGGTCTCTGTTAAAGTAATCCGTGGGTCAAACTGATTCAGTTACAATGGAAAAAAATTATTGTATTTTCAATAAGTTGGCATTCGGTTAAAGTTTAACGGTGAGCCCATAGAGTCGTTACTTTCGGTCTCAGTTAAAAGTAAACCATCGGTTAGACTAATGTTAAGTTACTATAGAAACAGTTGTACTTTCGATGATTTAGCAGACGGTTGAAGTTTAACGGAGATCATTACTTTCTGTCTCCATTAAACGGAAACCGTCGGTCAAACAGATTCAGTTACCATGGAAACAATTGAACATTCAATGACATGGAAGACGGCTGATGTATAACGGAGACTGAAAGTAATGGCTCTTAATATCCCTTTGAGGTTTTCTATTGCTTAAAGTCTTTCTAACTCTGGGACTGTTTTCGTTAAACATTTTTATCTTTATTTTAGAATTTAGACCCATGAAGTTTTAGATCTATATTTGTATTAGTTACTATACAATTTCGAAATAGTACTGAAGTGGGCTGGAAACTACAAGTACTTAACACTACATTTGAATATTATCATTCGACGCTGGTTTCTCCAACCATGTTGACATCATCTGGAGATGGTCGAAACTCATATCCAGGTAATGCTAACATTGCTGACGAAACGCACGTCGACTGATAATATTCGAGTGTAGTGTTCGTGTGTTTTGGTGGCTGTGGAAACTACTCTCAATGAGCTGTTCAAGTAAGTTAAGATGGTGAAAGTCAGTAAAATAGTTTTTTTGTAGAATTGATTCTTGCCCATAACTTTAATGCATATTAAATGGAAAAGTTAAATATTTTGAACCCATATACACCACCTCTTGGCACATTTATGTCTGCTAACCAATATTTACAATATCTTATTGGTGTTTATTAGTCTGTCCTAACTCTTTTAATTTCCTAGCACATAGACACGAAGTCCGTATGACACATTTGTTCCTTTTGCTTCCGTGTAATTTATGTCTAATCAATTATGGAACAATTAAAAAACATTAAATTCAGTTAATGTGCATAATTAATTATATCATTTAATGCCATGAATAAATTCACGATTCCACATAGAACAAGAGATTATCATGCCTATTGAGATATTTAAAACATTAAAATATTTTATAATGCTTCCTTGATGTTCTTATACAGAATGCATTTTTTAAATGATGTCTCATATTTATTATCTTTAAACAAATGATATAATATTATTCTAATCATAAACAGTGAGCAAAAATATATGATCCTTATGACAGAACACAGACTGATTTTTAAAAAAATTTTGATTACTACTAAATGGTTCGTACCTAAAGAAATTACGTAAAAATAAAATTGTTAAGTAAATTATTATTTATAGTATCGGAAAATTATTCTTTTTGCGTTTTAAGTGTTATGGGAGAGATTCAGAAACAGACTAGATATCTCATTTAATTTGAGTTTAGTGGTCATTGGAAAACTTTAGGCAAAATATTGATTTGTGTGGAATGAAGGCAATGAAATACATTTTATAAGCAAAATAAACGCACCATATTTGCAAGATATTATTTAACCCAGTCAAAGAGCGGCTTTGAACAATTTGGGTAAAAATGACCAAGTCGTGCTTGGGCATTTTTACCCAAATTCGACTGGTTTAAATAATAATCAAAAATAAACCTCGAAAATGCTTCACAGATTAGTACTAAAGGTTTGAGTGAAACTAAAATAAAATTATCGATTTAGTATAATAAAGATGGCAATTTTCTGATTAAATATTTCTAAATATTCGTGTATTTCTAAACGCTGATATGACATTTGAATTTGAGCATGAGCAGATAGATGCTCATGTGTGTCCATTTTCAATAAATAATAATTTCACTAAGTTTTGAATGCAAGTATCCAAGAAAGTCAATTTATTACTATTTTTATTTAATTTGTAAAATTAACTGATGGTTATTTTTCGCTAATAATTTTATAGATGGTATTTGCTTATAAGGCCACATTGCAAAAATATCAATTACATTTCTCAATCACACAACAAGAGTTTGAAAGTTCGTCCAAGAGGATCCAAATTCCAAGTTTACTAGTCTATGTATATACAGGGTGTCCCAAAAATGGTGGGCAATCTCTCGGATTTAGGTAGAACTAGTGAAAATAAGGTCACAAGTTGTTTCCCCCGAGGTACCCCTACGAAGATATTCGCTCTTGAAGTTGAGGGTTAAAAATCGATTTTTCGCGATAATTTTGTTATTGTTTAATCGATTTTAATCATTTTTGGGCCAGTATCATATTATTTCAATCCAGTTAGGTCAGTGTATTAGAATCTTGAATAACATTATTGGGGGCTCGGGGGCAGAGCACCCATTGATTTAATAAGTTGTATAAAAAAAAATCAGCCTATTTTGTTTTATTTCTAAGGCCATTTTCAACTTTTTGAGCCCTTTTTACGTAAAACATGTATACTTATTTGATGTCGGCAATATGAACCGTTTTCGAGATAAATGCACTTAACGATGAAATTACGATTTTCAATTGCACAAATAATAGCAATTTTTTAAAATAAATAAACACGAGGATTATGTACAAAACAACATTTATTTCTCTATGAGGTAGTCAGTACTTACCTACACTTATAAAAACAAAAAATCTTGAACACACTAAACACAAAATTTGAAACCTGACTCTAGAAAACTAATTAGGGACATTGAAAAATGAAAATTTATGAAATTTCATAACAAATGCTCAATATGATCACCCCCTTCTCTAATGCATGTTTGTCTACGACGAACTGACGATCGCTTGACTCGCCACTCCTTCGTTTTCTCTAATTGCATTTGAATGGTACATAATTCTCTCGTATAATTCTTCTCTTGTCTCTACTGGTGTGGCACATACGAGACTCTTTAAATGCCCCCACAGGAAGAAATCAAGGGGATTTAAATCGGGTGATCGGGGAGGCCAAGAAACAGGCCCACCTCGACCTATCCACCGGTTTGGATACACTCTATTTAAGTGACCCCTCAATATAAGACTAAAATGCGGGGGCGTCCCATCATGTATAAACCACATGTTCTCTCGAGATGCAATGTCAACGTCTTCTAAAAGCTGTGGTAACTGCTGTAGGAGAAATTCAAGATAAAGTTGGCATTCAATCGATTTGGTAACACGAATGGGCCCAACAAGTACCGGCCAATAATTCCGGCCCAAACATTAATATGAAAATGTCTTTGATGGCGCGTTTAAATTGTGGCATGTGGGTTTCCTCGGCCCAAACGTGTAAGTTATGGGAATTAATGACTCCATTTCTTTGAAAGCTCGCTCCATCCTTATACAAAACCGATCGAATGAAGGCATGGTTTTGTTCATGGTTCTGTATAAACCACTGCGAAAATTGCACCCTAACAGGAAAGTCAGTTGGGCTAAAGGCATGTACTTTTTGTATATGGTACGGATGAAGTAGTTGCTCTTTCAAAATTCTTCCAACGATAGATTTTGGGACATTCATTTGTAATGATAATGATCCGATACTGACAGATGAATTCGCATCCAATACGTTTTCTTCTACTTCAACAGTACGTGTTGTCCGCGGAGCACCCCTGTTTACGTCATTTGGCGCAAATCGACTTAAGTAGAGACATAATTCTTAGATTTTTAGTTTTCAAAAAAATTATCTTATTTTTTACCAGTTTCTTTCAGCCGTTGATCAACACGTTCAAAAGTTTTGCGATCAGGAGCCCTTCGATGGCGACACGGTCGAGCGTCTTTTTGCTTTCAAGGCATTACAAGAAGCCATTGCATACATTAAATGCATATCTGCGTACATCATCTTATCTAGATAAGACGATGTAGCTGTTTTTTTTAAATATTAAAAAAATTTAATATTAACACGTTCAATGCGGATCCTAGAACTAGGGCTTCAGCATATGTGACACCATTTTCGGTCGTTTTTTTTTCAAATAATCGACGGGAAGGTCATACATAATATGAGAAAGTAAAAATTACTATTATTTGTGCGATTGAAAATCATAATTTCATTGTTAAGAAAACGGTTCATATTACCGATATCAAACAAGTATGCGTTTTTTGCGTAAGGGCTCAAAAAGTTGGAAATGGCCTTGGAAATAAAACAAAATAGGCTGAAATTTTTTTTATAACTTATTAAGACAACGGGTGCTCTGCCCCCGAGTCCCCAATAATGTTGTCCAAGATTCTAATACATTGACCTAACTAGATTGAAATGATACTGACCCAAAAATGATTAAAATCGATTGAACAATAAAAAAGTCATTACGAAAAATCGATTTTGAACCCTCAACTTCAAGAGCGAATATCTTCGTAGGGGTACCTCGAGGGAAAGAAAAATATACGAACTTGTGACCTTATTTTCACTAGTATTACCCAAATCCGAGAGATTTCCCACCATTTTCGGGACACCCTGTATATCGTATGCTTTTAGACACTCATCCTCTCATGGTCCTACTTCTTTGAGATAAACTAACCACGTGTGTGAAGAATATTGCAATTACGCTACGGTGTACATTATAACGTTATTGTAAATTGTAAGGTTTCCATATTTAGCAAACCACTGAAACTCGAATTTGCATCCATTTATATAAAAAAGAAGTATTTTGCGGTAGGTTTATAAAACCAACAATTATTAAAACCGGGTTTGTGTGTGGGACCATTGCGATGTACTGGCTATTAATACAAGTGGCGATTTTTTGTGTCTACAAACATTAATTCTGTTGTCACAAAATATGAGTTACTTGCTGTACAGTTTTTGTGCATAAAATACAGGGTGGATAATATTTAATTGTAGTGTACACACATTGCTTGGATGATTAAAATAATGTTAATAAATTAAACATATTAAAAATGTAAAAATATTTTTATTTTATCACTCCCAGTAAAGGGGTTTGGGAAAAATGTCTGTGTTTTTGTGATTGGGTTGTCTTCGTCCAGACGAGCGTGGATATCTCGAGTCCACCGTACAAAATGATGCTCGTGACGCAAAGTGGTTCCAAATCGATTTTTTTGGTTAAAAAATGGCTAGGGAGCGCAAATATTGTCGGAAATTAACATTTTTTTAACATTAAAGCTTACCGAAATTCCAAAAAAATCTTCGGAGCCCGAATTTTCAAAAAAAAATGTATTTTTTTCTTATTTGAAGTTAAATGAAATTTTTTTAAGATATCTTTTGATATAACTACTGAAAAACTTCATCGATAATTTGGTTCTGGGAAGCCCAAAAACCTTTACGTCAAGACATTTTTTATATTTGAATTAAAAAATAAAGGTAATTTTGAAATTTGATAGTCCAGCTGAGTTCTCCATTGACATCTTTTGTCCAATTTGACATCTTGTTCGAATTTAGTGACCCAAAAACCTGAAAGCAACAAGTTCTGTGAAAAATTTTTGGAATAGAAGTCAAATGTCAATTTAGCAGCTGTGAACCGGCAATTTTTTGTCTAATTTGACAGCTGATTTTGCTTTACTTTATTTTCTGACTAGCTTTAATCATTCATGAAACTTCGAAGCAACTAAAATTTTACTTTTTTTTGGCCATTAACTTAAAATAATAAATTTTCTTTTCAAAATTCAGTCTCCGAAGATTTGTTGGAATTTCATTTAAAAAAAAAAAGAAAGTTAATTTCCGACAAGATTTGCGTTCTCTAGCCATTCTTGAACCAAAAAACTCGATTTGGGACCACTGTGCGACGTGACAGACAGACAAAGGGTATGACAAACAAATGAACGGACGGGCGAATACTTTGAAAGTTATTCAAAATACGAAGATCAATATTTTGTAGTCGCCCAAAAAACTAGATTTTTCGTTCTTGTGACATAAACTACTATTTTGTTATATGAAAGTCATAACCTCAACTTTGCCACTTGACTTTTGCTAGCGTTAAAAGATCTCTTTGCCATAACTCTGTAAAAATCTAGATTGCGCCAACCCGTGTTCTGTTTCATGGCGTAACGTTAATAGCGAACGTCATGTGCTATTGAAAATTGCCATATCTCTCTATTGTTGAATTATGTTGACAACTGCACCCTTCTGCCTACTAGGTTTCCAATTTCAATTCACTACGACTCACCATTGCATATCACCAAGAGAACGAACGACGTCGACATAAACTGATGAGCTTGAAAAGTTCATAAACAAGATGTACTGCCTCGAGAACGACCTTTCTTACAGTTCGAGAGCTGCAATAGAACAACAGATCGTAAGCTGCCTTAGAACCACTTTGAGAACTTGGTCTGCACGCGGCTTTAAAAACGGGGGGTAAAAGTTTACATAGGTAGTAAACTTAACTTAATTACTTAAGTACAGCACACCCTGTACAAGAAATAAAAATTTGGCCAAATGTGCGTGTGAAGACCTCGCGATTGCAGTTGCGTCAAAGCACTTTATGTGATTCTCTGTTCTTTATTTGCGACCTAATATTAGAGCATTGTTCGATTTACATGTTTTCTCAAATCATCTTACGTCAGTTACATATGACAGTGTTGTCACTGTAGTATACGCCTCGATAATCAAGCCCAGTTTCAAAGGTAGGCAGGAAATATCAGCATCATTGTGTTTTTGCCAAGAGAAGCACGCGTCTAAATTTACACAACAACAAATCCTTTAAATAAATAGTTAACGCAATGAAAGGCACAATGCTCAAACAATGTTTTATTTACTTGAAATATTGTATTATTTGAAAAAAAATTGACATCGGATTCGACTAAGATTGACAAACTTGAACAACTAGACAACTAGCAATATGGATTAAAACAATAAAAACAGTAACCTCATGATAGTACAGGCGCCAGCGAGCAATTACCCGACAGATTTGAAACAGCTAGAGACATTATTAATACTGTTCCTTAGAGCATTAGCCTAGGCGAGCTAGGTTTTATCCTCAGACTAACTGCAACCCCAGCAAAAAAAAAATACTCACATGTAGTTTACGATGTCTGGAAGAAGTTATTATTTTAGACAAAAAATCTTTGGTGGAATTTGCAAATAAAATCGCGAAAGGTCCTGAGAAACGGTTTCTCGCGTTTTAAAGGAAAAGTTCAATTTATACGAAAAAAAGTGTTCAGGTAAACAATGTGTGCAATAAAAAATGAAACAAAATGGTGGCCACCAATTAGCTCAGTGGGTACCTCGTAAATTGCAAGAAACCACAATTTTTTTTTACTCTACAACGAGTTTTGCCAAATATCGATTGGAAGCATGAGAAAAACGCGATCGAAAACAGTTCATTTCAGCGCTGTGAACGGGGCGGAGAATGGGGGTAGTCGAGTTCCCCTTCGCTCTTGCTACCCCCACTCTTCGCCCTTCCACAACGCTGAATTTAACGTTTTTCGCATACTTGCAATAGATTTTTGCGAGGATTTTTGGCAACAAAAAAAAAAACGTTGTAGAGTAAATCTCGAAGAATACAACCGCGTTGGTTAAATGTCAGTCCAACCGCCACAGGGCTTTCGCAGCGCTGTGCGATTGTAATTTTGAGGATAGGTTAAGTACCACTGAAACTCCAACGTGTGCTAAGGACCATGTACATTTCTTAGGTAAAAGTGGTGTCGGTCAAATAAGCTGAAATTCGAATATGTTGTACTTCTTGTCGTTGTGAACAAGAGCCTCAATGGGCGACCTCCGAAAATGGACAGTTTTTGAGCTACACTGTAAAAATATAGTATGGATATGAAATATAGTAGCGGGGATATGGCGCAGCGGAAGAGCGTTCGTTTTGCATGTGAAACGCCCCGGGTTCGATCACTGGTATCACCAGGTTTTTTTTATATAACATTCCTGTTTAATCACCATCATTTTTAAAACTGCATATACAGGGTGTAATTAGTTTCATGTCATTAAAAAAACTGGTGGTAGGGAACGACAAGACAAACAAAAAAAACCTTATATAACATGGGGTCTAAAGCTCATAGTTTTGGAGAAAAAAAATAAATAAAAATTTCGCAAAATTTCAATAAATTTTTTGAGAACTGCTGGACGGCACTCATTTGGTTCGTTTTTATTTAATTTTTCCTTTAAAACGCGAAAAACTGTTTTAAGCGACCTCTCAATTTTTTTTGCAAATTCCACCAAAGATTCTTTTTCTAAAATAATATCATGTTCTTCCAGACATCGTAAACTACATGTGAGAATTATTTTGCTGAGTTAGTCTGAAATCTAGGTCCCTGAAGAGCTAGCTCGCCTACACTACAAACATGCCAGACAAAGAAAGTGATATGCGAAATTTTCTTTAAATATCCAGTTCAAAAGTGTACAACATGGATCATGGTCTTTTTTATAATTTATTTATTATTTTTTAGAGCTTTACTTATTCTAGCTATTTCACCACTCATCAACTCAACGCACAGTCAACACTTAACAATTTTTTAATTACATATTCTGAAGAGGCTTGACGATTATGGTAATATGCCAATATGCCAATAAAACAAAAATTAGTGAATGAGATACTGTACAGTATACAGTTCTAAAATTCATGACGCCTCTCTTGGAATCCTTGAAACTATTACCTATTAAACTATTTCCACTATAGACAACATATTATTTTAATGTTATATTACTTATTTTTACCGTTATTTTGTTTCTTTTATGATATTCATAGGCGCCTTGAATTTGTTATCTAGTGCAAAATTTTGATTTATTGTCCCCAGTATCATGCTAAAACGCAGACAAGTTTTATTTAAAGTTATTTTTGTGCAGTTTAATTATAATCTTTTAAGTTAGATCATGATTAATTTCAAAACTGCATAATTTATGTTCAGATTGATTTCAATTTTTAATTTAATGGACTAATTACTTAATATTTGTTTATGCTTTATGCCGAATTTAAAATCTGAGGATTTATTGTATTAAAAAAATTAATTCCGAATCTATAAAAAATGCCGTAACACAACAGAGGGCGAATTTTGATTATTGTTTTCGCTTGCAAATAAATAAGTAAATTTCTTGAATACATTTCAATATAATTAACTATAAGTTCTGTATCTGCACCACTAATTTGAGATGTTATGTTTCGCGTTTGTTTAAATTTAAAATGGAAACGTTCAATATTATTATTTTAAATACAATAATTACAGATTCTTTATGTGAATTTAATATCGGGCGTAACAGGTTCACAGTACATCCCCTTTTTCCTCTAGTTTTGATGATAGATATAGATATTGAAATATTTGGAACATCATATTACTTACAGGCTTAATAAACGCCACTTTTTGACATATAATTTTTTTTCCACTTCTAGTTTCACCTATAGTGACAGCAACTTTTGATTTTCAATTGAAGCACCCTATATATTACTGCATTTATGAAATCTGAATAATTTTCTGAATTCAGTGATACCACATAAGTGACATTACTACCATAGAGGATTGTGCAAGATACAAGAACAATTAAATGTCATCGAGAATTGGTGCCTAGTGAATAAATTATTATCAATGAATGTATCAAAATGTAAAGTTACGACTTATGCGCGAAATGTAAACCCGGTTGAATATTCATACAGTTTTAACATCTCTTTAACTCATTGTTAGAGTACTAAAGATTTGGTTATACTGTTTACTCGGTTTTGTTATAATTCAAAAAATTTTACAAATACAGAAGCATTAAAAACATTATATTTGTGTTTTGTGCGTTCGAAATTGGAGTATGGTTCAGCAATATGGAATCCTATTTATGAGAAATATTCACAATCATTGAATCTGTTCAACGGAAATTTCTTAAACATATACCTTTTAAAATAGATCACCGATACCCCGAACAGGAATATCCAAATTATTTAATGTTAACACGGTTTAATTTGGATCATTAGAAAACAGAAGAATTATCTCAAATTTAATGTTTATTTACAAGCTGATCAATAATACAATAGACTCTCCAGAACTCCTATCGCAAATTAATTTTAGAATTTCAGGTTTAGGCTTGAGTCAAACTTTTACTTTTGCACTACCATCTAAAAGAACAAACATCTTTGCTAAATCACCCATTTATTCCATGATGGAAATATATAATTCTGTTGGTAACCATTGACATGTTTAGTCTTACTTTAAATAATGACTTCAAGACCATAAAACTGTGCCCGAAATAAATTGTAACCTACATTTAAGTACATAACCGTAATATTAAGCTACTCTAAACTAAATAATTATTTTATACTTTTATATTTTATACTTTTTATATTTTATATTGTATACTTTGCATTTATGTAATTCATATCTAATTTGTAAAATGGTCCTGTAACTGTAACTAATTATTTTTTTTGTTTTTTCTTTTGGTAAAAAACCAAACCTTTTTGTTAAAAACCAGTCACCCTTCTCTGTGGCTCCGACCCTCATAGAGGGGAGCTGGTAGTACCGGTAGCCACTCCTCACACCGTGGGGTAAGTGACTACTGGGTCCGGGAAACCTGTGCCCTGAGTAGACGTAGCAAACCGAGGATGACGGCCTTCTGCATCCTACCGGCTAAGATCTCTGCCGAGTTTCGGCATGCCGGCATGATCTTCAGTTCCGAAAGCAGTGTGTGCCTCGTTCCGTCTAGGGCTCCTATGAGCAGTACCACGAACTTAACAGTATGGTCTGGGTAAAGTATGCGAAGTTCGAAGAGCAAATCTCGATGTCTTGTCCGTTTTTCCTCTTCCTTCAAGACAATGTTGTTTTCCGCGGGAGCCGAGAACTCTTGTATTTGCCTGACGGCGGGAAACGAGTACTTCTAATAAATTATACACTTCTCATTGGCCACAACGGACTCAATATCCCCCGGAGCATAAGGCAGCACTGGTGTCTCGTCTATCCCATACGAGTGCCTTAAATGGTAATAAAGCACTCGTAATGCTCCGTCGTGCTTTTGGATAATAGGCCGAGACTGCATATGTCGGGCAAGCCGACAGCAAGTGCATTACAGTCTCTGGCGCCCTGCGGCAGGTCCTGCATCTGACATCCGGGACCACTATACCCATAAAACGGCTTCGCTAGACCAGAGTGTTGAATACACCATCCTGGCAAGCCATTATGAATCCCTCGGTCTCAGACTTCAGCCCGGCTGACCTTAAAAAGGCAAAGGTCAGCCTTTTGGATAAGCCAAGGTTTTCTATATGTTTACAGAAGACTTCGTGCATTGGCTTATCCATGTGCAGCTGCAGAAAGATGTGTTCTGCAGCTTTAATTTGGGCTTTTCGCCGAGCAGGTTCCAACTCGGTGACACAGTCGCGATTTACCCGCTCGACGTCGAAGGAGAGACCAAGTTCATCAGCTGCTCTCTGTGCTGCCTTAAACAGAAAGGCTCCTACCCTGCATTTTCATGGTCCCGGACCATGCAGAGGAGGGGATCCACACTCCTGATCACCTTACAGGCTCCATTCAGAACCATCCTGTTGTGGAGACTCTCCAAACTCAAGAGTCCATGCCCTCCCCGATGTTGGGGGAGGTATAGCCGTGGAACGGACGATTTGGGATGTAACTCCTATTGAGATGCATCTTCTTGTGGGTTCCTACGTCGTGTTAACTCAACTCCTCTCGAGTCCACTTCACTATTCCAAAGGAGTAGAGAAGAATCGGAACAGCAAGCATGTTGGTTGCAGACACCTTGTTCTTTCCCGACAGTTCTGAAGATCAGATCTGTCGGAGTCGGTGCTGATACTTGCCCCTACTTATTATTATTATTAATTCAAACGTCAATGTTTATTTCAATTTAATTTCTAGTTTTCCATTTAAGTGTGCCATGACTATTACGATTTATTCTAATTTACTCGTGTAATGAGAGAAACATTGAAATTCCGTCGAAAATACTAAATTATGTGATTTATGAGCGGATAAAGTTAATCCAGATACTTGGTTGTTTTACTGGTGTTTTCATTTTGTCTAACATGAAAACACTTCGATTTCTTTAATAGTTTCTGTTCTGGCTGTGACATTGAAATTAAAATAAATATTGGCTATTTACAAGTACTTTTATCAGCCATAACAAAAACAAATTACTTTGGCTTAAGAACTAATTAAAAAGATTCTAAGGAATTCATAAACCGATTAATAAAAGATCTTTATCTTGCTGAAACTGAAATTAAACAGCTCTTCAATAGTGTTTGCATTTATAAAGGAAATAACTAAAGAGTTTTCCACACAACAAAGCCAGGAAAGATTATACACCATGTGTTAAGCGCAAGAGTCATCCTGCTGGAATAATAGGTACAAATTTATTATAGGCCGGGTTCTCCCATGAAGAACAGTAATCAAACACATTATTACTGTAAATTAATCTCGAAATTAACTATCACGTTACGCCTTGAGTACTTGAAATGGGTGTTGGTGCTTTTAAAATATATATGAGATTGTTAATTTAGTTATAAAGCTTAAGAGAACGGAGAAAACAATAAAATGATGCACACACTAGGCTCCTCGTATGCTTTCCTTGTCATGTTGGTATTATCATTTGCTAGACTAAACTTAAACTGAAAAAAAAAAATTGAACCGCTTTTAAAGGTCACTAAGATTTATGAAATAAAAGTTAACCATCGGCGTCGCCCGGTTAATTGAACCTTATTGTCTAATATTTAATGCAAATACAAATGCCATAAAAACGACCGTATATTACTGCCTCGTTAGTTCCCACAGAACCGTACTTAAAATTTTAGTGCGGCGGAATGTTATTTCAAGTTTTCGTGTTTTTAAACGTATACCCCTCGCTAAAAAACTAAGTACGTGCGATATTGATCTGATTTTTTATATCTATATATAGTATTGACATGAGCGCATCTAGCTGTACTGATAGAATTTCAAAATCACTTATTTTTCTAAATAAATCCAGAATCACAGGAACGAAATTTGTGTTTAAAATATCGACGTGCGGGCAACTATATCACATGTTTAAATTTTGCAAATTATGCAAATGAAATACGGTCTAGAGACCAACAAAGTGTTTGTAACAAAAATTAGTTCGATATCGATATCAGATCAATATCGCACTTAGTAAATTTTCTAGCGAGAGGCAGTCGTTAAAAATACGAATTCTTCAAATAACATTCCAACAAAAGTCCAACAAGCCATTTCGGATGTCCATTAGGACCCTCTTTCGATATGTGAGGTCAAAAATTATTTACCTTGCTGGAATGAGTTACTTGGAGATTTATACGGCTTTCGAAGGCGTGGACCCTCTACTAAATTAGATATTCCATGATACATTGACAATATTAAGTTCGACCTACTGTAAACCGTAAAATATTTTCCGAGGCGGGCAAATATATCAAGATAATTTGACTCTATAATTGAAACAGGTGTTTTTTTCCTTAGTTTCTTATTTTATTTATTCCAGAACATACTTTATATGAGAATGATGATGTTCTATATATTAAGTAGTACGGGAATTAGCATGCCTTTCTCTCCCCTCAATGCGTAAGCGTTGACGTTTTTTATATGCAGCAAATATCTGCAGTCAAGTATAATAATTACCGCTCTATTGAATCCGCCATTTTGCATTTTTAACTTTTGACATTAGATTCAATGTCAGCTGATCTGAAAATACCTAACTACCCATTTTAAGGCAGTTCCGACGAAATTTTAGTTTTGGCCCTAGCGTATTCGCCAAATTCTCGAACGATTGTGATTTTTGTTCACTTTATATTAGACATAGACACAGCGTGATGATACTATACTGGGACTACCTACCCCCGGGCCATACTCAGTTTGCAAAGATTCCACTGAAATCGTTTAAGCCATTCCAGAATAATGATTGGGCAAAAAGTCGGTTAAGAGAGTGTTGAGCACATGATAGGATTCCGTAGCGGTTCTTACTAACATTCTCTTCAAATTTATGTTGTATACCCACGTATTAAGAGTTGTTTCTCTTGACTTTGCTCGTGTTCGAAAAACAGTGATTTTAAAAATTTTCAGAAAGTATATTTGCTATCTACAGCGTCCGTTATAATTTTCATTGAAAACACGAACTAAAAGCTACATTTGGGAATGTTTTTAGATTTTTGCGTCGATATTTTAGAAATTAGAGGGGCGTGACAAGGACTGTAAAAGCGAATATCTCGTGGCTAAAGTGTTAAAATTATAAAGTCCTAAGGAGACCTATCCAATGACACCTCATTTGATACGATGTAAAATTGTTTTTAGGCTCACTTTTCACATGTCCAAAAAGTCCTAATTACTCATACAACATGCTGAAATTTTCTCAGAATATTTGGGTATATTTTTTGAATTTTCAATTTTCCGATTTTTTGAAAAATCGAACCAAGTGACAGAAAACTCTGAAAAAGATTGAACTTGTTCTATGATTAATTCCTTAGAATTAAAAGTCTTAACTCTTGTCCTTGGAAAATTTTTATATAACTTAATTCTTTTTGAGTAAAAAAATCCTAAATTTGAAAAAAGTGAGGTTTACGATTTTTTTACTCAAAAAGAAGTTATATAAAAATTCCGTAAGGACAAGAAAGTCTTAAAATTAATCTTTAAAAAAATTCAAAATTTTCTTTCAACTGTTTCCTGTTTCGGTTTTTCCTCCTGCGTTCCCGGATGCCCAATCGATGGACGGACGTTGAGACGATGGCTTGAGAAGTACCTCCCACCAATTTTCAAGCTTAACTGGTCATCATAAGGTTCTTGTCGATGGGCCCTCGTACTATTAATATGTCTACTTATATATGTCGGAAACGATCCCCTCGTAGGCGCCTATAAGCATATAAATCACTGAAGTTAAGAGAGCGTTGTCACCAAGTACCGATTGTGTTGAGGAATGTGAAGTGTAAACATTTCCATATAAGGTCATGTGAAACAGATAACAGATATTTCCTGAGTACGAGTTTTAGCTGCGGCTGTCGGCAATGTCACAGGCAATGGTTGTTGTGTAGTTGCCTGTTGTGCACGTGTCTTGGCTGAGTGGTGAAACAGCTATGGCTTAACTCTGCCAGAGCGTTAATATAAATGAGACGTTAAAATCAAAAACTAAAACCTGGCGCATTGAGCGACAATGCAGCACACAGCCAGCGAGGTCCCAATATTTATTATCCAGTCTTTATTTTATTCGGTTAGGAATAGGAAAGTAGAAAGTCACCTTGTACATACTCCATTGAATAAAATGGAGATGGGACCAAATTGCAGTATACTGTTGGAAGCTTAACAATCAACAATGCAATCAAATATATCACTTGAAATAAATAAATAAAATAACTTTTTAAAATAACTCTAAGAAATAGATTGTATAATAGATGTAATATTATGATTAATAACGGAGAAAGTGTCGCTATTAAATGTCATCCGAGAAAACCATTTATAACTGTAAAAGATGCTATCGCGGAAAGAACAGCCTCATTATCAGACACAAAAGCATTTGCTGGTCCATGCTTAAGAATTCGTCGACAGAAACGATGCCAATTAAAGAATGTTAAAAACTAAGTGCTTAAACATTACAAAATGTCCGTCTACAATTCTACAATGTAGCTTTGTAAGTCTGTGCGCATTGTGTTGAATAAATACAATCTGGTTTGTAAATAAATCCTTCTCATTTATAGCCTTAAACAGGCTGATGAAACATCTGTAGCTTTCTTTATAGGAAAGGGATTTAATTTCTGAAACATCACATCAAGAATGATACAATTTCTTCTGGTTTAATTACTACAAATACGTTTCTTTAAATTATTTAGTACAGGTCTTCTATTTCACAATAAAATACCAGTCAATTATTTCACTTAGAGATGAATAGTTAGTTATATTTTTTTAAAACATGTAAAAAGGGCCATTTTAGTGGTATTTATTTTTTGCGGGTTGACAAATTATCAGAAAGATTTTAAGCCTAATTTAATTCGAAATATTGCAAGCAGTTGTTTGTTTTTTCTCTCTCTTTAACGCTACTAGTGAGACCGAAGACGCTATAAGTATAATAAAATCTCTGCAGCAAACGAATGACATTAAAAATTTCGATTCCACGATTCGAGAAACTAAAATATTAAAGCCGGTTTTTCATTTAAAAATAATGAAAAGAACAATTCTATTTTCTAATTATGTTTTTCGTTAGGATATTGTGGATATTAATTTTAAATGTTCGTCCTCGATCGTCAAATATTCAGTATCTGATATATAATTTTAATTATTATTTTTTATCTGCAATATCGCATCCTTAAAATGAATTGGTTAGTTGAAGCATGAAGCACCATTATACTCTATCTGATTTCCATCACCAATTATTTTCTACAATGAGTTAAGCTAATTTGTCATATAAAACATGTATTTATACGACTTTTTTACTTCTGTCGCTACAGTAATGTTAGATAGCCTTACCGCCGAAGAACTTATTTTAATTATATATTTTTCCAGCTCATCCTCCACCATTTTTGAATTACCCCCAAAACAAGAACATGCTTTGAATGGCTTCTTTACCTCCTTGTTGCTGTGTATTCCTGAAATATTCTGAAAAAAATAACAGTTCTCAATTAATTAAGAGAAAGGTGGAAAGGAAGAGAAAGAGTGTTAAAACAAAAATAGACCCAACATTCCGATTCTACAGTCAATATTCTATACACTTGCAAAAAGATGAAATTTTGATCTATTTTAATGTTTTTTGTTGCTCATCAACTATTAACCCGATTCGTAGGGTTGCTGCATTGTCTTAAAGCTTTACTCAATTAAATAAAACCAATCAAGAAGTTGTAAAACATATTGATTTCACAAAACATTGCGAAAAAAACAAAAATGCTACCAATTCAATAAAGTTTCTTCAATCCAATTGAAGATGATGGAATGATAACGGTTAACTTTTTAATAACTTCATTGGCTATACATTTATCAGCCGATTTTAAACTTATTTTTTGAGACATTTGCAAAGACCCACGAAAAGGCGTGTCTATAATTTTCTTTCTAAAACCTGACGGATATAATTTTTTCCTTCGCATCTTGTCTTCGCAGCTTGTCTGTCAAACAAACGTTTGACAAGCTAAATATTTTATTGTTTTCAAAGCCACCTTAGTTACTTCTTAACATTTAATTAGAACAATATTGTATTTTCTTATTTTCGTTTAGCAATAATTTTGTTTGTATTTCTCGCACATTTTAATACAACATATGAATAAATTCCTTATTAATAGTACTAATAAATGGTACCGCGGTACCGATATAGTTCCATTTGAAAAAAATTAAGTTTTGCCCCAAAAACAATTTTGGTGAATTTTATTTGCTCATAAATCACGTAATTTACTGTTTGTAACGGGATTTCGATTTTTGTAGCATTGCACGGGTCATTTAGAACAAATCGGAACCGTCATGGAACACTTAAATGGAAAACTAATAATTATATTATAAAAAAAATTGAAATGTCACTTATTTGGCATCGTTGGATTTAGAAAATTATACAAAATTTAAAAATGCAATAATATATAGGGTGTTCCATTTAAAAATAGAAAGTTAGTGTCACTGCCGGCGTAACGGAAGTGGAAAAAAATGTATGTCGAAAAGTGCCGCTTACTATGTATGTAGTATATCCTAAATTTCAATCAATTATCTTCAAAACTAAAGGAGAAAAGGGGGGTATACCATGATCATGATACACACGGTATACAGCAAATCCCAAGTTTATGCCCTCTTACCAGTTTGCTTTACTTATTTTCCACTATTTACTCCTATTTAACCTTTTCAACGGAATCATCTCAAAATATAATCTAGTTCTAGATGTCGTTATAATACATACGTGTACCAAATTTCATATTGTAAGAAATCTGAGAACTTGGCTTCTAGTATACAGGGTGTAACATAATGGAATGTCATAAATGAAGGAGCGCATTCCTCGTACAAATTTAAGAATATTTGGTCATATAAACAATTGTCATTAGAGGCTTCGTTTACAAGATACAGGGCGTTGTAGTTTTCAAAAATACAATTATTTCCATACATATCTTTTGAACAAATGTAGATATTTACCTGAAATTTTGTGTGTAGACTACATGATTAGTATTGTATTTATAATGTATAATTTAAAAACTGAAGCTTCAGCTTTAACCAGTGCCAAATGTAAGAAAGACAAACTCATCAGAAATATTAATTTTTAATTTAAACAAAAATTAGCAAAAATAAACGAAACAAAAAATTAATGCAATAACTTTACAAGAGATGTTCGAAGTGACGTCCATTTGTCTCAATACACTTTTGGGTACGTTGTCTCATAGATGTTCTTACTCTACCAAATATTCCAGGATTCTGGCGAATTTGCTGGCATCCTTCTTCTATCCTATGAAGAAGAGTTTGTTTATCGGGAATAGGAACAGAATAAACATATTGTTTTAAATGACCCCATAAATGATAATCTAGTGGATTCAGGTCTGGGGAGCGGGCTGGCCGTGCTATAGGTCCTCCACGACCTATCCATTTGTTGTGATAAGTTTCATTGAGATATGCTCGTACGAGCAAGGAGAAATGAGGTGGAGCACCATCATGCATAAAAAAAATACGTTGCCTTACGGCTAACGGAAGAAACTCCATTAGAAGTGGCAAATTATCTCGAAGAAAATTTAGATAAGACCGTCCATTAAGTTTCCGAGGTAAAACAAATGGACCACTTAAAAACTCGTCGACAATTCCAGCCCAGACATTAATTGAAAAACGTTGTTGGTGCCTCGACTCAATTATTCCGTGAAGATTTTCATCAGCCCATAAGTGGTTATTATGAAAATTTATAATTCCATCCCTGTTAAATCCAGCTTCATCCGTAAATAATACAGAAGAATGAAATAAAGGAATACATTTCCGTGTAAACCACTCGCAGAATCTCATACGCGGTACTGCATCATCGGGATTCAGCGCCTGAACCCTTTGTAAATGATATGGATACAATAAATTGGTTCTTAAAATGCGATGAACAGTAATATGACTCACACATTCCATCTCCGCAATTCTTCTTGTGCTAATATTAGGATTATCCTCAAATGTTTCTAGTAGGTATTCTTTCCATCCGTTGAATCGTTGATACCGTATCTCTTCTTCCACCACCATGATTAGCTTTCAAATTTCCCGATTGCCGTAGGCGCATATGAATATTCGTAAACATTCTTCGATCTGGATGACGTCGCGTCGGTTGGGAAAGCGTTCCGCATAACGTGCAGCTGCATCTACATTATTACCATTAGAAAGCCCATAACAGAAATGCATATCTGTCAATTCTACAAAAGAGTATACCATTTTTTAAATTTAAACCGACAATTCAGATCAATAAATTTGACTGGACGCTAATCATCTAAACACTGTTTGACAGATGCCCACTTGATTTTGTAAGATACAATTGGCGCATTATTTTATCTAACAATACATCACTACGGTTAAACTTTAATAACTTTAAAACTGTAAAACATGCGCAAAAATGTCACGAGAACATTGTTTTTCAAAATTAAATTTGAAATCCAAAAAAAGCACAAAAAAAAGTTGGCCCAGTGCCATAACTTCACGAATAAAGGTACCCTACATACTTCAAATCTACGTCACTGGTTAAAGCTGGGGCTTCATTTTAAATACAATACTAATCATATATTCTACACACAAAATTTCATGTAAATATCTAGATTTGTTCAAAAGATATATAGGGAAATAATTGTATTTTTGAAAAGTACAACGCCCTGTAGCTTGTAAACGAAGGCTCTAATGACAATTGTTTATATGACAAAATATTCTTAAATTTGTACGAGGAATACGCTCCTTCATTTATGACATTCCATTATGTTACACCCTGTATACACCAAATCCTTTTTTGTACTCTTACCAACTTACTTTACTTATTTACCCCTATTTAACCCCCAACCCTTCACCTGCATTAGCACGAAATATAATGTAGTTACAGATCTCGCCATGACAAATATGTACCAAATTTTAAGTCAATATCACAATATCTTAAACCGTTCCTGACAAAACGTGCGCACAAAAAAGTTACAGGCCTACCGACAGCCAGAATTATTTTTCGCTCAAATTTAAAATCTTGACGTTTTATGACATTCTAACTAATTACATGGACGTGAAAATAAAATATATGAATTTTTCTTGACTTTCAGCACGTTATTTCATCACTATTAGCAAATTGTATAATTGCGCTATTACATAAAATGGGCGAACTTTTCGGGATTTTATTCACTATACAAAGATTATGACAAGAGCATAAGAAACATTAATTATTTCTTTATACTGACTTGAACTATAACGTCTGGTCGGCAGAAGTTTAATGTAATTCAATACGATTCACGTCAACAGACTTCTTGTTTTCTGCATCCGTAGCTTAACAATATCCTGTTACTCGTCTTTCATGTATCACACAAATGCGACAAAAAACAATCCAACACTTACTACCATGAGAGTTCAACTATTCCATCAAGAGGTTGTAGTGACATTTGTTTTAGCTTGAATTGCATAAAAATGTAATATCTGCACTTTCATATAAACAACGTGCGTATGTGTATGCAAATCCGGACGTTCATCAATTCATCGCTAAACACGTTTTTTTTTGGTTGCCGAACATAATTGCTGTAATTTATAACTAGAACATTCTAATATAGTTCGGAAACCAGACCACATGTTTCTTGCCTCAGGACTCTTTCAGAGACTATAAACACAATACAGGGTGATTCATTATTAAGTGTACACATTTTACCTGCATGTGTAGGTTACATGGGCGATTCCATATCATCTATGGTTAGTGGCTCAATAACATTGGTGTACAAACAAACAAAAATGTCTGACCAATGACATTCCATTACCGTACCTCAAAGATATTTGACGTGCCGAACACGGTGTCGTAGTCCGTTTTGCGCCATCATGTCAGGATTTCGAGAAAACTTAACCTAAAAGTGCTAAAAATACAACATTTTAGAATTTTGTTTAGAATATTCTCAAATTTTTTCGGAATTATCCAATGCCCTTTTTGATGCACTTGAAAACTCCACAATGCTATTTTCTGCAAAGGACATTGGACAATTCCGAAAAAAATTGAGAATATCCCCCGGATGATTCCAGACTCTTTTTGTCTCTTGCAATTTTTGTCCAAACTTCTTCTTTTTCGAGTAAAAAATTCGCAAAGTTCTAAAATTTGGATTTTTCATCGCCGGAGGAAAACACTGACAATTTCAGAAAAAATATTTCGAACAAAAGTAACCTATTTCTAGTTAGGCAAACCGAATTTGCAATAAAATTCAGGCCAAAATATTGATTGAATTAATTTGTGCATGAACGAAGATGAAAAAGGTATATTTAGCACTTTTAGGTTAAGTTTTCTCGAAATCCTGACGCCATGGCGCAAAACGGACTACAGCATCGTGTTCAGCACATCAAAAACCTTCAGAGTACGGTAATGGAGTCCATTGGTAGGACATTTTTTTTGTAAACCTGTGTAATCCTTAATTACTAAGGGGTGTTTTGCCTTGGACAATAATTTTAGAACCGCTAGATATAGCAAAGCAACATTTGATGTGCATGTTTTACTCAATCAGCCGTACCGATTTCTCAATTTAAAATTAGAATACAGGGCCGGGCAGAAAAGGAGCTGAGTTGCTAAATCTCAAAAACAACAGCCTGTGTCGAAAGTTTTAAAAAACTGTTTTAAGATTTGGAAAGAGCATAAAAAAATAAGGCAAGTAAAGTACATTTTCAAATTGCGCGTCTCTCTTTTCTATTCACTTTTTTTAATAAAAGGAAATTTTACAAAACTAAGAACCGAGTGTCTCCGAGTATTCAACCATCCAATTAAAACCAACAGAAACATATTCTTTATAGGATTTTGCAAACAGTGGAAAGAAAAGCTATCTATGAGAACTAAAGGAAAAAACTATATATAAAAATATTAATGAAATCTTTGCATTCTTTCGATAACCTGACTTCTGGTTATGCTAACAAGTAAACATTTTTTTATTTGCCATTCTCATTTAACACTAGCGTCCAACCTAGTCCCCTACGGCTAAGCAGGCTAAACTAGTATCTACATGATCCCCTACGATATGTAAATTCAGTTAAAAATGACAGCAGAGGCCTGAAATTAATTTATTTACGTACCTTGTCTTTAAATTTTTTTTCATTCTAATGAATTACATTTTCATAAAATCTCATTCAGTTTCTTGGAAATGCTTAGCCTTTGAAACGTTTTTCGTCCTTATTGTGGACTCATCAGAAAAGCCTAAAGCCACTCATAACGATATTCCATGCAAAACTAAGACAATATCCATGAATAAAATAATTATAATTGACATTGACTGATAAAAAACAACAGATCTTCACCTATCTAGTAGCTAACTTTTTATTATTTATTAGCTTTTCTGATCAGAAAAGCCTAAAGCCACTCATAACGATGTTCCATACAAAACTAAGACAATATCCATGAATAAAATAATTATAATTGACATTGACTGATAAAAAACAACAGATCTTCACCTATCTATTAGCTAACTTTTTATTATTTATTAGCTTTTCTGATGAGTCCACAATAAGGACGAAAAACGTTTCAAAGGCTAAGCATTTCCAAGAAACTGAATGAGATTTTATGAAAATGTAATTCATTAGAATGAAAAAAATTTTAAAGACAAGGTACTAAATAAATTAATTTCAGGCCTTTGCTTTCATTTTTAACTGAATTTACATATGGTAGGGGATCATGTAGATATTAGTTTAGCCTGCTTAGCCGTAGGGGACTAGGTTGGATGCTAGTGTTAAAATGAGAATGGCAAATAAAAAAATGTTTACTTGTTAGCATAACCAGAAGTCAGGTTATCGAAAGAATGCAAAGATTTCATTAATATTTTTATATATAGTTTTTTCCTTTAGTTCTCATAGATAGCTTTTCTTTCCACTGTTTGCAAAATCCTATAAAGAATATGTTTCATTACTATAAGCAAACAAATAATAAATAATTCACCAACAGATTTACACATTGTTTTAAAAATTTTAAATTCTTACAAGTAGTCAAAACAATAATTAAAATTTCGAACAATCAAGTGCATTGTCAAATTTCTGACAGTTGATCATTCCTAAAAGGTTAAGCTTAGTAGCGCAACTAAGAATATGTGCGCCCCCCGTAGATTTCTGAAAGCGCTCTGCTATTTTGCACCAGTCTTGATCCATCGTATTTACATTTCGGTAAAAAATATCACTCGTAAGCGATTTTTAATTGAAACGTTTATTAAATATTGTATAAAGTAATTTTTTTGTTGTAAAAATGATGAAATTTCAAGATAATGTACTGCTATTTAAAAAAACCATATTATTGATTAAAACAGACATTGAAGTCGTACTGGGATACTGGGATATAAATGGTGCCCTTGGCTTAAGTGCACCCCCCGCAACGCGGGACTTGCGGGAACGTTATTTACTCCCCTGGTTAAGCTAAGTTTTGTTTAAACTTTTCTCACCTAAATAATAATAAACTGTAAAGTAAAATGCCTCAAAATTTCTCGAACAAAGAATAGGAAGATATGTTGTATGTTTATTGGTGTTGTGATGGTAACGGTCGAGCGGCTGCTAGAGAATATGCTGGATTTCCAGGACGTCACATAACTATACAATCACCAGATTTTTAAAGTGTTTATTTACTCCACGATTTCCAACTAAAATTGAACGAACGCACAGTGGGACCAAATACCCAAAATATGCGACAAAATATGTAGGCATTATTGTAAAGCTCTAGATTTGCTTCTTTTGTTAAGAAACTATATTTCTTAAAGTATTGTAACAAAATAAGCTCAAAATTATCCTTGGATACCCAATTATAATATAGAATTGGCTGAGGCCAACCGCATTGTAGAAATAATTGATACTTAGTTTTTTCCCTTTATTTTAACATTTGGATCATCATATTTTTCAAATATAGTTAAGTTTCAAATACAATAGAGTGGTATAATGAAAGAAAATCAGAGATATCGTTCTAAAGTAGTGTCTGGTTTATCATTAAATAAAATAACAGGATAATAGTAATATTTTATTTAGACATCATAAATGATTTAATAACGTAGAGATATAACTTACTTATTAAACATTAACTATTAAAAATCTTCCTCACTAGAACTTGTTTCTCGTTCACTTTCTGGTTCAGTTTCTGATTCAATTTCTCTATGATATTCTTTCTGTTCAGGATATACCAGGTGTAGCTGTAGTGGCTCAAAGTAAAAGTGACAGGACCTCCTTTGGTAGTGATTTTGATGTTTTTACGGGAAGTTTCCTTAAACCTGTTATCGGAGGATCTGAAGTTATTAGGAGAGCATTGGTCATCATACGAGATACTTTTCTAGAATGATGTGCTCTGTATCTTTTAATATCCTTAAAACCTCTCTTCTAGAGCTTCATCAGATAATTGTCCTATAGCAATGAGAGCATGTGATATTATCGGGTGGCCGTGAATAAGAATCTTATGGACTGATATTGGCATGTAAAACCACTTATACAGACTTATAAATAATTTTGCAGTGTCAAGTGTATAAGCATCAAAGGATTCTGAGTTAATTTCATTGAAATTGTATGCAGAATGATGAAAAATCTTTCTATTAACCCTGTGTTTATTTCTGTTATTTAAAAAGTCAGAGAAGGATTTCTGAAGATACGCCTCGCAGTATTTCCATTGTGTGTGGTACCACTTCCTTCTGCCTTAGATACATCTACTAAAAGACCCATTCTTTCTAGAAGTTGTTTATTTTTTTGAGCAGAGTATGAATCTGTAAAGAAAATGGGGGTTTGTATTTAAAAAACCAAAGTGGGCCTTTAGATGACCTTGAATTCCTCCACCAAACCTTAAAAAATATAGCCAATGATCCCACTTATTAAATGGTGACTTTTGTCTGAAACATTTTCTCCAAAATTCTTCGTTTTCAAGTTATTCGCGTTTGTCAACTTAAATGCCTCACCTCGTATAAGTGGAGCATAAAGAAAAATTAGAAAATCTGCATTTAAATGAATATTTCTATTTTTTAACGATTAAGAAAAATAGAAATTAGTAACCTATTTGTTGAAAAAAAATCAGATATTTAAGCCATAGAGATACAATTATGTCTGATTAAATATTCCATTGCATAAGTAGGTTGTATTTAAAACTCGAATTAAAAAAGTTTAGGCAATTTCTGGCAAATATCGCTCCTATGCTTGAAATCTAAAAGATTTTGTAATTTATTTATGCAAAGAAACACATTGCTACTAAATGTACTTTTTGAAATATTTCATCACAAAGTTCATCTTAGGTACAATCAAACAACGATTGTTTCATTTATTTTATATCAACGATATATTGTATTTTGAGCACACTGATTAAATAATCAATCCAAGTAAAAAAAAGCTTACTTACTGGTAGTACCATGCTCCATTTGTAACAGTTAAATATTGCACTTTTCAACGTCCAAATATACACCTAACTTTTACTTTAAAATGTTCAAAATAATCTGTTCTCACACGCGCTCAACTACACACTAATTTCTGTCAACCTACCAGGCAAACGAAGGTCCCTTTCCGAAAAACTGTTGTAAATACAAATGCATTCACATCTTAAGAGTTACAAAATAACAATACATAATCCGCAAAAGGGATTTCAATTTTCACCTTTTTGTCGCTATTTACCTACTTTCTGTCCCACTGTGGAACGTCAAGAACGGCGCCATTTACTTGAAGAAAATTTATTAACATGGTTGATAATAATCCAAAAAGTAGTACCCGAAATATTGCTAGTGCATTAAATATTCCACAATTTACCGTTGGGCGAGGATAAAAAAAACCGACTTTATTGTTCTCATATACAAATAATTCAACGGATGCAACCAGAAAATTATGTCCACCGCTTAAATTTTAGTCGGTGGGTTATTAGAAACCGAAGGAATCTAAGTAAGATATTGTTTACTGATGAAATGATAAGGCGCAGTTTACGAGGGATGGTGTGTTTAACTCCAGGAATTCATACGTTTCGGCAGAAATAATCTCTATTCTGTAAGACAGTCAAGATCACAGCGTTTTCTATTAAAGTTCGGCGTGGTGTTTTTAATGGTCTAAATGACCATACATTCTTCCCAATAAACTAGCATGTGAGATTTACCTAGATTTTATCGAAAACGTGCTGCCGAGAAAATATTGAGAGGATGTTTTTTCAACACGATGGAGCTCCTCCACATTTCACATTAATTGTGAAAAATGTTCTCAAAATTTCCCAAACAGGTGGATAGGCCGCGGAGGATCTGTTCCATGGCCACCGAGAAAAAAACTGAATAGAAAAATAAGACGCACAATGTACTTTATTTTTTATGCTCTTCCTAAATCATAAAACACGTTTTTAAACCTCTCGATATGGGGTGTTGTTTTTGAGATTTAACAATTCGGTCATTTTGTCTGTCCGGCCCTGTATTTTGATTCCGCTAAATTGAGTAATCGGTATGGCTGACTGAGTAAAACATACACACCAAATGTTGCTTTTTTATACATAGTGGTTCTAAAATAGGCAAAATCAATCAAATATCCTGTAGCTTGGTAATTAAGGATTATTGGTCCACCAACCATAGGTGATATGGAATCGCTCAAGTAACCAACATATGCAGGTAAAGTATGTACACTTACCAATAAATCACCCCGTATACAGAGTGATCTAAGAGGGGTGGTCATAACTTTAGGGGTTGGTTACTCGTTTCCGTTTAGAGAAAGAAAATAATAACATACCCGCGTTCTATTACCAAGGGTTACGTTTACTGAAAACCATTAATAGTTAGCTGCTTAGTATTAGAAAAAACTCTAAAATTACGAAAATTGTCCAAAGTGATTTCCCACAAGCTTCACATTTACGTGCATTATGAAGTTTTTTGGGAATTTGATGAATACTTGCAGCAGATTGAAGCAGAATCCAATCCACTGTCAATTGAAATCATTTGTTCTCAGTATTTAGTTACGTTATGTGAAAATCGATTTGTTTATCGCTCGTTTATGATTTATTCTTATTGCCTTGTATAAATTATAATTAATAGATTTCTAATAGAAACTGCAATAATTTAAGTTTACTTCATTTATTAAGATATTTCAGAGTAACGATGTTATAGAGTGAATTGTGTTTGATATATTCAACAAATAAATTAATAAGAGTTACGTTTCACCGTAAAAACAAAAATGCCCAAAAATATATACGAAAACAAGGTTAAATGACCTTTATCCGGTTAATATGTTAAAAACTTTTACATTGAAAGAATCAAATACGACCCTAGAAACGGTTGCCTAAGGAAACACTAGATTTCCCATCCAAGTTTCCTTTTGAGAACTTTTTTTCTCAAACATAAACTAATTCACCATTTTATTATATTAATCCTTTTAATAATGAAGTGGGCGTGGCAGATGTCATAAAAATGTTTCAGAGTTTGGCTTTTAGTATATACACCAAATACCAAGTTTCTGGAGTAGTATTAGCTTGTTTTACTTATTAACCCCTATTTATCCCCCACCCTTCAACGGAATAAACTCAAAATAAAATCTACTTCCAGATCTTCTCATAATACATACGTGTTCCTTTCAAGTCAATATTTAAAATTTCGTTTTGTAAACCACTTTAATAGTGAAATGGTGGTACTGGTGGAAGACGTCATAAAAAAAAATTAAACTTTAGTTTCTAGTATATAGTCCAAATCCGAAGTTTCTGGACCCTTACTAGCTTGTTTTACTTATTTACCTTTATTTACTCCCCAATGTTCCACCGGAATAAACTTAAAATATAATCTAGTTCTACATCTCTTAATACATATATATCTGTATGAAATTTCAAGTCAATATCTAACCGTTCCCGAGGAAACGTGCACACAAAAAAAGTTACAGACCGACAGATAGACAGAAATTTCTTTTCGCTCAAATTTAAAATCTCGACGTTTTATGACATTCTAAGCCTATTTCAACAAAAAAAAATCGGTAAAGGTATTTACACAGTACTTCCCTCTTTATTTATACCGGGTGATAGTGGTCACAAAAAATGTGTAAGAAATTTTAAAAATGTTCAAAGCATTTTTTCTGAAATAGGTTTAGAATGTTACAAAACTTGGCAATTTTACAATTGAGCCAAAAAAATGTTTTTCACCGTCTATTCCTAGGTACAGTAGTAAAATAATTTTCAAAAAACTTTCTTTTGAAATTATTTATTTCTGAAATATGTTTAAGATGTCATGAAACGTGGAAATTTTAAGTTTGAGCAATTTTTTTCCATCATGTATTTATAGCAGTAATTTTTTTTTAATTTTTCTTTGACAAAATTTTCAAATTTTTCTTTTTAAATTTTTTTTTTATGAAATAGATTTAGAATGTCGTGAAACGAGGAAATTTTAAATTTGAGGAAAAAAATCCATCATATATTCTATAGTAACAAGAGAATTAAAAAAAAAATTTCTTTGAAAAAAATTCCCATCTTTCTACTGGTAAAAAATTTTCAGTTTTGAAAATTTTTCTTTTCTGAAATAGGTTCCGCATGTCATAAAATGTGGAGATTTTTAATCTGAGGAAAAAAAAATCAATATTTATTCCCTTTAGACGGTACCACTCTGTAATTATATTTTCCAGTGAAAGTTTAACCATTTCTTCGCAGACAGTAGCGTTAGCTACCTACCAAATATGACTATTTTCCGTCAAGTAGTTTTTTAAGTTAATGCGCCGACAGACAGACAGACAGACAGACAGACTGTCAGAATTAAAATACCTATATTTTCGTAATCTACGCGATCTGAAACGTGAAAATCCGAAGAAATCTCGGTGGGTGATTTTTTCTCGAATATAATTCTTCCCTTCGGTATGCGAGGGAAGTAAAAACGTTTACAATTTTTTTAAGATTACTGTACTTCCACTCCAGTAGGTAGATGTGGAAGTAATTAGAACACACTTTAATTAATAACATATTATGTAATTCGAACGTATCCCCCGTACATAAATTAACGGCCTTGCGTAACGTAATCTTATTAATATATCGATAATAGTATGCAATCAACATAATTATGAATTAAAATGGTTAAGGTAAAACCTTTAGAAATAATTCAAATTTAATGGACTCTCGCTGCGAGAACTGGAATGTTTAAAATATAAATAATATTAACTTATTAGATAATACAGTAACCGAATGTGATTAATATCTGGTAATGGAGCGGAAGGGTAGCCTTTATGACAGCTGGAATTTAATAATAACGTGATGAGAGGTCGACTTAGAAAAGGTCAAATCGAGGAATACTATGTAACCAACTCGTAGTAGCTCTTGACAGAGGCGGCCCTGATAAAAATGAAGGGGAAGATTGGAATGGAAGGCGCTAATTTTTTTACCTTGCAGATATTTTAGGAAGAAGAATTAAGAGGATAACTCCACATACACATTTTTATACCAATAATATCGCTACAGGGCGACCAAATACGATATACTGACAAAAATATTTGGCCATGGATATCACTAAAGGCAACTTATGTAATATTAATTTCACCAGTCTGCCAGTTCACACCAGCCACAGGGAAAAATTACAAACTGCGAAAAATACGTCCCAGTCACACTCGCTTTATCATAATTAGTTCATTGCAATTAGGAAAAATAGAGGAAAACAAGAAGAATGATCAGTTTTTGTTCCTTGGTGACTTATGTGCATACAGTACTTTATTTAAATAAGTAGTAATGACAGATCATAGTCATGGAATTCATTTCTAAATAAGCGAATTGATTGGTTAGGATAGATGACATGTGCGAAAACCAAAAAAATTAGTACTGATACAAATTTCTGAAATCTGAAAACTTATTCCTGTATTTAATACTAATTTATATGTAGGCAGCTCAAGCAGTACAGCGAAAGTAACATTTTTAAAAGTGAATTATTTTAGTATTGAAAATACTACTGGGCGCATGATATAGGACCCATCTTACGAAAAACGTATCGAGAGCGACAGAACTGTCTAAGCCGCTGCGCCGGCCTTGTAACCGTATCGTTCACTTAGCGCCATGCTATTAAGGATATCACGTTTCAATAACAATCCAGGCAGTATCTCGAAACTAAAATATAAACATAAACATAAACACTCCTAAAATTAATGGTCTCTTGTGATACATGCCGACACTGCCATACCTTATGTCACTTAGTTTGCATAACTAGCTTAATTCGATCGTATGGACAAATATATTTAAAATTATGTAAATAAAATTATCAAACACATCTAAGTATGATGTAAAAAAGTAGGTACAGTAGAAAAGCACTATACAGGGTGATCTACAAGCTTTATGACAAAATTTGACAGATGATAGCTAGGTTAATCTAAAAAAATGTTATTAATGAAAGTGGGTCCTACAATGAACCCAAGTGGTATTATTAAATTTGGTAAAAGTTTTATATTTTTTTTATTTTATCACTAATCGCTAATGGTACCTAATGCAAATGCTGAAAATACCTATCATCCTTGGACTCCAAGAGCAGTATAGTTGCATCTGGTATTTTCAATACGCTTAAGATACTTGTGAAAGATGCAAGATCTGTGAATTTTTTGTTTACTTATAATTGTAATGAAACATGTTCTTTATAGGATTTTGCAAAATCCTAAAAATAATATGTTTCATTGAAACTAACATTGTTTCAGGAATAATATTTTGCTCCGTCCTTAAAATGAAAGGAAGAATATATCCGCTAATATTCAGGGCCAAGAATTGGCGCAAAAACATGTGTTATCTCTACTACCACAATACCGATAGGCGTTTTGTTTAATAAGCCTTTTAACACTTTATTCTAGAGAATAAAATAATTTCAACGCCCAGCAAAAAAAGGAAAGATCGCAAAATATTTGTATGAGTTTGAAAAGAAAGTCTCTAAGTCGGCCACATGATAGAAGATATTGATTTTTTTATATAATTATTTCGAAAACTGGTAGGTTTAAGAGTATATTATGGTACATAAACCCAAACTAAAATTTTATGAAGAATCGAAATATAAAATAAAATATAGGGTGTTCCATTTAAGATATCAAAGTTAGGTGTTACATCCGGTGTAGGCAGAAGTAACACATGCAAGAATATATTTTCGTTAGATCCGCCGTATCCAAAACAGCCTCCTTAGTCCAATTTTCAAATTCCTAAACTGAACAGATCCCAAGAAACGTCTATAAATAAATAATTATTATTTATGGGTAGCATCTTGAACTAAGGTCAATTTTATGACCTTTTAAAATATGTATTTTAATTTGCCCAACCGATTTTTCGCCATCATGTCACGTCAAATTCCGGGAAAATGAAAATGTCGAATTCCAGAAAATCTAGATCTTACACAGCAAAACTACCTACAAATTTGAACTCGGCGCCTTTAAATCAAGTAAAATAAAATAGAAGTTATAGAGTTTTATAATCTGCTATACTTCATATACCATACGAACTTTCAGAACAAAAATCATACCAATCAAGTTTTGAGGGCTAAAAAATTTTGGACATATTTTAATAAGGAGGCCCCCCTTAGAAGCAAAGCGTAGGACCATCCTTGACCTTGCTTCCGAATTATAAGATGTGACAATTCTCATTTCTATCGCATTCTTAATTTTTCTAATTTTCGAATAGATGCGATGAATTATAACAACACAGCCACACAAAAAAAAATTCTTTGTGGCCTGAGGATCTGACCATGCTCACTATATGTTTTAGGGTCGCTGAATTCGAGTCCGAGGTCTGTTTATCTTCATCACGTCAAGATTTTGCCATAACCTCAAAAAACCCATAATTTAAGCGATTTCACACAAATCGCTGTAACTTTTTCTAAACAAAAATGACCCCATCGTTTTTGTACTAGATCGTTTGCAAATTAAATTTCCAATCAGTTGATGTAGGGCACGATATTCTTCCGGCGCTTTTTAAGTGAGATATCGGCTGCCTAAGTGAGAGGTCCTAGGATTTCGCTTCTCGAGCGATACGGTCCAGCTTCGAGGGCCATTTTTTTTTTTTTGCATTGGACCTAATCCATTAGCCAGTTGCATATATTGAAAGCTAACCTAAACAACGTAGTGGAATAATTAAAGACTAACAACAAGGACGTAAACAGGGACACCCTCTTCTCGCCCAGGGGTCCATCAGGGCATTTATAAAGACACACAGGATTAAGACCACGGATAGTAGGTAAAATAAACACAGGGTTAAACACATAAATGAACAAATCTAAACCTATAGTGCCCTATAATAGCTGGTTTACCTTACTCAGGAAACGTACTATTTCTTTTATATATATGTATATTCTTCAGGGATGATAGATGTAGGAGATCAATTGGAAGACATATTCTCAGTTTTAACAGACTATCAATAAAATCATTTGTGGCTCTACTATGATTTGAACAGGCAAAAAAGATGTGATATAAATCGCTAATGACTCCACATGACGTACATATGTCTGTGTCAATAACTCCAATCCTCTTCAGGTGTTGTGGAAAGCAAGCATGACCAAATCTCAATCTGGTAACAGTAGTGATGAGTTCTCTACTTTCTTCTAAGTGATGGAACCACGGGTTTTTATTTAAATCGATTTCAATCAGGATATATCTATTATTTGGGTTGTCATTTTTGAATTGATTGTAATATTCCCTCCACTTAATAGAAATGCGCTTTTTAGACAAATTCATGCAGTCCAACAAACTTATTTTTAGATGAATATTTTCGCCAGATTCAGCTCCTTCCTTGGCAAGTTTATCCACATGTTCATTATAGTGTATGCCTACATGAGCTTTTACCCAAACAAAATCAATTATAATATGTTCTTTATATAGGCTACAAAGAAGGAGTAATATTCGAAGAGCATAACTGTTTATGTTAAGATAATTATTTATACTAGCAGTTTTTAAATTTTGTAAAACGCTTAGAGAGTCCGAGAAAATAACGGCTTGCTTAACTCCGTAAGCCCGAGGGCCATTTCTGCCAAACGAAAGTCAGCAAAAATCTGAAAAAATTCAGGGGTACGTAGAAAGATGTAAAGAATCGTTTGGCGTGGTGGATGCGTACCTTGGTCTTTGAGATATGGCCACTGGAAGTCACCGGAAGGTGAAAATCGAATTATTTTACTGCTTCCCGAGGCTTTATCTCGATAATGAAACGAGATACAGAGCTGCGGTTTACTCTATTCGATTTCTCTCGCCTTCCTACATACCTTTGAATTTTTTAGATGTTTTTGCAAAATTTCCAAGGTAAAGCCTTAGAAATTTTGCAAAAACAGGAAAGTGCCAGTAAAAATCTGAAAATATTTAGGAGTATGTAGGAAGGCGAGAGAAATCGAATATCGTAAAACGCATCTCGGTATCTTGTTTCGTTTTCGAGATATAGCTTCGGGAAGCGGTAAAAAAATTCAATATTCACCTTGCGGTAAATTTGAGCGGATATATCTCGAAAACCAAAGCACGCATCGACCTCAGATTTTCTCCAAACAATTTCTTAAATCTTTCTACGTACTCCTGATTTTTTTCAGATTTTTCCTAACTTTCGTTCGGTAGAAATGGCCCTCGAAGCTGAGCCGTATCGCTCGAGAAGCGAAATTATCGGACCTCTTACTTTGGCGGCCGATATCTCACTTAAAAAACGCCGGAAGAATATCGTGCCCCACATCATCGGATCGGAAATTTAATTTGCAAACGATCTAGTACAAAAAAGGTGGGGTCATTTTTGTCCAGAAAAAGTTAACAGCGTTTTATGATGTGAAGAGATGTCGAAATGTCGATGCTTAAATTATGAGTTTTTTGAGGTTATGGCAAAATCCTGACGTGATGGAGTTAAATAAACCTCGGATTCGGATTCAGCGATCCCAAAAACATATAGTAAGCATGATCAGATCCCCAGGCCAGAAAGAATTACTTTTGTGTGACTGTGTAGAGGTGTTTCAGAATCTCATGAGCCGCGAAATGCGCAAAAGGCAAAGTTTATTCTGAGTTAAAGGTATGTTTTTGAAGCCACTGGAGGCTGCCTTGCTGTATACATAAACAAGAGCTCGGGATACATTGTAAACAATAAATATAATATTTTTAAGAAGTGTAACTGAGTCAACAGGAGGGATTATGTCTCTGCGCATATGAAGGTCACAGCTCATGAGGTTTTAAAACACCTCTACTTCTTTAGTTATGGCGAAGGCGCGGGTATCAACGCCTTCACCATAATTATACAACGAAAATTCATACTGATTATACACGGTTATTCACGGAGAGCGGGTATTAGACGTTTCTTGGGATCTGTTCCGTTTAGAAATTTGAAAATTGGAGTAATGGGGCTTTTGGATATGGCGGATCTAATAAAAATATTTTCATGCATGTGTTACTTCTGCTTACACGGGATGTAGCACCTAACTTTGTTATCTTAAACGGAACACCCTATATTTCATTTCATATTTGAATTCTCCATAAAATTTTAGCTTGGGTTTATGTACCATAATATACTCTTAAACCTACCAATCTTCGAGATAATTAATATTTTTGGACATTATTGGCGGCTCCTACCCTTCCGAGAAAAAAATAAATAAAAAAAATGAATATCTTCTACCATGTGGCCGACTTAGAGACTTTATTTTCAAACTCATACAAGTTACCTGTGATCTAACCAAAAATTGTCTTGTATTTTCACAATATCATAGAGGGTACTTTATTTTCACAGACGAACATTGTTTTAATTCAAACGTCCAGAACTCATTTTCTTCAAATGGAACCTCATGTACATTTTCACAGAATTTAATAGAGTGTTGAGCTCTGCATCGATTGATATTAGCATTCCCTATACCTATCTCTCTCGTTTTTTTATTATGGACGAGTTTTGTAAAATGTAGATATACAATCAGCACTATATAACGTACATGTATGTATACATTGTAGGCAATGAAAAATTTCAGAATGTCTTGTTTTATCAATGTAAACACCGTGTTTCGTATTAGTGTTGGCAAGTGGTCGCGATAGTACAGAAACGTAGTCTTTGTTCAGTTAGAACAAATTTTTGTAAGCATGTGATCGTACGCCTTCAAGAGAATCATGATTTTTTAAAAGGATTATTTGAAATGACGAAACTAAATTTCCCAAAGAAGGAATTTTTAACAGACGAAATGTACACCACTGGGCACGACAAAATTCTCATGCGATGCGAGATACAAATTTCCAGGATAAATTTAGTTTTAACGTTTTCTGCTTATTAGTAGATAACGAGTGTAAGTATCATATCTACTAGAAGAATTTAAATAGCAATAAATCCGTGGAAATTTTGTAACAGTCGTTCTTACTTTTATTGATAATTTGCCCCTATATATCTATATTATATTATAATTTATAATTCAATGTATTAATGGATGGACGGATGGATGGTTGCGGTCCGCATAATACATGGGAAGTATGACGAATTAGTAGCATCGTTTGAATTTAGGTGGTTTGGCTACCGAGGATCTTGGAGATGGACAGCAAGGTCCCCTGATTTGATACCCTTAGACTTTTGATTTTGGAGTAATATCAAAAATATTATATATGCTACCCTGGCTACTACCAAAGAAGTTCTGAAGAACAGAATACGAGCCGCATTTCAGCAAATAAATTCACCGTTCTATCAACAGCAAGGTGGAGGGGAGGGCATTTTGAACAATTGTTACATTAAATATTTATATTCAGTGTGTTTATTAATTTTGTTCCAAAGTATTTGTTATAACATAAATATAATCAGGGTCGTGCCATGCTATGATGCGGAGAGGCAATCGCATCAGACGGCACCACCAGGGGGCGGCATTTCAAGCAGTGAATTACAATTTCTACAATACTGAAAAATCTGTATGCGACATTGTTTTAAATTTACCTATTACACCAGCCTATATGGGCGCACGAGTACCGAATACAGTCTGGACGCAGTTCTTTGCTGGAATAAGTTCAAGGCACACTATCGATTATGAAAATCCATGTTACCAGACGGTAACCTAGTTTGATATTGTTAAAAACAATTTTGTAAAATTGATATTTTCAATATTATTGTATTTTATTTAAAATAAATGCAATCTCGAAGCTATTGCAATTTGTAACTATAGTCAGATTGTGCGCGGATGTTATCAGAAACCATAAAAAACTGAAAACTTATAGACAATCTGGATATGAACAGATGAGAATTGCTGCTAGAGATTGCAGAGGGTCTTGAATGCAGCACAGAATTTTTTACTGAAACTGTAGTTAAAGCTAGAAGGAAAAAAACATCAATTTGCTTACGAAGCTGTCGATGAACCCGCAACAGAAGAGAATTTTAAAATAAACTTATTTAATTATGTTCTTGACATTACCCTTAATTCTCTAAATGAGCGATTCTCGCTTCTGGAAACCTAAAGCAACAAATTTCAGTTTTTATATGACATTTTAAAACTAAAAAATATAAATGACAAAATGTTAGAAAAGTATTGTACGAATCTCTAGTCAATATTTTCTGTCGAAAATGATTCAGATATAAATTCAACTGAGCTACAAGAAGAATTACATGATGTATTCCGAATGTTACCGTCACTACGAAATCTTTTGTTGTTTTAAATTATTTGTGCGTGAATGGCTTAATTAACTACTTTATATCTGAATACAATTATAGCGCTCAGGGTTTTATTAACACTCCCTGTCTCTACAGCCAGGCATGTGCTGGCCCACCGGATTACCGGGTACTTCCCAGTAGGCCCCTGGCCAGCGGGCCTCTCCGCGGACTCTACCCCATGCAATCATTTATTTTAAGAAGATATTTTTTGCCTGAACATTTCTTCATCCATTTAAGATCGTTTGACCTTGAAAATTTTAAAATTTACGCCTGCGGCGTATTTTTATTCGAGGGCCCCTGTGGACCTTATATGTCCGAGCCCCCTATAGGGTCCCAGCACGCGCCTGTCTGTAGCCAACGGGAAAAGTAGTTTTTCTAAATTAATTTTAATGAAAAAATATTTAAGAAATTCACTGAGCCAAACATTTATCATGGATATATCAATTGAATCCAACTTGGTTACCACTGTAGATTACACGATATAGGTACATCCTTAATTGACGAATTTGCAAACATAAAGTTAGAAGAGTAAGACTGTAGTAATGTGAACTGTAGATCGCTGATGTTGATTTAAATTGTTATTATTTTCGAAAATAAAAGTATCTGGATATTTCGAAATTAGCTTTTTAAATCATAATTTAAGGTTACTTTTTTTCTTTTACTTTTCATATAATGGGCCGCATTTCGAAGACTCGCATCATACTGAAAAAATCTACCGCACGGCCCTGAATCTAATATAAAATGATCTCTTGTTTTTGATGTTATTGATAATAAGCAAATAATTATCAATTATCTACATGATTATTCTCGTTTGTGATAAAAATGAAACAAGTTAGGTGAATTGTATTGGCTACTAACTAGACCACGAGGTTGTGAGATGCAACCCCTTACATCCGTAGGATGCTGGAAAAACAGAGAGAAACTAACAGTCTAATTTCTTCTCACTTCCACACAACGCAGGTGTTTAGAATTTTTATAGAAGTCACTTTATAGTTAAATCTTACATAGGGGGTAGTTTTTACGCCCTCTGAGGCATGACACTGTAGAACGCTGATGATACGTAAGTTTCTAGTTCCATTTTAGAGTACTAAGCAATTTTAGCAAATCATAGCATCCATGAAAATAGAAATCCTGTTGGATTTTACGTTTTTTCTTGTTTTTCTCGTATCCTTTAAACAGTTTATGAAGATTTCGTCGGACCTGATGCAGTTTCTTATCATTTTAACAAAACTTAGACATTCCGAGCTTTTTCAGCAGTCATTGCTTTTTTGGATCGATTTTTGTGTATATGGGTGTAGTTTTCGCCCCTCGCTGGGAATGTGTTTCATATCTATTGTATGTTCGTTGCTGTTTAACCTTAATTTACATAATTCGATTAATTGAGATGTAACAACTATTCTCGTGACACAATCTTAATTTTTTTTCCTTCTTCAATTCTTTGGGACCACCTGCCACATGTATGTTTTCTTTTTAAGCGGTGCTCGGGGAATCTACAAAATATCACAATTAACCAGTATGTTACTGGTAAATAACCTCTACGCCTGTAACATACTGGTTAATTGTGATATTTTGTAGATTCCTCGAGCACCGCTTAAAAAGAAAACATACATGTGGCAGGACGTCCCAAAGAATTGATGAAGGAAAAAAAAATAAGATAATGCCACAAATAACATTCAGACAATATAATCTTAATGGGTGCTGAATCTGACCAACTGAATTCTTCTAACCATCTAGTTCTATAACAATCTAAAATACGGTATGTCTTAGTCGATAATATTAATTAAATATTTGAGGCAATTATTATCTGGTTTCAATAATTTATAAAAATGATTTAATTGTCAAGTTCACTTGTCTATTATTCTTTACGAGTTATTAACTATTGACATTGAATTGGCTACTTTATTGCCTAGTCGAACATTACGAAACTGCGTTTATGAGCCTTTAATTAAATGATTTAACGAATTGTAGATTTCAATGTGAACTGCGATAATTAAATATGTCATTTCACAATAAGGCGGTATTTTCTCCGCTGCCTTCATTTTGTTTTAATAGTTGCGTTTATATTATTTTTATGATGTAATTGGTTAATTAAAATTAGAATTATTTGTAAGCATTTTTAATTGTATGTGTAAGTATACCTCCGCCGATTTACAAAATAAACGCCCAATTGACAATCTTCTGAAGTTGATTTCTAGTGGCATTTTTTATACTTACTCAAAAATGATTCGACCATGTGCTTACCTGCAACAAAAAAAAAATAATTGTAATTTTCTTTAGTTTTACACACACTTCACTCAGAAAAATGTGATTTTCTCAGTATATAATATGAGAAACAACAAATTATGTATTCATTATATACACTATCATAAGAAGTAATTTGTTGTTTCTCATGTTAAATATTAGATGGAAGTTGTTACGTTTAAAAATTTTTGCATTAGAATGAAAACATTTTTAAAGACAAGGTACGTAAATAAATTAATTTCAGGCCTTTGTTCTCATTTTTAACTGAATTTACATATCGTAGGGGATCATGTAGATACTAGTTTAGCCTGCCTAGCCGTAGGGGACTATGCTGGATGCTAGTGTTAAAATGAGAATGGCAAATAAGAATGTTTACTTGTTAGCATAACCAGAAGTCAGGTTATCGAAAGAATGCAAAGATTTCATTAATATTTTAATATATAGTTTTTCCTTTAGTTCTCATAGATAGTTTTTCTTTCCGCTGTTTGCAAAATCCTATAAAGAATATGTTTCATCCACAAGCAATAATCAAACATTCTTTCTTCGTCACCTTCTTGCAAAGTATGCAAAAATTTAGGTTTGTATAGTTTTCGGTTATGATTTTTAAGGCACCTCTGCAAATGGTATTTCGAGACTTGTTTAAATTTATAGCAGTATTCCTCAAGCTTGAATGAGGGTTTTTGTGAAAATATGCCAAAATAGCGAGATCATTAAGCTGCCTCTGGTGGTCAGATCCTCTAGAATTTATTTCAGAAACACTACCGGCACCAACGAAGTGAACTTCCACTTCGTTGACCGGCACCAACAAGACATTTTATTGTATTTCGAACGGTGCTGTCGTTAAATGGCCGCCGTCGATTTGGATTTCTTCTTTTACATTCTCGGGCGGCTTCTCTTGACGATCTCACATTATCGCCAACAATTTAAATAATCTCTATTTTTAGTTAAAAAATTTAACTTTTGTGCGCATAATTATGATAATAAGCAGGTATATAAATAAGCAATATCTACTCATCAATAATGAATCATTCGTTTGACAGTTATTTCAGTCAAGGCACTCTTTTCATAAATACACACTTCCATGCAACAATTAAATTTCCTTGGCAATTTCTGAATTTTTATTTCTCCCAGAAAATATCCAAAAATACGATTTTCTCAACGAAATCTGTTACAAACACATTTGGGGGTTTCCGAATCCAGTGGCGCACTCAGATTTGAAATAAAAAAATCGCTAATAAGATTTCACAATTTTCTGACCCGTAAAAAAAATCATAGTAGGCCACGCTATTATGTTTAGTAAAATTTAATATAAAACAAACATGCGCTTTGCAAAGATCTATATTTAAAAAATAAATCTAAATCGGACAGTAAATAAACTTTTTAGGAGACGTTGGAGGCCTGAACAAACTTAACTATCATCTGTGCCATAGTTTTTGTTATAACCATTATTTAAGAGGAACTATATGCTCTACCAAAAAGAGACGTGTAGTATTTTATCAACAAGTTTTAAATAGAGTAACGAAAGAGCATAAGAGTACTCTGATATTATAACATAACTCAGATAATAAAAACCTAACAATTTACACGCCCCTGGCGATCGCCCTATACGATAGATAAGGCCAATTTCAACAGAGGGTATTCGGATATGGTACTATACATACATATATACATATGTGCCAAACATGAAACAAAAGTCTCTAAAGCAATATGATGGCTACCTTCAGCACCTTTTGTAACATGTTATTATATTTCTGTTAAAAATGTATATTCTGTTTCAATGAAATCACACTACTTCTCAAAATATAAATAGGTATATAAATATAAACCAATCGCAGCGCTGCACTTCGATTTGCATCGGCAAGTTGACGATGCTTTTTGAAAGTTCATTATTTTTATACCTAATATTTATTTACAACCCTGTATAACAAGTATTAAAATAAAACAGTTCAGATTTAAAAAAAAACGGATATTAATGAATGATTTTACGGCAAACCAATTTGGTTAGAATTTATGTAATATTGTATTGTTATTTTTAATATGCTTCGCGTAAACAATTTTGATGTTCCGCTTGCATCGCATCAAAAAACATCTATCTTTTGATTGTTACATGTTAGTTACATCTTATTTAATCTTAATACTATTATTAGTTTACTCTTATACAACCGAACAATAGAGTTCATAGTTATTTACTTTCTTTATATGCACCACCTTTCTCTAAGACATTAGACAACAGCAACATTCAAAATGTAAACATTGCCAGCAATATAAATTATATTATTTTACATTTCAATTGGAAAAAGCGCACTTTTGACTTTCTCATAATATTATTATGGTAATGTTTTATTCTGCAAGCGTTTACACGGCACAAATTTAATATATAAGTATATAATCTGGAGTGCTTATGGCCATTATAGGCTTTGTGATAGCACAGGAAAACTACAGAAAATTTGTCTATGAAGACATTAATTAATTTCCAATGCTAGCGTTCATTTGAAAACCTACATTCTGGTTATTCTAGAAATTAGAAAAAGTTATTTACAAATCATCTACCTAAAATTAAAATCTTAATCTTTGTAGTCTTCTGACAATGCAAATCTGGTTATGCTAGTTAAGAGCTCTAAAATAAATAAATTTACAAAAATCTACCTCTAACTTATATATTCAAAAGGACTACCTGAAAATTATTATCAGTATCTTTTGGAAATATTCTACAAAATATTCTATTCTTCGATGCTTTGCCCAAAAATAATCGGCAAATCAAAATTTCTATGACAACGCAATTTTTGGCCGGTCTTTGTAATACCATAAAACTTATTTGTCTTTCTTATTGGACAATTATCATTCCATGAATAAGGGCGAAAAACGTTTCAAAGGCTAAGCATTTCCAAAAAACAGAATGATAGATTTCATGAAAATGTAATCCATTTGAATGAAAATTTTTTCAAAAGACGAGGTATGTAAATACATTCATTTTAGGCCTTGTTATCATTTTAACTGAATCTTCATGGCCGTAGGGGGTTATGTGGATACTAGTTTACTCTGCATAACCGTAGGGGACTGTATGGAAACTAGTGTTAGAATGAGAATTGTCCAATAAGAAAGACTAATTCATTTTAGAATTTTAATTGCTAGCATAACCAGAATTCAGGTTATCGAAGGTATGATAAAACCTAATTTGATACATCTATTTGAGAACTATTTCCCCAAATTTTCAATAAAATATAGTGAATTTTAATTAAAAAAAAAATGCCAGAGAAAATGAAAACTCACCAATAGAAGCGATTTTCTATTTTTAAAAGTTTTTTTTTAACTTGCAATGTTAGTGTGTTAGTTTGTTTAGGTCAAATCTTGCAAGCTGAATTAGAACCACTTCCTCTTATCTTACGGAATTGAAATTTTACACGTAGATTCAGTTTCGATGACAACGAATTTTTAAGATAGGCATGACCTGATTCTACACCCAGGATAAGCAGTGTGGTCGATTAAGCGTGCAACAAATGAAGAAAAAAATTTTTGTTGCACAACCAAAGTTTAAATACCGCCAAAAGTTATTGCATGTCTGATAACCGTTTCAGATGCACAATGGTTTCAAGTTAAATAGTATACAGGGTAGGGCAAAAAATATGAAAATCGTTCAAAAGTAAAGTGCGTTTATGTCGAAAAAAAAATTGTATAAATAATTTTTAAGAAAAAGCTGTTATTTAATCTGTGGATTTTCTTACATTCTTCAACCAGGAATTCTGACAGATCTCACTGAATTTTCCTCTCATTACATACCCTAGGTACTGTATTTCTCGTATTTTATGGGAATCATCAGTTCTTTTTGCTTTCTGCATTCGACGAATGAGGACCTTAATATTGGTTATTCTTTGTACCCACGAAAATCGTAGTATTCGTCGATACAAGTACATTCCGAAAGGTTCCAATTTTTTCTCGGTTGTTGGGACGAGGGTCCAGCTGTCGCAGCCATCACATCACATCACATTTCATTACTTTGCATTACATTACATTATACTATATTGGTGACCCGTACTTTTAGAGAAAGGAAAGGTCCGTCCGTCTGCTTCGGCTCAATCTTTGGCGATTTGTAGTTGTATCTGCCGCTGCGTTTTTTCGGTCGATATCTTTCGTAACTAGCTATCTTCTGCAAATTCAAACATCATAACCAGGTTAGGGGGTCTTTCGTAATTTTATAAAATTGTTATAATTCGTAATTATTATTGTGGAAATATTTAGATAAATTAAAAGAAAAATATAACAAATTTGTATACAAAGTGTCCGAAAATACAGAAAATAAAAATATCTATATGTAGATATAAAAAGAAACCGTAGTACGCCTATGACTAGTCCTTGTTTATTGATTTATTACCATCTCTACTTTCCAAACACACTATAGTGCTCTTTTGTCGAGTGTATATTGTGATCACTTAATTCTTCCGTACCTGAACGTTGTGAAAATGATGGCAGCTATTTATTTGCATTTCAACACTTCAATCTTTTCAGACATCTCGATGACTCTTTTAGAACATATTTAAATGTAGGTAATCGAGATCCACACATATTTCCTTTACGTTCAAGGCCATCCGAAGAGTAAACGATTCCATTGAAGATAAACAATCAAACAACCTCCAGCGTGGAAAGTCTTGAATTTTTATTCAACTCATTGTAGCCTACATAATTTGTGCCGGCTGAGTACATATTACGTACGGACAAGCCCATGAGGCCAAGATTCATTTAATGTCATAATTCATCAGTTTACGTAATGCATACGCAAAGAATACGGCTACACGTAGTATTTATCGCAAATGAAATATGTACAACCATTTATTTATATCTATGAACCTCTTATAAATGTTAAAAGTTAGAGGAAAATGTTTCAGAACTGCCTGGCTTGCTTTCCCTTATCTACAGTTCGCGTGTTTGCGGGGAATGCAATTTCAGAGAACGGAAAAATATGCATTCAACTCAACATCTCAGATAAACAACGTGTGTGTGATGTGACCGTATTAATACCGCAGGAAAGCATCCGAAAGATAAACACTAAAAAATTTGACAAAATATTAATTTATCCCAAACTAGACTAAAATTTGAGTTTTTCGAAACCCCACTAAAAAATTCCACTGAAAATTTCACACGTCAATTTTTTAGCCAATCAGAAGTTTGTTTTTGTGTCGTTACCATGGCAAGCCAAAAAATTTCCGGAAATTTTCAACCTCCAGAGTACCCTGAACGAAATTAATAAGTGGAAAGTTTTCTGTTAATTTATTGACATATCATACTTGACATTTGGTTTTACATAAAAACGGAATTTTATTTTTTAATTATGATAGCAATAACTTCTCATTTTGGTTTTCCTCCATATTACACTTCTCATCGGGTATGATAAATATTTCTATTTTGGATGGCTTTTTTAACTTCTTCGCAATATGCTCATATTGTATATTATGTTCTTTTTCCATACTCCGTAATCCTATTCTTTTAAAACTTCGGAAATAATTTCTACAATAAGACATGTTGAGATAAAACTGGTTAAACTGCCAATGAAATAATGATAAATAACTAATGACGTTATGTTTCAAAGCCATCTCTGTCAAATTATACTGTGCTGAAACTGTGCTATGCTATGTGTATAAAACATGAAAATATATAAAGAAAACAATGTTCCACCTATTTTAGTGAATAAAACTGATTCCATAGCAGACAAATAGAGTTGTCCTACACAATTTTCAGTAATTTTTTCAAACTAAAATGGGTGAAAGAGATATTATTTATCTATTCCATTTTCAAATAACTCATAATTTTAACTTTTGACACCACAACATTACTTACTAATTCCAATGCTTTTTTGTCACTTTGTCAACAAGAGCCATTCATGGCCTACTAATCTTATACCTTGTTATGTCTTAGAATAATCTTAATGTCGGTAGAAATTACAGTTTATTTAATTTATTTTCATGTAAAATTTTCTTACCGAATCCCCCGCGTGCTTGAATTAATTGCAGGAAACTCTTCTCATACATTTTTTAAGAAAATTCATGTAAGTACTCGAAAAATTTCCGGCAATACTTCAAGCACTTGGAAGATTACAAGTGAAAATATTTTTTGAAACCCGCAATTAGCACATAAATTCTGTCTTATAAGTAAATATAGCAAAACTACAAGGGGTGGTTTTTGCAATAAAAATGAGCAAAAAGATTCCGCAAACCTGTTCTTGGAGGAGAACACTCCAATGTCGACCCACTACAGCTTTGATAGCCAATTTTGAGTTGACATCGTCATGGAGGTCGCTAGAATGTGGAGCGGTGACATTTAACTTGTATTGGATTCTATGACGTTAGTGCGTTTGAAAAAGCGAGAAAGCCTCGAAGAACTTATAAACGCTCTCGAAACAATCAAAGGTGTATAATTTATCAAAATCCACCAAAAATTATACAAACATATTTAACTGGGAATCTGAATCTTTTTGTGCTTGTTGATTCTTACATTACTTTCACCGTTGAATGAAGCTGCGAACCCCCCCCAAGCCCTACGCCTCAAAACGTAACTCATTTGCCATGGGTGGTGCTCTCTAAACTACGTTATTTTATACACAATTAGCTAGACAGACTTGAATGTTTATTTTTTATACTTACTGCATTTTTACAATCAATAAACAAAAATATTTTTGAATTCGACACTTTTTTCATCACATCATCCAAAATTAAGGACCCGCATGTGATTCTGTGGCGCGAACTGGAAACTTAGTTTTATGAAGCGACTTCGATCGTGTTACGTCTATATTAGTGCCTCGATTGCTCACAGAATAGATTAATTGTTATTAATGCTCTAAAGTGCTCTTATTACAAGACGAAGATCTGAGCAAAAAGTGCATCGCTAGTCTATAAAGTATGATATTGATTAAATTTTGATGTTATAACTTCAAAACTCAAATGACGGATTTAAATCCTTCCAGAGTAGTACCTGAAAACACACTATTTTCAAATGTTCCATGCAGGCCCGGCGACAGAACTTTTGGCACCCAGCAGACTGGTGGTGGCCTTAGCGGTCCATACCTCCATCGGCCTTGTCTCTCCAACTATTCAAGTACAAAGTCGTAATACAAAGAAAATAAATAAAACAAATGAGCACTATGATTAAATTAAGCATTTGTGAATTTGTCGAGCATTCAATATTTCCACAATGATTTATTATCTTTGATGATAATTTAGTAGTAGGTATATACCATTGCTGGGGAAACCACTGGGGACCACTGGGATCATTGTGAGTAATTGGGGATCTTTGAGATCAATGAAAATCATTGGAAATCATTAGGAGTTGTTGGGGATCATTGGAGATCATTGGGAGTCATTGGGGATTTTCCCAGAGTCAATTAGCTTTACTGTAAAACCTACAATTAACAAAAGTAACGAATCATGAAAAAATAACTACAAAAAATAAAGAACTTTTTTTGTATTGTATTTGTTTTCAATGTACCTCCGAACTAAGGAACAATATGGATCGTAGGGATATTCACCAATGCATCAGGTTAGGTTTGCTGAAAAATTCGCCGCACGTAGAAACAAGGATCGTCTGGAAATTCAGTTCAAAGTTTGGCTAGCTTTGAAATTTTGCGCACATGTACAGGGTGGACCATTAATAATAGGCCAAAGTGCAGGGGTAGATTCTTTGGGCCAAAATATGAGGATATAAAAGAATATGCTTTAGTAAAATGTTGCTGTGGAAAAAGATACAGGTTGTAAAAATTCAAATTATTTTTTCGTTTTTTTGCAATATCTCAATAGCCTCTTGACTGATCTTCGCCAAATTTGCTAGAGGAACTTTCTTATTCTAAAAACAATAATTTATGTATTACATCACGTTAGATCATAGAGGGCGCCGCAGGACCTGTATCTGATGATGAATTTTTTAAACATTTTTTTGGACGAAACGTTTTGGTACTTCTGACCAGAAAATCTGATGAGGGCGTCATTTCCACGTATAAAAGATACACTTGTAGAACTTGATAACTCCAACCGTTTTCGAGGAAATTTCCGTTGAAAATTTGAATAATTTTTTGAAAGACAAATTCTAATTTAATGAAACAAAGTGTATTTATTGAAAAAAGTACAAAACGTAAGGGAAAACAAAATCGTAATAACAGCGTAAACTCTTTCTCACTTTCTTATGAACTAATGGAGTATTTTCATGATATTGAGATAAATACATAAATCAAAAGATCGTGTAAAATAAGGATCTAATCTTATTAGAAGAAAACATTTTTTTAAGACCAAAAAATAACATAAAAGTTGACTTAATGACAGTATTTATTGTATAAACTCCCCCCCCCAAACCCCATTACTGTAACTTAGAATAAATTTTCGACATGGTCTCCACCGACTTCTATGCCTTTTCCAATTCTTTTCATAAAAGATTTTTTTACATTGAAAAATACATTTTCCTGTCTTCTAATAAAATTGGCTGCGTTTTGTATTTTGTCCCACAGTTCTTCTCTTGAAATGATAGTATTTGCATAGACTAAGGACTTCATATGTCCTCACACATAATAATCCAAAGGACTCCTTGGTGGCCAAGCAAACTCACTTCCTCGACCGATCATCCATCTGCGTGGGAAAATCTCATCGAGATAGTTACTGACTTCACTGGAGGAATTAGGGGGAGCTCCATCTTGCATAAACCACATTTTGTTCCGTATGTCTAGCATGAAAGCATGTAATATAAGCATGTGATGATGATCTAACGTGATGTAATACATAAACAATTTTTTCTCTAGTAAATTTAGCGAAGATCAGTCAAGAGGCTGTTGAGTTATCGTTCCAAATTCAATATGACCGACGCCCCATGATGGCGTATTATATTACCTTTTTCTTCACAACCTCTTTGATGTGGGTATCAAATGAAAGGGTTCGATGAGTAAAATACAATAAACTATATGACGTCATTTTAAATCCAATACGGTGGCGAATTACCTTTTTCTTCACAACTCCTTTGACGAGTAAAATAAGATACACTATGTGAGGTCATTCTAAACCTAATATGGCGGATGCCCCAAGATAGCAGAGTATTTTCTTAACAACACCCTCGACATGGGTATCAAATGAAAGGGTTTGAGAAGTAAACTACGATAAATTAGGTAACGTCATTTTAAATTGAATATGGCGGGCGCCCTAGGATGGCGGATTACCTTATGTAAATTATGTATTAGTTACATTAAAAAAGAATTCGAGTTAGGATAGGATTCCGAGATTTGTAATTATTTATAGTTATTGTTATAGGTATAGACTTAAAATAAGCCAGTAAATAGATAATGTATTTTTCTATATATCTTTTTTTGTAGGTACTTAATTGTAGCTTATTTAGCTAATAAAGATACATTATTATTATTTTTCTTCACAACCCCTTTGATGTGGGTATCAAATGAAAGAGTTTTGTCTGTCAGTTTATCTGTAAAATAAGTAAAGACTAAAAAGTAAAAAATAAAATTATTTTAAATAAAAAAAAAGCTTTTATTTAAGAAAAATGTAAAAAATATATATTTTTTAAATTCATACATCTGGAAACCAAAAGCTTTGGGGACGATCGTATAACACTATTGCACAGATACTTTGCTCAATTGACCGCCTCCAAAGCTTTTGGTTTCCAGATGTTTTTTTTTTTACTTTTTAGTACATTCTTTTTAAGTAAAAGATTTTTTTAAATAAATTGTATACAATTTTTTAAGTTGATTCACTCGGAAATAGTTGAAAATGCACTTATTCATTAGTATTGCAGTTTCATTGCATATTTGTCCAGACTTTCCACGCGTATATATCTAAACTATTGTGATTATTTTAGTATAACTTAAAATTGTTATTTAATTCGTAAAAATAACTTAGTAAAACACATTTTTATTGCAAATTTGATTTGAATAGTTCGAATTAACTTCTTAGGACCGGTTTTACACTTCCAAAGCAATTGTAAGTTATTAAACAAGTTCTATCTGATGTGATGAAATAGATACAAATGTTATTATAGGGAAGATTTATATGTTCCTGCAAGCATTAATATGTTTTTATAAGCAGTGTTTTTGAGTAGTGGATAAACGCCGTAGAATACTTTTTTAATTTTTACTATGTCTATTTTTGTCATCTGTGAACCTCGTCTGAGAATATAGAAAAAGTAGTTATAAAACTTGTGTAAGTAAATAATAATTAACAATTATAGAGGGATTTCTTTATCACTTAACTAGAGGATGTGCGCACGAGCAGACATATTTTAAATATTTGTGTTGTGTTTATTTTACTTTAATTAATTTATTTATTATTAATTTAATTGTACTTGAGCTGAAAAATAAGTTTTTGTACACAGGATGTCCCATAATTAAATGACTTCCTTATAAAAATATTTTAGTTCGTAGATGTAGTGACAGGGGAGAAAGGGGCTTATGTTTGCCATTTTCTTTTATATCGTTTTTAGAAATTTGAAATGTTAAAAAGTATTGTTCTATATATAGCCCGTTAGTTGTAAGATGAGGCGAGATCGCTGATTTCCCACTCGTCCAAGCCCCAACAGCAGTTGGCGTAACTTTCCATACCGAAATATGAGTACATTTTCCATATCCATTCTAACATCTTTATTTTATTTAACTACATAATAATTCATTCCTTAAAACTAAGTATTTCATGATTCAGTAATATTAGACAAACGTATTTTAAAACATTATACAATACAATAAATATATGACGGGTCAATGTTTGACCGGGGGCCTTAGTAAGAATGTTATAATAGTAGATCTGATTCCCAGCACAATCCCTTCTGTATGTGCGTTTGCCTTGTTATTTTTTTCAGGAGAAGATTGAAACAGTGCCTAGACTACAAATTTGAGAGTAATGCAAATGACGACAACGGTTGGTAAATGAGCTCCTGCTTTTGAACGCGGGTATTCTTGATGGCACATAAGTATCAAGTCTACACTGAACAGAATTTGTTTTTAAAATCTATTAAAAATCATTTTAAAAAATTGTGATTTTGGTAAGATAATTATTTTACTGCAGCACAATGGATATAATAATCGATTTCAATTAATAGCCATTTATTATGTTTTATTATTACTGTAATAACAAACAACCTTCAGAAAAACCAAGGTTGGTTCTTGAAATTGAATTAAATGCTCAAAAAATCGTTTATTGCAATATCTATTAATATTATTATTCTTCTTGACCTACAACAAAGTTGGCATTTTATAATTTACTTACACCTTATACGCTTTAGGCATGATTTAAACCACTTAAACGAAAAATAAAGGTGGAAATATTTGCAATGCATAAAAGATAAATGTATAGTTCTCTTCATATTTTTAAAGCAAATAAAAAATGTCGGGGTATTTGATCTTTACCGCAGTCAAAGGAGCCGACACTTTTTATGTGTCTTGAGTATATGAAGAGAACTATACATTATACCTATTTAATTTAACCAAGAAGGCATATTATAGTTGGGCAAAAACTTTTAATAAATAATCGTCCCAGAACAAAATATTGTAAAGAAATACATTTCATAACATGCTGAACTTAAATATTCGATAAAAATGCCCGTGTGTAGACCGTTTCTTGTAAATACGGTAACTTCGGCTGGACTCAAAATTATTCCCTCCAATTTGGCTCATACTAATCGGCCCACCCAAATGAGATACGACGATTTCCGATGCGCGGCAAATATCAGGTTGTGTTCGTGTTCATTGTAACCTAATTTGGCAGGAATCTACTTCATGGGTGTTTTTAGCATTTTACAGTGATTTCTAGTAAGTGAGAAACTTTTAGTACTACTGTATATTAGTTGATTGGAACATCTTTTGACAACTCTCTAAACTTAGTGCAGAATTGCGATTTATATGATCAGAATACATTATTATATTAAAAATCTTTAGCATTGAATTAGTAAAAAAGCGAAAAAGGTGTTTTACAACGTGTTTTCCTCTCTTTATGACTAATTATCTTTGTCGACGCCTTAGAGAAAAGAAGATAGAAGGCTCAATCTTGAATATTTCCTCTGAATTATTTACATTAACTGTTAACTATCATTGGCATCCCTAACGATACCACAGTAATTTTATTTGTCTGTCTACACTCTATACTTTCATCTCGATAATGGCTTTAACGGGCAAACGTCAATTTGGCATAATTTCCTCGCAAGAATTCTCCCCTTCTACCTGTTGAAATTAAATAGAATCCGTCATATACAATGGTCGCTACAGGCATGTAAAATGTCATGTTTTATATAAACTACCTATTAGATTAGGTTAGATCCTAATCTAATCTAATATGTCATACCTATATATGACATATCTTGTGAATATATGATATATATTAATATACGCGATGTATAATATATCATCCTGTATCTTAAATATATCATATTTTCTTACTTTTTGTTGGGTATTTTGCCACTGAAAAATATTTAAAAATTTTAATGAAAAAACCTCTGCGCCAAACGGATCAGACAGAGGTTGGTTCTTGAATACTTGATTCTTTCAAAAAGTCTCACACCTAAAAATATATAAACTAGAACAAAGTTATAAACCAAAAAATGAAAATCTATAGACACCTAACGTTTCGGAAGAAAATCCTCTTCCGTTCTCAAAAACTTTTTGGCCGTCAACCATGACAGTTCATTGTTTATGTATTTCCATAGTTACGTGAGACATTAAATTATATTTATCTTATTTTTACTTCGTCTCTAAGGATGAGCAACCAACTAGTACAAAAATCTATTGAATAATGTGAAACGCATCTATCCTCGTTTAATAAAATAATCGCGGATTCTTTAAGTTTTCTTTTAGTTCCGTTGCTCTCTTTTTCCAAAATCTTCGCAGAGTCCCATTGGATCCTGTGATTATTATCCCACGCGTGTTCACAAATTTTAGAATTTTTAAATTCTCCCCTTCTAGCGTAATTTCTATGTTCACAAAACCTTACATTGAAAGGTCTAGATGATTCACCTACGTAATGTTTTCCGCACTCACACGGAACAGTATAAATACATTTTTTTGAATTTTGAACAATATTTAGAGATTTGGTTGTTGATAGTACCGATCTTAGCGTGGAGCCCGTTTGAAAAACAGTTCGTACGGAAACCTATTCCCAATTTTTCGTAATTTATCCGATAAACAATGTATATATGGAATTACTGCTATTGACCTGAATACCTCAGGTTGTGAAAGTATATTCTCTCTCCTACCAATGTTCAATAATTGACTATCAACAAACCTCTCGGGATATTTATTATTTAATAAGATAGTTTTTATAAACTGCTTTTCGTTCCTTAATATTACATAATTTTAAGAAAAAATTTTGGCTCTGTCATACAAACACTTAACAACACCTTTCTTAACACTAATATGCTGATTTGAATTGAAATTTAAGTACCTGTTTGTGTGTGTTTGCTTTCTATACACACTGGTTTAGTATGCGTTATCTAATTTTTTTATTAAAATATCTAAGGTAATTCATTATTATTTTCTATTTCTATTGTAAATTTAATTGATGGTTCTTTTTCATTAATCTGATTTAAAAAATAACTTAAACATTTTTTACTGTAAGGCCATATAGCAAAATGTTTAAGTAATTTTTGCCCACTCTTAGAGATGAAGTAAGTAAAAATAAGATAAATATAATTTAATGTCTCACGTGATTATGAAAATACATAAACAGCAAACGACATGGTTGACGGCCAAAAAGTTTTTGAGAAGTAGATATTCTTTCGAAACGTTAACTGCCTGTAGCTTCCATTTTCATTTTTTAGTTTATAACTTTGTTCTAGTTTATATATTTTTAGATGTGAGACTTTTTGAAACAATCAAGTATTCAAAAACCAACCTCTGTCTGATCCGTTTGGCGCAGAGGTTTTTTCATTAACATTTTTAAATATTTTTTAGTGGCAAAATACCAAACAAAACAAGTAAGAAAATCTGAATATGCCACAAATAAAGAATTATAGGCAATAAATATATCATATATTCATAAAATATGTCATATTATATGTATGACATATATAATATTATATATAAATTTAAAATAAAATATATATATAAAAAATATGATATAATATACAGGGTGATTCACGTAGCCATAATCGATCATGCCCGTTCTATGTAAAATATTTTCAGTCCTCCAACTATACAGGGGGTGCCAAAAATTGGTACCAACTTTCTAATTTTAAATGGAAACCTATATTTTTCTTTACATGGTTCGATTGGTCTTCTAATTCTGAGTTTAGAGTACCTAAGTTATGTTAACGTATCTATTATCTATTTTGACATATGTCCAATTTTTTTAAAAAAATTGCCGCTGTAGTAGTTTACGAACAAATTTGTATCTCGCAAACCTTTCAAAATTATGAAACCAAATTTGTGAAGCAGTTAGCTGGAATTTTTAAAGAAAAATATGGATTCTTATTTAATTACACACAACACCAACAAATTATTATTAACGAACAAGAACAATGTTGACGAAATTCTGTCAGTGAAAACGGTGCACACATTGAGCATTTGTATTGAAATAATTATTTGTTAATCTGTTTATTTGTTGTTATTATTTATTATTGCAATACGATTTCTGAATAAAAATTAAAATGAAATGATTGTTTCCAAAACCTACTACCCTTGAGACAAAAAACAATATTTTTTTCAAAAAATGCCAAAAAATCAAAAACGACTGTAGATAGACATACACAATGTTAATAAAAGTGGCCCTAAAATTCAATTTTCCATTGATTTCTGGCGTCAGAAATGGTAGGCGCAAAGATGTGCTACGCAATCTGTTGAAAATAGAATAATAGAATATTTGAACAAAAATATGGTGGTCACATTGAACATTTACGTCAGAATTTCGTCAACATTGTTCTTGTTCGTTAATAATAATTTGTTGGTGTTGTGTGTAATTAAATAAGAATCCATATTTTTATTTAAAAATTATTACAACTGTCTTTTGTTTCTATGGCATACGTGATGAAGTAAGGAATCTCTCGGCAAGATAAGGTATTTCTTGATTTTTATTGAATAACTTGATATGGGGTGAAGTTAGGTATAGGGAATGCTTAAGTAACTCACCCTAAAATTCAATTTTCTTTCGAATGGTGTGAAAAAAAATAGTAGGTGCCATTTGAAAAAATTGACTTTTTGACAATTTTTGATTGCGACATTTGAAAATCGACTGCGCCCATATGATACAAAATGGGACCACTGATGGGACATCAAAAGTTAGCCTGGACTTCCAGCTAACTGATTCACAAATTTGGTTTCATAATTTTGAAAGGTTTGCGAGATACAAATTTGTTCGTAAACTACTACAGCGGCAATTTTTTTCAAAAAATTGGACATATGTCAAAAATTGTAATAGATAAGTTAACATAACTTAGGTTCTCTAAACTCAGAATTAGAAGACCAATCGAACCATGTAAAGAAAAATACAGGTTTCCATTTAAAATTAGAAAGTTGGTACCAATTTTTGACACACCCTGTATAGTTGGAGGACTGAAGATATTTTAGATAGAACGGGCATGATCGATTATGGCTGCATACCAAATTTCAAGTTTCTAATCCAACTGCAAGTTGAAAAACTTCTAATGAATGGCCTACGTGAATCACCCTGTATAATATAAAGTTCACCATAAATATGTGGAATGTTGAAAATTCGTTAGAATTACATGAATAGTATAATACATCTGAGTATAGAATAAAACTGTCAATTTTCGAGTTGAAACTGAGTTCACGTTACCGTGACATGGACCAGGCGGAGCAAGATACGAGGCACGCGCAAGCGCTGAAATCTGCGGGACCGATTTCGCGCGTCCACGGCTTTAAAACTATTAGTCAGAGAAACTTTGTTGAACATTTAAACTAAACCCGGAAGTTTCATTTAGTAGTTGAAAAATTGATATGAAAAAAAAATGTTCAAATAGCTGTAACTTTTACAATATCAATCCTATAAAAAAAGTTAAATTAAAAATTAAAGATAAAAGGACTTTCTACAACTTCGGTTCTAACTAATTTACGTAAAAACGAACAGAAACGGAAATACAACGTTGTCCAAGCCAGGGGTACAGTTACGACTTTATGGTTTTAGACTCTACCCATGTCCCCCTTCCACTTTGGTCAAAAATCTCGATTCGTGCATGTCTTCAAAAACTAAATTATAAAAAATACATTAGACTATCCTTTTAAGGTAAATAAAAATAATTAGTGGGAGACTTCGTGTTTACGTGTTTACTTAGTTGGTATTTTGCCTAAAGAGGGTATACTGAAATTATTAGATTTTCTTTGCGGTCTTTTAATCTACTTACTTTTAAGGAAACATTTGTTCGTCGAAATAAAATGCCATTGGTCTTCGAATTACAGAACCACATTTAGAAACACGAATAAAACTACCAAATAAAAATTTATATTTAAAAACACTTCTACACTAAATACACACAACTAGGTATATTTTCCACTTACGTACATTGTTATAATTAAAATATCGTTTAATATTAGTTTATTAAAATAAATTAATATCGTTTCAATCTCGGATATCTCGATATCGTATCTATTGCAGATATTTCTATATCACTTTAATGTCACAGAAATATCTGCTACAGACAACAATGTTAATGATCACATTAAATTTTAAGACGCAGTTTCGTATTTTTCTTCTGCTACAATAAACTAAGAGGTGTTTCAAAAATTTTTATGTGGGCACTTCTTAGTTATCCACGCCATTTCATAATGCAAATATTGTTATTAACCATTATTTCTAAAAAGGATCAGCAGCATAAACAAGTCGTACCTTAATGTTTTTACGAAGGCGAGCTTACATAATTAAATTACTTAAGCTTTTCTCGTTGATGTGGCTGACCCACAAAATCCTCATAAAATCGTGCAAATATCAAAGATTCCTGCGTTTCCACATGCTTGCCTAATTGTTTCTACATATTGACAGTCAATAATCGTAAATCTGTTGATAGCGATTTGTTCATAGATTCCCAATTATTTATTATTTATATTCGTAACACGACATTAATGAATGTAGCCTAAAATGGAAACAGTTAGTCGGTTCAGTAATCTGATAATTATAAATGTATAAAGTATATGGACTGACGCCAGTGTTGAAAACGGTGCGCTACTTGTTTGATGGCATATTCATTATCATTATCGTCCGCACGCAAAGTCGCGGTAATTTTGAGCTGATAAAGCAAGCGAATGATAATTAGACATAAGCGTCTGTTTTTACAATAATCCTAATGTATAGTTTATAATTCTTCATTCTAGTGCACGAAGGAACTAAAAAAACTGGTATTGCAGAATGTGATATCTCACAAAGTGGAAACTCACCATTATCGGATACGAAATGTTGTGTCTTGGGTTGGAAAAACGTCACACAGTGGTCAGGGTAAGAAAATGGAAAAATGTACAAAAATACTCAAGTCCACGGATACAAACAAATGAAAAAGTTAACGATGTTGATAATGAAGATATAAAGACAATGACAATGAAAATTGCATTTACAATGAGAATGACAATGATAATAATAATGGTAACGCTTTGAGACGCGAAACCACTGACAAGAATGCCAAGAAAATTGAAATTAGCACGAAACGAGGAAAATAGAAATACTATATGCAAAGCCGATACATTGATATAATTTTTCTGTGTTCTTGATCAAGCAGCAGTTGATAACTTTACGAAGTGGGCTGAAAGACTCAGGGAAACACAAAGCTTAATAACAGCAGCGCAGGACCAATCGCTAAACACCAGATACCGCCAGAGGATGATCTTTAGAGCATTTTATGACGAGGATATTGCATGCGAGATACAGTATGAGGGATACCCAATCGCGGTCGAAGCTATCTGGCTAATCTATCTGATATACGGATTAATTAAGTTACTGCGTAAGCAATCGCGGTGCAGTGTAGTCACGGATGTTGAGGAGTGCATTATGCTGTGGCAAATTTTAAATAAAAATTCACAGATTTCGCAATTCTTGCAACCATCGGGACATTGGAAATGATAACACCATACGTAAAACATTTTCCAACTACGGTCCACTCTCGATCGCAACACCGCTGCATTTCGACCTTAAATGAAAACTGGTAACTTGACCCCCTGTGATATATGCAACCCATATTACATTTGCATATACCTGCGTTGCATATACGAGAGTCTCACTCGACCACGACACCGCTGTCTTTTGACCTTGAACGAAAACGCACATAAACATTTACAATGTTAAAAGAAACTAGTAGGCTGTGTCTCACAAATAAGGATTCGGCTTCGGATTCACCAAACTTATAAATCTTTCATATCGAAAACCATTCCATGTCTGCATTGTAGTAACGTGCTCATTTACTTACTATACTACCATTAAGCAAAGCTCTACGCTTATGATATGTGTTCTCCGTCTAAAAAGTATGCGTGTCTGAATAAATTCATATGACACCGTTGTCGCCGGCAGTTGAATTGATGGAATAAAATTTGGTATCGCGATACCGTATGCGTCGACTGCTACTTAGTGAATAACTACATCTGAGTACAAGTTTGTTCGTATCTCGCATATAGTCCTGAAAGTGCTCTTAAATAGTCTATTGACAGTAAGCGTAGAATGTGCCACCTAGCACAGTGACATGTTTGTCACGTGGTTGTGGGATGTATTATGTTATCGGAATATACTTACCGATACGACAGAGTGGTTAGACATCCTCACTGGGTCAGGTGCAAACATTACGACATACCATTGCTGCAAAAATAATATGGGTACATCCTAAAACTTGTCAACACCACTGACGATGTAGACGTATCGATTATAACTGACAGGAAAATTCGTGTGAATCGATCGGACATAATAAAATGTTCATAATAAAAAGAAGAGATCCTGTTGGCTAATCGGAGTGTGAATCCTGAATGAATCTAACGTGATGCTCAATGAAATTGACCAAATAGAAACCACCAATAGGCACAGGAGTTAGCAAAATGTGAAACGAGAAGGGCCTGTGACTGACCGGAATATACAACAACAGCCTGGACAACCGAAAGCAGCAGATTACACTACTGCTCCGCAGCAAGTATCTATAAAAGGCAATTTTTGATTATATGCACTGCCCTTTGTTAAATTCTATAGTTTTCAGCTCCAGGGCCGTTATCTCAAAGATTAATAATTCATGAATAAAAACTTATAGATATGTACTTATAACAATTCAGATTTTTTGTAAATTACAACATCTAGAGTTCCGCAAGGGTCCAACTTAGGGCCACTTTTTTTCGTAATCTTTATTATCGATTTATAAAAATTTTAAATAGCAATAATATTTTCTTTGCTGAAGTCAAAATTACATATGCCACTATGTTACTCCCGACAGTTCTCTGTACGGTCACCAGTCTAGGGGCCGGCACTCGATCGGCGAAGTTGACCAACGTCGGTCGAGTCCGGCACATGGATGGGTAACTCAAATTGAAGACCTAAGTCCATATGATGAGCTGTAAGGGCCTGACTGGACTGAGGCGGCTTGGCGAAAAAATAGAAACGAAGGGCCGATGACTTCACAAAGGGGGTCCTTATCAAGCAGAGTGAAAGTCTAGTAAGGACATGTCTGGATAAGGGGCCCTAAGGTACAACGAAGGAGTACTACAATAGACCTCTACTGGTCGCAGTAGGCAAGGCCAATCGGCAGCTAATTCAGACTAAAATCTAAAAAAGAAAATATAAAAGCTACTCCCGAATGTGTTCGAATGTGTCCAAATGCGAATTATGTTCATACAGCAATTGCTGTTGGGAAATAAATAATTAATAAATCGATAGAACCACTTTTTAATAGGGGCTGAATTTAACATGAATAAAAATTGCAACAAAATTAATTCTTGAGGGACGCGGATGGATAAATAGCAAGAATTAGAAAGTGACCATGTGTTTTCACGAGCTGGATATGATCAAATAATACTTTATAAAATCTCCACCACTTCATTATTATCGTAACATTTCAATTTGGCACACAGTTATTCTTGCTATCGAAAGCTTTTGAGTAATCGAAGCATATATATATTTCCATTTAATCATTATATGAACAAATAATATCATCAGTAACATGAGCCAAGGACGACATCTGCCGGAAACCGGACTGGAAGTCAGATAACATCATTTTCATTTGGTAGTATGAAAATATGATCGCATTTTATTTTCTCAAATATCATAATTTTCTAAATTGTATTTTTGAGTAGAGGTGCGACTATACTATATTAGGAAAATATCTGCATTCAATACAGTTAAAGATATAGGTATGCTAAATATTTACTTATAAAAGGTCTAAAATATTTTAACATGAATGCACTAATTGTTCCACATAGCCAGAAACTGTGTAATATTTATTGATTTCTTCAATAGAACCTAGTTTAAATTCGAAGTTAGCGGTATCACCTATATTCGGGTTGTTGTATGTATGCATATATTCGATCCTATAAAACAAATTGCAAAAAAGTGAAATTGCTACTAAAGTTTCAATGTGTAGACAGGAAAGTATTATGGCATATTCGTAAATTTCGAATTTTAATTTAAAGATTAACGCATTACTATTTTCTTACGATGTTACTAGCTTTAGTTATTCGTATTAAAATTCAATCAGCTAGGAATGAAAATTGAAAGACTTTAGCGAAAGAAATACAGGGTGTCTCAGAATTGAGTTCCCGGGCGGCAACATGTGATTTCTGAGTTCACACTGGGTCCATATAACCCAACTTACCTTAGTCCAATAATGCATCCCTGAGGAAGTACATTCTCTTAAAGTGAGACAGAAGAAAAAAAAATTCAATAGTCTCCGTTACATTGAAGATACAATTTTGACATTTTGATGGGAGCTGTACCTCTATAAGTACTCTTACATAGAGTACTTATATAACTTAACTATGTAAATTAATAAAAACCAAATATCTTTTGTTTCTCAATTCTTTTTCATAAATATTAATATTTGACTGGCTGTAATTTTTTAATCACCCTATAAAATTACGGAATACTAACGTCTTTACAGAGCATTAAAACGGCTGCAAAACGGTACTCTTAAAAATGTTTGTAATATCAATCAAAATACAAGAAATTATCGTTTTTTCCTCTATTTGTATTTAACATTTATTTACAATTCTAGAACAAAATGTTGTAATAAGAGAAAAGTAGTTTATTTAAAAAAATACATTAATAACAAATGCTTCACATGATGTCCACCTGTCCCAGTGCACAAATTACTACTTTTAAAATTGTGTGTAATATCAACCAAAAATCAAGAATTACCGTTTTTTTTTAAGATGCTTGTGAAGTAGGAAACCTGTCGCGTTTGGGAAACAAGATATTTGGTTGTTATCAAGTTTACATAGAGTACTTATAGAGATACAGTTCCCATCAAATTCGAACATTTTATCTTCGATATAAATGAAAATATTGGAAAAAAAATGTCTGCCTTACTTTAAGGGGATGTGCTTTCTCGGGGATGCATTTTTGGACTAAGGTAAGTTGGGTTATATGGGTCTAATATGAACTCAGGGATCACAGGTGCTCGTCTGGGAACTCAATTGTGGGACACTCTGTATTATAGACAGGTTATGTAGAAATGTTTGTTATTTCAATTATCTTTAGTTCCACAAAAATGAGAGTATTGACCGATTGCGACAGGCTATCAAATTTTCGGACATAACCCCCATGGGACAAGTCTGAGCGCATAGAAAAGTCATCACCACTTATTAAAAAAAAAATTAACAATTGCTGCTTTTCAGTGGTTTCTAACTAGGCTTCTTCTAAACAAGTAGAAGTCCACATTCATCAATAAATCCTGTTGTCATATAACAGCCATTCTCAATGCTCCACACCTGTTGGCACAGAATTATCTAAGCCGAACTCCACCTGTTCCATTTTGTCTTAATGATTTTAATGCAAACAAATTTAAAGGTATATTCTGTTCCGTTATTTTTTTTTAAGTATCATTATTCATTATTCCAGTGCGGTGAATGCCACGGTCAAATAACGCACACTTTCACTACTAATAAAACAAACACTCAGGCGGTGATGATCAATAAATAAATCAACCAGGAAAAAATAATATTAATATGCCATGTTATGAAACTTGGTCTAACGTTGTTACATAACAGAGGATAAGCGGTAAGTAGTTTTAGAATTACCACTACATTGTGAATATAAGGATTGACATAAAAAAACATAATTTTTAACATAATATTGACATTGACTATGAGTATAACTTTATGCCAATTATTATTAATTTTATCTGGATATTAGACAACATACCCGAACAACTAGCAAATTTGTTTTATAATTTTAACGATTATTTTGTTCTATTATAATGCAGTCAAAGAATTATTTTATAAATGTTTCCGTGACTAAGTTATAAAACATTTTTAGCTCCGTTATAAATGTACATTAGAATTATTTTTTAGTTACTTCTCATTATCTTACAAAACAATTATATTAAAGGTCTATTTGTGACAATTTTGCTTTTAGGAATAAATTGCTGTTTCAAAGTATGTTATATAATTATTATATAGCATTGTATTTGCTGTAATATGGAAACAACAACAAAGCCATTACAAAACAGCATTGTATACATGGGCATAAAAATGTGGTGACTAACAATAGAATAAAACACGATAAAACACAATTCGAGAAAATTGATTTCCTGCGTTAGCTGTGTATTTATATTTATTCATAATTAAAGTCTGCCTTAATGAAAATTTGTCATAATTATAGTATACAAGTTTATATTGCATTTATAACTCAGCCCTAACAGATTTATCGTAAGAGCTGCTAAAGTATCGTGAAAGAGAGTGATCTATTTTATAAGATTCACGTAAAAGTTACAATAAGGCGCATTATTTTATAGATGTTTTATAGGAATCGTTTAATAGTTTAAATATCTTGAAATGCTTCCTACTGTCAAAAATTATTAGAAATCATCAATAAATGTGGGGCACGTTAAAAATATATTAGAAACATGGTCATAGATCACAGTAAAATTTCTTCCGTATCAACAATGCCAGTCGTTGTAAGCTAGAACAAGTCTCTTAAATAATTGTTATGGATTATAGGTACGTAGTATTAAATTATAATGCCATATGCTCTTGTGTCAAAAATACTTCTTACAAGTTTTAGGATACATTTAATATATCATTTTATGTTTTTACCATGTATAAAAGCAGCCTTTTTAAAACATAATTACTATTTAGAAACTCTTACAAAACAGTCGTTTAGTTGTTTTATAGCAGTAATTTGACAAACAACGAAGTGTGTTTTGTACAATTAAATGAAGCTTTAATAAAACTGCTATATAGTGATGGTACTAAATTTTCGTAAGGTCGGCGGAAATGTTTATATAATTATTTTGTAATGGTTGCAATAGGCGTTACAAAATATCAACAGCGACTGAAATATTTTGTAAAATGGTGCCAATTTTGCATTTATTACTGCTGGAAAAATATTATGAAAGTGTTTCTGAGAGTACTGTTGTTTTATAAAATTTGTGTCAGAAACAGTTCTACAACTTTAATAAAATATCAAATTGCCAGTTGGGCGGCAACTCACTAAAAAGTTAACTGAAGTGATTTAGCAGCCTTTACAGTTATTGAAAATTGGGGTAAAGTTTTTTTTTCAAAGAAATGTTAGCGGGGGTTGTCGCGTCCCAGGAAAAAATTAGATATATAGAAGGGTATTTTACGTAATTTATGTACCCACGAGATATCGTTCACTTTTTTATCACATAAAGTTAAATAAAGATAATAGTATTTAATCCATTTACCACGAAACTATCACATTGTAATTACAGTGTTACATATGTGATGAGTTTGTCATAGACCTTAGGAAATGTTCTCTGATGACGAATTTAGAAACTGCAGTGAAATTGCACTTGCAAATATATCAAATAGTGCGTAGAAACGCGAGTATTATCAAAATCAGACTTGAAAAAGAAATGTTTTGGAAATAATTATGGAAAATTACTTTTCAAATATTTTTAGGAACTGCAATGAAATTCAACTTGTCAAATAAATAGTGACAGTTCGAAAGTACTTAGTGCATTCTGTGAGTCGGATTGAACCTCGAAAAACACAAATATTTTCTAGCCAAATGAGACTAAGTCGTTCCTCTGTTACTGAGGATGCTGAACACGATGGCAGTGGTTAAATTTCTCTCCGAGGTCACCCCACCCTCCAAACGGCCAAAAACTACCCTCGAAAGGGGTAAACCGCGTATCCGCCGTCTCCTACCAGCCAAACCTTGCCCCCATTTTCGGGGATGCTGAGCAGGATGGTGATGTCCAGACCCCTCTTCAACCCCCGCCAACCCCCAAACGGCCAAAAATCACCCCCCAAAGGGGTGAAACGAGGATAGGCGTCTTCACTCGACTAAACCCGCGAAAAAAAACCGTTTTCGAGGATGCTGAGTACGATGGTGTTGTTGAGACCCCTTCTCGTTGGGATTAAAAATATTTATTTTTTTAATATTGTGCAAATGGCTGTAGATATCTTTTTCAATTTCGGAACACTGAAATGTATGTCAAAGGGTAATAGTTTAAAGTAAAAACTGTTTAAAATCAAATTTTCTAAAAGGCCGATTTGGGGGTAAACTACCCTTCCCTCCTACCCCCTCTTTTAGTGGTACGCCTATGACTTTTTTGATATAGGGCATATTATATAAAATTTAATTATAAAACTTTTCTTTATCTTGTTTTTTTTTCATTTAGATAACCATTTTCAAATGAATCTGGAAATACTAAAACCATTATGAAAAGGGGAACATATGAAATAAAAAAGTTTTTCTGTGTAATTTTGGCATTTGAAGTTACTGGTATTATAATAAAAGATGTGCATTGCTATCATAAATTGTAAAATTAAAAAAATGTTTAAATAGGTTTTTTTATTAAATAAAAATCACAGAAACTAAAACATCAATCATTAAAGCAACAAAGTAAATTAAAATAATATTAGAAGTAAAACAACAAATAATGAAATAAATTAAAAATAAAATAAAAAAATATCTAACATTAAAATTTTATTTCAGAATGTGCTCAAAATTATTTCCATTTTGTCGTACACAATACCTTGCCCTTTTTAGAAGCGAAAATCTCACATTCTGAAACACGGCAGGAATGTTTCTAAATTCCTCGGCTGATTGTTGAATTCTTTGTCGGAGATGTTCAACGCTCTCTATTGGAACAGAATAAACTTTTTCCTTCATAGCTCCCCAAAGTCAATTGGGTTTAAATCAGGGAACCGAGCAGGCCAACTGACTGGAGCATCAGCTCCTCGACCTATCCAACGTCCTGGAAAACGCCTTGATAAACATTGCCTGACTTGCAGGCTATAATGGGGTGGAGCACCATCTTGTAAATACCACATGTTTTCTCTAATATTAATATTAACAATATCTAATTGCTCAGGCAATTCATTTTCCAGAAAATCTAGGTAGTCAGCTCCATTTAAACGACGTGGAAAGAAAACAGGTCCAGTTAGATGGTTATCAACAATACCTGCCCAAACATTAACAGAAAAATTACGCTGAAAATGCGTTTCTATCTTTGCATTGGGACCAAATGTGATAATTATGATGATTTGTAATACCATTTCTATGAAATGAGGCCTCATCAGTTGACAAAATGGTGTTTACAAAACTTACATTTCTTCCATTTTTTCTGAGAAGCCAGTTACAAAATTCCATTCGAGAACCGTAACCTTGAGGTTCCAATGCCTGAACAGTCTGTATATGAAATGGAACTAGTAATTGTTCTTTTAATGTTCGCCATACTGAATAATACGATACTCCTACCTGAGAAGCTATTTTACGCACACTGCTTTCAGGCGTTCTGATACAATATCTAAAATTTCCTCTTCGACCTCTGGAACTAGCACAGTCCTAGGTCTGCCACACTTCCCAGCACGATCATTTGATAGACTTCCAGTTTCCCTTGCACGACGATCGACTGCAAAAAATGTACGTCTATCAGGATGCCGACGGTTTGGAAACTTTTCCACATAACGCCTAGCTGCACTAGAACCATTTCCATTACATTCGCCTAATATTCTAATCATATCCACCATTTCGGTATTAGAATAACTCATATTAAATGCCATTGTTAACAATTAATAACTGATATCTATTAAAGCAGTTTGACAAAAATGACAGGTGTCAACTACCTATTAAATTTTCACAGGTGCCTTTGATCATCATCTACATTAATTTTAAACATTATTTGTGTTATTCTACAAAGGCGTGGTAATGGTTTTAATATTTCCAGATTCATTTGAAAATGGTTATCTAAACGAAAAAAAAACAAGATAAAAAAAAGTTTTATAATTAAATTTTATATAAAATGCGACATATCAAAAAAGTCATAGGCGTACCACTAAAAGAGGGGGTAGGAGGGAAGGGTAGTTTACCCCCAAATCGGCCTTTTAGAAAATTTGATTTTAAACAGTTTTTACTTTAAACTTTAAACCTTTGACATACATTTCAGTGTTCCGAAATTGAAAAAGATATCTACAGCCATTTGCACAATATTAAAAAAATAAATATTTTTAATCCCAACTTTAGAGGGCTGTATATTCATAGGGGTGCGATTTTGGATAGAGGTAAATTAGGCTGAAGCAACTTCTTTTGACATGCTGAGTCCGTGGTTAAGTGATTGACATACTTTTTAAAAACACCCTGTATAGTCTTTGAAAAACCGTGTCTGACTTACCACAAAAGGGTATATTTTCTACGGACCCCTAATTTTTAAGTAAGTCGAGGATAATTATACGCCAGATTTGTTGTTTTCGTCTTCTCTCTCTTATAAACGGTTTGGAGCATCGGAAAATCCTTGGACTCATAGCATAAGTTACTAGAGCCGCAAGGAACGATTCATCACAGATAGATTCGTCATTTGATTATTTTTACTTTTTTTTATGAATTTTTTAATTTGCGCTGATTCTAAAGAATTAAACGTTTTTCCTTGGATAATTACAAATTTTTACTTAAGCATCATCAGCAAAATCATGATTTTAATGGTTTCTCATTACTCCAAAATTTGGGGATTTTTTTTACCAAATCAAGTTGTTACAAGCGCTCGCGACTGTCTTGGAAAATTCTTGACCCAAGTTTTTCTAGGTCATTGGTACCCAAATTTTTTACATTTTAACATCCAAGGAGGTTACTTATGATTCCAAACAAGAGAGTGTCATCACAGAAGACGACTATACTAGAAAAGTAGAGTGCATCGTTGGCAGACAAGATACGACGGGGAGCAAACAGTTGCAATCGCGGTGGTAAGTAAGCATTTTTCTAATCTCGTCTTTAATTAACGTCTCTTGTAGGGACGTTAATTAAAGACGAGATTAGAAAAATGCTTAATGCAACGAATGCTCCTAAAAGTGCAATCGCCTACTGTTTTAAAAATCACTTCTGGCGCCCTTTGTTATATAAATACTGTCGTGTCCTTCAAGCGCAAGGCGAAATCATACAGAAGTTCACGATGCAGGGAATACATTGTTACAAAGCAAGATTTTCAAATACATCTCTATATCTATCATGTTCAAAAATATTGTTATCAAAAATTTTGAAAAAAATTATGACGCAATTGAAATTTCTCATGAACTCTATGTAGCTGTAGAACAACTTATAATTTATAGCAGAGATAATTCCATACAAAACCGTTTCATTAAAATGCTTGCCCTTTAAGTATGTATATGTATGTGTGACGAAAATAACAGGTACATAAAAGATATAACAAGCAAACTTATATGATAATTTATTGCACAAGTAATAATCATATGACTGAAGGCAAGAGAATATAGTTCTTCCTAATAAATACATCAAAATAAGTATGCATAATTTATTTAGAATAACTATATATATTACCTTCATTACCTTGACATTTGAAATTAACATACTAGTATATATAGTGGTAACTATACATTTAACTGCATGCTCTTATATAGATATATAATTCATCTATCAACATATTGCTCATGCAATTAACAAACTATAGTATGATCAGTTGAGAAGATTACTGGTGTGAAAAGAACTGCATAATAATAACAGTTTGTCCTCCACATATTCATATACTGAGTGGTGTGAATGAACACAAGACACGGTACATCAGAAAACAGAATAATACGAATCGCAGGTAATAGCAAATTAAGTAGTTGGTGATGTTGTTAACACAACAACGTTTAGTTCAGTTTTCCGAAATGAATTCTGGGATTTTATAGGAAAATTCGATCCATTAAAAGACGACGCTTTAAGAATGTCTTGTGGGGTTCTTTAAAAGAGAACGCCACACGAGCATTAAAGGAAATACAAAATAATATATGACAAAATACGAAACAACTTATAACTGATAAAACTTCAACTGAAGTACTATCCAAGAAAAATCTAAATACTCAACCAACTCTGCCTTGGAACCAGAAGAGTATAAAATACTGAACTGGAGTTGCATGTTAACCACAAAAGTAGTAAAGATCTTTCCGAGTGATGACACGTAAATGTAAATCTAAAACGTAGCCGATTAAAGACTCCAACGGTACTGGAGATTTGGAGCCAAAATTACGAGAAGCTTTTCGAAAATGACTATTCTGAAGCAAAAGCAGTAGCAGTAGTAGCAGTACTACCAATAAGAACCTGAAATCAGAGGTGAATGTAGAAATACAAATCTAATAATATCATAGCTAAGGCGCTTAGTTAGCTAGTGAAGATGGAATGAGAATTTTTCGCAGGATACTCCAAAAAAATTTTGAAATTTTTTTTGCTATTACTATACTTCCAATCCACTACGTGGATGTGGAAGTAAAATATGGGAAACAGGCCTAACAGGCGGTAGATGGTGTGTTGGCGTCAGACTTGCTATACAGTAAATGAAGGCCAACTAGAATCATGCAAGGTCCACAAAACATCTAGCAAGACATTGTGGACAACAAGAAGAAAATGAAGTAACTGCAGAGCTGAAAGTTATGCCGCAATCGCCTAATTAGCAGAGAGGAATATTCTCAAGATCATCTTCAAGCTGATGGAAACTATGAAGCAACTAAGGTGAAAGGATGTATAATTGCAGTTTTCTGGGGTAGAAGAGTAGGAGGAATGGAAAACACCCAGTGTAGCAGCCATAGATAGCCGTCATATGTTCAATAGACAGTAGGCAGAGACAGATGATCTCAAAAGAGCTTCGGATAAGAATCACCAGATCGGTCTTTCAAAAGATGACAAAATGGCGGGCAAGAATGATGTAACGAAAAATATGAAACAAAAAAATTAGTAATGAAACAGTTTTTGTTTTGCCGATTGCCGATTATACGGGGTGATTTATCACAACATGCGGAACATAAAATGGTGTATTAGTTTTTGATGTGGGAAACCCACTGCAAAATTTTAGAGTGATACGAAATAATTTAGTACAATTTTTTGCATTAAAACTTGTAATGATACGCTGCTGAACCATGGAATTTGGTTACCCTTAATGCTTCAATTGTTTAAGCGTATTTACGCGTGCGCCGCTCTGTGTCTTTCTCAAGCGATCAGAAGTTGTTTATGTATGGTCAGTTTCTTTCCGGCTTCTGTTTGGATTTTTACGTTTTGAAAATTGTATTCGTAGATTGATATCGGTCAATATGCCAGCGTTTACATCGCATGAATACTGCGATACGATTTTAACTTATAGTGCAGTGAATGAAAATCTTGCAGCCGCTCTACGAGAATATGAGAGAAGGTTCCCGGAAGATGTGTGCCAAATGAAAGAACAAGGAGCCCAGATATCACCCCTATGGATCTTTTTTTGTGGGATTATATGAAGCCATTAGCCAGTTACAACAAGCCATTGACAATGCCTCGAATATAATTCTCGATCAAAGGGACAATGTGATCGCATATACGAAAATATTATCTGCGCTTAGAACAGTGCATTGAGTGTCAATGGTCGCACATTCGAACATTTTCTTTGACTTTTCGTTACTTTTAAGTTTTCTGGTGTACTGTGTTGTACAAAAATTATTTTAATTTTTGCTGTTTTTTTTGTGTGATTAAATCCAAAAAGTCACTTTCAACCCCGCCAGCTTCGCTGTCAGTGTCGGTCCCAAGTCTGATAAAGGGGGAGGGGAAATGATATGGTTGCACCGCGCTACATCAGATTGGTTAAAGTCATAGGCGGGAGGCGGCGCATTTATACAAAAAAAATTAGGTAATTTTTTTTGTCATATTTTTTAAATTTTCCATTTTTTTAACTCCTTTCGGTGGGGAAAACTTATTTCCATCATTTGACGATAAACCAGTCTTCCCAAGTTCGAACAGTAGCCACTTTATTTACTTCTATCTTTTATTAATTGCTTATTTTATCACTTTTTTCAGAAATGAAGAAACTACTGTGACGATGAATCACCAGACATTCGAAATAATTTTTTGTAAATACGAAACCAAATATCCAAGACAAGACCAAAATTATGCCAAAAAAATTATCATCGCCAGTGATCATTTAATTGCGCAATAAAACTTAGATAATAATCGAAAAAAGCAGTCCCAATGTCAACTCAATACGCCGACAAAACCGGGTAGATCGCTATCTATCCACAGCATTTCTTATAATATCAAAGACCAAAAGCAACCGAAGAACCCACACAACATATTAGCAGTTTCACCTTCAGGAGATCAAGTCAATACAGTATGTTTATATTAACTTTGCTTGATTGACATCGATCAATACACATTTAATTGCTCCAAATGATTATGTCCTAATCAGTAATTCGATTTTGATGTTATCAAGGTTAGTTAAGAAATCCTGTGCGTTGGAACAGTTTGCTACCTGTTGACATTATACGAATTCAACGTTGAAAAAAGTGTGAAGGTCCCTTTTAATTATTGAAATGTTATTTGTATACAGATTAACATATAATTCGTTCATTAAGGAAAATGCCTTATCTTAATTAATTGCAATAAAAGACAATTATTGTCCTTAAAATACAATGTAGGTACCATTCATTATATAGGAACCCCCAATTAAAACTGACAGTTTTTACAATTTAAAAGAAATGTGAATGAATTTTCCATAGATTGAGGTGTTTGTATGCAGCTAAAATAACTACTTTGAAAATTGACGGAATAGTTAAAAATATATAAAACAAGCAAGGACACATTAAACTCTTTTTCTCAATATTTAGTTCACAAAATGTTACACTTGCAAATGAATTCTTATTTTTCCACAATAGCCATTCTCTCTAAGAAACATAAACTTTGTACAGTAAGGAAACACGCAAAACAAACAATAAATTCTTATCATTCAGCCCTTCAGGTAAATCTCGTACATCCTAATAAAATGCAACACCCGACACTTATGCCAAGCCCATTACACAGCCCAACAAAAAAAGTTCTGTACCTGAATATGAGTACATAGATTTTGCGTATTTTTTGATACTGAATCCGAATCCGCAGCCCAAAAACCGATTTACCAGGGATCTTTTAGTAAAACGCAAGAACATCCCCTAAAATAGAGTGAAACAGTGAGGATAAGGTAATTTTTATAATTTTAAAATAAAATTTTGAGCATCATAAAGAAATATATGCCAATTAAATCCACACCCACCCCTACCAGGGGGTTAATTCCACCTCTAACCTACATTTATATATTTGGAATTACAAACTACAAGGCTATGGTTTTTCACATTGTATTGCACTAACAAACATTATTTGATCTTACTATTCCTCCTACTACTTCCTTACTATTTCACTCTATTTGACTCTATATTAGGGGATGTTTTTGCGTTTTACACAAAAAATCCCCTGGTAAATCGGTTTTTGGGCTGCGGATTCAGATTCGGCATAAAAAAAATCGGTAAAAGTATTTACACAGAACTTCCCTCTTTATTCATACAAGACGGTCACTCTAAAAAATTATTAATTAAGAGGATGACATGAGAATTATAATCGCCATGTAGTTAGCCCTATTATTACAGAGAAAACCTGATAACTTTTTGCCATCATCTACTATACAGGGTGTAATTAGTTTCATGTCGTTAAAAAAAAATTGGTGGTAGGGAACGACAAGACAAACAAAAAAAATCTTAAATAACATGGGGTCTAAAGCTCATAGTTTTGGAGAAAAAAAAATAAACAAAAAGTTCCAAAATACTTAATAACCTAGTTTGAGAACTGCTGGCATATTGGGGTAGGTTTTATTGCCTCGCGTCTTGTCGCACGAGATACTCTGACATTCCTGCAAATAAGCATGCCGACAAAGCAGTTAAAAGCGACCGACAGAAGACATCGTCATGTTTTTTACTTCTTCGCGGCCAATTATCCTATTAGGCGTGCTATCTCTCCCTTGTAATATTCTCAAGTAATAATTTCAGTTTTGTCCTTACTTGGTAAAGAACGTACGCATGACGTGACGCACCCGTTCCTTGGTTTTGTTTGTTGCTTTTCTTTTTAAATTTTGTGCCACTTATATTAAGATTTATTTTATTGACTTATCGTTCAAGTCGTTAGTACTTGGTTACGTAAGACACTACTTCTCGTTCGTGCTTTTTGTGTTACTTTTGGATTTTGGACCAAGTTTTTCTTTTTGTTTTCTTTATTGATAACGTTAATTCACAGTTTAGTGTGGTGTTTTAAAACGCAAATTTTGGACATTATGGGAGATTACACTTATCCAGAGCTCGCGGATATGGACGTGGTACATGGAGAAAGTGGTGGAAATGCAGCTGGTGCGGAAGAGCTTTAGAACAATTGCAACGACGTATTTTAATGTGTATAAAAACCATAAAAAATGATCCTAATTTACCAAATGTGTTGAACGCAGTAAGTATGTTATTAGTTTGACGTACCGAAATGTGTATACGTGGAGATGGAGGTCATTTCGAACAAGTTTTGTAAAAAATTCAAAAGAATTGTTCAGTTATTGGGTGTTACCTATTGGGCATTAAAGGTATGATTATTATTATTAGTATTCGTTGTCTTGTTTTTATCTGTTTATTATTGTTTACATTGATTTTCATAGAGACCAAAGACTTGATTTTTAGTTTTCGATACCTGATTGGGAAAAACTATGCGCTCAATTCGTTAAAAAAATCAGATTTTTTCCTAACTTAAAATACACAACTATTTTCTGTTATCGTATCTCGGACGTCTAACTGTTCGTTTTCCAATTTCATAAAGCAATTACTAATTTTTTAAGCTTTTAACAATGTTACAAATGTTAATAAACCACTTTTAAATTTTATAAATTCTTATAAACGACAATAAAAGCTACAATAGCTTTGTTCCAAATTAAAAAACACATGTGAACAAATCCTATTTAAACCCCTGCGGGGCCATGCTATGTTTGCGTTGTATCGAAAGAGAAGGAATTATTTACATTTTCATAATTAGTGGTATAAAAAGTTCGATACAAATAATCCCATCAAAGTGCCGCACTTCTACCGACGGGAACACAAATCAGGTATTACAGTTTTTTATTATTTCTAATATTCGGAACTATAACATCCATTGACCCTGAAAAACAGTGGTTCTCAAATCTTTCCTACCACATTAAAAATGTAAACCCAGGTTAGTTTTTTTCAAAGTGCCCCTAGAGAAAATGGTCATATAGGTTTTCTGTTTGTCTAGCTGGTCCCTATTACCAGTTTTTTTTAATGACATGAAACTAATCACACCCTGTATAGTGGTGGAGGAGTAAAAACATTTTTAAATTTTCAAAACAAATTTATTTTTTGAAATATGTTTAGAATGTCACGAAACGTGAAAATTTTAAATTTGAATAAAACAATTTTTTCCATCATCCATTTTATACAAAATTTTCGAAATTTCAAAATCTTTTCTAATTTAAATTTTCAAAATTTTTTTTTTTGAAATAGGTTTAGAATGCAACGAAACGTGTAAATTTTAAATATGAGCAAACAAAATTTTTCCCATCACCCGTTTTATAAAAAATGTTAATTTTCTACAATTTTTTTTTGAAATATGTTTAGAATGGCATGAAACGCGGAAATTTTAAATTTGAGTTCAACTGTTTTTTCCATCATACATTTTATACGAAATTTCAATTTTTTTTCCATTTTAATTTAAATTTTCAAAAACATTCTTTTTTTTAATAGATTTAGAATGTCACGAAACGTGGAAATTTTAATCACCCATTTATAAAGAAAAAATCAAAATTTGCAAAATTTTTTCTATTTAAAATTTAAAAAATTTTTTTTTTTTTTGAAATAGGTTTAGTATGTCACGAAACGAGGAAATTTTAAATTTAGACGAAAACACTTTTTTTCCATTACCGATTTCCTTTAGACCCTGTATAATTTTCAGTGAAAGTAATCATTTCTTCGGTGGCAGTGGCGTCAGCTACCTACCAAATTTGATTGTTTTCCGTCAAGTAATTTTTTAGTTAATGCACCAACAGACCGATAGACAGACCGACCGACAGACAGACAGACAGATAGACTGACAGAATTGAAAACCTATATTTTAGTAATCTACATGATCTGAAACGTGAAAATCCGAAAAAATCTCGGAGGGTGATTTTTTCTCGAATACAATACTGCCCTTCGGTATGCGAGGGAAGTAAAAATACACAAAATCTATGTATTCATGGCTATGGTACAGAACTTTTGTTTGTGGGGCTGTGTTAGAGATCTGTGGGTTGCTTAGTTCAGTCTCTCTTCGTAGGCAAATTTAGTCCTTTGCCATTTAACACATTTAAATAATTTAGATACAGGTAGTTGCAGTTTTCGTTGAAATTATCAGTGGTACTTTATTAGTGGAGACACATTTTATCGTTGCATCTCATTATTCGATTAGAATTATCCATTTATCAATTGGGGTCATTTTAATTTGACTTATTTCGTGCAAGCGCGTCTGCGCGTGCAATGGTTAGCTGAAATATGATTCATTAATATCCTTTCCACTTTTAGACACTTTCCCGCTATCCAGTTAGTATATTTTCGCGAAAAGAATCGTTATGATTATGAGCTGAGCTCAGATCACAATCGTAACGAGGTGGAAAAGTGAAAAAATGATGGGAAGTTGCGGAAGTGAGAGAAGATCGTGAGAAAAGATGGGAAGATAGGAAGAAGGTAGCGGGCTTATGGGAAGATGACAAGTGTGGTAATGTAGAGACAAGGTCGAGAAAAGTCATTACAATACATACGTGTACCAACTTTCAAGTGAATTTTGTTATCAATCCCATTAATAATGGAGGGGGAGGTGGTGGGGATTAAAATACATTAGAAAGAAATCTGAGGCCTTGGTTTCTAGTATATACACCAAAACCTAAATGTATGTACTCTTACCAGCTTGATTTACTTATTTTCCCCTATTTACTCCCATTTAACCCCCAACCCTTCAACGTAATCATCTCAAAATATAATCTAGTTCCAGATATTGTTATAATACATACATGATGGGGAAATGAGGCAAAGATGGTGAAACGTGAGGGAACGGGTTGGGAAGGTAAAAAGAAGAAATAGAATGCGTGAATATGGTGGGAAAGTAAAATGATAGAAAGGTGAGGAAAATTAAGTAAAGCGGGTGGCAAACTGTAAAGGAGTGCTGGGAAACCGGGAATCTAATGGGAACGTGGGAGAATGTGGTGGGATACTGTAAGAAGGTGGTGGGAAACAAGAGGTGGAGAGATAGTGCAGGAAGATGGGGGGAAACTGAAGAATCCATGCCAGTGTAGCCGCTGACATAAGTTAGTTAGAAAAATGAACTTAGAATAAAGTATACAATTTCAATACTAATTATGAGCCTTTAACTTATCATCCAATTTTATTGATGATATTAACTACTTTTGCCATAAATAATTGTTTTTTAATCATTTATTCCGTGACGCCAGGACACGAACTATTATTATTGAACCCAGGAAACGTCTCCAGAGGCAAAACTCTAAAAAGTTAGAAAAAATATATATATATTCAAAATCACTAACAATTGACAGTTCATCCAAATAGTTCGTGGATTTTATTTAATACCTAATGTCTTACTGTGCCATATTGCTGATTAGCTTTTTAATACTGACCTAAATAAACTTAAATTTTGCCTGTTCAAATAATAAAAATCGAAATAGGAACTTGCCAATTTTTTCTACCTCATTAATATTTTTCTTAATTAACATTCATGAACGCGATAAAATACATGAAGTCATTAAATCTTGATTAGAACATCCATGAACCATCATATAAACAATCAGGCGACTTCTTTACAGGCTAGTTCTTCAGCGGTCATCTTCAGCAAGCATCTGAGAATGTTAAAAAAAATAAGTAAACATAGAAAAGTTGCGAATTCTCTGACCGTGACCTTATTTGTTTCCGTCCAGTTATTTAATTGAACGTTGGTGGCTTTTTGTACATCAAAGGAGGTCTGCATTGCAGATTATTAACTGACCCACTGTCCCGATAAGTTCGGTAAAATATTACTTTCTTATTTTTTGTCGTAATTATTTAACATCTTTAAAGGATGTAATATTAGTAATTTGGCTCTGATTGCCCACGCAAAAAAGAGTAATCATTTACAAGGAATGTTGAAAATACTTTAAATTCAGATGAAATACAGGGTGCGCAAAAATTAGCTGAGCACCATTTTGAACCTTAAAAAATGTTTAAAAACTAGGTTCTCAATTCTATCTTACGTACATATTTGTTTATATTTGTTAAATCGTTACTCTATAATGGTTTAAACAGTATCTATGAAATATTTCCCAAATGTTAGCAAACTGTATAGCCCGGAGCTGTACACAGTGAGCCAAAATTAATTCGCAGCAAGACAAAAGTTTAATTACATCCACATAGTGGAGTGGAAGTACCTAGTGTGGTAACTGGATGCTGGTATTTGGACCTTATACGGTGAAGGGTTGGGGGGTAAATAGGGGAAAATCAGTAAAGCAAGCTGGTAAGAGTACAGAAATTTGAGATTTGGGGTACATACTAGAAGCGACGGCATCAGAAATTTTTATAATATCTTCCGTCCCCCCCACCATCCCCACTCTATTATTAAAGCGGTTACAAAACATTGAGATATTCCCTTGAAATATAGAACACGTATGTATTGTTATGAATTACACCCCCTTGGAACTGGAAATTGGTACGCCTATGCCTAATAATAGGGACTGGAAACTTGTAGAGTTTTCTAGACTGTGGTAGATGATTCTTGATTGGTTCTTGATGGATCTAGAAGGCAATTTCAGAGTATATAAGGCGCAGAAGAAGAAGTTTATTAAGAAGACAACAAGTTGAAAAGTGAAAAGTGAGGTTAAATATTAAGTAAACAAAGTGTAAAGGTTATTTTGAATTTGAAGTATTGTATAGTCAGTAAATTGTTAAATAAAGTGTTAGTAGTGTTTATCTCTTGTTGAAATTATTTTAGAACCCACGGTTTCATACAGGGTGTTTCCTAAAAGGTGGAAAATACGCAACAGTATTATAATGACATCTGGAACTAGATTATATCTTGAGATGATTTCGTTGAAGAGTTGGGGGGGTAAATAGGGGAAAATAAGTAAAGCAAGCTAGTAAGGGTACAGAAACTTGAGATTAGGTGCATATACTAGAAGCCACGGCCTCAAATTTCTTTCTAATAATTTTCAATCCCCCGCTCCCACCACCTCCACTCCATTATAAAAGAGGTTGATAAAACAAAATTGAGATATTCACTTGAAAGTTGGTATACGTATGTAATGACATCTGATTGAGATGACTCCGTCGAAGGGGTGGGGGTGGGGGGTTGTGAATAAGGGAAATTAAGTAGAGCAAGCAAATCAGAGTCCAGAAACTTCATATTTGACGTATACCAACGCCTCAAATTTTTCTATGATATCCCCTAAAATTATTAAAATTCTATGACCAATATAATTTCTATATATAGTAGAGTGCAAATACAGTTAAAATGTTTCCTTTAAATTGACTTGGATAGAAAATCTGGATGTGGAAGTAGTGATTCCCTAGGCAGCCGTTTTTTTATAATTGAGAAAACATCTTGTTTAAAGAAATAGTCAATGACTAATATGACAGTGTACTTGTCTCCATTTGTTTTGCTGACAAGGGTACTACAGAGCCGTACTTCAAATTTCTGCACATTAGAATGAATAAAATAATACTAGAGATTTCAAAATCGTGTTAATGATGTTTCCGGTAAATTTAATAATCTTACTCTGTTTTGCGTCAAGATTATTATCATGCATTGGTGGGCGCATTGCCCGCCCTTCGCGACATTTACAGATAAATTAAAAGTACGGTCCTGTTTATCTATTCCCTGTGTATGATATTCTAGTTACAGGTGATTTTCGTAACTATATCACAAGCGTTAGAAATCTTATTTGAAAGAGGCGTGTGTTTCTATTCATTTCTTATCCTAATCATGCCAGAACATTCTTTGCATGTTTTATCTTTTAAGTCATATTATATTTACTATTTAACAAAATGTAGACACATAAGGCATGCCTTGGTCTCCCCTTATAATAGCTCGGTCTGCAGCTTTGCCTTTTTTATGTGCCATATAAATATGAAGTGAACTATAAAGAATACTTACTAATAATGTGTTGCCTTTTTTCAGTTTAACCGTTGCCTTTCTATAATATAGGAACGGTGTTGTGGTCTCAGTTGTTCCAGAGGGTGTGTGTACACTGTACAATCTCTTCTGAAGGAATCTTCTTGTTTGTGTTACCTTTTTCTTTCTTTATTTAAACTTGTTTAAGGTGGCCATTCCCTAGAAAGAGACATCCGATGGGGAAATATTTATTATTTTTGGCCATAACTTTTTTTCCTATTACGTATATTTAAAAAAACTATAAGAGTACCTAAGTAGAACCATAACAAGACTATTATTATGAATTTTCACATAATTTGAGTGGTTTGCAAAATAGCTCGATTCAAAAATTACGAAATAGGAAGATTAACATAATTTTTAAAATTAAATCGAGCAATTTTGCAAACCACTGAAATTATTAAGTGAAAATTCATGGTAATAGTCTTGTTATGGTTCTACTTAGGTACTCTTATTGTTTTTTTAAATATACGTACTAAGAAAAAAAAGTTATTCCCAAAAATAATAAATATTTCCCTATCTCTTTCTAGGGAATGGCCACCTTAATACAGTTATATACCATATTACCTTAATCCAAACATTAACTCAAAAGAAGTGCGGTTGCTTTTAAACTGCATATTTACTTAGGTTTACAAATCATTTATTTTTATTTTATACATATTCCCACACTGTAATTTGAAGTTTTTAAGGAAGCTTATAGATTAGTCAAGAATCAGGAGCCACCAATTGGATTATAGGGTGTGGACTCGAAGATATAGTTTTGAAAAAAAAAATCGAGACAGTGATTTGATCGGTTTTTGTGGCTTTCTTTGCGTGCATAAAATATGTGTAGTCAACTATAGAAAACATGATTATTTTTGTACAGCGTATCACTGTTTTCCGCTATCGTTTTGAGTTTCTAAAAGCACGTTACGCGTTGATAAAACAAACAAAAAAAGCACAAACCGCAAAGTTGTTCGTTTCATCCATTAGAAGTTATGCGTACAACGTTAAGTTCGTTGATCAAATTTTCTCAAGTGCGATTATTTCGGATTTCCTCGAAAACTACTATTACTAGAAATTGCTTGGAATAAAAGAGTTGTCTCCATTATTTTCTTTATTTTTCCCCAGCATACTAGTAGATAAGCTATAGGCATTCGGGCTCAAAATCCCATGTTATTTCTTATGGAGGTTCATTCTGCACATTTTGTCTGATTTTCTCCCCACCACTTTTTAGGCTCCGCCTTCGGGAACGTCCTACTGGTCGAGGAGATATATATATGTATAGGTCTGAACAGCTTTTAAAACAGGTCCCTATACAGACCCTGTTTTAAAAGCTGTACAAACTCTGTTTTAAAGCATACAGACCCTGTTTAAAATCGTACAGACCTGTATACAGACCCGTGCAGAATGAACCTTCATAAGAAATAATATGGGATTTTGAGCTTATCTACTCATACTCATTTCGAAAAATAAAAAAGTTTCCCGCTTCATATAAAGTAAGTAAAAATAGAGAAAGTAGATTTTTTCCGAGTAGCCGAATCTGAAGTCAAAATTTAAAAATTCAAAACGGCGAATCTAATACGGCAGCCATAATTGCAATAGTTTTGTGAATTTACATGAAATTTGTTATCTGAAGATCTGAGGATGCTCTGGGAAAAGGCAGCTCTTTTAGAACTATGTTGAGAATATGAAGTGAACTATAAAGAATACTTACTAATAATGTGTAGTCAGTACTGCACTATTCTTTAAGTATGTAGAAAGACGACTACAATTTTTTCAAATCAATTAAATGAAAGAATGAAAGAAGTTTGTAAATATAAGAAAATATCTAAATATTAACCTACATCATCGTTGTGTAAATGCTAAGATAGTAAAGAAAGTATACAAAATGTTTTATTAAACAAATTTAACAGTTGCTAAATTTAATGAACCATAGCAAATTAACTTACATAAATCAACTATATTGCTAAATTAAACTCGATTAAAATGTTTGCTATAACTAACCTTTTAAAATTCATATTTAAATTAACCTTTTTATTTTGAGCGTTGAGTGATTAATGCACTTAAGTATAGTTGACTACAAATTTATAATGCACACAAAAAAGTCAAAGCTGTCGACCGAGTTATTATAAAGGGAGACCGGGGCATGCCTCAATTTTTTTACAGTTCATTAAATAATAAATGTAATGTTTTACCTAATAGATAAAACATCATTACTCTTATATAAAATATGTTCTGGTATGATTAGGATAAGAAATAAACGGAAAAAGGCCTCTAGATTGATTAAAATTTCCTGAAATATAGTTACACAAATCATCCCTAGCTAGCCATACCCAGGAAACAGATAAGCAGAGCCGTACTTTGAATTTATTTATCAATATTTATCGTGAAGGACGGCAATGCGTCCACCAATGAGTAAGATATTCCTATCTTGACGTAAAACAGAGTTATTCTTATATCAAATAGAAACTTTTCAGGGGGATGTAACAAAAAAAATGAATGTCGAAAAATAAGGGCCACCCTACTATATACTTTTAATGAAAAATATACAGGGTGGTCATCCTAGGAAATAATTCAACTACAGTGGAAATTAAGGTATTTACTCAAACCTTCCATATCTGACATGTATTTATTCTGTATATTGTATATATTTTTAAACCAAAAGTTAAAACATTTTTTCTTTGAAGCAACCCTAGTAGCACCAATATTGCACCAATATATAATCCATATAGGACCAATATATGAATATTGATCCTATATAGGACCAATATTCATATATTGGTCTTATATGGATTATACATTGGTTCAATATGTTGTGCTACCAGGGAATAGTGATAACTTCATTCCGATTAATTAATAATTTTTTAGAGTGGCCACCCTGTATAAATAAGGAGGGAAGTTCTGTGTAAATACCCTAACCGATTTTTTTTTTTAAGTTTTTATTTTTGAGCGTCCAGCCTACTATGCAATGGTGGTAGCCACATGAAAACTACAACGGGACCACCGCCAAACAATAATACTCCATAATTTTGTGAAATTTTTTTTAATATTAAATCGTTTTTTATTATCGCCAGTGCATTCGCCATATATAAAAAGAGGAAGGTCCCTGAGCCCAGTTTTCGGCCCAATTTATTTTTGAACTAAAAGAATTGAAACATTTTTGATTATATCTACTTTGAATATCTAAACAATTCCACAACAAACGGAATCGTTTCCACCTCCCCCCCCCCCTATTCTACTCCCCTAAAACTACCCAGTCGCCCGCTGAGATATCCTAATATTATTATTCTACAAAGAAGCAAAACATCATCGGCTAGTGATTTACGGCATACACAAGTATACTTCCCCTTCTCAAGTTAATGTCTCCCCCACGAACATAGATCCTTGAGAAATAGTCCAGAATACTAATGTACAGATAGCTGGGATGAAAGAATGGACACATGGGGTGTTGAAAGTATGTGAGATTTCAAGTACAACTGAGAACTGGGAATTAAATAATTTCGGAATCACGAAAGGGTTAATTTGTTCATGGGGGGGGGGTGATTCCATTTGTTGTGGGATCCATTGGATAATACAACCCGTGTGCCATTCTTACTTCCTAGCTGTCTGCAAGAGTAGTGTGATTTATTCGCAAGGATCTATGTTCTTGTGTATGCCCCGAATTACTAGTCGACGATATTTCAGGAGGAAGAATATGGGGAGGGGGGTTGGAAATGATTCCCTGTGTTGTGGAATTGATTAGATATTCAAAGTGGATATGAAAATATGTTTCAAATTTCTTTGTTCAAAAATACATTAGGCCGAAAACCTGCCTTAGAGACCCTCCTCCTTTTAATGTTTCTTTCAAAACACTTGGAAGTAAAAAGAAAATCATGTGCAACACTCGAATAAAACGTGTTTATTGCTCTCATGAAATTCCAGAAATACAGGCGAATTCGTAACTTGTTCGGAAAAATTCTCAGGCGTTCTAGAAAGACTCGTTCTATATTGTGGATATACATATAAACAACGAATCCTTTATATTCAAAATTAACTAAATAAAATAAGAAGTAAAATTAAAAATTCTTTCACACATAAATATAAATAATCAAGTATAATTATTTTCTTTTTCAAGCAATTAAATTTCTCTCGAAATTGTAATTAATTTTAGACATCTGACATCTATCTACGAGTGACACTTTACATACTTCCTACCATGGCATTTAAATTAGACAACAGTAGACAATATTGACTAATCAATCCAAAACTGAGTGACAGTAGATACACAAATAATTAATCGTTAGACAGGTAATTGATACTCTAGCTAGCTTCACGTACACTTTACTTTCCGTTTATTTATCCTTTATTACACGCCTGACATTTAACCATAATTGAGGTAGGTAAAGCAACATTCATATGTGTTATTACCACATTTCAAATGTTAGGGTTCCTGTAGTCAATGGACTACCACGCTCAACAAAAAGTACTTGTTGAAACGCAGTCTTGCAATAACGCAGGCTTTTAATTGTTAACCAGTAATTGTTTCATAATTAAATCATTTTGCGTAACATAAGTGTAACATATTTTTTGCATTTTGTAATTATTACTTACTTGCATATTTTATCCTAATTTCCGGAACAAATGTCGAACCCAAAAATTACGTAAGAGCTGAGGCCGCGTGCATAATTTATAAAAAAAGTCACATTTTAATTACCATACTTAACGCTGAGAAAGATGATGAAACTATGCGCAGCGAAGGTTACAACTTGTTTTAAGAGTATCAATAAAATGTTTATATCTAAGAAACATTAACCTGTCCCAACACATCGAAGTGACTCCATGAAATTTGGTACTTAAATATTGTCATAAACACTAAAAATGCAACAGTATCAGTTCGGCGCTCTCGGGTCATAAAAAAATCGACACATTTTCAGGAAACAGGAGGTTTCAAGGAATAATATAATATTATACAGGATCAATATCAGCTATTGTGGAAATCCTAATTACTAATTTTAAGACATTTGATTTCCTGGCGACTCCGCCAAAGTCTCAAAATTTTTCGATTTTTTTATTTT